>JAVUNC010000005.1:32847500-34127500 GCA_032173965.1 Sitta carolinensis | reverse complement strand
ACCTTTTCCGAGCCAACAGGAGCTATGCTCCTCAGATATTTCACTTGTCTATGGCATAAAACATTACATTTCCTCTTCACACAGTTGCTCACCTTGTCTGGAATGCTGAGACTGCACCAGGGAATCAATCCCATCTCCTAGTAATTGGGAGAGTTTCCTTTTTTTGCTTGATGCTGCAGAAATACTTAAAAAAAACCCCTGTATGTTGTGTTACTCATTTATAAGTTTATATATAGATATTACAGAATCATATCAAAAGAACACCCAGGTACCTCGTATCTCATTTTGACTGCACTGTCATCCAAATTCTGATTTGCTGAGGGAGGAGATTGTTGGTGGGTTTTTAAGACTGAATTATCCTATTTTTTTCCTTCCAAAACTTTTTTATTTATTTCACACGAATAAAGAAGTTGATCCTATTTAAAAATTTACACAGTACATAAGGGGCAGGGGTTTAGTTTCCTGACACTTGCATTAAAATCACAACTTTTATCTAGAATAATTTTACTTTTTACCAGTTAATGTTAAAATACAAAATATTTTAAATAATTGAGCATCCAGAACACATTGGTGGGTTAATATGGCAGATAGTATATGACTACTTCTTCACTTGCTTACATAGATATGACAATACCTATGTAAAAAAAATTCCTTTTCTCTTATGTCATTTGCTAGAACACTTAAATGATCCTCATGAACAAATCTCTACAACAGGTATTGCAAAACACCTCAATATTTGTATAATCCAGTTATGAAAAACCTGTTGATTTCTCATTAGCCTTCTATTGTTTTAAAAACTGAAGTGTATTCCTACTTCCAATTTAAACCTCAATCAAGACGTTTTAAAGAACCCTCAAACACAAGTGTCTCAAAAATGTCTAAACACTGCCATCCTGTGGGAAACGATACACTCACAGGTATAATTTTAATTATATTATATACCGACAGGTGTAATTTTAATAAGACAACCAGTCTTAAACCAGTTCTACTCGTTTTTACATGTCTCACCCTTTGCATAAAAGCCTTATCATTTACCCAGAAATATGAGATGCATTAGGCTGGAAGTATGAATAATTAAAACCCGGATGGCTGGAGGATGTAGAATGATTCCATGGAGTCTCAGCATTTTCTGTCTTCAGGCAGCCGCCTTGGGAGAGGGTGCAAGGATAGCCCGTGGCACTGGGGTCCGAGGAGGTCTCCATGAACCCGCAGGGAAACTTGCAGGGTGCCACAAAAGATGGGCATGGGAGTGAAGGCTGCAGCCCACTGGGCCACAGAGCATCACACCATGGGGCTGAGGGAAATAAACAGGTAAGAAAATAAGAACAAGGAGCTGGAGATCTTCCTACAAGCTTGGGAAAGGCCAAATTCATGTCACCTACTTTGTAGCTGTGGTGGGGAACATGGTTCTGAGCCAGAGTCTGGTGGGGAGTCTGGCAATTGACTTTGCCTAGGGATGAAAAAGAGATTTTAATTTCTACTGGAACAAGACATGGAGAACAACAACCAATGCTAAAAGAAAGTGAAGGGGGACCACCAGGCTACTGACAAAGGTCTTCAGGAAACATTGCTCCCCTGGTTTGCTGCCCCTTCTCACAGAAGCAACATCACCTACACTTCCTCAGACCGTCTCCTGTGGCACTCTGCCTCTCTGCCATGCAGGAAGGCCCGATCCTCGTCCCTTCTCACCCAGATCCCCCTTCACAACCTGCTGACTTCAATCCTCCTTCCCATGGGTGGTTCTTCAGTTACCTCCAGGCACACCAGTGACTCTCAACATCGGGCACTCACAAGGGATTTAGACCCATTCGCTCTAGACTAAAGGTTAAAGATTCGTTGCATCTTCATCTCTCTTAAGGAAGAGAAAATCCTATGCCATCTTGCTGCCATTTAAAGGAGTTACAGAGGGTTCCTCTGCTACATTTGGAATTATGGAGATTCAAGAAATGGATTCTCAGTCCTTTCAGGTATTCCTATGAATTGTCAGCTCAAACTCTGCTCTGAAGCCCAATCTGAAACGCAAGTCTTAAGATACATGTTAGGCTAAAAATGCTGCAGCAGAGGAAGGATGAGAGAAATCTAATGAGACACACCTCCTTTACCAAAGCTGTGTGTTCTCGCAGAAGCTGAATAAAATAAAATTCCTTAAAGAGACACCCTCATATGCATAAAAGACATGTTAGTAAACACACAGCAAATATTTTCAAGCATCTGTGGAAAATTTTCACTCTACTGTTTCTACTTCAGGTTTTGTATTTCTGAGTTTGGACATCATTAAAGAAAGCAGTTTCATTTTTGGTTACATCCTACTACTTTCTACACATGCTTGTGCATTTCTTAATGGTATTGCTACTGGTCTTCTAACATGTCACATCCACAACCCTGCATTTTGAGTTAGCTTCAACCACATGGCTCCTCTTCAAAAATAAAGTTAAAAATTTCACATTAGAATATTCTTTAAATTCCTTCAAAATAGATTCTCTGAAGCTTTTAAATACCATGACTACATTCTAAACCCTAATCTCAACTTTGAATAGTTAGTGAATATTTAATTTTATTTTTTATTTTCCTGTGGGATACTTGATCCTTATATACTGAATTCCAATTGTGCTTTGTAAAATTTTAAAAGATACATACATAAAAGTCTAAAATTTCCCTTCTGAACATTCAGTTCATATTATGGCTTCATATGTTGCCTTATGTACTTGATTTCTGCTTTAACGTAGATTATTTCAGTAAAATAGACAGACACTTTCTAGGAGAAAGTATTCATGAAGCACAGAGGTACTAGGGATATATCTCCAAGTTAGAACTTTACTGAAACTGATACCATGCTTTCTGAAGGAAAACAATCTGCAGTTTAAATGATTCTACCTTACAAACATAGCATATCAATTAAATGCCTACTTAGCAAAGGACATGGCAACGCTTTTTCTCCTTCCACTGATAATGTGGATGGTATTACTTGTGGGAGAAGATGAGGATAATCCATGGTGGTTCACATGTGATGTAAGAGAAGAATAAATGTAATGCTGATGGCCTTTCTGATGCAAGAGGATCTTTTATGGAAATTTCAAGGTACACACAAGACCTTGGTGGTAACAGTACCCTTTTCATTATACATGACATTATGGAGTTCTGCATTTTAGATGTATATATGGAGGCTTTTCTCCTTTGACATATTTTGACATGTTCTTTTACGAGATTCTATTCTGTGCATGCATGAATTTTCAGCACTACAGACAAAGGCTTAATAATTTGACCCGTACAGATCTAATGACTCAGTAAATGTTCTTAATTCCATAAATAATAAAGTAGAACTGTTGTACTAGTGTAAAAATCCTGTTCAGCCTCCAAACCCATAATAGTTTTACAAATGGTTTTCTTGCATACAAGTACTTTGTAGCACTGTAACTATAATATCTAACTAACTTAAGCTACATAATAGCATAGATATACACAATTCAATTTTTGCTATGCTTTGTGTATAAAAGCAAAATAATAGCATTTTAAAGTTGTTATATAGGAGTTAAATAATCTTGTTAACCCAAAACATATTCACTCACTCTAAAAATAAAGGTTATGGATTTTTATATATAACTTCCTCTTCATTCTTCTTTACATTTATATCATGGACAAAGAGAATCAATTCATTATTCATGATTTAGAGCAGGTATGAGCCTATTTGGCCTGCTTTACATAAACATGTGCTGCTATTCTGTCTAGAATGAAAAATTACACGTTTAATTATTTTTAAAACATCCCTTCTTGCTCTGCTTCTTGGCAAGTGCGAGTGTCAGCCTATTAATAGTATTTTGCCTTGAACAATAATCATCTGACAATGGTCTAAGATGAAAGATTTGGGGTTCAGATCTTTGATAGATCTATACTACATAATTTTCCACCTAGACCATAAGCCTTTGTACTATGTATCCTTTGATAGTTTTAAAGTTAGTCTCAGAAGAGACTGATGGACAGTTTCTGTTCTGAACTAAGTATTAGGGTGAAAACAGTAGCTCTGCTTTCTTCAGAGAGATTCCCATTATTCTCTCAATTTTTTACACAGCAGTCTCACTTTTATCACTTATTCTGTACATAAACATTAAATTAGCACTTACAGGAATGTTAAAGTAACAGCTCTGTATTTAATGTCACAATTAGCTCAAAAGTTGTGAATCAACTCAGACTTCATTATCATTCACTCTCTTGAACAAGACATTACTGTAATTTCCATTACTGGCTGTAGTTCATTTTTTCTAAGTCTAAGTCTTCCTATGCAGCTTCAAGAAACAATGCCAAGAGAGCCACAATCCTCTTGAAACTCATATTTTATCATGGCACTAATTAAAACAATTCATGAGCTGTGGCTAAGGAGAGGACGTACATGCTATTATAATACTTACAAAGTTCCAAACTCTATGTCACTACTAATGAATTCTTCCAACAGGCTTGTATCCACCATGGGATTTTCCAAGGTTCCATGGACATCTTGCCCTACGGTTAAAAGTAAAAAAGACAGAAATTCAAAGGGAATTGTCAGTGTTTCAGAATAAGTGATGCTGCCAATGGTCCTACACAAAGGAAAACCAAATCTGTCCTGTCTCAGGTATAACAAAAGGGTTATGCTTCTGGTTTAGTCACTCTGGGAAAAAGGATGACGAGAAATGCAGAGTAATTAACAACGTGCAGGGGCACTGCCGATGACAGTGCAGCACTGGACAAACACCACTGAATGCATGGCACTAAGGCTTCAGGGAATTACTACAGCAAGAGAAGGACCTTCATTCAACAGTGAAAAAGAGTTTTGAAGATAATTTCCAACTCCTTTACACTGAGGTCTAAACAGTTTGTTGGGCTGAAGCCTAGACATTATTTTAGACAGATCCACTTGATGCATTAGTACTCGCAAGTACTGCAAGTGAGTTTCTGCTTTAAAACTCCATTTTAAAATCCACCATCTGAGTTTAAATAAAGCCCAAGTAAAGCTTTAAAAATATTTGATTGGTGGCTTCCTTTTATTCTGCCTAAAAAACCAGCCCACTAACATGTTAAATGTATTAGCGAATAGAAAGGTTCAGTACTTTGTCCTTTGTTGCTTAGTAACTGAAGGCTATAAACAGATTTTATGATTACAAAGTTTCCGGAATTCATAAGAACTTTCATAGAAAGTCAACGGGCACTCATTAAAAAACCCAGCCGAGCAGCCCTACTCAGAAGGCTCCCCACCTCTGCAGGAAGACTTCCATAAATAAAGGTGTGGCCAGTCAGAATGCAAACAAGATAAGAACCCTGACATTCCTTCTTGACCTGCAAGTGACACTGTCCCACTTCATGCATGACAAAATGAACCAGCCCACACATCCAGAGCTGTGAGGCTCAGCCCTGGAGTCTGACACCAAACCATGTCCCCTCAGCTTGGCAGTAGCACATCAGAACACAAAAGGCTAATCGCGGACTCTGAACCAAGGGGTGGCCACTGCCTTTGGTGCATTTGCAGTCTTCTCACTGTACTATCTTGCATAGGACACTTACCCTAACAATGCCTTTGTCTGATACTGTTCCTTCTTGATCCAATGTTTAGAAAGGACATTCATGCAAGCAGAACCTAAAAATCCACCACCTTACTCAGGATTCCCTCATGTGTCTGTCTTAATACCTAAATCCACATTGCTAATAAACATTTCCCAAACTGCTTTTTGATCATACATTAATCAAGGTATTTTTTGCTTGTTGGTGCTGCAGGCCTAATTTTGAATGCCTTTCACTGCAGGACAGCAACTTGGAGGTGTGCTACTGATAGATCCTTGCATCTCAATGTATTGATGTTGTATACAATCACATCCCACACACACCAGAGAACAGATTCAATTGGTGCAGCTCACTAACTTATCTCAGCAAAACTGGAATGCACAAATCCTGGAAGCAGCAGCAGATCACTCTGCAAAACCAGCTAGAGAGTGCAAAAGAGCCTGGATTTCCTTAGCAGCCTTCCTCAAACCTGTTGGATTCTCATCTTTTCATTCTTAATGTCTGAATGTAGAGTCCCCCTCCCCTGAATTGCAAACCCTTCTTTTACTAATGTCCTAGTGCACAGGAAAATGACTCAATCATTTTCTCCTTATTTTACCCCACCTGATCTTCTTTTCAAACCACCAAAACCTCATATAAAATGATATAATTTCATTACTAACTAGAGGCCAGAAGTCAAATATAAAATGTTTTTCCTGTATCACACAACCAAGAATCCATTATTTTGACCAAGATCAGGACAGGCTCCTTGGAATCAAATATAGCTCTAAATCAAACATGGCCAAGGCCTTTCAAATGGACATCCCACAGTTCAGAGATCAGCTCTGTTGCTAAGGGATGATAACAGAAATATCACTTCTTTATCTCTCCACTTCGTATGAACAGCTAAATGGGGAAGAGGAGAATGAAAGAATAAGTAATGTTGGGAGAGGAAGGAAGCACACCAGGAAGACAGGCCACCATTAAAGAATGTTTGTGACGCAGGTGCATGGAAGAATGGGCACATTTTGCTGCCTTGTAGAACTCTGTTAATGTACTTCCCAGGTCAGTGGCATCACATGCTTGCACTGGCATCTGTTTCAGCAGAGGAGGACTTGTTTGATCACATGCAAATTTATTTTAAAAGGTGGCATCCATTTCACAGGCATTTGATCACGGTAAGTACTTAACAGATATGGGCAGTATGCAAGACAGTCACTCACCTGGATGTTATGTGTTTGTAAGAACAAAGAACTGCATGTATGTGGCAGGACAAGCCCTGAGGTGAAGCCTCTGTGAACAGTTTCCTCAACAGAACCATGAGCCTGGCTAAGAGCAGCTGGAGGATATGTGGAGTCAGCAGACTCAATCATCAGCTTGTGCTCTGCTTGCAGTTCAGTTTACACTGCAATGTGCCCAGACATCTCTGGAAGAGTCTGCACTGAGTGACACATTCAACTTTGGTGTCACGGTGCAGAGGACTAGCAGCAACCCAACAGATGAAGGTGAAAGGACAAGGCAGTGCCATGGCAGGGGGTTCACACACAGATGTTTGCAGAACACACACTGTAGTCACAGGCTATGACTATATATTGACTATATATTTTTCTCATTTCTTCATAAGCTTGATACTTCAGTTGTTTGGTCTCCAAGTCTAAAACCTGTTGGTACTACCACTGTCTTCTCTTTCCCGGGCCATTCTCACCTAGCCTGTCCCTAATACATGGTCACAGGCCCACAAGGAGAAGTATGAACTCCTATTAATTTGGCTGTTACTGTTTGGCAGACACCCCCTTCTTTCCTCCAGACATGAGGCTCTCATCACCTGGCTCCTCAGCTTGACTCTATGATCCTGTGACCAAGTCTCAGTCCCTGAAAAACCTACCTTGATCAATTCTCCCAACACTTTCACATAGCCTTATGTATATCTGCATTTAAATCAGCTGCCTCCTTTTCACTGGTATCTAAATGGAAAGTGAAGGATGGGGAAAGAGAAATGGTATTGACTACAAATCAATACTAAACTAGTAATTTCCTGGCATTAGAAGAGCATGCCAGGAAGCTCCCAACCAAGTACAGCTATCTGTATTAAGATTAGTGTTAAAATATCAGCTATTTTACACAGGAAACAATCCTTATATACAGCTAAAGGTGTAAAAACTGCACAGAGAACATGGTCAGTTTTCAGCAATACTTGCTTGCTGAACAAATTAACGTTTGCTACAAAGCCTTGCAACTTAGGGGATATGTTTCTGCTTCAAAATTAATAACTTATTTCCAGCTGAAGACGCTTAACCATGAAAGTATTTCTTTACAAAAAAGGGGCTTCAGCACTTCATGAGCTCCACTATGCAGGCTCAGTGGAAAGTCCAGCTGAACCTCATTGACTTACACTATTACTTACTTATTACTTCTTTCATGCTAAAGGACTCCAAGGACTGATTGCCATTTAAACTGTGCACAAAAGTTCAGTCCATTTTGACTGTAACAGACCTGCTGTCATTGACACAAGCTGCAGAGCTACAGGGTTGTAAGTATAAACCAGCTGCAGCCAGCCAAGAGGTACCACAGCCTAGTTTATTCAACTTCAGGAAGACCTGGTTCTCCAAATTGTAAGGAGCGAGTTTGTTTTAAGATAGACTTTTTTTTTTTTCCTCAAAGTAACATTTTCCATAAAAACAAATCTTACCATCAATATTTTATATTTTTCATTTCATCGTTTATTCCC
Source organism: Sitta carolinensis (assembly GCA_032173965.1). NCBI lineage: Eukaryota > Metazoa > Chordata > Aves > Passeriformes > Sittidae > Sitta > Sitta carolinensis. The sequence continues at coordinate 34,119,264 of JAVUNC010000005.1, read as the reverse complement.
GTTTCAAACTCTCGTCCTTAAAATGGTATGTGGCACCTCTAGGGTTTAAGTGTTTTGTATTTTAAGGGCATGTTTCTTCAGTGGCATCACTATTTACCACAAATTCTAATCTATATTCCATGTTACCCATGCAAAAGTATGAATATACAGAGAGGTGATGATTCCACTAAGGAAGAGTTTTCTTTAGATCACAGACAGGACAGACAAAACACATGCATTTCAGACACTTCAAAGTACTTTACAACAGAAAAGATCGAGCTCAACAGTGCAACTAGGCTGACCTTCTACCAGGTCTCTCAACCCACTGATAACATCAGCAAGAACAGACTGTTCTGCCACACACAGGCGGAAGAGCTAATCAGGAGCTCTGACCTTCCCTTGACGAATAAGAACTTACTGATTCTAAAATGCAAAATGCAACTATAAAGTCTCATTTCGACAGGAATATTAGGAAAATCTCCTACATCAAAGATGAAATCTCTAATGTGCAAGTGAAAAGAAACAGAAAAAAAAAAGTGAGAATTTCCCAGTCACACAAGACAAAAGCCATTTACTTGAGTGAAAAAAAGCCAAGGTCAAATCCCAGAGTCATAGCTAATCTAAAACATCTATCAACTATTCAAAGAGGTGACTGCCAGGAAAAAAAAAAATTATCTTATTTTCCTTGAAAAAAAATCCTGTTCCAGACTACCCCTCTCAATACTGCAGATGTAGTTTTGTCTTACTAGTGAGCATCAAAATAAATACACACTATAAGGAACTAAAGCACAGGGCAGAGGGGACTCTTTTTGCACATGAATTTCAAATAATCTTACAAAGCAGGTCTGTAAATTCATTAACTGCCAGCTGATGTGTTTGTAAGCCAAAACTGAACCACTGAGGAACCACTCAGTAGCACCATTCTCCACTTGCAATTGCAAGATCCACTTTTTTCATAGCCTTGAAAAACAAGGCTATGACTAATCACGGAGACCACCAAATCAACACTAGCAATTTATGATTCTTGCTTCATGAGGTTTTGCCTCACTGACGTGTTAAAAAGCCAGGCCACAAGCTGCAGTACTAAGCTGCAGAGACACCACTGAAAACTGCCCTTGTGCTCAGTAAACATAACACCTGCTTGAAAAGAGAGCTATCCCCCCTCTTTACTTTAGCTTGCTCCCTTTTCGGACTTACCTGTGGTTTATATCAGCAAGAGAGCCTACTCCATGCTGAATGAATAATTAGCTCTTGCAGCCTTGACACATATTTGTGTCCAGATAGTGAAATCTAACAGCATCACTGCATGCTGTTTGGCCTTAACAGACCTTTGTCACATTTGAATGGAACACAGAGCCACACATTACAGAAGGGACATGACATCCCAAGATGTTTCGGTTTTCCTGTAATTAAAAGGAATTAACAGGGCTTCTCCCCCTCACACTGGCACAGATTCCCAAAAGACATTCTAAAAAGAGCTGAAGTAAGAATTATATAATTAAAAACAGTAATTCTCATTAAAGAGCTCATACAGCTAAAATCCCTGCCACACCTTCTACCATCAAAGTATCATTGTCACAAAAGTCAACAGAATCAAACCTGTATTCCCTAGAAAGTCGTGTTTTCCAAGAGGATTTCTAAAAAATGTGCTTTTCTAAAATACAATTAGTATTCAACACTATTTTGATATGTAACTGCTATGCAATGCAGTATTGGGAGAAAAAAAAAAAAAAAAAACACACAAAACCCTGATAAAAACAAGAAAAACAAGTACTATGCTCCTGAAAGCAAAGCCAGAAAGTTTGTAAGCCTTTCACTCCATGATGTAAACTGAACTCCAGGAACATGGTATGAATTTCCTAAAATCTATAAACAACACATTTGCTGGCTAGCAGCCCTAGATTATAGCTCACCAATTTAAATTTCTTGGCTTAAATGTATTTCCTTGATCCATTTTTTCACGTCCTAGTTTGAAATTAAAATTTAAAAGTTACAGTTGCCACCTCTCACCCAAGACAGCAGAAGGGTGGGGGAAAAAAAAAAACACAGAAAGAAAATCACAACAGAAAAGGTAGTTTCCCAAGTTACTTTGAGATCAGCAAATATCTTCATAGGTAATAGATAGAAAACAAATACAATGAAAGCAGCTTTGAACAGAACAGTTAATATATTAAAAACAAAACAAAAAGCAAAGTTCAAACTGGGGGAAGGGAAAGAAAATACTTAGTAAAAAAAAATAAAGGTAAAAAGCCTTTGAACATATTATCAGAGAATCTTAAAAATGCAGTTTTATTATGGAATTTATTAGGAAGCGAATTGTGTATAAAGAGGCTGATGAAATTAGATGAAACTAATTGGACCAGCTTGAATAGAAAATGTCTTGGAGAAAAAGGCAGGACAGATGACCCCAGGCAAAATATCCAAGTTTAACTCCTCAGAAGGGTCCTGAGGATACCAACACAATCTCCATTTTACCAATTACAATCAGGCCATTGCAAAAGAATGTCAGTGGAAAACCCTCTTTACCTGACATGCTAAAACTGAGAAGTGAGAACTCTAATCACATTAAAATCACTAAGATTTCAGGAGCTTTACACTGCAAGGAGCCCTAAGTCATTTCCCAGTTTTTCTTCCACAGCAATTACCTTGTGCATACTTCAGGCTTTGCTGTATCTGCTTTCCCTTTGGTATTCTGGTCAGAGCACAAAGGAAAAGGCACTGCAGCACATCTGAACTATTTATAATACTTAATTCTGCAATATTCTTCCACAATAATTCAGTGTAAGTACAGCTTTGGGTTTCAGAGGACTTTTTCTTCCTCCTTTCTTCCTCAATTACCCCAAAATCATTACTGGTTTTACTGCCACCAAAAATTGTTCAGGCTTCTCTTGAAACTAGTCTTACCTTCAAAGAACTGCTGCAAGGCCTCATTTTCTCCCACCACATCCATGAAATGCCAGTAGAAGTGTTTTGCTTTCCTACTACTTGAAGAGCTCCTGCTGGGACAAATGCAGCCTCTTCCGGATGATTATGAACATGCCAAGGAACACATCATGGCTTTGTCAGAGGTTTCAATGACTTTGTCCCAGCTGATTTCATCCCTCCATAACTAGAGTCAAGGTTATACTTAGGCTTTATGTAAAGGACTTAAACTACAAATAAAGGAGACTCTAACAAGGCTTTCGAGGCAAGATGATGTGGGTTCTAGCCAGACAGTAAGTCTAATGTTCTTGTTTTAAGGACCTTTGGTCCCAGTACTAATTACACATGCGCAAAAAATGTGGCAATAAAAATTACTTATCTTGTCTTTGTACTTTCACACAGGTCATGTAATTAGTACTACCAATGAAAGCAGTAGTAATCAAAAATGCAAGAGCAAAGCCATCACTGGTAGGGAAGTCGAACTTCTAAGTTGTTACTATTATTAACAAAATTAAATCACACATTAGCCTGTTTGTCTAAGGTAACACTGGAAAACATATGAGAAAGCAGAACAAGGAACAAAGCTCTTTTAAAGCCAGCAGCAAACTCTATTTCACTTTCTCTTAGTTCATCTTTAAACACTAAAAACTGCCATTGTGTCACCACTAAGCAAACAGGAGAAAAATACTCAAATGTTTTGAGCAGACATCTAAAAAAGGCATTTGGTTATGAACAAAAGTTTCAATGAAGTCTGGAATTAGGACATTTTTGGAAGTAATTATATTCACCAGACAAGTAGCTGTTGTCCAACTTTTATGAGCCACAGACACTCACAGTGACACAGGTCTCTCATGATAAACAGCTCATATGAGAAGTATAGAAAAGAATTTTGGAGTAAGGACATGAAGACAAGTCAGTCAGCATTTACAAGATGTTGATGTAATTGAGCCAGTCATTACTACTGCACTACATGGGGCACATCTTTGTACAAGAAAATCACCTCAGCATAATACATTTTGAATACTACCATGTATAGAAAGGACCCTTCTCTCTGCTTAAATGAGCAACAGGATTTTGTTGTCGTAAAAGATATTAAGTCAGAGTAGCACCAGTTAGTGGCTACCATTTGCCTACTGTTAGCTAATCATGGAAACAGTTCTATCTCACTATCTAAACTAAGGATTAACAAGCATTTAGGAAGCATTCATGAGCCTAACATAAAACATTAATACCAATAAACACATCTTGTTTTCTAAGAGTGAGTAAAGCCAGACTTCCTTAGCATTACTGAATGGATAAACAATCCTTTAACAACTGCTGGTAGAATTATTCCAGGTTTCTACAACAGCAAGTAGGGGAGTGAGAAAAGTATTCCCTCTACTAAACAGCCTAGGTTGGACAAACATACTCCATTACTGATAATATCTAGATTCAGTTGTTTGTTTTTACTTTAAGATTGAAATGTCCAGTCAAAACCAACACTTGCAAAATGCTTTCATGTATACACAAGCATGGTATTAAATTTCACTGCTCATTCTATTGACTTCTATGGAAACAGAACACTGCAGCAAGACAATGAAGAATAGTGTTGGTTTTGTTCAGCATCAAAGAGATCTGTATCCACTGAGATGCTTCTTGTTACCATATAAGTTCACCTTCCAGTCAGTTTACCTGTCAAAGTTTTAATCTTGTGTGCAACTGATAAATAGTTGCCAGGGATCCAATATTTTCCCAAAAACGCAAGTCTAGCACATACCCACAACCATGTTCCCTGTACCATCATGAACTGTCTGCTTTCAGCTGAGACAATGCCCAGTTAAAAAAATGATTACTTGGACTTCAAGTGCCAAAGAAACACTTCCAACAGAAAAAACATCTCTTAAGAGGCCAGGCTCCTTTTCTGGGGTTCTCTGACACCATTTTTATCATATGCACAAATTGTAACATTACATGGAAATATCATCAGCATGTTAAAGAATCACGTAATGGAAATTTCACACAAACGGAGTTTCGAGAACAACTATGGGGTAAATTATGTATATGACATTAAAAACTGGAAATCCCAGAAGAGTGGGAAAAAACCCTAATTTAAAGGAATGAAAAAATTCTAGTGAAAGAAAATTAGAGGGAAAGAGAAAGATTTTCAGCAGCCATATAGGGGTCAGAATAGATTTCTAACCAAAGAGTAAACAAGATAATTTTATTGTTCTTTTATATTTGAGAAGCACCCTTCCTTAAAGAGAAAATACTCAGGTTTACTGTGCTGTGACTCTTCACTATATATGTTTTTCTTCTTAGATACATATTTTTTAAAATTACAAGTATAGGAAAGCAGCACTTCAAGCAATTCCAAGTTCTCCCAGTTGCTAACTGTACTGGCATACATGCACAGAGAGCTACATAAACGTACCTAAACACTACAATGAAGAAAATACCAGGCATTTATTTGCTCATCATAAAATCAGTTTTACATATTGGAGTATCCCACAGGGGAGGTTCACATCATTCTGCATCACAAAGAACAGAAGACAGAGACCATTTCAGATTAACACTTTAATCAGAAATTTTGTTTTTAAATGTAAATTACAATCACTAATACATCTGCAAGTGCTTACCACATTTGTTCAACTAAGTATTATATGTACGCATATACAGCATAGGTCAGTTTAAAACAATCACAGTACTTCTTAGTGTCATCTGCAAATGGAGAAAGATCTTGGACCCGCTTTGTGGAAATAAATATCAAGTGACAAAAAAAGGTTCAGCAATTTTAGTTATGTATATTCAATGAAGTTCATGCACGCGCAAGAGTAAAAAGTTTTAGAGCTCTTCCTTGTAATAGCCAAGTTTTGCTAGTGACATCTCTCGTCTCAGCTGCATAACTTCCCAGAACATCTGATCCACTAAAAAAAACAGAAATATCATTAAATATACCAAATTCACATTTTATTTCAACGGATGTATCCAGGCTGCCTTACTCTACATGAGTTTAAGGGAACTTCATAACAAACATCTGGTAACAACAGCATGTGTAAGGGCTAATTGTGCTTGGTTAGGACAAATTTCATTGAAGTACATATTCTAAACATTCTAAATGAGAGTCCTAAAAAAAATTCCTCACATTTTAGATTTCTTTAAAATGGAGAACAGAACTAACTCAGTACTTCCTGACACCTTCAATTAATAGCAGTTTCTTACTTAAGCTTCCCTGACCCTTGACTCATTTTCTGTGAAACTAAATGGCTACAAAAAGAAAAAAGTAGAGCTTGTTGACTAAGAATTGTTTCATCAAAGAATCTGTAATTTTGTAATTTATGATCTTTCTCGCTCCCTATTTTTCCTACAGTAATCTGCTAGCAACAATAAACTAGGGTAGGAAAGACCCTTTTTTCTTATTCCATCTGTATCTTCCTACACGTTATAGGCCTAATGAGCATCTTGATGTCACAGCAATACAAATCAAAATCATGGGGTATATAATTATTGAAGACAAAATTTCCATGCCGTCAAGATCCTGATATAGAATGCCTACAAATATCATTAACCTGAACGAGTACAAAGTCTTCCCTACCACTGTTCAAAAAATGCTTTTGTTAAAGTGACCTCTGTCTTAAAAATTATATGGTACATTAACAGAAATGCATACAGCACATTAAACAGACAATTGTGATGAGTGTCTACATTCTTGTGAATGTATTGTTGAAATCCTTATAGAGAGCTAGAAATGCAAATTCTATATTCTAGTGATAAAGATGACAGCTGAACTGAAACACCAAACCCTTTTTTTTTTTTCACAAACTTCTTGGGAAGAATAAATCAATCAGATAATGTTGAAAATATTTCATTATATGATGTAAAACCCCCATTAATTAAGGGGTTTAATCTCAATAGCAAAGTAAACAATTTTTAGTTGAAACTTCACAGGACCTTTCACAGGTCAAAGTAAAAGCCTTTTAACTACAAACCATATTAAAACTTAAGACATTTGCAAGATTATCAATGATGATACTACAACAGTAAAAATTACCACCATCTGAAGGTTTTATTAAACATAATTAAGTACAGGAAATAGCTGAATTTCTAGTGAATTCCATGACCCCTTAATATTGAAAATTAACAGCATTATTTTTTTGTAAGCAAGTCTATCTATCACCTCAGGAGTACTTCAGGTTAGAAATATTTGGGTGTAGCTAAAATCCTGAGCTCTTGAAATTTGGAAACGCCAGGAAGAGATGACTATAGGTGAGGTAGCAAAGCGAGGCTATTTCTAGCCAAATTCTTGATGAAGCAAATCCACAGAGACTTGAAAACTGGAATAATGAAATGCACAGAATCCATAAATATTACAATGTATAGTTATTTTACTTTACTTTCAAAAATGCAACTGAACTAAAAAAAAAAGATTGACATTTTCACAGTGAAAGCAAATATTTTAATTTACTATTGACATGGGGCTAATGACACTTTTTCCACTATCTCTGCTCAGTATTTCTGAGAGCCTGAGCAATATGACCTGTTAAAAAAAAATATGGAACGAGAACTGTTTGGCAATATTCTTTGACCTGGACAAGAAATACAATTAAATCAATTGTGCGCAGTTTAAACACCGTCAAATCATCTTCTTTTCCTTTTATAGTGATAAACAGGTAAAATGGTTCTGAAAATAAAGACAAAACTATGTCTCCAACATGCAATTTATTTTTAAATTCCAGAATTAAGTAACTAAGTGTACCACAAGTATGTTTATACAAACATCTTCTTTTATATGGACATACTGGGACCACATAGCACAGCTAAGAAAATTCCTGAATTACTGTTCAGACACAGTTCAAATAAGCAGTTGTTGGATGTGATATTCCACCATGACCAAAGCAACTGGGTAACAAATGTAGGGACACCCCCTCCCACCCCCCCATGCCACAGCCTGAAGCAATGGCAGTAAAAACCACATTTCCCTTTTGGTGCAGAGAGTGATCAAGCCTTCCATTTATAACCAGAGCCCTAATCAAGATTTGGCCATGCCACTGCAACAATCGCATTTCTCAGCTGCACTCAGATGAATTATCACAGGTTTTCTGTATATATATGAAAAGTCACCTGTTAACATTTTGCAATTTAACCCAAAATACTGCCTTTCTTGCCAGTTCCTCCTGAAAAAAAGTCTGACAAGAACAGCTGTCTCAACTGCCACTGCACAAAATGAGAAGACATGCCAAAACACTAAACTAAGGAAAAAATGGCCCAGATCAAACCCAACTGTAGTTTTTTGCATCCAGAATAATACCACATTCTGTGACAGAGATTCGATTTTTGAAAAACTGTGACTAGCTCCTCTAGATAGATTTTGTTCTAACATTTCTTACTGTATAAGGGGTTTTTTAATGGACTGAAAAACAATGCATTATAATTTGTTGTTTTAAGAAATAACTTTATTGTACAGTGAAGTATCGCCATGTTCTCGAAATCACAATGACTATAAACTGGTAACCTGTAATGTCAGGTCACAGCTAACAATTGTGTTGCACAGAGAGCAACTTTTAGGAACAGGGCACTGTGTAAATGTCTCTTTATGTAGGTCAAATAAAATTTTTTTATACTCACCATCTTGCTGCTTCAACAGTCCTTGCTGGATGTATCGAATATACGTAAAGAAGTTACACACAGAAGTGATCTAAAAAGAAAAGTGATCATATAAAAATAATGGTGGTTAATGTAATTTTGTATAGAAGTATGGAAAAAATAGCTAAAAAAACTACTACACAAAATTAAATCATAGTAAATCTACTTACCCTGTAACGACAGAAAGGAGAAATGTAGTAATAACTGCTTGAATCTCCTAATTTGATTCTATGCTTGCATGACTTACTCTGCCCACTGAGAGCGCATTTCCTACAAATATAAAGATCACATGATTCAGTAAATAAATCTGACATTAATGTCCAAACACATGCATGTGTTTATGGTGTTAATGGAACCGCTTCATATTGGCACAGATAGATGAGTCTCTACCTTCATTTTACAAGCTGCAATTACAACATTATGTTGTCAATTATTTTAGTTCCACAAGGCCTAAATTAATTTCAATACTAGTGCATTATAATGCTTTTTTTGAATTCTAAAACTTCCTTCAGCTCTGGGAATGCACTTTCATATTCACTAATTTAAATTGACCTGACAACTCTGGCAGAGTGGAATTTCTTTAATTAACTCTTGGTATGTCAAATAAACATTTTTTAAATTATCAGTTGATGACAACATTTAAACAGATTTTTTTAAAGTTCTGTTTGATATTGTATTTAATCCTAAAAATCATCAGCCTCACAGTAGAGCAGTCAATTCTTTGAGATGCATTTTAAATCCAGTTTTGCATTTATGCCCAAACTGAAATAATGTTTTACATTCAGCGTATAAAATCTTTAGGGACAAAGGAAAATGGGCTGTCTGGCAGTAATTCCTTCTGTTAGCATTACAAAAAGTGAGAGTAAAATAATCAAATTTACTTTTGGTGTATTGCAACTATGCGGTATTCAGGAAAGGTCATTAGTCACCACAAACTGTTCCCAAAAAAACAAAAACAAAAACAAAAAAAAAAACAAACAAAAAAAAAAAAAACAAAACAAAACAAAACAAAACCCCTATTTAGGAAAACAATAAATTTTTAAGATGAGAAGAATTTTATTTATTCAGAATGTCTGTATTACAGCAACTCAGATGAACTGGGTTGTCATGGCAACCACTGTTTCATCAATTTTAAAAGCTGCTGGTTCTTCTTTCTCCCATTTCTACCTCATGAAATTGGGGAGTCTAAGAACAAGCTGCCTTTCAAAAGTGAAACAAAAATTACTAAGCTTCTGTGGTTCTGAACAGTGGTTCATAGGCCCTTTTAAATTTTCTGCAGCTGGTCCACAGTACCATGTAAAACAGAAGAAAACTGAAGCGTGTATATGATTTTCCATAGCAATTTATGAGGACTGACAGCAGTTCATTGATACAAAAAATCCTAAAGTAGCTGAAGCAAGCTGGATCACAATTTCAGTCTAGCTTTTGTGAGAAGGCAAACTTCAAATGCTAGGAAAATAACCCCCTATTTTTCTTCTGATTACATAATTGCCTTCTCTATGCTGTCTTCCATCACACCAGTTAAATGCTGAGGGCTCCTGCTGGTGACTCAGTTTTGTGCGTTACAGCACACGCAGCTCAGCACTTGGTTCCCCATGGGGACAATTACGTGAATCTTCTGGGGAAACCCAGCTGTTTTTTAAGGCAGCACTCACTACACATCATCACAGCTACCATTCAGTAACTTCTGTATATTCAGAACCTTTTTGTACTACTATCACAGCTCTCTGTCCTCCACCCCTCACTATGCTATTTGGGCTGTTACCCACTATTTTATGCATCTGTTCCCCCACACAAATGTACAACAAAATGCAAATGTACAACAAAATAACATCTTTAAAAACATTACTCTAGCTGTGGTTATTGTTTATTTTCAGTTTGTCTTTACTAAGTTACCCATTTAAGAAGGTAGTCTCAATAAAAAGAAGGTCTTGGACTGTATAAAAATAAAAACCTCAAACTGCTATGCTGATGCAGTGAAAGCCGCAACACCTGCTTCCCATTCAGTGCCAGTAATAATATATAAGGCAAAGCACAATTGCTGTCAAATTACACTTAAATACTGCAGATTCCTTACCTATTACTTATCTACAAGCAGCAACACAGAACTTTTGGTCAGTACAGAAGAGTTGGAAAAGGGAGAAAAGAATTTGCCTGACTTTTCGGTATATCTTTTGGTATATCTAAAATAACTAAATCACAGCTTTGCACTGTCATCTCAAAACATTAATCTCTGTCTTGCCAAATATTTAAGGATTTTCTAAATTCTGATTTAAAAGTTATCCTACACTGGAGAAAACGGGTTAAAAATCCCCAGAAATTTCTTAATGATGCAGTTGAGTCTCCTGTCTGGCTAAGTATTTTATCACATCAAGATGTAGCAAAGCTGCTTGAACCATAATGACTTTAAATCCATTTGCCAGTAGTTCTTAATGACACATGAGTTGTTTCAGTGGTTTCTGACTGTCCAGATTCTCTACTGCTTTCATGGAACACAGCTTACAGTGGCACATCTTGGATAGGAATTCACTAGCCCTTGAGTAGCTCCATTACTGGTGTGGGCCCTTCGGATGAGAGGCTGCTACAATGCAAAAAGCGTGTTCTAGTGACGGGAGGAAATTGAGAAATATTTGACTGCTTGAGCTTGTCAGGCTAGAAGGGATCAAAGACTAAATCATAAAACACACAAAACATAAATTTTCATGTCATACAGCTTCTTTAAAGTGAAAATAAAGAATTTTGAGATGTGTCAGTTGTAGTTTCTCAACCACTAAACAGAGGAAAAGCAAGTATTAAAAAGCAATAGCAATGGGAAAGAAAAAAACCTTAAGAGTTAGATGAACACATTTTGATGGAAGCTATTGTAAAATTGAGCTCTCTCAAATAAATATTACAGAGTAAATTGTCAACATATCCAAAATACTGTCAACAGAAAGATCAAGTCTTTCTCAAGATCTGGAAGGCTTTATATTAATATCCAGACCGTCCTTGCTTTCTTACTCTGACATCCACTAAGGCATCCTACAATCCCTTTACTTCTCCACATCATCAAAGCCCCAGTGCCTCAGACAAGTCCCTCCCACCCAAGTTCAATGTTTGTATCAGAACCTGACAATAAGTCTTGCTTCACATTTCCCTAGAACCATTCCAGAATTTCTAAAATAATCTTCCTTTCCGTCATTCAAGTGTACTTCCTACTTTAGGCTCAAACTCTCATTCATCTTCATTGCCACTTATATTCCTCCTGCTCAAATTCAGAGGATTAACTCTCTCTATATTTCTCAAATATTTTAGCTACCTTTGTCAGCATCCTACATATGTCCTAAATTTTTTATGCCACAAGTACTCCAGATGTCATAAACCCAGCCTGTACTATTTCAATACCTATTTCTTTCATGATGCTTCCCAGCTGAGAGTCCCCAGTCCAAAACCATCTGGTTTAAGTATCAGAATGGTCTTCTCCAAAGAGGTGAATGTTATTTTCGGGGTCAATAAATCAAAACAAGCAAAAGTCAAGCTCTCCCCAAATTATAAGGTTTGTTCTATAGTAGGAGGGTTTTTTCCATTTATTGGCTGCTTGCTTGCCCACAAAATTTGTAACAACAATCTTAAAGTCCTAGATTTAGGAAATTAAACTTAGGATGCACAAATTTGACTGAGATAATCAGTTGACAGCAGTTTTCTCAAGCCAAGAGATCTCAGATGAGTCAAGATTATCCCCCTGTGTTAGCTCAACATACTTTGGTCCCCCACATTCAACTGCAGAAGCTTTCACAAATCGAACAGGTTGCAAGCCAACAGGTTCAATGCTCAGAGTGTTGTTTTCAACAGCTTCCAGAACAGCTGAGGCCAACTGCAAGAGAAATTTAGAAAGCAGTTAAAAACAGCTCTGCTTCATCCATTGCCTCAAAGCAATGACATATTTCTTCTTCTGGCAAGTTAAGAACATAGGGAGGAAAAAAAAAAAATCAACCTACCAAACAAAAATTCTATTACAAATAAGATTTCACTTTTATCATGAGCAAGAGGTACAATTTTCAGGCTCCTATTTAAATTTTGCCCTACAAATAACCCTGCCTTCCCTGAGGCAACCCAACTTCCTTTACAGACAGGAATGTGATGAAGCATTTGTAAAACACTAACTATATTTTCAGCCTTGCCTTATACGCCCAAATAACACATGTATTTGTACATGCTGTGCTCTTGTCAGAGACTGAATATGGCACAAACTTTATCTTTAAAAATTGATCTAATTTGTGTTCTATGAAAAATACAAAATTATGCTGCATACATCTCTATCTTGAACAAAACAAGTAAATGTTATGTCACTGTTTTTCAGCTAAAGATAGCTCTAGCAAGGTGTCCAAACAAGTAAGACTGAACAATATATAGAAAAGCCAATTGCAACTTTCAAATACTAGTCTACCTAAAGTGCAACTTTGCTCAGGTTTTTCATGTTCACTCCTTATAAACAATCATAAGACACTGGAAATGTGACCATTTTGCTTGACTGAACACTTGCTCAAGACTACTGTTTCAAGTAATAGCCAATAATAGTCAAGTAATACTCAATTTAAAAAAAGGTGCAACTTACATTACTAATTAAATAATTTTGTGCTGAGGTTCCTTCTTACTACGTAATAAAGATAATTTTTCTACTGTACTTTAATTATTTCAAGACCAGAATGTTACTATTGAAATAGTTCATATGAAATACTCTCTGACATCTCCCAAAAGTGGAACACTACACATACACACAAAAAGCTACAGAGAGTTAATGTAATACTTTAACCATTCACATAACTGCACATTCAATTAATCAAAAACACAATAAAAGTGTAATTTATTGTTTGGTTTAACTGCACACTAGCCTATCAACAGCCAAGTAAAATATAAGTTGGTCACTACACACATCATCTGGAAACATTAAATGGTGTAACTGACAAGTGCTAGAAGCCTCATTCTTCCCTTAAAAGGCAATACAAATCTACAGTAATTATATTACCAATGAAGAACAAAATCCAAAATTAAGTTGCTGCAAAAGAAAACAGGATGGCCTACTTATAGATACTGTAGAAGCAATTTAATTCCTATAGTAACCAGGTAAGCTTTTTGGCAGGAGAGGTTCACATAATGCTGTACACCAACCATAACAAACTGGTATACAATTAACTAAAAGACTGTGTGTGCTTATGGCCAACAAGTAACAGCAGATGAAAAGCATTGGAAAAGAACATAACAGCTCCTGAAAACAAGAGATAAACATTATGAAGAAAATGTAGGATTTTACATGTGAGGTGTTTAATTTTATTGGGAAAGAATATCAACACTTAGGACTTTAAAATTTCTTGTTCTTCTTCTAATAAAGATGTAAGATTATGCTCCCTTTTCCCTACTGACAAGTACTACAAGAACAGCCTGTAAATGACACTTAAGAACAAAAACTAAGTAAAGCAGTTGGGATCTGTAATCAGTTCCATGTTATTCCCAGGACAGGTAAAACTCCAGTCCCTCCTCTGTAGGGGAGAATGTGTGGGAATAACACAAGGAAAAAGGTCTCATAATCTGATTCCTCTAAAACCATATTTACCAACTGCCCCTATTGAATCTTTAATCTTGAAGTCTAATTCTTACAACTCAAACCTCTCTCCAAGAAAAGGTCCAGACCATGCTTGCAGTCTACTTCGACTGATATGAGAGAAAATCAGTCTACAAAATTAAATATATTGGTCTCTACTGCCCCCTATACAAACAAGAGGCAGAACACAACTTTTGCACTGTATCTGAAGTATCAGGAAGAAAACTTCCATTCATTCCTACAGGATTCTAACAGACACAAGTAACATTTGAAGAAGTACACATAAAGGCCATATCTGGAAGAGCATAAATGGAATCGAATAGTGAAGAAAAAAACGGTCATTTCAATACTCCAGACCAAACTTTAGGACTTCACTGTAAACTGTCACTCACTAATGAAACAAAAATGGTTAAACTTCATATTGAAAACAATATAGTAGTCTTTTGGCTCCATGTAACATATTTATGGGGAAGACATCAGTGAGCACATTTAGAAAATTTCCATTACCTCACTTTTGGAGAAAGTTAAACATGGAAAAATATCTTCCCGATAAATTTTGTCCAAGAAAGGACACGTTCTGTCCATAGTAGGCTCATCCTTCCAAGATCTGAAGTCATTGTACAGAGACAGGTCAGCCTAGAAAACACAAAGATTCACATTTTTTAGTAGTATAATTATCACACTAGTGTAATTATAATTTGCAAATATCCACAGGCAAATAATAAGCACTGAAATGCTTTCTATTGTAATGTAAAAATTGAAAGAGTCTAATGTGCAAACTGAAATAATGCAATCATGGTTCAGCTACAAATACCTTCTTAAATCCACTTTCCTAAGCCTGAAAATTCAAGCAAATCAAAACATACGATTTTCCATACACAGAGATAATGCATCTACCACTACACCAGGGACAAGCTAATTACCTTTCCCCCATTTCCTAAGCTTACAGATAGGTTTTTGAAAAACTTAGGAAGAGCCAGAAAACAGTTTCCATCTTCATGCATCTTCATTACAGTATTTTAGTTCACCTACATTTACATAAGTTAAGAAAAGCAGAGAAATACAAAGAAAACAACTGCAATCCTAGACATTTTACATGTTCATGCTGAATCTGACTCCAGCATGCTGCTATCCAAACACAAAAAGAAAACAGACTAACACACTGAATATACTAGGAAAAGAAAACAAGAAGTAAATGTACAACTCAGTTAAAATTACACTGTTATTCTTCATTTTTCTTCTTTATGCCAAAACTCTCCCCTACACCTCCCTACAAAAGAAAGGGAAGTATGTTTGCTAGGAATGATTTAGGAGCCTGCTCTCCCCACAGCTCCTCTCGTCAAAGAGGAAATATTAAATCATGCTCAGATGAACTGTGTTCTGTGTTAGGAAAAGATAATTGTACCTGCTTTGAAAACACCTTGTTTTGTCATCCCCAGGCTGAGATCAGATAGCAGCAGGATGGCACCTACCCAGCGTGGTAGTCCAGAGATGTTGTTATTAAAAATCTATTTGCATTAAGAGGCAGTCTGTCCCATGGGTTCACTACCCACTAACAGTTAGAGCACACTGAGGTGCTCCCAGAGCACATCACCTCCTCCAGGATTACTTGAGAAAGACATTTCATGGCCCCAGCACTGCTACAGGACACAAGCCAAGCGGAGTGGGGGTGAGTGTTTCTGACACATGTTCTTAATCTAACGTATAAAACTAACTCCAGTCTCAAAGGGATATGCAACACCATCCTGATCCCCAGGTGAAACACCATCCTCAGACTGGTTTTGAGATTCTCCTTCACCACCTCCTGCCCTGTTTAAATCCCTTCCTTGAAGTACAGCAGACCTATACTCATAAAACTATAGAAAGGATGTACACTGCAGGAGAAAGACAAGCCAGAATGTGAATTTAAAATGTTGTACAATTAAAAATATAATAATACAGATAAGATAATGAAATGGAGAAATAGCAGATACTAAAAACTGATTTTTAATTCTATTTAAAAGATCAGTATGCTGCTTTGAACCAATCTCAGTCTCTTTTCATTCCCCATGCATCACCCCTTCTGAGTTCCCATCACTTTGCCATTCTTTTTCATATATGCTTTGGGGAGTTCTTTCATCACTTTCAGGGGTTTTTGATTACACTTTATTCTGCCTTTTCTTTTTTTTTTTTCCTTGAAAAGTAACCTACAAAAATTAGACTGGAAAATTTATTTTTCATTTGAGCCACTCGCATTAAGCTCAGGTATAATCAGGAACAACTATCTTAATTAAGCTAATCTATAAGTGTTCTGGTTGCTAAGCCACCAACTTCATTGTACAAGTGGAATTCAATAGATGTAACTTGCTCTCTAAAGGAACATTTCCCATAATTTAAACCCATCTCAGGTCTGGCTTTCAAGTTAATACAATCAAGAGATATTAGTAGAAAAACATTCCATTTTTCACTTGTACTCTAGAATTCTAAAAATTAAGATGCATTTCTTATTAATTTGGTTATTTTCTAGTTTTACTCAATTTTACCCAAACCTACAGTTTATAAAGAAACTGCCTAGGAAAAAATTGTTCAGTGACCAGAGCTTGATCTTCATTTTCAATCTACAATGTGTGAGGCATTTGTATCTCCTCCCTGCCTTTACATATGCTTTCACTAGATCCCAGTTCTGATTATCTGAAATTAAATATGCAGTCAAATGTAATAATAATTCTAGATAAATTTTTAATGGTTTATTATGGTAAATACTACATCAGCAAAATATCTCAGCTCTTTGAACAACACTGATGCATTTCTCAACATTTCTGGTGAGGAGATGATACCTGTCTGCTTAAGATCTGGGCAACTATTCAGCTTATCTCAATCGTTTTAATATCTAAATTTATTAGACATGTCTATGTATCCTGTATCCTAGAGGCTACTACCACATGGTAGAAAATATTTCTCTGGGATGTTGGCAGCTTTCTACCTCCACTGCAATTTAGGGTGGACAGCCAGACACTCATGACAGCCTCACTCTGTCTACATTCCACAAAGAAATCTGAGAGCTGACCTGTATTTACATCCAGCTCCACCCCACAGCACAAAGCTCTAGGGGGCAGACTCTGCAAAAGGGTCCAAAGCGATTGGGCCACGGCCAATCTCAGCCCTGAGCAAAGGCACTCTTGACCCCCTTTAGAAGTCAAGTCACTCAAAATCAGAATAAGATCCAAAGAGTAACAACTCAGTGGCATGAACAACTAGCAAGAAGAGGACTGAACTAGGGTTTCAGACCCAAGCTCCCAGAAATGCAAAAAAATTTACCTCAGAGCAGCTATAAATAAAACCAGTAAACAAAGTGACAAAGCACTGGATAACAGGAACAGCTAGGAAGCATGTATCCCCTGCATAAAACAATGTCCTAGATACCAGGCCAAAGGCACTCTTGCTTTTTTCACTCCAGTCTACATTCCATTAAGTAGTCCTGCTCAGAAGAGAAATAAAAATATTCAAGTCCCAGTGAGTGGAAAACCCATGTTTCATAGTGGTTCTCTGGATCACCACTGGAAAAAAATGTCACCAGTTCGAGCAGTCTTGAACAGCCCTGAAGTGTCTCCTTATACAGCCAACAAAAAGATGAACTAACTAAAGTGTCAGGCAGACTGGTTCTTCTGCAGCATGTCCTCCATGATCACCACCTTCTCTCCATGAGAAACCGAGGCTAAACAGATTTCTCTGGTCTCTCTCTCTTGCTCAACACTCAAAAATTTAATTGAGTCATGACCTCGGTGTGATGCTTACAAAATAACTGGATTCCATTCCAGCTATCCCCTTTTCGGAAGGGCAACAAGGATTCAATTTTAGTAAGGAAAAATCCTGTATACCACTGAAAGTGGGCAAGCAGGTTGTAAATCATCTTTTTTTTTTTTTTTTTTTGAGTATGAAACACAAACTGGAAGATGCCTTAATTTTCTAGGTTTATAGTAAAATGCTGTCTAGTACAAATACAGTTAATGATGACTGGCAAAATAAATTATAAAGATCCAGTCAGCATATTACCCCTCTGACAACAGCCAGGCACCACAGAGCTGGATGAAGAAACACCTCAGGAGAAGGATAGTGATGCCTCAAAACTTCTAGTAGTCTGTAGCTAAAGAAGCTTTCTAAGCCAGATGTCATATCTATCTTCTATATATCTTGAGAGGCTTTTGTCAGATTGCATGAGTTTATTTTGAACATATTTTTAGTCTTGCTCCCTCATTACAATGTTTCGTTATGTACTAATAATTGTTTTCCTTTTAGCTTCAACAGTTTTCATTAATTCATTAATAATGGCTCATCATTCATCTTCCCCATGTCACCTGAGATTGCAGAGATTTTTTTTCTATCTCAAGTATCTCTACACAGCAATCTTTCCATTAGGTTTGATCATCTATGTCACATTTCCTGGTATTTTCAGAGTGTCCTTTCTGAGATGAATATATTATAGCTGCATGTACAGAAACACTCTAACTACATGTTTCTACAGCAGTATAATACCTCTTCCTTTGTATAATACTTCTATTTTTATTATTTGTTCCTTTCATAAGAACTGTAGGTCTTTGACCATCACTGAGATGGGGTTTTCAGACAATGATCAACAAGGACACTAGAGTTTTTTCCAGCACAATGTAGCTCTTTCTAAGTTCACAACCGCAAGCTTGCTAGTTGCATTTTTTTCCTAAATGCCTCATTCCTCATTTATTGATTTTTGGATTTCATCTGCTTTTCTACTAACCACACAGTAAAATAAGCTCCTTCTCAACACTTTGGTCAACTTTTGCTACTACAAAGTCCAAGGACTCAAGTACCAACCTCTCGCCTCATTACTTCGACATTCTCAGTCACATAAGCAGATTTAAAAAACAAGCAAACCAACCAAACACAAAAACCCCAACCCACACAAAAAAACACCCCAGACACAGGCCCCAGGATCCCAGTGACTCATCACCTGTTCTCTAAGAAATAACTGATTTCATCTTTTCCCTAGCTTCTTTCACCCACTTCTCATCTATAAAATGACTCTTCCTCTTTTCTCTGACAGTTTACAATGCTTATGAAAGTTTATGAACTTCCAGTGATGAATTTCATAAAAAAGCCACCAGGACTTATCATTCAGTTATATAGCTTGGTTTACTGTTTGGGTTTTTTTAATCACCATATGCAATTCCAATATTTGAAATCTTATCTTCCCTTAATGACTTAAAGGTAAATAAGACTTGGAAAAATCACCACCTATTAGTATGTAAGAAATGTTCTTTCATTAATGAAAAATACCTCTAAGACAGTAAGCATTAAATTAAGATTTAAGATATCCCTCTATTTATTGTGAGTAAAACAAAACAACAAAGCCAGTTTATCAGCAAAAAGATAATGATCTTTGTACATTACCTCTTTACAGTCTTTTACAATTGGCTGCATCATGGTAAGGTCCTGATGACTGCCACCCATAGCACTGCTTGTACTCTTGTTTCTTGCATGGCCTTTCTTAAAAGGAGTTCTTCCACCAGACTGGAACTCTTTATTTGGAGATGTTGGTGAAGTAGACAGTACTAGTGTTTTCAATGCTGCTACTTCAGCCTGGAGGACATCAATCTCCACAGGGCAGGGGGAAAAACAAACAGAAAATACATTAATTTATAAGTACATTAAATCAACTAAAAATATCTCCAGCTATCTTTCTCTTCCAACAGTACTAAAACACAGATGCCTAGGCAACTGCATATTGTAGTAGCACTGGCATCCTATGCACCTTGCTGGCTGACATGAAGCTGAAACACCATGTTCACGGGTGTTCAGTAAGAGTATGTCAAGCAACACAAAATCAACTGAGTATATATTCCAAAAATGTATACAGGTAATGCTTCTAGCTACATCTTTATGATTCACAGTTCAGATTTAAAACCATATGAAAATACACAACAAACAAGTTGTGGAAAAACTCACCTTTCCTTGTGCTTCTTTTAACTGTTTTTCTGCTGCAGCTTGTTTGACATTTGCTTCTTTAACCATTTTGTGTGCTTCCTATAAAAGATGTTTAGCTAGTGTAAATGCTTCACACAAATTTAAAAAATCCAACAACTAATGACACTTGCTTCCTGAAGACTACGTGCAACTATTAAGATGTGCAATAGTCTGAAATGAAATAGCTACATTAAAAATAATCCCTACAAATCTATGATTTTGATTCATCATTGGCCAACTAATGTTCTCCTTGGTCCTGATCCCAGATTCAGAAATTCAGCAACTCCACCCACCCCACTCCAGCAGGAACAATACCTGTCATGAACACCAGGCTCCAGTCATGCTTCGGTGGCTGACAAGTTCCTTGACCCCCAAGAGAAAGACTCAACCAGTAGCAACACAAACAACACAGGCACAGTAGCACATTCAAAAGAATTTTTCCCTTCTTGTAGCCAGAATAACCAGTTTTAGACAACTGTAAATTTCAGCATGAAGGAACCAGTCAAACAACTATGAAGTCTAAACTCTTGCCATCAGTAAAACAGACAAAACAATAGCATAAAAAATTTCATCATTTAATAAACATTTTTTAAGTAGAATGGAAAAAGTACTAATAAAACAATCCAAGTAAAGAAATAAGGCTAAGCCAATAAAGAAGGAAGCATAAAAGGACTGAAGGTTTTTCCAACATCCTGTTACCTCATAACTCTAAGCTTTTTGTCTGTATAATGTATTTGTTTAGGCTCTGATCCAGCAATTTGTACCTACTATCAAATTACTGTTCTCACATGGTACTTACTGAAGGCAACAAAAATCGAAATAACAGAGCCACCAACCAAATTACTTGGGATAGGATCCTTTTCATATCTGTAAAGCGCCTAGCACATCTGGACACTATATAAATAAAACAAAAAAGTTCATACATTGTCATACCAAAAGATCTGGCTCCCACTAGCATACAACACAGCTGTATAGTATGGGTTTGTAAAATTCTCATAAGTAACAAGACACATGCAGGAATGGGAACATACACATTTATACAATGTGTACAAATACATTTAACATTGACCATGCAATTTCTGCTTAGTGACGCATCTTTGAAAGCAAAGCATGTTACTGTGTTATTACAGTGTAATAATGTAATATATGCACCCAGCTGTGCAAAACAAGTCTCAATACTCCACTGGGATGCAATAATATAAGCCCTAGCATATCCATTTATATGGCTGCTGAAATTAGTGGGATTCAAAATTAAACATGAATTCGAGGGCTGCAGATCCCAGTGCAAAAAATCAATAAACCTCACCAATGGGTCTTGATAGATCCTCTAAGTGAAATCAAATCACAAAAGAAAACTTAGGGTAACATGCCTATAAGTCTCGACAATTCAAACTCAAACTATTATTACTAATAAACTGTATTTCAAACATATTTTTAACAAACTGACACTGTTCCAAGCAACGCAATTTCATAAATAAAAAATTTCACTGATAATTTTCCTTTTATTCCTCCACAGTTAAAACATCTGCCCAACATTTTCCTCCCCCCAGCATACACAAGTATTTGTACTATAAAACACCCTTCCAGTATGCTACTTATTGTTTTACACAAAGGAACTGCTTAATATTTTAAGTAATCTTGTAGGATGTAGTTTGTAATTTAATTTTTTAATGTCAGTATTTTCAAATGCTTAATAGCACTTTTATACAACATCATAGGCTTAAACACTGCTTCTAAAACATACCTAATGTTGTATCTTTATGCATATGCTGAAAGCCCATATTTACAATTTAGTAAATGTATAAATCATCCACAGATTATGAAATTTATTCTAACAGTTAAAGATACCAAAATTTAGGCCCAAAGCATTCCTATATATATATATTCCTAAGACAAAATGAGAACTGATCCTACTTCAAGTTACAGATTTAGCATTTTATTTCTGTATAATACAATCTCACAACCTTTGCTGGTACTACAGCCTTCTCCTCAAATGCAGAAGTCCCACTGAAAGTTCAGGCTTCTCACTTGGTAACCAGGTTTTGCCCTGGTGCATCACTCAGCACTAATGTTTCTTTTAAAGTCTGTGGGTTAGCATGCTGCCAGAGCCAAAATTCAGAAGCTGAAAGCATGGTTAAAGTTATGTACTTTCTACCTCCATTCATCTGGAACTACATTATTTTTTTTTATTTAGTCACCATGGCAACCCCAAATTTAGCTCTTATCTAGATAGCCTTGTTGTCAGACAGAAAAACTGTCTCAAAATAGTTATGCCAAAAATTAAGATGATATATTTCCCTTATTTTCTTCATTTTGTGTCTAGGCAGATTGACAAGCTCAATAAGGTGTCTAGCATCTAAGTGAAAAGTCTGCTGCTTTATCTTAAGCCTCTACTTCAACACACCCAAGTCTTCAGGACACAAATCCCTTTATGTGCTTATTGCAGAAAAATTCAGCATACAATATACTGGTTCTACATAAAACATCTGGCTCAGCTTCCCTTAAGTATATCACATCGAAGACTCCAACAAACCTCAAACAGACTAGCTGTAAGTTCTTCCAATTCCTGTCCAAGTTGATCTCGCACTTTAGAAAGCCTTTCACATTCTTCATCTTTTAACTTCAGCTCCTATGGAAAATTGAAAGTTATTTATTCTGACTTAGAGTAGTAATTTGGCCTTTTAAAGCTAATACCACAAGAGAGGGGGACAAAAAATAAAAGCAAATAATCAGAGGAGCATCAAACCTTTGCTAAACAAAGCCTTTCGAAACAGTCATTTTAACACTAAAAACAATTATATTAATGCTATGCATATACAGCTATTTCTTCCTGCTGTACAGAATTATACCAGGCCAATCTAATGAATACCTAAGCTAAACAACAACATTTCCAAAATGCTCTGAAGTTAAAAAAACTTTTTTTTTGCCCCTGGAAGTATAAAAGGCTGTATTCACATAAAATACAGACAGAATTATTTATTGGGGCAGACAGAACACCAGTTCATCTACCCATTCCTTAAAATACCCTTAAAATAATCCTTTTTTTAAAAATTGAAAAATTAAAAAATTGATTGAAAAAATCAAAAAGCACCGGTTCAGGACAATCCACAATTCTAAACTAATCTTAAAAAGATTTTACTATAAATACTGTCTTCCAAGTATCTCCTTACAGTGTTTCTAGAATCATACTTTAATTACATCCTTACCCTTGTTTATACAGATTTATAAATAATATTAAAGCAACTTAGTGAAATTCAAAATGTTAGTATCCACACCCCACTAAAATCTGAGTGAATGTCTGACCATAACCATATTTACAGTAAGATTTTAACACAGACTTGGCAGTATAAAGGTTACATGTGCACAATCTCATCTGTACTGAGGATAAAGTGGGGTACTTTGCAGAGAAGTAGAAAAAGGCTGACAAGAAATTTGAAAGAAAGTTCTTCTCCCCTTCTGCATCCAGGAATCTCTTTCAGAAAGAGAAGGATATAGAGACAAAGTAAAAGAAAGAAAAATAGCCAATTCTGACCTTTCAAACTTTTTTTGGCCCTAGCTCCCTTTTCATCCCCATTCATCTCCTTTTTCCTCTTCCCCCTGCCAAGAAAGGTATTACACTGCCATCATTCCTGAAATGCAAGACCAAAAACTAGTAGGTTAAAGACTTCAAATACAATCTAGCAATGATTTACTCTGAAAACCTCCTCAAGCCAGTAAAAAATAGCTGCCTTCAGAAAACTGTGGCCAGTCACAAGAGAGACATAAAAAAGGCCCAGATGGCAGCTTCTTTTTGTGTTTTTGGAAGGTGGTTCCAAAGTCTTCATGACTGAAGTAATGTTGCATACAACTACATGGGAAATGGCATCTTGCCTTCTAGCATGCTGGTATTAAGTCTTGCTCTCAATTTTAGCAGCACCTTCTGCAAGGTGAAGGAAGGGTCCTGTTTGACTTCAGCTCCAAGACTGGACAAGAGTTTAGGGACTCTTATAGAATCATTCAGTATCAAAGGCATTTTTATCCTACTTTTATTTGGTTTTAACTTTGAACATTTTGATTGATTTTTAGTCTAGTTCGTTTGTCATTTGGATTTTTTTTTTGCTTTTAATATGCAACTATTTTGTGAGGTATCACTTAAATGATGGGGATTTTTCCAAACACAGTATTTCTCAAATTCTATTAAAATCTTGCTATCTATTATTCTGCATGCAGTGATCGATCTCAAAAAGAAAAAAAAAAAAAAAAAAAAAAAAAAAAAAAAAAAAAAAAAAGGCAGGAGGAAAACAGCTACAGATGGAGGCATGAGAAGGAGAAAGGAATACAAAAAACTAAACACAAAAAAAAAATAAAGAGGTTAAAAAAAAGAAAGGGGAAAAATTTTAATTATTTTGTGTTGCTTTAAAGTATTTCCCATATAAAGTATGGTTCTTAATCATGAAATTGAAGATTCTGATGTAAAATGCTTAAAGTTCAAAAAAGAGTTGAAACTTTTACTATAAATGCAGAGGAAACATCAACATTACCTTTGGCTTACTTCCCTGATTTATAAGGACAATTCTACATATGCATCAATAGATATTAAAAGCAGGTTGTATCAATATTCAGATCAAGAGCTGTCAAACAAAACAATGCAAGAAAAACTACCCCAGGTTCAGCTACCACTACCAATACACTACTTTAATAAACATTACATTTTGCCTGCAACTGGAAAGATTAGGAGAGATTAGATTAAAATTTAGGCAGATGAGTAAAGTTTCCTAGTGAAAACGAAAAGACACCAGGCAGCCTACTACGCATGGCTGATTAGCTGGATTTGTCAAACACTAGGCAAGCTTCCATGACATGATTCAGGAGAAGCATAATGTAAGACATTATTTCTGTCAAGCAAATTTAAGCTCAGGTTTTTTAGGCAGGGCAGAAATTAAGAGTGCCTAAAGCAAAAAGCTTAGCAGTTAGAAACATTACTACTGCCTGTGGCTTAAAGGCATTACTGGAGAATTCCCAGCCATACCCAATAAAAAAGGAGAAAAGACGACTGTGTGTGCTCGACTAACCATTCATGCTGCAGTCCTTTACACAATTACTGTTCTGGAAAAGTAACTAAATGAAGATGAGGAACTATTATAAAGCACACTACAAACACACAGAAGGCAAGAAAAAAAATTAACTTGCAAAAAAAAAACCATTACAGTTTTTAAGAAGTCTGTATCAAAGGGTCACATTGTTGTTTATTTCTCTTTGATCTTCTCAGACTACAGGGTGGGAATTTAAAAAGAACTGTGAGATAAGAATTGCAAATTACAGCTTCGAAACCATTCACACTTTATATTCTAGCAAGAAAATCATCCTACATCTAGCTCAGCAACTTAACCAAGTCAGAACTTGATGCATAGTACCAAGGAAAGAACATTTTCTACAGATACCACCTAAATTCTGAACCGTGGGATACTGCTGAATTCTGAAGCTGTCAAAGAAGTATTTACATTTAAATGCACTCCTATTTGACCGGTCTTCACTCAGCACACAAGTTAAACAAGCTACATAATAAATCAGTCCTTTGCAACCAGACTCACAAGGGAGCGATCTGATGTGACAGAAGATGCACAATCTCTTTTCAAAGTTAGCAGCATCTCACAAACTATCGAATTATCTTATGGTGTGGGTGAAGATGTTTCTATTTTGCTTTCATGCAGTCTTCTTTCTACTGGCCTGAGAATATTTCTCTGCCTACAATGCACTGAGCCAGCATAAGAGGTGTGGATACTTTCATCAAAGACAGCCAGGAACTGCTAAAACACCTTCAGAGAACCAACGCATCTTTAGCCATCACGAGCCTGCGGCCTTCCAGTTCAACTGCAATTTGATTTTAAAAAAGACTGAAAGTACGGTTCTAACACACCCTCATTTTTATTGTTAACTTATAACAAAGTAACAGATTTTAAAATGCTAAATAGTATTGTATAGTACCACTGGAATTCCTGGGTAGTTATTGTATACCTGTTTATCGATTAATCCATACAGAGTTTTAAAATACCATGTTTTACTGCAGATCTGAAGACGTGAGACCAAACTGCAATACTCAGTTTGTTTCTGAGATGAAAAATGTATACAGAAATTGAAGCCTTTGAAAGAAAATTCTAAATTTGATAATCAGGCTCTCAAACTATGTTGAAATTGACAGTACATTCAATACTATCACCTCTTCCACACGAATTATTGTATCGGGGAAAATACCAATTTTACTCTACCAGGAAAATATAATCCATTTATATTTTACTACAGAAAGTCAAACATGTTTTACTAGTTACTAACAACTGTACAGATCTTACTCTAAAAGACCATGGGAATCGTGGAAACCAAACATGTTGTAGCATCATCTCCGGCAGAGTGCTCTTTCCTCATCAAAGAGAGCTAAAACATCAATTTGTTTAACAAGGAAATACCTTTGGGTCAAACCACACAAAAACTCAAGGAAAACATGACTATGAAATGCTAAAGCTCAGAAACTACGGGGAAGCCATCCAAAACACATGTAGTATGCTGGTTAACTCAGATGAAAAGCAAAACGTATTCCCTTGCAAGGACTCCACTAAATTTGTGTATCAAGAAATACCATGTATCAAAACACCATCACTATTCTCTGGGAGGCTACCTACATGTGGTTGACCTATGGTTAATAACCACAGCGACAGAGCCCAACCCAAAAACGGCCAAGAAAATACAAATGCATAGAGATGTGAGGACAAAAGGTCCCAGGCATTACAATCACTACGTCTTTTAACACCTGCCTAATTTTAGAAGATTAGTGAAACAAGAAGAGTTCAGATGATCTCAAGCAAACACTACTCATCTCCATCTTTAGAATATAGCCAGAAATTACAACTTCAGTGAAAAAATAAGCAAAAACTTATCTGAATGGTCTTAAAGACTGAAAACAATTGTCATTTTAATTAAGGGAGCATTTTAAGGCAGAAGTATGTAAAATCTTATATGCCCCATTAGTACAGAGTTCAGCACTGCTTTTAACCTCTGACCCAACTTTCCTCACAATCTTATGACACGATTTGATGCTGCAACTGATCTAGAGTGAAGTAGAAGTGTATTTTTCTCTCATTGAGACACAAACTTTTGAAAGACTATTAATAATCTTGTCAGCAATGCTGCTTGTTTTAAGAAGTCCATAGTCTTAAGAAATCCAAGGCACACACAAAGCAGGAAAAAATATAATACTTATTCCATTACTGAATAATTTATTCAAGAGCCATATTGAAATGTCTAACAATTACATGGCATGCGTACATTATCTAATATTAAAAAAAACTGACAGTACTTTAAGAAAAAAGTTACACTCCAAGCAAAGTGAAAAAATCATTGGATACCTAAACTTTAAAATTTCCTTTTCCTTTCTAGTTCCCTTCCTGATCACAACTGCAGCAAATTCAAATCAATCTTTAATGTATAGTACAATAGCACACAGTTTGAGCAGGAAATTTGGAACAAATGAAAAATGCAAAATAGCAAATTTGCATTTACTTTGTTCACTCTCTGCAGCCTGTAAAGTTTCCAAGCTTGATAAGCTCACTAAATTCAAGTGCAAATTGTAATTCTCATTTTTCTCACTACTAAAAAGCACAGAAAATTACAGAGAATTTAAAGCCATTACACAAAAGACAACCAGTTATATAAAGACACTACCTATTCATTACATCCCTACAGGGTTTGAACTGAGTACTCATCAACAAAAGTGAATATGCTTGGAAACAAGTTTAAAGACTGCATGACATATGAATATCACAGAGAGGCTACAGTGCTACATGAACAGCCATGAACTTTGGAGGAAAGACACCAGAGATGAGTTAAGGATAGGAAAAAATAGTCCTCATGCAGGAAGAGGAAGAAAGTGGATATATTGCAAGGAATAGGGTTTACTGTTGTACAGAGCCCTGCTGTGACTACGCAATTGTGAAACAGTGCAAATTTAGAAAGACAAGGAAAGCAAGTTACCTCTCCAGGATAACACTGGTTAGAATCACATGAAGAGTTGAGAATTAGCAAGAACTCTGACATAACCATCTCAAGTTAGTGCTGAATTGCTTTTGTTAAGACCACACAAAGAGTTTGAAAACATATAACATGCAGTTAAGTATGTCCTAGCAGCCTTCATGCCATTTTCTTAAGAAAAGCCTTAACAAATTTCACAGTGAATAGGAAACATTTTAATCTTTAAGATACAAAGTGGTATACACTGGAGTATGATTTTTAGATCATTCCAAGCTATCAGTAGCAGATCCAAGCTGTGATTTTCATGTACAGGAGCTGTAATCTGGTATGCTGTAAAGAGCAGCTTTTCTAAAGTTTAGATGTTAATTTGTTCTTACTTTATAGGGTTCCAAGTTTAACTGCTAGGATTATATATTCACATGCAAGGTCTTCAAGTTTAGCTCAGGTTAATGTTTTCTTACAGTGGTCAAAAGCAAAGCAAACACATACACTAACAAAGGAAGCCACTACTCAGCAATAAAACAATCAACAGAAAAAGCAATGTCTGAATCCATAGTTAAGGTTCACTATGACACTAATGATGACTGCATCCAACAAGATAAGGTAACAAACAGAGTGTAGCAAGTTCAAACATGAGATGAGCTTAAACCTAAACAAGAATGGAATCACCTAGAGGAGAAGAAAGGGCACAGATACAAATAGCAGAAAATCTGCTCAAAAACTTAAGCACAGAGAAATGTTAAAATGATAAATAATGGCTTTGCATTTATATAGCACCATCCATCCAAACAAGACAAAGCGCTTTACAAATATTAATGAATTGAGACACAGCGTCTTCAAAGGTATCCATATTCAATTTGAAGTGTGGTGTAATAGTACTCTAAACAACACCAGAGACATTTCTACTGCTTCTTTCCTATGCAGTCATTTCCCTATGAAACACTCCTGTTTCTAAAGCATGTATAAATTCCATGACACATGCTACACTTTTAAACTCTAGAGGAAAGAAGACTTGAAAGGTATATAATCAGTGTCTATAAATACTTATTCAGTAACAACAGAATGACAGAAAATTACTCCTATTCTCAAATGTCAGAATGAAGGAAAGCCTACATTTCAAACAGAGAGTGTGTTTAACCATATACTGCAACAAGAGCTTCCATGGTTAAGTAGCAGCAGCAGCAGCACTAGGGAAAAAAGACATTATCAAAGAATACTTCTAAGACAACAGCATTGCACTTAGAAAATTTTACATTAAATAATTACATCATAAAAAAATCAATAAGAAAGTGTACCTTCTGGCCCATCTATCATTCTGCAGTATTAGAAACACTTTGAAGAGAGAAAAAGAGGGAGGAAACAAGACAACGAACCTTACCCTCTGAGCTTTTGCAAGTTCTTCTTTCAATCGTTCATAGCCCTTTTCTCTTACTTCCAGTACAGATGGGCTCCGTAAGTGAGATAAACTGTCAGTACTCAACCCAAAAATATCTTCATTTCCTTCAGCAACATCTGCTACTGTAGTACCCTGCAAAAGCTCTCTCTCTACGTTATTGCTCTCCTTCCTGGCATTACTGTGACTGAATGACCCACTCTGGGGTCCAGAGGTAGAACAAAGTACTGCGTCGGTAACATTGATGCTGTAAAGAAAGCAATATCATTTTTATTTACATAATACAGTAAGAGCAAGTATTTTAGAAATGGCAGTAGTGATGTTGAATATATAATTATGGACACAATTTAATATTACAACATTGTAAATAATATTAAAATTGAATCTTTAACGAAGCAAATAGTTTATATGCAACAAACATCAACAATTTAAATAAAAAGATGCTTGGCATTTACCTGACACCTGATACTTCTCCACAATTCAGTTGTCTGGGAGACGAATAAACAGGCTGTGTAGGAAGGTCAGAAACATTTAATGCATTGGGTTGGATTGGTGTGGACACAACAGAAGGATGTGGTCGGTAGATTACACTGGGTGAGGTAGTTTGTTCCTGAGTCCCTGGCTCATTTACACCAAGAAGATCTGGTGTAGTAGGCGAAGCGAGGTTCACTTCATGAAAGCCTTCCAAGGGGTCACTGGCCATAATACAAGCCTCATTATATGAATCCCTAAGTGAAAGAATCACATCATCAGAAAGTAAACAGGAAATACTTAAATATATCTGACAGCCATTTGAATTTAAAAACCACTCAAATATGTTCAGAGTACTTCATGATAGAACGGCAACTGTGGACTACTCCTGCAAAAGTATGAACTTCAACTGCCAAATGTTTTTTCCCACCCATTGTACTGTTAAGTCCAGAAGCTCTAATAGCAGACTGCATCTAAATGGGATAATGAAACCAAGAACATACTCTACATCATAAAACAATGTAATTTTTAATATAATCTAGAGCTGTTTCATATCAAAACAAATGTATTTCATTCATGAAAGAGGGTAGACCTGGGAATCAGTAAAGAAAAAAAAAATTCTAAACCTAAAACTTCCACTTTTCATCTCAATGAAGCAAATAATCTAGGACAGAAATCAGTGAACCTTTAAATAAATTACAGTCCATAATGGTTTTGGTGAAATTACTCATCTGATCTTCTAACAATTCACTGAAATGACAGACTTAGCCGGTAAGATTTTTCATGAAGTATGATGGTATATATTTAACACATCACATGATTAAGTGAACATGACAATTGTGAACAAGTATACCAAAAATATATTATAGGTAAAAAGTACTATGAATTGGCAATTTAACTGACAATCTTTCAATTTATTTTTTAATTACATATGCTTTTCTTAAGACCAACAGAAAACACATACAACACTTGATTCTTACAAGTCCTATTTTCCAGCAGTTTATCAGAGATGACAAAAATCTTTCCATAATTCAAAACTGTATGTTGGAAGTAGCATGAAGAAATTTGTAAAGGAATTACTTAGCACTGATTATTCACTGCCAAAAATTAAACTTTTTCCACGCTACATAAATACAGAAGAGAAAAAAGGCTCAAAAAGATACTTAATATGCAAACAAAAAAATCCAAACAAAAAAATACAATGTATTTTACAGAGAAAGTTGCTTGGATCCTACACTTGAAAAGACAAAGCAAGGAGAAGATGTAGAAAGATGACAGTCATAACCATGAAGAGAGGATGTCATCAACTTGCATGTACATCCACTTCATTATCTACTTCACAAAACACACAGGAAGACATCAAGAACAGAATCCAAAACTCACATATGAAGTAGTATTTTAGTTAATTAAGACTTTCTGGACACCTTAAGCCCAAAGAATACTATTCAAAACTGTTCTGCATCTCAAGGATTGCAGTGTGTATATACCAGTGCAAAACAAGGAGCTTTGCCACATCAGCAGGTACATGTGGGAGAAATTCAACCACTCAGACAGCAAGAATACATTAATAGCTTAAAAATAAATAAATAAATAAATAAAATACATCCCCCTCTAAGAAACTGCCCACACTAAATGGACAAAAAGGACCTCACATGAATAAAAAGGAACATTTTTGTTTCATGCTCCTTTTCTGCAGAAATTTTTATGCAGAAATTTGTTTTATTCTGAACTATTAAGAACAGTTGTGCAAATATGATTTACACAGAAAAACGCTGTCACAGTTTTGGGCTTTGACACTTTCCTATAACAGAGATGGAAAGCTTATTTTTGAGTTTAAGTAACTGGCAAATATTGTTTGTTTTCCCTATATTCTTCTTAACCATTAGAAGCCTTATCCTTACATGACCTACATGATAATAAAGCCTGTTAAGTAGACAAATTAAAATGAAGGAACTGACATAGCTACAGGACATTCCTTCAAAGTTTAATTTCAAGAATGTTTTCAGGTCTACAATGCAATTATTATATAATTGTTTTACATCTAATAAGCTAAAATACTGCCATCTTTATAGTTCATCACCCCAGTTGAAAAATATCCATGTCACAGATCCCAAAATCAGGGTCACATCTACACAAACACTTTCCCCTTCTTTGTTTCCACTCTCCTCTTCTTTGACCACCAAGCCAGCCATACCCAACACCACTATACTGGCAACAGCACCAACCTGTCACTTACAATTCCCAATTCTTTGGATTCCACTCTAAACAACTAACAAAAGACACAGGCTCTGAACATGGATGCCGAAGGGCTGCTGGGATGCCTTGCCTCTTCTCCAGCACCTACGAAAGTGCACCCAAAATCCAAACAACAGAAGCAGAAATTGAGACCCACCTGAGACAAAAACAGGAACAAGCTTCTGCCATATACTCCCTGCTGCTGACTAGTTTCTATTTCAAGTTTGAAAGACACATGGCAAGTCACTCTTAAAACTAATCATCTGCCTTGTTAATCAGTAGAGATATCATGGAACTTCATATCACCACTGTTTAAAGTTGCACACCTCATTGGGCTGAACTTTGCTATGCAAAGCTGTTTTCAAAAAATCAGTTTTTAAAAAAATGCTGCTTTTGAATGAAGCCTTTCCCAAGAATAAAAAAGGCTCAAGAAAAGCTTATTTGCTGTTTTTAAATTTATTTTACTATTTCTGCACTAATCTAAGGGCTCTCCGGAGCAAATACTTTAAGTACACAGAGTAAGCAACAGGTTAAAAGATGCACCATTCCATATATTTGTGATAACAGACACAAATTTGTCTACATTCTGAAGCCCAGAAGGCCATGCTGGCTCACATAGAGAAAAAACAATTGAAAACATTATCTTTCAAAAGTTCAAATGCATTTCGAGCTGCCCCTCTGGACCATCACATCAATTTACCCTAGCAAAATAGTATGTTCAGGGGGTGGAAGGGAGGAATCTATCCCACCTACACGGTCCCACTCCTTTGAGAAACTTAACTCAAGAGTTAGTTCCACTTAACTCTTCTCTACAGCTTTTCCACCTAACCTGCCTATATCCTGCAGTATTTTTAACAGTAAAAAAAGAGAAAGAGCCAAACCCAAAAAGATCAGGGTATTTACAAGACTATCACTCTGCTTCCACATTAAATACTGACCGCACCCTAAACAGTATATAAGTCCATGCTTAACTTCTCAGCTATCAAGAAGCAAGCTCTTTCTGATACAGGAAGTAAGAAAGTTTAAAAAATTATACAAGTTATTCCTGGAAGAGCTGAAAATAAAGTCCCTCAGCTATATTTTTCCCATAGCCTGTCAAATGGGCACTCAAAAGCAAACCATCTGTGTAAAACACTTTCCATTCACAACTTTTTTCTTTCCTAAGATTAATTCTCACTAGGCAGTGAGCAGGCAGAAGCTGAGTACACCACCCAGACAAGACAAAGGAGCTCACATCAAGTATCTCAGTTTCAAGATTCACCAACACTATTATGAAGACATATTACACATTAATGAAACTAAACATAACATGCAAAAAGGTGGCTGCAAAATTAAAAGCTCTTTTGGAAAAGAACTCTTCAAAGTAATGGTAACCAAAAGGAGGAGGATTAAAAACATACATTAAATTTCAGTGTCATTAAAGATTAGAGGCTTCCTTAAGGCTTGCAGGAAGGATTCCTATTATTGACTAAGGCAGCAATGAACAGCCTTGCTGTGAAGGAACATGAAGCAAACGGTAAGCAGAGAACTTCACTAGGAGCCAAGCTGACTGTGTGCAAAAAACCACACACTGTTGACGCATCGCTCTTTAGTAGTAATTCTGCTACTGTGAACAAAAGCTGATATTCTGATGTTCCAGGGCAGCACACATGTTAAATTAAATAATTCATTTTCTAAGTATTTTTCCTACCACATGAATATAAGGTGAAAGATTAGTGCCTACCAAACATGATTATTTCTGTCTTAGTTGATACTATGCAATTAGGATAATGTAAAAAATGTCAAGTACTGTAATAAATCAGGATGAAACAATAAAATATTTCATTTCCTTATGCCTTCATCTGGAAATAATGCAGATTTGGAGGCAGCTGACAAAATGTCGCTTTTTATTACCTCTTTGCTGCCACACCTGCACAGCCATCTAACCACAACTTCATGGGGAAACTACACTCAAATCTGTTATTTTCTCTAACAATAAACTAAAATGTAATACAAAGAAAGCAGTTTAACAACATGTGGTTTAAAACTTCCTAAAGCTTCTAAAAGAAATCGGGAACCACAAACATTTTTAACAACAGTCAAATCAAAATGCTTAACCTAATTTTTCTGTTATAACTCTAAGAGGGGTTTAGCTACTCCTCTGAATCAAAGCACTCAATAACAAAATACTAAAAAGCTCCCTGAAAAGCAGTAATTTATTGTGGTTTATTTCCTTTGTTTGTTTCCTTTTGAAAAAAGAAAATTGAAAACTACCTACTACAAGCTCTGGAGTTTGTCTTTCATGGATTGCTTTTGAACACCAGACACTTTGAAGATAACTCTGAACAATCTCCTGACTGCTACAGTCCATTTAAAAGCAATGCAAACGCCAAACATTTGACACATCAGTAATCTCATTTTTAGTTTTAATAGTAAAACAGTACAATCATAACAGAATGGCTACCTGCTCAAGTAGGAAGAAAAAAAAATCTCCTAAGGAAGAAAGTTCCTCTGAACATTTTCAACAAGAGCAAATTCTAGTTAATATTTCTCAAAAGAACGTGTCCATTAGTCACTGTGGTTTAACCTCCATGCTACAGGCCTTTTCATATGTAACTGAGTCTCAAAGACCTCATTTATTAGACTCCAACATCTGCTTCAGCTGATTTAGGAGGGGTCTGGAAAGCAGATTTTTCCTCAAAACAACTACCATTAGCCCAGCACAGGGTCTGCATTCATTTCAGTCAGTTTAAGGAAAAAAAATTTTTTTAAATATTTGACATTACGGAGCCTGGAATGTAATGTTTTAAACCCTAAAGAACTCAGTAGGGAATTTAGAATAGGGAACTAATGAATACCTTTTAAAGAAGCATTTCAATTACATACTGCTACTTCAAACCTAAACTGGGAATATGCAGTTTAAAATTTAAATTGTTGTAAGGCATATACGGGCATTGATTTCAAGTTCAAAACTAATTCAGTTACATCTATCCAGTATAAGATATTCACAAAATGTAGACACAAGACAAAGTTTGGCAGATTTTCTTTCTAAACTGTTTTATATTTAGGCTTAGCCAGAGATTTCAAGCAAGTTTAAAAACCATTATCAATGCCAGGTGATTGCATGAACACAATTCAAGATTCGGCATAGGAAATCCTTTAAGGTTTGCAGAAAATAATTCCAAGTCCTAAAATTTTGCAATTGTGATAGAAATTTCTGTTCCAGGGACCCAAAACAAAATTCTTTTACATTTTTTTTGAGCCAGTAAGACACAAGAGAAAAGAAAGCACAGGACTACACCAGTCTTTACATATTCTTTTATTTTCAAGTGACCTCACATCATGCATTTACCAGCAGATGATAAATTTGGCAAGACAGTAAGTAAAGGGAAGGTAAGCTGTAATTTCAGCAAGTCTACAGAATTTAACAGCTAGCAGAAACACACTTGGGTTAATGTGAGAATATTTTTCTGCTGCATTCCCTCTAGTGTTGTCATATAATACTATGATGTGGGTCTATTTTTACTCTCACTTTATGCACTGAAGACACTATTTCACATTATTTTAAAAGAAACACAGTCTACTTGATAGCAGGATTTTATAAAGTTAAAAGGAATTTTGTTTTGATGAACTGATGATAAAAACAACCTCTTTGAAAAACTTTTTTATCAACTTATTATATACCTTATATCAAGGTATATAACATAACATAATATACAAAATATTATATATAATATATATTATAAGAATGTATTAAATATATATTATATTATATATATTTCTATATAATATATATAATATATAAGAAGAAAAAGGTACAGACAGTAAGTGTCTCTTGCAGAAACAAGCAGACACAAGATTCAATGACCTATATTTATGAAGTGCTTGTGAAACTTATAAATAAACATGGTTTAGAGTCTGGTAGATAGTACACCTCTTACTAGAGTGAAAAGTCAGAACTTTGCAAATGTCGAAAACTTCCTCTGCAAACGAATATCCAAAGAATGCCGGTCTGTTCACTAAAAACTCTCAAACCACGTTAATTAAACTGAAAATATGATTCTATTTGCAGCTGCTCTTCTTTTCAAAGCAGAGCATTGTTCTGCCTTATCTTGGAAACAATTTCACAAGCCCGTATCAGGTTTACACCTGATCACAATGACTGTAGTGTCATTCTTGCCAAGACTAGGACCTAAAGACCCTCTTATTTTCAGTTAACATTGAAAATATTCAGTAAGTAAACTTAAGCGTCAGTAAAATTACCATGAATTTCCTGACATATCTGCAAATGAATTTAAAGTAATATTTTCTTAATTTATTAAAAAATGGTTTGCATATTAATGTTAATAAAGTCTTTAATACAAGTCTTGACAGCTTACAGCAAGACAATATTTTACATGCCATATTAAGAAAGGTCTTAAAAATAAAAATCCAAAATACACATCTCTTTTCTGAGAAAATCCATAAAGCTAAGTGGAACGGTGAGTGAATTTTTAAACCAAGTCAATACAAGATATTAAGATAGCTGTGGTCTATAATCAAAATGCTTCTTGCAACTGTTCTGTTCTCCTACAGAAAAAAAATTCCGCTTTTAAATATAGCATAACAAGATAGATATTCCATTCGCAGCTGTGAGGTTTACTCCCATTTGTTATTTATTAAAAGCATAATGAGAACAGTAAATTATTTATCCTTCTTTGCTCACTAGGTAACATTAACCAAGCACAACAGATGAATGACTGCCAAGAGACAAATAGAGAAGGCCAAACTTTAACCCTTCCAAAAACTCATTAAACAGATCTATAATAGAAACAACAATAAAAATATTAAAGCAACAAGATTTCAGGTTTTGCCCTATAGTGAGGAATACAAATATTTGAACAGATGGTAGCTGCCAATACATACTTGTAGTCTAAATAACCTTACATCTGCTTCAAAAGAGCTGATAATTTCAGTTAGAGCAAGTCTGTAGAAGAGACATTATTTTATCTATCTAGATAATTATTTTTGAGACTTCCTAAGAACATGCTTAAAATTGAACACAGCAAACAAACCAAGCAACATAAAACTTCATACACTGTCTGCAAACAAAACAGACGACACTTTCAAACTCATGAAAACACTGTAGCTTTTTGTCAGCAAGACATGATGATACTCTTAAGGGTATCATTAAGGCTTTGGTCACTCTGAGTTCTACTTCCAAAGCCCTGGGACGTTCGGGGAATTAGTGAACCATCAGCACTCTGGCGGCACAAATTTCTGCATAGCTCATCGCTTGCAATCAACTTGCAACCAAAATTTACTTCCTGAGCCTTACTGTCCAACATAACTACGTTAGAAATTAAGGCTAAATGCTACTTAACTACTTCAGTTTACCAGATCACTTATCGGCAGCTAAGTATGACCCTCAATATTGCTTGACAGACCATAAAGCAACCACGAACGCTACAGGCGAGCGCCGCCCCACTGTCCCACAGCGCAGAACGCCACTCCGGCCCCTGCCCACGCCGCCTGGCACCCCTCGAGGGCGGAGAAATCTGCGAACCACACGCGGGGCCCTTCCCGGCCCTCCCCCGGCTTCTCCCTCTGCCCCTGTCGGCGCCCTTCCCTGATCGGCACCTGCCGCCCCGCCGGCCGAGAGCTCTGTGAGCCGAGGCAAAGCGTTCGGCACTAGCTCAGCTTCTTCTCGCACCCCTCCTCTCCTCGTCTCGGTCAGCGCCGCCGGGCCGCCCTTCCCCTCGGGCCCCGCACAGCACTCCGCGGGGAGCACGGCAGCTGCTCCGACCCGCCGACCCCGGGGATGCAATAGCTTTGTCCGCCGCCGCTGCCTTCCCCGGGGCAAGCGCTCCCGGCATTTCCGGGGTGATCCCTGAGAACTACTTTTGCCCAGTTCTCCCTTCGACTGCGGCTGGACTCGGGGACAAGCGCATCCCCGCCGCCGTCTGCCCCTTTCGTGCCCACGCAAGCCCCGACGGATCCGGGGACGCCCTCCCGCCGCAGACGGGCACAGCGGCACGGCCCGGGCCGTCACCCGTCCCCACGTTCTTCCGGCAGGGACCCACTGCCGCCACAGCCAGCCCGCGCCCGGCCGCGGCACCCCGGCTAGGGGCAGCGCTCCCCGGCGGCGCCTGCTCCGCCCGCCTGGGCACAGGCTCCCGGAGACGAGTCGGCGAGCAGGTGCAGCAGCACCAGCGGCGAGCCACAGCCCAGGAAGCCACCCCACGCTCCTGCTGAGGGAGAGGGAGAGGGAGCGGGAGCCGGAGCCGGGCCCGGGGCCGCGCACCCCCGCCGCACGTACCTGCCGAGCCTCGAGAGAGGAGCGGCCGCCGCCGCCGCCGCGCCCCCCCCAGCCGACCTGCGGGGCCGGGCCGCGCATGCGCGGCGAGGCGCAGCGCCCGCAGCGGGGCGGGGGGGCAGGTGTGCGCGGCCCCGCTGCCGCCCCCTGGCGGCGGGGCGGGAGAGACCGCCGTGAGGGGAGCGGGGCGGGGCCGAGAGAGCGGCCCGCGGGTTAGAGCGCTGCAACATCGCCTCTGTTCAAGGGCCGGCGAGGACAGGAAAACGCGAGGAATTAATAATTCTGTCTTTAATGGTATGCAATAACAAAGGCACGGGATTGCACAATTAAAAATAAGAAAATGAAAGATATGCCAGGTGGTTATCCAGCGACTTTCATTCATGGGGCATGCACTGCTCCAAATCAGTTTCCAAGCGTCCCTAATGTATTTATAATGTCATAATTAAAGACCGAACTGTACACACAAAATTTCTGAATGAGGCTACATATAGAACTATAAAAGGACTCACTTGCTAAGGAGATGTGTTTTTCCAGCTCCAGTGGTTTGATAAAGAGCCACTACTACCATGTCTCATCTGGGCTTGACCTAAGCCATCCCCATTGCCACCCTGACACAAGCACGGTACATAGCGCACTTGAAGTCCTGGTCTGTACCGTTCTGTGGGTCCTGTGTCTTTAAAGGTGATAGGCAAAATACTATAAATCTTCTATAAATTCACCACTGGTCTGATTACAGTGCCAAAAAATATGATTCAAATGACAGCAATATTAGCTGGAGCACATACGTTCCTTGCTGTTAGTGCAGCTGAACTGAGCCGTATCCTCCATGGTGAGGAACTCGAGCAAAAAACGAAGGTAAACAAGACCTTGTCCCATTCATCAGTTGAGTAATCTAGGCCGCATTCCAGTCAATAATTGAAACTTAAATTATCTTGACAGCTTTCCACTGAATGTGAAAGAATCCTGTTTGGCCAGTCCTGCAGGACATAGCCACAGACAAATAATACTCTCTGTGGCATGTTCCCATGGCATCCACCAAGCAAAAAAAGTTCATTGAGAACAAAATAATATGACAAAGATGATGCCAAAAGGCAAATGTATCAATGCCATTCCTCATAAAGTAAATACAGTGCCTATAAATACTAATATCTTCTAAATAACTTTCCAGTATGTAAATTTACACTGACTACAATGGGGCTCAGAAAGAAAAAATGGCTACAGAAAGTCATCATCAATAGCTTTTCTGGAAGTAATCTGAAAACCAAGAAACCAGAGTACAAGACGTGGAACCTTCAAACAGCAGCATAACTTGAAGTTTGTTGTAAAAAACCCAAAAGAGCAGAGATGTATAAGGGCCTTGAACTTTAAATTATTTGATTTGCTAATATTGACATGAAATAGAATCCAGGCAGTGCTATCAGAATACAGGTTTGACAAATTAGAAGATGCATCAGAAAGATTATTAAAAACACGATTGCAAAAGAGATGACAAATGGAATCCAAATTTGAAAACAACCTATTAAGACATAGTAAACCACAAGAGTCTATAATTAGGATCTGTAATCCTATAGTTCTTAATCCTGTACAATGACTGTGCTTGGCATGACAATCTGCTGTCTTAACCAGATTAGACATCTTGCAGTTCAAGAAATAAAAGCAATACAGTTCCAAAGATATTTGACTGCTAAAATTAATCACCAACAGATTTATTTTGTCAAAGTACTCCTGTATTTTGCTGTATGTAATACTTTAAAGAGTCAGGCAGCAACAAACCGCAGAAAGCATGTTTTATATGGTTAAAATTAAAAATAAATTCCTTATTAAAATTAAAAATAAATTGAATAAATAAACTGAATTAAATCAAATCCAGAGCCATAAATAAGACAAGGAGTATTTTGTGTGGGGCTGGGGGAAAAGAAAAAGATATTTTTTAAAAGTATTTTTATCCAGGTCTTTGCTCCTTCCTGAGCAGAAGGAAGTGCTCAGTGTCAGGGCAGAGCTACTCCTCCAGGTGTCATGAACTGAGAGCCAAGGTCACCAATGAGGGCACAGCCAGGGCCAGGTGGCAATAGAAACGAGCTTTGCCATACACCAGTGACCATCACCCAAGGTGAAATGTCAAATCAAGTCCAGGATCCGTTCAGAAAGTCTTGTCAGGAAGAGCAGAAGGCAGTACTGGAGACATGTATGACCTGGGTGCAGACCTACACCTGTAATGTAGGTCTGAGGCTCATCCAAGGAAGGATCATCCAAGACAGACTCACACAAGACCAACTGTCTGTTTGTTTTGAGCTCCACAGTGTGGTTAAGTGGCCCAGATCAGAAATTCCCATTCTCCAGCTACATAGAACACTGGATAGGTATCTTGGCACAAACTTGGCTGGAGCAATCTATATAGTAAAATCTTAGTCTCACTTGTGTAGCTTCTCTCCAGTCATACTGATGGAAGGTGTGATAAAAATCGCTGCAAACAGTTTCTGCACTACACAGAGTCCCCCTGAACTGCAGCTCTGTCTGTCTATGTCTTCTGTCACATTTGAACCATCTGTCTGAGAGACTGTATCTTCAAATATAGTTGTTTCCTTTCCTAATAGTTAAAGTCCACTCAACCTAAGAAACCTGTTACAGGGAGGAGAAAACAGAAGAGACAAAGCTGTTTTGCAGAAGGTAGTCCCAGGCCATGGCAGGGCTCCCTGTTGAAGGCAAGGATTGCTGCAGGACTTTAGAAAAAGCAAGTGTGTGATTTTTCTTTGATCTGAATTTAGTTAAAGTTTCTCATCTCCACACAGAAGCACAAATTCCAGCTAATGTAATCTTTCCCCCTACTAACTGGGAGGAATAAAAGAAAGAGATGGTTGTTCTCTTTGTAGAAGATGTTCAAGTGTTTAGTATGGGAGGTTGACCCAACAATGCTATGGATAAATAAAGCAAATAAAATTTAAAATCTCACTTTCTAATAGCCTGTGGTACTTATTACTTGCTTATTTTATTAATTTTTAATATTGAAAGAACAGTAATTATTATCTCCCTTTATGTGAAGATACTATAAAATAAACTCAAGAAAACCAAAGAATGAATCTATTAATAGCAGTCACACATACATTGAAACCCCATACTACAGTCAAAAAACCCCAAAGAATGTTCCACTATATACAAAAAAACGTACAGAGACTCAAAGTCTTATCTGTTTTAGAAATTTCCCACCCTTTTCTACTAGCTCAGCTGAAGTAGTCCTAGCAGTATTAGGAACTATAGTTCCCCACTCAGGCATATTTCTTCAATGTTTAGCTAAGTATTTTGAAAGCAAATCCAATCAGTACAGCTTATTGGAGTCCTAAAACTTATCTCTATGCTGCCCTCCCTGTCCAACTAAAAGAAAGTTAAAACTGGTGAGGTCTGTGTTATTTTTCAAATCTACCCACTAAAAAAAGGCCCAGAAAAACAGAAAATAAGCAGAATTGATATTAACTGCTCCTGAAGGTCTTTCTCAAAACTTCCAATGATGAAAGGCAGAACAGCCCCACTAAGCAGTGCATTCCAGTGCTGAACTAACCTTGGAGTTACAAATAGCTTCCAAAGTCTAACCTCATCTCCTTTGCTGCAGTATAGAGGTAATGAGCTTATCTCAGTGGACACAGGAAGCAGCAATCTCCAGGGCATTTGATAGCATCATCTATACCCTCAATTTTGTCAAAGAGTAAACAATTATTTTAATCTTTCCTCATAGATGATGTTTTTTAGACCTCTGCTGTCCATGCACTAAATTAATGTTAGAGACAAGAGCTTTAAATGATGTCTAAAAAGGAAATGCTCATTAAAGCCCTGTACTCATTAATTTTAAGTCAAGGCTTGCATACTAAAAAATACAAACTTGGCAAATAAATTCCTTTTATACACAGCATATATCTATACGCAACAAGCAGAACTCACTGACAATATTAAAACAATGGCACATTCTTTACTGATGTGAAAAAAAAACACAAAAAATGTGTTTCATGAATACGTAGAACACAGCCTAACCAGGGAAGATAAAAATTAATGAAGAATATAAATTCTTCATTAACTATTAAAATGACAAGGATTAAAAAGAAATTTGCTGTTCAAGCACGTTAGATGACAATTGTCCTCTCTGACCGTAAGACTGATTCTGCAAACAAACTGCCCAACTAGACAGATTCTGCTGTTG
This sequence comes from Sitta carolinensis, assembly GCA_032173965.1. Classification (NCBI taxonomy): domain Eukaryota; kingdom Metazoa; phylum Chordata; class Aves; order Passeriformes; family Sittidae; genus Sitta; species Sitta carolinensis. The sequence goes on along the minus strand of JAVUNC010000005.1, from coordinate 34,076,633 downwards.
AATATGAAATAAATAATGCCTCTAGATTTTTTGGAAGGTGCTTAGAAATGTAACAATACTAAGGAGAAGAAACATAACGACTGAAATGGGCTTACCAACTTATGTAAGGACTCACATGCGGCTTCGTTTATCTTTAGAAGCAAGCCAGGGACGGATCCAGAGCGTGATTAAAAATAGTACATGTTCATCCCTAGTTGGAAGGGAGCAGAGATACCAAACCTGAACTCAGAAATCAGAAAATAAAAATGCAAAATACATTTTCACATGAAAGTTAGCTCTCCAATAATCCAAACAAGCTTTGTAGCTCTGACAAACCTGTTGTTAAAACTCAAGAATTCTTTCACTTGATGAGACTCCAAAGACAGCTCAACCAAATACTGAAAATAAAAGCAGTGAAAGGCATCAGGTGAGAATTCAGGAATCCTATGTTTTATTCACAAGCCTGCTTTGGACCTGGGTATGTTGCCTGTGCCTTAATTTTTCCATCTCTAAATGAAATTAATGAAATTTCTTCCTCCTTCCCCTAACACACACTCACTTGAAAAGATTTTAAATAATTTTTCAAAGGTTTTCATTCTTTCAGACTGAAGTTGCTATGAAAATGGAATATGTGGCTTCAACGGGCTGATTTTTCTTTATTTTTGCTCAACGACACAGAGATTCAAAATCAGATTTCAGTCAAGCCTGCCAGTTATTGCTGAGTTCTTTTCTTTCAGGTGAAGCTGATCTTATGGAGAAGTTTCTATAGGTACCAACAATTTCCCTGTGTGATAGAAATACCTTTTTATTCACCTGCTGTTTAGAGTTACCTAATCGGTACAGGCATCACTCCACTGGGTACAGGAATGCTTCCCAGTTTTCTTCTCTTTGTCTTCTGTCTTCTCAAGCTTGGCACACTCATGATGCCAAGGCTCTGCAAGTTCAGCGCAGCAGAGAGGCATTTCTGAAAGCAATCTGATTTCTTTACTCAGTTGCATAGATGGTAAAAAATGTTTGAGTAGTATGGAAACCAGAGCAGTTTCAGTTGCACAAAAGAGAGAGATTACTGTTACACTTCCCAAAGTGACCTTAAAAGTGCCAGGCCTCCCAGGAGTTTAGTCTCCAGTATCATATACATCTCTGTTACCTTGATTGGAAATGTTCTCTCACACCCACCGTGGTAGGAAACATTTTCTGTCACCTCATTAAAATAGTCAAAGCATGGATTTACCCAGAGGAGAGTGAAGGATAAATTCCCTAGCTAGCACCATTCAATGCCCGTGCGTGTTCTGGGCCACGCTCTGGCTCAGCAGCAGCACAGCAAGCAGAGAGTTTGTTCCATCTGCACTTGGCTAACTGATTGAACCTCATGTCTGGGGGAACAATGAGGCTTTAGGTGCTGTTCAGGCATTTTTTTCTAAGTGAAAAGTTGCAGAGAACTGAGAATGAGAGGGTTTGTTGACATTCAGGTGGAAATGATCAGGCTTGTTGTCCACAGAAAAAGGTTAGTTGTTTATCTCTGTTGGTTCACTAAACATACTATTCTTTTTCCTGCACGCTACTTGCTATTTTTACATGCTTTCTGGTTTTTTTCCCCTCTTAAGAAATATCTAAAAAGTGAACAAGTGAAGTTCTGTGGGAAATGTGTAGCACTGAACTAAGCAAGAGAGGAAAGCTGGAGTTAGCTTTAATACAGGACTGGCAGGACCACCTGGCTGATGGAGTAAAGTCCTCAGTTTTATCCTTTTCATATGTGCATTATTGCTGCTTTGAATACCAGTATGTATTATTAGGGTTCTTTGAAATAAAACTAGTTAAATAAGATAAAACTCATGAGAGTCATTTCCTTTACAAAAAGTAATTAATGATGGTTAACCATCTCAAAGTAATCCTTTTTTAGCACAAATACCAATAATCCTATTCTAAGAAACACAGCAACAACAACTATTCCAAATTCTTCCCAGACAATAACCCAAAAGTACTCACATTTTCTAGACAGATTTCCTCGGAAATGTTCTTCTCTTTTTAGTTGCTTTCTTGTTCTTGGAATCTCTTCTGTCTTATCTTTCCCTTTACCTCTCATACAGATACTCAAACAAATCTCTCTTCCCAAGAGACAACTCAAGAAAATCCTCCATCCTTAGAATTCCCATTTGCAATTTACCAGTACCATGATCTAAATTTTAGGTTGAGGTCCCCTTTAACTTGAATAGGGATAATGAAGGGTTTACTTTCTCCCATCAGTTGCCACTTGGCTTAATCACACCTCTAGCAGTGTTATATAGGGTGAGTTGCTCCACAGTTTTCTATCACTCATCACTGCATGGTGTTATTATCTTAAATAGTGCACTAATCTGAATCATCATTCTTGTAGGTGGATTTTCATAAATACAAACCAAAATATAATCATGTGAAGAATTTCTGCAAATAAGCAAAGTTGTCCTTGTAAAGTGGGAGAAACACAATGGCTCAGTTGTAATGTAATGTGTGTTATAATGTAATGTAATGTCCATTTTTACTATACTATTTTTATTATTGTTGTTGTTGTTGTTATCATTATATTTCCCTGCACAGCACATGGGTCATCATTTGCTATTCTGAGATGTAACATCCCTCACTGAAAACCTAGGCCATTAAGCCATAAAGAGTATGAATTTATGAGGCTTCCAGTGATACTTCAGAAATCTTGACTGAGAGCACAAACATGCCTGTTGTGCAAACAAATATGTATTATTAACTCTTACATGAATATATTAGATGAATATTTGTGGTGCAAAATAAACATTTAAATGGGAGAAAATATTTGTCTTTCTCTAATTTAGCTCCCTAAGAAATGCAGGAGATATTAGTATATATTATGAAGCACAGACCATCAACTATCAGTATTCTTCAATGTCCAGAACAATACAAAATTTTGTTTACATAACTTCATCATTAAAAAGAAAGGAAGTTACAATTTTGCAGCATCTGCATGTAAATAAAAAGAATTTTTATGCAAATGGCTGTGCAATCAGCAGCATTTTTAGGTAAGTAAAGAAATTGTCTAATATCTAACATTTGATAATGTGCAAGAAGTTTTGAAACCTTGGTCATATTGCAGAGTAGAATGACACTGACTTCAGAAAAGCCAATCCATAGAGCAAAATCAAGCACCTCCCTTTCTGTGATTGCCTTTTAACCATTTAGCTTTCACTTAAGCTATGCTAGCATATATTAAATAACCTACCCAGATTGTTTCAGATGAACATGATACGGAGCACTTTAAAGACATAAGTAATGAGAAAGCTCTCCCAGTCAATCCAGGCACTGGCTTTTGAATCCAGTTCCTGGACACCTCATTCCTGGATGCATTGTTGATTTCATCTTCTGTCTGATAAGTCCCATGGTGACATTGTGTATATGTGCCTTTTGTCAATAAAAGGATTGTTGAGGCTGATAAGAGCCACAGTAATAATATTTCTAATAGCAAACTCAGCACTACTGCATAACAAATGATGTTTATTTCAGTTTTACAGTACTCAGAAAATTAATCTGTCAGGACAGCAGGCTTTATCCTGCAGACAAATTCATTTGTAATCCTCTCAAGTATTCTACCATGTGACTTCAGGAGATAAAAGAGCCTCCTTTAAAGCATATTTCCATAACCCACATTGAGTGATGCTAAGTACAGTGATGTCTCTCCCACTAGATTAACTTTTAATTATTGCAATTCCTCTCATGAAAGAGACTGTAAGATAGCACAGCAAGTCTCTAACACATTCATTCTATGGGCAGAGGACATTTTATGTTAATTTACTGATTTATTTAAGACAGGAATTCCAGCAGCAAGTGACAGTAAGTAGAAAAGTATAGCAAAACTCAATATATTCTCATTTAAGAAAATCTGACAGAAAGTCCTTTAATAATGCTATCTTCCCAACACTTAAATTATTCACTTCCTTTCGATAAGAAAATTCTTCCATGTTGTTCAGACCACATTTTAGCCTATTTTTTATGGCATTTCTTTGGATATTGGCATTATGTGTTGTTGTTACAGATACTGAAATGCTTGCTTGAAGCTTCACTAGCACATGATAGGTATTAATGTTTCTCCCAGAAATCTTCCAGTATAAATGGGCTCAAAAATCAGGAAGAGAAGTTGAAAGCATAAATACATTAAATAATATTTATTTGATGGATTTCTATCTGTTGCACTCAGCTGTTCTGTTAAACACCTAAGGATGATACTAGCAGAAACCTGTCTGGTTTCTAAATGTGCTAAAATGGTTTTGTCTTTTGTATGTATTCAGTGACATCAAGAGAAAATTAATTCAAAATGCACCACTATTGGTAATCATTAGTAGAACTGCATATAGAAAGGAATTTCTGAAACTATTTTTTTAGATGAAACCACATTTGCCTAGAGGGAAACAGAGGAAGAGAGGTAAAAACATTGCCTATCTTTGGAAATATCCAATGAGGAAATAGGGACACCTTAGAGACAAAAAAGGAGTACCTCCTACAGAACCAGTCCCAATGGAGCTACACAGATGGAAACCTGTATTTATTTCTGACTCTGAAAACACAGGAGCTCTAAATCTTATGTCTTCTGCAAAACAGCTCAGAGCCAGTAGAGCTCAGCCACTCCGATCTCAGGAATACTGAAGAGCTGCCAGGAAAACCACCTGATAGCCACTGACACACAGAGGTGCTATTATTTACTGCTCAGTGAGACCAGCAAATGATTATGCTCGGCAAAGAAAAATGTTTTAGGTCTAAGTAATTATTTTACCAGTGACCTTAAAATATCCCTGTTGTTAAGAATTTTCCTTGCACAGGGCAGTGTCTGTAATAGGATCAGGCAGTATGTTTCTTCATGCCAAGTCACTGAATGCTAAAATGATTTGTCATCTTTCGCCACAGGCCACTGCCTGACACACACATGCCACAGTCTAGTACCTTGCCTGCTTTGACATCAAAGTGTCTTTCTTCCACCACTAACAACAAGAAGAAAGGCAAACAATGGCAGAAACTTCCATTCTTTCTGGGAGAGTTTTAATTAAATAAATGGCTTCAAATAGCTTAATGTGACTAAGGCAGGAGGGAAACCTTTCATCATAAAATGAATTAAATCTATAAATCTTGCTTATTCTCTCCCCCTGCATTTTTTTTTTTTATTTTATTTACTTTACAGTCACATTATTTCATTCTCTGCTGAAGTTTATGACAACATTATATGATATCTCCTGGGCTTTCACAGTCTATCACCTTTTACAACTCACTCTTAATGCCATGGGTCATAAAAGACAGAGTTCATCTCATTTTTCAAAGGGGAAGAGGGAAAGAAGTCCTATGTAAAACCTCCAGTTGCAGAAGGGTTTTCACGTGCTGAAATATACGATTGTGAATAGGTCCACTGAGGTTTTTGGTAGCAACAGCTCTGCCTGTTTTGAGGGAAGAGTGATTTCTACAGCATGCCCCAGAGACCTATTTCCCAAATCAAATCAGCAAAGCAGAAATGCAACAAATGCTGTGCTCCAGGGTGGGACCAAGGTGCAGCTGGGGCACATTTTCAGGTTTGGAGGGGTTGTCTCTGGTCTTCCTATTTCGATGTTGTTAATCAGTGTTATTCATTGATGTGTCTTCACAGAACTGTACTAGAGACATATCACTTTTCAAGACATCTCAGAACAAAATGCTCCCTTTTTGTCCCTCCCGTTTGGAGGAAATAAAATGCAAAAAAACTGTATGTGCCAGCCAAAACCATTGCAAGATTCTTCATTCAAATGAAAGAGGTCCTTCCGATGGCAAGTGGCGTTATAATTATAGACTAGAAAAGAGCAAGATCAGCAGCTGCTGCTGCTGCTGCTGCTTGCGTTTGTTCCCTGTGTAACTGACAGGACAGAGTACTTGGCAAAAACAGACTTCCAGAAGTGGAAAGACATTTTAACCCCTGTTCTTGTCAGTCCACTCCTCTTAGGGCTCAGCAGCAGAAACCCCTTGCTTCAGGCTAAGGGAAGAGCAAGGTGATTATTGCGGATCTGAAGGGGACTTGGTTTAGGACGACTGAGAAAGAGGAAGGGTCCAGGATTTGCCTTTGGGCTTGGATTGCTGAATCAAAATAGCAGGTCAGTGGATACAGCATAAGCATAATACATTTTTATAGCTGGCTTAACTTGAATCTCTCTCACTCACTTTCTCTTCTATGCCATAAACTAAAAAATAAGGTGAACGATGACAAAGAGTAGGTCTGTATAGAGGTGCTATTTATTTATACATTCTGTAATGAGCCTTTCATGGTCAGTTAGGAAACACTGGTGGCTGTTACTTGTACTGTGGTTTCTCTCTGAATCCTAATGCATCCTGAAATTCAGGCAAAAATTCCATTTACAATTGGGTTCAATATTAATGGAAAGGACACATTTCTATTTTTAGCTGTTTATGCCCAAAGTCCTCGATGATCTTATCTTAGCAAAAATGGAGTAATATAGAAATCACATTTCAGTCGGTGCTTGAGAAAGTTTCAGAAAGGAAATAAACAATGAGTAAAAGAAAAAGTAGCATCACAGATATGAGTCAAGGTCTCTACAGGCATCAATTGGGCATAACTTGTGTTATGTCCTCAAAACTCACAAATCTACACCAGTAAAAAGCCTAGCCTTATATCTGCTGATGAATTTAAGGGCAGCCTGATAATTAGGAATGTTTTTCATGACATGGGTGCCTGTGGTATCTGATCTAATGTAGTTTGTCCTTCTTCAGCCCTGGCCAAAGAGTGCTCAGGGAAGAATGTGCTGGGGGGCATTGTTATGCTTCGCTCTTCCTGTCCATCTGAGTTTTAGCTTTTTAATTTCCTGTGGCCATAAGTAATGTAGGAAGGACTCTCTGCCAACATGCTGCCTGTGAACCAAGGGCTTGGGACCACCGTGCAAGAACCAGAGTCAGTGCAAGGCTTTACACCAAAGCTTCCTGTTGCAAGGGGAGGCCATCCCTAAATGGTTGTAGTTGTTGTCAGAGAAAAAAAAAAACACAAATGCAGATTTAAATTTGTGTTTGCTGTGTTGAGAAATCTAACCAGACAAACACATAGCTGTCTTTCATAGCTTCATATAGCTTAAACTGTTCTGTAATTACCTAATCTGACCTAATGTATATTTTAAGACATTGAATTATGTTATCCTGAAGTCCCTATATGAACCCAATGATAAATGTTAAGGGAAGCATTTGCTCAGCAGGAAGATAAAGCAGAGTGTACCACAGACAAGGAAAGGCAAGGAAACCAAGGCACCAAAGCTTAAAATTGCTGTAACAGTCCCTCTTTTCTTTGCCCCATTTCAGGGGCAGAAAGAAAAAATGGGCATCCAGTGTCTTCCAAGAGTTTCTATTCAGATTCAAGGGCATTGCGTAAGGTATTAAGAGATGGCTTGAGTGTGATTAAGTGAAATATAGTTTCTAGAATCAATCAGACAAATTGCATTTTATGTATAAAACTCTTCTCCCAATCTAATACATGGGGAAGTATTCTTAATCCCGATTCCTGTTATCGCTACAGCTCTGCATTTGTGGCCAAAGCCAAGGCCTTGCAAGAAGGAATTTGCGTCGGATCTGTAGAGAAGGTAGACCCACTTTATCCAGCTTAGCTACTGACCAGTTTCTGGCACTTTCCACTTTCTGACACCTGAGAGGAACAAATCCTTCCTGAACCTCCAATGCAGAAACCAGGAGTCATGTTTTTGACACTAATGGCTGCCTCCCTGCAGAGCTGCAGATGCTGCAAGGGTGCTGCAAGCATTTGTTCCTCTGTGGCCCACAACAGAAGAGACCTCATAGAAAGTTTAACAGAAGCCCAGATACCAGGGGAAGCCAGCAGAACCCCTCAGCCCCTGCCTGTCTCAGTTATGTGAATTCCTCCTGAAGGTCATCTTCTGTCCTACAATTTGCCCTCAGCTTAAAGAACCTAAACAAGACAGTGACTATCAAGTCTCCTGTTCTGATATTTGGCTGCCCCCACAGTTAGCAATTTATGTTTTATTTCACCCTGCATTTGTCTAACTTCATCCTCTCATTGTGGCCCTGTGTTGTGCTGAGGGTCTGGCTTCTTGCCAGGCTTTAAGCCCTCCCATAATCAGACATCTTTTCTAGATCTAAGTCCCTACATTCAGTCATTCCTACTGGAGATTTCCATTACAAAGTGGATATTAATGGAGAGATAGAGACACATTTTTTTGTGTGATATGGCTTAAACACATACTCCACAGCATCAATGAGCAAGATCTAAAGGCTCCTACAGCAATTTCAGGAAGCACAGTATATTTTTAAGCATAATTTTTTACCCCATTCCTCCCCTATAGCCCAGCCACAGGTTCCTTTCATAATTTATAAAACCCCAATTTTGTTGGAGAGTGGTCATCTTTGCCTCCATTCTCTAAGCATTGCATCCTGACCACAAGATTTTTAGCATTTCCATGCATGCCAGTCAGACATTGACTTGCATTGAACTTCTTGGAGTAAACAATGACAGCAAAAAATTTAAAGGTCTGTGCCAAGGCTCAGGAAAAGAAAAACTATCATTTGAATTCTAAAGACCAAAACTCATGCTTCTAAAAAAAAAATGCCCACAAAAAATAGTTTTCAAACCCATGCTGGCAAATATCAAGCAGTCATTCTGCAGAGGAAAGAGACAGCCTGTCAGCAATATAAGGTGTCTTTCCCCTGCTGATTTCCTTGGTGACTAAAATAAAAAGTGGCACTTTTACAGGTGAATTTTAATTGTTTACTTTATGCTTTACATCAGAGACAGAGATAAGATGCTCAAAATAGTTGTCATCTATTAAGGAGTTCAGATTTTTTCTACCCCCCCCAATAAATTTGCTACAGTGTCATCACAGAAATATAGACAAGAATCATATTTGTGATACACAGTAACTTTCTTGAGATTTTGTGCTTGTCTTAATTGCTCTCTTTCTTGCATGCTGTATAAAACTGCTTTCATTCACATTTGGAGCTAGGATTTGTTTTGAAAGTTCCTGTAGCATCTCCCTGCACAGGGTAAGCAAGTACCAAACCCAGCACAAAGTATTTACCTGTGTATTTTCTGTTGTACTTTAATTACACTGTGTCTCACACTACCTACCTGAGCAGCCCTATGGCTTGTTTTGCATGGCCATGCAATGCTGTAGTATTGACAGTAAGTCTAGCTGCCAAGGAGAGAAATAACAGCATTCCCCAGCTGATTTCAGGTGCTGTCGCAACAGTTAATGAAAAAGGCAGTCTCCAAATCTCATTTGGTTTTTCAATTATTATAATTACTACAGTCAGCTAAAAATACTGGCTGGTGATGTACATGCTTTTGTAGAATTTAGCTTTACTTCCCTTACCAAGAAGCTGAAAAGTTTTGTAAAAATGTCAAGAAAATTTGTTTCCTATTCTTTGCTCACACTAGAGTGGAGCAAACTGAGAGTAGCAGAGACTTTGGAGGTGTCACCACTGCCACCCAGAAAGGTGGCCACATTCAGTGCTATCTGCTGGGTTTGGGTGGTCATTGACATAAAGCCCAAATACAGCCTTGCATCAGTCAATCTGCAGGTCTCAACAGGGCTTATAACTGCAAGATTTTTATTATTCCCTCTCTTTATATATATATGTGTATATATATATATATATATATATATATATATGAATACAAACACCATGTATTTGTGTACCCATGTGATTATATATTTAAATTTACATGCATATCCGTGTATCTATCTATACAAGGGTACATTCAGGTTAGGATACACTGTCTAAAATGTTGTTGGTGTCCTGCTTCTCTTCTACTGTTTCTAGGCCCAGTCTACCACGAGGATGACAGTCACTTATTCCAGCAAAGTAGCAAATGCCACTTTCTTTGGATTTCACAGATTACTCCTAAGGTGGAAAGGCAGCATCTACAAATTGCTGTACAGAGAATTTATTGTTTTTGCTACTCTTTACACAGCGATAAGTGTATTATACAGGTACACTCTTTCCAATTCACATCTCATTAAATGTTATACTGAAGTTTCAGACTTCCTAGTGTTAGGCTGATCAATGATGGGGGGAGGTTACTGTTTACTTATTGTCTTTTCCTTGGACATTTTCTAATGTGCTTACTTTTCCATGTTCAGTTTAAGGTTCCAGAGGAAGTACGTAGAGTGTCTATACTGTTTATAGTATTCAGCTGATTGTACTTTTAGCCTAGCATTGAGCAACCATCCTACTGAAGTTAGACTAAATAAAAACTCAGAGCTAGCCTAGGTTATACAGCATTTTTCATTCTGACATTGAGCTGTCAGTTGTGAGCATACCTCCCTGCTTTAGATCATAAGTATAGACCTTTTGTTCTCCCTGAAGAACTCTGGTTGCTTGCTGGGAATTTAACAACATTGAGAGGTAATAATTTTAGAGTGAAGTTCTATAGTCAGGAAAAGAAAAGTTTTGCTTCAAGCTAGGAAGGCATGCAAACTTGATTTTTAAGCTTGCAAAAACCAAGGAAAACTGCATGGAAACTAGACATGGTTATTATCTATGTGTCACCCAGCACCTGGGAGGAACACATTAGAAGAAGAAAAGCTTTTTCCACCAAGGTGTGAATTAAACACCATATGACAGGTGCAATGCATCAGTTAGTACAGTGAAACTTTTAATTGATGAAGTACATTACGTAGAAGTATCAAAATCATGGTTCACATAATTTTCGCATAATTCATAATTCTTACTGTGATCTCTAATTAGATCTCTGCTTTTTATTAGAAGCAAGGAGAAAATGAGCTTCAATTTTTCTCTGATTAATCACTATTTTTTGTTCAGTAATATATACCTGTAAACAAAGAAAGAAAATTATAACATTAATATGTAAAGGAACACCAAAGTCCCACAGTTGTTTAAATTAATCTAGTTATATTGAAATGTCAGGCAATTGAAGGCCATGGTAAATACACCACAGAAAGCTTTCTATACATGCTCCAGTTTTTATCACACAATTGTAAGCAAAACCCACCTAAAATTTATTATATGCTCCTTTTTTAAGAAATCAAAGAATAACTGTAATACTCACCTATACAAATAAAAAAATTATATTGAAGCTGGTTGTATTTCATCAGATATCTTTTCCCGTGGGTAGAAGCTACTACCATGGTCCATTTGCTATCATTTGACGAATATTTTCCTCATTGCAAAGTAAATATAGTTGTATTTTAATCTTTGTGGAAAAGAAAAATTTCATAGGAGTAAGAATAAAAAACCTGCTGTGACAATGTAACATTTTCAAATTAGAGGAATTTGATTGGAAACTTTTTGCAATTCAAGCAAACCTGAGCATTTACATGAAGTACCACTCTAGAAAAGGAGAGTAAGCTCTACTTGCAGACTTAGAGCTTGCAGTCATCTTCAGTCTGTATGGGACAGCAAACTGATTCTCCAGACATATTGATCCAATTAGTAGTGTCAGTCAAATTAGTCCTGAGTAAACTACAAAAAACAGGGAATAATACTGCTGTTTTCTCCAGCTTCTTTAACACTTACCAAAAGTCTTCAGACCTTTACCTTTAAGAATTTGCTTGAAGGCATTAGACAAGGTTGCTTCCCAGTGCACATATCTGATTATTTATATGTGTTTGCACTTAGTAACTAGTGCCAGAATATTATGGAAGGACAGATATATTTTATCTTTGCTGTAGATTTTTTCTTACAGGCAGCCAAAAACGGTTCTTTGAAAAATTATCAATTTACTGTGACAAATATGCTGAACAAATCCCAGTAACTTTTGTGCTTGGTAAGTATTGGTTAAATGTAAAATTATTCTCCAACTCTGTCTGTGTTCAAGCATTTTGTGAATGTTGGTGCATGGAAGCATTTCAGAGCTGAGGGGCATGTGGGAGGTTTGAGGTTCACAGTAAATCATCAGCTTCCAACTGATCTCCTCAAGTTCAAGTTGCTTTTGTCACATCAACATTTATGCTCATGTTCTTAATATACTAACAAGAAAGGTTTCCATAATCTAGATTTAAATACATATATCTATATCTAGATCATGCCCACTAACACTAAAACCTTATATCTGATCTTCCAATGAACTAAATTCACCCTAAATTTTACTACAGAAGAGGAAATTTGGAAATTTGTGGCTATGAGATACTCAGCTGTAATGTTACATTGCATGTCCATTAAATAATTAGTATTTATTGCATCCTGGGTTTTGACATGGCTTATTGCATTTATTCTGGGAAATGTAGCAGCTTAGTGATATGCTAACTAAAATTAAAGTAACTGAAATCCTGATAGGCACTGGACTTTTTCTTTCTAACCCTCAGGTTTCTATGTTACCTTGGTGGTGAATCGCTGGTGGAACCAGTTTGTGAACTTGCCGTGGCCAGATCGCCTGATGTTGCTCATCTCCAGCTGTGTCCAGGGCAGAGATGAGTATGGGCGCTTGATAAGGAGGACTCTCATGCGTTATGTGAATTTAACATCTCTGCTGATCTTTCGCTCTGTCAGCACAGCTGTGTACAAAAGGTTCCCCACCATGGACCACGTGGTAGGAGCAGGTACTGCACTTTGCCTCCCCAAAATTGCTTTCCTTTCCCTCAGATGTGGGGGCTCAGGGAGGGAAGGAGTCAGCCTCATTTTTTCTTTCCTGTTGCCCCATGTGGCCTCATACTAATCCATGTCAAAGCAATCACCTTTTTGTTAGTGACTTAAATGACATAACCTTAAGAGTGCATCTTTAATGTTCTCAAAGTCTTTAGCAACACCATAGAAATCAAATGAGTTTGACACTCTTATGTGAATCTGCTTTCAGAGCTCATGGAAGCAATAGACCTACTCCAAATACTCAGGTGTATGGAGCAGATACAGCATTTTCTAAAGCACAAAAAACCCAAAGATGCAATATATTATGATGCAGTAGGAATGGTGACTTGTTATATGGCATTGCCTCAGTGTCTGGGATGTAACTTGGTCTGGTGTATCAGAGATAGATCTCTGCAAGAGCTTCACAAGTACAGTTTTATCTCAATTTCTATTTAAATAGACTGAATTTTAAACAGATTGCACATTTGAAGTGTTCTGATTTACTAAAACAAAAAAAAAAAGTCAGCCCCAAGGGTTTTTTCTTTATCTTGAAAACTTCATTTTTCAAGGATAAGTACAGTAAGTATTAAACATGTCTTTGTCTTCTGTTTCTTTCAATAACACAGTGAGTGTAATGATGGTGAGGAGAGTTCAATCATGTAACACTTTGATTGTCTATCAAGGACTGACTGCTCAGTATTTAAATGCAAGGTGTGGCACAGTGCCTTCTGACTGGCATGGTCAGTGTCAGAGGTAGAACAGCAATGCAAAGATATGGGGATCTGTTCCAAATAGAAGTCATGTTTACTACTGAATGTCTTGAATTTCTTAAAATTATTCCTTTGGCAGAGATTAGTAAGCAAAGTTGTACCAAGTTAAAATATGCAGTGTGTATATACATATTTGAAATGTGTATATACATATACACATTTCAAATATGTGTTAGAAGCTTTGGATATTAAAAAAAAAAAAAAATGCCAGGCAGAATGCACCAATCTTACTGAAAAAAAACCCCAAACTATTTATGTTGGATTCATTGAATTTTAAAGCTCTCTTCCTTGTGCTGTACAACAAAACTGTTTACCTGAGCCTGTGAGAGGTCAAGGAAGCTTCTGTCACTCTCCCCAGCAACCTGCTTCTACTACACACTGGAAAATTACAACATTTCCAGGCAGCTAATCCAGCTCTGCCTCCCTATTGCTAAAGACAATCTGTTCCAAAGAGACAGAATGTCATAGCATTGTACCAAAATTGAAGACTGGAAAGCAAGTTTTTTATTGTTGATTTTTTCAACAGTGAAAAATCTTCTACTATGTATTTTGTATATAAGTATAGTAAGCGTAGTCAGCTCTGGATTTCAGTACTTATTTTGTAGGTTTTAATACATATTGTGCTGCAGAATTTTTATTGATGCAGTACCAAGCATTTCAGGGTATATTTTGCTCCTATTAACATCCAGTGATTTAGACAATACTCTGCAATCATCTCCTCCTTAGATCCCTGTGGCATTGCAATATCAGACTGAATGGGAGTGAGGCATTCAATGTGAATATGAACAGCACAAATCTGATACTCACAGCACAGTCATTATTGAAACAACTTATGACGATTTTGCTTTCGCTGTCAAACTAAGAGCTGCCATGACATAACTATTGCTATGCACTTCTTTTTTCAGAAAATGAACTGCTTAAATTCATAGATTTTAAATTTGAGAACAGTGCCACAATAATCTAATCTGACTTTTCTATAACACAGGGCACAAAAGCTTGCTAGCAGCATCCTTTATCATCGTGCAATTTCTGACTGAGCTGTAATACCTTCTAGGAATATAATCAGCCCAGATTTAAAATTCAGATGGATATACTGGAGACTACACTGCATCCTAGGTGAACAGACATTCACAACAGTAAATTTGCTGTTGAAGAGTGACATCTTAGTCTGAACTTGCAGTGTTATCTTCTATTCATGGATTTTGTTATAGGTTTAGGTTCTTCTTTTTTTAATTAGAAGAAAAAATACCTTTTCCCTCAAGAGTTACCTGTTAGCAGACTGCATAAAGGCTTGAAGGAAGCTTGGGAGCTTCACCAACTGTAATCTCTCCCTATAGGATAAAGTCTTGAGTGCTGGACCTTCCTTCTGACTCTTTTTCCTGTTTTTTATGGAACTGTAGACAGTAGATCCATGGAGATTCACTGACTCTGGGGCACACGTGCTGTAGGTGTCAAATGCTTAGCAACCATCCTGAGCACAGCAATCCTGTTGGCTGCAAGGTGCAAGAGGGAAGTTGGATGCTCAAGAACACAACTGTTAAAATGCAGACTAATGAGTGAGCAGCTGAGCAGAGAGCACCTCAAAAGAGCTCATGAGGAACACTAAAGAGAAACATGAGGCATGAGCTCAGCAACATGAATACCTATGGCTGAATGACTGCAGTCTCAAATCCTCTACTGGAAGGAAGCACCTAAGTTAACTTCTTTCCACATAACATAGAAGCAGAAAATGAAACTTTTATCTACTTGATCATGTTCCTTCTTCTCTAACCACAAGTATTAAAAATATTTAATGTGAATAACCTGAACCAGTCTTGTCTCAAACCATGTAGTTTTGACAGGAGAAGTGAATACTCTTTGAATCACATAAGGGAGAGCATGAGTGATTTTTTCCCAGCTAGACTTGTGTTTTCATCAATAATTTTCCTGTAAGATCTCTTTGGCTGACACTGTTCACATTAGTGTCCTTTGATTATTTATTGATTGCACTCCATGTCACTCTTCTGATACTTTCACAAGGATTCAGCATCCTGTCATTCCTTAGACCATCCTTCTCATGACCTTGGCACAATATTTGACAAATATTTCCCATTTTCTGGAGATGTTCCAGTCTTCCAGTGCTTGTTAAAACCAATATTCTTGTTTATAGAGTTTCTTGGTTAATTCTTTGAATACTCCTAAATAAAAATAGCATGACCATATTTAGAAACCATGTAATTTTAATAACTGAAGTTTGATATCCTTCCCTATATTTGATGGAATATAAAGTGTTTCTTTACCACTGCAATAACAGTGAGCTATTCTGAACTGTATCTTGTCTGTATTGCCAGCAATAAGAGCAATCCAGAATTAGTATTTTCTGCAATAATACTAGGCATTATTAATATTCATCAGAGATTTTTTAATCAATATTAACAGGAACATTTCAATGGCAATCTGAATTTTATAATTAAATAAACTAGACTTTGTTGAGCTTTCTGAACAGAAGGTGCCCAGTTTCAGTGGAAAGCTGAACTGATCCTTGCTGTTCTTTGTGACCCCTTCAGGCTATGTCTCTCCAGAACTTCCAAGTGACTTGTATCCAGTGTTTACTCCAGGCTCAATTTTTAGTTTTACAGTCTGTCTGTGTCAGCCTGACAGAAGCATCTTTTCCTGTCCTGTAATAAGCAGGCTGGCTGGACAAAAACTAAAGGCATCCTGGAAGACTGACTTTTAGGAGTCAGGAGTCATGACTAGCAGGTTAATTTGTCTGGTTGCCTGATGATTTCTGTGAAGTTGATGATGAGAGGTGGCTGCAAAATCCCAGAAAACTTTTTAAATCTTTTTCTTATAATGTTCTGAAATTCTATGATACTGCACAAGTACTGTCTCCTGCTGCTGAATACTTCCTCTTCCAGTGTTTTCTTTCTTGTTCTTGCCTTCCTTCTCAGTAGTTGCAGTATTTAATACGTCCTATGTAGGCTTGTTCTAATTGTACAATAGCGACATTTTCCTCAGCAGCAGCATATATAAGATCACCGTGTAAATCTACTTTAATTCACATTTCTATGCAGCAGAAATGAATTTCTAGATATTTATTTGTTTGCTGTGTAGTGAATCTTTAGCAATGTTAGCCATAATGGACATATTCTTAGTTACTTATACATACACTTTGTTACTAGTTGGAGTCTATTGTCAACTCCCTTACTGAATTTTCAGCATTCAAACTTGTAATTGGTTGGCTGAGCCCCTTATTTTGAGGCAGTCATGTTACTAACTTTGTCTTATTTCAGAGCTAACGTCAATACAACAAAAGAATTGTTATACCTACCCTGATAGTTGTCCCACATCCTGGCAAAAACTGAGATCCTCCAAACACGACAATTGCTCCAATACCAGAAAATCCAGGATTTGGACAAAGGAAAATGTGAATTTTCTAAGGCTGTTTTTGTCAAAGCCTGTGTGGAAGGAGGACAACAGAGCAGAGCTTTCTTCCCCAAGGGGGTATAGGTATTGCTCCAAAAACCAGCGGCTCCCAGGCAGAGACTGGCTCTGGTGCAGGATTTGTCACACACAGTCCTGGCTCCCCGGTTATGTGACCTTGGACTTGCTTGCAGCAGGGGAAGCAGGGCTGCACGAGGCAGGGGATCTCTTCAGGAAACCTAATACCTTCCCAGCACCCCAGCAAGGCCAATTGCCAGGCAGAGAGCAGCTTCAGCTTTCAGCCCCACAGCATGTCACCTGGCCCAGTGTCCCCTTAGCAGCGGGATTTCTGTGCACAATTCCCTCTTCATCTCTTTGCATGCCTTCATCACCCCAAAGAAAACATCAAACAATCTGTCAGGGAAGTATTTCACTGGCAGAAGGCACACACTGTTGGGTTCTGTTACATGCACACACTTGTATCCTCTGTTGCTTGCTCACTGCTTTGCAAATATAACAAAAAATTATCAGAATCAGAAGGTCATATAACTGCCCTTACAATATATCTCAAAATGCTTCTGAAAGCCATCGTTGGTGAAAAAAATGTTTCTTAACTGATATACCCAGTTTCTTACTTTTCTGAAAGTAGAATATGGAACCAGAGAGTAATTTGTACAATTCTTAGTATCCCATGTATCTACCATATGTCAGCAGTTAGATATGAGAACACAGTAATAGCAAATTATTTCCTATATTGGTAAAGAGGAATTTAGCATCAACAATTAATGTGAAAAGTTCTTTCAAGCAAGATCTGTCCCAGAAATACTTCTTTTCTAATTTTTAATTTTTTTAAGGGGAGGTTACTATTTAGAATTTTAAGTTGTGTTTAGCAGAGTTCTATGCAAATATTACATAAACAGATAGAAACATATTCGAAATGTATAGTATCAGTCGTACTGAAAGCACAGAATAAATGAAGGTTGTTTTGGTTTTTTGGTGAACAGGTTTTATGACAAAATATGAAAGAAAACTTTTTGATGACCTTAAGTCTCCCCACCTGAAATACTGGGTCCCATTTGTCTGGTTCGGAAATTTGGCAACAAAGGCACGGAAAGAGGGAAGAATTCGAGACAGTGTGGATCTGCAGACACTGATGAATGTAAGTAGAAAAAGGAAGCCTACAAAAAACTCATCTGAAATTGCTATGTTGCTCTTCACTTCATAATTTGGTTTATTTAGTATGCACAGATCTCTTGTGTCATCTAAATGACCTTACTCAGGATTTGTCCCACTTTTATTTGTGTACCAATGTACGCTTAAACACAGCAGCGTTCACTGGGATTCTTTTTACTATGAATAAGAAGGTATTGAAAGAAGCAAAAAATGATAAGTAAAAAATTATTGTAACATCCCTCTAAATTCATACTTACTCCATTGCTAAAAATATGAGAAATGAGAATAATTTGGCATTTTGAAGATTTTATTATCATCTTCAGAGAAGATAATCTCCCTGAATATTTCATTAAGTGGTAAAATACCCTTTTTATGATATAATATATTCTCTTTCATGTATCACTAGACTGTGAATAAGATAGAAACAGAAGATGAATTGTGAAGAAATACAAAGTATACTAAGCACTACCAACTCCATAAACCAAGTTAATACTCAAATGGGGTGCTGGGTACAGTTATAGTATCAATTTATATATACTATACCTTCTTTTAGCCCTGTACTTTTATATGTGCAAAAATGAACTGCAGCAAAATATTTTTGTTTTATAAAAATATTTATAATTCAGAATTGTATCCAATGCAATTTTATTTTCTTCCTGGTTGGTATTTTTCTCCCCTTTTAGGAGATGAATAAGTACCGGTCTTGGTGTAGCCTTTTGTTTGGTTATGACTGGGTTGGAATTCCACTGGTCTATACCCAGGTACTGAGCTATTATCCTGTAGAAAATTCAAAACATGATTTCCATAAAAGGGGGTTGGTACCAAACATTCATGGTATGAAACATTTATAATCCCAACCAGAGTCTCTGAAATACTGAGCATTGGTTCACTCACACAGGATCATGGAGGCCTGGCTAGCTATTTAAGGCTTATTTAATGCAGAGATGTTTTGAAGATCTTGCATAATTTAAAAGAGGGGAGGGAAGCACTGAAATGTTCTTCTGTTTCCTGAGTGTTCTTCCTGGCCATAATTATTCCTGTGTCCTCTGTATTTGCAATACCTCCTACAGATTTATGAATTATATGGCAAAAGGCAGACAAAGGCCTTTGGGCATGGGTTACCTTATGCATAAGATTGTATTAGTTCATTATTTCAATGAAGTTCTGTTCTTTGCAGGTTGTCACTCTCGCAGTCTATACCTTTTTCTTTGCCTGCCTGATAGGGCGCCAGTTTTTGGATACTGACCAAGGGTATCAGGGCCATGACTTAGATATTTACATTCCAATCTTCACACTGCTGCAGTTCTTCTTCTATGCAGGATGGCTCAAGGTAAACTGGATTTCTGGATAGGTGATGGGGGAACCCTCCCTGGGGGACTGGACAAGGTGTCAGATTTGTGACACACATATAAAATCACCAATGAAGGAAGTTACACCAGAGGTGAATTCAGCCTGAAGTGTTCTGTGGTCATACAAAAATGTCATGCAATACATTTTTAATTCCACCTGACAGACTGTATGGTCAGAAATGGTTGTGAATCTGAAAGAGCCCATTTCAGTAGCACCAATGCAGCCACAACTCCCCAAGGGAGTATTACTCCCACAGGGTCTCAGGACTTGAACTATAAAGTGACAGAAAAGAGATTTAAAAAAACCATTTCTCCCACTCCATTCTGCAGTGGGGAACTATGGCTGCAGACCTGGAATCGGCTGAAAGGGACTGAATGATACTTTCTTCTTATGATCAAAGCTGGTAGTATCTGCTGTTAGCCTCATCAAATGCAGACAATTAAAAGTTCCCAGTTCCAGAGGGTTATGAAAGAGTGACAGGCAATATTGGCTAGAACTCCACTGCATAAAAATGCTCATTAAATAGAAGAGTTATTGCGGAATTGGATGCTGCCCATGAGCCTGTTGATGGCTGCTAGACTAATCTGATAGTTGAGTAATTAGGCCACATACCTCAAGGTGGTCTTCTCCTCTGCAATAGACTAACTGGAAGAAGTTTCATTGGGGTCCATGTACATTTGATTTCCTTTTGTGCTTATTAATCATGGCTGGAAACGTTGAGCTAACTTTTCTGTTAGAATATAAATTGAACAAAGTTGGCCAGTTAGAGAGAGACCTTCCCACAGCCAACTCCAAAGGGCAGGGCAGAGAAAGCAGCACACCAAGCTGGCAGATTATGAGGAAAAGTAAAGTGTGTGCCGGACAAGCTCCTGTAGTGTTGTCCTAGGAAATGAGGGGGAAAAGGATTTTGCTGCATACAGACCAGCCTGGATGGGAGCAGGAGAGAGAGGAAGGGAGGGTGGTACGGTGAAGGTAGCAACTTCTCCTGGAGAAAAGTGAAGTTTTATCTAGGCAGTGTCTTCCAGTTATACTAGAGGGTTAAAAATTGTCAGCTGTTCCTCTAGACCACCCTGATGGTGTTCCTGAGGGGAAATGATTTTTTTTCTTCAGCACCCAAGGATGTTTATAGCATCTCTTCTAGTTGGGCTCAGAGCTTCAAGCCAACTCCTGGCTGTGGCAGGTATGAGACACTATTGTAACTGAAAAAATTCTGCATAAGGAAATGAAAGGGAGGAGAAGAAGTTTTTAAAAGTTAGTTTAAAATCAGCAATGTTTCCTCAGACTGGAGGTTCATCCAAACCTTCAATGCCCCGAGTCAGGATATTTTTGTCTTGAAGGTTACAGCCATTTTCTTGCTGAGTGTGTTGGACTTCGGCTGCCAAACAGCAAAAAGGGCCCTGAGGTATTGACTTCCAGTAACTTGGCAATTCCTCAGAAATAATGGGTAAACTGAGCTCATTCCTTGGCATCAAGCCTGGTCTGTTATACCTATAATACAAGGCCAAAGTTTGCCATTACATGAGATACTTCTAAATCCCCATTTTCCTTACAGGGACAGATGAACTGTCCAAATACAGAGTTTAGTTGTCCAGCACTACATTCCTTTCTGGAGAATAAAGTCATGTCTCGCATGCCAGGACAAGGTCAGCCAAAAAACAAAAGCCACCATCACTGTTTGCTCTGTCCCAGTCCTCACCTTTTTAAGCTCATGTGATAGGTTTTATGGTGGATTTTTGGGTGGTAGTCTGCTGGTTTATACAAAGCTGATCCATGTCTTCCCTGGAGAGCCACAATACAGACTGTGTTCTGG
The DNA here is from genome assembly GCA_032173965.1 of Sitta carolinensis. Taxonomy (NCBI): domain Eukaryota; kingdom Metazoa; phylum Chordata; class Aves; order Passeriformes; family Sittidae; genus Sitta; species Sitta carolinensis. Next base: position 34,055,579 of record JAVUNC010000005.1, on the reverse strand, counting down.
TTCCTCCCTGTTACAGCACTTTCATAGGTGTACACAAAATTTATTACCATATCAATGAGTGTGAGCATAGGTGACCCCTGTCTCCTTTCATTGCTCCCACCTTACAGGTGTTTTTGTAGTGTTAATCCACTCAGCAGTTCTTATGTGTGCCAGTGCTGGCCTGGGAGGGGGTGGCCTCAGAGAGTCAGGAAGAGCTTATCCACAGGTACAACCTAGATACACATAGGAAAATTATCCAGGGAGGAACTGCCTTACAGCTAGAAGTTATTTAGATCAGAGCTGTCTAAAGTGAGGTTAATGAACAGGACTGTTTAATCATACAGTCGCTTTACCCATACCCACATTAAACCAAGGACCGACTGCTGTTCCTGTGCATGGCCCTGGTGACAAGGAAGGCTTGGAAAGGTTATCAAAGATGTGATTAGCTTCAAAACCAGAGCTTAAAAAGATAGACAGAAGGAGGAAAAGAGGGGAGATGATATTTAATGTCAGTGTACCAGGAAACTAGTAAATAGAGAAGCAGTCTGAATTTCCTGAAATTTTTAAAAATTTTTCTATTTAATTTTTCTTCTTCCTCCTCAGCTATGTTCTTACTCTCCACACAATGTACTTTAGTGATCACGGGGGTGGGGTCCAGTCTCTGGGGGGGTTTTCACTGGATATGGGGAGCTAGAGAGGGTTTAGTTCCCAGACTAAGGTATCTCACCCCGAATGTGTCTGAGCTCACAGTTTAATTGTGTCCTCCACAGGATGAGCTTCTGCCCTGCAGTTTCAACCACTTCAGGTACAGAAACCCAAGCCAGCAGGCTGAATTAAAGAACAGACTCAGATTCTGTCTCTGGGATTTGGCTAGCATGATGCACAGAGTTGAACTGAGTCAAGTTTTTTTTTGTTTTTTGAGGCTGCTTTTCCTTGGAAGCCTTGGAAGGTTGCCATTGGGGTTAATGCTGATAAAGAAGCAGGGGCTGAGGGCTGAGGTGGAGAGATGAGCTCTATTCCTTCTAGCAGACTCCAGCTGCAAGGCTTGGGAATACTGACCCCATGGGCTGGTGGACTATTGCAGACAACAGTGCAATAACAGAGCCTCTAGCTGCTAAGCTATTCATTTAAATGAGCCAAAGACAACAGTAAGAAAAGGTAATGACTATTGGATGTGACAATTACCTCGGCCCAGACATGTCTCCATTCCCAGCAGGCCAGTGCTGACGATTATGATGGACAGCACTAGCGAGGCACAGAGATATGAATCTATAGTGAAAGCAAGCTGTTCCTTCATTAGGCTGGCAGAACCATCACACAGGAGCTCAGGCTATGATTGCAAGTGACAGGCAGGGAGAGAGAGAAAAATCCAATCATACTTTCTCTGCAGCAGTCGTCCTGACATGGCATGCCAACCTCTCTTCACTGTCTGTTTTCTTCTCAGGTCGCCGAACAACTCATTAATCCATTTGGAGAAGATGATGATGATTTTGAAACTAACTGGTGCATCGATAGAAATTTACAGGTTGCTGTTGTTATTTCTACTTCCAGCTTTACTCTACCATAGGTTACCATTATATCTAATACTATGTCTTTTAATGAGGAATAAATCAGGGCAACAAGTGCCAGCAAAACATATTCTTTCCCTGTAGGATTACCTGTGGCTGTGACCCACAGAGTTTGTTTTCACAAGCTAATTCATCTTGATTTTGGTATTTGGCATTTAAAATGCCCGACTAAACATGCAAACAGCTGACCTTAAATTAGTAGACCGTTCTATGCCTGGAAAAACATGTAATGTAATGTAGGTCAATCCTGCAAAATCCAAAAGTCATTACCACAAAGGTAAGAACATATTTTGCTAATCTAAATTAGCAAATTAGTCCTGAGATTAAAATATTGTATATGAACCTTCCTTTTAAAAGAAAGGCAGCAAAAAGAGTAAAAAATCCAAGTGGGGTCCTGAACTAATAAGCAGGGCCAGTACCATGATTCATGTTCAGATGCTGTTGCCCAGGGCAGTATCTGTAGTCAGCCCAGGGGCCAGTGTCCTCAGTCACAGGGGCTATGAGATGACAAGGACACAGTTTTATTTATTTACCCCTGATTCCCAGAGAGCCCTGGCTGTTGTGCTGTAAAGGAACTCAGAGACATGAGGAGGTCTCACAGTGCCCGCTGCTCCCCTTGCACAGAGCCAAGCACAGGGCTGGCTGAGCTGCTGTTGGACACCATTTCAGCAAAGCAGAGCCCAGGAGTTAGGGGGAGCAAGGGCCAAATAAACCACCAAATTAAGCAAAGTAACCAGAGTAAACCAAGGAGGTATGTGCAAGAATGGGAAAGGACTTCTCACTGACAAAGATGCTCTCTGGCTTAGAACCAAGTCAGGATACTGATGCTACTGTGCCCTAGAGCCTATTGTGTAAAATTTATTAAAAGGATGTTTGCATACTTGATTTGGAATGTCTTAAAATGGCAATGAAGCCTATCAGAAAGATTCTTGACCTCTGGACATTTTAAGGAGCCTATGTGTAATATTTTACACAGACTTGCCATAGCATGTAAAGGATCACATTTATCTCATCGTACATGAGGTATATTTGTGCCAGATTGAAGTATGATCTGGCACAAATATCTTTGCAATACAGAAGATACAAGTTATGATAAAATTTATGCTTTCAGAGTATAGGCAGATTTAGGGGTTTATTTTATAACACTGCGTCTCTTCCTAATGTCCAGGCCATCATACACAGTTTATGTTAAAGGGTTTCTGAAAGACATGTTGATCCAGGGAGTATAAAGTAGACTATTTAAAATGCTCCACTATGTTGAAAGTGACATGATTTATGCAAAAAAAAAAAATTAAGGTTTCACTTCTGGCGGTGGATGAGATGCACATGAACTTGCCAAGGATGGAGAAAGATATTTACTGGAATGATACCTCTGCCCGGCCACCCTACACAAAAGCAGCTGCTGACTACTGTATTCCTTCATTTCTCGGATCGACTATTGAAATGGGGTGAGTGGCACTAAGGGTCCTTAATGCCATCAGAAAGAACACCACCCCAACAATCTGCATTGATTAGCAGACAGTCAATGCAGGGATGCGGGCTCTGATGATATTGCAAGCGGAAAAGATAGAAATGGGAAAAGAAATTAGGAATGAGTGGACAGGCTGATGTTGGTGGGAGGATGTCTCCAGAGGTCCATGTGTTCATCCAAGTTGTGCACATGTATCTTAAATTGCATAATCAATAAATAGAGCATGTTTGCAGGGAGGGTTTGTTGATAATGTCTGAGCACAGGATGATACCTGAAGACAGTGACTGACTCTTAATAACACTTGTTCTGCTACAGCTTCTTCATGCATCTCCAGTTCACAAAACAGCTATTCCCTTGTTCATTTAGTTAGCAGATGACAGCTGAAATCAGTCCAGATTTTTGTGAAGATCAATAAGAAATTATCTTAAATGTTACATGGCTTTTCATTGACTAATAATCCTGGCATGGAAGTTGAACTGGTCAGATTTTGTGAAGGTATGAAGAGGATTTATTTGCAGAGACACAAAGAATAGAGGGTATGGGATTGCCCCCTGTTGTCAGGATCTATATGAGAAATCAGTGACAGGCCAGTTAGCTTAGAAACTGTTAGTTTAAATACTTGTGACATGCTGTAATATAGAGAGGTCAATAAGTGTAAATACCATCACACCTGAAAAAATACCAGGCAAGTAGCTGTTCTCATCCAAAAACATTATTTAAACTTTACAGAAGCTGGGTTTTACCTTTAAAAATTATCTCAAAATAGTTACAATTTTCCCATCATTTCTCCTTTATCAAAATAAAATGTCTTTAATTTTTTGTTTCATTTGGCCTCAAAATTGTAGTTTTCTCATTTTTATTCCTTTTATTTTTTCATTTTTGTATGCATTCTACTACAAAGGACAACAGTTTATATGAGTTCCTTTTATCACACACAGCCTTTTCAGAAGCTATTTCTTTCTGGAAAAAATCTATAAAATGGCAAAAAGAAAAGTAAAGAAGAAAGTTAAAAAAGTAAAGAAGAAAAATTCATAGACTATGGTTTATTTTTAGGTAATTTCTAGAGGGGAAAGGTGACAAAGAAGAAACATCATTAAGTCTGCAAACAATTTTTTAATAAGAAGTACTTCACACAAAAAATTAAGGAAGAAATGAATGAAAAGTAGCTTCCTGATAGCTCCTGTGGAATGCAAACAGCTCTGATGTGTTGACTTTTTATTAATTATCTATCTTCTCAGCTGAACTGTTCCATTGTTCACACCTCTAAAAATAATGGATAGTTCTTATGCAAACTTCATAAATAAGTTCTGAAAATTCTTCCAAGTCCAAAGCTAATATGTAAAATTTGAGCCCAAAGCCAAAGTCTTCTCCAGTCACCTCAAGGTAACATCTGGAAGAGGTTGCCCAAAGAGTGGTAGATGTCCCATTCGTGTAAAAGTTCAAGGCCAGGTTGGAAGAGGCAATGAGACACCTGATCTAGTTGGAGGTGTCTCTGCTCATCACAGGGAAGTTGGATTAGATGCCTCTAAAGGTCCCTTCCACCATAAACTATTCTATGATCTTCACAAGTGCTGGATGAAGTTCCTCTGTCCCTTCAGTGCCTGCCTGTGCTTCTTGCCTCAGATCTGGCCCAAGCCCCTTTGCCATTCTTGTCCTTAGGATAGGTAACCGGCCAGTTTGGCTTGTCCAGACTGCACTGAGTCAGCAACATGTACTGAATCCACTGGCACATGCAGCAATAGTTGTTCCCATGAAACACCAAGGCTGAGCAGGAGAAGAGTACAAGGTACAGGTGAAACCTTCAGACACAATGTCATGCCCCAGAAGTCAGTGAGATTTGGCCATCTGAGTACTTTCAGCATTTTTTGAAACTGTGGTCCTCTGTTTCCCGCAGTAGCTTTTTCACTTTTGCTATTTCTGCCTGAAGGATTCTCCTGCAAAAGTAACTACAGCACTGAGTAGGGTTCCTTTCTCCCCTTTCCCTCACCCCGAGCACAAGCCTAACCATGTGGAGCTGCCTCAGAAGGCTGCAGCTCAAGTATGAAATGGTGCCAGATGCCTGGCTAGATGCCCTCCCAGTCTGGTCCTTAGGAGAAGAGACATCTGGATGTGGAGAGTTCTCTGTGTGACCTGGCTGATTCAAAGGCACAGACGTCTTTCCTGGCATCCTCATTGTTTTCTTCCTTCTCTTTAAGGACACGTTAGGGCCTTGGTTCCTGTGTCTGGGGTCCTATGTCTGAGACAGAGGGATAAATGTGCACAGAGACCCAATGTTTCCTATATTTAAGTGACATCTACTACTGGGCTCTATTTGGCAGGCTGGCTGATACCGAATTCCTCTATGGGGAAGAGTGGCCTTGGGAAGAGGAGAAACACCAGAGACAGTACTCAGTTTTGAGAAGAGTCAAGAGGTTTCTCAGCGTCCATGAGGGTCCTTCCTACCCAACGCACCACCGCTACAGTCGGCAGACGAGTGAGAATTCAGTTTTTTCCCAGCAGATGAAAAGGGGCACATCAGACAGCTGCAGGAAATGCACACCAGAGGGAGGCACTCTACCTCAAGCTTCAAGAAGAAATATGAAGGAGTTACCAGAAGTAACAGACTTCATGGCAGCCGAGAGCTGGGACCCATAACAGAAACCTCAAGGAACGAGACACAGTTTGGTGACAGTGACACCTCGTCTGAGACAACCAGGCCAGTTCCTGAGGTCGTCATTTCTGAAGCCCAGGAGATTGAACCGGATGTGCTGGACAAACCAGACCTGCCAACAGAGCGCTCTGCAAGCATGCCAGAAGAGAAGCTGCAAAGGATCTTAGCTGAGGCAAATATGGCTCTTCTGAACCAACAGTTTTTTCCCCCAGAAATGACTCCATACGTCTCAAGTTCAGAGGTGCATCAATCACTTCCTAGTGTGATAGGAGAGCCCAAACATGAGGCCCAGGTTAGTAACATAGCTGGTCTCATAACTGATCATGAGAGAAACCTTCAGCGATGGAGTTTACCAAGCTTCCATAGTCCTAATACAGCATCAAACGCTGATGCTGCACCGCCTTCAACAGATTCTGGGACAACTTCACAGCAAAGGACATTCAGTGATGGTAAAAATGTTGCTTCTGCTTCTGCTCCACTAACATTTGAGATGCAGGACTTATGGGAAAACCTGGACAGTAAAGAAACAGCCATAGTAGAATTTGCTAATGAGGAGAGTGAAAGAAAACTTTGACCATTCTTCCTCTAGGTTTGACTGAACTTCTTGTCTTCTCTTGAATGTGGTTCTCACATAAATTTGCTGAAAATGCAGAAGGGTAAACTCAATACTCAGACAAGTCATAAAAAATGTCCAACAGAGGATTTGGGCACCTAAATAGGAGGAATTGTGATGACACACTTTAAGACACTTGGTCACTGGCTTGAAATCTGTAACCCTGTGGGAAATACATCTACAGGGAAAACTGGGAGTCTCAGATCCTGAGGCAGTGAGCTGCCTCATATATGCCATTATATGGCAGTGAGCTGTGTAGACATAACTAGAGGAAACACTAATCAGAAGAGTGGGTGTGGTTCTATCCACTTGGGATATACACTGAACTCTGCTGCCTTTGTCTGCTCCATCAGCTTAAGGTCCATGACATCCCTGTAAGATCTACCAACAGTTTTGGTTTCTACTCAAGTGGCTCAAAGGCAAGATGTGGGCTCAATTCCTTTCTCAGCCTGGAGAGATTCACCATCTCTCACTGCCTGGAGCTACACTTGAAAAATCAGTCACCTCATTTGTGTAGGACAGTATTCTGCCCCATTCCTAATGAAGCTATGCCATTAAAGAGTAGAAAAAATAAAAGGATTAAATGTTTAATTTCATTTTGAAAAATAGAAGATGCAAAACAACTGATGAGCTGGGCATGGGATGTCTGAGCCTTGGAACACATATGTGGCATACCCAGTGACAGTTTTTTGTTAAATGAGGCTCCCAGGCAGCCTCCCTAGTGAAGACAGGGCTGCAGCACTCTCTTGAGAGGTGATGGAGCCACAGGTGCATCTAAAGCTTAGGGCTTCACTCTTGTGGAGATCTTCAGTTGGAAGTGCACAGGGTGTAGTCATCCCAGGCAAAGTGCCCAACGATTCCTACGAAAACTGTTCTCCACTTCCTAAACCTCTCCCCCATTCCCATGCTTGCCACATGCACCATACACATTCTTAATTAACCCAAACTTGAGTCAGCATTAGGTGGCTCCTGCTAGTCCAGGGATGACCAAACCACCTCCCTAAACCTGCTGATAGTGACCTGGCCTTTCAGCTATCACTCCTGCAAGAAGTCTCAAAGTAGGCCAGGAAAGCAGCCACAGCTCCCTGGGTTTAGCTCTCACCCACATTTACAAGAGTACAGTCTGGAGCATGATGCCAGCATTCTCCCATCAGCAAGTGTCCAAGTAGAGGATAGACAAGGGAGAGACAAGGTAGCTCAGGGACTGAAAGAACAGGGAGGGGGGGACCAAAACTTGTGAGTCTGCAACAACCAGCAAAAGCAATATGGACTGCATGGACAGGAAGTCCACCCAGCTCTCTTGCTCAGGAGGTTGCACTTCAAAAAACAAACCAGGCTCTCTGCCATGGTAACTGGTAACACCAGCTGCTCCTGGGAGCAGCTTTAGGACTCCCTGAATCTGGGAAGGGAATGAACAGACCTGCCTGCTCCTGCTCCTATGGCAAACAACTTAGGTGAGGAGCCCTCCTAGCCAGTATCTATCTCATCTTTGAACAAAAATCAACTGCCCTCCTCACTCGTACTTCTTCCAGCTTTATTTCAATCTGGAAATCGGCTCCTGCTGCTGTATATTAGCCATGGTCTGGGCAGAGCCACACTCTCGAATCCTCCAAAGACACTGGACAACAGCACAAGTATCCCATCAGTTTAAGAAGCAGAGGATACTTGGCCCAAGGAAGCACTGTTTAAACTCATATTATGTGAATTCCAGTTATGTAGGGAAGCCAAGCAAAGATTTTCCAGGCACCTATGGAAGGACTTATTCGTACCATGAGATGAGGCGATACTGGTGTTTGGCAGCTTATTGAAATTTTGATCACAGTTTGGAGTCAGGCATTGTGGTGCAACCTCACCCTTGCCACTCCACAACAATTCAGGTTACTATGTTCAGGTTTGACCAACAAAATGAGAAATTCTATGGAGTGAAATTATACAGAAATAAACAGTGCCTTAGCCTAGCAGTCCAGTTTTTCAAATGGCCCTTAGGCAACTTCTGGAAGCATTCCCTTTTTTCTCCTGATTCCTCTTTCTTCTTGTAGCTGAAGCCACACTTTTCAATTCAATGTTTCTCAATCTAATTGCATCTGCAATTGACAAGGAATTTGATTTACCAATGACCTTAACTTAAATAAATGGCTAATTTTAAGTATAAACAATACATTTAAAGGACAGTCAGACAGCTCCAGTCACACAGGTAGAAACAAAGTAAAAGTAACTGCTGGTCTCCTCTACAGCACTTTTTTTAAAGTCAGGAGAGCAATACAAGTTTCTGGGGAGTTTGGCCACGTTCCTCCCAGCTGTGCAAGTATAGGAAGGGTTTTCAGCAGCTGTGAAGGAAGCCTGGCCCATTATCTAGCTCTTTCCTCACAGTACATAATCTTGAGGAGTTGTGCTTCAAGCTGTAAGGGAACTTCAGCCAGAAAGTAGAGATGACTCTCAAGTGTCTACCACAAATCTTCATTAAGAGTCCAATCCCACCATACTTCCTCCCTCTAATCCTTCACACAGTTTCCATCAGAGTTTAAGGTATTGGACCAAAGTGCTCTTTGCCCCCAGCCTAGACATCAGCTTGTTTCATCCCAGCACTACCAAGCATGAAAAGCCTTCACAGATTCTCATCATCCAGCTCTGCTCATCTTCTCAGCCTGGCCACTGCCAAGGATGCACACTGCTGCTTTCCACCAGGATATTACACACCTAATTGCAATGATTTTGCTACCTCTCCCAGACACTCTGCCTGTACTCCCTGGCCCTGCAACTGTGTCCATTATTTGATAGAAGCTATGGGAGGCCACACAGCATCCATTAGGTAGGTAAGAGCTTCAGTTAAGCCCCATAGAAGTGTCTATTACACATGTAGATGCATGCTAAATTAGGAATTATAGCTCTGAAGTCACACAATGCAATCTGCAATACACAACCAGCATTTCACACATTAGGCCAGCTCCAAGTTAGCTAAAGTACTCTGTTCATTGCTTCTGAAGAAGCTAGTGCCGGGATGAGTTACCAGAAAAATTTCCTCTCCTCATTTAGTCTGTTATCTCACTTTGGCAAACATCAGTGCACTCTGATTTGTATTAAACTATCTTTTGGGATTATGTGCTCTCTTAGGCATCTCTCTCAGTAAACTATTTGCCTTAGCATGGTAAATGGAGTATTTTAGCAGACCCAACAATCTACAATTCATGTTCACAGGAATAAGCAATGTTGAAATATTGTATGAATAAAGACACTTTGAGAAAGACCATTGTCCTGGTTATACTGAACTCTCAAGAAGCACTTCTGGCAAGGGTTTGACCTACCATGCAAATCAACTTGATGTCTACCAGGAACAGCAAGGAACTTACAGAAGCTGGCAAAGTTGGACAAGGACAGAACGGGGCCAGGATGGACAAGTAGGTCAGAGCTGCAGTTTGCTCCCATCAGAGGGTGTTAATCTTGAGCAAGATCAGCTATATCAGAACAAAGAGAGGGACAGTCCCTGTGCATGCTGCCTGACTTTCCACCTGTTTCTAGGATGTGTTCACACTCTGTGCTGGAATTCATAGAACCAAGATGTCTGTGCTGGGACAGACGGGCTGTGGAGACATGTCCCAACACCCTTAAAATCTTCTGTTGTAAATAACAGATAATGCAAACTCATATTTGAGGAACATATACATATTTCATATATAATGAAAATGTAGCAGAGTGTTAAGTATGCTGCATAGTAGAGAAAACAAAAATATCCTGCTGTTAAATCAGGGATGGAGCTTTATAGATATATGTTTGTTTGTCTTGGTTCATGACCAAATGAATAACATCTTCTAGACAAATAAGTTAGCTCATGGTCAACCCATTCTTTAAGAGTGACATGGACAAAGAGGAATCAAGGCAAGATTGACCTGAAATACACAATAACCACACAGCTTAGTCTTGTCTGTGGAAAGAGACAGCTGGCAGCAGAGTCTCCTTTGCTAGAGATTGATAGCCTGGATGCCAAATGTGTAACACAGTGTGGCTACAAATAGAGTCTTGAAAACAGGCACCAGACAGAAGGATTATTTCATACTGGAAGGCGAGATCAGTATTTCACAGATACCTACAGGAAAACCATCCTGGTTTTGTAATACTTATTTAGCCTTAACTGAAAACTTAAAATCTAAGGTGCTGTGACTGTGAAAACACCAAGACCAGCAATGGACATTGCCTTTGGTCTGTGCCAGGCACATCCAGACAGACAGCAGCCACAAGTGCCTGGGGGCCACCAACCTCTGTTCCAGTGATGCCACCATGGGGCAGTCTCCATCTCCCCATGGCTCTGCCCTGCTGGGGAGGTGCCCAGTGCACACAGCTGGGACTGCACACATTTTTTGCCTTTGGGAAGATACAAGCAGCCAACACATGACATTTTTTTCCTCCAGGACAGAGAGCAATCTGAATGTTCAACTGTTGTTCCACCCTCAACTCCCCTTTCTCCCAGCACTGGAACCACTGTAAAGAAACATAAAATGTAACTGAAAAGCACTAAGATCAAAGCAGATTTTGTTTGGTTAAGTTTTATTCATGTGCATGGGGACAGTATCAGCTTTAGCAATCCAAACAAATACTCCAATGGGTAGAATTTTGGTGAATCTTTTGCCAAATCAGCACAGCTACCTGTGGCTGTTTTATCTGAAACTCCTGCCACTGCTGACATGAAGTGGCTGAGCAATGGGCAGCAGATGTGTAGTGCTGGTGCATGGGTCCCATAACTCATCCGAGGTGGAGGAACACTGGTATGCCCTTGCATAGGCTGCAGTCCAGGTTTTCTGATGTGAATAGATGCTGCTCCAGCTGCTCACACCACGCAGGGGAGAGAAGTCAGGTGCTAAAAGCAGCATCTGAACTAAGGCACAGATGTCAAATGCCGAGACCCAAAAAAGAAGAATTATCAAGGGAAAATGAATCCCAGGGAAAAAGCAGGTGTGAGGGGTGGCTTAAGGAGCAGGAATCGTGCAAGGAACAAAGGTTGTAATTAGTGGCCACACAGCCATCAGCCAAATTCCCTTTTATAAAAGCTGGTTGGAGCAAGCTAATTTAAAGAGAATTTCCATGGCACTCAGGAAACAAAGCTGAACAAAACCCAAGCCAAGGGAAATAATGATGGAAAGGAAAGATGTAGGAAATGAGGTGGAAACTAGCGCACAAGAAAAAAAAAAGAATAGCCAGACCAGACAGGACTAGGATTAGTTCTCCCCACACATAGCTGCTATCTTTTCAGCCTGACACAGTTCAGCATTTTTATTCTTCCTGATCTTTTGGAAATCTGAGTGCTGAACTGCTCTGCTGCTTTATCCTGAGAGCTGTAGTGTGCATGAGGTACTCAGGAAAAATTGTTTCTCCATTGTAAACATATAGATATTTAACCAAACTATACCATCCGAGACAAGGATCACTGCAAAGTCCTTAAAACTTGGAGGGGGACAACACAATGTGCATTTAGGTTCAGAGTTTCAGTAAAAGGTCTTCTTCACACATGTGTTGAAGATCACTACATTAACTTGAGTTAAGACAGAATAAATGCTATTATGGCTCAGTAGTAATCCTTCCTGTGAGCAGCTTTTGCAAATCCCACTCTGTCATTTCCACGGTCAAAAATACAGTAAAATGCAGACATGAAGACATCTCCTAAAATCCAGAGCGAGCCAGTGCTAGTGGGGATGTCGAGAGACTGAAAGCCGCTCATGCAGAAGGTTTGGTCATCAATAGATTCCTGGAAGGGAAAGCACACATCCCTGCAGCAGCCTGCTCCATCCCCAGCTCAGGGAATGAGGAACAGGGAGCGGGGGAGCTGTGGACACGCACCTTTATGATGTACTGCTCTGCTGTCAGCTTGTATTCGCGGTGTCCGATCGTGAAGCTTATGTGAGGCAAGCTTGACAATCTTCTGCAGTCTACAAGAAACTGGACACAATGCACTGACTGAGATGGGATTGCTTTGTCTTTCTTTAAGTATTGCTCTTCAAATTCAAGGCTTTTGGAGTAGATAACAGTGAATTTACTACAGAGAAACAGAATCAGGCTGACTTATAGCCTAACACTGCCCTCCAGCTTTCCCGTACTCAGTCAAACCAGCCCAGCAGCCCAGACCACTGTACCCTAGGGACGCAGGGCTGATGAAAATCCTTGCAAGTCCCAAAAGAAAGGAGTTGAAGGGGCTCTAATATCCTCCCTGTGCAACTCAAAGGCAAAATTAAGTGTGTGAGCCCCAGCGAGCCTACATCAGCAAGGTCTGCTGAGCAAAAGTTCTCCAGTGCTCTGGCCTTGACAGGGCAGAGTGAGCTGCTCCAGCCGCAGAGGGAGCACCCTATGGGTGCAGGTCACCCCAAGTCCTCCCATAATACCATCCCTTTAGGGAAAAAAAAGCTAGTGAGGAACACAGCACTTTATGCTTACACTTTGCCCTGGAGTGGGATTTCAAGAGTAGAAGGACTAAACTCTCTCATGGTCATAAATGTCAATAAATAATATACCCAGTTGCAGTAACAGAAAAGATAATTTCCTGGCCTTTCTAGTTATTTTATGAAAACAACTGGTGTGGGAAACAGCACTGCAGAATACTCCAAGTCCCAGAGGAATCTTTGCTGTAAACTCTAGTGTTTTAAGTCATGGTTTTAGAGGCTTCCTAGAAGGAAGAATCTGCTTTTTGCTCTTTTTCAATCCATTTTATGAAAACATAACCCTACATCTTATGTACACTTACCAACAGTCATACCATTAGAACAAAACAAATCATGGGATACAGAGGACAAGGGTAGAAAAAAACAGTAAAATGATTTGTAGGACACAAGAAGTGAGACATAATTCTTTTACATAGCTATTACAGAATAGTACATCCAGAACAAATCAATCCTTGCTGAAAAGAGATAAAAGTTCTGGTAAAATCCAGGATGGATACACTCACTTTTACTGGGATAAATTTGAGCTGATATCTGCAGTCTGTCTATGATTGCTAAAAATCAGTCATAGAAAGTCTTATTTTCAGAATGCTTTTTTGTGAAATCTGAGATGCCAGATGAATGTTCTTAGGTCAGCACTGATGTACATATGAACCTACACAGCAGTGACCCATTCCTTGTTTGTATTAGGCTAGTATAAGTACATTGGAAATGCATATTTTGTCTATGTTCATTAGCACAAACCATTAAAAAATCAACTTGTTATCAGAGCATATCTTTGGCATGTATCTAAAAATTTGAACAAAATCAAGATTAAAGGTTTGATTGAGAAAGAATCAGGATCCTCAGGAGTTACACAGAGGTCACTGCAAGTCCGCCTCTTACAAATGAAAGTGAATGAAGAGTGACTTTTGTCTTTGCTCTGTGTCCAGAGCACTGGCACTTGCAGTACTCTTAATTTTCTTCCAAGAGCAATTTTGGGTCAGGATCAAGACAAATTGAGATTAGCTCAGTTGGTTAGAACATGGTGCTAATAACACCAAGGTCATGGGTTTGATCCCTGTACAGGCCATTTGCCTGAGAGTTGTACTTGATAATCCTTGTGGGTCCCTTCAAATTCAGAATATTCTGTGAAGTGCAAAGTTAACAAAAGCCACACATGGCAGCTTCACTTGAGCACTGGAGCTGGCAATGTGCTGGTGACCTTTGAGAGTCAGCCAAGGGACAGAAATAGGCATGGTGGAAATAAACTGCTCTTTCCCTTGAAGGAGGGACAGGAAGGAGTGCTGAGGAGTGTCAGCAAGGGAGAAGCAGGAGATGGCAGAAGGGAAGAAAGGTAAACCAGCAAAGGGTCAGAGGAGTAAGGGTTAGGAGGAAGAGTAAGAGTCAGCAAGCTTTGTCCTATATCCTGTGACTCATCTGCAAGGAGCCAGCATTGTGAGTGATGTGCATCCCTCTCAGAAGCTCTGGCGTGACACCCACTGCTCCACTGCAAGCTGACAGTGAGAGGTCCTGTCAGTGAAGCCACTGTGGGGCTGTCATTAAAATACCATTCCCCTTCCATCTGATGCTGACATAGCTGGCCATCAGCACCAAATCCCTCCTGGCTTGGGAGGGCCAACAGCTAGAGCTGGGGACTTAGAAAACCCTCTAAGCTTCCAAAAGAAAATTATCTCTCATGCAGAGTACAGATCAATTCCTCAAGCAGACATCCCCATTATTTCCTTACACACTAGTATAGAAGAGGAAGTGAACATTTGGAAAGAAGGGTGGGACAAGACATATAGGTCAAAAGCATCTTGGCTCAGAGCTCAATGATGTCCTAGGAACAAGGCTTTCACTGGCATCTGTCTAAGCAATCATTTCTGGTTTTATCCAACTCTTTGCATCATATACCAGTTTCTCTTCCTCTCTAGCTGTTTTCTGGCTGTACAGTTTTTACCTCTCCAGTATTTGATGGACTTGCCCCAATATATTCCTGCAATTGCCTGATTTGTGAAGAGGGGCCAGTGATAAGAGAAGTGCCTGAGTCAACGATGGCTTCGCAGCCATGGGAACAAAATGCTACCCGGCCCTGGATCTTTATGCTGCAAATGAAAAAAAAAAAAAAATCAGCTTTAAGCAAATGGCATATATATTGTGACTGAAATACCATATTATTGCTAGCTGAAGTACCAGAGTACTGACTGAAGTTAATCCCAGACAACAAGTGACAGGACAAGAGGAAATTGCCTCAAGTTACACCAGGGTAGATTTAGACTGGGTATTAGGAAAAGTTTCTTCACAGAAAGTGTTGTAAAGCAAACAAGCTGCCCAGGGAAGTGGTAGGGTCACCATCTTTGGAAGTGTTCAAACGATGTGTGAATGTGGCTCTTGGTAGTGGTGCTGGGTTGACAATTGTACTCAATGATTTTAAAGATCTTTTCCAACCCTAATGATTCTGTGTTTCTATGATTTAGCTGCCAAGCTTTGCTAAAGACAAAAATGTCTGTGGACCCACTTTTCTCTCTCGAGACTCCTACAACTCTAATCATGTGCATCCTGCTGACGAATTCATTCTCACCCCCAGATATGTGTTCTCATCAATTTAGGCAATGTGCTAGAGGTGGGACAAAGAAACACTGGCTACTTCGACCAAAGTTAGCAGGACAGATGAAAGCAGGACCCAGACCTGGATTCCTGGGTGCCTAAACTCTTAACTGAACAGCCCACCAAGACTCATCTTGGCCACTGGTGCATCATATTAAAACATACTAACATGCTCTCCCAGAAACCAGATACCCATGTCACAGTAGATGTAGAGAACTAACAAACCCCAATCTCATCCTGGTGAACCCGTCTTTGGGGTCACAGGGGTAAAACACTGCAGCTGAGTCCACCAGCACATGTGTCACCAAGTGTTTCTGTCTCTGAGGGTTTACCTAGGGAGGTGAATTCCACCAGGTTTTTATATATACATACGTACTTGTTCATACGTATTTGCCAGTAGCTTTTCTCAGTGACTGGGACCCAGTGGATTGAACCTTTGTAGAGAGAATGGTCTATTCCCCCCAGAATCAACTCACCGCCATTCTCAGTGTCGTCTCCTCTGAAAGCAAAAAATAGTTTAACACAGACATGGGAGCATGCACCATTGAGATTACACTTAAAAAGCAAAAGCCAAATTACAGCCCTTTCTAAATTCAGATATGGATGGCTGAAAAGGATTATTACTAAATTATCACTGTATATGTTCCAATTCAGACCCTCCAAATAACCTCTGAGAAGACTTACAGTAGACACCAAGGTAGGCATTGGGAGCAGGCTGAGCCCGTTGCTACTCTCGGCTCAGAAGAAACACTAGAAAAATAGGTGGAGTTGCAGCTAGGTCCAGATTAAGGAACAGTATTTTTCCATAATGTGGCTATTTGGGTGTAGCACAGCACTTCTGTTCATCTGCATGGGCCAGAGGGGAACCTCTGGCAACAGACATGGTGAGTCTGAGCTGGGAACTTTTATTTTTGACCAGCTCCAACAAGAATAAATCTCTGTCCAAAATGTCATGGTCCTCCCCATAACATTTTTTCTTTTCATGCAATAATCTTCAATGTCAAATTGAAAACAAAAAAACAACACAAAGAATTTTTTTAAAAATTATTTCAAGGGTTGAAGCTTTATACAAATGCACAGTTGTTTCTATCAACAGTTAGAATAGATTTACTTATTTTTACTTTTTACTGTCATTTTAGAGACAGACCTTTTCAGATAGAAAGAGAAGACTGGCTCCTCTACCAGATGCTGGTTCATGATGCTGTCAAACACAGGCAGAGCATTGCCCACTGCTAAGGAAGGGTAGCCTAAGCCCAGTACACCATCAAAGTGGGCAAGGACAAAAGTTGCTCCTGGCTCAAACACCGACTCGCCAAAGTCCTGTCCCTTGATGGAGATGTTACTTATCTGTTTGGTTAAAAAAAGAAGGCAACAAACAACCAAGCAAAGAACAACCACAACTGAAAGTAATGACACCACCGATAACAATAAATTAGGCATATTTCTGATCCGTATCAATGGATTCATTCAGTTTATAAAGCTTGGCTATCTTTGTGTGACTTGCATCAACATAGCACATGCCCATTTGGCAGGTAGGCAGCAGTAATTCCTTAGGATGCCTTAATTATGTGGCTGCTCCTTCATAAGGCCAAAAGAAGATCCAAGAAGTCAAGCAGAAATGAAAAAGAAAAAAAAGTATCTGAGGCATTTGTGTTGGTAGGCCAAAGCTGGAGCAGAACCCCTACATCTCAGCACTCAGCTTGGTGAGACCTTACCCTGCCCTTGCCTAAATCAGGCAAGGTTTTCCAGGGCAAGACCAGTATCTGAACTGACCTGAAAACAGCTGATGTGGAAGCTGACACCAATTTTAGGTGGACACTCACCTGCAGTGTGTCTTTGCCAGCAATGCCTAGAAGGTGTCCTGAGCCATACTGCAGGGAGAAGGCTTCCCCTCCGTGCTCATACGAATCTGAGTTGAAGGACTTAAATTTCTGATGCACCCCTACACGAAAAAAAATTACATCCTTACACTTTAGAGAGGTCCTGGCAACCCACCCACTACCCAATGCAGAACCAGATGAGATGAAGGAGAGCCAGATTTTTGCTTCTCTCAAGAGAAAAGTCATGAAGAAGTACTACAGGCACCTCAGTTCCCCTGCAGACCCCCCAGTTTTTCTGTAGCCGAGAGGTAATTTTGCATTTTAGAGAGAAATTAGAACAAAGATGGGCATTACCACCTCTGTTGGTAGGTCTCCCAGGTCTATTTTCATGCCTTTTACCTCATGGTGCAGAAGGACTCTGGCAGTTGCAGGTGACGCCTGCCCTGGCTGCAGAGTGACATGAGGGACAGAAGAGCAAACTGGGAAGAGGAGAGTAGCACTAAGGGATGCTCCAAATCCTCCCCTTGCAGATCCCTGCTGCAGGCAAGCTGCTTGGGAAAGAAGAACTGGGCAAGGGTTTTGGACCCAAGAGAGGAGAAGCATCAGGGAGAATAACATTGCTTACTGCAGGCCTCGCTGATGCAATAAGCAGACGGGACCCAGAAGTTGGAGGAGCCGGTGTCAAACACAACGGTGAACCTCTGGGGCGGGGTCCCGACGCTCACCACCCCCGTAGTACTGCGCCTGCGGGAGGAACAGCCCGCTCAGCCCCGGGCAGCTATTCCTGAGGAAGAGGCCGGATTGGGAGCATCACACAAGCCCCTCGGGGCTTCTGCGCACTCCATTTAAACGTAAACGTGCACTACACCAGGCGTGTCTGGCTCCACGAGTGGCTTCAAGCATCAGGTTTTACTCCAGCTGAATAAACAACGGTGAGACATTTTTAAAGCCTTTTAAGTAAACATTCAATTGGGTTCCCTATGAAGACAACAAACCCTCTTGCGCTGGCTTCAGAGGTGGCAAGGTCATCCTCAAGATGAAACTCTCACATGAGCACACAGACTTTCAGGCTGTTCCCTACTGATGTCAACAAGAAATCAGTGTTGTGAAGTCAGCACAGCCTGCCTCTGCCAGCTTCAGAGGGCTCCGACCAGTGGCACAAACGCTGTCTTATGTGGCTGCCCTTTTTCCTTTGTAATTAGCAGTTACGATAGCAAGTCAAAAAGTATTGTGTTGTACAAACTGTTCTTGATGTACTGGACAAAGTTCATCCAGCAGATGAAGAAACCACTGACCATCCCTGGATACCAACTGATACTGAGATAATCTGTGAACACGTGAATGCTGGAGTGAAGTGCTTATCCACATCCCATATACAAGTGTCTAAGTGCTCCTATCTGGCCCTGGAAGAACACTTCAGCATTAAGACACCTATTTTTAGGAAGAGGCATTTCTGGAATTCAACCACAGATAGCAAAGCAATATTTAGTGCCAAACTTTTTTAGCAATACGGGTATTTGAATGTGTACTTTCAAGTGTGTACTTGTTAATTAATACACTGACATTTCTGACCCCAGAATATACAGTATGAATGAGATGATCTTGAAAAGGCAAGCAAGCATGCTATTTAAGAGAATATCCAATTATACAGTAGGATTCTATTTCTTCCTCCATTAAAAAACCTAAGGGATGTTCATTAAGAAAAGAAAAACAAAAACAAAAACAAACATACAACCAGAAAACCCACATACACACTGCAATAAAACTGTTCCTGGTGCTACCTAAATATGGTGTTTTGCTTTGTTGTTTTGAGATTTTAAATTTTCCCTCTTTGAAACAAGCTTTAAAGCAGGCTGAAATGTTTGTGTCCTTTGTTCTTCTTCACATATTTATTTCTTTATGGCCCTCAAGTGTCAGTAAGTTCTTGTTGAATTAATTTGGCCTTCCTTTCGATTCCATTCCCTGCTCAGATGAAGACTTCACAACATTTCTGTAGCTTAGTTTCCCTTGAGATAAGCATAGCAGAAAAAACAAATAAAACAAAAAACAGAGACCGTCCAAATGGCCAAAATTCTAAAACCAGGAGAGACAGTTTACAACACGTAGACCTGTTGGCTTGCCTGTCTGAGATCCAGTGAAATTAATATTTTTCCTTTTTCAGTTTAGATGGTAAAGCCTCCCAGCTCAGTCTCCAACATTTAATACATATTAAACTCCAGAGATAAAAGCAGAAAAATAAAAAACTCTACTTAAGTCTTTGTCATCACTGACTTATGATTCTACCTGATCAAATAAATGAGAATTGGAGGGGTTTTTTTATAACACAGAACCATCCAAATGTTTGGTAAATAGACTATGACTAAATGAAGTAATCAGATTCTTCTACAAAAAACCCCAGTTTGCCAAGACTGATAAAGACAAACCTCCCATATTTGGGGACCCAACCGAGTCCAATACAGATCTATACAAAAATAAATCTTGTCACAGGACTACCACTGCTACTCTACATCAGCTTTCTACTCAGGTCCCATGCTATCCTAGACCTAGACATGCTTTATCTTGCAGATTGCAACCTGGTTTTTTATGATCTAATATTTGTAGCATAAAGCAACAAGACACCACAAGCCCTATAATTTCATTGACAGACTAAATTTGAAATGTGTTGGGAAAAAAACCTGCCTTCAGCAGAACGATGAGTCTTAATGACTGCATTTTCAAAACTGTACTTACATTCATGTAATCATACAGCCTTTCTGAAGCAGTTCCTACTGATAAAGCAGTATCTGCAGGGAAACAGTGCAGATACCTCCGGGCAAAAACATCAGGGTGGTGATTCCTCCAAAACTCCTCTAATTCTCCCTTTTCCTTCAGCTGTTTCTTGATAGATTTGAAACGAACCAAGGGATTCTATGCAAATAAAATAAACACACACAAAAGAACTGATTGTCCTTTCTAGAACTGTCATATAATCAGTTTTTTTTTAAAAAGGTTTCTTTTTTTGAGACCTCAAGTAGCAACAAGCACAGGTCACCCCATGAAGCCAGCTGAGATGTGTGCCAGTGAAGCCAGACATGTTTTCTTACCGTTCCACAGCCACGATGAAGGGGACGTAAACCGCAGCCAACAGTATCGCCCTCATGGCTCCAAGCAGTTCAGGGTCTAATGACACTCCTTCGCTCAGAAGTCCCTTTTTTATGGCCTGTTGTCAGCTGAGGGCAGCTTGCCAGGTCAATCAATTGCAGGAGGTCAGTGCTTTGGCAGAAAATGTATTAATTTACTCTCAGACTAACCGCTGGCTTGTGCAAATAGTGGTGTCCAGTGGAGCTACTCAGGCACAGATAACCAGGGCACAGTCTAGACCAGACATTTAACTAACAATCCTTAATGTCTTTTTCATAAATGTAATACATGGGGTAAGCTTGGCTTCTGTTAGCATAAGAAAGAGGAAGCAGTCCAAGGACTTGCTGCTTTTCAAGCTTGCTTTAGTAAGGTGTTGCTCAGAAGTGTTCAATGCAGAGAAAGAGGACATTATATATAACCATTTCCCTTTTGCATGGAGACATTTTGGCAGGGCTGAGCAGACATTTAGTGGGCTTGTGACAAGTGACCACCCAACAGCTGAAGTTTAATTCCCTATTTATGGGAGAGCGCCATCTAAACATAAATGTGACTGCCACCCCATGAAATGGATCTTCAAAGTAAAAACCACAACAGTACAATACTGCAACATACAGTAAAAACCAGCAATAATTTTTCATGCATTTCAGTAAAACATTTGGAAGAGTTGTCTTGGATTTATTTTCCTGAAAGTTTCCTGAGGCTCGTGGCTCCTGCCCCTGCCTGACACTTCAAGTCAAGCCTGCAGAGAAATAACGGTGTCAAAAAGAGGCTGATTTGGCCGGGTACAACCCCCAACCCATCAGCTGCCCAGAAGCTGAGCACTGAGTCTGCAGTTTACAAGTTTTTGAGTCTTTCCTCTGCACAAGAAAGAGCAGTAAGCAACCACATACTGTAGCCTAGCATATATTAAAGCTAACTTTGAATAATCAGCTGGTTTTGATCAAATGGCTATGGTACGATGCTGGGAAGAGAGCAACTATGTTTTGTTCCTCTCAACACACTATGTATTTAAAATAAACTGTTCACTATGCAATGGTGAACTGGAACTAAGTAATTCTCACAAAAGAGAGCAGATGTGTAACAGCACAACAAGGAGTAAATATCAAAGGACATGGAGGAGGCAGGAGTTGTCATCTTCTGCTTCAGCAGCAATGTCAAGAAAAAACAGCAGAAAAACCCAAACACACAGCATTTGTGAGCCAAGAAGGGGTCTAAATGCTGGTCACAGACTTTAAATAAATACAAACAAAAATTGTCCCTTTAAGCCACTTCCCTTGCTATGTCAGACTGATTGAGGAGGGTATGAGAGCCTTTAAATCAATAAGTTTAGAGCTCTATGTATTAATTGCCTGGATTTTGGAATACGTGGTTTCCTTTCTCCAATGTACCTCCAAAATTGTAAGGGCTAAAAAACTCAGCAAAGGCTGAGCCTGGTGTCATCACACAACTGTGGACAGAGCTTTGGATCTGAAAAAGCACCAGTATTTCTCTTATAATACCTTGTTTCAAAAAAAACCCCCAGAATCTCAAAAATGCATCTTCTATATTGATTTCTATTTTATTACAATTTTTTTTCAATTATCTATCTCTGACGAATAGTCTCCATTGCTCCTGGACAGAGAGGTTTTACACAAGTTAACAGCAAACGATCACGTTTTCTGTCCCAGATTCATCCCAGCCACTGAGCTGCAAGAGCTGGGTGCTGGAAACGGGGATGGTGAGCAAAGATGTAGCCATTTGTGAAACTCTAGAAAAGCAAAGGCATTTCTCAAGGAGCCGCCCCCTGTTACCTGATGCACAGCAGAGCAGATGCCATGCCCTTGGGTAGGGCAGTGTCGCTTTGACAAGAGCAAGACAATGTCTGTGCTGAGTGCCTTTATCACTTGAACTTGTCCTCAAATGCTACAAATGCTTCTGGGAGTAGATAATGTTCATGCTGGAGGGCACCATGGTAACTTTGAAGACATGAAGTGGCTTTCAAGACACCGCTGGGTCTACTGTGAGGACTGCCTTTGCCTTAGAGCTTCCACTGAGGGGCTGATTCTCAGAAAGAATGTGATTGTTCATTTTACTGCAAATGTAGTCCTTTATTAATCCACACACAAAGGTTATTCTTTCCCAAATTACTTTAGCTAACAGAGGTACAAAATGCAGCAACAGAAGGTCATCGTGACCTTTTTTGATAAGCTGAAATAATGATTAAACTACCATGCAGAGGATCCCTAAGAAATAGTTATCTGCAGCTTAAAAGTTCCATTAAGGAGAAATAATTCAAGTAGAAAAAAAATATATCCATATCCATATCTGCAGACATAAGATACTTTGCAAAGTTATTTGTCCACATATGGATTATTGAGAAAAATATGCCTAAACTATATCAATATATTCTTAGCTATGCTCTTATGTTGTTATGATTAGGAGGTTATCTGAAAAGAATTGTCTAAAAGACAAGGCTTTGCTGTGGATGTATATTCATTATTAATTATGCCAAATGCATTTGGTTTTCCACACCTGTAGCCTACAGTACCTTAAGGGGAGGGACCCTTGCCTTCAAAAGATGCCATGGCTGTTTAAAAATTAAAAGCAAATACAACAACCTGCTGACACATTCCCCACAATGGTCCTCTGACTGGGCACAGAGTATCAAAGCAGTAAAGTGTCTAAAGGGAGATGCTCATGCAGTGCAAACTGGCTTCTTGCTTCTGGGATGCCATGCACAGCATGTCCCACCATCATGGGGATGGTGGAGGGAGAGTTCCCTTCAGAGAGGAAACTTCCAGGCCCTCTATTCCACAGCACCACCACAGATGACTGTGACATTGTCTTTGTTCTCCAGGCTTGATACTTTGCCCAGCTTCTCCATCCAAAACTTATTTTATGCACTCAGGTCTCAGCACTCACTGTTCTCCATCCTGCTGCAATGCTATTTCCCAGGTGCTCTCTCTATTGGTCTCCCCCATCCATTTCATAGCATCACTGCTGCATGGCACAGCCACTCATCTTGTGGGGAAAAGGCTCATAAACATCCTATAGCCTATACCAAATTGACAGCTAAGACCTGCTTTATATTTGAAAGTAAGTGATAGTAGAGATGTCTATATAAATAGATTTTACCAGAAATCCAGAGGCCACCTTAAGTGGTGTCTTTTCCTCAATTTTCTTTTTGCTCTGCCTTTTGCTTTTCAAAAGTATGTGGCTCTCAGCAGTCACAGATTTTGATAGTATAGCACCCAGTACCCCAAAACCAATTGCAGATTGTTTAAAGAAAGTATTTTCCCTAAATTACAGTAAGTGTGGAAAATGACAGCAATGAGCTGTAGATATCAAAGCAAAGGGCCAGATGCTGAAAAGGTTATTTTACCTTAGAACACCCTGCCAGTTTTCACATCCAAAGTTCATGGGAGAGCCACAGCCAGCACAGGCAGGACAATCACAGAATGGGTTGGGTTGGAAGGAATCTTAATGATCATGTAGCTCCAAACCCCCTACCATGGGTAGAGACACTTAAAGAGTCCCAAGGAAAGCTTGAAATAGCAGCAGCTCAACATGTCAAACTATGAAGAGGCTCCTATACATGGGAATGCTCCTAGAAATTGGAACTCAATAGCAAGATGGATCTTGATTAGAGGAGAACAGTTTACATTGTCACATCTAAACAGACATAATTTTTCAAAATCAGACTTACTTCACTCATAACAAGTGAGAATCTTGATGGAATTAATTCCATCAAGAGTTTCTTGACAGGTTTTGGTACAGACATGGGAACTGCAGTAGCACAGCTGGAAAACGAATGGAGAACAACCTTGATAATTTGTGATAGCACATTACATTGGGATTCAGACAAGAAGTAAAATATAATGAAAAAGGCCCTACATAGTCAAGAGTGCCAGAAGCTATAATAAATACCATTAAATTAGGAACATAAACAGTAGAACCACTCAAGATAGCAGTTTGCCAAGTATTTGTGCTAAAGCTTTAAGATAAGTAGTGGGTGGCAAGTTACACTCTGAAATCCAAGTATTTGGCACCTTTCAAAATATATCCCTGAAAGTGTCACTCATCTTGAAAGTCAGTCAAGTCTTGACAGGTATTTTAAGCAACAATTTGATTATATCCGACATTTCTGCTGAAAGTTTCACGAAAGCTAAACATCTGAGCTTAAAACTTTGGTCTGCTGTGCTGTTTACTTTCCCAAACCCATCCTTGCTGCCTGCATTGGTTACACAGATGGCAAAAGAGGTGAGGGGATGGGGTTATTGGTGTGACCCTAATATTTTTGGGGAAAATCAGAGAACTGTTACAGTATGCAAGAAGAGGAAAGAAGGAATGTCTTTTTGGGGGGAGGGGGGAAGAGAATGGGAGTGGGGAGTGTGGGTGAGAGAGGAAGACCTGGGCCCTGAGTCGCCTTGTCTATAATCCCCGTCACCAAACACTCATTTACTTATCAGAAACATTTCAGAGCCCTTGAGATTAATGGCTGGTGCCATGTAAACAGAGCCTTATATTGGGGAGAATGAGTTACCAAGAAGCCAGTGTGCAGCAGAAGACCAAGGCAGGCTCCTGTCCCTCACAGTACCAGCCATCCTAAAACAAAATCCTGAGATGGGTAACAGTCTGAAAACCATACTTGCTTTTGTGCCCTCTAACAAGTGCCAGAAGTACCTCCTAGAAGACCTAGAAGAGATGCCAGTGGATAAAATGGTCGATCTGAGTGGCAGACAGATGAGGCGGCTGCCTGTGCACATTTGCTCCTTTAGGGAACTTGTCAAGCTCTACCTGAGTGACAACAACCTGAACCATCTGCCCCCCGAGCTGGGGCAGCTGCAAAATTTGCAGATCTTGGCACTGGACTTCAACAACTTCAAAGCACTGCCCCTAGTTGTGTGCACACTGAAGCAGCTGTGCATCCTCTACCTGGGCAACAACAAGCTCTGCAGCCTGCCCCTTGAGCTCCGACTCCTGCAGAACCTCAAGACCCTCTGGATCGAGTCCAACTGCCTGCAGTACCTGCCTGAAGTGGTGTGCGAGCTCAGCCTGCTCAAGACCCTGCACGCCGGCTCCAACGCCCTGCGCACGCTCCCTCCCCAGCTGCAGTGCCTGCAGGAGCTGCGCACCATCTGGCTGTCAGGAAACCTGCTGTCCGAGTTCCCTCCTGTGCTCCTGGACATGCCCTTCCTGGAGGTGATCGATGTGGATCGCAATTCCATTCGCTTCTTCCCCAGCCTTGCTCACCTCCCCGGCCTGAAGCTGGTGATCTATGACCACAACCCCTGTCGGAACGCACCCAAAGTGGCCAAAGGGGTGCGCAGGGTGGGCAGGTGGTCAGAGGAGACCCCCGAGCCCCGCAAGCGATCCGGGGCAGTGATAGAAATCACGCTCGATGAGAAACCATTGATTCCTCCTGCTGCCAAAATCGAGCCAGAAGCCAAGCCTTGCTGATGCTCAATGACCACTTTTGGCCAAGGTGGCAGCACACTTCTGCCACTGCCCAACCTCTACCTCTCCCCTGCTTGCTGGTGTCCAGGGAGCACCACTCCACCTGGCAGTCATCAGGAGTACGTGCACCAGCTTGGAGATAATGACAGCAAACTCTTGTACAGACACCCGTCTTTGTGCAGCACCCAGCACTCTCCCTAGAACAGACTTCTTCCCTCTCCTGCTCCACTCATGCTGGGACCAGGCACAGTTCACAACAGAGATGAAGACACAGTTTAGATGTTTGCCATGGGTGGACTGCATGGAGCACATATGGACTTGCTGCGCCTCACCTGTGGGCTCACTCTTCTCCCTCCCACCTTGCTGAGGGGCCCCAGCTTAGCTGGAAGCCACTGTTCAAGGTGATCACTGCTGAGACCCACAGCTCTAAAGCAACCCACAGCATTGGTCTCAAATTACTTATTTGAAACACAGGAACACCTTGAAGGCTTCCCTATCTGCTGAGTGGGAAGTGGTAGCAGAGTCCCGGCTGCGCTATCAAGGAAACTGCACATATGTACAGGGGGCTCTCCTCTTTCTGCAAAAATTGTGACAACTGCTTCGTTATTGCTGAGCAGCATTCAAATGACGGTGAGGAAAGCTGTAGGCTTTGCTGCTGGGTTTTGTTATTGACAACACAGCCTCTAAAGAGCAGCTGTAAGGGACGAGGTTTCATACAGGAACAAAGAAGAAAATCAAAGCCTGACTAAAAATGGAAAGCCGCAGGAGCTGCAAAGGTAAACTTGCATGAATAAAATCCAGGGCTGTGAGCTGTCACTATCAGCTTGCACATAATCTGATGAGGCAAACTTTACTCAGCTGATTTCAGCTGGGTATTTTTCAAGCTTACAACTTAGACCAGTTCAGATCCCCTTAAAAATGCACATTTTTTTAAAGCTTTGCTTTAGTTGAGTAATTGAAATCTGGTTCATGGTGACATTTTAGACTCCATAGCATGGTTGAATTAGGTGACAGTTTTCTAACAAGGGTAGAGAACCCTTGCTGGCACACTCTTTGAGAAGAACTGTCTCACCAGCACAGCCTGCAGAAATGGCAGTTGACTCCCAGAAATGATTTGATTCCATGCCAGTTCGTGACTGCTTAATGTCATTTACATGCTTGAAAAATTATCTGGAAATACAGAGACTCTGCTAGCACTTGTTATCTTGTTAAATGAAGTCGAAATTTGCATCTGCCTGGCACCCATGTAGTGTGCTATAAGTCAAATTAAATAAAAGTATACTAGCATCTTGCCACCTTAAAAAAATCCTTCTTTGGAATTATCAGCAAATTATCTAGTCTTGTTCCAACAATTTCTTCCTACAAGAAGGAAAGCAGGATATGAGTTAGGGACACTTTTTTTAATATCCAAGGTCAATGTTTTGTATCCCACATTAACTGAGCTGGTATTGTATTTATCTGAGGGTATGGGGAAGAGCATGCTTTCACTGGCTTATCAATGGTTTGTGTTTCATTCGGCCCGCTCCACACAGTACTGTCACTTCTGGAAAGCCAAAGAGTCTCTGTCAAGAATTAAGGGGAGGATTCTGTAAGCAAATTCCCTTCATTTTAAGAAATCTGAGAAAAATCTTTGCACGCATCCTTACTTATTTCAGCTTAATCTTTCTGCTTTGGCATTCTAGCCCTGGTGTTTGTCAGATGCTGTACTACACTTGAAAGGGCCAGAAGGATCACAAGGCCCGGCAGGCACCATTCTGCTCCCACACAGACAGAGCCCCTGCCCTGCCCTGTCTGTGCTTACAGTCATCACAGATCGCCAAGCAGGCATCACAGGCTTCCTTCCAACCTAGGCACAAAGAAACCAGTCCAGTCAAGAAACACATTGCCTTTGCAACAACTAGAATAGGAAAGTGAATATAGACAGGATACAACAGACATGAAAGGGGTGGGGCAGAGAGGGCAGGAAGTGAATGTTATGGAGCCTGGCACATTTTCTGCTAAGCGTCCTCGATTATAAGTGTTTGTGAAGCCCAGTACTTCACAGATCAACACTCAGACTGTTTGGTCGAAAATGTTGCTCTCTCTCCCCAAACTGCATTTTCCTCTCAACTCCCCTCAGCAGAATGTAAAATTTGTGGTGTAAAAAGCTGTAAGATCACTTAGTTGTAGTTCTGGGCATTGACTGAGGTTTCTCTTCCATTATTAAATTAAAAAAAGAAAAGCAATAAAGCATTACTCTAGTTTTACTAGAAAAAGATACCATCTAACTTCAGAGCCTATTTCTAGGATGGCAACTCAAAACCTATGAAGCAGGGATTGGAATACACCACTTATACTAACACAGCAGGTGACCGTGACACAGTGAGCCACAAGGGCTTAGTCATCCCCTGGAGCAGCCGAGGCCTGAGGATGTGCACTGCAGCTGTCCTAATGGATCTGCCCTTCCTGGTTCTACAGAAAGAAATACAACTTTGGGGAATCTGAATTATTTTTTTTTTTTAAATTTTTATTTCTGTGTATTTTAAGTGGAACCTGGAAGGAACAGAATGAACAGGGCTGTATAAAACCCCTGGTTTATACACCTGTGAAAGTGAGTTTTCCCCCACAACATGTAAAAAAAAGCTCCAGTAAGTAAAAACCAACTGAAGACAGTGCCATTGATGGAGATCTGCTTGTCTCAAGCTTCTGTTCCATAACCTCACAAAAATTAGACCACTAAAAAAAATTACTAGGTGAGATCTGGTCCACACATCCTCAGGTACTGAAGAAAATTTAACAAGGGCGATGGTCAGGTACACGTTTTCTGGGGAGAAAAAGAAAAATCAGAAAATTCACACCACACTGATGTCCACCTCCTCACCCACCCTGATTTTTAATCTTTAGTTACTATTTTGTGTTCAGTGACAGCTTTATCTCACAGAACAAAAAACAGTACCACCTCAAGGCTAACACACCACCCATGATCATGCTAAAAAAAATCTTGTGATTCAAAAAGCAATGAAAACTACCTGGTAGCAGGCACCCAGGGATAACCTGCCTATCAGCAGCAATTCTTCTCAAACCTTTTAACAAACATGTTTCTGTTTTAGCTGCAGATTCTATCTCAGAAGCAGCTGGACATTACAATTCTTGCCAAAAGAAAAAAGAAAGCATGATCCTGTACATTTTGATCAGACACTTGTGCAGATGTTTAGTGGTGACCTAAGAATAACTAGGCATTACTCAGGCACAGCAATTTAAGTCTGGCTTACAAGGCCTGATGATACTGCTAATGCAATAAAATTATCTAATACAAACATCAGTATGTCATGTCAGGTTCCCTTTCAAGTAAACATTTTCAGACCAAGACTTTTCTGCACCCTTCCTCTTCCACAGAAGGAGGTTTACTCCACACCACTGTGACTGGCCATGCAGATATTCTCATCATACCTTGGTGCTGCTTTAATGATGTCATCTACACGAAGAATCATTTCTGCTGCTTCAGCTGCACTCAGCAAAACTTGTCTCTTGACTTGGAAACTTTCTGTTATTCCCAAAACTGACATGTCCCCAATGACACCTTCTTTCATATCTGGAAGAAGAAATACATTAAGAGGTGTTTTTTTGGTGGGTTTTTTTTTTAAACTCAGCATTTTTTTAAGGAAATGACAAGAAGCTAAAAGCATAGTAACCTACCTGCTCAAATGAACTATACTGATCGTTAGGAAAGTATTAAATAAAGTCTTTTACCTCACAACTCCTGGTTTAAGCCTAATGTTGCAATTACATACAAACAATAAATGATAAAAACTTTATACACTGTGATGAGGAGACAAGATTCCAACAGGACTCTCAGCATCAGGTCCTTAGGTATATTAACATCAGGGTTCTTCTCCACAACTCTGGCTGTTGTTCTGTTGGGGTTTCGGGGTTTTTTTGGGGGATGGGGGAAGGGGCAAAGGGAAAGATGTTTGGTTCTGGGTTTTTAGCTGGTTGCTGGTTTCAAAACAATGTTTTACTTTTTAAGCTTCCTATAATTACACTCAGTGTAAGGAAAGTGGTTTTTAGAGGTGAAAACCATCCACTTAAGAAACAAAGGCTTTCACTCTACTGTCAAAAGCCCGGTAGAACAGAAAAGGAATGTAGTGCTGTACACGCAAGTTCTATGCAAAGCAAACAAATCAACATACTCAGTTCTCCCTGCTGAATATATGTGACAGACATACATGAACAACTTTAATGAGCCTAATGAACCTGCCAAACGGCAATTCAAACACAGAAGTAAAACTGATCCCCTTACCCAGTCCATAAGTAGTCTTCCCTTCACTATGAGCAGCTCGGAGCTGAGCAACCAAATCAGCACTGTCATAGCCAGCATTATCAGCTATTATTGTTGGGATCTAAGGGGATAAACACAGGTTGTTTTTAACTAACACAGGGATTGATTGTTGGTAAACATGAAACATACTTTGATGCTATTAGCTTACAACTGAATTTCAAGAAGATAGAAGATGCTTCAGAAACATGCAAGATGATCTGCTACTCTGGTAAGGAAAATGTAAAAAACCCTAACTACCTTTCTAAGAATTTCAAGACCCTGTTGTAAGAAAGTACTTAAGAGGACAGAATTATGTTAACAGATTTGTCAGTTCATTTTATATGGACAGAAGGAAAAAAAGAATCTTGTCATTTTATCATTTCAGACTACAACTGGATAAATGTTTTCATTTAAAAAGTACAAGCCTGCTGGTAAGCATTAACTACCTGATCATTCTGTTCACTTTTTCCGTGACAGCAGTGCAAACTTGCCTGTGCTGACTGAAGAGGTAATGCCATGTGTTACTATGCTCTTGAATTCAATTTTCTTGGGAGAAAGGTTTTCCCTAATTTAAATTGCAGGAAGTAAATTTTTCTCAAACTGACAGCCTGCTAGCACAACTCTATTAATGTTTCTTGTGACACTCTTATTTCCTACTAAGATGCAATCTCCAATGCAAGACTAGAAACTTGTAGATCGTCCTAGAGTATGAATACACTCAAACAGCTTTAGAGCATCAATGGAATAGAAGGGCTGCTCTTTTCTAAATCGGTTGTCAACTACATAAGATGAGATTTTTTTATTAATTATTTCTCCAGCACTTTCAACTAGCAGGTAAGGTAAGCAAAAACCAATTACAGGAGGGCTAGCATGTGAACACTCACAATTCTGTAACATGCAGAATTATTAAAACACCAGTACTTTTTTTCCTAAGACAAAAAAACAATTTCCCCCTTTGTTTATCCAAGATGTGCTGCTAAACTTCAATTTTTTTACTTCAGATAACCAGAACTTTTAAAGTGAAGCAAATATCTGATGTCACAAATTAGAAAACTTCACAAAACTTTGTCTCTAAATCCAGCAATCTGATTAAATAAACCTACCATTCGTAAAGCCTTCGCAAAGGACTCCATTGCAACAGACTCTTTGCCAGGTGTTCTGACAGCAAGTTCTGCAACAGCATTAGCCATCAGCATCTCTGAACAACCTGTTCATTGAGATAACAGATGTTATCTATCTGACGTTCAGTAATACTAAATGGATATACATGTACAAAGAACCTGATATTCACCTCCACCATAGACAGTTCTTGGGTCCTTCACAGTCTGAGCCAGGACACAGAGAGCATCATGCAAAGACCTCTCTGCTTCATCTAGAATCTGCTGTGTGGCTCCACGCAAAACTACGGTGCAAGCTTCACCTAGAAAGCACAAATGTAAAAGGATTAAAAAGAGAAAATAGGACACAAAAATGGGCTACAATGGTTCCGCTATCACTGCAGTCAAGTTTTGTATTACTTAATTATGGGAGCAAAAGAAAGCATGATGACATTTCAAAGATAGAGTGAAATTATGTACACAGTGTTATTGCTTTGGTTCCACAACATCTTATTTAACAGAAAATATTGCCTCAAAACTCCTTGAAAAATTAGAATATTGGCATTTACTAGAACAAGCACTCGAGCTCTTTAAGTATGACATATTGCTACTTTTCTTGTCAATTGAATTTCCCAAAGCAGAAACCTTGGTTGCCATCCTTAAAAATGATTGTGTTCATTTACCTAACAGGAAACATCCATAGTTTAAGCCATGAAACCGTGCAGAATTTTAACTGAAAAGCAAGGCTTTAATAAAAACAGTTACATAAATCATTACAGAATTCCTATGCATCACTCATGGGCAGTGTTAGCAGAGGGTTAACACAAATATTACAGTACACCATTAGTGACAAAAAAACTTACCCATTGCTACTCCAGAGAAATGAATCAGTTTATCTTCTCCAATCATGACTTCTTCAATAAGCTTGCAGCTTCCTAGTTTTACTAGCTCAGGGTGATCAAAGGTTGATGCAATTTCCCCACCTACAAGCATAAGATCATAAAGAAATCAGAGCTCACAATGAAAAGCATCCTTTAATGCAAGATCAAACCAAGGGGGAGGATGGGGGGGGGGGGGGTGAAAACCCCCATCTTTGTAATTGTCCCAAAATAAATTTAAATTAACAGTGCTGATAATCAAAGACTTTCTCATGTCAGAAGAGCACCAGAAACTTTTAACCAATGCTGATAAATCCTAAATCCTTAGAACACCAATGTTTTTGTTTCACATTACAAGGACTAAAATGCTTGTGAGTTGTATCTAATAACAGAATAAACATTCATCTCTGCTAGCACTGAAATGTCAGTATGTTTCAAGTTTTCACAGTATTTACTGATTATGTACAGTATTTCACAGTATTTATGATTATGATTAGTATATACTGATTAGTATTTATAAAATACTAAATGAAGTCGCTTATGCTTTAAAACTCAAGCTTGTGACAGTATTCACTCTGCCTGATGGTGGCTGAGAACCAGTGGCCACCATTCTTCTGCATCGCAAGTCTCATTCCATACTGTAGCAGCAATACTGTGCATGATCTGTAAACTGCCGTACCATAAACAAAACAAGCAAGTTACAAGGACCAAAATGTCTTTGAACACGACATCATTCTAATTCTTGATTTAGTTCTTTCTTCTTATTATTAGAAAACTTTCTACATGTATGCATTCCCAATGCTTGCTCAATTATCCCACAGTAGCTTGCAGCACTGTGTAGTTGTAGCACTACAAGGAAAACTAACACTGGTAGCAGAGAGTTTGTGTATATTAAAAACTTGTCCTTTCTTCAGCTATACTATTCCAGACAGCATGGTCTGATAATGCCCATTTGCTCTGCATAGAAAGTTTGCTTTGAATTGGTTCCAGAATGTAGGTGATGCTCCTCTCAGTCAAGCATTTGCCTGTGTCAATGTGCCTACTGACAGTTATACACAATTGCTACTTCAGTTTTGCTAAGATAAACACATCAGTGTATTTTCCTTTCTCATGCAAAGCATATTCCTCCTCCTGATCACTTTCAAAATCAACTATGATGTCCCAGTTAACTAGCTCTAATTTCAGCAATGAGAATTTTCTGTAGCACTCCAAAGGTTTCATTTTCATTAGTTACTAGAATCACATTTATGCTGACCACTACTCAAAATATCCAGGTTGTCCATGTCATTTGAGATCCACCTCAAGTCCACAACGCAGGTGCACATTTTTAACAAAGGATGACTCTTTAGTCTTCCCTATCATTACAGTCAAACAATAGCCATTTAGAACCAAGTGTTATTATCACAGAATCAAGAACTGTTAGTATTAACATGTGTAGTTATTCTTTCTGTTAAAAAGTTTCATCTTTTCCTTAGAAAACAAACTTTTCAGAATCTTATCAAGCAGGAACTCAACTGAAAATAGTTTTAAAATATGAAAGAAAATTACTAACTGGCACTAACTTGCTAAATTATATCCCATGTTTTGCATTATGAATCATTCACAGATGCTGGAGAAAAAGAAGTATGTTTAAATAAGTTTAATGTTTACTAATGATCAAACAAATAATGGGTCCCTCCATGTTTCATACAAAATGATACTCTACACACCTGTGACAAGAGCCAGACGTTCTACACCAGCAAAGTCTGCATGTTCAATAGCCATGACACCAGCAGCTCCAAAGAGATGTTCAGGGTAGTTGTAGATCAGCTGTCTAAAATTAAAACACATCTCGCCATCAAATACAGAACAAACCTTTGAAAATAACGCAGTAACGAAAGTCACCAGATTCTCAGCATGGACACAGGATGGATTTCTGAAAGCTACTAAAGCAGTCAATGTATGAGGAACCTGCTACATATGGAATGTTACTCAACCCAGAAGCAAATGCAGTGACAGGAAAACATGCAAAGCTAAGGAAAAAAAATCACTTCAAACTACTATGCTTTTTGAAATACCCTTTCTCTGAAGGAACACTATCACACTAAGCACAGGCAGCCCATATGCCTTAAGGTCTAAGTCCTTTGATCCGAAGTGCCTCCTGGGCACTTAACTGCCTATTCTAGTAGAGTGAACAAGAATATGGGAAGTAACGTAACTTTCCCCTTTTCCCAAGAAATACTTACCTATTAATAAAGCAATTTATTCCATGTTTAAGAATACGATCCACTTTCTCCTTCATTTTTTCTTTTTCTGCCTGTTCTATTTCTGCCACTTTTGCTGTGGAGTCCACTCTAACACGAGAGCCAAAAATCTAAATCAAAGAAAAGAGAGCTCAGTCTCAAAAATTCCATTTACAAAAACACAGTTCCTCAACAGTAGTTCTGTCACATACCTTAATCTTGTCTGTATCCATACCAGTATTTGCAATAAGAATCTTTGCATTTTCAATTCTCTTTGGCTGATTTACACCAATCTTCTTGTCAAGTAAAAAGCCTGTAGTAACAGAAATGTCTTGTAAAACTTTGAATTAAAAAAGGAGAAAAATTACTAGTTCTTACAAAATCCCCCACCTTTAGCATTCAATTTAATAATAACAGTGTTTCCTATAACAAATTTACATAGATTTGTAACCTTTAGCAGCTTTATTTCTCAAGTGCGCACACAGACAACACTAGAAGACTTACCTTCATCTAAGTAGGAATCAGCCAAACTTCCACCAAGTTTCTTAATGACATGGATAGCCTCCAAATTACCAGAACCTTTCAACCTAAGAACAGCTTCTACAGCTAGCTTGACAAAGTGATCCTTATGGTGAGTAAGTAATTTTGATGAAAGAGTTGTTCCCGCAATATTCATCAAGTCTTCACGGAACTTCACTTCATCATTACTAAAACAAAGACAGTTCAGTTAAAGAGGAAAGCCTGAAAGCCTTAACTATCACTAGCTACAACCAAAGTCTTTGCCCACTTCTTCTAGCCTGTATCTTTATGTACCACATTCTCTTCTGAGGAGTGCTGCAAAGAATCCCTCCAACATCCCAGAACAAAACCTTCTATTTGAAATGCACGTTTTGTTAGGAGAAATTTCACATTCAGCTTTAGAAAGTCTGTGCTCTCAAAGTGCTGAGCATGGGAAATAGTAATATTTAAAATGTGAGTACAAAATCTGAAATAGCAGATCAGATCTTTGTTCCAGGGAGCAAATGACAGCTTGTATTTCATTTCTGCACATCACAACTAATTCCAAATATCATAAAGCTTAACTCATTTGATAAAAAAAAAGCATTTTTTTTTCTCAACTGTTGAAATTCATGAACTCAGCCTTCACACTGCCCTAATAAGAGTGAAGAATTTACCAATGAACTATAATCTGCATTCATGTATTGATCTTGAGAAGTGTTTTGTAAGAGTTACAGCAAAGGGACATTACTAACCCATGATCCACAGCTGCTTTCAAAAGTGCCTCTCTTGAAGCCTTTGTGGCTGCTCTCCAGCCTGCAATGATGGTCTGGGGATGAATCTTCCTTGCAATCAGTAACTCTGCCTCCTATTTAAATGAAATCAATAATTATTTCCCCAAAAAACCACAGTTATACTAACTAGAAAAGACATGTTCATTTATGGATGCAACTTAAAGTGTAGTTGAAAAAAGCTATCTTCATTTTTCTAAGAAACTTGACAAGCTGACAGATCATTCTTTAAGATGCTCTTGATCCCAGTTCCTGGACCTGAGATGGTCAGACTTTCTGTCACAGCTCTGCAAGGAAGAATTACTCATTTCTCAAATCTGTTTCACAGTAATTTCAGGTTTAGAGTTTGACAGTGTAAATTTTTCCATAAGCATAAAATCCATATAGAGTTTAAAGGAACAGTATGAATTCAGGTCTTGAGCAAAAAACAGAATTTAGCAAGACTTTTTTTCTATGGAAACAGATTTCAGAGAACTGAGCCTCACAACTAAGCAGTGCTGCATGCTGCTCAGTGCAATAGCCAGGAAGTGAGCTGTAAGAGCCAACTTAAAATACCTGAGAGTTTATAAAAATAATATAAGGAATAATAGTCTAAAATAATACCCAAAAAATTATGATACAATACATAAGGTTTTTTCTCCCCCTATCAATTTCAACAGCAACAGAGCAAGTCATTCCTTTCTATGCTTTGGGAGCCCTTTCACAAACAAAGGAAAACACATCTCCTACTGGTGGTATCACAAAAGTACATTGACAAACATAAAAAAAATAAAATACATCACCCTCAGTAATTCAGCTGCCAACACTGTGACAGATGTAGTTCCATCACCAACTTCATCATCTTGAACCTTTGACATATCTGAACAAGGAGAACACAGTATTAATGCTATTTTTTAATGCATTAATTTGGACAAGAAAAACAGATCTAATTCTTTGTGTAAAGAGGGAATTCTAAAAAAATCCCCAGAAAAACAAGAGATGAAAATGAAATTCAGCATACTTCAAATTCCTGCTCTTTATCTGCAACCTAGACACCAGTTTCAGCCTGGTTATGGTCAAGATGCTCCACTCTGTTCCCTATCCTAAAGATGGTTATCAAAAGGAAGTACAGCTGGATGGAAGCTCTAAGGTATACCTACAGGATCAGAGACTAAATAACCAGGTCTGCTGCAAAAACTGCTGATAAACTGGGATGCAGCAAACACAAAATTATTAGGAAACCTGACACCCAATAGTTCAGGCTCCTGCTTGTCACCAGTAGTGGACCACTGGCACAGTAAAACAGTTGCTCACAACGGTAAACTCTGTACAGAAGTACAGTGCTCACTGGGTGACAGAGATTTAAATCTGGGAGAAACAGAGAACTTCTGTTGCTGCACAGATTTCTGTTTCAATTTTCCCAATGCAAAAAGAGGGGTCCACAGCTGTCTTTTGTCCCTTCTGACTCCTGGGACAAGGCAGGGTTGAGGGAAAAGAAGATAAAAAAACAGTTTTGAAGAGCAGCATACAGAATAATCTTACTTTTGCAGAATGCCGCAACACTTGCCCTGCCCTTTTTGCTTCAGGATTTCTGCTCCCCCTCCTTCAATTTTTCACAATATTTCAAGAACACATAAAAACTCCGTAATAGAGTTAGAAATGAAGAAATAATTTAAAATAAGCCTTTAAGAACTCACCAACCAAGACTTTGGCAGCTGGATTGTCAACTCCAATAGCCTTCAGGATGGTTGCACCATCATTGGTGACTGTCACAGAGCTGTCTCTCCCAGTACTTAAGAGAATCTTGTCCTACAAGATGCGAGATTTAGAATACTGCCTGAAAGCACACTGTAACTATGAAAGCTAAATTAACAGGTATGACTACTGAGAGCCTGCAGCTGTCTTACCATGCCTTTAGGCCCCAGGGTGCTCTTGACTAGGTCACCAATGGCAATGGCACCAACAAAGGATGACTGAAACAAAAATAAATATGCCTCAGGGAACAATTTATTTCTACTGTAATTCAAGAATTATACTATCATGTAACTTTTGACATTTTAACCAACCTTTCCACCTATTTCAATGGAGACTTAACTTAAGGCAAGTTTCTTAACTGCTAAATGTTGATAACTAAATCAAATATACTTAAATCTCCCAGAAACTGTAAGTCTGTCTCAAAGCCAGAATAAATGCCACCCAATAAACACCAATCTTCTGAGCTCCAGTAGAGGTACTTTGGTTTTGACAATGAAGAGTTTCTCTAATTTTCAGTAGAAATAACACTCCTCCCTTCTGGTCACAAACGTGCAAGAAGAAAAGCCAGTCAGAGACAGAAGTTCCATATCATGATACAGTGAAATATCTTTAGTAGTAGAAAAGACAGTTAATTACCTCAAGTACTACCAGTTTTTTAGAGAATTAAACTTACCAACCGAGCTGTTTCTGCCTTCTCTTCATCTGCACCTGCCTTGAAAATGTTCACAGGAGCAAGGGAAATGGATGCCTAAAACACAGTTAATGTAAGAATATTGTTCTAGCTTCAATAAAACTATGCGTTTTAAAAGCAAATCCCCGACACTAACAAATTATTTTTATTAAAATAATTCCATACCCCATTTCATTGTGATAATAGGTATATTTAAGAAATACTCATGGGTCTTAAAAATCTGTCTTGCAATCTCATTGTCTCGTGCGGGGATTACAAGGCCGAGCGCAGCTGCTCGCAGATCGCAGCGCACACAAGGCCGCTGCCGGCACATCCCTTCATGGCTGAGCGTGAGCGGCACCTCTGCCCGACTCGCCGGCCCTCCCGGACAGCCCGAGGGCAGGCACAACCAGCAGGAACCAAAATAACTCTATTTACTGACCGTACTGAGGCTTTAGCACTTTGATACCTCTGCTGGTCTATTTTGTTTTATTTTACTTTACGCAAAATTAATAACATCAGTAACCAGTATCCGCCTCTAAGGACCAACATTTGCAGACCACCCAAGGCCTCAAAGGCACAAGGAACGAATGCCTGAGCACACGAAGCAGGGCTCTCAGACTCAGGGCGGGGTCGGGGGGGGGGGTGTCAATCCGCGTGGGCCCCGCCCCAGCTCCAGAACCTTCGGGCCCCCCCCCGCCGCCCCCGCCGCCGGGCACAGCGCGGGGAAAAGAAGGGCGCGGCCCCCGGGCCTGGCGCGCCCGCCCGCCCGCCCGCCCGCGTGGGGCGCAGCCCTTGCCCGGCCTCGCCGCATCCCCGGCCCGGCCTTGCCCCGGGCCGAGCCGCCGCCACCGCGCCGCCGCTCACCATGGTGCCGGTGCCGCCGGGCCCCGCCGTCTGTCCCCTCCTTCCGCAGAGAAGCAGCGCCGCGCCGCAGCCCCCGCGAGCCCTCCGGAACTGCCGTCACGGCCGCCCCGCTTCCGGCGGCGCGCGGCGCTCTGGGAGCCGCAGTCCGGCCCCGCGCCCTCAGCGGCTGCGCGGCCTCGGCGCAGGGGTGCGTTCTGTCGCTTCGAGACCGGAACGGGAGAAAGTCCTTACGCCGGGAACAGAGGCACTGGAACAGGTTGCCCAGAGAAAGTGTGCGTGCCCCGTCCCTGGCGCTGTCCGAGGCCAGGCTGGATGGGGCTCTGAGCATCCTGGTCGAGTGGAAGGTATCTCTGCCCATGGCAGAGGGTTTGGAGCTAGATGATTGTTAACGTCCTTTCCAACTCAAACGATTTTATGATTCTGCGGTTTTGTGACATTTCTGGAGGTCAATTCTCACGTCAAAAGCATTTTTAGTTACTGCTTGTGGCCTCCAGTGCGCTTGACAGCCCATCCGACATGGCTGCTCTTAGACCACGCTCCAGTTACCAGCAGTGGAGATGCCCAGCGCAATCCCACTCAACACGCTCTGCAATTCAATACAGAAAAATTGGTAACTATTCCCCTGGCAGCTTTGCCAGTGTGAGACAACACTTAAACCTTGCTTTGTCACTGCTTTTCCTCTGCACAAAAAGCCCGTTACCTGGTCATATTAAAAGAAACCCAAACCCCACCTGTATTATTTTGTATGACTCATTCTCAAGTATTAATTCCAGCTGGGATCCCTCTTGTTGCTAGATACTAAACTCTCGGCATATATGGAAAGTTGGTTGTTCTAGATTCAAACTGGCCAGAAACATGCATCCCAGCGGAGACAGCAAAAAAGAACATGACTAAAACAATGCCAACTCTCACCTGTATTGCCAATTTCGTCTGTACCTGGTTAGTATTAGTTCTTGAGTATGTTAGGCTTTTTGTCCTGTTTTCTTCAGAGTTAGATACACTTCCCTCCACAACTGTGTTTTCAAAACTAGACTTTTAATTTAATTATCTTTAGTTTTCCTTATAGTTATGCAGAAAACTATTTTAAGTTTTGGCATGGGCAAATAATACAACTAAAACAATGTAAACAGCTTCTCTCAGAATCACAGCATTCACAAAGATGCACACTGAAGTAATAATTCATTTTAATTCACATTTGCTGCTACTGCAGTGAGTTGGGAGAATAAAGATTTTCAAGTGCCTCAGACCCAAGTTACGGCCTTTGCAAGATCCAATGCTCACAGAAAAACTACAGCAAATTAGTAAATTTGATTTAATGGGCTTTTGACCATTGCTAAGCTATGATTTACAATGTGTAAAAGTAGTGACACCAGAATTGGAAGAACACAGCAGCAGTGCTGGTTCTGCACTCCTGATTCTCTCAGCTGTTCAGTGCTCTCACCTCTCGTATGACAAGGGCAATTTTTCAAACTGCACTGTATGTGAAGGAAAAAATGCCTCATTTTAAAAATGTCATTAAAAAAAATTTCAATCTACGTGCATGACAAAGATGTGGCAGAAAACTAGCAGAAATGAAACAATCTTGGAGATGAATTCATGGATTTAGATCACCACGATCAGTTTTGGGTTTTATTTTACTAGTGAGTAATGAGTGGAATATGGAGGCAGGGAGGAGGGCAGAGACACGAACCTGAAGCAATGATTTAAAGAAAAGCAAAAAAGATTATACAAACAAAACACAATACAGGGATACTGACACTGCAAACTACTGAAGTAACCCACAGACAATTTTTAATGTAAAATCAATAGTTTATTGCCATGCTACAATTTTTTTTTTTCCAAATGAAGTTGGCACTGTAAGGGGAAAAATGTACATAACACATTCTTTTTAAAATGCACATTTGGTAAGCTTTCTCAATAATGACAGCTTAAAAGAAGTGAAATTATTTTTTTAAGGTTAATGTGGAATGGCATAAAAATACACTCTTCTGCATAGTATAAGAAATACGGAATGTTTGTAAAAACAAATTCACTGAGCAGGGAAAATTACTTGAAATTTTATAAACAATTTGGCAATGGTACTCCCACTGTTTAGACTTTTTTTATATAAAAGAAATAAAAATCTAGAAAGCTACCTTTATACAAAGTTGCTATATTTATGCCTTTAAGTAGGAAAAAACATTTTATAATGCAAATTAGGACATACAATAATCTTACAATATGATACAATGTAATGACAAGAAAGGAACATACAACATAAGATTTTGGCCTTTGTAGAAATGTCTATTTCTGCATTTAATAAATGCATTTGTGGCACACTGGTGACTATTGTATCAGTACTACCAGTCAGCTCTGACACTAGCACGGTGCGCAGCAGGCCTGCGGTTTGGCTGGGACACAGACTGCTTTCCAGGAGACCAAAGGTGATGCTGCAGTGAAGCGAGACGTGAAAAGGGCAATGTGCCTGCTGGTCGAGACATCTGGACTGTGGGACACCATACATCACTCTTTCCTCTCATACCAGAGCATTTCTTATACATTCAGTTATTAAGTACCAAAGTCTTACAAGTGAGAACATCTGTGTTTGCGATTTGGCAAAATTTCAAAATACAAAGTTAGTACCAAATATATAATATATTATATATAAAATGTTGGTGTATGATATACACACATATACCAATGCAAAAAAATTGCATTATTATGGAGTTAAATTCGCTGACATCCATTCCTAAATAACATGACCACTACAAAACAGGTGTAATCCTGATCTTTCACACATTTTAGAATCACTTCCTCTTTCACACACAATAGTCAAAGCAATATATATGCAAGTATGACTAAGAAATCAAAATTCCCATAATTATCTGAACTCTGACCACAAACAATGGGATTTGGTTTTCAGTACATGTAATTAAATATATTTATATTTTTACATCTTTATAGACCATTCCAACAGGTCCTCAGGTGTAACAGCTGTTATATCAGCAGAACGTACCTTGCAGGAGCACATCCAGCGGCCCTTGAAGTCAACAGGAATCATTACTTTGACTTCAAAGGACACTGCATGTGGACCGAACAAGCTCTGGAAGGGCCACCCTGCTAACAAGGAAGATTTGACATCAAAGCTCCTTGTCAGACATCCTTTCATACTGCCAAGGGGAAGGACTGGAGCAAAGCGTGCGTGGACTCTGGGCTCTCTGGGTTGCTCGGCAGGTGGTGCTGGGAACAGCCGTACACAGCACAGCCCCGGTACGGGGGCTTGGCAGGGTGAGCTCCACGGCACCTTTTATACTGAGGCTTCTCATGGAAAGCAGAGCAGCTGCTTCCCCCACACTCCTCACTTGGCAATTCGGTCACTATAGGTCTCAGATGGGAGCTCTGGCTGGGACCCTAAAGCATTCAGTACTTTGTAGACACAGAGCAAGACGGTCCCTGTCCTGAAGGGCTTGAGCCTATTATTTAATCATAGTTTTTACATTATCTCCTTTCCATATACACATAATTGCTACATAAAATAGAATTACACCAAAGTAATGGATATAGCAGAAAACATTGTCACAATATATGTATATTACCACACTAAATAGTTACTAAAACTGCAAGAAAAATTTCAAAAATGCCCTTCATAATGTATAAAAATATTGAAATGTCCAACACTTGTTTCATCAACCTTATTTTTCATATTCTATTTCTACCTGTACACCTACATACTTCCAAACAAAATACTGCGTTAATCTGGAGTAAATACCGTGTTAGGAAAATATCCTCGTAAGACATCTGACAGACTTAGTCACATACCGTACAGCACAGCACAAGAAATAATGTATACATGGTCAGAGTTGCAGATGCTAAGTTGCTCTTTTTTTTCCCTCTGATTCACTTATTTTGTCCAAAAGAGGAAGTAATTCTTTAAGATTGTGAAAGAACCTCAACATGACTTCCTTTTTCATAATCTTCTAAGAAGGACAGTAAGAAGGACATCAGCAAACCTGACTCCATCTTAACGCAGTTTTTTGTGGTGGAATATCTTCTGGATTTTTTTTCTTGGAGTGTATATGAATTAAAAATAAAGATATAATAAATGAACTTAGGTTTATATTAAGTAAATACTGTTGAATATAAATGCCTGAATTGCTACCTCAAGGAAGAGATGGGAAAGATCATATCATTAAATTCCAAAAATACCTAACTCTATGTATCACAACAAAGGACGAGACTGCTTTAGGGAAAATAGGAGAATTTCATATTTAAGTCCACTACTAGCTCTTACTCCATTAGTTTCATCTTATTTGCAGCCATTAAATAAATTAGTACAGTGCAGAAATGGAATTTCACCATTGATCTCGCCTTACATGAAGCAAGGAATACTGCTTAGAAATAGACGCCCAAATCAGATACATCATTATATGCTCAAAATAGTAACTTACATTAATCAGAATTTCCATTTTTACTTCACCGACAATGAATAAAAACAATCTGCTCTCTCCTGAATCTCTCTCATTGACAAGTGGTTAAATATAAAACAAAAACAATAACAGCCAGATTTTGAGCCAATACAGTGTTATGAAACCAGCAAAATCAACTGCTGGTCTGTCACCTATAAAAAGCAGCCCTGTTTTGACATTGGTTTGGACTTCATACAGTTTACACATTTCCATGATTCTTTTTACACCCAAGCCCTAGTCAGAGGTGCAAACACACACAAATATTAAAACACTGGGGGGGGAGAGAAGGACATTTTTTCAGTTATGAAGTATCATTTCAAATATGACATTTCTACTTCAACACATATTTTCTATAAAAGTTCTGAAGACTTATTAGGAATAGTGCTTCAATGCACATCATCAGATTCAACCCCTGTCAAATGCAAAAGATACTTGTTGGGGGAAACAAAAGATGTTCTAATGAATGTCAAGGTTTTCAGAATGGTCTTTTTCAATATTGTTTTAGGAAGTCAGCAAAAAAACAGCACAAAAATTGAAGCAATTGGTCCTCCTTCTGACATCATTCTGACATCATCTGAGGAAAAGATCATTTTCCTAACATAGCAACGGAACAAATTCTCACTCCCTGTATTTCTAGCACAATATTTATT
Organism: Sitta carolinensis; assembly: GCA_032173965.1. Classification (NCBI taxonomy): domain Eukaryota; kingdom Metazoa; phylum Chordata; class Aves; order Passeriformes; family Sittidae; genus Sitta; species Sitta carolinensis. Next base: position 34,011,765 of record JAVUNC010000005.1, on the reverse strand, counting down.
ATGTACTTTTGGTCACTTTCTTGCGTTAACAACTTGGTTTCCTTGTTTAAAATATACAGTAATGTATGTCTTTCCCAAACCATTGCACTACAGGAAAACCTACAGTTAAAGTTTTCCCCTTGTCAAATGTGTTTGAAGGGCAGCAACCAACTGCACGTTCTGGATGAAAAGTAGAATTGATGGAGATGCTACCATTTTTACAGGACCTAGTTTATGTAAACTTAACATGCCACATTTACTGGTTACATATTTCTAGATTCTCAGTCTATACACCTGTGGGCCCATAATAAATATGATCTAAATACCATGGAGGGATTTCAGCTGAAAACTGAATCCTAGATTACAGACACTAAATCTAACATCACAGCCTTTAAAAGAGACTGAATTGAAAAAATATTTACCAAGTCTCAAAGGGTAAAGTGCATTGCAACTGCATCTACTTCAAGGGGCAGAAAATAAGAATGCTAAAGATGAGTAGTGTGGGTGACAGGGACTACCCAGTATGTTTGCAGCGTACACAAAACGAGAAAGCATTATCCCACCTGTAAAATGTAACAGGTTAAAAATGTAGTCCTGGAAAATATGTCATCAGACTTATTAATATAATTAAGGCTACAGACAGCTGAAATTTCAGTATGTTCTCAATTCTGGGGACCAGAGCTAAGAAACCATTGTGAAACTTGCAACTATGTAAAAAATTTGCTCAGACCATTGTTTTTATCTAAGACTATTCAGAATAAATGTGTAGGACAGTGCACTGGAACTAAGGAGAGATATTGCTGGTTTTTAAGATTTCAGCAGGTCACTTAAAATCTACCCAAAGCCTCTGCTTCCCTATGTAGTAGTTAAGAATATTATGAATTCCCAGCCTCACAGGTGTGTTTTAAGGGTCCAGTTAATTAGTCCAAACTATACAGATGAGGACCATATATTTCTAAGCAGCTAGCTAGATCAAACACGTTCGCCTCAAAACACATGCCAAAGCATTTGTTCAGCTCACAAATTCAAGTGAGCTATATGCTAAGAACAAGAATCACACCAACATTATTAACCCAGTAAGTATTTTGCAGTAATTTCTCTTCAGTACAGACTGGGAGGCCCATAAGGTGAGGCAACGGCAAAGATGTGAGGGAGCAGTTACAGAACCAGTAGGCTTGGAAAAGACCTCTGAGATCACTGAAGCCAACCTATGACTGAACACCACCTTGTCAACCAGACCATGGCACCAACTGCCATGTCAGTCTTTCCTTTAATACCTCCAGGGACAGTGACTCCAGCACCTCCCTGGGCACCACACTCCAGTACCTAATCAGCCCTTCTGTGAAGAACTTCTTGCTAACATCTACCTGGCACAGCTTAAGGCTACGTCCTCTTGTCCTGTTGCTGGCTGACTGGGAGAAGAGACCAATCCCCACCAGGCTACAACCTTTAAAATGCCTAGCTGTAAGTAGTCTTTATTTTCTAGAGTACCAAGGTCTCCTCACAAGTCAGCAAGTCTATCTACAAGAGTATGCAGAGGCTGACCATGAAATAATCAATAAGGTATTATAAAAAAATCTCTTCTAAGTTCCTAACTTAATGGTCTCAATGACTCACATCTTTTACTTCAGCAAATTTTAATCTTTGTCCATCTGGTATTTCAGTACCATATAGTCTGTAAAGAATAATGAAAGCCAGAGTGAAAAGGTAGCCTGATAGCACCTAATGGTATGGCAAGAGATGTATTTCAGGTGCTACTACTGCTGCCACTACTAAATGAGAGAAGACCAAAGAAAAAAGTTGCAGGAACAAAAATACACACCAATTTAAAAGACAGAAAATAACTGTAGTTTGGTTTTTATAAAACTTCAATTCAAATATTGCATGGAGACCCTTAAGGCTTTTTCAGATCTCCAAATGGCTTTTCTTGCATGTTTTTCCTCACAGTTCAAGGGTTATTTTACATCATACCAGCTCACACAAGTGTCAGTTCCTTTGCAATCACAAGCTCAAAAGCAATCTCTTCTGCTGCTAGTACCAAGGTGCACCTGCAATACTGCCAGAATTCTAAGATTATTCAGAGTATTAATAAACGAAACAGAAGAACTTCTAAGGGTGCCTCTGGCATATTCAACAAACAACATTCTACCTGGATGTACCTGTAACACTGAGCAGCCATCATTGTAACCAAATTCACCAACTGCAAAATGAAAACAACTATGCTCATAGATAATACTACCTTCAGATAATTTACTATGTATCTTTTTAAATTAACGTACACTATCACCTATGGATGCACATTGCTAAAATGTACAACTTTCTATAAAGAACTATCAAGTCCAGTACCCTGCCTCCCGTGTAACCTGTGTTTGATGCTTTAGAGGAAGACAATGACTGCATAATAAACCTTTCCAGTTGTGCAATAATGCATGCTGCTGGAGAGCTGGGATATTTCTGTCAGGCATAAAAAGGTAGAACACTGGACGAAGACAACCATTTGACCTTCAAGAATCTTGCTTTGTCAAATGCAGAGAGTAAGACAAATACATAGATGACCCTGAACAATTAAAGCTATGTACAATATTTTGACTTTTAAAACAAGACATTATGGAACGAATAAAAAGGAAACACACAAATGCAAAGAAAAGAAGGCACACTGAATTAAGAAATGACAAGAGAGCCTTAATTCATACAGCCCACCTGTGAATTCCTTCACAAAAAACCCCAAAACTCTGATGAGATTAAAATTTTGTCAGATTTCAGATGGAATTTGATATGTCACTTGGAATTGTATTCCAACAGAAGAAGCTTATGGCTGGTTTTTGATGTGTTTATAGCTCTGATCAACAACCGTCATTGTGACCTCTCAAATATCACACAAGTTAAGAAAACTGTCAGGAATTAGAGGCCTTCTTGCCCACAGACAAAAAAGGTGTGGTGTTTATATTCCTTGAGATGAACCAATATATCTTGTGTATGTTAAACTGAGTCAATTAATGCTTTACATACATTTCATTCTGGAGGAACCATTTCAATGAGGAATGAACGTCAGATACGTATACTGAAAGATTAGGTTTACCTGCTAATAATGCACATATCAAGAGGCTTTAAAAACTGTTATAAACGCCATTAACGAGTATAGGCACCAGACCAGAATATTTATAAATTCAAAACTGGCATGTCACGCAAACTCTAATCAATTAAAGAGGCACTGTGAAAGGTGGTGATGCTGCTATGCAGTAATTGCTTCTACTGTAGAATGAAATAGTGTTATTTAAAATGAATACTTGCTCTACATTAATTCCCTTTAGTAAGACAAGTACATGAAGTATGCAGAAAAAGTTCCATTAGTCTATAAAAGGCGTTAGTGTTAAGAAATGCAAAGTACTCGCATCTTCAATTTTATAAACTTCACAAAAGGTGCAAATGATTCAATGCTCCCCAGGCTCACATAGGCAGGTCAGTACTGTTATGTCTAGTTTTCCTAGAAGTACCATCATCTCGGGGCAGTGCTTTTTGCAAGCTTGACATAGCAGCAGTTCTTTCAATGTCTATCACAGCATACAGCTCTGTGCGCCTGGTTGGAGTTTGCGGAAGTGGAGTGGTCGGGGTTTTTGGAGTCTGAGGGTTGTCAGAGTCACTACCACCTTCCAAGTCAACCTGTATATAGTTGAGCTGCCTGTGTTCTAAACTTGGACGCCTAATGTCAAAGTTAAAGACTGTTGGGGTACAGTCCCGACGTCGTGTAAATTCTACTTTATGAGCACTTGCTGGTACTGTTACATTCTCTGTATTGACATAGTTATGCATTAGATCTAGGTTATTGTGGTAGCCGTTCAGAGATGGGGTCTTTGGTCCTAAACTGTCATCTTCATCTCTGCTCAGCTTGCGGGCTTCCCAAACAGGAGGCAAGGATGGCAAGTTCTCGTAGTTCAGCAGCGCAGTTCTCCTCTGAGCAGAGTTGTTAATGTTCTGGGTGTCTGAGGTACTGGTGGATGTCAAGCGACCTCTCCTGACCCCTGAGGCACTAGGGATTGATAACCTATTTATATTTTCATACACCAATTTATTACCAGATGGTGTCTCTCTACGTTCATCACTGTCATACCCAGTGTCCCATTCAGTGTTGTTTGTGCTGCTGCCACTAACTTGATCTCTCCCAAGTTGTTCCAGTTTCTCTCTTTCCATTAACTGCCTTTGAACAGGTGTTGGTCCTAAAACAAACTTCACTCCTTCAGGCTCCAGGAGAACCTGAGCATCTCTGTCATTAGTACACATCTGATCTTCTTTCACTTTAGTTGTTTCAGTGTTTGAAAGCTTTGATTCCAGTGGCACGTGCACACTTGATCGATTTTTTCTTTCCTCTTGTACTCCAGTAGTGTTTACATAAGTGTGCACCTAAAAGGGAAAGAAAAAAGAAGAAATTCAAACACTATTGTGCCTCTCCCCCACTTCCAAATTTATTAGCTTTTTAAGTCCCCACTTTTCCAATCAAAATACCTGAAAAGAAAAACTTGTGATGGCAGGTGTTTAAGAACAAAAGTCACCTCTCTTGTATTTTGCTGAACTGTAGTCAGTTTTGGGTTTTTTCCCTGAAATTTTGTTATTAGTTATGTTACTGTTCCTCTAACGAAAAACCAGAATTTGTATCTTACACTGAAAATTATTTTTATTTGATGTTTTATCTCAGTTGTGCTCTAGTTCTAGAGCTTGGCTCTAATCAAGACCACCTTGGGCTGCTCCAGCTTAGCTCGTTACTTTACCTGAGCAGATCACTGAAAGCTCTACTTTGTTGTCCCTTACCAGTGACCAACCATTACTTTGGCTAAGTTTATGATTACTTTGGCTAAGTTTATGTTCATAACTTCCATTCTGCAAGAAAATCTACTGTCCATACAAGGCAAAAAAAACCAAAAAAAAACAAAAAAAAAACCAATCCCGAAAAAAACCAAAAACAAAAACAGACAAACAAACAAAAACCAACCTTAAAGAAAACCACAGAGAGACCTAAGAAAATGCTCAGTGTCCTGCCTTGTATACTACTCCAGGAACAAAAAGAGAGGTTGGCTCTACAGGAAGAACTATCCATTCTTTCTTCAAGAGCCAACAGCCCCCTAAGACCAGGAACTCAAGTAAAAAAATATACAATTCCATATGAAGTGTGGCACTCAGAATTAAAAAGAACCGGGAGTTAGTTGGCACTGTATGTCACTACAAAAGGCAGAAATACATTCCTAGGATATATCCCTCCAATTTCCACAGTGGATCAATACAAGGCTGAACAGGAAAGACTGAATTCCTTCTCTAAATTTTAATTCTGTATCTGGATACCCAAACAGCAAACGTAGTATTTTACAGCAGCAGTCATGTACTCTGTCAAGCTCTGCAAGCTGAAGTTGCATTTACCAGCTCACTTGACTCCTCCACTGATTTGTTAAACTTGCTTACTATTCAGTAACTCCAATAATAACACCTGAGCTCTTCTGCGAGGGCTCCTTACAAATCCTTTCCCACAAGATAGTTCACAGCACTCTGCTCTGGCTACCTTCTCTGGTTTCCAACACTGTTTCTTGTCACACATGAAAGTCTTCCTAAACCACATAACATTTTTATACGTGACTATCATTTTCATCAGCCACCTGAAAGATGAGAGAGAACAGTTTTCAGTCCATCCAGACTGGTAGGGTTCCCACTGAGAGGGATCTCAGCAGCCTGAAGAACCAACCTCATAGAAACCTTATGAAGTTCAACAACAGCAAATACGAAATCCAGTGCTTGGTATGAAACAACACCAACAGTACAGGCTAGATACCAACTGATTGAAAACAGCCTTGCAGCAAAACTTCAGGGGTCCAGGTGGATGGTATGTTGAACGTGAGTCAGCCGTCTGCTCTCACAGCAATGAAAACCAAACATGCACTGGTTTGTGTTAGCAATAGCACAGCCAGTAAGTTAAGGAAAGTTACTATTACCATCAATTCGGCTCTCATAAGACTGAACCTGAGCTCCAGAGTTGTTACAAGACAGACAGCACCATAATGAGGCAAGTCCAGTGAAGGGCCATGACTAGAGAGGAGCTGGAGCATGCCACATACGAGGAGAGGCTGAAGACGTCATCTTAGTTCCATTTTAAGAGAAGGCAAGGAACGATCCAATAGCTGTTTTCAACTACCTAACAGATAAAGCTAAGACAGAGGCAGACCTTTTTTGGGGGTGTTCAGCAAAAGGCCAAGGGACAGCCAAGACCAGATGTAACGGGCCAAAATCTGACAACATATTACAGAGTAATGATTTCACAACAAAAGTGATGAAACACTGGAACACACATGGCTCAGAATCTGTGTAATCTCCTTGCCTGTATTCAAAACACGACCAGGACAAGGCTCTGTGCAGCTGTCTCTACTTATAACTTTGATCTAGAGGACTGGAGGTCCCTTCTAACCTAAATTATTCCATGACTTCTGTTTGGCAAATAGAAGACTTACATATAAAGAAGCTTTTTGACTGGGATCTCTCATTATACTGTACAATTACTCATGCTTAAAAATAGTTACTGAAATTTTTGAAAATAGTATAATGCAAACACATACATTCTGTATCTTTATTTTTATACAAAATATTAATTCCTCAGCAAACCATTCTACAAAGTGTCAGTTTAAAGAGGCAAGGCAAACACTTTTCTGAGGTGTATACAGAATACACCTTGGGAATACACCTGATACTGAAAAACACCAAGTGAAAGCCTACAGAACAATCATTAGAAAAATCTGAAGTAATGTAGAACCTAAGTTGTACGAAGGGAAAAAAACACCCACTTGCTCCTCTGCTACAAGTAAAGGATGTGTTGATTCTTCACCGACAGAGGGGAGGCGTGCGCTGCCGACAGAAGGGTGTCTGCTGGAAGGGTGTGATGAAGCATCTCCAAAAGATGGGTATCTGGGATAGCCGTTGGGTAAACTTTGTGCATTGAACCCAGGAGCTGAGTCAATTAGAAAACAAGCAAAACCATATTAAAATAGAACATTTTACTGTATATGAATAAGATACTTTATAGCTTAAGTTTAATTTTCAAAAGAAAAAGTAAAATATGTAAAGTTATGTTAAATATTCACAAAGCTCAATTTTGCTTGGAGGAAGGAAATGGAAAACAGAACAGCATCCCAGTATTTACCGGAACCCATTTCTGAAGCAACCACTGAAACCTAGGTGTATTACACACCCAGTAAACTCCCTCCAGCTTCTCTTTCCCCTATTAACATATCTCCCTGACAAGCAGAGACTCCTTTACTCCTTTATTTCCCCTTCTCTGAAATCATTGACAAACTGGAATTCCTAGTTTCAAATATCAAGCCATCTGCCTGAGATTTCAAAAATACCAGAAAGTTTTAGGTAAATACTTCACTCATTCATCTACTCAGAGCAAAAGAAAGATTCCAAACCAACTGCACATGTGATTTTTATCCCTAATAAAAAGTCTGAAACATTGCCCAACATTAACATTTCTCTGAAATGCTACAGGTAAAGCATGTTGATATATCATAAAGCAATTCAGTAGGTGTGTTAATAAGTGTTCTTATGCAACAACTAAGTTCCCAAAACTTTTTACTTGAAGATAATCCTCAGCAAGTACCTCAAGAGAATCCATTATGGGTAATTAGCCTCTTAGCTTTAAATTAGCCTTCCTTTTAATTACTTAAAGATTAAATTCAAATCAAATTTTATTTTCAGGTAAGTACCACATTACATTCAGGTATGTCGTCTGACAGTAGAACCATACTTACTGGTAGGTGTTCGAGGGTTCTTGGTACTTCCAACTCAGTTTGATGATTATTCCTTTCTACTACTGGTTCTTCTACCACATTTATGCTATTATTCTGCATTATCTCTTGTAACATGTTAAATAGCTCTTCTGCCCGGGCACACTTAAAGGCGAAGATTCCTATAAATACACCAAAAAAAAAAAAAAAAAAAAAAAAAAAAAAAAAAAAAAAGTAAAAAAGTAAAAATCTGTAACTCAGAAACATGCCTTACGATATATATAATTTACAAGAAATAAAACTGGAATCCACATAATGAATACCTGTTAAAGAAGCAAAAGCGTTATGTAATTTTTATTGCACCAAAACACACAAAATTACTGTGACAACCTTTAAAGTGGTTATCTAAGAGAAGAATAAGGTTCCCATGCACCAAAAGTTAAATTAGAACAGAAAACTAATTCAGTTAGGAGCAAAACTAAGTTTTGAGTGCTAAATGAGGGGAAAAAACCAAGATTTTTTTTGCCTTTTTTTTAAAGCTGATAAAAAGGATACCTGTCAAATAAATATGTATTTAAAAAACTCTAAATGAAACTACAGTGGTGCTATGAACTTGTATTTCCTAAATCAGATTTCTATTAAACTACCATATAAATAAGATACCTGCACAACAGAAAAGGATTTAAACACTGGGTAAAGGTTTAGTTTCTTTAAGAAGACTGAAATGAAAAGCTAGTAAGACAAACTGTGAGAAACAGACAATAACAAACTAATTGCTTTAGGCTAAAGGATAGACATAGAACACAAAGTTAGCAGCAATACCATGTATTTTGCGTGTGTATTGTGCCACTTTGCCTTTGAACAGCAGGGAGTGTCCCAACTTACCCTCACCAGCAAAGTCGAAGCTTTGGATTATTCTTCCATTGAAAGCATGAAGTTAAAGTTGACACGCTTGTTAAACGTGGGTGCAGGTGCTCATTTTTTTAAAGTGAGTATTACAATCTTAAAACACTCTTTACTGAAAACTACCTGCCTATATAGCCACTTCTGTAAGTGCAGTTATGTGAATATGATGGCAATTACTATCATCATATATTTATTTAGGGATGCAGAGCTGTGACAGATCAGAACCATAAGAAATGCTTCACATGGCAGAAGTACACACAACTCCAGATGGGAAGAGGCTACAAGGAACAATGCTTAGCTATTAATATGCAGCTGCTGCACTGAATAAGCTTCATGTTTGTAACACTGTGCTACAGAGCTTCTACTACTATATGTCCCTGACCCTTTATCCAGCCATGTACAATAGTCCATGTTTATATTTCTGAACAATCACACTGGATATTTAAATCTTAAGGGACAAACCCCAGAATTTTTAAAAAAATCTAGGTTCACAAACTTTAAAAAGCTCCCAGTATGTTTGTATTAGAAATTCAGCTGCCTTTATATACATTCATATTAAATACAATGTGATCTGTCACACAACGTGATGACATACCAACTTCTCTAGGTTTTGTATCCTGAATTATCTGTTAGATATGCTCTTAAGACATGTCTGCAAGGTTTTAATATCTAGCACAAACTCAATGTTTCACCATCATTGCTTCTCACAACTTACCAAGAGAAATAACTTGATATTAAAGGAAAAACAGAAACAAGAATATTGACTAATGTAAGACGTTGCTGGGCAGTATTCAGGGAATTCTCAAATTAAAAACTTCTTGGTCATTCCATGAAGTGAAGATGAAGTTTTGCAACTGTGCCCACAAAACCCACTGTAGGTCTCAGGAACAATGTTCCATTGCAAAAGGGCAGCAGAGAACATTCTGCCAGATTTCTTTTTTCTCAGTATTCACAGTATTTTAGTATTACATAAGGAAGGCAAGAAACAAAAGAGGGAGGAAAGGGTTGCTGCTTACACAGCCTGCTTAATCTTGTTTATAAAAAAGAGAAAAAAATTAGAAGGAAAGCGGAGAAGTCAATAGACTTGGAGTAAGATTTTGCAGACTTGCTAGAGAACAACCTTCAAATTAGTATTTTCAATTAAGTATTATTAGTATCTGTTTTCAGTGTTCAGAAGAAGCAGTAAATTAAACCTGTAAAACCCATTAATTATCTTCAAAACAATTATCTTAACTTTTGTAATTTAAGAATTACAAAAATTTAGTTTAGTATGGAATGCACTTCAATGTTTGAAAATATCTAAATTTCTTATTAGAAGATGAACTGAGAGTGCCTTTTAAACTCCCATTTTAAAAAACTGTCTTCCCTTACCTCTGCTTGGGCCATGAATATTAACTAGGTTTATTTATGATCCAGCTCTTCTACCTTTCTGACTTTTTAACAGTGAAATTAAAAAACAAAACCTGCAATTTCTCAATGTCTAAAATTATTGATAAGAACACTGGTAAATGCCAAAAATCCAAACGAACATTGTGAACTTAATTTCACAACATATGAATGCACAGGAATTCCAACCATACACAGCTATTTCACAGCAGGAAGATGCAAAACGAGGCTGAGAGCTCAACAGAAACACCTGTTCCCTCGTGGGCTGCTGCAGGGAAGAGAGAAGCTCCTGAATGTTCTCAGAGGGAGCCAACCTTGGCCAAGGCAGGCATGATCTGGGTTCTGGAAAGGTAACTGTCTTTTTCAGATGAAAGCCACTCAAAAACTAACTGAGCATAGCTGAAGTATATACACCTCATACAAAAACATCAAAATTTGAGAATTATGTCATTGATATTAATGAAAGTGGTATTTGCTTTAGGAAGAGGATGAAACACAAGTGTGTTACTGAAGACAATAATAAAGTGGGGACATCCTCTTAATATCAGTGCTCCAGGCTTTTAAAATCTTAAAAATAGAGAATTCTTCGAATTCTGAGAGGATTTCTCTGCAGTTTCAGATTCTACTGCCACCCCCTGGAATTCGAGCGAACCTCTGAGGCAGGAGAATATCCCTGTCAAAGCCACCTGCTAAACTGACCACAGAAATACTCACATAGAAGCTTGAAGTCCTCCAGACCTACAAATGCCAAAAACAATGTGCAACTCAAATCCTCATTCTACCAGAAGACCATTCCTCATGAGGTAATTTTTTTCCAGAAACCACATTCACATACAGAACTACAGCCTTTATAACCCTTGACAAAGGACTGGCAAATATCTTCCAACATCAAATAAATTTCCAAAAAGCTTTATGTACAAGATTTCCACATACCTTGTCCAGTTTGACACCTTCGACCACTTTCAAAAGAGAAAAGATTTGAGTCATAACCATAGCGACGGAGACAGAGGTAGTGCCATTTTACAGAGTCCCTTTTACGGGTGTACAAAATTAGTTCTGTATCTGTAAGTTCCATTATGCCAGAACCCAGTTCATTACCATCATCATCCACATTAATAACCTATAAAAAAGAAATTAAAAAGCATTAGGAACAAGACCACTTTTAATAATCTTAATGCCTGACTGGTACACTCCATCTGTGCTACCATATTAGTTACAATCCTTGAAGTGAATGTTTAAAAAAAAACAAAAAACAAAAAAAAAAAAAAAGAACTCAACAAACTAGTTTCTGTGCTATGCTAATCCAGAATTAAAAAAATTTAAATAATACTTATTTAATAACAATACAAATGAGGCTCCCTAATATTACTGTAAAATCTGATGAGAAATTTAAAGTAGAAGATATTTGTAAGTTAAATATTTTTTAACAGGCTTTATGTACAGATTCTAGTATTCCCACATGTATAAGGCATACCTTCAAAAGTGGAATCTTTCAGAGAGCCCCATTTCAAAAAAAAAAAAATTTGCTTTGTCATATAACCCTACTTACAGTTGGGAAAAGGAATGAGAAAGGGTAAGTGGCTCCAAGATAAAGCTTCCTTCACATGCATGTATAGCCTTGCACTGTGCTGAATCACCCGACAGTTCTAATACTTTGCTGCCTTTTTAAAGTCAACAAGTAATTCAAATACCTTACAGTTATCTTGTGTGAAAAGATGTGTATAAAGCTAAACTCTTGTTCTTTCTGCTTTCAAGCCAGTTTTGAGACCATCTGCATCCTTTACAGAATTTGGACAATATATATTTCCCCTCTATTTTACCTCACAACGCTGCTTTTAGTGGCATTCTTTCTTAACAATAAAAAAGCTACCAAAAAAAATTCCCTGTGGAATTAATATTACCCTTAAAAATACATTTCAAGTTGAAATCTAGTCAATTGTAAAAAATTAGGAATTGTTTTATCTGCCTGTCAGGCTTATGCCCATTTTCCTCATTTTGCAGATTACATTCTTTCATATCTCTCTCCCCCAACACCCAGCCCCAACCCTGCTGCTAAACAAACAATAGAGAAATTCTATAAGGAGAAAAAGAGGAACTAGTTAAACAAAGTGATGCATAAAGAGCAAGAAAACAGAAAATATTTTCTCTTTCAGCTTTCTTAACTGATAATATTAATCATTTCCAGCAATTCCCATGGCTTTAAAGCTCATTTCATTGTTGCCCTCAGGCAACACATGAATCAATTTTCACTATGGAAGCACTACATTCCTTTGTCAACTCAGAGACAGTTTGGAGCACAGAAGCAAACCTGACTTGTGTGACCTGTGCAAAGGTATGTTGACTTACAGTCACTGACTTCAGCTGCTTCATGCTTCGCATGTCAAGCACATGAACGAGTATTCGCAAGCTTATAAATTCCAGAGATAGATGAGACAAAAGGGCACTTAGAAATAAAAATTCTCCATATATAGGACAAAAATTTTCAAAATGTGTAATCAGTAGCAACCTTCAAGTAAAATCAGCAGTCCTAAAATTTTCTACTGATGACCCCACATCCAGGCTCATAATCACACTTCCCCAAAAGCTATTTATTCCCTTATGCTAAGGACTTCTTTCCTAACTTAACCTTCTATAACTTTCCATAGGCAACACCACTTAATTGGGCTCTAGCAACTGAAATGGATGAAAATCACAGGGCTTCTCTTTCCTGAAGATCAAAACTGTCCTAAAAAGCCTAGCCTGTCTAGGGAATTCCTGCCACCACTGACAGGAGAGTGTTTCTCAAAGGTGTGAGAGAAACCTGTAGACACAGGCACCTGCAACTCTGCAGTGTTTCAACTGTTAAGAAATTTGCACTCTATTTTCATTACTTTTTTTTAATCACAGACCTAGTCTGTAAAAAAACAACAAAATAGTTCACAGCACATCACACCAGCTACATACCTTAAATTTGTTTCGGTGGTTATCTGGGACAGTTTCTTTATCTGGACAGCTACAACAGCTACCCATGACTTCTTTAGAAGACCATCTGATCTCTAAAGGGGGGAAAAAAAAAACAACAAAATGACCATTTAAGTGAAGTAAATATGAAGTAACATCAACAAACAACCCAATGCAAATTACTCTGACATACGATTCTTCATGATGAACACATGTAATAAAAAAAAATCAATGTAGATACTATGAATATGATAATTAATTTAGATTTGGCAGTAAGGAGTGGCAACGCTGAGCTGTTAAAAGTCCTACCAGTAACTCACATTGAGGTTACTACCAAACAGACTCATTTGATTTGTCACCTTAATTCCCCTGGTAGCAGCTTGGGGAAAAACAAAACTAAACTACTTACTGTGTGAGATTTTAATCTTCTAAACCAGGCTTTTACACAAGGCTGCTATCTGGATTCCAGTTCCACCAAAATGAGCACTCCCTGGCTCAAGAGCACAGCACTACAAATGCCCCTAGCAGCCCTGGGCTGTAGCAGGTTACCAGGCACAGGCAACACGAAGTGCCCATATGACAATCCTGCAAGGCTGTCCTGGCTTTGGCAGCTCCAGGGTGGAGGCATTCTAGGCCTGCAGGGAGCCCTGTGCTGGCAGGCACGCACGGAGGCTCTGTGCTTCCAATTTTGAATACTTCCCATATAGCAGTGTATATCAAACTATGTAATCAAAGACAAGGGAAGGAAAAACCCCACATTCAACACAAATATTTTAAACTTGGGGTGGGGAGGTGGAATATTTCTATTGAGTTCTCTTTGGGTTAAATTGTGTTACACATTCATTTTAAAACAGTAAAATACTCAAGTAACACTGAACAGCATGGCTAAAGTAATGAAGCAAAAAAAAAAAACCAGCACCTTGATATTTTTGGTATTTTCATTTAAAGATTTCTGGGTGTATGGCAAAACTTTCACAAAACAGTGTGATAAAATGTTCACAGAATGAAGTCTCACAACTTGCTGTTTCACCCTCTACCACCATGAAAAAGGGGTAAGTCTCATATTCCTTAAATGAAAGAAAGTCTGACAAAAGAAAACTTAAGCCATTCACATCATCTTTATATTGGACAAGAACTAAAATTTCCACTACACAAATGAAAAATGGGGCAAAATCCTGGAAGAGAACAATTAAGTCAACAGGAGATACAACATTAGAAATCAAGAAGAAAGAAGACAGAACAGGCTGATAAATTTTCCTGACTGGAGGGAAAAATCCAAGGTCATCTTAAGAAAACCATGACTAGGCAGGCATTTGTATTAGCATGCAGCAGTAGTGTCCATGTAGCACTTTAGTCTGCTAAGGGATAAGGTGCAAAGAATACAATAAAGAGCAGCTAATTCTTCCACCTTTTTTTGATCAGAAAAGCCACTCAAAAGATACTCCTACTCCTACCAAGAATCCCCTGCAGAGGTAACAACACTGCTCCAATTAATCCAGTCATAAAGAGGCAAAATAGCAGACACCTCATCAAAACCATGGATTCTTTAATGCCATTTCTGGCCATAACATGGAAATATGCATTATATTGACAAAGATTTTTTTCCCCAACTCAAAACAAAACTGGGAGTTGTCTGTTTGCTTCTACTGTTGCAGAGAAAAACCATGCTACAGGCAACAAGGTTTTTTTCATTGTGAAGTTTTGAAATTTTTATAGTTGTAGTAGTCGTAGTTCTTCCTCTTCTATTTAGAAAGGGAGATACAGGTAATAACACCTTTTCCTGGTCCTGCCCTGGCACCCCACAGGGCTTCACTACAGTAATCTTTAGATGTCCTGTCAGCCTATTGCCACTGTGCTATTTACCCTGAGAATCCCCTGCTGAGCAACAGGTGACAATAGCATCAATGCAGATTAACAGGGAATACTCTGGTCCATACAACGTAGTTGCATATGCCTCTAGCAGCCTTCAGGCACAATTGTATGTACTTAATAAAGCCCAGACTTGGACCTCCTCAAATGAGTTGTAGTGCAAACAGAACTACATACCTGCATGCTGTTAGTATCAGACTATCTAAACATTCAGCATGAAATAACTGACCAAGTTCTGTTGAAGTTCAGTGATTGCTTCTCTAAAAAAACCCTTTTTTTTAAAAAAACCAGAACTTAAAATGCAAAGTACTTTGGAGAAAAAAATCACTAGAGTTGCAAGAAGAAAGCTGTAGTATATGAAGATTTTTGAGGCACAGCCTACTCTCAGGAACAACAAAGAAAGGGTATGTAATCAGTAATCATACAAAATTGTTACTTTGTCTCAAGTATGTTCTAATATTAGTATTTCAAAAAACCAAGAACTGTAATGCTGCTACAAAGGAGAGATGTGAACCAAGGCTATAAGGAAGAAATTAAACAGCTAGGGAACTGGCAGAATTAAAAATCACTCACCTAGATTTGGCCATTAATATTCCCAGCCTCTGCTGCAGCATCAGGGCTTCTGACATACTCAAAGTGTCATGCTGTCTTGTCACAGAACTAATCATTGGACCTAGAACTAGAAGGGAAAATAAAAACATTAAATTTTTTTCTTGTTTTTAAGATACCAGTTAGTAAACTAACAAAAATACATGCTTTTGTTTATAATTATTTTGTCAGCATTATGTCTAGCAAGGTCTTCATATGTTTTAGATAAGACTGATCTCTGAATTGCCCTCACATTTCAGTGCCTTGGAAGAAAATAATTTGGCATTCCTTTCTGCAGTGTAGCCTGTCACACTGGGGACTCCATTCATTCTCCACTCACTGCATACCCAGTTCAGTGTGAAAATGACAGATGTGAAGCTTCCGTTATCCTCAGTGCATACCAACCCAAACCAAACCACAGCAGACAAACAGAAGAATACATACAACTCACTATTCAACTCCCTCTTGCTTATCCTACTGAACATAGACAAATGCTGACTTGTATGGCTAACACATCACCCTTTCTCTGCTTCCCTCATGATTCTTGCTCCATGACATTAACCATAAATTTCTTGCTTTTACTTCCCCACCCCCAGGATCATTCTCAATCTAGCTATCCACTCACATTTAACACTGCAAGCTAACTGCTGCTTCCATCAAGCTAACAGCTGGCAGTCTCTGTTCTCTGCTTGTAAAATTGACAAACAAGCGCTTGATGTTTCCTTTGACGTTGCTTATTAAACTCAACAGAAGGACTAATTTCTCACAATAACACTTTATTAGTAGTCTTCCTTATCAGTCTTTCAGGACATCTGTGCAAATTTCTTTGAGACCACTGCAGCTTTGCTTATTAATTTTTTGCTGCAATTCTTTGTATTCATCAGTTGTCCCTTGTATTGCCCCTGGATTAAAATCATCTTGGCAAACCAAAGCACTCTGCATTTTTGCATAATATCACATGTAACGTAGTCCTAAATTCATTCCAGGTCCTAGGCATGATTATACCAGTTGCAGAACGCTATTTCTTGTGAAGGGATTGTGCAAGAGATTACCAGAAGTTCAACATTGGCAAATGCAGAAATAACACTCCTAGCAAAGGAGCTCTATCTGTTAGGAAAGATCAGTCACATAGTTATGCAGTCCAACAGAAACTCTAGCTGGACAGCTGTCATAAAGCAAATGAAACATAACTGTTTGGAAAGACTTAAAAGTGCCAAACCAAAAATACAATTCTGTCGTATAAATCCACGTAGTAATGTATGCCATCAGGTCTCCCCTGTCAAAAAAGAGTAAAAGCAGAAATAAGCTACTTAGACGGCTCAGCCTGAAAAAAGGGAGCACACAGAGCAGAAAAAAATGAGTACAGAATTATGAGACAAAGAGAAGATAAATAAAGCACAACTATTTTCCAAATGCAACTAGCAGTTGACATTATTAAGGGCGAGTTCAAACACACAAGATCTTTTTTGCACGTGGTCTATAGCTAAACTTTGCAATCTGCACATCTTATAGGAATGAGTTCCAAAATCTTGAAGATTCAGAAGGTAATTGGACAAATGCAAGCTCCATGAAGAATTTTTAAACTCAAGGATGTCATATCTGGCTCAAAAAGTCTCTAAGGTGCAGATACTTAGAAGGGTCTTAAGGAAGGATGATAAAATGTTCCTTCTTATTGTTCCCTTCCCTATATATTTACTATTAGCTGTCAGAATTTACTGTCAGAAACAGGATACTGGACAAACTGACACTTCAAGTGTGACTCAATAAACCCATTCCAATTAACATATATGGATGACATCAACTCAGCATAAATTTGTGAGTGCTCTGCCATAAAACATTAAAAAAGGGAAATAATTAACAACGTATACTTAACTTGAAACTAAACCCTAGATTTCACAAAGGTACCGAAAGGTAAACTAATTGAACTCCTTGACATGGATGTACTTTTTCATACTGTTGTGTACCTATCCCTCTGCAAGCTTTGGTTATGGGATGGGATGGCCCTACCCAATCTAGCTGGTATTATTAAACTCTAATTTTGATCAGGTTAGGTTTCTTCTAGCTTAGTGCAGCTAGCAGGGAGTCTAGCAAATGACAGAGCCAGCTGGGGACAGAATCACAGCCTTAGTCACATCTACCCAATTTGGTTGAAGTTTACCCAATTCCCTGCTAAATGTTTCAGATCAGGAGAATGGAAAGAGGGAGCAGAAAACCTGACCCACTCACTCTGGTGAAATCCTAGGAGGTAGTCATTAGAAAAATAATTAAAATTAAAATGTTCACAGGCAAGCTATCCTAATGCAGGTATGTTTGCACTGGTCTTTACCCTGGTATTTTTCTAGCACAGCTTTAAAACTTTCACATGGTTTGGCTACCTAAAGCAGACTAGCATATTTCAGTTACTAAGAACAATTCTTGAACAATCTAAACAGAGTTTTATAATGGATTAAAGAAAGCACACAAACTTGCACCATCTAATTTCTTTTAAATGTAAAGCAATAACGAAATTCACCAAACAGTTGTTTCCAATTACAAGTTGGCTATTTACTCAGTTCAGGACTTTCTTAAATTTTCCCAGATTGCAAAATATTTACCCAAACTTAAACATACAAGAAGAAGTAGACATTTCCACAGTCACAACCTTAAGTTATGTCTACAATGCCAAATTTAGTAGCTGTAATTTCCCATTCACAAAACACCAGTGGTGGTTAGGTGCAGTCATGCAGGGAGGGGGAAAGGGATGGAGAGTATTTTATGCTTTTCCCTAACACATTCATTACTACACTGCAAGGTAAAAATCCCAGGCAAGACAAACCAGGACCAGCACTCATCTAAACCTTGTTAATGGGAGTGAAAGGTAGAACTGCCTTAACTTCACTAAGATTTATTACTTATCTTTGTAAAGTAAAACACGGCTCTTTCCCTCACAGACTAAGCAGGGGCCAGCCAACAAGTTAAACCAATCTCTCAGAAGTGGAGGAATACAAGGCATCAGTGTAAACAAGAGTAGATACTTTAAAAAGAAGAACACAGTAAAAAGCTTGTACATATTCTAACATTTGCAGTTCTGCAGTCTCCCCAAGCTGGGAATGATCCAAACAAGGTGTACATATTCCCCTTGGGCAAGAAAGGCCACACAGGCATGCTGCTATCATACTCTTCATTTGCTCGTAGTCACCCCATTCAAGTCAGCTCATGGTTGCAAAGCTGAACTAAAAGCTGGTTTTAACTTAGTTCTGCATGCTCTTGTTGCAGAATCAAACATTAACTTCAGGAGATATTTTCTGTATACATTGATTCCTCTCACAAACCTCCTAAAAATCAGGGAGGGGAAAAAACCCACACCATAGCACACCTCAGAAGAGGCAGGGAGAAGCAAGGGTGCCTTGCCTGTTAACCCATCTTTTGCAGTCTTTTCAAATGAAAAATTGGCCTTCTAAACCACTAGCTTGCCACACTGCTAGGTCTTCTGTTACGTCTTTCCATTTAGTGTGTTAAGAAACAGAGTCCAAATGTTGCATATCTAAACTGCATCTAAACTGGACACTAGGGAGTAAATATTGCAAATAATGTGCTAGACAACTGAACACACTGAAAGAAGCAAAACTAAGTTGGATAACTTCCTCACAAAGTTCAAAATTCCTGACCCTCAAGAATTTTTACGTTTACAATGTTTACATTCCTAGAGGGATTCAGAGAAGTATCCCCAATTCAGTATTAAGATGACCATCAGTACACCTGCAATCTCACATGCAAATTGGAAAGATTTGAAGATAACACAGCCAAATCCCTACAGATACAGTATAACTATTTTTCTCATCTCAGTTTTTGAACACTTGTTGATGTCAATGGTTTTTCTATGGCAGGTGATAATTTCACCAGGAAAATGTTACCTCAGAGATTAAATTAAAACAGAGTAAAAATCAGAACATTTCGGATTATACATAGAAAATTTCTAACTAACTCATTACACCCTCACTCATTCACCAGAGCAGTCACTACAGCAAAGCGGCTTTCAGCTTTCCACACAAAACAGACTTTGTATGAAAGTGTAAGACAGCAAATAGACAAATAAGAGAAACCAGTTTACCATGTAAGAAAAATGTTATTTAGTAAGACAATACTGTTTTATTGGCATGCTATTAATTTCAGAATATAGGTGAAGGATGCTGAATGGTACTGCAGTCAGTCCTTTGAATTTTGCTGATAGCTGAAAACTGCCCATTTCACAACTGGCTAATGCAACACTTTAAATGAATAACCTCAGTCCCTAATGTGATATATCCTAGGTCTTCAGAGTCATGATGCAATCTATGCTGGCAAATTCTACATGATTTAAGAATCCTGATATCCTACTCGGACTCAAAATAACTCATACTTTGACCTTCTGTTTATTTTGGCTAGCAAATCTTCACTGCCATAAAGCCAAGTTTTAAAACTGGAAAACAAAACGTTTCTGGTATACCGGACTTCCACATACCAGACCTCACATGAACATAAGAGATGAAGCACGAAAATAAAGCTAGTAATTATTGAGTGTGGCCTTAAAATCTAAGAGCCTTATTTCCCCAATGGTCAAAAAAAGGACTTACTCGCTCTATAATTACATAAAGGGGAAAAAAAAAATCTGTACATCAGCAAAGACTGACTTGAATGTTTGGAGACACAACAGACAAAAGAGGTGCCAAAGCTGGAATGTTCTCCCACGTAAACACAAGGGTTTAATGGCATATGAGTGTTCAAAAGAGCAGAGAGAAAACCATGAGAAATACAGCAAAAGAAGCACAAAATGTTCTCCTTGCCTGCCCATGCCTGCCACCAGCATTCAAATCTACTCATCTTATTTCAGGTGTTCTGGAAGGCTCTTGCCTTGCACAGTCTGACAAACAACAACATAGCAATTCACACCTAAGAAGCAAATGCATTTTGGGAAGAAGGCCCTTCAATAGTAAAGCAAACTGAACTAAGGTCAGACATAGTCCTTGCCCTTCATCCACTTGGCAACGATTACTAAAAAAATTAATATTGAAGGTGCGTCAGTACCTTTTCAGAAGGATGAAAAAAGCAGTACAAACAAACCATAACAGAGTTAAAAACTACAATGAAGGAGATCCAAGAAGAAACTAAACATGCTGAGAAATAGTTTGGTGCCGCTGGCTGCAATTAGGGAAAACAAAGTATGAAGGTTTGAGGTGAAGCTGCAGAATCTAGTTTTTAACTTTATTTAAGCTAACAGGTGGAGTTTTCCCTCAATATTTTTATTAAATGAGCATGTTGTCAGACTTATGATTAAAACAGAGCAATAAATGCACACCTCTTTTCTCTCTTTAGCCCTTTCCAAAGGAAAAAAAACAAATACAAAACAAAAAACTGACAGAACCCAAGCTAAACTGCAAAAGCTTTCTGGCTCCAATGAAAACAAAATTATTGCAACCACACAGCAGCTTGAGCAGACCAGCTTGCCATTTCAGTACAGTGCCTTCAGAGCCCTCTTTGAACACGCCTTGAGGAGGCTGATGCAGGATCACACCAGAATTTGCCCTCTCAGCAGCATTCCTTTTCTGGCACCTTCTGCTGCTGCCAACTGCCTGCTCCTCAAACTCATAGGAGATTTTATTTTTTTCTTACTCTTGCTTTTTAACACTCAGATCACCTCACAACTTGACCTGTTCTGCTGCATATGTTTCCATATATTTGGATTCAAAATGAACAGCAACTTTTTATTTCATATTTATTAGTGCCACATAAAAATAGCCAGTATCATTTAATAAAACTAAAATGAAATAAAATGAAATGTAAGGAAAAGCAAACTTGGAGCCTTGTTATTTGTTTAAATTCCAAACTAGCAACTGATCTTGAAGAGTCATTATGCAAAAATTTGACATGGAATGCTACTATTAAATTAATTCTCTACAGTTCTCCTTAAAAGTGATCATTCCAGCAAAATGCAGAAATTTAGGTGAGATAGTTAAACATTTGCAGGAACACTGTTCAACAGTAATTCCTTAAAAAAACCTGCTAATTCTGACAGAAAAGCTCTTCTATTCACTACAATTACCACAGAAGTGAAGATTTAAAGACCAGGTCAAGTAGCTGAGCTAAGATGAGCAGAGAGAAGAGGAGCATGCAGCAATGTTGTGCCAACACTAAATACTTCACGGCGTTTAGGATCAACTTACGTAACACCAATCCTACATCACTCCACCTTGCTCTAGCATGACATTAGAAGAACAGCATTCCCTCATCCTGAGGGGCAGTACCCCTGTACTTTGGCCTGTCCCAATGTAATATAAAGGGTAATCACACATTTCATTCAGGTATTAGGCTGGTACAACTCTTCTATTCAACAAGGGCACAGACACACACATAAAGCCTTAAAGAGAGTTTCAAATTTTCATCTCAATGCATTTTGAAAACTCTAGGTCTTTAATGAACATCTTGAACAGGAGCACAAAAGTTCTTTTACTTCACCGTCCCCATTAATTCCTCTAAGAATGTGGGACATTGTTGCTTGTTCTACTCTGATTGCTCTCCAAAAATGATCCTCTTACTCTAAACTTCCAGAGAAACAAGACTTATGTTTTACTTGCTATAATTTTTAAAACAACTTACACACATGCAAATATTTTTCAATTTCTTAGTAAAACAATTTCTCCAGATCCACACCACCATATTGTTTTCTGTGAATGTCTGCCAGATTAACTTCATCCTTTTAAAAGAAATAGCAGAACATCAAACTCCAAACCAGAACATTAGGTTAAATAAGCTAGTATTATAAATTATTTTATTCTTGGAAAATCTGATTATCATTTAAAATATCCTCTAAGGCATAGCATATACTGAAAGCATCATTTTTACACAACAATAAAGCAGCAGAAATGGGACTAAAGTTTTAAGAGCTGTGCTATGGAAATGCTTTTTTGCATACAGGGTCAAGGAGTAAGGCAAGGAGATGGGAAAAAATAGTGGAAGGCTACAATAATTAAGTAATGGGGCCAAGGAAGAAGAAAGAATCTAGCTTAATTCTTGAAAAGGAAGCCTGAGTTAAAATTGTTA
Organism: Sitta carolinensis; assembly: GCA_032173965.1. Classification (NCBI taxonomy): domain Eukaryota; kingdom Metazoa; phylum Chordata; class Aves; order Passeriformes; family Sittidae; genus Sitta; species Sitta carolinensis. The sequence goes on along the minus strand of JAVUNC010000005.1, from coordinate 33,989,284 downwards.
AAGTAGTGAGTCAGTTCTCCAATATTTAACCACAAATACCGCCTAGAACTTAAGGCCTGCAGCTCTTGCCAAGTTTTCAAAGACAGTAAAGTGCCAAATCTTGTAATTAAGTAAATGGCATTGAATTTATATTTTCTAGTATTTTAATATTTGAAATATTGTTTGTTCAAACTTTTCAGGAAGGTTAAGTTCTGCTTTTATGTTTTTGACATGTTTTACACACAATTTTCTAATACATTAATAGAAATAACTCTGGAAAGCCCGAGATCTTTCTTACTGAAATGTTAAGCAGATTCAGTATGAGATTATCAAAACTGAGACCATGCCATTGTGTTTTATTAAAATAAATAAATAAACACAGTATGTATATACTTTCAGTATGTATTCTCAATACAGGCTCTTCTTCATCTATCCACTGGTTCCACTATCAGCAAGTTCTTAGCACTTGCATACAAGGAATCTGGCCTCACCAGAACATCAAGCTCTTATATATGGTTTTTATTTCTTGGAAAACTGACAACGAAATCCTCCCAAGATATCATTAAAGCTATTAAAAAATGCCTTGCCTTCTTTATTTACCATTTTTCCATTTTCTACACAGAACTCTTCCCATCACTTTTGAAAGGCTCACAATTTTCTTAGTTCTGTTTACATATCTCTCCATGTGTTTCTTGTACATTTTTTTTCTTCCCACCTTAAGGAGACACTCTAATAATCATTTAAATTTAGCTACCCTGTGGCCCCAAATCATTACATAAAAGGGAAAGACTAACGACAGCTAGTTACACCTCTAAATCAAAACTATGCAGACTGGTCACTGAAGTAAAATCTTTTGTCACCACTGAACTACATCTGCTAAAAAGCAGATTTAAATTAAATTTATTTTCTTTGTATTCACAGTAAATAAGAGCATAAAACATTTAGTTAATGTGGATGATTTGCTAAATCATGGTAACTTGATTGTGTAGATGTCTGTCTGTGCTCTGGGCTACACCAATTCATTAAAATTCTGATTACCCTGAAAGGCCCAAAGAAGTGCCCTGAACTTCCCCAGTGCAGGCACAAGTAGCCTTAAGTTTCAGCCTCAGACAAACCACACACACCTTCACTTCTCCTTGGCCATGGGGAATTCCAAGCACTGCAGAGTGTCAAATATCACCTGAAACACTGCAGCCCTCAAAGCCTCCATCCATACAGATGTTTTGTTTCTCTACAACTGCATTCAGTGGTAATCTCTACATATGAGTTCACGCTGGCTGTAAGTTTCTGTATAATTTTGAGTCAATCTTTTGTGCTGCAAATTTTTATAACTTCTAGATAATGAGAAAGAGGTTGATGTAGTTTTAAAATACCACACTAAAACTCCAAACAATTTTGCATACGGAAAATAAAACTGATTTTATTATAGCTAGCATGAACAAGCTTGCCCTTGCCCATCCATTTTGTTAGCATCTGATGGTTATAGTGAATGCCCATTTTCACTCATAAAGAATTAATTCTAGAAACTGCTGAAGATGCCAAAACTTTACTACCATTATTAACCATACTTACATCAAAGCAGAACTCACAGCACTCTTTGAAAATGCTATCAATTACACAACAGGGTCTTGTCTTGGGATTGAAGTCTCCAAAATTTATGCTCCACAGCTTAAGGTTTGTGCTTTTTTCTGATGAACTTCCACAGTGGAAAACATATACATTTGAAGACAGGGGGGCCAGCACATGTAGAGTACCCTACATTAATTCTTCGTATTTATATGATACTCTCTTTCACAAATCACTACTCAAACCGACCACACTCTCATTACTGTATGCCAGCTGTGCTATTTAATGGATAGTGAAGTTGTACCACTTGGCAGAGCACATTAGCTTATAAGGTCCAAACAGTAGCTCTGCTGTTAATTTATTATTAAACTTCAAAAAGGCCTTGCAAACAAGAAACCAAAACAAACAGAATACTGATGCTCTGAAAAACTTGCAGACCTCCACGTGAGTTGTCGATTCTGAGGCAGTATTGACTAAAGCAGACGAGTCGTCTCCTTTATGCAGAGTCCCTATCCTTAAGTTAGCCACCATCTCCTAAACCAGCAATCCTCAAACTAGAGCTTGCAGTCTCAAAGTTCATTTCATCTTCCCAGCCCTCCTATTCTCCCATGCAGCTTCTTCAAGCAGCTCTTTGCAGGAGGCAGTGGAAAATTGCAAGGGGATAAACTGACTTACGTTCCCCCTCCAGCTATACATCTCTACTTAAATGTATGTAAAATACCATTTATTGCTACTGAGAGATAAAACACAAAATAATAAATAAAACCCCATACCCACCTGAATTCCAGCTGTCTCGGGTATTCCTTTCTAGAAATATTTTTTCAGTTACCCATCACTTCCAAACGGCAGGTCACTCATAGTTCCTCTGAGTTAAAAATAATCATTGTTTTTCTTGCTCAGCTATTTTTTAACCTGGACCAGCTTCCTGATCAGGTTCACCACATGAACACTCAAACACAAGTCAGGGGCTGACACTGCTTATACAAACAGCACAACAAAGAGAAATGCTCTTTGAAACCATGCCTACAGATACATCTTTGCAGTTGCTTATTCCACGTTCCAGTTAAGTAATCAGTCACATCTTACTGTCAATGAAAAGTCACAGAAAACCTGAAAGAAAGGACAGAATAAAGAAGACTTCAGATTCAGGCAGGTTCTTTTTAACAGAATAATTAAAAGAAAGTTATGGTTCTGACCAATCCACAGAACTTGGAGCTTAATTTTAAAGCAGTTAAAACAAGGAAAATGGACACCACTCCAATACAGCAATTTTCTAGAAGAGGACAGATAAGTTTAGTTAGATAATTCAATCAGCCAATTTGCTGCTTCAGAGTATTAGAAGTCTGCCCCAAAAGGGCACAAAACCCAGTCATTCACAGATGCTGAAAGTACAGCACTTTGTGGGTAAAAACTCTGCAGTCTCTAGCAAACCATCACCACTTGTTTAAAAACATGAAATGCAATATGACTTGGCATAAAACCCATTTAAATAACAAGCCCATAAAGCTTGCTCTTACTTACTTACTTAGTAAAGAGTGGAAAGAAAACAAAATCTATTCTACTTTATTCAATTCTAAGAACCATATTTGTACTTTAAATGTAGTATTTATACATAACATCTTAAACTAGACTTCAAGTACAGATGAATGCAAGTTAAAAAACAAATCCAACAGATAACTGACTTACTAAGCCCCTTCTAGATTTACTCTCTAGGTGAAAACTCAAACCAGTAACATATATAAAGTACTGATTTTCCTTGTTATATTTCTCTACTCCAGCTTATTAGCAATTCTGCAGTGAACTATGTATTTTACCAGCTTTTTTTAAGCAAGGAAAATTGTTTCGTACCACTGTTAATATTCTAACTCGTGTAAAGTAGGATCTTCTCACTCCCTGTAGCACATTTCAATTGCTCAGGGACGTCCAAGGAATGATACACACAAAGTCTAAACCAGTTGAACTAAACTACCACTGTTCACAGAGAGGATTGGCTTTTACTAGTTACCATAAGAAAATACAGTAATTTTAAAAGTAATTTCTGCTGAACACCCTGCCACCTGAGACACGCTTATTTTATTGTCTGAAGAAATGCAGTTATTTCTGAGGTGTTCTCTTATGTATAAGAGACTATTTATCCCCAGAATCCTGAGCTGTTTTATGTTAAACAAGTTCTATGATTGGAAGTTGCAATTAATAAATATTTACACACAAAAATTACTGGCTACATGGGAAAAAAAAAGTTTACACTTCAAGATGAGATAACTTGATAGAAGGTTTAATAGTGAAAAAATATTTTAAACACATTAAATATAAAAACTATCAAATAATTAAACACAGAATAAATACATGGTAATTAATGTCTGCAATAAGATGACAAGAAAACTGGTGGAGCTTTGATGTCTTGAAGAGCTCAAAGATCAAGGTTGAAGAACTTTCTGGAATACATAATTAGGTAGAAAATTAACAGCTTGCAATAAATGGCTGAGATGTAGTGTCTTATCAAAACACAAAGGAGTCAAGATAGGTTCATGTATGCTATCTTAAGCAACTTATAATAAGGAATAAACATTGGCATTAAAAAATCCAACCAAACAAGAAAAAAATCCCTTTCTCCAATATTTAGCCATTTTCAAAAGGAGTTTCCGAATAAAAACTATATTTGAACTTTGTGCTGAAATATATTCCTGCTAAGAATTAAATTCTAGCATAACACCATGTGACATACTAGACTAAATAAATTACAGAAGTGATTATGAAGGATCTTAAAAAATGGAATCATGGAAATAAAACTAATAAATGCCAATACTTTGAAAATATGTGGAAGTTTGGATAGAAAAATGACAATGTTTGCTATGTAGCAAACCTACAAAGTCTGAAGTGTAAACCTTAAGGTTTCATTAATATAACTGGTACTTTTGATCTTTCCTATAATGACTTTCTTTGGTATCTTCTATAATGACTTTCACCTATTCACTAAAGGAGAAAATGTTACAGGACTCTCTAAGAGGAAGTCTTCCAGCAGCAAACAGTTCAGGTAACAAGTTTATATGACAACTGATTCATAAAATATGATTACTGAACATAGTGTTTGTTCTTTTTCTGTCTACCTCAGTTATTTTTTCTTGTTTTTTCTATAGCATTTCACTCCACATACACTGGCAAACACTCTGAAAACAACAACTGACCCTTCTGTACCAACTTAAGGGGGTTTAGTAAATCAGTAGGGTGATCAATAATAATCACACACTGCTAGTTATTCTGTCCAGTGGAGACAATGTTAGATGGAGCCAGGTGGCAGGACCAGAGACAACTAAGGCCTGGACCTTTTGTTTCCAGGACACTGGAAAGAATCTCTGTACAGCTCACTGATCTTTCCTATGTTGTTGAGAGGTTTTGTTTCTGCTACAGTTCTTATCTCAATTTCTTATACCCTCTCCTCTCAGTTATCTGCCTCCTTCTCCATTTTCTTTGTTCAGCTCATCCTTAGCTCATACCCAGGAATTTGCTACCACCATTGCTGTTAATCTACAATCACTTATTGTAGCTTATTAGTAGCTTTCTTGTTCCGCATGCCTACCTTACCCATTTACACTAAGAAACAGTTGGTAATACCTGCCCTAATATTCATACTGCAGCTATCACAGGAGATGTGATCACAGCTAATCATTACACACAGTGTAACAGACACAAAAACTCTCAAGTCCAGCCACAGTTCCTTGGCAGGAGCACCTCTACCAGTCCAAACTGGCATCCCCATTTTATGGCACAGCTATCTTGTTTTTGTCTGTTCCCATGCAACGAAAATATTCTCCATTCAAGAACTGGCAAGGTGCAGATTAATTTCAATTATGTTATGCTTTATATAACATATATATATGTTACGCTTATAATACAGTTTAAGTGCCTTGTACTTCATCCTTAATTTGTGTACAAGTTATGAGGGGGTTTCATGTCAAATTCTACACTTACAGCAGTATTACCTGATATTGTACTGCTTATAACCCTTTTAACCCTGAACTGTAAAGACACCAAACACAATTTTGATGGGTACGGGCTTTTAAAAGGGACAGTGTACAGTTTGTCAGTAAACTTGGCTTAAACAAAGCTTCCTAAGAAACCACATCTACACCTTATTTATTATAGCCAGCACAGTGCTGACAAATCCACTTTTTTATTTTTATACTTAAAAACTTTCTCTGCAATAGTTCAAGAGACAAGAGAAGAAAACATAATGGTAGAAGACCTTGAAATAAAAAGACTCTCAAGACATGCTGTGCCAATTAGTTTACTTTTCTTACAGAAACTGTGTTCTTAGAGATAATACAACTAGCAAGTCCAAAGGTCCATATTTAGGAAACTCAATCGTGTCCTAAATATTAAATATTTTAAACACTACATGTTAATAATGTATTTAAAATATTTTCTGTAACCATTTTTAGAGTTTTGCTCATACATACTAAGGTAAAAGAGGCACCCTGTCACAAAGTCTCACCTTTCCCTTACAATCTGAAAGCTAAAGAAAGGCTATGTGGCAAAAAGGAGAGTGAAGAGAACATGTACCCCTCAAACATTTCAAAAAACTTACTATGTGGCAAATGAAGTTGAGCGCTAATCAGCCTGGATTACACTGTAAATAACCAGCGAGAACTTTAGCAAATAAATAGTCTTTAGGATGACTTATTTCTACCAAATGCTCAAAATTATCTCATTGATCTGCCCAAGTGGTCCAACAAACTCACAATTTTGGATATAGGCATGTTTTGGAAACACACTGGCAAGTATACTTGACTGGTTCAAAAAGCTTTGGTCATTACCTGTATTGAAATGTCCATTAATTACCTACTCCCAAAATACACAGAATTATTCCAGCTAACAGCCTCTAAGTCAAAAAATTCAATCAGCCTCTAAGTCAAAAAATTCAATCTTTACCCAAACTACACAAGAAACTAGTAGAAGGACATGGTCATTGTACTCATCAGTATGGTGATAGAGAGGCAGAGTCCCTGAGCATGTAGTTTCTCTTTTCCAAAGCTTTACTACAAACCAGAACCTCCAGTTACCCAGTGTCACTGATTTTAAGCAGGGCAGATTTTATATGTGGTCTCACCATACATAAATCCAGTATTTGCTCTCCTAACTCTGAAATAGCTTGTTGGTCAACACTTCATAAAAGGAAATAGCCTCTTTTAGCTTTCTATAAACTTCAAGGCACCAACTGACTGCCTGTGCCCCCATCTCACCACTGCTATTGCTGCCTGTGCTAGCTAGATAAATCCTCCTACCTGTAAAAATCAACATGGATCCCCAAAAAGTTGTATCAGAGCTGTGAGAACTAAGAGAGAAAGACTATCATTTCACACTGAGTTAAGAGACAGTCCCCTCAAACTACCACTTAAAAACAAATTAAAGACAAATTAATAATAACAAATAAAGACAAATTAATAATAACACAGCCATGTATATCGCAGCCTGCATTTTCCAATAAAACTTTACACAGATACTCAATATAAACCATTAAAGGATGCTATTAAAATTTAAAGGCATTTTCCAAGTCATCCCTTAAATTTATTCTTCAAAGTATTTTCCAAGTAATTCCTTAAAAGCAACATCTTCAATTACCAGAAACTTTCAAATTCAAAATATTGTAGTGGTCTTGCTTATTTAGTCTATCCAGAAAAAGACAGGAGTACGAATAGCAAAGCCAGATGTTGTTAATAACTTCTAACTAACACCACAAGGTTCCTACTGATTCATTGCAACCCCAGAAACCTGGGGTTTCTGGTGTTCTCATGCAACCAGGACAGATAGGATGTTTCTGGGAAGAACAGAGAAAGTAAGTGAACAGCTGTGTCTAATAACACCGCTCACAGTCAGTAAAGCTACAAGTTAACATTAAAATTTTAAGTTTCTTGTAATAATCTTTCAATCATTCTGAATTTAAAAATGAAGAGAAATCCCAAATAATTTTGCATTTCAATACATTCTGTACATCCAAGGACAACACTAATCTCGGCAGAACGTACCCAGAAGTTCAATTATTTTGCAAGTAGCATCAAGTATTTAACCTGAAAAGGAAATACAAAGGTTAAAAGAAAACATGTGCCTTTTCTACTCTTATAAGCTCATGTTAATAAGGGCCATGTTTTATGCCAAAGATTTGAAGATTACAGACAGACAGCTATCAAACAGTTGAAACTGTGAATGCTCTTTTGACCTTATATTCAAAATTAAAGCTAAAATTTTAAAAGTATCTTTTAAATATTTACTTTCATAATTTAAAATAAAAAAACACATGACATTAAATGTGTCCCAGAAGCCATATTTAAGTACATGTGACACAGGAATGAATGGGAGGTAGGAAGAAGGACATAAAAAAATTGCATAAACAGAAGAAATTCAGTTGTATTCTATTCAATATAACTTTCATTATAAGAAGTACTTTAACCACAGTGTTTGATTTTAGTTACATAAAGGGAGTAATTTAAGATGACTGAACACCTAAAAGAAAAAAAAAAAAAAAGAAAAAAAAAAAAGCCAAAACAGTGAATATTGGTAATCAAACAGTTGTGTAACACTCACTAAAGATTAAGTTGGGCTGCTCCATAAATTTTGACATTGCCAACCTCTGCTTGCTTGCCTGGAAAAAAAAACCTAATTTCTTACCACTGTTGTGAAATCACAGGGAAGTCCAAATGACTCAGTACTAATATTTACATACCTACGTCCTGCTCCACTTGCTCTTCTTTATATGTTGACACTGAAGCCCAAAAATGCCAAAAAAATTATTTTTAAATTTTGTAATTTTCTCTACTGCAATTATGTCTACTAGAACTGACATAATAAGAAGTGACAAAAAGAGAGGTGTTTCAAAACCAAGCCTATGTTTCTGAGGTGATACAAAGTCAGTTTATAACAAGGGTGTACAATTTTCTCATATGTACAGAAAATAGTTGTGTTTATCAAGTAGTACGAAGCTTTCCTTTTGTAAATTAAAGAGTCATTGTGAGGTGGGATATTTTAAACTAACCACTTTTCTTTCTTAAAACGCTATTTTGTGTTCCTCTCAGCTCATCTAAAGGTGACAACAGCTGAAAGACAAGATGATACTACCGGAATTTGATAAAATAAATTAACCTGTGTATCATTTCTACAGAACCCTACAGAAAATCTAAGGGAAAATAAACCAATCTGTAGCCTCTTAAACTGCTTTCTTTTAACACATGCTATGTAAAGCTAAGTTCATATAAAGGTAAGTTATGTGCAAAGTGTAAATATGTTTAAAAGCCGTGAAGAGTTTTATACATACAAAGTACAGTATTTCAGTTGCAACATCAAAAATTGTATTGATCAGACTTATTAAATCTAGACTTACACATGCAGTTCCTTGGTATTCTACAACTTCTAACAGTGCTATTTCTAACTTCCATTCTAACTTCTATTTACACTGCAGTGTGTCAAAAATTCTGCACACATACAGTTTCGAAAAGTCCTAAATATTTAAGAACAGGATTAGTGACAATTTAGCCAGATTTTCTTTTCTTACAGAAATGCGCTTAAATTTGCATTTTGTTTAAAATAAGAACAAAAAAACCTCATTTAAGTGTACAAGTTAAGATTAAGCTCCTGACACAGGCTGTTTCAGCTGACTGATAGACGTCATTCCCATCATTTTTCAAGAAGTCAACTACGGATATCAAGTATAAATTATACTTTACATAAACACTCAGCATGAAACCTTTGTTTGTCATTTGCTAAACCTGATCACTAAAGTATTCAACAAGCATAGCTAGAAATTGTAGCTTTTTTTTTTGTAGGATTTTTGTCCTCTCATGTGCAAAAGATAATTAGGAGAAAAATTAATTCAGAGCAAGAAATAAACTTTAAGCCTTCACATTTCACATCTGATTTTTAATGACAGTGCAAGATAAATTATTTTGCTTTCACCTTACACTTACTACTGCCCTAGTTTACAGAATACCACTTTAAAAACTTACTATATTGCTTAGCTTTTAACTTTCAAGTTAAAAGGATGTCTTTGAAATGATAACTACGTATTGTCTGAAAATATTTTGGCACTGGCACAGAATCTGCAAAGAATAACCCAAGCTTTAACTTAATTATCCTTTTACAAGAACTGTGGTTTAAGAAAATACAACAACTTCGTAAACATAATAATCACTAAGAGTAATTGCCCTTGGCAGTAATGTCCCAAAGCAAGTTTGGATATTCGAGATAAACCATGATTCCTATTCTTCTCTCTGTATTTTTCAGTTAATATAAAAATTCAAAAGCAAATGAAAATGGTGTGTCTAACACTGTACAAGCAAACAAAACACAAATTTCTGTCAGAGCAACATATCATCATCAAAAAATAATGAAATCAGTCAACAAGCATATGTTACGGAAACTGCAACCCAACAATAAAAATCTGCAAAAGTTACATTATTTTCTAGAACAGAAATAGAAAGAAACTGATGGAAGTTTAGATGCAGTTACAGAAGCAGTGTGAGTAATCATTATGCTACTTACAGTGTACTTTAATCCCAGATACACTATCCACTTACTGCAACCCCTTTGTATATACTAGAAGACACTCAAAAGCACAGAAGCCACTTATCCCTGCCTGAAGATATTGTAGGGATTTTGAAAGTAATTTAGAACTAACAAACATAATAATTAGCTAATGTTAAGACAGTAAAACACTGTAATTCAAATTCTGTGTGTAATAGGCAAGATTAGGATAAATTAAAGCAAGCACACAAAATTCCCAAAAATCAAGCTTCTTCCTAACTGATTTCAGGTCCCCTTTCTTTATCAGTTCCTATACAATTCCCTGTGCTTATTCACTGCCTTACCTTATCTTGTCCAGCTCCTACAATTTCTGTTTTAACCCACCAACCTTTAGGCTGCTCACCTATGCAAAACACTGCAAGTTTTCACGAGTCCAGTTTTACATTTGAATTGGATGAATTCTCTCTAATAGCTGATCATTAAAAGAAGACAATTATTACTGCATTTGTAAACACGTGTGCTTTTATACTACTGTACAACTCCAAGTAAATTACTTGATTCTGAATATTTTCAATATTAATAAACTAACATCCCTACACTCCTTCATAAATTCCAACCCATTTATCTTGACTATCTGAATTCACAGCTGAATTTCTGCTAAACTACAGCAGAAGAAAACTGTTTGCTTTAGCTGGAAGTCAATACTGTTTAACAAGGAGGATTTTTAGTTTACATTATTTCAGTCATCCTATATACATCTGTAACACCTCAAGTGAGAGGGCAGCAAAATGCAGAAGGGAAAAGAAGCAGCTAGAAAACTTTTAAATAATACATGACAGAACCACAACAAGATTACATTCATACTTTGCTTCTGTTGTGGCAGCTAGTAAAACCCTGTAGTATGATGCAAGGAGGGCTGCTGTCAAATTCTGAAACCTGCCTAGTGCTGCAGGCTGATAAAAATTCTCCTACTGTAGCAGTGACTTTTGCAGGCAGTCCTATTACACCCTCAAAGAGGGCCATGAGCATGTTAACTTTGCCCTTTCTAACAACCCCACACAGCAGCAGCATGAATCAATTAACCCCAGTGGTGTAATTCTTCTATTATTCAACCTAAATTGCATTAATTCTTGACTGCTGAGGCAAAACATTTTGTCTATGATATTCACTGAACTACAACCGAACTGGATAGAGTACATTTGTATAGGCTTTTGAATTTTAGCCATTTTTGTAACTTAGTATGTCTTGAAGCAAGAGCTGAGTTCTTTAACCTCTAACACATCTAGGCTTTCTTGATGGTCATCAGATAGCCTAGGGAACAAGAAGCAATCGCAGGATTCTAAGAACTCAGTCTGCTACTTGTGTGGTACTGTACATGACTCATTTGAGAGTTTCCCTAGGGAATCTTCTAAAGTAGACACTTTTCAGAAGTCTCATTACATTTTTAAGTGTTTAAAATCTCTGCCAAGTCACTACTATAAACTTATGCCATCAATTGTGAAATATGACCTTAGATGAGGCACATCTAGTAGTTAGTTATTTTAAAAAAGTACTAAAATAGATTAATAAAAAATGCTTAAAATCCATATGAAAAGCTGCAATGCACCACAAAACCCCCTAGCACAATTCATTACGTTAGGCACAGGTCTAATGTGAGCCTGTGAATGCACACACTTCACAGAGAAGCATCAACAGTTTTCTTGGAAATAAACTGAAGTTCTGGGAAGTAGCAACCACCATCACCAAGAAGCCAGTGGATAAATTCCCTGTACTCACTAGGTGCCAGCCCGGCACCAAAATCCCCACCTTATTCATGAGACAAACACTAAGCCACTCACGAATCAGCTGCTAAACTGCTGCAGTTTACACCCTGGCCTCTTAAAGCAAACAAACAAAAAAGTGTCATAAGGCCATACTGTAAACTCATTTACAAATATTTTAATCATGCATGTACAAGAGGACTGCAAAACAGACTATAGGAAAAAAATGCACTACCTGCCCCAAGATATGCCACCACCATTTCTGATTTGAAAAACCTAAACCTACTGATATCCAGTTTAACTGTTAACACTTCACCCAAGTGTACAGCTGCAGGGCAGAACTTTGCTATTCAAACAAATTAAAATTACAGTTAGAGAAAGGGGGAATGACCTACTCACTGTGCATCTGCAACATCACAAAACTTTCAAGCCTTGGAAATAAAGTGTTTCTATTAAAATATATTTTCTTTTAAAAGCAAAAGTCTCTGGTCGTAAGTTATACAATATTTAGCAAAGAACAAAGGAAATCCAGATTGCTGAGATTTTTGCAAAAGTTGCACTTAACAATGGTTTTACTTTCACCGCTAATATAAGAGTAATATATTCACAAATACAGATTTGAAGCCCAAAAAAAATTTTAAATAAAGTCTGTTATTAGGATTAGCCCATCAGTAGCTCAGCAAACAGATTTTAACATACAATATTTAACATCAAACATTTTTGGTTACAATTTTTGGTAACAATTTTAGTTGCATTTTATCCACAACTCTAGATATGTATTTCAAAGACAACACTCCCTTATTCTTTCCAGTTTTACATTCTTTTTGCCTGTCACTACGTAGTTACAAAATTTCCTACAACTACGAATCAATGATGTGACTTCATTGAAATAGTCTGGTACTAGAATTAATTCATGGAAAGCCTTTGCAATGAATGTAAACCAAGATCTCTCAGAAATCACCGTCAGACCGCAATATTTACTGTTCAAAGCACTACGTAAAAGAACCACTTCTGCTGTTCACTGCTGCTAGACTATTATTCCACCATCAGAAATATTCTTCTGTGATACTTCCTTGTTTGGTTTGAAGACAAGATTATAGATGGTACATTTTCCTAGTACAGCACACTCAAGAAATTATATTTCATACAGAATAAACATAAAGTGCAACTACTTTAAAAGCTCACTAATACAGTATAATAAATAGGACACCAGTGATAAGAATCCGGCGCACCCTCCTTAATGCACCGCTCATTTTATTAGTCAGCACCAATAGAATAGTACCACTGCATCCAGTCATCAATACAAGAGTAGCCTGATACGTTACATAACAACTGATTGTATCTCTACTTATCAGCATGAAGTATCTCCTGATAGTCAATATTTGATCATTTATTTAGAGCTTTCCCCAGAGCACTTATTAAGTCTGTCCTTAAGGCCTCAGCTGAACGCATCATTCTACAGCTTCAGAAAAAACTTCTTTCCTATGATAATTTTATAACCAGTAATGCTAAACAGATATGGTAATGGTGCAATCAAACCTTCAGAGAGGTAGTTTTAATTTGATACTACTGACAATGTTAAACTGCTTCTCACTTTGATACGAAACTATTTTAAAACCACACCATTTACAATTAGTAAGTAACATCCATTTAATAAATAGAATTCTGTATTACAGCTGACATAAGAAATGCAAACTCTTCAAGAGAAGTAAATTTAAATTTAGCAGACGTACATGAAGTTGTGCTCTATGGGACTAGGGACAACAGAATAACAAACTCTAAATCAGAAAGAAAGAAATATTTATTAAGCAAATGTACTGACACTTAGGGACTAAAATCATTATAAAAGAAAATAGATTTGTGAAGGTCAGATGATCAAGATAATACTGTAGGCAGAGAAAATTCAAGACAACTTGAACTTTAGATTTTGAAGAGCACTTTGTTGCACTTTACCAGTAGAAATATTTCAAGACCCTAAGTGGCCGTAAGTATCTTAAAATAAGAGTCATAATGTACACTTAAACCCAAAGAGTCCTACAGAAACTAGAAGCTTATCTAAGTTTCTGGTATATGTTGTACCCCTGAGACAAAACACACATTGCTCTAGAACTAAAGAGCCACAGGACAAGCTGGAAATGCTCTCCCAATCTCTGTTATCAGAAAAAATTCTGGAACTTAGGGAGGGTGTATGTAAGTATGTAAGTACTGCACAAGAAAGGTTCACCTCTCTATCAAAAAAAAAAAAAAAGGAAGGAGGAGAAAATATAAAGAAATAAAATAGTTTGTCTGAGGTCTACGTAGCACCTTCCATTTTTCATTTCTTCTATATAGTCTTTCCTAGTCCAGCAATTTTTAGGAATGGAGTAGTAGGACTGACCAACTGGCACATATATTAATAAGAATTTCCTAACTATAGGGACAACAATATTATTAATATAAAACTAAATAAATACCACAAAGTTCAAGCTTAGAGATCAATTCATTGGACTGGATTTAATAATAGCCTGGTCGTTACTTTTTAAGATCTAAAAAGTCTTAACTAAATGCCTTTATTAACAAAGATTAACGTAATAGCATCCTTCCTAGCAAAATTGCAAGAGCTATTTTTAGCAAGAGCTATAAGAGTTCTTTCAGGAACTGAATACTATCACCTAAAACTTGTACAGCGAATGAAGAAAGCTATCAGAGAGATAAGAAGGCAAGCATTCATATTCATACTGAGATCTGAATATTTGCCAATTAAATGCTTTTTGTAGCCCTAAAGTAGTGGATGTCCAGTCTAGCTGCACAAATACTATATAGTCTGACAGGAAACATCCAGCTTACTTTAGTATTAACACTGGTACACCTGAGAGAATTAACACAAACTATCACTGCCCTAGTCCTTTTACATTTATGGCAATACAAATTGATGAGCAACACATACACTGCATTCTCAATTTCAAGCTATGAAAGTCTACTCAGCAGATTTTAAGAGAAGAAAACATAAGGCAGCTGCCATGACAGAGAAGAGATTCACAATGATTTAAACTGTACTATCCTAAAACAATTCTAAGACACACAGCAAGCTATACATTAAAATTTATTATCTTATCTATTATAACTAGTTTACTTTTTCACTATATTGCCAGCCAAAAAAACTCAAATTACAAGTAACCACAGCAGTTTACCTTTCTCCAAAATAAGTCCCCCCAAACAAATCGCAAACAAAATGCAAAACACAAGCCACAGAAACCTTGGGACCAAAGCCTCATGAAACATGAAAAAAATATTTAAGAGTGACTTGGTTTTCCTTACCAACAAAAAAAAAAAAAAAAAAAAAGAAAAAAAAAAGTATTATCTCTGTTGATATTAGCATTAGTTCTATAATAAGTCAAGTATATGACATAGCACTTAATACTACTTTGATCGCCAGTTTAATTCAATTCTTATATTATCTCAATAAAAGCTCCAGATTACATCTGCCTCACCAAATAAACCTGCCAAGTGCAGAAAACAATATTTATTAACTGAAATCACACATGATACTAAATGTCCACAAAATATGAAACTGTATTCACACAACAGATTTTAAAGCATGCTACTGGTGCACTTTAGTCCAAAATAAAATCATAAATAAATCAGATTTAAAATATACACAGTAATATACGTTTCCCAAGTACCTCTAAGAAAAGATCCAAAGGTAACATGTATCCCTGTCCACTTACATAGTTTAAAACTTTATTTATCTGCGTAAGTAAAGAGAGGACAGGATACTCTAATACCCAAGAAGAAAGGTCAGAGGTGCAGTCATTTGCTCTTGTAATAGTATTAACATATACAACATCCCAGAAGTTTTGTAAATCAAAGTAGATGACATGAAACAAGTAAAGACATGGTGGGAGAGGGGGATTAGAAGAAAAAGACAGATTCAATGCCAAAAGTAGCAAGGAAAAAGACTATGATGCAGAAATCCAAGACTCGGGTCTTTGAATTCAAAGGCAATAAGCGAGCTTTAGCTTGATGAGGTAAGTAGCAGACAGACTACTGAAAAATCATAGCAGCTGTATTTTGAACAGATTGCAGAGATAGGAATATCAGCAGAGGGAGAAGATACTTGAAGTACTCCAGATGGCAGAGACAGAAACTTCATTTGCAAATACAGAAGAAGAAAATGTGGTCTTGAAAATGTTATTTGGACAAGGAAGGAGTGTATGAATAAAACATGACTGCAGACTCAAGGAGAAGAAGAAAAAGAAAAAGAAAGGGCTATTCCCAAACAAGTGCCCTCCCTGGGTGAGGGAGGATTATTACATTGTCAGAAGCATTGCAAATGGCAGGCTATTGAGTTAAGTTTGAGAGAGAAGATAATGAGCTCTGAAACATTCAAAATGTTTATGATGATAAAAAACACTTAAAGGAAATGCAGGACTGAATGAAGACACATAAAGAGCCATGAAACTCTACAAAGTTTACAGCAACCTAAATATAGAAGATGCAGAGATTTGTATGAACATTGCACACTTTAGGATTAGTGGGAAGAGGGTACAGAAGTGGGATGATGCTTGCAGCAAGTAGCACCACAAAGGCAGGAGGGGGCCAAGACTGACAGCCAGGCATGTTTCCCTACATCATATGTTCTCTCATTCCTACAAACCTAAAGCAGCTTAGTTGCGCGTTTTATAAAAAGTCCAACTACACTTTGAAAATTTAAATAATTTTTCAATTGTATTATCATACCACCTGACATGCACAACAGCAACTACTTCTAATTACAACTTTTGTGGTGATTTAAAAGTAAGACC
The DNA here is from genome assembly GCA_032173965.1 of Sitta carolinensis. Lineage (NCBI taxonomy): Eukaryota > Metazoa > Chordata > Aves > Passeriformes > Sittidae > Sitta > Sitta carolinensis. The sequence goes on along the minus strand of JAVUNC010000005.1, from coordinate 33,972,684 downwards.
ATATTTTATTTAAACTAAAGTTTGTATTCTAATTACATGCCTCAATCAGTATGGAGTTGCTGAAAAATACAGACACTAGAAAGAAAGTAGTCTACTACGCTCTACTTGTACTGGTTGCCTGAAAATGCTAAACTTGTTGAGTGACATCAAGGAGAAAAAAAAGTCCCCTTGTGTTTCAGTAAGATTTTCTTAAAAGAAAAACAACAACTGTGCTTTAAAGGAGTAATTCAAAGAGAGAAAAAAAAGGAAAACAAGACCTACAACAAATGCTAAGATGTCAGAAGAATCTTAACATACTTCCTTGTAGAAGTAGCCCTCCCTGTGTTTGCTTGGTATCTTAATTTGCCTTTGGTTTCAAAACTCTAGGCTTGCCAAGAGCTATTCCTTTCAAAACCTCAGGAATTCCATCACTAGTTTTAAGCTAAATTAAAGGAAAATAGAAGCATTCAGTGTATGGCAAAAGTATGCACAAACTGTTTGTTGATACTCATAAATAGACTGAAAAATTTAGCCGTGTCTAAGGATAACTGTTGCATAGTAAACTCAGTTTTGCTCTGCCATGCTGCTAAGCAAAAAGCTACTGCTGTCAGTTCAGACAAGCTCAGCGTAAGACTGCTACATTGCTACCAAGAACGAACACAGCACTAGATCGTTCATTTCTCACTTCAAGTTTAAATATAAACTAAAGTTTGCATTTCTGCAGAAGAAAAAGGGGAAACAGTGAGAGTTCTCTCTTTAAAGCAACTGCTTTGACATCTCCATTAGGGAAAAATGTCTCGCTGTCCTAAAGCATAGCAAGACCAGTCAACTCTCCACCCTTATCGAACATCTTGCAAGTAATGAAATAAAGATATTTCATCTCAGAAATTCATCTACTATTGTACTGATGAATATCTTTACAATGTCCACACAATTGGGTCTCTTCCAAATCATGATATTTTATGATTCTCAGCAAGCAGTATTACTACAATCACATTTGCCCAATAAATAATGGTAAGATGAAATGCCCCCACCTGCATGTTGTGCCAAGCATCATACATACCAGAAGGTAATATCCCTGTGCAAAGCATTTAAGAAAATCTTCGTGAAAGACAAACGCTTCATCTGTGTCAAGGTGTGCAATCCCAGCAGATAACTACTACGCAGTTTAACTTCTTTGGCAGCAGTGACAGGAGAACAGTGAAAATATCAACACACTATTTTAAACTGCAGCTCTCATGAGAGATCAAAGATCTGTATCTTGCATTAGAAACATAGGAATCTGGGCATATGGGATAGAGAGTTTATTTTACCCTTGGAAAGGCAGGAAATTAAAGCAACTTTTCACCACAGAGTCAGCAGCACCCAGTATGGATCAGGGTTTTACAGTAACCATCAGCACTGTGTGAATGACAGCAGCAGCATCTCGACCCTGCCAGAACCAAAATCGCTATGAAGAAAAGCCAAGGAAAAGAGTCAGTTCTTCAGACTGACAAAATGGAGCTCCAGTCTATCCTGACTTGGGCATACATACAGGAAAACTATCACCACCTCAGATATGCCAACTGCCCAATAGTATTTTACATTTGCTACAAGCACAGGCAATTAATTTGGTATTTGTGCATTAGACTCTTCTCAACAGAAAAGTAACAAACACACGTACAAGAAAAAGCTGAACAGCAAGATGTGTTTGAGCATCTTTTCCATAAGATAGACATAAAGGAAAGAGGATAAGCTTAAAACCTACATTTGGGATATTTTTTTGAATCCTGGTCTGAAAAGATACCAACACTACCAACACAGAGATGTTTCAATCTACAGCCAAAACAGAATCTAAGCATCTATTTAAAAACAAAAACAAAACTAACAAAAAACCCAAAAAACAAACAAACAAAAACAAAAAACAAACAAACAAACAAACAAACAAAAAAACAAAACAAAAAAACCCAACAAACAGCTCTGTGAGAAGAAGCAGCAGGTCTAGTAACTGGCTGATTCTAGAAGCTGAAGTAAATAAAGGCCATCCAGCATGGTCAGGTATGATTGCAATGACATGCAACACAACGATTTTACATTTGCAGTACCTGAGAGGAATGCCTAACACGGATATTAGTATTACTTAGTTGACTGAGATTCAAGCAAAAAGTTCAGGGATTACCCTGGACCACCTGAGGAGTCAGTGGACAGACTACATATCCTGTGACAAGGAGCTTCTCATCTCACTACCCCACATATGGGTGTAAAAGCATTTTGGAAAAACATGAAATTAAAGTACTCTAAGCCATGAGAAGGAAACAGTCAGTAATCACAATGCCATTTCCACTAATTAGAAAAGAATGCATATAGTCAGTCCCAAGCGTGCAATAATCATGAATTTTTATTGTATAAACATCAGAAATAAGTTATTAGTTCTTTTTATTTAGGTAATGATTTCTGTTGTCATTTAAAGCTTGAGGGGAAAACTGAAATTGTGGAGAATCCCACGGTTGCAGGAAGAGGGAACTCAATAAAGAGTGAACTAAATTTGCCATCATGATTGTTGCCACCCTGCCAGATGCAGTGAAGATGAAGCTTTGAAAAAGTACACTATAGTTGGAGAATACGTGACATACTCAGACATTTGTATGCACACATACTTACATGGGAAAGCACCACACACTTCTTTATCACCAATTCAAGTCTAAAAAGAATTGTCACATCTAGCACTGATTACACAGAAGGGCCAACAACAAAAGATGGTATTTAAGAGCGGAAAACAGAAAGTCTATTACAACTGCTATCCTACAACTCATACACAACCAAAATACCATCTGCATGCCCTACATGAAATTGCACATCTCTGGACAACAGTTTTCAGCCAACAGTTCCTCAAATTGTTTTGATAAAAAAAACAGTAGCAGACAAAAATAAAACCTGTAACATTTTTACGGAAAACACTACTTAAGAGCTGCAGATAGGTCATCTCTTCCAGCAGTAGCTACTGCCCAGTTACTCATCACCACTGAGCAAAGAGAGACTGCCACCCATACAGACTTACAACAGAGTGAATCATGTAAGAGCACACTAATCTGCTTTGGGAAAAATTAATCAAGGTAACTGACCACTGAAGGCAGGCTGTAATACTGTACATTTTAATGGCTTATTATGCCTAAAGCATGTAACACTGCATATGGCTTCTCTGGTGGAAAGGATTATTATGCCCAGTAATCTATGGCAGAGAAGGAGAAACAATGGATGGGAGACTCTGTATCTACAATTTTCACAGATATTATGGGAGAAAAAAATAAAAAAGGTAAAAATCAATGCCTATCCATATACTGAAACATTAACTACAACCTCTATGATAGACTGAATAAGACAGATTTTGAAAACCACTAACTATTGTAGTTACTTAGGGAAAGAAGTCACAGACTGCCTCCCCAGAAGCTGTGTGAAGTTAGAATGCATATCTTAGATCAGCTTCATAATTTCATAGATTTGTTCTGTCGCTTTATCTACTTGTAACTGCAAAATATGCTGCCATTTTCTTAGCATTCTGATCACTAATTTTCCTTATTTAAGTCTTTTAAATTTAAAACTTCAATACACATGCCAAATAAATTCATTTGTACAGTAATTTGATGAAAGCCAGTTGTATGATTTTTTTTTTTTAGAATTAGTTACTATACAAAAGGCCAGATTCTTCCCCCAAAATCCCTTCAAAGCACAGAATGTAATCAGACACACACTACACACACTACCCTGGTTTAAGGGATCTTAGATGTAAATATTCCCATGAACCATAACCAAATGATGTCTTCAAATCCTTAATGTTGTACCATCTTAACTTCACAGAATTAGGCCAGTATCAAATATACTTTAAACTGGCATAATGTGTCACTGTCACCAAAAGAAACAGACACACCCTGCTCCCCTTACTACTCGCTTCCATCCCCATCTCTGCGCCAGCACAAATGTTTGTGCAGCAAACTGATCCAGCTCAAAGCGAACCCTTCCCTGCCTGCCCCTCCCCCAGGTTAGTTCAGTCCTCAGCCCAGCTCACCACATAACTATACAAGTATTTGCCTGCACAAAGGAGGAAGCAGCAGAGCAGGGTGGAAGCAAACAGAACCATGTTTTTCAATGGTGGAGCTGGTCTGTGCCAGCTGTATGCCAACGCAAAGCAGGAGCAGTAGGTCGAAGGCTGGAGTCCTGCAGCCCCAGCCTCACAGATCCAGGCCTCTGGGGTGCCACTCCTGCTCTTCCTCTCCGGCATCCCGCCCCTCCGGTCACACAGCCACTGACAGCTATGCAACTGCCGGCTGGGTCGGTTCAGGGTGCCTGGTCAACTGAAAACTAATTTTACCCAAAAAAAAAATTTTAAAAATTTTTAAAAAGTTGCTAATTTTCAGCCAGTACAATCCTGAACCAATTCCCCATGCAATTCTTACCAGCACAAGGAAGAAAGAGAAGGAAGTATGCTGGGAAGGTGGTGAAAGGTCCAATTTTTAGCAGCTTGGGATGCTGTGGAAACACTCAAGACACCACCACATTTTAAATTTCAGCTTGCCTGCACACCTGAATGTGACTATTTTGATCAATTTTTTCTTAAGATTAAACCTTATTTAAGTCTTTGCAGGACTCTAATCAGCCATAGCCTACTTGGGCACAAGAAGCAAGAAGTGAGGCCAGTTCACTACACTAACCACCTTCACCTTTCAGATTCAATAAAACAAAGCGCTAGTTTCTCTAACTTAATGATAGTTTTTCAGATAGTTGTTTTAAACATCACTGATTAAATGACCTCAGATATTTGTATAAGAAGAACACAGATGGAACAAAACCATTGTAGCCGTGTTAAGTATTATCTTAAACATAGTTTAGTACTTAGAAGGAATTGAAATGGTTCTGGTGATTAAAGTTGTCTAACAAACCTCTCTACTTAGAAGTGAATTTCATCCGTTATGCAAAAAGTTGTTTTACTTAACCTACAAGTCCCAATGATCACAGAAATGAGCAAAATTAATTTAATGAGGTCATAATGTTATAAACATCTTGTAACCTTATAAACATGGATGTAGCTACTTTCAAGCTAACTTTTGAACAATGACGTATCTAAGTAGGAGTACAGACTGTTAGCAATGATCTTTTTAACTTATAAACAATGGAATTTATAACTGAATTGTTAAATTTAGCAGAGAACTATTTCCATGCAAAGTAAATGTATGTTTATGCTCATTCAGTTAACAAAGAAAAAAAAATATAATCATATCAATTCAAAAGGTAAGACGTATCAACATTACAGTTCAAGAACTGAAGTGCAGAATCAGATGCTTTTTTCTGAAAGCCAGCCTTCCCAAGTGCCATACATTATATTCTTCCAGTTAATGAAACCCTCTTACAAAGCTAGATTCTTCCACATACAATTGTCTTTTATAAGACAATTGATCTTCTCTTTAACAGAAATTTCTTGTATGACAAGAAATGTTCCAAAGTACTCTGCCTATAAAAATTATACAAAAGTAAGAACAGTTTATTTTGACTACAATTCACCACCAACACTTGAGACAAAACAACTGGAAAGTGAGCAAAACCCTGAAAACTGATTTAACCATATACTCATACAACTGCTGGCACACTGTTTCAACAAGCATTTCCAAAGCATTCTTGACATGGAAGTAAATAAACTCAGGGACTCTCAGTCAAGGAATAGAGTTCTTCATTTCTTTCCCTTTAACATGGAGTTAGCAGTACTTGGACCTAAACTGGTGATTTATACTGATACAGGTTTCCTTTCAAGCAGGCATAGAGAGGTGTGCTGTTGAAATGCAATTGCTAACCAAGGAAAACAGACAATGAACTTCCCTGGCGGTTCTGCTGATTTTAACAAAAAAACAGAATTCTTCTTGGATCTGAACCAGTACATCTTAATACCAAGCCACTTTTAACAGTAAAATAAATCTTTAAAAATTAAATTTTTCATTTCTCTAAATACAAATATACTACAGAATTATCAGAGCGGGTTAAATGACAGGTTCAGGATATAGAATTACTGCTAATGTTAACACAATAAAGACTTATTCAGAGAACTCTTTTTGTTCATTACACTGAACATCACTTTGTCACTAAGCCTTAAAGTTAAAAAAAAAAAAAATCCAGGAATATTTAAAAGTCACAAATAAAATGCTTGTTAAAAATATTAGTATCAAAACACAGCTGGCAATTTTTTCAACACTTACTAAAATCTATCTTGATTCCTACACGATTTCTTCATTGCAATAATAGCATTACTTTCAACTCACAATCCAACAACGTTCCTAATGATTTCTAATCATGATTAGCACATCTTTAGCAATGACTTTGAACAAGATGCAATGACCAGGAAGATGCAGAAACATGCATTCTTCTTCAAAAATTTCAAGTTTAGATGAGCACTCAAGCCAAATCAGTGCTGAGACACCTTTTGGCGTCTGTGTGTCTCCAGATCTATCCTCTCTACATGTACCTGTAGCGATATGTCACAGGCAGGGCAGTTCAAAATGACGAAGAGCAGAGCTCGGTATCGCTTTCATTCATACAGCACCCCTTCAAGAGCCCGGAGCCCTTCCCCCGGCAGGCCCTGTCTGCGCATCCCAAACCACTGACCCGACAAAGCCCTCCATGAGCCTCAGGGCTCGCACCTCGAAAGCGCCCCGGCTTTGCTCAGCGACGTGGAATAGCAAACGCACTCGTCTTGGCAGGCGTGTGACGGACGCAGCTGGCCTAGAGGAAGGTGTGAGGGCTTGACAGGTGACACGACAGGAGACAGAACCATCAGACACGCCGAGCAACGAGGAGGCGGTCAGGCGGCCGGGACCGCTCCCCGCGCCTGACCTGCCTCCAACACAGCCACAGCAGGGACAAATTGATCGCCTCGTCTTTTGTTTCTAAACTCGTACTCCGCTCGTCCAACCCCGCTCCCGCCCCAGCCCCAGAGTAAGGCAGCGATCCCCCTCCGTGCCCGGCCTTCCCCGCCCAGAAACAGCCCCGGGCCGGAGCCCCCCGTGCCCGGGGGGGCCCGGCCGCCACCGAGCTCCCGCGCCCGGACCCGCGGGGAAGGAGACGCAGGTCCTACCGCGGGGCACGTCCCAGCCCGGCTGCCGCGGGAGGAGGCCGGACAAGGGGCTGCTCCGGGGCCCGGGGGCTCCACTGGGAAGGCACCCCGCGGGAAAGAGCCGGGGGAAGGCAGGAGGACCAGCACCCACCTGGGCCATGAGCCCCGCGCTGGCCGCCGGGCCGGGCCGCCTGTGACGGGCGAGACGGCGGCCCCGCGTCGGGCCGGGGCACGGCTGCGCCTCCGACCGCCGCAGCGACAGGGCCGCGCTCTGGGCCGGACCCTGCCCGGCTCCGCTTCCGGAGCGCGGCGCGATCGCCTTCCGGGGCAGCGCCCGGGGAGCCGCGGGGCGGGCGGGGCGGCGGGGCGGCGGCAGCGGCAGCGCCGGGGCGGCCGCGGGGCCGGCGGGCAGGGAGGCGGCCGCGAGGCGTGTCGTACTGGTCCCTCAGGTTTTAAAAATAAACAGACAAGTAAATAAATACATGAAACCGTAATTGCGCGTACAGCTCTGGGAAGGATTGGCTCTGTCTGTTGTAACTTTCGTAGCACGCAGTGTCACGGTGTTGCTTTAGGGGCTGCTGCGGTGACTCCTCACCTACAGCTACCGGAGTTGGGCTGTGTTAGGAAGGTTGCACTACATGGGACTGAATGCAAAGGCAGGTGTTGAGCAAATGAAAAACAAAGATACAGCACAATTAATGTGGGAGACAAGAATCAGAGGAGGTGCTGCACCTGTGCAGGTTTATGGAAACGCGTAACACTCTTGTTGGCCGGTGTAAAAAAACCCACTCGTTTGTTCTAGCTCTCACTACCTCCGTGTCACTGTGTCTGTTCCCTGTTTACAGACCAATACGTGTGACAGGTCTTGAACTAGAAGGCACTGTGATCTACAATTAATCTTAAATGTGTAGCTTTTGTCCCAACATACATAGAAACACACTGCTTACAGAGCAGCCACCAGCCTGCATAAAATTCAACTTTGTCTCTTCCCGTTATCCACCTGCTTTGGCCATAATCTAATTTATGAACTTTTCACCAAACAATACCTTGCACCAAGTTGCTTCATAGAACAGGTCTGTCTGTGTCTCTGACTTTCTGTCCAGTTGTGCAACTCCTCTTTTGACTCTATTTCTGTTACTTCATGATAAGGAGAATAGAAAGTCTTGTTCTCACAATTGCTCATTTTCTTCCCTTCCCTGGACAGTTACTGCTTTGTATCAGAAATGTCGAAAGTAAATGGACCACAGTACTGCACTATCCTAACTATATCCAAATAGTGAATATTCTATTATTCATTTAATCTGTAGGTTGTGTGAGAGCTGAAAAAGCTGAAGTCCATGCAGAAATTTTCTTCAGATAGACATGCTAGAAAGGTGATAATGCCTAGAAGGAAAAGGGTGGAGAGAGCACAACTGTGGTTTAGCAATTGTACCACTGCAGCTGTTGACTCCTGTACATGTCAGTCAGGACCCAGAGGACTAGATGGATAAAGCAGAAAAAATGGGATTTTCCTATATCTGAGTCATGTAATAGGTGAAGTCATGTAGCAAACGCTGTCATTTAATGTACAATATGTGCTTGTATGCTATAAACAATACCAATAGGCTACAAAGCAATAGGATGTTCTTAAACACCTGCAGGATTCCTTGTGACCTTCAGGTCACAGGACTGGCCTTAAAGTCTGTTCAGATGCAATTGTTGATGCCAATCTCTGAGTGCACATTCAGCAAAGTATTGTGCCTTGCAATTTTTCCCTAGTATTTTAGGGGACTAAAAGATGTCTGGATGAGCAAGGAAAAAAATTTTAATGTGTCTCTTCTTCTGGGTCATTTATTTATTTTCTCCTCCCTCTAGCTCTCACCACACCTTCACCTTCACACTTTCAGTTCTTTTGAATGACTGCACTTAAATTACATCAGGATTTGTATTAAACTAGGATAGCACAGCATCTCTTTGACAGTCAAGTTCAATATCTTCATCAAAGGTGAAGTGCTTTGTTTGTTCATGTGTGAAATTGGTCATCCTTACTGTTTACCTGAGTGTTACCTTACCTAGCTCGCCCAGATTTATTGACAGACCAATTCAGTATTTAGTATTTAGATAATGGAGCTGCACCTTGTGGCTGTTAGAGATCTTTCTCTGGGGGATTTTCTTACTTCTTGAGACTTTGCTGTGTTGCATTCCCGGTGGGAATTTCTGTTCTGTTGTTGTTCCTTCTCATTCTCACCACACGGATGTTTTGGATCCATGACATATTTGTTGCTGCTCATGTCTACAATAATTTCTGTCATCCCCAACTGAGATTATTGCAGCTCTGTCCAGATACTGCAACAATTTTCAATTGTAATCTTTCAAAGATTACATAGCTGCTTACAGACTTTTGTAAATTATGAACTTTTATTTCTTTAAGTCCTTTGATGGCATCTTCATTTCTATTAGATCTTGCTGAACTTTATGTCAACTTTGAAGTCAAAAGCTTTCTGTGTTGTTTCTCTATAGCTCATATTCTCTCTTTTTAAAAATAAGATGCTGCTACCATGTTTAAAGCTTTTCTGTAAATATTTAATCAACAGATAAAATTTTTAAAATTATTATTTTTAGTAACTAAGCTTTTCAAATTGTTTGCTTCAGCATTTTTATATGGTATTTACACCCACTATAGGTTGTGCTAAATGCATGGCTTTTCTGAGGCAACAGAATTTAAAAAATAGGTCATCTAAGCATTTTGGAAAGATTCTTAGTATTTTAAGAGGAAATTAATTTGTACTGCATCAGTTATATGGTAGATTGTATTTCCAGAAGTTCTTATTGCACTGTCCTAATGTATTTCAATGATGATTCATAGACCCATCTTGTTCCAGTTCCTGAATTCTTACAAGATGATACCAACATGTTTTGGTGGCTTTTACAATGAAATCTGGACTCTGGAGGTCGAGTGCTTTTGCCCTTGGGCTATGTTGATTTAGGCAGTATTCAATCCTGTAGGAAGGAGCACAGTCCAGTCACATATATTTTAACAGCAGATTTTTTTCACTGTACTAAGCACTGGTGAGGCCTCGCCTCGAGTCCTGTACCAATTCTGCAAGAAAGGCATTGAGGTGCTGGAGCATGTCCAGGGAAGGGCGATGGAGCTGGGGAATGGTCTAGAGGGCAAGTCATATGAGGGCAAGTCAGCTGAGGGAGCTGAGGTTGTTTAGCCTGGAAAAAAGGAGGCTCAGGGGGGACTTTATTGTTCTCCACAGCTACCTGAAAGGAGGCTGTAGTAAGGTGGGGGTCATCATCTTTTCCCATTCAACTAGCAACAGGACAAGAGGAAATGGCCATAAGCTCCACCAGGAGAGGTTCAGGTTGGACATGAGGAAGAATTCCTTCATGGAAAGGGTTGCTAACCATTGGAATGGACTGGCATGGGAAGGTGGTGGATTCACCATTGCTGGAGGTGTTCAAGAAATGACTGCACTTTGTGCTACGGTCTAGTTGACGAGGTGATGACTTGTTACAGGTTGGACTCAGTGATCTTAGAGGTCTTTTCTCACAGACCGAATTGAGTCTGTGATTTATCTGATTAAAACGTGTTTTCTTATTTATTTTGAAATCTTTCTTAATATCTGGACCTGACAAAGAGAGGACTCTTGGGGAATAAAACGCATCGTGTTTCTGCCATTTGCTTTCATATGCTGTTCAGAGATTCATGGCAACGAACTTTTCAAGACCATGAAGTGGAGACATATCTCTGTTTTTCAAGAACTGTGGAACATTTTGCATTTCATGTGTAGTTTGATTCTCATCAGGGAAGTGTTTTCTGACTGGTATGAGATATGTCTACATCAGCCCAAAGCCTGGATATGTTTTTGGAGATGAATATGGACTCAGATCCTTAACATTTCAACTATAACATCTACTCTTGCAGTAAATATAGGAGTGTATACAGTTTCTCTTAAAAATAAAATCATGTATTCATGAGCAACAGCCTCATGACAAATCACAGAACTTTGCAGTCACTCCATTTTGTTATACAGAAGGCCTTTGATATTCCTGCAGGCACCACCTAATACAGCTATAGGTGAGGGCTGTACTATAAACACTCTTTCCTGGTTTATGACTGCAGTGAAAGCATGTTTCTGGTTGAAATGCAGTGCAGAAGCTTGCGCGCTTTCTCTGCTATAGGAGACTACCTACAGTAATTGTATTCTGACCCATATTTTACAAAATCATATTTTCAGCATCTGAGCAGTCTTGTTGGAATAATCAGCAAGACTTGTCTCAGGTCAAAGAAGCTAACCAGTGACAGAGAGGTGGGGTGAGGCTTTAGCATACAGACAATTACGTCAGCCTGTGGAAAAATCAACATGGGTTTTTGTAGATAGAGGAGCTTTGTCATAATTATTAAGTTCTTTGACAAAATCAACAACCTGATAAACTAGGGTGATACACTCATTGTAGTGATTTCAAAAGAGCCTGTGGCACAGTCTCTCAGCAGTGCTGCTAAAGAGTTACAGCTGTCGCAGGCTAGGAAGGAAGGCTCTCCAGTGAATTAGTAACTAGCTGAAAGAGAAGGGTTAACAAGGTAGCAATAAATAGTCATTTTTTACAATGTGGGAGAGTAGATTGGACTCCCACAGGGATTCATGCTGGGACCTGCACTAGTTAGCATACTCAGAAATGGTCTTGGAAAGAGACTTGAATAAAAGCAGCAGCACAGTTTGCTGCTGATGCAAAATCCTGTGCAGTAGTGTGCTATGAAGCTGACAGCAAAGAGTTTCAAAAGGATCTCCTTTCCAGAAAGCATGGGTGTTAGACTAGAAGTGGAAATTTGGTCTCTAACTGTAAAGTAATGCAGACAAAACAAATAAAGGAAATAAAGGCAAAGCAATGCATTAGCAGCTAGTAAATTGAATGGAATACAGTGGTCTTTGGTGATGGTTTTCCTTAGCCAATGATTTAAAAAAAGCTGAATATATGTCAAAAAAGATTGTTCTGTACCTGACCTGTTCTTTCTACCCTTGACTGTTAGTCCTGGTCATTAAGTACAGAAGCAAGTTAGGGATACTTGTGTGGTTGGATGCAGTATGGTCATTTGGCAGCTAATATAGGACAGAGACACCGAGATGGTCAGGGGGATGCAAAAATGGTGTATTGCTTTAGGGAAGCAGCTACAGGAAGAACTTACTGCTGTTGCCCACATGGAAAAATGGGACAGATTCTTCTCAGAGGTGCACAGTGACAAGCTGAGAGGGAATGGTCACATCTTGCTAAGTTCTGCTTGGATTCAGGAATTTATTTATTTCTCTTTCTTGCTCTCTCTCTCTTTCAGTCTATCTCTCTTTCTGTCTTTCTTTCTATCATGAAAGTGATCAAATATCGTAAGAACTTGTCAAGAGAAGCATGTGACCTCCTTCCAGGGAGATAACCAAAGTCTGACTAGACTTGTTCTTGATCAATCTGGGCTGGCTGGCCCCACTTTGAGCCTGTCCTAAGTGGCCTTCAGAGGCCCACTGCAACCTATGGCTTCTGGCTTCTTAAGATGGGTTCTTACCACGTGCTTGTGCTCTAACTATACATTATTTCAGATGTCATATTCATGACAGAAGTGGCATATATTTGCTCCAGGTAAACAACTACATATTACAACTCAATTCAAGAGCATTGTGAGGCTAAGACCCTTTGGATTTGGCATAAACAAAGCAAGTATCAGCTGTGGTAAGAAAGTACCAGCTGTGGTACTTTCTGTCTAGCGCCTTGATAAAGTATTAAAATACTTTGTAAAATGTCAAGAAAAGGAATTGATTGTCAGGGTGCAGCTATAGCAGGAGTCAGTAAGTGGTACTGTTGTCTGTTCTTAAGGTTTCTGGTTTTTTACTTCCAATGTCTTCTTTGAACAAATGACATAATTAATTCATCAAGACACTGAATAATGGGGAGGAATTAACCTGGCATAGCGTGTGCTGCCATGTCACATGATGTGTTTGTATAGGTACATATTCTCTGCATCTGGATCAAACCTGACTCCAACAAGAAAATCAGCAAAAAGGTGTTCTTCACCCTGACATGTCTAACTAGGGTCATTGCTTCCTAGTACTTGGGTTAAGGTCTTTGAAAGGTGCTGTTGGGTTAAGATCTTTAATGCTGTTGGTGGCTGACTGCTTCTGTTCAACACCTGGCATGTATGGCATGAACAAACAATTCAGACTACAGAAACACCCAAAACTGCCCATCAATCTTTTCTCCTGTAATAAGAACTTTTGTTTGTAAGCTGAAGATCCTGACACAGCTCAGCAACTTAACAACAGTGTATTCATCAGCAATACTTATGGAATAAGCTGAGTCCTATAGTTTTAAACAACAACTGTACTTCAACTTAATTACAGTCAGTCCTGAATAAAAATTAAAGGGTTTGCATGTCTGTTAGTCCGTATGTGGGTAGAAAGGCAGTGAGGTTAAGATAATAGTCTCAAAATGTATTCTCAGAAAACATTTAAAACCACAGCAGGGTGTGATTGTATGCAAATAAGTATTTTTGCAATAGCAGATTAAACACCTTATGGAATTTGTATGGAAAACTTCATGCTTGTACTTGATGCAAAGTATGATTAAGCAGCAGTGTGTGGAGTTTTTGCCTTTGGTCAAAAATTAAGGCAGATTTAAATCAATCAATGTTTTTTTTCAGTCTTTTCAGAGTGTATAAGTTATGAATGGTGACTACTAGAGAGAAAACAGCTTTCTCCTTGGGTCTGCATTGTTACAAGAATATGTTCTGCTATGGTTTCCAATCAGTAAATACAGGGCAGTAGCAGAAAGTCTGGCAACATGTAGGATCTGAGACAGTGAGGGAAGAAAACTGGCAAATTGATGTAAACCATTACTAGAATAGCTCTTACTGCATGTATTTTGCATCAGCATACAGACAGCTTTTCATGAATGGGTGAATGAAGTATTTCAAGTTCCAGGACTACATTTAAATAAACGTTTTTCATCTTCAAAGATTGTTAAAATGGCACTCAGGCAACCTGGTGCCTTTAGGGGCAGCAGGTATCTTCTCAAAAAGCTATCCTTAGCAGTAGTGGAAAGACCTGCATTGTCACAGGCAGATAATCGCCGCTCTACATGGTCATTTGCATAGCTAAGGGACATTATGGTTGGCAGAATGACTTAACTGTCTTTGGAAAATAGTCTTCCATGTTAACTTCTAATCTACATTACATACCAGAGTTGTGTATCTGCCTTTCTGAAACTTCTTTCTCTTATACACAAATTAGCATGTCCTGTGCAATGAGAGTGATACCAGGGCTTTTCCTTGAAAATTGCCCTTTGGTATGCTCAGGAAGTAAGTTTAAAGCAACATTTAAAGTTGCAACCAGAATATTTTTTCTCCTAGCAGTGATAAAACTGATTTAGCAAAATCAAATATAATGGTGATTGTTTTAATCCCGTGTTTTTCCTATCTGGAGTAGAAAAAATAAAATACATTACTTGAAATTAACTTTCATATCAATAGTGATATAAATTGGACTCACGGTGATATGCAGTTTCTCTGGGATGGATATAGTACTTCAAGAAAAACAAAAAAGCTTCTCTGAAGAAGTAAAATTATCATGTTGAGAAACAGTAAAACACACTCTCTGTCTTCCAAAACAATTCTGCCTACTCAGCAGTAAATCTACAGAGAGAACCCAAGCTCACACTGGCAGGATTACGCTTCTGCCTCTTAATCATAATTTGTTAGTGAAAGCAGTGGTCAAAGGAAGTGCAAGGTCAGCTGTTCTGAACACTGGTAGAGCAGGCTTCACTCTCTTTCGTTCATGTGCCCTTGCCCCACAGACAAAATCACTTCTGGACATGAGTAGATAACTAAGCACAGTGATTTATACAGACAGGTGAAAATTGGAGCATTCTGAAAGGTATCGCCTACTCTCCCCTGGAAGGATCTCACCCCTGGTTAGGGAAAGGCTCGATTTATGAAGCTGTTGCTGAAGTATTGATCATACCCCCATGTTTTAAGAGAAGAAAAGCAGAATGCCAGGGTTGTTTTTTTTTTTCATTTCTCCCCATCATATAAGGAGTGGGCTTCTTCAGGAAAAAAAGAACTTTATTATCAGGTGGGCAGAAACCACAAGTGAAGGTAATGGGCCATCCAAAGTGATGAACCACTCCAAGCCCTTGAAAAAATAACTTTTAAAGTTAGAGATGAGACAGACAATGTAAAAGTCCGTGGAAATAACTTTGGGCATGTTCCCTCAGAAGATCCATAGAAGAAGAAAAGGTGACTTGTGTCAAAACAGAATTATTGGTAATGGAATGTAAAGCTGTTTTTAAACTGCCTCATTTTGCAGCCAACATATTTCTCACTTTTAGGACTGCCTAAGTTCACACATAAGCCAGTAGGAGCAAACTACATAATTGTTTGAAACAAGGAAAATAAAAGCAGAGTTGTTAATGTAATGATATTTTAAGCAATAATTTCTTCAAGCAGAAATAATTAGATTTCCCTTCAGTAGCATATAATAGCTTACATTTTAAGGCAATTTAGGGACAAAATCAAAATATATACCAACATTATTCCCTCATGCAGAAACAAGTATGGGGAAGAGTCTGAAGGATGAAGACCAAGGAAATCTTGCTCATAAGATTTTTCCTGAAGCAGTTTGGCTCAGGTGGGACTAACTAACTCCATTAATAGAGATTTGCCCAATTGTGTTTGTTATTTCCTACTGCTTCGCTGCTTGCAGGAGGAGGGAAAGGTGACAAAACAGTTTTTGCTTTAATGAAGCATATTTCTTTTTAAGTTCTTGTTTTACATTAAAGAGCCCCAAAAAAACAGACCTTCAAGATGAAGTGAGAAAAGGTAAAGTTTATGAGCCTGCCTCTTGGGAAAGTTCATTGCACTGCTAAGAAAACTTCTGCCCCTCATGGCAGAGAGCTTCATTATGTCAGGAGAGCCAAACTAGTAACTGTGGACCATAGATGATCTTTGATGGGCTTTTCCTTCTCTCTTTGTCACACTCTTGGCCTTTCTTGATACGTTCAATTAGTTGCTGTTTGTGTCAGAGCTCAGGGTAGACCACATATCCTGGTCAGTGAGACCCACTGGTCAGTGCAGACCTCTGTGAAGCAGCCTGAAGTATTTGGGGTTTTTTGTTCTGCTTTCAAAATTGGTGGGTACAGGATTATTTTGTCCAAGTATGAAGCAAGATGCTTAGAGTTTTTGTTCTTATGTTTTTTTCCCAAGGCTACTTAATTCTGTACCAAACACATACCCATTTCAACCCTCAAACAGCCTTTGTGCTACAAATGGCAGAATATTTTTGCTCTTTTTCCATCTCTCCTTTTTTAAAACCATAACAACATTTTTCATGCAAGTGACTTCCTGGAATACTACTTTTTTAAAATGTCTGATTTCTTAAAGATGGTTAATTCATAGATAGCAGTTGCTTCTCTTATCCACTATGGTCAGACTGAGTTTTGTTGCCACAGGATGAGAACTGTACTGTACTGAATCTTCTTCAGATCAAAGTGGATGAAGGGTATAATTTTAGAGCTGAAAGACATTGCTTACAGTTGGAGTTAAGAACAGCAATTTATTGTATCACCCATCCTATATTGCCCATTCAGATTGCAGGCCTTCAAACCTGGAACTCTGCCCGTGCATTTCACATGTGCAGTATTCTCAGGATACAATATAAATAATAATATATCATCAGTGAAGGGAATAGCCCAGTGGAGCAATCCACAACTGAGTGAACCTTTCAGATATTGTGGAACAAGGCCAGCATTACTTCAAAAACATTTCTTTTTTCACAAAGTCAGTCAAATGCCTAAATTAAAATCCCACTCAATTGCTTTGGTCTTATCAGATAAAATATCTGTGTTCATTTAATATGCCTCTCATGCATTTTATCTTTATGCTTCATTTAAATATGAGAAGCAAACACATTTTATATAATTGTTATTCTCCAATTACTACAAAAGCTTCTTGGAATCTTTGATCATGAGAATGCTATTTCAAATCCAGTTCTACTTCACATTTACAAAGTGTCTTCACTGAAGTTAGTTTGGATGTAACTCTAAACCCAGTAGAGTAAACCACAGTCAGTCCTCAAAAAGCCAGGTATGACTATGGAGCAGTAAAGAGATCAGAATGACCCCAAATAGCTGAGCTGATTTATGTGGTGGTGGGGGGGGTTAGACAGAAATTCCGACCAAAGCTGTAATGATAATAAGCATTTGATGTGAAACATCAATGATTTAGCATTACATGGCATTTACAAAATGTTGTTTTTAAAGTACAGTAGATCAGCAAGTTATATTTTTTTTGTATCAGGACTACTAGGGTAGAGGTTCATCCACAGCATTTTGGTTTCTTAGGGGTATTTTTACACAAGGCCACAAAGAAGTGATGCAGGTATACAATGGCTGCTAATCAAGTTCAAAACGTTTGAGTGTGCACAGCTGTTCGATGATCAAATGTATTCAGAGTTGTCACACAAACTGTCTCTAGATTTAAGTAAGACTGAAGCTAGCACTCTTCAGCATCAGATAAAGCCCAGGATGCAACAGCAAAACAAAGTTGCACTGCTTTTTGTCTTACAGATTATTTGTCTAGTATTTATTGAGTGGTGAAGTAGCTCTAGCATAGAACTGAGGAGAATGATGCAACTTATAAAGGGCAAATCTTTCGGCAAATGTGCAAAATACATTGCAAAAAATAATTTTACTGCAAAGTCAACAGGAGGGCATGCAGTAGCAATGGCTAGATGAGAAACTCACATGCAGTTTGTTTAAATTTATGCATAGGGTATCCTCAGATTTCCAAAAGCCTTAGCTCAATACTTGTAAAGGACTGCTGTAAATTCTGAACTATCATGAAATATAAAACATTACCAAAGTGTGCCTTCTACTGTTAAAATGTGGCTTCTTCATTTACTGATTTATTACCTTCATTCACCAGAAGTCTGATTGAAATTCACTCACTTCACAAGGATCGAAGGTCAGGTTTATTTAGTGAAGGACCGAGCATTTCCATCTCCAAACACCAAGGCAGAGCAATTGCAAGGTTTAGTACCATATGGGGTCAGAGTAAACTATGAACAAAATACTTTCAGACAATGAACACATGAAGAGTTTTACTGCTTTTCCATTTTAAAATATACATATTGTGTCAGCCTGTTCCAAAAGGTAATGATTTTGTATCTGTCTTTTATCCCCGAGGGGAAAAAGAATATTAGAAAGAATTCACAGCCTTAGAAATTTATCTTCTTCATTCTCAGCAAATGCACAAGGACAAGGACTCATTTCTTATTTCCTATAAATTTCCTATAAATTTCCTATAATATAATAGAATAAAAACCAAGCAAAACTCAAAACACAGTTTAGTTTAAATTCAGCTAGACTGTGTTCGCTATTTTAAATTGTAGACTCATGACTATTAAATAATGTCAAGTGAAACTATCAGGATGCAGGACTAGCATGATCAGTGATGAGATGCTCCAAGAGTACAAAGCATCAGCCAGGAGGAGCAGCCTTGTGGTTGGTGACTTGCAGGCCTGGCAGCTGAGCACACACCAAATCAGCTGTGCCCTCTGACACGGCCCACAATTTTCTGTCCTGATCCAAGGCAATTCCTGTCTTCATCTAAAAGTGCACCTCCTGGCTGTTGCTGATAAGGACTATACAAAGAAGATTCAGAGCAACCACAAAGCTTTGCAAAGCAGCAGATGCTTTGATCATTTTATACACTATGTACTGGGTGCTGGAGTTCAGTCTGTCTACTTTAGTCCGGTGTCTTTCTTCACCATGCAAACATATATAACCTGTAGCAAGAAGGAAAAAAACAAAAAAAACAGGCCCAGTTGTCAAATATATGTGTATATATACACACACATATTTATCCTACAATCACTAAAAAGTTGTATAATTTCCAAAGGTAAAGGGAAAATAATTCCATCTAATTTAGACATATTTATTTACTACGAATGCAATTCTTTCTTGAGGTGGTGGCTTTTTTCAGCTTGAAAAAAACACTGTTTTTTCTTGCCTGTTCCCTGCCCAGTCCTAGAGAAGTCCTGCAGAGCTGACTATCTATAGCTCACTGTGGGCAGCAGAATGGGAGAGCACTCTCATGATCTAATGGTGAAGAACTAAAACTGTGTGATGCAGATTCAGTTTTCCTCAGGAATACTTAGCTTTCCAAGTAAATGCTTTACTTACTGCATAAATTTCCATAAGGAAACCAGGAAACAACATTAAAGTTAACTGCAAGCTTCTCAAACATAACTTCTCAACATTCTTCTTTTTGCCTACTCAGAGTTCAGGTGGCTTGGGACCTGAATGGAGCTTTTGGTGGAACACAGTTATCACTCTTCTCAGGACAGTAATTAAACCAAAAATAACCTGGATTAATTCTTACTTTAAAAAACATATAGATGCTTTTTATTAACATTTTAGATCAGAGGTTAAATAAAATGTACAATTTGGAAAAAGCTAGCTTGTAGACTGAAAAAAAGTGAGATTTGCCAACATTGCAGAATTAATATATTAAGAGGAAAAAAAAGTTATTGGTCACTTCAAATGAAAGTATTTGCAAAGCAGAAGCCAGTAGTAGATCAGATGAAATTTGTTTTCTGTTCTAAAGTATAGAATTCCCCACAAGTATGGGAATAAGAAGGGCCAGCTTCTCATTTAACAAATGAACACTTTAAAAATACAGTTGTTATTAGGGGTGGAGTAGGACAAATCCTGTATATTGCAATGTTAATGAAGTTCTTTTTGTGGCCTAATCACTGACATTCCAGAGATTTTTCCTATGAAAATCAAGACAAATTTTAATTTTGGATGTGTATTAGCAGTGCGCATAGGCAAGACTGTTTCACTAGAAATTTACATGACTTCATGGGCTATCTTAAAACATTTTAAAATGGAAATAGTATGAATGTATCATAAACAAATGTTACATAAATCCCAACTAAGTATATATATAACATGAATTTCTCATTGTTGTTATTCTTTTCTACCATCCTAATTCTCTTTTCTTCCCCCTCTTAAGTGAAACTGTTCTTCCCTACTGCATGCAGGAAAATTTAGAAGTTCAAGCACACTTGGAAGTCAAAGGTTCATTTGTAGTATTCATTAAACAGTACGTAGTCAAAGAAGTTTATGAACTTTATCAACATTAAGTTGCAAAGAGTAATTACTTTTACTGGTGTAAAATCCTGCCATTTTGGACCTGCAATTAAATGCAAGCAAAGTATGCAATACAGTGGAGTGCCTAAGTTATGTTTTGTGCACTCATATTGTCACATAGTCTTGGCCTGAAAAAAGAAAATAAGCAACCAAAAGTAACCCCAGAGATTGGTATTTTGAGAGCTACTTCTCTTTCCAAGTGAAGAAAGGTTGTAAACATTCACGCTTTATTTTGTGCTTCCTGGCACAGCACACTTGATTTGTTGACAAGGCTTCTGAACAGATCTGTAATATGCAAGAGATAATTTGGTCACCTCTACAGAAATATACAGGTGTTCTCATCAGATGACAAAGTCCCAGAGCAAATGAGATCAACCAAAGATGTCACAGATCGGCCAAAATCACAGTAATTAAGCTGCTGCAGAGACTAGAGAATATTTTGGACATACCTGCCACCTGGTGTTTGGAAAACATCATGTCTGAAAACAACCTGAAGTGCTCTTAAATCGGTATTCTCATTAAGACGCAAACACACACTGATGTATGCTATATGGATGAAATGCAAAAGCAGCAAAACGTTGGTGTTGTTGCCAGCATTTGTCTAGAAAGAAAAGGAACACAGTGCTTTAATGTTGCTTCCAGTTCCATCTCTACTGACTACAAAAATCCTTTAACTGTAGCTACACCTCTCCTGTCCAATAATGGCACTTTTGTGAAAAATGCCTTGTAACAGCCTTATAGTACTTCACAGTCTGGTGGTAAAGACTGTGGTGTGCCAAAACCAAAGGAAAGAACTGAGTTATATGAGATAGAGGTAGGTTAGAAAAGGACTAGTGATATATAAAACTGTGTACAGAATCATAGTCTGAAATTACTGTGATGAGTATTAATTTGTCTTAGCTAAAACATTTAAAATGCCCAAGTCTTTATAGCGGAAATGGCAATGACACTAACTAATAGTTTTGCATACTTGATATTAATGCTCACTGGTAAAACTCCTAACAGTAGGCATGGAAATTGAGATAAACCATGTTTATCATTACCTAGCAAAAGGTTACTTCAAGTGGTGGCTAAAGCTTTAGTGTAGGCAACTGAACAAATCACTGTGCAATTCAGTGATATCAAATGTACCTATAGCACAGTGAGACTTTTTTTCCTCCTCCTCTGAAAAGCAAGACTTAAATACAACTGTGTTTCCCAATGATAACTCAGGATGAAGCCATAGGCTAAGGTCAGTCTCAGCAATACAAACAGCATTCAAGTTCGCACCCTGGCAAGCACAATTTGGAACTATTTTCCTGGAACCGCATCTTGGTAGGGCTGCCAAAAATAAAATGGAGTGTAGCATTTGGGTTTGTCCTTCTCTTCAAGACAATGGAGGTCAAACACAACTGTGCCCTTAGGTGCCCCATTCCATTTCAGTTCTATTAAGTTTGAAAATGATCCACACTAGAAAATCAACACTTACTGTAAATTTACTGTGTACACACACAGTCTCAGGTGTTTGCATCAGTAACTTAAATGCAGAGCACATGGGAACGAACATAACCTCTCTATTAGCTGAGATCCATGCAGTTCTTGGGGATGGCCAGGAGCAGGGCTTGTTCCTTGGGGATCCCATCCAACTCACAATACACTATGACTGAGTCTATGATTAATTGTTGTTAACTTCTCCCAGAATTTAGTTACTGTCTAATACAGGGTTCAGTTGCTTTCTCGGCATCTGAAAGAAGTGTTTTCTAATGAAAACACAGATCCTAACACAACTTCGTAGAGCAGAAGGTGCTCTTCTGTTGTCTACTGACAGTGACTACTCAGCACATACAGCTGTACTAGCAAATTAGGACTATTTTCTTATTACTGAGAGAGGAGCCTAATAACTCTTCTAGGATCTTTGCAGAGAATGCAAAGAAGAAAAAAAAATACAAAACATTAAAAGAAGAACTGAGGAAAAAAAGACCACTAACTCCAAACAGATTAAATCAGTGGTCTAGCATGCTTATGGCTACTAGCAGTGGAGCCAAGATCACTGCTCCTGTGTCCTAGGACATTAGGCTGTTTATGGGATGTAAACAAAAAAAAGTATTTCAAACTCCTACAAAAAAGTTGGATTCAAAAGGTACATCACCATTATTTTTCAGTCTGTTCAAGTCTGTTTTGGCAGACCTGTTCATGTTAGTCACAGCTCCTGCAGAACTTCTTTAATACTCTACTTGAGTTAGTCATCTTTACTATTATTTTAACTGATAAATACAAAAAAAATCATGTTGTATACACCAAAAATTGTGCTTTCCATTTCCATTTTTGTTTCAACATGCACAATAAACTGTAGCTCATGCAAGTCTTATTCTCAGTGCACAGCTCTGAAAATGGCATTCTTCTTCAGCTGTTGCTTAAAAGGAAATTGGCTACTGAATAAAGAAACCAAAGCACTTAGGTAGCAAAAAATTGACAAATTTGGATATTTTGCACTGCTGTTGGGGTTGAGTCCTCTTGTAGAATTTTTTTCCCATAAGTTGTCAGGGAACTGATTTTGGGAACTTATATATAGCTAAGAAAGACAAAAGAAGTGGCCTGGGGTGGAGGGAGGGGAGGAACACGTGGACTTCACCTTTTTTTTTCTTTTTTTTTTTTTTTTCTCCTTTTTTTTTTTTTCCTGGGGGTGTGCTTGTTGGGGGAGATTTTTTTTTGGCTTTCACTGGCACCTCTGGAGGGTTCGGGGTTTCCTGCCACGGTCTCTCCTGTGTGTGCCCCGGCAATCCTGACCCTGCCCCTGTCTGCCTGGCCGGGAGCCGCTGCAGTTCCTGCCCCCCTCGCTGTTCCTTGGCTCCTGCTCCGAGTGTTCTCCACGCCTCAGCCCGCACCCCCTGCCTGCCGGGACTCGTGCTGCAGCTCCAGCCACCACCGGGGAGCTCCTGATCCATCTCCAGCATCCCGGGACTCTGCACCACAGCTGCCTGTGTCGGGAACTGCACCAACGGGGAAAGGGTGCCAGCGGCAAGAAAACTGGGACTGTTTCCCTGGTTCTGTCTGTTGTTCATCTCATAGTTATTGTTGTTCTGTTTTGCCTTGCTAAACACAAGTAAAGAACTGTTATCCATATCCTCACATCTTCGCCTGAGAGCCCCTTAATTCTAAAATTATAACAATTCGGAGAGAGGAGGTTTTTGCCTTCTCCATTTCAGGAGAAAGTCCTGTTTGTCCTTAGCAATACCCATCTTCCAAACTAAGACAACTGCTAGCTAGGAAGAATCTGTGTACCACTGTACAAGCTGTTCATCAACCTATGTGTATTCATAATAACATAAACCAAGTATGCCAAGTTGCTTTTCTTAATGAAAACCCCAAGTCTAGATATTGAATGATGAAACTTTCACTTCAGTTTATCAAGCCATATAAAAGCCCATCAATCATCAGGTGTTTTAAATATGAAGAAATGAGTGCTTTGCTCTGAAAGGATTGATAAAGTTATTACATGATTTTTCGGGGAACGCTTGCCAGGGACTTAAGAATTATGTAGCAAGGTTTAGGCAGTGAGGGGGCTATAGGGGTGGCATAGTTGCTAGCACCGATGCATTTATACATGTTAAAGCAGCTTTGGGCTAGAAACTAGATATACAAGTTATTTAAAATCCTGTTTTCAGAAAGTGATTTCACTGTGCTGGTAACAGAGACATATCAAAAATCACTGTAACCAGACTTAAACAACTTGAATACCTTTGATTTTCAACCTCTGCCTTAAATCAGAGTATGCTACTTACAGTTGTTCTTGAAGCCCAAAACTGGACAGAGACAAAACCCATTAAAATAAAAAACTGCATATTTTATTTTGGCTTTAAAGATGCATCTCTAAACAATCAGTAGAAAAAAAAAGTAAAAAAAGGAAACACCAGCATTGTGTAAAATCACACTGAACTAATACAAGACTTAATACAAAGTTTTCATACACGACTCAAATGCAGTTTTCAAAGAAAAAGTAGTCTAGTCTTCAAGACCACTTCCACTTGAAACAAATCGTTAAGTACCCACAGATTTTAACTATAAAACAAGGATACATTCTTTCTTTTTTCTTCCATTTAAGAGTTGATTGCCACAAACCTCGATCACTTGCCAGTGAGAGTCTCAATCTCAGTTACAGAACTGAACTCATACAATTCCATGACTGAAGTTTTTCCATTTTCAGTACACACTCAAGTCAGCATTGTCACATATCTTTAGACTGATCATCTTCTTCGAGTTTTCTGATTTCATTCTTTAAACAGTTGATGGTTTCTCGACTTGCTTTTAGTCTTTCTTTAAGCTCAGCAATTTCAAAACTAGTCTTCTTTTTGGCAGCTTCAAGCTTCTCCCTGGTTTTCACTTCAAGATCTGCAACTGTGGTGGTGATAAAGAAAAATATATATTTTAAGTACCATGAAATGTGCTTTATTTTTTTTTTTTAATTGAAACAGTAATTTGGATAGCATGAGTCCTGTAAAAAAAAAAAAATCTCTTACTGTTAGCCTTAGAGATTCAATAGTTGTAATCAAAATGGTATCCACATAAGACTCTGGACTTTAAAAAACAAAAAGCAGTTTGTTTTGCAGCCTCATTCAGCCCTCAGCCCATCAGTTTTAGATAGTTATACAATTCATAAAATCATTTAAATAATACAGTTTTTTTAAAAGATTAGGTGACGGAAATAAAACCTGACACGGTGACAGCAACTACATGGGAAGTTAGAGTGAAGTATGAATACATGTTGCCCATTGACAGCACATGAGGCCACAGGCACAAACTTAAACATGGGAGGTTCCCTATGAACATCAGCAAACTTTTTGGTGGCACAGGTTGCCCAGAGAAGATGTGGAATACCCATCCTTGGACACATTTAGAAGCCATCTGGAAACAGTTCTGGGGAGCCAGCTGTAGGTTGCCCTGCTAAGGCAGGGCGTGGACAGGATGCATCCAGAGGTCCCTTCGAGCTTCCACTATTCTGTGTGTCTTTCTCTATGTATTGTAACCATTTCCTATGTCTCACTGGAGTTTAATTCCACATATCTGAAAGTTTTGGTTATGCTGCTCTGCTTATACATGTATCTGACATCAAGTATCCTATTTCTATTATTTTTTTCATGCACAAGTTTTAGGACAAAGACAGTAAAGCCAACAAGTCTGAAGGCTGTGGAGACCACTCATATCCCATACATTACATAACTGTGGGCAGTGGCAAATATTATCTGCTTCATTAGCACATTTTAAGGAAACCATGCTGAAAGCTTCTACCTACTCTCTGGAGAAATACCCAAAAATTTTGCATTAAAAAAAGTTTAAATTTGGATGTTTTTTTGAATCATATTATTAAACATTTTCTAAACAAAAAATTGTAACATGCAACAATTATAAAAATCCTCCTCGAGACTGGCTGAACTGAGGCAGGAAATACGAGTAGCTTACATGTCCACACAGGCAAGCAGACAAAAGGCAAACAGGAAGCCTAACTTTGAAGAGCTTCAAACTCATAATCACTCAGCACTCTTAGCTCTAGGTGTTTGCTGTCCAAAAAATACCTGACATTTGTTGTCAGGTGAACATAAGGTCAGGTGAGGTGGACTACAATGGATGCAAGTTTGTAATTAATAGGGCAGGATTTTGGCTCAATAAATACTACATCTTCTACTCTCAGAAAGCAAATTAAGAGATGAAATACAGAAGATCAGAACTGAAAAAAACACTAAATGCATTACAACTAATGAATCAATGGATCTTTAATTTCCTTAGTTCCCTTAATATTTTTGCTTATATTTGGAGACAAATTGGATAAAAAGGACACAAAAAGCATTATGCTGTACTGAAGAAGTATGTTATGAAATCACCTACAGATAAAAAAGTAGAAGAGTTAAGAGCTTTCAGACACTACTCTTTATCCACCAAGGATTGCTGTTTTGACTTAAACATCACTAACTGTTCTATACTTCAGGCCTTCAAGTGTGACCTTTGCTTGCAGTGCTGAACAGAACTGTACCACAGGGTGGTCTTCATTTATTCTGTTTTAAATAACTTCAAAGATGTCAGACTAGGTGTAGTTCATGCCGTTACTCTTCGCACCAAGTAATTCCTTATCACTGCGACCCAGTCCTTATGGTCTTAACCACGGCTGGCTCTGCCCATAGGAGTGGGCCCAGTGTGTGATGAAAGGAAAGAGGCTCAGTCTTGCTCTGGGACCCAGAGCCGGTGGTTTATTGCTGGTCCAGGAAGAGAGAGACCCCACCACGTGAGTGTGGGGTTTTAAACATCAAGATAGAGAGGGGTGTGGGGTAAAGGGAATACAACAAATGGGAGACATTCAGGGAAGGGGTCAGTTTGGGAAGATTACATTACCAGGTTAGGAGAAGGGGGTATATAGGATATACCATGAGAGTATAATAAAACAATTATTAATCACCAGCGTGCATCTATAACAAACTAACTATCTTGTGCATTACAGCAATTCCTAATTCTCTTTTTTTTTAGCAGCTACAGAGATAATAAAATCTTAGAAGTTTCCAGGTAAGGATTAATACCTTTGCAAAAGTTGAAATTAAATTTAATGCAAAATTACACTTTTTTGCAGCATCCAAACCCATTGTACTGTTAAAGCCCACAAACCCCCCCCCCCACATTAAAAGCAAATCCAAGTATTATTATTTCTAAAATTAAAATATTTTCATCTTCAACTTACACTCTGTTTCATGTTTATAAGCACCTAGTGTTAGTTGACGAGACGTTGTTAACAGCTGCTGCATCATTGCAGTAGGATCTTGAAATATCTAATGAAGGAGAAAAATACATGGTATCACTAATACTTTTTAAAATAAAGTGAGAATTACATTAAGAATGTTCATACCATTTCATCATAGAATTCAGAAACTACAGTTTTCTTCCCCAGGATGGCATTGGTATCCGACTGAAAAAGCTTCAGCAAGTGATATAAAGTTACCTATGCAAAGACAGAATTTTATTAGCTTGAAAATTGCAGGGAAATAGAAATCTTGTTCTAGATATCAACAAGTAGTATTTATTCCTACAAAATAACTGTATAGGACTTTAAAATGTTTTAGGAATGCAAATATAAGCGTCATATAGATTCAGTAGAATTACTTTAAATTTAACATTAACTGTTAAAACATGCTAACTATCCAAAGGCCTCTTAAGACTTTAAACAAGTTTAGGAAAGTGGTTTAGAACTAGTATATAAAAAAAAAATAATACCACCTTCTCTGAAACATTCCCAAATGGGTGATTTAAATCAAACTGACTGACTTTCTCACTTAATCAGTTAAAAGTGCCTTCTGTTGACCTTAACCTCCATTCCTGAGAAAACGAAGCACCAGGGTGGCTGTGAATCACTTTTCACTGAAATCTCTCTTTATGGGGTTACTCTTCCATCCCTGCACTGCAAATGGCAGGGTGGGAAGAAGAAGCCCTCTGTGCAGCTCCAAGGAGCCACTGACCACCTGGCCCGTGGCCTGGGAAGAGGACACACAGCCCGTGCTTCTCCCCTCTCACAAACAGGCCCAGGAATGGTGGTAGAACAGAGCAGTACCTGACTCCTCTTGGTACTTCCTGGAAAGGAAGAACGTGACAGGCTCCAAAACAGCCTTCCAAGAACAGCAGCAAATAAAAAACACCCAACCAACCTTAGGACAGCTTGGTCAAGCTGTGAATGGAATTAATACAAGTCAGGATGCTACTGAGCTCAACAGCACAGGAAACCCATTGTTACCAATTGCCATGTATTCAAGAAAAGCATAAAATTCAGTTTCACTCTCGTTTAGTAAAAAAAATGGATTAAAAAAAAGGATTGTTCATGTGACAGAGGAACTCAATCCTTCCAGAAATAAACATCCTTTTTTCCCTAAAATAGAGTAATCAAGTTTCCTATTTAAACCTCCATAAATAAACCTACAAGATATGTCTAAAACACAAGAATGGAAGAAAGGAATTAATTCCAGTACTCTATACAACTAAAGAGTTGTTTTAACCTGGTCTTCTTAGGCATATGCCAGCATAGTAGCCCTGCTGCTTTTTGACTGTTTTTGGTCTGACAGAAAAAAAATTAAAATACTCAAATATGCTAGAGCTTGGAAACTAATGTGGAAAAGAAATCTTCAGCATGTGCTCAACCCAGGTAAGGTGTAATATGTGGTCACACAATAATAAATGTCAGAGAAGCCAAACACAGGAAAAGCAGTCATGAACACCAGAGGGAAGCACACAAAGAGGAAAATGTAACCAATCCTTATAATAATTTTCTACAAAAACAGACTTTTATTACTTCCACTGCCAACGAGACTTATTTTGACCAGCAATTTCCTAGAGCTGTAGGCCACCATAATTAATTATTTAGGCTTTGTTAACAGTTTAATGTACTTACAGGTCTTTCATTTGGATCGATGAAAAATATCTTAATGATTATTTCAAATTCACCCCAGCCTGTTTCGGTGATTTCATATGGTGGTTTGGTAACAACTGCAATAGGCAACACAGAAGTGTTAATCCCATGATAAAGCCAGAACAAAAGTCCAGTTCTAGGAACAACTGCCAAAATGCAAAACCCACCTCTTAAAGGATTACCGTAGCTTTCATGCAACTTGAATTGAATTTTTTTCACATAAGCAGACATGTCCTAAAACAGAAATATTGTTACTTCTGATTATTCAGTGCGCCAAGCTACTATTCAGTCATCTATCCTACATGTCTATATTCCTTCCAATTTTAAACGGTATTTCTTCTGACTTTAAGCACAGAAGGAAAGCAAAATGGTAAATACAAAACTTCGTTCAGGCACACAGGTCTGCTGGTATTTCATTCCCATTAATGTTTTCCCATCTTCCCTTAAACTGGAAAGATCACTCCAAAAAACATAAATGGAAGCATGCCTTTCCCATGGTTTTCCTTTTTGGAAACTCACCAGCCTATGTGCTTTCTCTGCCTACAGCCAAAGACCCTCCTGCCCTTTTCTCGAATCCCGGCTTTTGAAACCCCCACGTCCCGGTGCTGCTCGGCTGGAAAAGACATCTAACATCACAGAGTCAAACCCTTAACCCAAGGCCGCCGCTAAGCCATGACAAGTGCCACATCCACAGGCGTTCTGCACACTTCCAGGGATGGCAACTCCCCGGTTTCCCAAAGCCTGTTCCAAAGCCTGACCAGCCTTTCGGGGAAGCGGCTCTGCTGTACCTCGTTCCGGTACGGCTTCACGTACACCGTCCACTGGTGAGTGTGACCATCCTCCTCTCTCTTCTTCCCAAAGTACCGCGCCACGTTCCCGTACACGATCGGCTTCACGATGGTAACGCCCTTAAAGAAAAGGAACACAAGCGGACACGGCGCGTTCAGAGAGGCGCTGCCGCTCCGCCCCCCGCGGCCCGAGCCCCGCCGGCGGCCGCCGAGGCCGCACCTTCACCCTGCCGCCGGAGTCAGGCCCGAACTCTGCCATTCTCTTGAACATATTGCCCGGGGGCGCCGCCCGCCGCCACCGCCGCCCGCGCCCGCCCCGCCCGGCCCCGCCGCCGCTCCCGCCGCCGCCGCCTCCCCGCGACCGCCATCCCCCGCGGCTTCCGGGGCGGGGCCGGCCGGGGCGGAGCGGGCCGGCCGAGCGGCGCCCGGCCTGCGCCGCCGAGAGGCACCCGTCCGCCGGGGCGACCGTACAGCGCGCCCAGCACAGGCATACCTTCCGCTACACCAGGCTGCTCAGAGCCTCAGCCAGCCCGGCCTTGGAACACTCCCTGGGATGGGGCATCCACAGCTGCTCTGGCACCCTGTTCCAGCGCCTGAGCGCCCTCACAGGAAAGAATTTCTTCCCAATGTCAATTTTAAATCTATCCTCTTAGTTTTAAGGCCATTCCATTCCCTCGGCCTGTCACTACGCGCCTTCGCAGAAAGTCCCTCTCCAGCTCTCTCCCTGGCCCCCGTAGGTAGCGGGAGTCTGTTCCGGGGCCTTCCCGGAGCCCTCTCTTCTCCAGGCTGACCCCAGCTCTCTCAGGAGCAGGTGAGACTCAGAGGGTTCTTGGTTTGTGGAGTTGTTCCATGCCCCAGCTGCACCCTCTGGCCAGCCCAGCTCTGTCCCTGTGATCGCCTGGAGAACGCGGTAGACTCCTCTGAGGAGCTGCAGCCAGACTCTGCCTGCAAACCATTTTCCAGAGCATTCCCCTCCCGTGGCCTTCCAGTGCCTGTGCTGGGACACCTGGCAGACAAGAAGGCGGTGAGCATCATGCCTAACCCTCTCCCAGAAAGCAAAAATTTCCTACCCTGTTCCTTGTATGGACTAGACTGTGCGAACAGCATTGGTCAGCTCTGAAATGTTACAGCTATTTTTCTTAAAGCAAGTTGGCAAGACTGGCAGCTGGGCCAGTCTTTTACAAGTGATCAAGCTCTGTCTTCAAAGAAAAATTTTCTGAGGTTAATCTAGCTTCTAATTAATAATTAGCTTCTGTGGAAGACTATTCCAGTAACAAGATGAACAAGGGAAATGGTGCAGTTCCTGATCTAAAGAAACCTTTTCCTCCTGTGTACTCATGACTATTCTACACATCTCCCTTCGGGATGGGTGGGCTCAAACATTTCTGCTTTGGTTTTTAAAAGATAGAGGTATAACCAACCTTTGTTAATCTGTCAAAAAGAGAACAGGATTTCAGAGCATCAAAAACGTCATCAGAGGCTATAATGATGGGGTCTGTTAAGACCCCATCTAGAAAAGAGTGCATCTTTCTGTTAAAAGAGTACATAATAAAATGGGTTGGGAGGGTCCTTAAAGACCATCCTAGCTCTCACCCTCATCCCCGCTGTGGGCAGGGACATCTTCCACCAGTCCAAGCTGTTCAGAGTCCCATGCAACATGGCTTTAAACACTTCCAGGGGTGGGGCATCCAGAACTTCTCTGGGCAACCCATTCCAGTACCTCACCAGCCTCATAGTGAAAAATTTCTTCTTAATATCTAGTGTATTATCTCCTGTTATAGAAAAAAACCCTGAAAGGCAAATATGCAAGAACAGGCCATATTGGTGCAAACACCATGTGCCCTAAAGAAGGCCAGAGCCTCCTTAAACAAATTTGCCAAAATAAAGGTAGAGAAAGTATTAAGTAGCTGTTGCTAATGCCTTAGGGGATTAAGTAAAATGGGAAAGGAAATAAGAAGAGGGTGAGTAGTATCAGCCAAAAATAAGATTAATATAATCTAGCCAAGAAGAAACTCAGGCAGCAATTTCCTTTTGTAAGCCCTGGAGCATGGGAGGAGCAGGATAGACGTCCTGTAAGAAGTGCAGGAGCAAACACCCCAGATAGATGCTATGAGGTTTTAACAGATAAATCATGGAAGAAGGTAAATGATGCATTTGCCTGCCCCAGGACAAGATTTATCTTCATATCCCAGGCAGTATTTTCCAGTCTTTCTTGCTATTTTGCTTTCCTGTGTGGCCTTGCAATGAAGTATGGAAGGCTAAAACACACCCACCACACCATTCCCAACCTGTTTTACTTGTAAGTATGGCCAATCATAGAGATATAGGTCAATTGAAAAAGAAATAAATTCCTTTTTAAAATCTGATACAAAGGTTTGTTCAACAAAAGAATGGTTAATGGAATTATCTGAATATTCACAGGCTTGAATGTTATTACCAAGATGGAAGCACATTTAAGAAAAGTGGTGACTAAACTGGAGAAACTGGCACTGGAGATGTAGTCTGTGCCAACAGAAATAAAGGAAATCATCTCAAATGGAGAAGGCTTCAAGGCAGTCACTGAATTTCAGAGGCAGATTGTGGCTATGGAGGGAAAACCTCTGTTGGAACGTGTGGAATGAGAAGAATGTGCATAACAAGATGATATGGGAGAGACTGGAAATGGATGGGATTGTTTGAATTAGACCACACTAGGCAGGTTCCTGTCTGTAGCAAAGGGCTGGAAGCACCATGAAGAATGTAAGTGCTGGAATCTGCTCCCACCAACCTGTTTTTGGAGCTGCTGCACATATCTGCCACTGTAACTATAACCATGCTGTAACTGTTGAGCCCAGCCTCTGTCCAAGTGTGCAGTTTAGGTGAAGGCTTTTCATATGGCACCATTGTGAAAGGAAAGAACCACATACAGGGAGCTAGCTGCTCCTCAGAGCTATCCTTCACCTGCCAGCTGTCCTCAGATGCCACACATTGGATAGTGGCATACACAACAAATAAAGAACAGCTTCCTATTCCAGAATCTTGTCAAAATTACCAGGTTCCTTGGCATCTTTACCCAGGTTAGGTCATTCCAAGATTTAATTCCAAAATAGTGGTTTCTAATTTTAATTTTTATCTTTTTTAAAGTTCAAAAGAGATGGTTACATTTTTATTCTTTGTAAGGGGATCACATACAATCTCACAGGAGCTGACCTTGCAGAAGTGTCATTCTTTCCTCAAACTTCTTCCAGTCCTGGAAAGGACAAACTGAGTGGGGGAAGAGGCCACCTGCTCCAAAGATCAAGTGCAGCTGGAAGTAGCACAAACCTGGCTCCAGCAAGGAATGGTATACCACCATCTCTCTCATTAACCCTGACTGTTTTAACAGACTAATTTAATTTGATGGTAATGTGGTTTTGGCAAGTTGCTACTTTTTCCCCTAAATAGTTGCATTTTTAGAAACCTTCCCTTCTTCAGTAATGTACCCAAGCACCTCACAGTTAAAAATCTGAACTAGCTATTGCTGTAATTACAACTCAAAAAAAGGGAGATGATAATGTAGAAGTTTAATTTCTAAATTCTCTTTTGAGTAAAAGGCATAAAATTAATTTAAAAATATGATTCATTACTTAACTAAATGAAATAGGCAGGGATAACTTGGAATTAAGAGGGCACAGTAGGAATCCTACATGACAGGTTACTTTTCTGAAATATCATACGGTTACCACTGTGAAATTAACACCAAGAAAATTTGCCTGGACTCCTGCAGAGATGGAAGCCAGCCAGCAGATAGCTTTACTCTTATGGAGAATTTATACTTACATAGAGAAGTTCAAAATACAGCTTTTTAGAGCTTCTAATAAAACACTGGCTTTCTCTGACTCTTTATTTAAAGTACTTTAAGTACTGAAAAAAGACCCCACCAAACAATTTAGATATTATTTTCCACAGTTTCTTCTGCAGGGTTCTGTTAGCCATTCTACACTATTCACCATTTTCAATACCCCTACACTACAGGTCTTTGAGGAAGTAGGGCTATGAACCTTCATCCTGCATATTCCAGGCTAAATCACTTCCAGGAAAGTGAGAACTGCAGTTTTAATTATATATAGGCTCCAATGAACTTTTTGAGGTGGGAGCCCAAGTCCCTTACAACTTGACCCATGAATAAGGATTTTGTTTGGCATGAATGATCTCTGTTTTTATCCCCTCCCACCAGTGTAGAGCTACAACACATCCAAGCCATATATTTTTTAAGATAAGCACAGTCTACAGATTGTAAAAGGTGGCAAGGGTAGCTGCCTGTCAAAAGAAATAAATGGCTAACAGGGAAACGGGACACCTGTGAGCCTCAGAAATCAGTTTTAAGTGTAAGAGTAACCATTCTGAAACGCAGAACTATCTAACTCCATAGTGCTCACTGCTCCCTCAGAGGCAAATGCTGCCTGTTCCACAGGGGAACCCACACACCTTCAGAGGGGTTTTACAGATGCATTCCACTACAGGCAACATCTTATCTACCTGTATAGACAATATCTTTTTCCAGTGTCTTTAGCATCAAAGAAAGGTTGCTAAGCCTTAAAGTATTTCAGTACCAGTGTATCATATAGGGAAACACACATAAGAATATAAGAGCAGTGTGCTCAAAAGGTATTTAGACAATAGACAGGGACTTTTTCATGAGGTGTCAAGGCAAGGAAAGTACAGCTTGTTTATTTTGTGGAAAAGGGGAGTAAAAAGTGACTCCTATCTTGTTAAACTTAGGACAGCTGAGGATTATTACACCTAGGTCTGCTGACAATGCAGACACAATTAATGAGATTATTAATTAAGCAGAGTGGAAAGGTTTTATTGACACCACTAGATGGCAGAAAGCGCCCTTTTACACTCCTTGATCACATCTACATCATTTTGAACATACCCTTACAGGACTCCTAGGGCCTATCTTCACCATTAAGATGCAGGATAAAAGAAAAAAAATCTACTTAACGATTTAGTCAGGACTAAGTAGATTCAAGTAGTTTTGAAAAAAATGTTCAGCAAGGTATAATTTTTAAACCCATCTGTTTACACTGGGTTCTTTCTGTAAAGCTGAGAAGTCTTGTTTGAGAAGAAATTAATTTTACTTCCCATTTTTACCAAGGGAACAGTATTTAAAAGACTTCCAGCAGTCAGATGGGAAGCAAAATGCTAAAAATTTTCTGCAAATTGTTCAGAAGAGATGCATAAACAGGTTCAGATTGAATTAATTGTAAAGAATAGCAGTCTTCTGTCTGCAGCAAAGAGAGCTCTTCCTACTGGGCTGCATTTTTCACACTGTCCCTCCAGGAACAGAAAGAATGGAGAAAAAACCTAGCAAATCTATGATCAGTTCCTTGAACACCATATACTTAATGTTTCAGCATTAAAAGACTGAGTTGATCAGCATCTGTTTCCTGTATTACACATTATCTTATACTATGTCACTTCTCTGATTCACTTCATGCTCTAACTTAGTCATTAAAAATCCGTCCAGCAGAAGAGCTTAACTGTACCAGCCCTTCTTCTTCCCTCATCCCAAGGAGAACAACACATCTCTCAAGCCTGCCACATCCTTGACAAAGAGGCTGCATTCCCCAGCTGTTGCTCCACACAGCGCTGCTTCTGCACCTTTCACAAACCCCTCCTTTCTTCTCCAGGCTAAGAAAGGATATGTATTCCCACTTTACTCTCACTCTTCTGTTGTCTCTTTTGTACATCTCCCAGCAAGTTACTTTTCCTGGACATAGAGCAGGCTTATCTCCCCATTCCCAGCGATTTACTTACATTTTACAGAAGCCATCACTTGCTTTTTCATCTTCCAAGAGATAAAATAGCTAAAAATTCAATGCGACAGGTAAGTTTTCCTCCTTATGAGTTCCAGTTCATCTGTCCACCTATTGCATAACAGTCTCTTGAGCAGCTGCAGCCTCACCTATACTCATAGAACATGAATGAGCATGAAGTAATGAATTCTTCATTATGTCTGGAGTAATCCCTGTTGTTAGTCAAGATACATGCAGAACGTAGTGTCATGCTTTCAGTACTTTATGATATAGTAAACCCATTATCAGAGGTGTTGAGCATGCAGACTACATTCCTTTAACCTTTATTCCTTCAAATATACTATGCTGACCAGCAAGTTAGCTTTAGAAAAAGGCTAACTTGGCAAAACTCCTTTCTCAATTGGCTACTTATATCTAGGAGCATGACACTGCAGGCCTTCCAGGGGACTCACCTAAATGCCAATGCAAAACAGAGGTCCTAGCCCAAATATTATTAAACCAGTTTTTCCCCTCACACAAGGGATTTGTTATAGTCCAGAATTTCAAGGTACAGGCACTCAGGTGCCTGCACTTGAACTTCATGTAATAATGTTTGTAAAAAAGGCTTACCTTTTCTAGCTTCATAGGCTTTGCTCTGCTTATTTGGGTGTTTGATTTGCTTTCTGCTGCTCCTCTCTTTTCCAGCTAACCATTTTTTGTGCACAAGCTGCAGTATTATGAAACTGTCTGAATGATGAACCAGGGGAAAATTAAAAGGCAGAGAACAGTACTAATACTCCAAACCTGAGCATCTCTTTCCAGCCCAAACAAGGGTTAAAAACGACATTTCCAACTCCTTACTCAGTGCCTGCTTCTCTGGAGTGGCTCAAGATGTTGCACTTCCATGAAGACAAATTTTTAAAACTAAAGCCTCTCTCTGATCCAATTTTTTTGCTGACAGCAAATAAAGCAAAATGCCAGCTTTGCAAGAGAACAAACTTCAGTAGTGCTTTCAGTGAGGCTGGTGCAGAAAAGGTGCAGCAGCAAAAGGGAAGACTTCTTCCTGTAAAAACATCTGGAGAACTCAGTTGTCCCATTGCCTGGCACACAAAACCCACAGTAGATGTGCACAGGAACTCCAGAGTTCCTCACAGAAGTTTCTACAGTCCAGTAATCTCCCTTCAATTGCAGTTAGTATAAGAACAGAAGGCTCACAGACTATTTTAGGCTCCCCTACCCTACCTTGCAAATGCATCTCCCTCTCCTCCCAAAAAATTAAGTCAATAATAAGGGCCACACAATGGGGTTACTCAGCCAAGTACAGCCATGTTCAGGAACAGGTTTATCCTGGTGTAAGTGATTTTGGGTTTGGGGCATTTTTACCTTGTTTCCAACTGTCAGAGATAATGATGCACAGAAAGAATTAGTTCTCTTTGCTGAAGTAGCAGAGAGGAAGCTTCTGCACCAGTTTCCACAATGCTAAGCACTGGAGACTCTCCAGTCAGAGAGCAAAGACAATAATTTGAACCCTGATTCCACCAGGATCTCTTCCCTCTAGCTCACCTAGGCCTCTGGGCCTTTCGATCTGCAGCAGTTACAAAGAAGACCCTGAAAGAGGTTGTAGGCAAGGTTTTTTCAAGCAGAATTGAGCAAGAACATTTTCCTAATAAGCATTATCAAATTATTTCCATGTCTTCAACTCAAAGGATAATGTTTTCCCTAGGGAACTCTCAT
Source organism: Sitta carolinensis (assembly GCA_032173965.1). Taxonomy (NCBI): domain Eukaryota; kingdom Metazoa; phylum Chordata; class Aves; order Passeriformes; family Sittidae; genus Sitta; species Sitta carolinensis. Next base: position 33,935,763 of record JAVUNC010000005.1, on the reverse strand, counting down.
GGAAGAAAACAAACACCACACTTGTTACATGATCTTCCCCATTCTCTAATACCATTTCAATGCATACCTTGATGATCTTGCATCCTGGTTAGTTGACCTAGGCTTGAACACCTCCACAATGAATTCATCCATGTACTACTGAATCCTCACTGTGTTTATCTTAGAGTATACATCCCACGTTTTGGGGGACAGGATGCTTTACACTTGTCTCACATTTCAGCAATTGGAACTGCTGAACACCCTAACCTGGAGGAAAATTGCAGGAAGATACTTTCAAAATCAAGAGTTCACAATGATTTCCCCCTCTGCTCTTAACCCAGAAGAAGCCTGGAGTCCCCTGACCCCCACCAGCCACAGCCCAACACCATTTCCATCTCTGAATTTTCATGTGGTCTATGAAACCAGGCTACAACACACAATCATGTTAAAAACTCAGGTTATGGTGAATTCTGACACAGTACAGTAAACTCAGTAGCCAAGCTGGCTTTGCTCTTACTGCCTGCTTTTGGATAAATGACGTCTGAGTCCTTTAGAGTAAGCGAATGTTATTTCCATTGTTGCAGGTTTGGAGCACAACCCAAAGAAATTCAGGTTAATTTTCTAATGAACATTTTCTTTCATCTACAGAGACCTATACAGTTACCCATTGGGTTTAAATACAGTCAAGAATGTTGTATTCTTCTAAGCCATAAATTTTAGACTTAGTTTTGAAACTATAATTTTTTCCCAAGTGAACACCAGTGTTCTCAATCTTACCACTGTCAAATGGCAGAGGCTCATCACAGGCCAAAGGTGGAGCCAACAGCACAGAAAATGATATCAGTAATCTAAGATGGTACAATGGATGCAACTCATTTTGTGCCAGAGTGAATGAATTTTGACAAGTATTATGAATTATGGAAGTACACAACAAGAATGGCACAGTATGGCAATGCAAGTGGCTCCGTGTATGTAACAGAGATATGTGTTTTATGTAACAGAATGTTCTGCTTTAGCAGTTAAAATGTTGGTCCGTGTAACAGTACCAAAAGCAATTTTAAATCATCAGAGGATGGATACTGTCACTGGTACCAAACCAATGTTTTGCATGAAATGAGCTGACAGCAGTTCAACCTGCCATACAGCCGTTTTACAGCCCTGCGTTTAACACTCACGTGCTTTGCAATGATTAGCATTCACCTGATTTAGTCAAAGCAAGAAATCAGATTAAAAAGTTCACTCAGTGGTCTAATGCTTCCTATAAAGAAAGCCCAAAGCTCCAAACATTACTACACTGATGTCTGAGTCTGAAGATGGACTGAAATTGCTTTATACACATATTTATTTTTATTCCCTTTAGTTAAGAGTTCATGTAGGTCACTGTATTTTACATAAAAATGTTATCTTAAAAAAAAGTCTGCACTTCTCACTGATGGTAAACTCTGCAAAAAGTCCAGATAAAGGCAAGAGCTAGTAGAAACTATTTCTAGATTCAGAAGTGATTACAGCACAGAATCTAGCTGTAACAATCTCAGAATGTCCACTCTCCAAGTTTTAATGTCGGAAAATTTGAAAAGTCTGGCAATAATGAGAATTGCAAAGAAATTAGACAAGCTGAAATAAAGACAGACAAAAGTGTTTTTTACTATAAAAAAGGTCTTTATTTCTTCAATACAAGGTAAACTACTATTGCAGTTTAAGACCAACACAAAAGTTGGACAGCAAATTGCTTAACAGTCTCCTAAAGGCTGAAAAAAAGAAAGCTATGAAAGCTAAAAGTTGTGCAGTATTTCAAGTATAACATCTAAAAAAATGAAATTATCCCTAAACTTACAGCTTATTTAAGTACCTCTACTGAAAATGCACTGAAATGCATATTTGCTAGGATACCATCTTACCTTGTGGAGAAATATAGGTCTCCAAAAACGCCAGTATTCAACAGACTCTTTGGCCTGCCAGCATCAGGGAACTGTTTACTATATATATAAAGTCCTTTGGAGTCAGGCATTCTGACAGGCATCCATTTCCTTACATTTTGCATTGCAATTCTGCATTCCAACTTGGATAACCCCCCTCCTGTATTTCCAACCATTTCTTGAATATTTTACTCATATATCCTTGTGCAAAGTGGGAACCAGGAAATGGAATGGTACAGGAAGACAATACAGCCTTTTGTTTAGAAAGTCAGCAGTGCTAGTAATCATCATAAAAATGTTACAGTTTACCAAATAGGAATGTATTACACCTTTAAAACACTTGGATATCCCCCCCCCTTTCTTTATTATGTTAAAAAAGGACAAATGCAGTAGTAAGAAATATGATTTTGCAATCACTTGTATTTATAAAAGCACACACATTCCTCATTTTCTTACATCTGAAGATCAAAGGAATGTCTGTTTCATAATGTGATAATAATATGCACAGTTTAAAATATTTTCTATTACAAAACACTGTGTACAAGAGGGTGAGGCTGAAGTCTATTGAATATACTCTAAAGTGTTACTTCTGAAATCATGTAAAAATCACATTACATGGTATGAATAGATGGGAATTTTTACAACTTACATGCTCCATTCCATCAGGATCAAGGTATACTGTTTACTATTTTCAAGAGTCTTCTGTAAAATTAGTGTATTTAGAAGATTTAAGCACAGGCATAGGCATCATTCCAGAACCCATTGCAATCACTGGGGCTACAGAAAGGGTTCAAGAATTAACAAACTTATCATATACAAATGGAATAAGGAGCTTTATCATATTTTGTCCAACTTGGGGGAAAACAAATCCCACAAGAACATCAAATTGATGAACTTCTATACCTCAAACTGTTCCTTAGTAAATTTATCCTCTAATGCTAAATGGAAATCTAAAAATACATGGGATGTCAGACCTTAATGGGGTATGGAGAAGAAAGAGAAGCCAGGCAAAACAACTAGAAACCAACCAACCAAACAAAAAAGAAACAACAACCCCATCCACCCCAAGTCAGTCTGAAGTATTAATTGCAAGGCATCATAATTGCAAAAGACAGTATTTCTGCATAAACATCATGATTCATCAGCAGGCTGCAACCATTATGTTCAAGACCTGTGCAGCAAATTACCAAAATAACTTGAATCTCAACTGAATCCACATTGTTTCTTTTCTATGTCACAACTGTTATTTTGGAAAGAATTCAAATTAATTTAATTTTTTAAATGGACACTGACCTGCACTTTTCTTCTCTAAAATCTTGAAGGGTTTATATTTCAATGCGGAAGCAATTTAGTGTCTCAGACTCTGAAGAGTACCAGTCCTAAATGTGCATGTTTTATATTTAAATCTACATGACTGACAGGATCTTAACGAGCATTGTATTAGGAAATTTAAGGCTGTATCTCAGGTCACACAAGAACCAAAGACAATTTTAACAGGCTGTGTATAAAATTCTATAAATAAAAATGGGAGCAATGTCTGTTTAACCTGTACACAAAGAGCAAGTGGATAAGGAAAGAAAATCAGGAATTAAGTATTTCTACAAAGAATGCCATGTATTTTACTAGAAACACAGATGACAAGTATATACAACATTTAAATCTCCAATTATCCACATACAACTAGGAAAAAAAGAACATTTACAAGGGTTTGGGTATGCAACTAAACAATCAGGTAAAAAAAATACAGTTAGAAAAACTAAGCCTCACCAGTTTCAAAGGAACAAAACCAGAAAGTATTCAGTCCATAAAGAAAAAAGCTAATGTCTAAATTTAATAAAAATATCTTGTTTAACACAAAAAACAACAGCTATCCAAGCTTATAAGCCACACTGTAAATAAAAATCTGAAGTTCTGGCAAGAATTTTTCAAAATGTAATCAGAACATTATTGGCACAGAAAGCAAAAAGGTAATGAGGAAAAAAAAACTGTACAGTTTCCAAAATGCTATGTTCTTCTTCTTAAGTACTCTGACCTGTCAAAACATATAGTCCTGTAAAATTTTACTTGAAAAAAACCCCCACCCCTCTACTTCTAAAAAAACAAACCACCAAAACAAGTTCTGTTGGTAAAGCACCACCACCCCTAAGTCACTACTTGTTAGTATTGTCTTTCAAGATAAAGGACATAGCCTTAAGATGTTATTTTCAATTTACTTATAAACTCATTCTTTGAAAAAAAATGAAGTATTTCCTCACAGATTATTTCATCCTTTTATCAGCAAAAGGAAATGAAATACAGCTGAATGAATACTAAACAGCAGGAGCCATCATGGCATCACCACCAGTCACCAAGTTTCCAAACTGCCATTTCCTGCATGTGCACAGGAAATTGCAGGAACTAAGTAAACCAAGACTCGGTAAAAGTTCTACTACAGATCCAGTTATACATGATGTACATTAGACATATTCCTTTTTGGTGTCTATCAGGGTCTTTGGATTTTTTTCTGTACATTTTTTTTGTTTTATAAAAAAATTAACAAAGGAAGCTCACAACAACAAGAAAGTATTCTCTAAATTGCAACACAGTGCAGTTAATCAGACTTTGAATATGGAGAACAGGCAGAAATAATGGGCTTCATACAGGGATCTCCTCTCTCAGGTCACAACGGTCATTTTGTTTAACTTATGTTCTTTACCCCCTGCTATTCTCTCCCTGCTATTTCCATTGCCAGCAATGGAAATATGTGAGTGAGAAATTAAACTCTATGTAAAAAGAGCAACAGTCTCAAATCTATTTCAATGTGGACTAAAATATCAGTTCCTACATAAAAGGCTTGTAACATGATTTTTTTAATTTTAAAATTTAATATATCTACCCACTGGAACATTACTTACCTGCTGTTTTTCCAATATTAGCTATTCCCCATTTAACTGCTACAGGCAGGTAATTTCTTCCTTAAACTTATACACAATAGTAAACAATGTTTTTAAATAAAGAAAAAAAAGTTATAACAGTACTGCTTGTAACCAATACCTATTCACAAAAAAGCAGGAAGTGATTCATGACTTGCTCAATACAACTTTCAGTTTTACAAAAATTTTAAAGGCAGTTTTCATTTTCAAACAGGATTAGACAAACATGTGAAATATCTTCTCAGTAGCAAATAGTTCAATAAACAGCAGTGATCCCATGAGTGAGGAACTGAGGTACACAATTTAAAAAAAAAAAAAAAAGAAAAATAGTCTGAAGCTGTAGCCAAGTCCAAGAGCATCAACCTGGCTGCAGAAAACCTGGTTGAATAGTAGGTGCCAAAAATATTAGAGCATTTCAAGCTCATGCAAAACTTCTGCAGTTGCACAAGCTACTGGTCCCAACTCAGTAAAGCATAAAAATCACTCATGTTTGCAAATACGACACTTAAAGCATATGTTTACATTCCTTGAAATCTATGAAATGTAAGCACATGCTTCATATGCTCTGGAAAACCAAACAGATTTAAATGCTTTTCTGAACAGGGTAACATTATAAGTCAGCTGTAAAATCTTCAGAATTGGTAAAAAAAGAAATCAAGAGACTTCTAAGAGTTACCTCTTAAAGCCATCTGAGGTCTTGAAACTTAACTTAAAACATTAAGTGCAGCTATTTCAATGAGTGACAACTCCAAGAGCATGCCTGTTACATAATGCTTTACAACAGAATAAAAGTGAGCCTTTGTGCAAGGCTGACAGAAATGGAACTTTTGTAGCTTTTACAAAATTTCTATTTGCTTGCATTTCACACGTGATGAAATTTAAAACAAATCCTTTAATTTGATGCCTACTTTCATTGAGTGCTCCATTAATTTGTTTTTAGATAAATTTACAAAACCTCATCTGACAAATTTAATCAGTGCCATTTTTTGCTAAGACATTTAAATATTGCCCACTAATGAACAAGGACATACAAATGTACCTTCTCTTTTATATGCATGTGTGAATAAACCCCGAAGTATTAAGAAAATACCAAACCCATGAAGTCATAAAAATGGTAACATCTTGTTTCTTCTGGCACATTTCTAATATACAACTATGTACAGACTGCTACGGCCTTGTGGGTGGACAGGCAACACAGACAAGCACTATTACTATAAAACTGTAAACAACTGCAGGATTTTGGATGTTTTAAACCTAACCTTTCTACCCCTTATTATGGGCAGTTTAAGTTCATATGAACAGTTTAAGTTTACATTAAGTGTAGTGGCAATAAGGATCAAGGCTGTATGAGAGACAAAATTTTCAGCGTACTAAAAATCACAGACCTGGAACTATGTCTCCTCAGAACAAGTGACCACAGAGAGCTGCAGTTTTTACAGTTTTATAAGTCAATTAGCATATTCACAAGCCACCTATGTAAACACTACTAAAAAGCAAAACAGAATTAAAGGTTTTATGTAACCACCTATTTTTGTATCAAAATTGAGTGGGAGAGCGCAACATTAGTATGTTTTACTCGCTGAATGTAAGATTAGGTTGAGGCATATGCAAAACTATTGCGATGTTTTTGAAGACAGCATCAATGTTTTCATTGTAACATTATCTTTAAATATTGCTGAACACATGACTTTCCCTGAGGTGTAAACATCAAATAACTTGAACAGCTTTACACATCAGCCCCATTAAACAGTTTATTACAACACTACATCTACTGTAATCAGTGGTGCTGTGTACAGACATTATATGAACAGTTTAACATGAACAAACTACTATAAAAACAAGCATTTACTTGACTTTTTTCAATTGCTTGCACATTATAATTGCCAAATGTATATAACCAGTAATAAAGTTGCAAAAGCTATAAGGTTTAAATCACACAGGTTTCCCTCAAATAAAACAGTTAAGCAACATAAAAAAGTAAAAGAGCTACTGGTTACCATGTATGCAGATTTGCTTTATTCAGATCTATTCCTGTTCATATTATCCATGAATCCTTACAGGCTCAGTTCAATCACATGAAGCAAACTGCTGGACAAGCATCTTTCCTTGAAGAATGTATCTTGTCTTGCACGCTGTTCCTCTTCCTTCAGCTGTAATGTGTCAAAATTTGTGATGTAGATTTTGCTAGTCCCCAAAACACACAGAAAATTGTTGGCTTATCTATACATACAAACTCGTGCATCTACTTCACCATGATGTTATCTAACACAAAGCACCCAGAAGCAGTAGCTACTCATTTGAAGTTGTTTTCTAATACAGTAATTAAAAAAAAATTAATGTTGTTGTACAACGAAGTTGAATGAATATAAACTTCACAGTTAAAGTACTGATGATTAAGAAATAACTACTGCTTCTGTGACTGACTGCAAAATTTATATAGAACACTTCCTAAAATATGCGTTCTGCAAGAGTAACTGAACAAGAATTTAAAGTAACTTTACCACAATTAGATTTTTACATTTTTACCTGCCCACTTACATAGGTTTTAAAACATTTAAGTAATTAATTGATTGTATAATGAAGTGGATGGCTCACAGCTCAGTAACATTTAAAAGCACACAGAATCTGACACCAAAAGTTCAAAAGACTAGTGGCAAGCTGGATGGGGTTCACATCTAAAAATATACACTTGCAATTATGCACAAGAACCCCATTTTCAATTAATACAATGTAGATTTCCTCACCTACTTGCCCATGAAAAGAAACCCAAGCCCTACTTCCTACTCTCATCTATTTTGGCAAATCAGGGAACCACACAAATTAAAGTTAATTACCCTAAGAGTTCACAAAATACTTGGGAAGGTATAATTCCATACACTGGATTTCAGTTGAATTCCATTACAAAACAATTAGCTATCTTAATTTCATTAATAATTCACAATTTCAACATTCAATAATTTCAAAAATTTGTTTCAATCAAATTCTTTTAAAAACCCAACACATTATTCATTTGAAAATCAAGACATTTAGAGAAGCAATTTCATGAACGTGCAACAGTACACAGCTGTCAAATATTCTTCTACTAATACAATAACTTCAAAGCAGGGAAAATTAAATATGCAATTTTTCTTTTTCATTTCCTTAAAGTGACTGTTAACAATTTTTTTAACAATAACTTAAAAATATCCAAAATATAACCAAGTAGACCCTATACACTACAGTATGCACATAAACTAATCCAAATCAGTGAGTGAAATTTCTCTTATTCACAGATTTTGTTCCCAGGTTCTGAATGCAGCAATAAGTAACTACTTTTGGGAAGCTCCTTCCCCAGATGCCAGTGCTTCCAGAAGAATTATGGACTTTTGAAATTAATTAGTAGCAAAGTGACAAAGTGCTAACTCCACAAGAAAAAATATGTTTGGAGTTGTGAGCTAAGTTAGCACAAAGACAGGAGAGAATCTCAGTTTTCCAGCGGAGCAAGTCAGTACCTGACAGCTGTGAGACTGCACATCAGAATTTGCTGCTCTCATCATACAATTGCTGCAGCCAGAATTATGGATCTTTTTTATGTCTATGGCAAGACTTAACAGATCCAAAGCATCCTATATTCGATTTATAATGCTACCATAAGAAAGCTTCAGTTCCTGAGAATAATTTGCTATATTCGTAAAGGTACTTATAGAACTACAGGAACTCTAAAGAAAGGAGAATAAAGTGAATTTAGGATTACTGCTTTTTGGTATAGGGCTCTTAAGATAGTCAGCACCACACTGAGCTGTTATTTTTAAAAACATGACCAACTAAAATCCAAAGTGGTGTACATTTTGGTTCCAAGTATTCTGCCACTATATCTTGGCAAAACTGGAAACCCTTGTGGTTCCAAGAAGAAATAAATCTGTATGGATTACACCTGTGTGCTTAGCCCTTTCAGTATTCTACAAGCAAGTAGAATATTGAAGCAACAAAAAACTTGTAAAAAAATGAAATCTCCAGTCAGTATTTCTTAGCATCTTTCCATCTGCCTCAAGCTCATACATAAGCTATCTGTCCCAAGTACACGTTAGGTTTGCACAATTTAACACCAAATAGCAATCAGTTTCTTAGCATTTCTACCAAATTTACCAATGCTATCCAAATTGCAGACTTAGGTGTTGAATAGAAATGTTGTGGTTTAAAAGTTAGGGGTTTATGCCAGAACATTTCACAAATGAAAGCAAAGAACTTGAGTGATCAAACACTTCTTATTTATGCGAGATGCAACTTGAGTACTTTTTAACCCACAAAGACACACTGACAACAAAACCCCAATAGATTTCTTATAAATATATATATATCAAAAGCATCTTGCAATAGCAGGTCTAATTTTTCCCTTTAATTCCGATTATCCAAATATTCACATGAAAGCTTTAAACAGCCTTTAAAATTTAAAAAATTATACAGCAATTTTAAAGCTGTATATACCCATCAAGTTTTAGTATAGTAGTTTATTTTCAGAGATTGATTCCAATCTCACATGTTCACATTTCAGTAAAATGCACAATACACATTTGTTATTATATCCTAGAAGCTCCTATGAATTACTTCATGTAATTCTCCTTTATTTTATTCTATACATAAAAAGAAATACACAAACCAAAAATCCCACAAAAAGTGTCAGCTTAAAAGCCCAACATTTCTTTTTAATTTAACCTACATTCCAGAACATCACAAAACACCCCAAATATTCTGATGCTTTAGCTATAACAGTGAGAAAGAAGGAATTTCAAGCTTGACTTTCTACTTGTCTTTCAGCACGTAAGCAGACATACACATGGTTCTGTTCATCATACATGTACAGACTATTTTATCAGCACCAGCACCTTCTCACAATTGCTGTCTGTTCCCCCTTCCTATCATAAGTGTACTTACCTGCTGTCTTTGTTCAGTCTTAGTGTATAATTTAAGATCAACACAAGAACAATTTCATGACTGTATAATTTCACATGGGGAAAAATGCTCCTAAACTAATTTCATTTGTAAGGTATTTTTCTTCAATTATCCCAGCCTGTCTATTCACCAAAACTAAATGATGAACAGAGAGGTACGTTCGGAAAATTCCATCTTTAGTTTACAAATTGAAAAGATATGAATTACTGGAAAGTATTTTTCACATTAATATATGAGGAAGAGACAAAAATGTAGATCAAGCTGCCACAGGGAAAGATAAAAATGAAGATTTCTCATATGTTTCTTTTTTTTTTGTAAAAAGGAATCTTAGTTCTCAAACCACAATGAGCAAAAGTAAAAAAAAGTGATTTTTTTTTTTCATTCTTTGAAGAACATTTTATCAAACCAATGTTTTCATTCCTGTGTTTCATATACCTAAAAGTTTCTTGGGGAACTCTTCGCACAGATCAAATTTGTCAAAACTAATGAATTCGCAAAAAAAAAAAAAAAAAAGCCCAGGATATGAGGAACAAAAAAAATTAAGTGTGTCTAAAGACACCTCAGAAGTCAGTAAAATTACAGCAACATATTCATAGGAAAAAAGTAATAAAAGTTATGCATTTGAAAATAAGTAGCGCAGGATATTTCGTTCATTTTTTAAATCCTTGATTCACCCTCAAGAAAATCAGATTCATTCAAAGAACATTAATAGACAACTCTGTGTTTCTACAAAACACCAGAGTAATGGTAAAACAGACTTTAAGAAGCACATAAACCAGTGGTACTGCTTGCCTCTATCATGCTACATTGGATTTCAAATACTGAATCAGATGCACAAAGCATTATTTATCTGGTGAATGCTAAATACAAGAAGAATAGTGCCAGCCCCTCATAAAACACACAGTTAAAAAAAAAAAAGGTAAACAATATTCATAATAGCTCAGAGTAGACCTGATATAATTCTAGACAGGTATATATACCCAGGTCTTGAACAATGTTACCACACGATTCACTTAATATTAAGTGGAAGCTTAGTATTAAAATAGCCTATTAAAAACAGGCATTTGCCAGTTCATTACAAGGTTTCTTACAAGGCTAATTTCATACTTCACTTGATGTTCAAGTGGTTATTAGCAGTTACAGGACCGTTCCAACATAGAGAAGCAAAAATATAATAAATACTATGTAAGTCATCAGTACCATTTCCTCTCCTACTGACACAAAAAATGCCAACCATGCTGCTTCTTGAATCACTCAAAAGCTGAAAGTTATTTCAGAGTGATCTGAGAGAAGTTTTTGAAGAAGCATATAAGCCTTAAACTGCAAATTATTTTGCTTACAGTGGTTTGAGAGCAGAAAAATCAGAGAATAAACATGAAATATGAAGTACAAAGTCTACATACATATCAACTGTTACAAAGTTGTGGTTTTGTCTTTGCAATTCAATTCAAATCCATTTTAAATAGGAAATAATCAATCAACCCAGTAACAAAAACATAAAAAGAAAAACTTAACATTCAGCAGTAATAGAAATTCAGACAGATTAAAATTGGGACAATGTATCAGCTGGAAATACATTACTGATTATCAGTTAAAAAAAATTCTGCCTAATAAGTAAGGACTCATGCTGATGAAGTCACATTACTATTCTGTTTGTACACATTAATTTTGCTGTTAATTCTTTTAAATGTCATTCTATTGGGTTTTTTGATTAATACAGGTTAGAGGTTTGTCTTAAATCCATTGTTATCTTTTACATTTACAGGCTTTCTATGAGCAAAGGCAAGATGTTCCAAGGAAGCATTCAGTTTATAGTAATTCAGGAGAATCGACTGTCAATGTACATGAAGTCATACTCAAGTGAAGGCACAAAAAACTTGCAACAATTTAATTTTAAATCATGAAGTGTACAAACAGAAGTGTAAACACTTGATATGGTACAACTAAACTTTTTAGAGTTTTACTGTTATAAACATATTTTGTAAGTTATTCCAATTTAACCCATTTCTATAAATGTAATACAGTACAAACCGAATTTCACTGTTTACAAAAGTTTTCACAATGGACCCTTAGAATCCTCCTGAACTAGATATGTAACACTTTGGAAAAATGCCAGTACAGTATCACAGTCATGACTATAGGTACACAGTAAGGAGAAATATAGGTGCCATTCATAGGGTGCAGGCACAGAGGCAACTTCACGTTTTCTGGCAAAACACAGTAATATGGGGAATAACTCGTTTCAGCACTGTTGATATTTATTAAATGACTGAGTGTTAAATCAGTTTATGACTATTATTCAATGTAAAATATGAAACAAAAAATGTATGGAAACATACATCTTAGTGAAAATGAAACATACAAACCAGGAGATAACTTATTTCTTTCATGTGTATGTGTATAAATATATAAAAACAAAACTACAATAAAGCTCTTCTTCATTAAGACAGCAACAAGACAAAATGTTTACAACTTAACTTAAAAAAGTACCAAATGCTTTCATTTACATGTAGTATACTAAATTTGCCATTTAAATCAAGTTCTTAGGACCTATTTTCTTTGCACAAGGGAATCTTACGGAGACACCCTTTTGAAAGAGAAGTCCCAGCACACAACAAAGCTGAAGGATCTTGCAAATATTAAATCCCACCTGAACTGAGACTGAAATCACAGCCTCAGTGTAAATTGTGTAAATCAGAAATTATAAAATACAACCTAACGCTGTTTGATATATATTCTTGGGGTAAGAGAGTAGGAAATCCGTATTTGGCACAGTAAAAATCTGTATCTATGTACACAACACTTAATATACAAAAATTAAAGCTAGATTAGTAAACTATGCCAAGAGCTAAAAAAAAAAAATCTTTCACTCCAGGCTATTAACAATTTTTAGTATGGTATGCTCATCTCCACTAGAAGGAAAATGCTCTGGAAATGCATCCATTACTCATCTCGATGGTTACCTCTATTAGTAACAACTATTTGCAAGTATCAAAAATACACAGTTATTATAAAAGGTAAAAACCCAGTTCAACAAAAGAAATATATTTACTTTTGTTATATCTGTATTTTTATGTTCTTATTTTACAATTAAGAACCAGAATTGATACTTTTACTAAATTCCAGAAATATTTCTACCAATCCATTTTTAATGGCAAAAAGTGGCATTAACAGAAATATACTGCCAAAGTTATTTCAGCTGCCATGTTTTACCTTCCTATTTAAGCCTTTGAGTCCCCTTCTCTAGGTCAGTTATTTCTTTTTATGTCCCCTGCTGGTATATGAACCTGAGACAAGAGCCACTTAATTCTCAACACACTAGAATATTTACTCTTATAATTTGCTCTCTCCCAGAGGAGTGACAGTGACACAAAAAGCCTGACTGAAAAACTGATATTTAACACACACATAACTCTACTTTCACTTAGAACTATACTACATTTTATTTGACTTCTATAAGTTTGCTCTGCAACATCTATAAATGAATTTCTGAGATTAAAAAACACATGCAAATCTGGAAACTAAATCTGAACTTAAATGTAAGAAATGGAAGCTGGGCAGACAGGCACACTGACAAACTTCAATTTCACTGCAGATTTAGTAGAAGTTCTTTCAAAAAGGGAAAAGACCACTAGAGGGTCACTATTAGGTAGGGTTGGCTTCTTTTCAATTGTCAAATTATACGGAATCATGGGTGACTTTAATTCCCAACCCTCAAAATGGGATATTATATAATGCAAACATTTCTATGTATTTTAAAGCAGTGCATTGAAAAAAGCATTGTTTAGCATGCTACTCTAGCTGTCTAGACATCTGATGCATACAAGACTTCAGAACCATGAAATAAAAGAGCATGTTAGTTTGTGACCAACCAGAAAAGAATCAATCTAGTGTCATACATTTGTTTACTAGTCTTCACAAAATGACTTTACTACTGAAGGGGGACGGACTGAAAAATCAGGGTGTTGGGCAACAAAATGATAATACATTTTACTGAAGGTTAATACCTGGATTTAGCTAGAAGGCATTGATACTGACAGGTCACATTTCATAAAATAAAGAGCAAAATGTGATTATATTTCCTGAATTTGACTAAAACTCACCAAGAAAAAAAAAAAAAAAAGAAACTAAAAACAACACAAAACAAAACAACAAAACCCACAAATACCAAAACCCACAAAATCACCACCGTACCTGTGCAAGGACAATAACTGCATGGACATTGAAATAATCCACACACAATCTATGAAGGGCTAAATGCTGCAGTGCTTACAGAAGTATATTTTAAAATACAAAATTAGTATTTTTAAATACAATTAAGAAATAAAACTGTAAAATTCATATAATCATTTAAGATCACAAAGTGAACAGTCTAACTTATTGCCTTAAGAAGTGGTTCAATCACATTTCATAAAAAGTGGGAACACTATTATCAGCCAAAATAAAAGCAGTGGCACACAGAATGTAAAAGATAGGAGGGAGCAAGTATTTGCGCAATTAAGATGAGTTAATTACCTGTTGTTACTTACCTACATTCGTGTCAGGTGCTGCAAGGAGAAAGTGATTCAGTACCTACTGCAGGCTCATTTAAATACAGACATGAATGGTATAAATAGTCTCAAACCTAGAGTGGTTACTTTTTAGTATGTCAGTAAAGAACAAGACAGAAATGCTCACCTTCTTTAACGGTGACGATATTCTCTCTCTCTGTCTCGTTCTCTGTCACGGTCTCTGTCACGGTCGCGATGCCTCTCCCTCTCACGGCTCCTTTCCCGGTAATAGTCATCATGACGATCTCTACTACGTGATTTGTGGCGCCTACTTTTTTCTCGTGACCTACTGTGGTCCCTCTCTCTGGATCGCTCACGTCTTCTAAAAGAAATTACTTCATTAACTTTTTCTTCAAAATACTTGTCATCCCCATGCCCGTTTTGTACTGTGCTCATGAGTATGAATTTGCCCAAAAACAGGTATGAGGGAAAGATCTGTTCATCATGATGCAGGTATATTTTTGTATATAACATTAAAGACATCTGGTACAAACAGTGGTGGCTAAGAACTCAGTTACAAGTCGGAAGGGGCACCCACTTTCTAATGTAACAAGGAAAAGTCAAAGTACATATACTGAGAATGAAGGGTAACTGAAATTAGCTGGGGGAAATACACCACATCTCTACACTACCATCACTACAACATGGCTGCTAATCTCTATATGGAAAATATGGGCCAAACCCAGTAAAACTAAAAAACTAGAGTTAAATTGAAGGCAGCTTTCCAAGGTTCAGGAAAGCCTTATTTGGTTCCTTCACATATTTCCTGTACCCCTCAGCAAATCATCAACCTCTTATATGCCTTAGTTTCTTCTCTGTAAATTAGTCCTGCACTACACCTTCTCTTTTTTAAGAGCAGATGGAAGAGGAAAGTTTTACCTGGATCCAGAACCATAAGACTTGGACTCAATTCCATGAAGGCAGTCCTGAAGAGAGCTAATAAGGACTTTGCAGCGATCATCTGCAGATACTTTGGACTGTTTGATTAAGGAAATGGCAGTTACCAAGGTCTCTATGGCACTTCCATAGTCCCCTGAAAATAATATCGGATCAGGATCAGAAAATTATGCAAATCAAAACATAGATTTTCATCTGTAACAGTATTAGCACTTTGAGTATCTTCTCTTAATCAGCCATCTAGATAATTCATTGTAGCACCAAATATTAAAATACTGTCCAGATCAGTATTTAGAAGGATTTCTTAGAAACTAACTGAAGCACACTACAAAATCAGTGTCCTGTCAGGAAAATGTGGCTTCAGGCCTTTCATATTCCTAATTTAAAAACAAACCCTATAAATTCTTTTCAGTTGGGTAGAATAGTAAACACATTGAGTTTTACTAACCAGCACTGGCATCTGATACAGCCCTTGAAATGGCACTGCTTGAGATCGCCCTATTTCTATTCATGATTTCTTCAAATTCTGCTTCACTTAGAGGTGTCCTCGCAGCATCCATTTCTCTGCAAGCAATAAAACTAGTATTTAAAAGGTTAAGGAGAACTTCAGAAGCTTATCATTGCAATTTCAACAATCCAAGTTTGCAACTTTAAGCAGTGACAAACAGAAAAGAAAGCAGGATCTGTGTTTGGTTTTGTTTTTTGTTAAGAACCATCGTTACAATATAAAAATCCTGAAAGCTTAAAAAAAACAAATCAAAAAAACCCCAACAAACCAACCAAAAAATAAACCCAAAAACCCCAATAAAGACATTGCTGTATAAACAGACTTTTTTTTTGTTCATCCCATTTATGTCAAACATTCAGCAGCACTTAATATTGTGCTTGACAAATATTTACAATTTTTGTAAAATCCTTGAAGGTACATAAATAGATATTCCCAACTGAATGGATGTGGAAATACATGTACATAGGCAATGCAGCTTTGAGCAAAATCAGAGAAAATTTCATAACAGTACTGGAATCAGAACTATATGATCCTGTTTCCCAGATCTTAACTAAGACCAGAATGCTGTAACTTTTGAAAAACAAATACAGTTATTATCTTTAAAACACTCAATTTTCTGAATGATATGTCAGCATTTTACAGCAATTTTTTTTTTTTTTTTTAATTTCTGGTCAAGTTCAAGGTACTCCAATTTAATCTCCCTACTAGTCAAAGTAAGGAGGAAGCAATAAAGCAGAATCCTCATACTCATAACACTTCAATTATCATCTACCTATACAGGGTTTGCAAAGTAACAGAAGTAAACCTAAATTTTCCCAAAAGTTTTGCAGTGTCCTATTAGCCAGTCTCTGTGTCACATAGAAAATTTGGAGAAATGTGTTAAGAGATAAATGCTGAGACTGTCAAACTGGCCCACTGCTTGATATTTCTATATCAAGTGTTAGTTCTTCTGGTAGAAAGAAAATGCAGAATAATAAGCAATGCTATCCTCTTAATTGCAAGAAGTGGAACAAGATCCTATAGCCAGTTTAGCATAAGAGGAAATGTCTAAAAATTCATACCTCCCTGAGTTTTGAGTATTATTTTTCGTGTGCCTCCCATAGAATGGAATATGTAATTTTTCTCTTATGGACATGTTATTTCCAGTGAAACGCCTATGATATATAATTAATGACAATTTAAATAGTTATGGATGATAGCTTCAACATTATTAATGAAAATACTGGACAGTAAGTTATACTGTCCTATTCCCACTCCTTCCCTCCCCAGACATTCTATAAACTGCAGACAACCTTGATTTTGTCCATCAAAAAAAACACCCAATACCTTATAGTTTTATATTTCAGGCAATTAAGCCAAATGCTTGAATTTCTACAGGTTTTTTTGTATGAACATCACATGTACAAATGCTTGGGGGGGGGGGTTAAACTTTGTGGTAAAAAGAGAATCAAAGCACAGCATCTTTGCAGAAAACATTTTAAGCCAGAGAAGTGTATCGTATGCTAACAGTAAAATTACTACTGAAAAATTTAAATCTAACTACGTAAAATCTCTCCTACAATTTATGCCAAAGTTTTTAACAAATATGGTGAAAATCAAGAAACAGCAGCAAGACAGATGCTTGAAACCACAGATGAATAAGATGTTTCAAACAAGATGTGAAAAACTTGACAAATCAAGTCAGGGACTTAAGAACTCTGTCACAGATAGGATTAACCACAGGAAAAGCCACTGCTACAAACACACCAAAATGCACAGAAACATCTTGATAGGAAAGGAAGGTATAGGTCTTGGAGTAAATTCACACCTGGCTTTTAAAACAAACACCAAGTTTTAATTAAATCCTGGAGAAAAAAGGGACAAGCAACACTACTGAAAGATGAAAATGGTATGAGCTTGGTATGACCTCAACATATGCACATATTTGAAAAAGAAAACTATAGAGCATTCTTAAAAGGCAGCCTGCAAAGCATGATAACACAGGTAAAAGTCAGAATTTCAAGTCGAGACAGAAGCACAACCAGAAGCTGTCACATAAGAAGTGATGTATAAGTTTACATGTAGAACATATGGAATGACACTGCCAAATGCAGCAAAGACAAACAGTTCAGAGCTGAAAAGGGAAGTGAGATTACCCGTGTTGCATTTCAGGATTTTCCTCCTTCTGCAAACATGTTTCTCAGAATTTATTCCCCTGGAGAAGTTAAAAGGGACAAACTACAAGATTGGTGGGATCCCTTCTGGCCCTACTTCTAATTGTTCCTAACATTTGTATTAAAAGGGAAAAATAAAATGCTTCCAACAAGAGGAGTAAAATCTGCTACCCAAACACATTAGACAAAAAGAACTCACCTTCCGGGTGGCCCATAGTCACCTCTGTCATATGGTGGAGGTCGGCCATATGGATCTGTCGGAGGTGGGCCACGGCTGTCTGAAGTGGGTATGCCACTATTGGCAGGTGGGGGGAAGAAAGCTGGATTCACATGTGGTGCTGGTGGTGGAGCACCTGGCGGTGGCCCAGGGAGATGTGGAGGAGGAGCAAGAGTCAGGGGTGGCCCAAGAGGGCCAGGCGGACGAGGGGGAAATGGACCTGGAGGTGGAGGTGGACCCTGCTGAGGTGGTGGTGGACCAGGTGGTGGCCCATAGCCTGGAACTGGTGGTGGAGGGCCTGGAGGAAGTGGCCCGAGTGGAGGCTGACCAAAAGGCTGTCCTGGAAACAGAACTGGTGGTGGTGGACGATCACCACGATTAGGAGGTCCAGCTAATGGAGGTGGGAGGACCTGACCAGGAGGTGGAGGGCCTGGTGGGCCTGGTGGGCCAGGAGGACCTAAGGGTGGACGTGGGGGAGTTTGTCCAGCTAAAATAAAAAAATAAAATAAAAAAAAAACAAAAACAAACAAAATTGAGTGAATAAAAACAAAGAAATAAAATCCTTTAAAATTCTTCTGTTTTTTAATTCTTAAAAACAATGACAAAAACAAAACTAACCCTCCCTCCCTCAACACTGTACAACATGTACAAGACATGCATGTTCCTGCTTTGGGTCAAGTGGCTTAGAAAATTTTAAACTTATCTGTATCTACTGATACTAGATAACTAGAGATATCTAAAAAGAACATGATCTTTAACACTGACAATTCCCCTCCTCAAATAATTTAATCACCTGCTGTTGTTTCCAAAACCCACAAGAAGATTAAAAAAGCTAGAAAACATTGCATCTAGTCTTTCACATGGGACTTAAGATAAAATACATACTAAAAATATGGGAGAATCTGTATTGGAGAAAGTAACGTAAATGCAGTATCCAAACCTTTTTTTAGATTTTCACTACTGTTCTTTCAATTTGACTATGCTTGTTGAACTATTAGCAGACAATCTATTACTGAATGACATTTACTAAAAAATATGTCAGCTGAAAAAAGAACTCACTGCAGTGCAAACCTAACTGTTTAACATATTTCTTGTATAGCAGATACCTAATTAAACATGAACACCTCCTCTTCAAATTTCTGGTGTTTTAAGTGCCTACTAACTGACCTGTTAGTGGGCATGAATCAAAGGTTGAGTTTCTGATCACATGCAAATTTGTACTATAATAAGGAAATTAGTTACTTTACCCTCTGCAAAAGCAGGCATTCTCAGCATATAAGCAAATCAGAAAACATCAACTACACTACACTAAAGCCAAATTTATGTGCTAACATGATCTGTTTTAATTATTTTCATACTTTTATATGTATATGGACTTAGTATAAAGAATGTATCTAAAAAAGCTCTTATCTTGTTACCAAATTTACTAAGTACAACTTCTTGTTGAATATCAGCAAAGGAACAATCAAATCCTACAATCTAGCTGTGTAACACTGATTATGGGTCATTACAGAATTGCCTTGATCTTTATAATTTCCCAAATAAGTAAGCCACATTGAAACACAATTAAGATTGGAACTCCATATATGCTAATTTTACCTGGGAAAGGTGGTGGTGGCCCTCCTGGGCCTGCCGGGCCAGGGAATCTGTCTCCACCTGGAATGGCACCTGGAAAACGGCCCCGACCTCTATTACTAGGTGGAAATGCTGCTCGTGAGCTTCCTCCTGGGGGACCAGCTTTACCTTCCCCAGACATCTGGCCAGATTGTGTGGCTGCAGTAGAAAAGCGGAAGTATCATTACCTAGATCAAAGTAGTTTAAAGTATTTCAACACTTCATCTAAAGTTTTATGCAGTGCTAAAACTTAGACCTTATGAGCACCAACTTGCTCCCCACACCCAAACGCAATGCATTTGGGAGGAAAACCTTTCTTTGCTAAAATACTCTGCCTCATACTAAAGGAAGAGGATCTGGAGAGACTGCCAGAGTCCTTCCTTCAATAAAGCCCAAGGCTGCACTGGGAAACACAAGACATGGTGGTAAAGTGCAATACAGGACCTCTATACCCCATTCTATTATAAATGCAGACCGTCCATCCATTACAATCCAGTTTGTCTATAAATGTTAAGTTTCTAAATGCTCTTGTGCTTTTTTTTTAATTACAATCACAAGAAATTGAGAAAGCATCTGCAGGTGTTGAGAACTGCATGAAGCTGCAACGTTCTTTCACAATGCAACAGCTCTTCAGTGTACAAAGAGATTTCTTTAAAAAATGATACAACTTCATTCACCTGAACTCTAAGTATTTTATGGCTATTTTAAACTGTGTAGAAGTTATAAGACGCTGCGCTAAAAAACTGCCATTCTAAGACTGCACTTAATAAAAGCTTACTTTTCCTTGACTGCATTTCAAATTGACTCAGAAACTGTTTATTACATGGAGTTACAACAGGATTCTGCCCATGCAATTCTCTTTTAGGCAATAAATCCATCAACTTTTTGGAGGATGCTTCCGATCCCACACCCACAAGGGCAAACCTGAAAGGAAACCAAAATACAGGTTTGTTCATTTTCTGACATCCTGACATCTCATGGAAAAGATTACACACAGTAAGCAAAAGAATACTTGACAAGTAGACACAGAAAACGTCTCATGCATCTTAGCCCAATTTTCAGAACAGATAAAACAACTTATCCTAGGACATAAAAAAAGAAGGAAACAAAAGAGCAAGTACAAGATGCATCAAAATTTATCACAACAAAGGCAGCTTTTTGGTGGAGTATCAACCAAATGTAATGAATTCATATGACCAAGTTATTAAGCACTGCGTGAGCACACACTGTGTGCTCATTGCTCCCAAAGAGACAGAAAGGCACATTCATGCATGGAAATTTAAGTTGTCAGTGAAAAATGGGCTCAAGCACTTAATGGAAAATAAAGATGTAAAGCAAGGTTTAGTAATGAAGGTTGGGGGAACAGCATTTACACTGAAGGAAAACAAGCATCACCACCACACAAACTAAAAATCTAGGAATAGTCTTAAATAAAGACATCCAACAAGCTTTAACTCACAAAATAATGAGACATGCAATATCATCACAAAAATTTATACCTGAAATTAAGTCATTAGTATGAAATTATATGCCAAATCATTTCTGGATCAGTAAGATTAACAGTTCAAAGACTGACAATTATGAAAATTGAGAACTTCTTCCCCTCCCAAACTTCAGCCCACATATAGAAAAAACAATTGACAAGTTCTTACCCTTTAGACTGGCCATTAGCACGATTTTCAAAAAATTTTATCTCCAAAATGTCATTTACCCCCAAAGAATGAACTGCTTCAGTTAAGTCTTCATCTGTTGTCCACTGAAAAATATTTTTAATATTCAACTATGAAAGCTTATCTGAAACACCAGGCAAAGGGCAACTAAATTTTCCATGGATTTTTTAGTGTGTGTGTGAAATTGACACAGAGGAATACTTTATTCAAGCTGTCAATATATTCTGACTTTTGGAGTAGTCATTTTTATTTCTCAATTCAACAATTAGTTCAGCTAATTCAGGCACATTTTACTGATTCCATTCGTGTACTTCAAAATGGGACAACTGTCCTGGGTTGAAGTATATTCTATCATCATCTTCATGAACTGCTGAAACCAGGTGAGGCAGTGCTCCCTGCCTCCCCCACTCTGGACTGTCTCCTGTTAATGGGCCCATCAGGCCTTATCACATGACTCACCATCCCATTGGGAGATGCTCCGCCCAGAGGGAGGAACCAAGCATTCCAGCCTGGATATAAGCTGAGACTCTGAACACCAGAACAGCGTTTACCTACTGGATTCCCAGAGGACAAGAGCTACTGCTGGATCTTCACTTCATCAGAACCACTCTGCTTGCACTGCTACCACCATAGAGTGTCACGTTGTATTCTGTCTTTGTCAGTGTTCTTGTACTACTGCATTTATTTATTTCTTTTAATTTTTTTTTCTATAAAATTATAATTCTGACTTAAGATCTCCCACTGGTTTGATTTCAAACTAGTACAACAACTTAAGTCAAGTCAGGTCCTTTACTTACCTCTTAGCTCCTGAAAGACTGTAATAATTAATGAAAAAACCACCTACAGTAAGAAATTATAAGAAATTAAAAAACCTCTCATTTTTATTTATCTTTTAAAATAGAATTTTGCATATGTGGGCTCTGAAGAACCTGATTTCATGTAAACAGATAAAAGCTCCACTTCATTCAGCTACTGACCAGCTCGTGCACTGTTCGCTTAACTGTAATTGATTTTAAAACACATTAATTCTAATAAAGGTAATTGTCCTAAAGGTGACTGCAGTTCAGTGAATTATCATAAGCCTGTTCTTGGAAAGAGAAATAAGCCTCAAGACAAATACCTGAAAACAGTTATGATGAAAGAGACACTGCAGATGGAAAAGGCCATGGAAAAACGTGAAAAGTAATTTCAAGAAAATCCCAGAGAACCTTTAGCCTCCTTTTAAGCAAAAACCTTCACCAAGAGTTTGCTAAAAATTTGGTTTGTTTCGTAACCTTGAAGTATTTACAGGCATGAAGTATTTCATAGCTCAAACCTGTTCTCTTCTTTGACTTGGTTCTCTGAAAACCTTAAGAACATAGTAGCATAAATATCTTTTCATAACACTTAAAACATGACAGAAACTTTAAGCTTATATTTACTGATGATGTTCTTGATTTTTAAGACATCATGACAGCTCCAGACAGGCTCTCTGAATTTCACGTAAAAGGAAAAAAAGACCCCAGAACCACAAAAAAATGAAAGAAAAATCAAACCAACAACAAAAACAACTGGTTTTTGATACTCATAATATTTCATATAAAACTTTTAAAGCAAAAAAAAAAATTTCAGATAGTTACATCCATAATTAAAATTCTTGTCTACAACTAAACAGCAATAAGATACTTACCCAAGTGAGATTTCCAATGTACAAGGCAATTCTCTTTCCAGTATATGTATAGACAACATTTGGTGCAGCTCCTTTACCTACATCATCCCCAACAGATGGTGGAAGAGAATCCATGTAATCACGATCCTCTGGAGCATCTCCATTATTTGCAGATGGAGAAATTACATCATCATATAAATCAATCTGATCATGCCCACCATATTCAGCCTCCTAAAATAAAAAAAGACATCTTGATTATAATTAATATTACTTTTAAAATTTATTGAAGCAAAAGTTGTGATAATTGCCATGTTCCACAGACACAGTAAGTCTGATCAACCACCTATACAACATCCCTGCTGAAAAGCTAAGCACCAGTTTCACCACATCAAAACACGTAAAATTCTTATGACTCCTTTATATTCTAAACATATGTGGAAAAAAATACTTCCGGCTATTGTTTTCCATTCCAGTACTTTTGCCCTTGTAATATAAGCAGAAATCAAAAAATCCACAAACCCTACTCTCAGAATTGTATACATTAGAATGCAGAAGTGTCATGCTTTAATCTCAGATTGCAACTGAGTACAACACAGTTGCTCACTCACTTCTCCCTCCCCAACCACTCCACAGGATGAGTGAGAAAAATCAGAAAAAGGTAAAACCTGTGGGATAAGAACAGGTTTAAAACTGAAATAAAATAAACTGATCACTGTCAGACCCTGTGCACCTTTCACCCAACTCCCATCAGTTTATGTACTGGGCATGATGCTCTTCCATCTGATACTTTCCTACAATACAGCAGGACAGATCAATAAACTAGGTATACTGCATGTCATTTTCTGGTAGTTTATTATACAATGGGGCTCCTTCAGCACATTATCTCCTCCTCTGGTGACATTCTGAAATCTTTCTGCTCTAGACAGTCCATGATAATTTCCAAGATTCTTTGGCAACTGGGATTTCCTATGTGAGCTAGTTACATGGTTACTGCAACCGACTTATTTCATGTAGCACCAGTTGCATAATGTGTAGAGAAGATCCTCCCTTTGAACATCCAGCCCAGCACTGACAGTTGCTGGGGAGTTGGAAGAGCTGCACTTCAGCATCAATCCTTTCCAAATCAGCTCAAGTCCCTTGAATAGACTCCCATATCTCCCTTTCAGCTGGAGTATAGGAGGCCTCAGATACTCTTTTTCCCCAGATCCAAGAGAGGATGGGAGATAGACTGGAGTCTCCCCGGGTGCTTTCTGCCACACACTGCTGGGCCATTTGCCCTGGCTGCAGTATAGAGCGCATTTTTACATCTTGACCTGCCCAGACTGGCCTGGGGGCTGTTGCATGAACTATGTCCCATTGAATTTGTTTAAAAACTTGTTGTTGCTCAGGACCTCTTCTGAAATCATTCTTCTTCCAGGTCATTTGATAGAGAGGGCTTACAATTAGACTGCAATCTGGAATATGGGCATTCTCAAAAAACCCCACAACACCTAAGAAAGCTTATGTTTGTTTCTTACTAGTTGGTGGAAACATTGCTGCTGTTCTGTTGATCACATCCACTGGCATCTGACACATCCATCTTGCCATTTTAGTCCTTAAAACTCAATCTCCCGTGCAGGTCCCTTGACCTTACTATGTTGTGGGGATGGATGGCTATGGTAAAATCAGCTTTTGGAATAATGTGGACTATTTTCTTCCCTTTCTCAAAAACTTCGGCTGCTGTATGGACTCACAGGATGATATTATCAACGCATTGCAGGTTTTCCAGAGCTTCATCCTGTTCCAATGCAGTCTGGATCATAGAATTGGTAGCACTATGTTACCACTCCAGGGCACTGGATTCTAGGTCTACTGGATATTCCTTTAAGTGAAAGTAAATTGTGGCCTGTCAAAGGTATTGAAACTCATTATCAATGTCAATTGTGGCAAACCACTTGGCAGCTTTTGACTGTAGCTCATATTGGAGTTCCAGCATGTCCAGTACATCAGCACTCAGCCACAGTGTGACTCCATTCAGGCCACCATAGTTCACTGTTACTCTCCACTATACTTTCACACTGTCCATATGGTCCTGCTGATCACTGCTTGACTCTCCAGCTGATAAAGCAGCTTGTGAATGGGAATCATGGAGTCTCGGCTGATGCAATGCTGCTGCCAGTGCAATGCCATGGTAGCAACCAGCACCTGTTCTCTGACCTTCAGCAAGCCCAACGGAAGGGTCCTCAGAGAGAACAGGCAAGGCAGGCAGCTGCTTAACTTCCTCTGCCGCTAAGGCAGCGGTACTGAACACTCACCAGTACCCTTTCAGGTCCTTGAAAAACCCTCTCCTAAAAGTGTCTATGCCAGGGATGCACAGAACCTCCAGCCCAGACACAGGGGGGTGCTTTTGCCACACACTCGCAGTCAGGCTTGCTTCAGCCTCCAGTTCAGTCAGTTGTTGGATTCCTCCTCTGCCTCTCCAGAAATAGAAAGAGGTTTTGATCCTGCAGAGTTGGATGGCATTGGGGTACCCTGTGCACTAGAGCCCTCTAAACCTGTGGGCCTGACATGCCAGGCCACAGGATCCATACACTCTTGCAAACCCAGCATACGAAAACAGCATGCTCTGGACAAGTTTCTGCCACAAGAGTCACATGCACTGGAATTCTTCTGGGTCTATGGGTGACTGCACACTGTCTGGGTCATAACAAAGGTACTGGATACCTCTATGTGGCCCTGATGAGATGGAAAACCTTCCTTGAAGAGATAGATGTCTTTCCTTCACACTCCACAGGAGTTGCCTCCCAAAGGCTGAGAACTTGTGGCCCTTTGCCAATTGCCTTGTCAATGCCCCCTTCCTTAGAAGGTGATCCCAGGTGCTTGGTTTCCCTATCCTCTAATGCCAGGCTCCCAGTCCTGTTACCCAGAATCCAAGCAGTCAGGTGATCACCTCCTCACCTGGGTGATGCCTGAAACCTTTTTGCATGTGCCACTGCTCTCTCAGGGATAGGGATGGAGTGGTTCCCTCTTGTTCTGCCTCTTCCTCCTGTTCTTGTGATGGCCCTGCTTTGCCTTCCTTTACAAATAAACAAGCTCTCTCGTGTCCATTTCTTCTGGTGAAAAGGGGTGACTAGCACTGGCAGGGTTGGTGCTCTGGTTCAGCTGCATCACTCACCGCAAGGGTCTGAGCAGCTGCAGTACCTGCCACCAAGGTCTGAGTAGCTACAGTGCCTGTCACACAGTTTGAGTAGCTGTAAATAGTTGTCTAACCCTAAACAAGGCTTGGCACACTATCATGGCTCCTGGCAATAGGGCCATGCTTGTTTCAACATCCCAAGGATATTCAAAATTTTCAAGAGCTACTGTCATTAGCCTGGCAGAGAAGGGGAAGATATGAGATCACATCTCCTCCACTGGTTAACTCTCAAAGGATGAAAGGTAAAAGGTGTAATCATTAATAGTTTCCAACAAATCACTCACAAAGTACAATAATGACAGCACAGCTGAGTACAAGTAGCAGATTATTTTCATAACCAGCAACTCTGTTGTACCATATGCAAGTGCTCACAGGACCATCAAATGCCTCAGGTAAGAAGAAACCTTAAAGATCACCTAGTTCCAATGCCCCTTATATGGAAAGGAGTATCTTCCACTAGACCAGATTGCTTATGTTAAAACGTAACATAATAACCTGAGACCAGTTCCCACAGGTGATAAACAGCACAAGGAGCACACACGGGAAGTAAGGAGTTAAATGATGGAGCTCTAAGAACAAGCACAACAACCGAGAGCATAAAATCAACAGTGTGTCCAACAACTATTAAACTAATATAACAAATGCTTATAACAATTACGTTCTAGCATGTTCTAGTCAAATTTGTTTTCTCAACCTGTCAAGCCCCACAATGGGTGACAGAAAAAGGGCTATTGTGGTTTAACTCCAGCTACTTACTAAGTATCACACAGGTATTTGCACACTCCACTGCTCAGTCCCTGTGGAACAGGGAAAGAGAATCAGTGAAAAGGTAAAACCCTGCAGGTTGAGACTACAACAGTTTAATAACTGAAATGAAGTAAAATAAAAAAATAATAATGGTGATGATGAAAAAGAAGACAACAAAAAGATATTAAATAATGCACAAGTGAGTCCAGTGATGGTCATCACCCAAAGACCAATGCCCAGTCCATCTGCAAGCTGCAATTGCCCCTCTGAGACAACTTTCCCCAGTTTACTGCGCTCTCATACCTTGCTCTGGAACAGAAACTGCCTTGCCAGGTTTTGGTATCAGAGATATTTTGGCATCCACTATGAATTTGTACCAGAAACTCACAGAAGCATCCTAGACAGAATAGTTCAAGCTACCATAAACAGCAGCTAGAGAGAACCAAGCTGGACTCCAGAAAACACAGGCTGCAAACCTGGCAATGTTTGCTGTAAACCCGAAGATATCCACAACCATGATCAAAATGGTTTCACTGTCTTGGAAATATATTTATATTATCAACTTCTGAGGGAAAACGTAACTAAAATAATATTAATTTTTACAAAACTCAACAAAGAGGTAAACTGAATTTTGGCATTGCCAATCAAGTACATTTAATCCTAAGTAAACTGCACCGTCCCAATAAACTCCAATAGAAAAATCTCTCTAAAGGTAAGCTTATCACAGTTAAATTAAGGGTTTCATATTTCACCTGGTCTATCCAGTTCTCAGTTTGATTCCTGCTATCACCATAGCTAATGAAATCAGGTTCACAGAACTGCCTGAGACAGGCCTAAACATGACATTTTACAGTTAAGATTAAGGTTGATGTCACAAGGCAATTAAGGAAGTCCTCTGCTAAATGTGCAGCAACTCTATAGTCATCTATGTATATGAACGATGACTTCAGGGAAGTAGAATTTATTTTTGCTAGACACATGCAAAACCATAATCACCAAACTTACAGCAGATGTGTGTACACTAACCTATCTCTCTGAGGTCAGCATTGCCAAAACACCAGAGTAGGCAGCAGTCCACAGCTCTGCTGCACCTCCCTAGAGACAAGAAACTCCTCTGAAACAAGATCGTTTGTATCACACAGGCTTTCAGGTTTCCATCAGTGGAGGGAGAGAATTATTAAGACAGCAGAGTCTGCATGTCATTAAGAGGGAGGCAAGGCAGACCAAACAGCATCAGTGACTTAATTTAAATAAATGAAGACACAAGAGAAAACTTGACGTTGTTCACTAGAATTTCTTCTCACATTGTGCTGGTTTTGCATCCAGCAAGGAATTCATTCAGTAACAAATCTGTCAGCAAGGTGCGTGCTTAGCTGATTAAGAATGACCTGAACCAACAACTCCAAGTGCAGACAGAAGAGAGGTGTTCTGGTGGATGTTGCACAAGATCCAACAATCCTTTCTCCTTCACACATGTTCCGTGGAAACTTACCTAAACACACCCTTCCTTCCCAGATGCAGAAGAGGAAAAAAACTACAGGAAGTGTTACTTCTTTAGCCTCAACTACTTAAACGAATGCTCTGCCCATATCAGGAACCAGTTTTGACCACTTCCAACTTCTTTAGTTACAAGGACATCAAGCATGAAGAGAAATAATTTCTTCTCAACTACTGCAGCTCACAATCGTGCAGATAAACATGCTAAGAAACAAAGTGAGCACTGCTATTCTGGCCCCTATCTAAAACCAAATCAGACAGCAATGCATTTCAAAGTCTGTGTTTTAACTAGACCACAGTCTGAAATATTTTATTATAAAATCAAGATTGAAATTACATATTCTTCGCTGGTGGAATTGGGTGAAACATTCCCATTTGAAAGCCATGAACACAAGGAACTTCATGTCCAGAAGGGACAAGTTTGACATGTTATTTGGTTTTTGGAACTTGGCAGTCATACTCTGAGCTGCAGTAAGAACCACTTATTTCCTTTATAAGTGTTGTTTTGGAAGTGGCTTTTGTTGTTAAGCAAAATTTCTTTAAGCTGTCCATACATCTGTTAGACTTGCTTTTTCTACAGAACTTTGTCCAATAGAAGAGTTAAACACTAACTTACACCTTCAGAAACACATTTAAAAAATCAGTGAGGTAAATAAAGTTTCGTGAAAAAAAAGAGAAAAACTAAACTATCCGGCTTGCCCCTTACTGGTTTTTTTCACTCAAGTTACCATATTTGTGGTCAAAAACTCTAAACACATGTTAGTATCCTCACTTAAAAAAATAAATTCATAGGTCCTGAAGAATAACAAGTTAAAGACATAAACAAAAATCCTTCTGGTCTTGATTAACAGTCTGAACATACAAACTGGAACGTTAACAAAAAAGGCAGCCTTTGATACTTCTCAGAGAGCAAACTGCCGATGGCAGTAGTGGACGAGTTTGTTATAACATGGGATTCACGTTTACTCCGTAAGCCCAAATGCTCTTGGCCCTACAACCCTTCCAGCACTAAAATTTAAGCAACCTGATCCCTTGTAACTAAAAATTCCAGAGTAATTATAGAGTTACAAATAACTAAAAATTCACAAGAAGTCAAAAATACAAACTAAACATACATAGTATCACTGTTCATATTAAAACAAAATGAAGAGGTGACAGATAAGGTCTGAAGTTTTTCTGGAGTTTGATATTTACCAATATACAGAAGTATATTGGTAAATATCAAACCCAGGGCCCCTTTCAGCAGAACTCACAAAATGCATATGCTGCCACATATTGTGGATGTATTTTACAGCACATGCAGGTCTGCCAGCTTATGTTTTTTCTGACCAAGACAGCCCTACTGAGTAGAAATTGATTATACCACAATGTGTCTACCCCCTCCCATAAGACACCTGTCTTTCCAATATAAAGGCTGGTTTTAATATCTGTCTTTAACTGGCCACTAAACACTAGCTTTTATTATTTATCACACACAAAAAAAACTTCCTTTGTGTTATAGATCTAAAGTCAAGACAGTAACTAACACATTCCTAAGATACTGTGGTTTTCAGATAATTAGCCTCTTAACTGCTTATTCCATCTAAATCAGTTGTATCATCCAGTTACAAAATACAAAGTGAAAAGTCTTTCATCCCTAATTTGTTAGCATTTAAATATCAAAAAAGAACTCTACAGGCATGTTTAGACATATCCACAATGCAACTATCCAAGTTTATTCTTTAAGAGTATAAAAAAAGCAAGCACCTTTCCCACAGCATTAAAATATGATATCCTTAAATTTTTTTACATCCTCTTTCTGATCAGAAAGACTTTGATATCTATACATACATATAAAAGTTTCTACTGTTTAACTGCGCGCATGAGCATTTACAGAAAAAAAACCCCAAGATTTAAAATGCAAAGCTGATCAGAGCATCAGGGAATTCGACAATGCATAGTCAAATCTTCATGACCATAAAAACGCAACCCAGTTTGCTGGCCAAACTGGCAGGCAGCCTCAAGTCAGACCCAAACTGGCCTCCTGCAGAAGCTCCTTATCTCTGTAACACACTGCAATATTCTAGAATTTTGCATATAAACCCACGCCCTAATACTTGCTAAAGCATCCCAACCTTACTGAGGGTCTTCTGCCCTTGAAAGAATGCCATTCTCAGCTATCTGTACACAGGTAACAGTTCTAACAAGCATCACGGATCTCCCTCCCTTGAAAAGCAAGATGTGCAACACATACGGAGATGCACAAAGTAAAATATTCCATTCAATACCTATTTCTAACAGGGCAAAAGCAATGCATGCAGGAAGTACTACATTTATGAGGCTATCAACTCAAAATGAGACTTTAAATAAGTAGAAAAGACTTCTGGATGGGGAAGTCAGCTTAGAAAGAAAAAAAAGAAAAATTACTTGACCAAGTTCTCCAAGGAAAAAAAAAAAAAAAAGAAACCACAATTTAAACAAAAACATAACTGGCCAGAGCCAAATTGACTAAAGCTGTTAGCCCAAGGATAAAAAATATTATGATAAACAATAAGTTAATAAAAGAGTAAGAGGCAAGACTAACAGATGAAGGGCTTCAGATGGAATAGGAAAAAAGCATTTTCACTCAAAAGATGCTATATCAAGTTAGTCAGCTCATTGTAATAAACACTAAATACAAGCCAAGACAGTTTTGGGCTGCCATCCATCTTATTCAGCTTGTAAACCCATGGCTGTGGTCTTTATTTCACCTTTACAACCTATGGTTCATTTAGTGCTAATCAAGCACTAAATCTCTACCCTCCTCCTACTTCGAAAAAAGACATTAAAAGATCCCAGAAGAGCCTCAAGAATGAGTACCTTGAGGTATAGAAACAAGACAAAACAACCAAAAGAAGTTTATCCAGTCACAAGTCCTAAGTGAAGGGTTAACTCTATATGCAAACAAAAGTTTTGTCCCAGCTTAGGTATAAATACTTATGTACTATCCAGAAGAACAGCAAGCTCCTCAGTATATTTTTCAGTCTCTGTTACTGCCAAAAGCAGTGAAAAGGATTTCTATAGTCCAATTTTTTTAAAGTGTTAGTGTCACATTAATGTAGAGCAACGAAATAAAAAACCAGGTTCATTTAAGAGATAAAGACAATCTATTTTACAAATACGGTGTTCTGTAAAATGCTCTCTATAGAAACAAATTAACAATGCAAACCACTTTCTCCCTAAAGCATTTTCTTGTCATCTTCACACATCCACAGAATTATATCCTATCTTATCTATTTTAAGGTATTACCTTCAAATCAGGATCAGCAATTCATAAATAAAATTTCTAGACAACTTTTATCACTGATGTCACAATTAAGATGTAATAACTAATACAACTCACCTTCTTTCATATATGACAGAAGGAAATGGGAAAGTGCAGAGGCAGCAATCTTTCAGTAAAACTTTCATATTGTCTCAAGGCTTGCTCAGTTCAACAACATTACTTTCTATTTAAAGTTGCATAAATGACATTTGGAAAAGAAAAAACAGCAGTTTTTTGGGGGTGTATGACACACACAAAAACACAGAACGAAACCCCCAAATTCAAGCTGATGGAAAAAGGGCACTAGCCTCTTCTCACCTTTCTGTCCTATATTTTGCAAGATTTATGAACTGAAGCAACAGACTGCAGAAATGCAAACCCAACCAGGAAAGCAACTGGGGTGAATACAATGAAAAAAGCAAAAGGGTTCCCTGCCTGCTGGATTAAGCTAAATTAAATTATCACAAGACTGTCTTCATTCATACCACCATGGTTATAGAGAATATCAACAGTAACAACGACCTGAGTAGACCAGGACCGTGTGAGTGAAATAGATCATCACCATCACTTTTGTTCGGTCACTATCTCTTTACACTATACTTACAGCACATGACTATTCTACTCTAAGAGCTTCTGCACACATTAATTTGTACAAACACTACCAGATTCAAGCAGGGTTTTTTCCCTGAAAACTTTGATTTGTTATCAGTTATAGCTAGAATTTATTAAACCAAATTCAAGTTATCATAGAATCTCATAAAACGTATTCTTCTGCTGAATGGTGTCTGTCCTAGGGTTCATTTCTGTATAAATTCATATAATGGGACTTCAGCTGTAAGCTGTAAGGGAGAAGCCTTCACAAGCAGACAAACTAAGAGCAAATCATCTCCTTTTACTATGGCACTCCTTCATAGTATACCGTTACAAGATTTTTAATACTCAGAATTACTGTATTAATCAGTATTTAAAGAAACAGTCTTCTGAAAAAGCTAGAAGTTGCTGAGAAAGTTACAAATTACCTGTGAACTCCAAAGCCATCACCTATTTTCCAGTTCTCTGTAGGGCAAGCTAGCATACAGCTGGTCCCCTTAAGTGAGTGAAAGTGCTGCTGTTTCCGGTTATTTATGCTTTAGAGCAGGAACAAAGCAATCTGGGGCAACTCAACCTGGAGAAGTGCAGGGCTCGCTAACAGGACAGATGGCGTGCAAAACCGATACAAACATCGCGTTTCGGTAGGAAAGCTGGCACACGGCTATTTGATAACGATTAGGAAGGGAAAAAAAAAAAAAAAAAAAAAAAAAGAACTAGAAAAGTGGACTACTTATAATCCAGAGAAACTGTTCATTTCTTCCACATTTCAACAACAACATATGAACTCGTCCTCTAAAAAAGGCTTGCGCCACTTTTTAAATAGAAAATAACGAGTAATAAAAACAAAAAAGAAAATACAAAAAGCTGGATACTTTCTCCAGTGCTGCAGACTAAAGCCGCACTAGTTCCGCCTCCCCCGCAAAGCGCGGCCGAGAAACAGCCACCGCTCGGCGGCTTTTTGATTCATCTGCGAACAATGGCAGCGCTTCCCCTCCGCCGCCGGCGGGAAGGGGCCGCTCTCCCCGCCTCATCCGGGAGGGTCCCGTCCGCCGAGCCGGCGCAGGAGAGCCCTCTGGAGCGGCCCCGGAGAAGGAAAGGCAGAGAGGGAGGAAGGCTGGTAAGACGCGAAAAAGTGAAGGAAGGACAGGAAGGCGCTCGCCCCCGGCGCGTCCAGCCCGCCGGCAGCAGCGGCCTCCGAGCGCCAGGCGCGCTCTGGGCCCGCCGTCGGCACCCGCGCCCGGCGGCGGCGGGAGCGCCCGAACAATGGCGGCGGCGCGGCCGCGGCGCTGAGGGCCCTGCAGGCGGCGCGGCTAGCGAAGGCGGGCGAGGGAGGGGAGGGAGCGGAGCGGAGGGGCCGCGCCCGCGGGCCGCGCGTACCTGGTTGAACTCCTCGCCCACATCGGCGTAGATGTCGATGTGGTCCACACCGTCCGCCATGGTCCCGCCCGGGGCCGCCGCCAGCCGCGCCCGGCTCCCGAGCCGCCGCCGGGAGGGGGAGGGAGTGGGGAGGCGGAGCGCGGCGTCACTTCCGCGGCGGCGCGGCGCGCTTTCCGCCGGCGGCGGGCAGCGGCCGCGCCCCCCGCCCCGCCCCGCTCCGCCCTGCCCGCCGGGGCGGCCTCACTCCGGCGCGGCCGGGCTCGACGGGGCCGTGCCGAGCCGAGCCGGGCCTAGCCGGGCGAGCCGAGCCGAGCCGGCCGAGCCGAGCCGGGCCGAGCCGAGCCGAGCCGGCCGGCCGGCCGGCGGCCTACCGAGCCGAGCCGGGCCGGCCGGGCCGTGCCGAGCCGGCCTAGCCGAGCCGAGCCGGGCCGAGCCGAGCCGGGCCGAGCCGAGCCGGGCCGAGCCGAGCCGAGCCGGGCGAGCGGGCGGCCGGCCGGCCGTGCCGAGCGCGCTGCGGGCGCAGGCTCGTGTGCCGCCCTGCCTCGCTCCGAAGAAGGGAGCTCCAGCAGAGTCCAAGCGCGTTGGGTGCTCAATAGCCAAGGGCCGTAATTGTCGGCTGATAAACGAGCGGCCTTCTACATCTTCAAAGCCGGGGCGCGCTGGGCGCTGTAAAATGTGCGCAAGGAACGCAAAACGGGCCCAGTCCGATCTGAGCTGTGCTGCTGCAGAGATCTCTTTTTAACGTCACAAAGTGAGGATAATTAGTGTCAAATCAAGAGTTGTTGTTTTTTGTTTGTTTATTTCTGTTGTGCATTCAGAACTGTTAGAGCTGCAAGACAGCTTCAAATTAATTTCGAATGAATGTTCTGTTACCTAGATCCGTGTTTAAGCTCCAGGTGATTTTTAGAAACAGCATCTCCTGGTACAAAAAGTGCAGTGCACATAATGCTCTACATAATAGGTTATGTTCTACTTTGTATAGTATGTTCCACATCCAAAAATAAACGTGCTTTTTTTACTTTTTCACAAGCTGACAATAAGAAGCCAGTGCTTCTCAGACTGGATTAAAGTAATGTAAAAACATCACTGCAATTAATAAAAATGTTATTTTTAGCTTGACTCAAATTTCTTGTTTCATGACTGGGAGTACTTCACAGTGTGTGGATCAGCATCCAAAGTGTCCTGACTTCGTCTTGGGTCCTGGACTTGTGTGCAGATCACCCCTGTCTATCTTGCAATCGCACACTGAAGTGCCCGTGGAAAAGAAATATGAATAGACAAAAAATTAGGTAAAAAATCAGAGATCCAAAACAAGGGCTATGTTGTAGAGCACACCTGCTGATAGTCTAGATATATTTCAGGTATGGAGGTGCTTGGGTTATTCCTGGTGTTCTTATACAACTTGTGCCATGATAAATTTATCAGATCTTGTGTTATTCCTGCTGTTAATTCAGAAGACAGAAATACTATATTTAAGGGGGATTTATTGGAATTTCCTGGTTAGACAACTTAGCAGATTGTGAGCCCTTTGGTAAAATTCAGAGTATTACCTGAAAAAAAACATTTTAGAGGTGGCAGTTAAGAACAAACAAGACATCTTAGTTGATCTTCTAGTGTTGGTTGCAATTATGATTTACACTACTACATTTGATCACCGGTTAAAAGTACATGTTCACATCTATGAATGCACAAGTTGTTGGTGAATTAAATGATTGATTTGTTTTGCAAGGAGATTTCACTCTTCTGGATTTCTCGCAGTCCATATAGGTACTGTTAGAGTATTAAGATCTAATTGGCTTCACGTACTTGCCTACTGGTAAACTGATTTAGTAACTAGTCTTCTAGAGAATGAACTGAAGCACTGCGACAATTTCCACTTCTGGCCATGCTAAATAAAGTTGCTGAAACCAAGAAAACCTAAGCCTTGCTATCCTAATGATCAGATCAGAAAATAACAGCAGGTAGTAGGTCATGTGCAATTGAATGTTTTATATGCATCTGAGTATGTTCCATAGATAGTTTAAGAGGGTTAGGAAATGAAATACGAATGAAAAAGTCATCATCATCACCTCAGAACCACCTCAGGGATTACCACTAGTATTTGGACCAGCTCATCCAGGGCCTTTGAAGAGGCAGGAAAAGACATCAGCCTCTGCTTTGCTCTTTGCAATAATGAAGGATATCAGTGAAGCCCTTGGACCCCCATATGCTGTGTTTCATGCTCGGGGGACTTTTCCACTTAGGAGCCTTTTTTAATCGTTTGACTTGCTAGATTTATTGTCCACAGTCATTTACAGAATAGATTATGATAATTTTAAGTCTTGTATGCATATTGCTAAGCAAATTCTGTAGGCAGTGTAGGAGAATAAATATTATGCAAGCTGTTCTATTTATTTTCTCTTGTGTTTTCATTCTTTCTGTGTGTAGATTTACTAAATAAGCCTTCCTCTTTCTTGTGGTCATCAATAACTTCCTGTGAATTACTGTGCCCCAAGGGAGCAACTTCAGAGTTGATCCACTCCAGTGAAAATGTTAATGCTTTATGTATTGTACACATTAAAATTATTTAGACAAAATGTTGCTGTCCTTCACCCAGTAAAATTCATGAGACTGAGGTGAAGCAGGGCTTGAAACGGGAATGTAATCATGAGAGAAAGAATTCTTGGCAGTACAACATGGTCTTGGAGAAGTGTCTTCATAAGTTTTATTTGGGACAGCAGGAGCTTACTCATGATGTAATCACACACCTTCCAAACCCTTAGCCCACCATGGCAACAAAAGGCAGCAGATGAACTGGTGTCTTCCTTCAGTTCTTCTTTGACACCGTGGGATGTTCTGTCATTTGATGATGACAGCTGGAGCTCCCTTAATAGCAAAAGATGGGGGGAAAGGTATGGTAGAAGTTCTACATAAGAAGGTAGCCTACAAATCCCTGTTTCTCATGGATACACAAAAGCCTATTTATTTGTATATTGTTCCTTCGGTCTCATATGCTGTTAATGATGCAAATTCAGATATAATACTCATTTTGAACACAAAAAGAACAGCTAGTTCTCTAAGGATCTTGTGACGCACATCTTCTAAGCCAACAGAACTCTCCAAACCTTCCTCTTCAAAGCATTTCAGACCATTTTCTGAAGGGTCTGAAAGGGGAGGAGAGCTATTTTCCCACTCTTTTGTATTGTGTGTGATTATCTCAAAAATATTTAAATATATTGCTTTAGTTAAGAGTGGCAAAACCAGTTTCAATATAGTAATGTTTTTAAACATTAACCTATTTTTGCCAATATCAACATGGAAAAATTTTTATTTATATTTTAAAAAATAAATTTTTGTAGAATTTCCCAGACAAATCAAGACTGAGAATGGTGCAGGAATTTTCAAATAGACTTTCATTTCAATATCAGCATAAACTGTTCATGCAGTAATGTTATAGGCAACAAAGTGAAAAGACAAGCTATAAAAAAGTGCTGTGTTAATCAGGTTACTCAAAATCAGAGATCTCAGCTTAGTTGAGAAGTGCAGTGTGTGTTTTGTTATATAAACTTATGTCTTAGCTATGTCAGTCCAACTGCAATGAATATGTTTTGTTTCTTTACTTGTAGCCCTGAAGGCTTTGATCTTTCCAAATCCTCTTGGAGCCACTCTGCAGGCCCTTTTATTGTTATTCTCCCAGTAAAATAATCCAGATGCTAGAAGTCTGTATACTCTAAGCTGTAAGAAATTGTCTTTTCCACTGAAATGCCTCAGTTTATTAAATTCCACAGACAAAATGTGAGAAAAAAAAGGTTATATTCAAAATGAGATGGCAAATAGACACAAATCTGTATATTTGCTCTCATAGGCCAAAATTTTAGGTTTTGTTAACTGTTGTGTAACTGCAGGCTGACATGAAAAGAGACAATTGTGTTCTCAACAAAGGTAGCAACAGCCTGTGCTGGGAAAGAGGGAATATTACCTCATCTTTTGGTTGCAGCTCACAGATTGGATTAAGTGTAATATAAAACTGCATCCAAAGGGCATCTAGAAGAACTCTGACTGACATAGCTATTGTAGGAAAATAGCTGGCATTATTCATCACTTGCTCAGAGTTGTCTTTTTATAGATATTCAATTGTTTTGGGATCATACATGTGAGCATTGTATTCCATCTTTTTTCCCCTCTATAAGTGCCTGTCAGTCTGCTGATTCAAGATTCTCTTGGTTCAACTGTTCAGTCTCTGTTTCAGAGCCAGGTTGGAAATTATGGTTAGTCAGGATATGATTTGCAAATGGCATGCATATTCTAACCCTCAAAGCAGAAAAGTATATTAGAGAAGGTAACTATATTGCAAAAGGTGATAATAAATTCAAATTCTTCATTTGAATCCACTTTCATATGAGCTGCTAATCAGAGGGCTCAGTTACCTTCAGAAAAAGTATGAAATTGAATTTCCAGTGTAATATCACATCCTAGTTTTTGGTAGCTTCCCCATCCTTGTTTAAAAATCTGTCTCCAAAATTTCATTAAGATTGTCACTAATCTATTTAGATTTTTTCAACTCCTCTTCTAAATTGATTGAAACCTCCTAAAGTTGTTAACTGCATTAAACACATCTTTTTCTCTGAATATGCATAAGCAAATAAAGGAACAGCACCAGGAAGATCACTTTAAGATGTTCTTTGATATTTCAAAGAATTTAAGCTCAAGGATAATTTTGTTACATAGTTTCTGTTTATTTCTGATACTAAGAGTCACACCGAATTTGGATGAAGTCTTCTGTGCTCACTCATGCATTGTGCGTGCCTTAGTGCTTTGAGCACAGGCTGGCACAAGTCTGTTCTCCAGGCTTCCTCTTTGTCAAGCTCAGCTATTTAGAGATAGAGTTTCAGAGAAGAGAAGCCTCCTCCATAATATTTAGGTTTGATGTTCTTAAAACTTGAACACTTCCAGATTTCAGGAGGGGCAGTATCTATTATTACTGTGCTATAAATAAGCAGAATTAGTCTGGAACTAGAAAGCAATGTATCTTACTCAAAGAGCAGGCAAACCTTCTCACTGGCCCTGATCCACGTCTCTGCAGCTCTGCTGAGTGATGCTCATGTGAGCATTTAGCAAGGATCAGAGAGGACATGCCTCTGCCTGTGCCCTCTGAGAGCTCATCGCTCCTGCTGTAGGGATGGTATAGCAGGTCCCAACCCCTATCCCACTGCTGGGATTGCACCAGAAAAAGCTGAGTGTCTCATTTGTGTGACCAAGATTTTGAGGAGAGGTTTTCCCATTTGTACCACTGACATTTTCAGGAGTGGCTGTGCTGGGGTACAGCAGGCAGGTGCAGGGGGATGGGCTTTTACAGGGCTTTTTTATAGGGCTTTTCCCTATAGCACTTCTGTACCTTTACAGAAGTGCTATAGGGAACAGGGATCACTCTTATCTGTAGCTTTCATAGGGACAATTCTGCCTACAGAGACAGCAGAGAGGAATGAAGGGTCAGGTTTTCCTTCCAACAATCCCTAAGAGTGCCAGGGACATGAAGGATGCACAGATAGCCAGCGGGTTCGGTCTTGAGGATACTACAGAACAAATAACCATTGTAAATCCCGTGGCAGCTTCTTGCTGCCCTACAAATCAGGACTCACCCCAGAGGAGGAGCCATCAACTGCTGCCCACCCCATAAAACAATTATGTTTATGATTAGAGTTGTTACAGGACAGAGGTTTAAATTTAAACACCACAAAGGGAAGCAAATAAGCAGAATATGAATTGATGAAAGCCAGGTGCACTGTTGAGCTGATACCACCAGGCTTACTGTCAGAATACTTGTATGTCATACAGCAAAGTTATGGTTTCCCAGGCCATTCTTAAGGACTGCATCAGCATTGTTTTCATGGGCCTGAATAGAACATCTTTTTGCTATTAACAGTTTAGTGGCAGAAAAGATTTCTTTATTCTTAAATAGGTT
This sequence comes from Sitta carolinensis, assembly GCA_032173965.1. NCBI lineage: Eukaryota > Metazoa > Chordata > Aves > Passeriformes > Sittidae > Sitta > Sitta carolinensis. The sequence continues at coordinate 33,896,159 of JAVUNC010000005.1, read as the reverse complement.
ATTTCTTTAGGAATTTTAAGGGTATTTTAGGAATAAAAAATTTGCATAAGTAATAATTAACTTCTGGCATAGAAGGTCTCAGTCTGAATTAGCCCAAATTCATTTTGAGTTACAAAAAATACACAAAATACTCATAAATATTTAGCATTTTTCCAACACTTTAAATCTGAATTTATTATATAATTTACAAGTGTTATGATTTATTCAGTAACTCTCTCTCTGTAAGTTAGGTAAGAATACCGTGATATTTATTTTAATCAAAAGGAGACATTTGAGCTCAAGTTTCCAAAAGCACCCATTGAATTTGTGAGAATCAGACATCTAGAATGTCCATCATTGCAGTATCAGCAGTAGTCAGGAAACACTGGTGAAATTTAACATCTTTATATACTTGAGTTGTTCAAAATGAATGGACATTTAAGAAATATTGATTTTCTTTTCCTGCAGGTGTGAGGTCACAAGATACGATTGCTAAAAAAAAAAGAAAAAAACCCCACAGAATATTTCAAAATTAGTGGAAGAACAATCAATGAAAACAAACACGAAAAAATGCAATTTCACTAATTTAAAATGCAAGTAACTAAATATGAAATCCTGGTTTGTGCCTGGAATCCATTTGGGATAACTAAGAGGAGCAAACTAGGAGAACAGTTGGGAATCTGTTAGAAGAAAGATCTATTAGAAGAAAGATCTCATCCTAATATTAATCTGATACTTTACTGCAGGAGAAAAAACCGAACACCTATAATTTTAATTTTGGTTTATATGCTTATTTTCAAGTATAAATATATAATTTTATTATGATCCAAGCACATATATATTAGGAGCAATGGAGAATTTTGTAGACAAAAAGTAAGAGAAATTATATCTGTGTTTCAGGTAGGAGTTATGTCTGTTAGACATTTTGCATTGAATTAAAAATCAGACGTGAAAGAATTTAAAAAAAAAGGCAGAAATAAAGCAACACATATCAGAAAATGTGGTGTTCATCAACTAGATATAAAATGGCTCTAATGGCTGTTTCTATGGCAACCAAAAATGAATGACTCTGAAAATAAACTCAGTATTTTTTTTTTTTTTTAGCAGAAGCAGTAAGGTTGCCGTCTACTGCCACACACTCCAAATAATATTCTCTGCCCCAAGGTTGAACACAAAAAGATTCAGCATCACCACCATATAATTTCGCACAGATTAACTGCAGCAGCTTTTAGTTGACAGGATTGCATCAATGATAGAGACTCAACTGCTCTGTCCTGAGCAGTAAAACAGAGCCCTGGTTTAATGAAACTAAATTATTTATTTTCTGACCAGTGCTCACCCATCTTTTACATTTGCCAAAGCCAACTCAGCACTTTTTAACTCCTTGGAATTACGCATCCTTTCTTTAAGATAAATTTATTAACCATCACTGCTGCGAGATTCCCAGCACCCTTCCAAGAGCAGCTCAAGTCCTCCAAGCTGTCAAGTGGAGACCACCACTGGAGGAAGGGAAGCTGGCCTTCTGCAACCCCTCCTCCTCTGCCTGGCACCTTTCCTGTGTGCATTGGCTGGCTCACGATACAATTTCATCCTGAATACCCCTGACTAGGTAGGACAGACAAGACTTTGTTATTTCTGGGTCCCTCTATCCTATTATCAATGCTCTCCCTGCCCATGATTTCACAGTGTGCAACACATGGTCACTGTTTCATGCAATAAAAACCCTCTCCCGGTAAGACGAATGGCCATCCCATTCTTTCAGACTCTTTGAACTGAGGAAAAGCAGACAAAAGAGTGACTTGGGGCCACAAAAGGGTCACAGTGTGTGAACTGTTCAAACCAAGGGCCGGGGGTTTGTGGAGAGGAAGGACACATTCTCCAGCGGGGACCAGCTGTAAAGAAAGTAGCTGCAAGTCCTTCTGCACTGCTTGACGCTCTCTTAATTAGCGGTAAAGTCCTAATTTGTGTAGGCCACTGGTGAACTGGGTCACAGCGGTGATCTGACTCAAAATGGTTAAAGGAATAAAGCTGACATGAGGCTTCAGGATCCTTTGTGTGGTAGGTGGGAGTGGTAGGGGCTGCACACACCCAGCCTGGGCGAGGCAGGGTGGCTTCTTTGGGTGGCGATTCTGGTTTACGGTTCCAAACAACTGCGAAAATAAGGCCCTGCTTAGCATCTTAGCTTGTCTGTTTTGTTGAAGTTTTATTGGATTCTTTCCCCCCAGAAGTTCTGGTGCTATAGCCAGTGAAAAACTGTTACTCTTTTATCTTCAGGTATATGTGCTATAAACATGTTGACGAGAGGACTTTCAAACAAGAGTGCCTTCAAGCAGTAACATATGTCACACCAGCTTCCTAAAAAGCCCAGTGTCAAATCAGTTGATATGGAATTAAATTCTTAGGAAGCCCCATCTGAGATACAATAAACTTGCATCAGTCTTTATATGAGAGGACCTCTCAGTGAACTACAGTATCGTGTTTTATTAAGGTCTCTTTTCCATTGCGCAGTAAAACTTCTAACAGGGGAATCATTCACAATACACGTGAAAAGGAGCAGGGTGCACAATGCAGTTCACTGGAAAGAGGGAATTAACCAGCTGTAAATCTCTGTGGCATTTGCAGCGCAAGGTCATCTGCTAAAAGGTCTGAGAAATCAGCAGGAAGCGCAGGCTGGTTTGAAGAAATAGAGAGCAAAGAGAAGGAAGCCCCATCAGCCTAGGACACAAAGCAGTATAGTCTTGTATTAAATTTGATGTTTGATGATGCAACCAGTTGCATTTTGGACGTGAATTCTCCTGACTTTACTTGGAAGCAAAGGTGTTGAGAAAATATAAAATACCATTTGGCTGCAGGATACTAGTGGGTACTAGTAATAGTGGTAAATTAGTGATGTACTAGAGAATAAACAGAAATCATATCCTACAAAACCTCACTTTTCAGAGTCATGGTTTCTTTCTTTGCATCTAGAAAACTAAAGCCTGATACAGAAATAGGGCTAGCACCTTTTACTTCATTCTGGTATGTGATGTATTTACACATTTGCATGAGAGTCTTTGGAACATAATTACCTCTGGTTTAACAATCATGTAGAAAAATGAGATGATTGCATGTCATGGATTACTCTGCAGGGCTTTCCAGACTACAGCAGCACAATGAACATGGGCAGCAAATTGTGAGCTGTTAGTCAACTGCACCTGTCCTAAGAGCTGGTTATGTCCTAGTCATGATATCAACATGTCTGAAAGATCTCTGAAGACTACTCTCTATCTGCCTTTACCTTGCTTGAATTGAGGGAACTCTCTTTGACTAACCTCTGCCCTTTCAGCCTGTTCCAGTTATCTACAAAATGACAATGTTTTCATGCACGGTTCTGTCTTTGAGATTGCAATGTTAATGTACTGGGATATTTCATGTATATTCATTGTTCTGGAGCACTGGGATTTTTGTGTATAGAAATCTGCGACTTTGCATCCCGGCTCTGGCAGATGGGCACAAAAGTCAACTCTGTGGTCAACTTTTTTGGTAGGGAGGTATTTAAGAATAGCAGAAAGTACATTCAGTGGAGCACAGTACAGAAAAAAGCCTTCTGTTTGGCCATCCTGAACTCTGGAGCAAGATTTATACATCCTCAAAAAGCCTTCATTGTAGTTTGTATTTCTGTCTGGTTTCCTAAAACTGTATTCTAACTTTGCTGTTTTAAGTCTGAATGTCCTTCTATTTATATTCATATGTGATATGACTTTGAGTGCTTGTAAACTCAGAGATTGATTTGATTACAGTTACAGTGGAATATAGATGAAAAATAAGTTCAGGAGAGGGAAATTTTAGAATAGGACTCTGTCTACAGAGAATCTGCATCTACTGTACTACAGTAGATGGCACTGTTACTTAAGTCAAATGAGTAAGTCATCTGGACTGGGGATCTCACAAATAGTATTTGAGCAATTTTAGAGTACACTCCAACAAGAAGTAAGAATCAGGCTTTTGGAATGCATCTGTGTTGTGGCCGAATTCCGGTTTTAGATTTTACAGGTCAAATTGTTTCCTTAGGAAAACTCTGAATCATGCATTTACTTATGATTTTCCATCTGCTTGCATTTCCCAACTCAGAGAATTTTTTTGTTACTTTTAATATATCACCGAAAAACACATGCATCTTGTTTTCTTTATTAATTTCTGTTAACAATTTTGGGCTGCTATCACAGCATACAATATAATCATCTAAACTTGCTATCTGGTTATTACTAACTGAAACATACTTGTCTTGCTGTAAATTGAGAGGATCACATCCTGGAAAGATACTGCAAGCACTTGGTATTTACACATTAATAGGACTTATCTGATCTAGAATTGTATATCTGACTCTATATCCCTAGTATTGGAGCACCCAAAATTTTTTAACTGATTGGGCTCTCATAATATCCTAGGAGGTAGGATAGCAATGTTATTCATATTTCTAAATAGAAAATCAAAGAAGAGAAATACCAAATTACTTCACCTCATTCACACAGGGACTGTGTTAGAGTGGAGACTTGCATTATATATGGCATCTATCTTTATCTCAGATATACCTAGAGCATGTTTTGGTTCTGCATATCCCATTTGAAGAAAACAGTGCCTTTTCCTCTACATTATTATTTAGGTTATTCAAGTGTTTTACAGAATGAAAGTTCCGTCTAAAGCGATAAAGTTGCTGTTAAGCCATATATATTTTGGAAAAGGCTTTAATGTTGGATATCCAAAATAAAGATTGTTAGACCAACCTAAGGCATTTGTAGCTGTTACTAAACCTCTTTCTTGTTGCTAAACTTCTTTCTGGTGTATTGAGAAAAATCATAGAGCTGTAAATAAATCAATTCTCTAACTTGATAATATATTTAAAAAACAAGCTGAATCTCTCCAAGGGGCAGAGGAAGAATTCCACAAGAAAGCATGAGAGATGTAAATCTTCCCATGATGTATCATTTTATTGTCCAGTGTATACTGAAATACAGCTGTGACAGCTACTGCATTCCATCAGGGTCATCACTTTCTTCAAGATAATTTTAGTTATGTATGGACCTCTGTTTCTCCACTAATACACAGCCAAGATAAAACCATATCTTGAGGTGTAAATTTTTTTCCTAGTGTTCAAAAAGAAATGCAGAGAGGACTCTAGTATTTTTTACGATATTTTCTTGGTGTCTGTATGTCTGTGTTCATCAAACCAATTATGCTGATGGTAGTGTTTCCTATAATGCAAGTACATGGGGTTTTTTTAGTATAACAAAAAGAATTTTAAGACAACAACAGCTAAATCTGAAAGTCAGGGAGAACAAGATATTGTTGTCTTAGTAATACTATTAATTTGGCAAAGACTTGACAAAGCCTTTCCAAAAGCTGAATCTTCTGTGATTCAGTTGCACTGGGCTACACTAGATCGCCAGAATGAAAGCGGAGAGCACATTCCCATGCGAAGAAGGAAAATCCTCAGAACTGTTATTCATGATGCATTTTTTTCTTAAGACTGATTTGGTTTTTTTTACCTTAACATATAAACAATCACATATGAAACCTCAAATGAGCAGCTATTCATGACATAATTTGACACATTAAACAACTGTGCCTTGATAAGATAAATAGTTGAAACAGTAAAAGAGTGAATCTAAACAAGTGCAAACTGCAGGCATGGCTTTTATTCCAAAAAGAGTAGTTACCAAAGATTACTTTAAAATAAAAAATTGCGATGAAAACCTTGAAGGAAAATATGTCCACTGTAGTTTCACAGGTGTCATATGCTTCATATTTAAACTCTTTGCATAAATATTGGTAATAGGCTTCAAAGCAAGACTCCCTGAGTTAACCTTCAGAGGACCCTTACTCACTCCATTAACAGGGACTCCTGAAATATATGCCTTAATTCAAACAGTGTGAATGTTCTCCTTGGCCCGCTATAATTTTTAAAGTATATTTCACTGAAATAGTACATATGTAACTTGTCTGTCAGATGATACAGTTACATCATTAAACTACAAATATTAAATGAACGTATAAAAATCCTTAGATCCAGGGTACTGCTTTAACTCTGAATGTTTATAGTTTTCTATAAGCCCTTTATATATATAATTGAAAGAATAATCTTGAAAATATATTTTTACAATAGTGATTATATTAATTTTATAGCCATAATTATTCTTTTCAACTGACCATAACAGATTTGCAAACTAAAGCTTGTCATGTATGTAATGAATCTCTGTTTGATTCTACTATGCTAGAACGTATATTAAGTTTTTGTTTTCTTCCACAAGTCCTGTGAGGTTATGAAAAGACTTGAAAAAATTCTTCAGTACCAGCTCCATACACATAGGCAGTGTAACTCTCTTCTTTTGACCCCTTGAAGATTCTGGGGTGACTCAGAATGACAATTCTTCTTGTGGAAAAATTAGTTTTAAATTGCTCATATTGCTTTTTAAACACATTATTTGCATGTATCCTTTCTAGTCCCTCAAAACTTGCATTAGAGTTTCCTTCCTAAAAATAAATTAATGAAGAGACTGTCTATCCCTGATCTTACACCTTTAGCTTTCTCTTCATTTGAGGCTGGAAAAAATTTGTCCTTTATATTTCTTTTGCAGGAATGGAACATCTATGCAAAACTGATATAGAATCGAAGCCTTATGTTTTAAAATATTTTCTAAAAGCTAAATTTGTGTACTGAGCTGCTGTATACTCTGGCTCAGTTTTAACCTGATAATAAGTGAAATTTTTTGCCTATATGACCAGGGAAACGTAGTCCACTGATCAAAATGAAAATTGCTCTCTTTCCTGTTATGGGGAGCAAACATATTTTCATATACAGTCAAAGATGTTTCTTAATCTAGGCTTTTTGGTGTTTTGTTTTATTTGGGGTTTGGTTTGGCATTTTTTGTAAAGTAGAAGAAATTCTAAATGTTTTATATCGTGTTTAGTGCACTGACCATAAAAAGTAATTTTATAGTAATTCTTTGATTTCACATATTACCTGATATGTGACCATGACTAACATGAAAGTTACTGGCATTTTTCTCTAATTTTTCTTTAATTTTTAAGAGAAATTCAATGTTTAACTACTCAGTAGCTTACTGTTTTCTTGTAGGCATGTTGATATTACACCTGCTAGGATGAATTTAACACCCATAAGCCAAATGAAGCACATTCACTTAACAGAAAAGCTTAAGAAATGAGGAGGGAAGACTTCAATGTAACACTTTCATTTGGAGATGGCAGTAATGGGCAATCACATGGGGTTTTTGCTTTTGTAGTGCTTGGTGCTGTGCCAAAGCTATCAGAGTTTTCAACTGTTTTGTTTACCCAACTTCAAAAGCATCTCCCAAATCCTCAGCAAACTCTTTAGCCTTAATTGAAAACAACTCATTGCCTGTATTTTCTGAAAGGAGGGGAAATATCAAAATATTTATCTTAGAAACAAAATATTGGATCAAACTGTGTCCTGTAGATAATTTGTTGGGACAACAGGAAACTTGGCTGGAAAAGGGGGATGATTATGTAAAAAAGATTTATGACTCACACAGTTTTCTGCACTGGAGTCAAATCTCCAAGTAAATGAACATTTCTTCATGTTCTGTCTTATATTGTGTCATTTTAGAGCCTGTGTGGATGAAGGTGGGAGGAACATCAGGGAGGAATATCCTGAAGAAACAGCAGAACTTTCTGTTCACTTTCAGATATTTTAGGTAATGCTTTACCAACATAAAAAATAGGTGTGACCTTTTAATTGTTATTTGGATCTCAGAATAGGCTAATCAGGAGATAAGCAGATAGGGAATCTAAAAAAAGTTATAGTTTATTACTAGAAAGTAATAAAATTGTTCTGGTGATTTAGCAGCAGCTTTTGAAATTTATGCAAACCTTAGGAAGCAAAAGAGCTTCTTGGTGAGATGATAGACACAAATGGTTGGTTGAATCTAACAGGGGAATAAAAAGGCCACATCTGCAGGAGATAGGGGATACCTCTCCCAGTTACAGCAGAGTGCTTGAGTTTCTCAAATGAGCTTTTGTTGTGTTCATGCTCACAAGGGGAATGCTTAATGTGGATAATCTTGCTAATCACTGTGCAATCTGAAAGTTTATTTTTTCTGGAAAGGGCACTGCAAAAGCTCATGAGAGAGAGGATGAAAAGTGTGTGAACTCTGTGTGGCTGTAAACTGAGGGGCTAGAAAACTCCTGTCCTTGTAAGGCAGTGGAAAGGAGCAGAAGAAAGAAGGAATATTAATCTGAGAGCAACGGGTAATGCAGCAAACATGTTACAAGAGGCATGGAATGCTTTGTAAGGGAATCGGAGGGAGTTGTCTGCTGTGTCTATGGCCGACAACAGAGCCTCTCAGGACAACAACGAACAGTACTGAGCTGAGGGAAGATACCACCAGATGTTTTTTCTCCTCTCTCGCATTCATCATTCTTTTGTCTATTCTGATTTCCCTTTGCTTTATAGCCTGTACTTCTGCCCTTCTGTGTGTGAACAGGTACACCTCTACTCTAAAAGCATTCTTAGTCCTATAAACTGGGAGCTTGCAATTATGATAACTGGAGAGACTGAAATGTTTTCCCTATGCATTCCAGGGTGGGTGGGGAGGAAAGATAACTTTAATGCGTATTTTTAAAGATACTTTGTGAAAATGTTTAAACTCTCTGCATTGTTAGATTGAATTGTTAAAATTAATACTGTAACTTCAAGAAAAACAAGGATATTGGATGGATTTCATTGGTTTACACAACCAGGACTTATGTAGCGGTGTGTAGATTATTTAGTATTTATCCCCATTGAAAAAAAATATTTTATATTCTTTGACTATCCACAACATAGTCTTAGAATCCCAGAATTACCCAATAACTGGAACTGGAAGACATGTCAGGAAGACTGCAGCCCAGGGGCTGCTCCAAGCAACAGCAGCCATGAGTTCATAAAAGGTTACTCAGAGGTTGTTTCATTGGGTCTTGAAAGCTTTGAAAGATGGAGGCTGCCCAGCATCTCTGGAAAATCTGTTCTGTTGTTTGACTTCCCTCAATGTGAAAAATGTGCACATACTGGTGTATATGGAGTTTGTGAGGCAATGTTTTGGTAGTGGGGGAGGCTACAGGGATGACTTCTTTAAGGAACTGCCAGAAGCTTCCTCCGCGTCCAACAGAGTCAAGGATGGACTCACTGCTGGCCAAGGATGAGCCCATCAGTGAAAGCAGCTTTGACATAATGTGTTCAAGGAGGGGAAAGAAATAACTGCACAGGAGCAGTTGCAGTCAGAGCAGAGAGGAGTCAGAATACATGAGAGAAACAGCTCTGCAGACACCAGGGTCAGAGAAGAGGGGAAGGAGGTGCTCCAGGCACAGATTCCCCCGCAGCCTGTGGAGGGCCATGGTGCAGCAGACATGCACCTGCAGCCTGTGAAAGGCCCTCCTCCAGAGCAGTAGGATGCCCAAAGGAGGCTGTGAACCCATGGGGATCCCATGCTGGAGCAGGGTCCTGGCAGGACCTGTGGCTATGTGGGGGACCCAGGCTGGAGAAGTTTGTTCCTGAAGAAACCACCCTGCTGCAATTTGCAAAGAACTGTAACCGGTGGGAAGGGCCAACAGTCAAGAATTCATGGAGGAATGTCTCCTATGTGAGGGAACCTATGTTGGAGCAGGGGAAAAGTGTGAGTAGTTGTCCTCCTGAGGAGTAAGGAGAAGAAAAGACCAGCATGTGATGAACTGACCACAGCCTCCATTCCCCAGCTCGCTGCACTGCAGTGTGGAGTAGGAAAAAACCTGTGAGTGAATCAGAGCCGTGGAAGAAGGAAGGATTCGTGGAAAAGTGTTTCAAGGTTTAGTTTTTGTTTCTCATTATCCTACTCTGATTTGATTGGTAATAAATTTTTTGAATTTCCAAAAGTCATGTCTATTTTGCCTGTGACAGTAATGAGTGAACAATCTCTCCCTTATGTCTACACACGAGCCTGAGGAGGGGAATGATGGAGCAGCATCAGTGGGCACTTGGCATCCAGCCAGGGTCAACCTACCACATGGTGTATGCCAGTGAGCCAGTATTGCCCTGTGGAAGGCAATACAAGGCTTCAAGGTCTGAAGCATACAAGGCTTCAAGTCGATACTTCGAAATATTCATACCAGAATTCCTGAATTATGTCTTTTAGCTGTTCTGTATGTGTATAAGTATATATACTTGTGGAAGGATGAAGAGAAGGCAGAGGACTGCTGATTAAACAGAGTGCCTCAAAAATGTCCAGCTGGCTAAAATACAAACCAGATTAATGTCTAAAAAAGGCTATGATCTGTACATTCAGGTGAGTATTTTATGATATGTAACACAAGAAACATCTGTGGCTCCAGCCAGCTTCTCATGAAAGGAAGTTCTGATTACAAAGCTGTCACAGCAGTCTAATGCTAATCTTTCTACTTAATGGAAATTTCAAGGAGAGAACACTGAACAGTTCTTACCCTCTGGAGCTGGGAAGTTATGTGAATCACAACCCTTCAAAGCCCCAGAGACCCCAGAACGTGATGATGAGAGTAGTTTAAAAATAGGGGGACTAAAAATAGTAAAAGTTCTCTTTTTTTTGTATGCTAGTTTAAATCCATATATTTTGCACTTTCTGGCTACATAGGCCTGAAATATTTTGAAAAACGCAACTACTTAAAAAGCATATTAAAAAATAGCAACCGAGGCTATCGTATAATCCCATAAAACTATGAACTTGGTTTTATATGATTAACAGGGTTTTGACACTGTAAAAGGTCCCTGGTAAGAATCAGGCTCAGGAGTTTTATTCCACCCAGATCAATACCTTCTACAGAAGGATAATAATTAACCCACAAAAGTCAAGGCATGAGTTTCTGCTTTTTATTAACAGGAATCTCAACTGAGAATAAAGCCAATGATTTTGTCTGAAACACTGAATTCCTGATCCTGCTGTACAGATCATCCCTCTTTCCTAAGTCATGTAAAGGGGCCAGCATGAGAAGACAGATGGGTCTGACATGGACAGTCTTCTGCATGCTACCCTACACACCCTGAGACCTTGCCTGACATCAGTGCTGTGTGCTACAACTGTAGTCTGTCCTTGAAATGCCCTTTGCACTGTGATTTGGTGGGTTTGCTGGAAAATGGTCCTACAGCTGTTTTCCTGAGTGCCTGTCTGTGCTCCAGAAACCATCTCAGTTACAGTGTTTAGGACTCTTCCAAAATACTTTTTCTTTGAGGCTGTAAAAGTTTTTGGGTGCCAGTGAAGATCTTGTGACAATGCAAATCCTAACATCCTTCTTCAGATGTCATTTAGATTTGACTTAGTCAAAACTCCCACTGACTTCGCTGAGCCATTTGAGATTTGGCACTAGGACATTAGTACATTGCAATCAGCTATGAAAGCAGCAACAGAGCTGAATCCCATTGAGTAACATCAGAGTAACATACATTATTTCCATCCAAGTAAAAATGTCTTCCATGGCTTCCTTTTCTGGCCAAATCTAAATCTAAACACATTATTCATCTGTGCACAAGTCTGTTTGCTTTCCAAGCCAAAACTCACTAGAAAAACAGGAAATAAGATACAAAACTAGGTTGCTCTGCTCTGTTAATTTGTCAGAGCCACAAAATGTGTTTTTCATTAGCTTCCAAGTACGGGGTGAAATGTTTAGTGCATCTGTCTACTCATCCATCCATCCATCCATCCATGCATCTTATTTTTTCTGAGCAGAGCAAAAGTTCAGCACAGTTTTCAGCTATATTGCTTAGCATCTTTTGTTTAGAGAAAGCAACTGACACAAAAATTATGATTGTGTTTTGATCTTACAAATTAGTTTGTCCTTGTGAAAGGGGAGCAAAACAGAGTCAAGAAACTTATGCTTAAGTGTGTGGATCTGTTGGTGCCAAGCTCAATGGTTCAGAAGGCACAGTCCTTCCTAAACACCTTCCTACAGGCACCTGAGAGCAAAGGAAAGTCATCGGAAAAATCCCATCAATTTCCAAGTGCACTGCATTACTCCCTAGAAAACTGTACACCATTTCCACACCCCTTAACTTGCAATCCCTTACCAAACCTCCATGCAGTAAGACACCCGTATATCTCTTCAGCCACTGACTGGGTTTTCAGAACTGAGTGAAATTATTTGGTGACTGATGACTTTTGGTAGACCCTTAGAGAGGTTGTAAAGGTATGTGTACTGCATTTAAACCTTGGAAACTCTGGCAACTTTGGCAGCCTGTGCTAAAAATGGGACTCCATAAATTCAACATTGCTGTTTAATTTTGTAAACTCCAAAATTGTATAGATGTGGGAAATATTCATCACTGAGTCTCAATACATCCAAACACTCCAATTTTAAACAAATAATTTTACTAGAAATACATGGGGGTATTTCACTTACACATCTATATTCACTGTGTTTGTAAGGACTATATGTGAGAGATCAGAAAGTCCCATTTGCTTGTAAGTATATTAATCCTAACTATAGACTTAGACAACTCTAATTCAAGTTTTCCCCTTAATTTACTCAAATGTGTGTTGCTAAATACCATACACTAATAGCAGAGTTTCAGGATGGAACCCAGGAGCAAAGCCAAAATATATCCTGAATTGTACCTGATTTCTGTGGCAGGAACATATTCTTTCAATTGTAATTGAGATGAGTTCAAATGTGGTGTTGTACTTTGCCCTGGATTTTTCAAATCTGAACCATCATCTATTGAAGATCACATCTGTTCCTAAGGCTGGAAGACCATTTCACATGAAGAACTTTGATATTCACAAAAATAAATTGTTACCCTTCAGACCAGGGCTCAGATATGACCTCAGCTGGGAAGCCTCTAAAATCCTTGGCTTTTCAAAGGTTCTGAAGGTTCAGCATCTGGACATTTGCAGAAACACCTCCTTTTTGACAGGGCTCGGCAATTTGTTTTCTGTCTCATGCATGAACTTCTTGTACCTCACCAGAACCTAGAGACAAGAGTTTCTGTGCTGAGCTGTGTCTGGTGGTCTGTCTCAAAGCCTCCTCTCTCATGCCCTGGTAGGCACAGTCTTGGCTACTGTTTCCACTTAAATCATGGTGACACCATCACTCCTTTTTCACAGGACTGCCCCAGAGCTGCAGTTCTCTCCTTTGCCTGGGAGCATTAGCAAACTTCTATTTCACATCTCTTTTAGAGACTGCCTAACCACTAATCTGTGACTTACTCCACCTTCAAGTTGAGTCTTTGTCCCTGTGAATATAAGAATTAATCATTTCTGATGCCTAAGAGAATACCCAGACAGAGACTGGATTTGTGGGCAGGATGCAATTTGTCTGTCTGTCGGCTGTACATGAGCAGTACAGGAGCCATAATAAGGCAAGTATGGGAAGGGAACCTGCCCTAGAGGCGACCCCTATGATACTGGAGAGAGACCAGTTCTCACCAGCTGCTGTTTCTCCAGACAGTGGCTGAGACTTGCCACCGGCAGCAGTGGGACAGCTAGAGAAAGCTGGGAAGAAGGACACTGAGAGGGTGTGGGAAGGTGGGGGGTGGGCACCAGCACCAATTGGAGGCAGCTGGAAGGAGCTATAAGGAGACAGAAAGCGTATCATAGGTATGAGAGCCCACCTTCCTCCTCTTCCTCTGCTCCTTGCAATCTCTGTGACAAACACAGCAGTGTGACTGGAATGCTGGCTAGGGAGAAAGGACATTAGAGTCTTGGATGTCAAAGGAGGCAACATCAGTGAAAGCCACTTGCTGTGGCACAGATTAAACCACAGCTTTCTGGGAGCAGTTACTGAAGCTGAGGTGGATGCCTGCCTGGACAGCACTCCCCCTTTCCACTGACATTTTTGCTGCCCTTGGAGATTTCCTGCACCATTGGGTGCTGAGTACTCAGGTGGTGAGCATGCTGTGCAAACACATCTACACTTGCCAGGCGTGCTCCCTAAATGAGGATGTGTCTGGCCATTATGTTGTCTCTGTGATTTATCATTTTGCAGACTGAATACCTTCATAAACATCCTTGTTTTCTCAGTGAGATTCTATGTGCTGGAGGAGTGGGAGGCTTCATCCTTCCACATTCTTCAGAAGCAGGCAGTCTCCTTCTGTCATGCAAAGCAAAGGTTCAACTATCAGGGGAAAAATCTAACTTTTGGGAAAAATTGTTAACTTTTGCAGCTAAAAGCACGGACAATTAATTCCATTGACTGATTCTTTATTACAACTTTTCACTCCAGGTTCACGCATGGGAGATCTGGATTCATGTGGTACATGAAACTGAACAAAGGAGCATAGAGAATAAGGGATTAAATCAAAGGGAGGGAGGGGTGGTGGAAACTGTGGGAGGGGAGAGCATGTGGGAAGAAAGAAGGGAGGAAGAAAGGGGAGATAGGATACAGGCAGTTGAAGAACAGAGATAGGTTAGTGGGTGATTGTACAGATGGTGTGAATCATCATGTGCTGATCTCTTCTTCCACTCTGTTGACTGCTGGAGCTATCATTTAACATTTTTTCATGATGTCTTACTGAAAATAGAAGTAACTCTCCTGTTTCCAGAAGGTAAGCTGTTGAAAGTTAAAGACTAGAAACCAGTAGCCTTTGGAAAAGATGCAGCTCCTCGCTGTTCTGAAAGTAGGGCTGAACTGGAAATTTCATTAAGAAGTTTATGTCTTTGCTACCTGGCAGATTTCCTACTTTTTAAAGGGGTGATAACAGTCCCATAATGTGTTCTGCTAAATTGCAGGAAATCATTATTTTTCATGTGGCATCCCCAAAAGCATTCTTCTGAGTCGTATTTTTTTGCTCTCATAATTTGAGATGTGTAAATATCAGTACATGGTATTTACAATTGGAGCCAGGTACAGAACTTTTCCTGATTTAAATTCACCATCTACTAGGCATCTGAGCACTTTTGTAAGGAACAGGAATACAAGCTTCAAGGGTTTGTCCTTCCTTGTGGGTTGCAGGATTTGGCTAGTTCAGAGGATATATCTGTCTGAAGACTTTTCTGGATCTGGGCAGGGATCTCTTTTACTTAATTTTCCACCACAAATATCCCCCTTGAGGTTCATTTGACTGTCCCAGCAGTGCTGCCAAGAAGAACTAATTGAAGTAATATCTAACAGCATTGTTGGACACTGTGATTTTAATTTCCAAAGTGACTACAGTAATTTTTTTCAGCTGAGCCTTGCTGCTCTTGTTGGCAGCCATCTTGTTTAAAATGACTCCCCATTCTTCTTGTTGATGGTATCTTTAAATCTTGAGGCACCAGCTGTTCCATTTTGGAGGATTTAGATGAAATCTCTGGAGGTAAATGGGTATCCAGAGACATCTGACCCTGTCAGGATATGTCTCTCAAGGCTACACAGCCCACTTGGAGTCCCTCCAGCTGCACATCGAACAGAAGGTGGCTTTATTTTGCTTCAGCTGCCAAGTGTAGCAGCAGCCTAAAGGCAGGTTTTACAATGTGATTGTTTAATTTCCTATATCTTATCATTTAGAGGAAGTTCTCTTGACCTCAGTTTTGCTGATGAACCACCAGAGTCACGTCAGGCATTACAGAGGAAAAACCCCATCAACTAGATCACTGTGACTGTATCCATAACAGAACCACGTGTTAGCAGGAGCTATGTATATACACTACAGAGAGATGACCAGGCAAAGCTCCTGCACAAACCAAAGCAAGTCAAGCCCACCCAGGTACCGCTGGTAAGGCAGAGCAGAAACAGCCTCTACGGTCTTTGTGTGTCAGATTTACCTCTGTGACTTTGGAATGAAGAGTTCTGGAAGCCAAAGAGATGTGTGATCACAGAAGCACAGTTCATGGCATATTTCCAAATAAAACCAGAAGAATCATCACATTAGAGCATTTAAATCACTTATGTCTTCTTCATCAAGTTGGTTTCTCTAAGAATGCATTTAAATAAAAAGGATAAACAACCTATAGTCATGACTGGGTGGATAATGTTGCATGGGTAACATTCTCATGACTCCAACATCAACATGTTGTAACTGTTGTAATCCAGACCTGGAACTGTTCTCTAAACAAAAACAGACCCTGACTTTGTTCTTGGTTTTTAAACCTGATTGTAAATCCTTTTTTTTTTTTTTTTCCCCTGAATCCTGCTCATCATTCTAGTAAGACTGGAAATCTTAATTTTATCAATTACAATTTATCTCCAGGGAAGTGTTTCATGCTGTGAAATTTATTTCCAGGGAACAGTTTCACAAGTATGCCTGTTGTCAGAACTTTTCAAACTGGAGATGTATCAACTAAAATGATATCGTATGTTCCTCATAACTATGTGTGTTGTGACAAAAAGATAGAAGAGGAAGATTTATTGGAAGGAGATTACCAGATGCTGTCCAGAGAGTAGAGAAAGCCGTTAGCTCTGAACTGGGTGAGTCCCTGTTCTTTACCAAGCCAGTAAAGTCCAGGCGTTGTAACAAATGCTGCATGTGTATTTGAAAGTTTGAGAGGGAGACAATGAATAATAAAATATCTTAATTGGATGGGGATAGAGTTAGCTTCAAAAACCAAAACATAAGGGTTTTGGTTTTTTTTTTGTCAAATTAAAGCACATCTCATTATATATATAGACACATAAAAAGATCTTCAGCATTCCAATTATATATTAAAAATGTGTCTTTCATAATTTATGGAGACTGTGAGTTTTAGAAATCTGTTTGCCATTTATCCCCTTGCTGCTGCTGGAATAAACTAGAAAATTTTAGTTCCCAGGTAACAGCTAGGAGGCAATCAGCTAGTGATCAGTACAAGTAGTTCATATGAAAGATTGGGCTTGTTCCTGAGCTGACCAGGCTGCGGTCTTTCACTAAACACACAGACCTTCCAAGAAAAAAAAAAAAAAAAAAAAAAATTCTGCTCCCTATTCTTCAAGTAAAAGGCACAAGAAAGAAACCATGTGAGAAACTACCAACAGGACTATGGAAAGATATACCAGCCTGGAGAAATTTGAGCATGTAAAAGAAACCTTCAGAGAAAGGAATTATCTAGAATTTATGCAAAGAGTCTGCCTGAGGCCTTCACAGTAAAAATTTAATCACTGTTAAGTGTTCTCCATTCCAGTGGAATTTTGGGGTGAAAAGTGAACAAGAAGTTCTTGGAAGCTGTTGCATATTAGGATCTTTTTTTTTATTAGCTGCCAGATATTGACTTTTCCAGCAGTATGGTGAAGAAATCTGGATACAATACATCTATTCTGATCTCAAAAACAAAACCAAATAACAAACAAACAAACAAACCCCAAAAAACCCAAGAAAACAAATAAAAAATATGTAGATGAAAGAAAGAAAACAGTTTACTTTTATTGGGGTCTCTTCTTTTTATCTTTTCATTTACTGATTTATTTTTGCATCCATGGAATCTGTGACATGGCTTCCAAAAAGTTTTGGAAGGAAAAGACAGCAAAAAAATTCCCAGTTGTTAGCAAATTTAAGGCAATTTAAATTAGGGGTTCAAAGTAAGCAAATCTGAGAGCTATCACAATAAAAAAATTGTTCAGGCTTAATAACAGTAGCGTTTCAAAATCAGTAATATGTTTTCAGTTAAATATGTGAATACATGCATAAATGAGATCTGAGAGGAGTGTGAACATCAGCTGCACAGTATCCAGTAGAAAGAAAAGAGAGATTTAAAATGAGAACCTAAATA
Organism: Sitta carolinensis; assembly: GCA_032173965.1. Classification (NCBI taxonomy): domain Eukaryota; kingdom Metazoa; phylum Chordata; class Aves; order Passeriformes; family Sittidae; genus Sitta; species Sitta carolinensis. The sequence continues at coordinate 33,878,529 of JAVUNC010000005.1, read as the reverse complement.
ACTGCTGTTGCTACTGAAGTGGATAAGAGCTGGGAGAACCATGGGGATAGCATTATGAAAAAGAAAAGGTGAATCAGTTAATTATAGAAATGCTTATTATGGTAAAAAGTACTTAGTGTAGCATCATGTGTAGTTTTGTAGCATTGAGGTTAGAAAAGAAAGTCACTTTGTACAAGGCTATATTGGGGATATTTTAAAATGTTTGTGGGAGGAAATTGAAGGAAAGGAAATATATGATCAAAACCAGAGGCTGTGTGTTTTGGAGGGTTTTTTTGGGGGTTTGGTTGGTTAGTTGGTTTGATTTGGTTTCTTGTTTTGGTTTTGGTTTTTTGTTTTTTGTTTTTTTCTTTTGGCTAGAAGAGCCTAACTGTTGTTAGAAATATACAACAATATTAAAAGAAAAGTATATTGCCATTGGGGGTCATACAACTGAGAATTGGCTCAGGGTGTGGTACTGTTTTAACTTTGTTGTTTATCTGTCAAGATAGATTAGACCAAGAGAAAACTTTCTGGATAATTTTGCTATCCAGATATTGCTGTCTTAAATTATAAATCAGTGTAGAATATCTGTCAAGTCTCATACCTACAGCTGTCAGATGATTTTAACTTAATCATATGTGGCTTTGTTGATTGTTTAGAAATGGATGAATCGTGTATGTCTGTCGCTGTGGCGAGTAACAACAGACACGATTTCCTCATTTAGAACATGAGCTGACTCCACTTTATTCATACAATTGACCCCTTTTTATACCTTTTTGGACAGGCCACTCTCATTGGTAGGGAGAGTGATAGAACTCTTCACCCACATTGGCCAAAGCCGAGAGACATCAGAGAAAGTCCGTCCCATAGAAAGAATCCAAAACATTAAAGATTCGTTACAAAAAAAATGTCAATTTTTATGTTCAAACTGTGAGAACAGACTTACAGATCCAAAACATCACAAAGAAACAGAACTTAGAAACTTAGAAACTGCAGGCCTAGGAAAACCAGACTACATATGTCAATCTTTGCAATGTAAAAAGTGACAAAAAATTCTGTATTTGTAGTATAATCTCCATGAAGTATCATGATTAAAGTTACAATAGGCATAGAAATTACCATCAAACTCTATCAGGTAAACACAATTGTTTGTTAACTTTAAAATAATGCCTTTATGAACCTGCTAAACTACTGAGGTACATGCTAAAACATCCTACCTTTACTGCATTCATCAGCTAGGTATCTTTCCAGAAATTACAGATTACTCATATTGCAGCCATGGTGGGAATCCCTGAAATCTCTCCTAATGGTGGCTCCCCACAGCTGCAGACATTTTCAAATAGAGCTTTTTCTTTTACACTTGTCATTTTAATTGTAATAATGACTTTGTTAACTGTGCAAGTTGTTTTCATTTCAAAAATTAAATGCTTAGCAAAATGAGTGGTTGATTTTGATACACTGAAGCTCTGTATTACAGGCCAACAACAGGTCAGGAGATCCTTTGCTCAGTCCCAATCATAAGATTTTAGCTAAAATGATATTTGCAATATCCTTTCAGTTCTTGTGAATGACAAAGCTTACAGTTTGCAGGCTACCAGAAGGGGAAGCTTTGTTGCTCTTACTAACACTGTGCATGTAACGTTAGAAATAATGCCTGCTATTGGATTGGGGACAGTGAACCAGGTGTCATGGGCTATCCCAGCAGTAATTTCTCTTGGAGTCAAGGACTTCTCTAATAATCCTTGCTTTTCAGAGCAGCAAGTTTGTGATGCAACAGCATAGATTTTGTAGAAATTTCTCTTCAACTGAAAAAAAAATTCTAAGGTCAAATTCATGTTTACCAGAATGGAAAGGCAGTGATGGTGGGAAACAGTATCACAAAACATATAGTCAGAGAAATGGAAACAAAACTGCAGTGTCCCAGACCTCAGAGCAGTCCAGATAGCATCAGTGAAAGGACAAGATTGGCTTGGAGTGATGTGCATCCCAGAAAGACAGGACAAAAGGCCTACTGTAGCTTATTTCTGTGAGTACAGAGAACTAACACAGTAACAGCCTGTACCAGAAGGCAATAGTGCTATGCTAGTGGCTTACAGACAATATTAAATCTTCAGAACATAGATAAATACCCCTGCAAAGTGGGGTGATTTTGAAAAGGCTGCCAGTGAAGGGTAAGGGAGACTGATCTGTCAGTCTTCTCAGGAAATGTGTTCAAAAGGCTATCTAGAGGGTCCTTGTCATTTCAAAGATATGCAATACCTAGGATCAGCTTAAGGCAGCCCACAAGCCACCACAGATAGAGATGATTGCTTTTTGATGAGGGGCAACTGTTGTGTGACTCTTCACTCAATGTGTTCATCATTCAGAATTATTTGCACCATGGTTTGCAAGAGCCTGGTGTTCCCAAGTTATCTTCAGCAGTCTCAGCATGACATAACAGTGGATTTAACTGTCTTTCTCACAGGAAAACTGAAGAGCCACCTTAGTCTTCTGTGGCAGGGCCTTATTCTGTACTACTGGGAAAACAATCTTCTCAATTGTAAAAACACTTTTTGGCAAGTGTAACAGTATTCTAAAATTAATAAATCATCCTGAATAACATGTTCACACATTTTAAATCCCCTGTCTGCATTTTTCTTTCTTTGTCTTACCTTACCATTTGTGGAGCTACAGTAACATCAGCAGAGTACAGCATTTATTACAGAATAAAGTTCACAGTGCCTGTAAAAAAAGACCAAATTGACTACACAGCAGTTGAGGCAAAAAGCAGCGTTTTCAGCACTCCATGCAGGGAGATAGTAAATTTACTCTCTTTTTCTGTGTTTGTTTGCAGAATGTAACCACAGAGTCACTATATGCTTCTTACGTATTATAATTTAGTGTCTAATTTTCCCAAATCATTGGGCAGATAATTTTGAAATGTTCATAAAATATGCATTCTAAGCAAACAGAGCAATTTTGATCTTTGCATAAATCTACAAGTTGAAAGAGACAAAGGTGAAACAAAACCAAGGCTGATTCAAACTCTGTTCTGTGCCCTGGAGCAGCCTTACACTAGCAGGATAAGCAGTTTATTTGATGATTCAATTTAAAGTCTTTTCTGAGTGTAATGAAGTGACAGTATCATTCTGCGATAGGAGAGTTTGTTATAGGAAAATTTAATGAAAGGCTCTTTTGTTCTGCGTTTACTATTTGTAAAATCTGCCAATTTATGTCATAAAAGCCTGAATGTTTTAACTAGAGATGAATCTAAGGTTCTATTTCTTGAGTCTTTTTGAAGTAAGATTTATTGAGTTTGTCCTTTTTACAAAGAAAAGGATGAGTCAAGATAGCCAGTTCCAAGAATGCATTTAGTCTCAGGGTCTGAATTCCATGTCTTACTGAAAAAATTAGCATATTTGCCATGTGTTTTAATATTCTAATATTTTTCCTTCATTAATTTTTAAGCTTTTTTATTTTAGTGTCCTGAAAATGTCATTTCTCCACATTCATCCAGCCATTCCTTATATTCTAGTATTTAATATAAATACTTTCTTCTCCAAGTATCTCCTTCTTTGTGAAACTTATGTTTAATCTGTTCCAATTTACTTCAAGTCTTACATAAGTGTATATATATCTCAGGAAATTGAGGACTCTTGCTTTCATTTATGGAAACATGAAACTGCTTTCTTTACAAATAAGGAATAAGTAACAACAAGGAGATGAGGTCATTAGTCATGAACCACGTCATCCACAAGGTGATACTTCACAGGACAGAACACCTGTTCCTTGTTCTAGATTTTTCATGTGGAAAATTAGATTATAAGTCACTTCACTAAAAGAGTATAACTGAAAACTAAAGCATCTAATGCAGCCTTTTCCTAGACTTTCCTTCACACTTCACAGGAGTTGCCTCCCAAAGGCTGAGAACTTGTGGCCCTTTGCCAATTGCCTTGTCAATGCCCCCTTCCTTAGAAGGTGATCCCAGGTGCTTGGTTTCCCTATCCTCTAATGCCAGGCTCCCAGCCTGTTACCCAGAATCCAAGCAGTCAGGTGATCACCTCCTCACCTGGGTGATGCCTGAAACCTTTTTGCATGTGCCACTGCTCTCTCAGGGATAGGGATGGAGTGGTTCCCTCTTGTTCTGCCTCTTCCTCCTGTTCTTGTGATGGCCCTGCTTTGCCTTCCTTTACAAATAAACAAGCTCTCTTGTGTCCATTTCTTCTGGTGAAAAGGGGTGACTAGCACTGGCAGGGTTGGTGCTCTGGTTCAGCTGCAGGGCCTGGGGCCAGGGTTGGAGCAGCTGCAGTGCCTGTCACTTCGTCATCAGATCCGGGAGATTCTTGTCCCTTGAGGATCCTGAAGTGTTGAACAGGGCTCAGTAGTCCTGGGCCAGGACCCAGCATGTTGCAGTGATTTGTGTCTCTGTGGAATTGCCAGGCTGATGGCATCCTTTTTCCAGTAATTTTCCTAGTTTTTCTGGATCCTGTACTTGTTCAAAAGTTCCAAAATGCTGGAGGTACCCACTGTCCTAGGCACTTGTCCACGCTATCCCACACACCCTTCCACTCAGAGCTGTCCAACCTCAGCACAGATCTCTGGGTGGTTTTCTTCAGTAGTTGTTCAACAAGACCTGGAACACAGTCAGAAGACATAGCAATAAAACTGGTCTGCTCTGAACATCCCAAGGATATATGAAATTTGCAAGAGCTGTAGAAAATAGCCTAGAGGAAAAGCGAGGTGTCTCTCCCATGGATTATGTCCCCCACAGTGGGAAGAAGAGGAGAATTGGTAAAATGGTAAGACTTGTGCTTGGAGGGAACAGTTTATTAATTGCAATGAAGTAAAAGGATGATGATGATGATGATGATGATGATGATGATGATGATGATGATGATGATGAAGATAAGAAGGAGGAAAGGAATAAATTCCAAGAAAGAGAAGTGATGCACAGTGCAATTTCTCACCACCCATTGACCAGTGCCAGTCTCCCAGCAGTGATCAGCCCTGCTTATCCAATTTCCCCCACCTCATATACTGAACAAGACATTCCATGGTACAGAATATCCCTTTGGCCAGCTCAGGTCAGCTGTGCTGGCCATGCTCCCTCATGGATTGTTGTGCACCTCCTCACTGGCAGAGCATGGAAAACTGAAAAGTGATTTAAAGTAGGTACTACACAAAAACAACTAAAACATCATTGTGGAATCAACAATATTCCCATACTAAATCCAAACCACAGCACTGTACCACTTACTACTTGGACATGGTCTTTACAGAATGTCAAATGATAGTAGATAGATTCTATGCAGCCCAATCAATAGATTACTGCCAAATGTATGGAAAATGCTGATTTGTCCCTTTTACACACTCTTCAATTACTCTATATACATAAATGACAACACAGGACAATGCAAAACTGAGTCTAGAGAGTCTAGATTCTTGAATGGAGCAAAAGAAAAATAATTCCCAGTTCTTTAATTCTCAAAAGAGACTGGACCAAGATTTTTTTTCCATGTTAATCAGTTCTGAATAGAACATAAACAGAGAAAGGAAAAAATCTTAAAACAAGAGTAAACTATGATATCATATTGTAATCAGATAAAATGTTCCTATGAGACAGCAAAAATTCATAAATCTTTATTGGCCTAGAAACTCACTAAAATTTGGTTTCAAAAGACGATAGGAGAAAATAATGATGATCAAAATTGTGAGCCCAAATCATGAAAAGTAAACATAACAGAAATGACATGTCTGCATCCACGGATCATCTCTGCTTTAATATAAAGCTATGTAAACTCTACAGAAGGCAGACATTTCTAGAACAGTAGAAGCCCCAGCTATGTAAGCTCCCAAGCCTATTCCATCTCCTACAAGATAGTACATATCATCTTAACTGTGATTAAAATCAAGACAACCTTGGCACAAGTTTAAAGTTGTTGAACATATGGTTGTGTGATTTACTGGCTCAGATTCTCTACTTACATCTGCGTAAAGGCTGGACAATCTTTAGATAGAGATAGAGATCTTTTTTGTAATTCTAGATCTAGACAAAAGTACCAAAATTACCAAGGGTAATTAGGACAACACTGTCTGGAGAGGAAGAAATAAATTTTGGTCCTCTTACTAGGAGTCATGTCCTAGATATAAACTTACACAAGGGATAGTATATTTTGTGCTTTCACATGCAGTGAAAAGAAATAATTCTTTGTTTAATGACAAAGACAGAAGTTGGATAAAGTGACCACACATTTTGGTTACATTTAGTCTACAAGGCCAAGTTTAAAAGTCCAGTCTCAAGAATTATGAATCTAAGGTAACTAAGAAAAATTTAAAAACTGAGTTTATGTTAATATAACTTACATCATAGGATCAGGAGCAGACAAAAGCTCTGTCAACTCAGATTCACCCTCATGTTTAGTCCAGTCTTAAAAATTATTATACTTAAAAGAACTCTCTTCAATTCAATTCAATTCAGTTCAATTCAATTCAATTCAATTCAATGAGAGCTGATTATGATGCCTTAAGTTTTAGCTTTTATATTTTTCAGATTCTGTGCTGTTTTAGTGTGTAGTTCTGGGTTTCATATTAAGTGCTACTAAGCTCTCTTCACAGGGTAGGTAGACAAAGCAATTCCTTTTCTATCTTGGTACCAAGGACAACTGATAGAACTTTCAGGCCCAAGAACAAAAACTATGGCGAAGTGAAAAGAAAAAAACAAGGAGGATGGAAGTTCATAACTGAAGCTATAATTGGACAATTAACTCCAGTATGCTAATGGACCAAAACTTATATAAAGTGTGAGACACTGTGATCAGTCATCCATTTTGTGACCATTTTGGGGTGCATTTTGGATGTGGCCCAGCCAGGCTCTTGTGCTGCCTAAGTGTACCCGTTGAGCCCTTTTAATAAATACCTACTTTATCCTTTTGCTCTGTCTAGTCTCTGTTCCAGGTCAGCATAGAGACGGTGTCAATTCACATCCCAGTCCTGTACAACATCTGTCTGCCACCATGAATCTAAGATCTGTACCATGACTCTGTAAACCAGCAATCACATCAGGCTTACATTGTAATACATTTGTAATTGTGATAGTTACTTCGCAATAATGCCAAATCCTGGAGCACAACAGATGTATGAATATTAGGACAAGGTGAAATAATTAATGTTCAAAGAAGACAAATATGGGAAATGTAAATTTTTAATGATCAGATTATATCCATGGCAATCTATGGAAATGTTTGTAGTATACAATGGAATTTAAAGTATCAGCCCATAACAAGATAGTTTTAAATATCAAATTCTTCTCTCAACAGTTCAATCATTGATCAAAGACAGACACCCATGAAGTTAGGCTTGCATGGAAGAAGTCATGTGAAGGAGAGGCTCAGAAAAGCTACTCTCTGTATAAAGAAAAGAGCAGATCAAGGCTCCATAGATAGCCATGAAAAACCCTGTTGGATGAACAATAATTAAAACTATATGAAAAACAATCAGCTACCAAAAAGGTTTTGTCAATCTATGCAGGTCGTGCAATATTCAGCCTTGCTATCTGTTATGGGGATTTGAATACATGCCTTGAGATGAGGATATCTTTCAAGTTATCTTAATTTAGAGATGTTCTTACCACAGGCTCTCTGGGGAATTAATGTTTTTCTTGTGTATTTTCAGGCTTCCTGTGTGTGAGACTGCCAACAAGGATTACTAATGCAAATGAGATGAGGCTACACTTTCTTAAACACTTTAAATCCTCATTACCAGGGGAGAATTTTATATTATATTTACACAGCCATATATTAGCAAAATAAATATTAAGATCTTGAACCACATTGAAGATTTGTCTCCTTCCGTATCTGTTACAGGAAATTGTTCCAGCCTGGGGCTTGCTCAGATGTCAGTTTGGTGCCTGATGACTCTGCTCAAGCCTGCTGTAATGTATGTTGTTTTGGAACATCCATACCAAAGATGTGCCAAGAATGCTAAAGTGTCCCTTATCCTATATATCTCCTCTGTGTATGGACTTGACAGGAAAAATTGCTGAGGGGTTACTTTTAGGGAAGCATTGTTGCAAAAAAAAGCATTTATTTTTCATGATCTAGTTAAAGTACGAAAACAAGAAAGCATTTAAAAGTATTTGTAAATAAATAACATTGAAAGTTTAATTGTATACAAATCTAGTGACCCAAAACAAAATTAAAGCTTACGTGGTCTTTCTTGTTTTATGTCAAATCTTATCTACTTTTATTGTTTTCTAATAATTCCCTAAAAGATGAACTAGTGGGGGAAAATTCTCTGCTGTCAGCAAAACAACTTTTTTCATCCTGATTTTCTGATTAAGATATTCATGACCTCAAATAAACTACCTTCAAATCCTGAGTATTGAAAGATCCTTGCTGTACAGGTTGTGTCTTGATAAGGACTGCTCTTTAGCCAGTCTCATAGCCATCACAGGAGTTGCTTTTCTTTCACTTTTATGCATTTGTGAATAAAAGTTATTATTTCCAGTGCTCTTTATGAAGGCTGTTGTGTTCGTAAATACTGGCTGTATCAAGATAATAAGGTTTCTATCATGACAGTTGCCTTGGAAGGCTCATGTGGCTAGAGGAACTATTCATATATTATCATCATTTTCTATACCAAACAGGTAACGGTATCAGACTAAGGGTAGCAGAGGTTTCCATATCTGTAAGAGGGTTCTCTTTCTCAAATTTCTGTTTAATTTGCATTACGAGACTGTTCGACGAGCACTAATTAATCTACAGTTAAATTCAGCATTAATATTCCCATATCATTAGTGGGGGAGGAGAGTAACAGGATTTCATGCATCTCTAGGGAACAACCCATTGCCAGAAGAGAGGCAGAGCGCAACAGTCTCGCTCTTATAAGCTCAGCTTATTCTTCCAAAGAGACTCTCTTTCAACCTGTGGCAATCCGTATGGACCTCCCATTAGCCAGCTGTTCACAGTTCACTCTCCCTCTCCAGGAGCCGTCTGGCTCTTCTGCTCCCCCAGCAAAGGCCACTGCCTACATGGACTAGGGAGCTGAGCCAGGTGAAAACAGAGAATCTTTGGATGGGGTGTGTGGGGGGTGTGGGGCGTGTGGAGGTGTATATGCTTCCAGATGCACCAATTCCCCAATCCAACTGACCACGGCTGCTCGAGTGCTCACACTGGCAAAAGGGAGGCAGCAGGGTGGCCTCTCTCAGGGACAGCTCAGTTTTAGGTTACCTTTAAACTGGTTACAAAACCATACCCATATCTTCAGAGAAATGGAGTCTACGCAGAGCCATATGGTTTAATAAATGACAGTCTAACCAGTGCACAGCCAGTACAGATTAATCCAAGAAGTCTTGCCATCTGCTTTCACTGCGGTCAAACAAGTGGCATCTTTGTTTATTACACTGCTAAATGTTCATTTTTAAACTGCCAATCAGCAAATTCATAGCTATTGTCTATCTGGAAAGCTCCCTTTTCATTTCTTTCACAAAAGAAAAAGGTTAGTGCAAAACATAACATGTACTTTTCACTGATAGGAGGTTTCAGTGCACGCTGTTTACTCAGTTGTCTGTGTCGAGGTCCATTATGCATAAATCAGTGCAGAGAAATAAAGGATTGTTTTATTACACAATATAATTTTCCAAAAAGGATCTTAATTTCCTGTTCAAGAAATGGCACCATTGTTTACTAGAAACAGATATGCTAAGTGGCCTGGAGGCATTTTGTTTGTAGGAGACAGACTTGCCATAATTGTGAGTAAGAGTGTTGCATTGTTTTTGACAATGGCAATTAAATTATATTTTGGTTTGAAGGTAATTAGCAAAAATGGCAAAATGCTATTTCAAAGCTTGACAAATTTTCCAAAAGGCTAAAGCTGAAACAAGTCAAGTTCTTGGGACAATTTTCAGATTGCTCAAAAGTATTGCTTAATATCAACGAGAAATCAGCTATGAAGAATCTCTGTAAATTCCATGGTATTTACAGCAATGCATTGCACATACAAATTAGCAGACCTGACAAAATGCTATGTCAACATCTTAAATCCCTCAAATTTTGTTACCCTGAGGTCAGATTAGCAAGATATTAGTAAGCAGAAAGACTACTCTCAATCCTTTTCCACAGGAACTCACCTGCCAAATCTTCTCAATTGCTTTTTCTGAATTTTCTGAACGACACTATCTATGACCCTTCCACCTTCCAGGACGCTCTCACCTCCTAAAGACTTCTATGGACATTTGTCACCTTCCTTCTTTTTGTTTACTTCCCTGAGATGCATCTTTCCATAGGCCACAGAACTCCCACCAAACCTTTCTGTCTTTCCCTGTTCTTAGTTCCATGCTCTTACCTACCCAGAGACACATAGTACTTCAGATGCAAAATTAGGTCCTGCCATTCCAAGAATAATTTATTTTCAAATTACATTTAATTCTGCATGGACTGTTGAAAGGGCAAGTATAAGCCAATTTAAGAGAAAAATAAAGCTGAAAAATGTTACAATTGCATTACAATACCCAAGACACAACACTCAAGACCTTTGTCTTGAATGAACTCATGTTCCCATTTTTCAACCCTGTTTGGAGCAGAACTGACCTGTTCTACCATAGCACATGACAACATGATACAGTAGCTCAAAGTCTCTGCTGTATGCAGATTTTGCTGTTTGCAAGATGGGATCAGTGAGAGGATTGTCAGGCAGCTGGTTGTGGTTCCAGACTCTTCAGCTGAATCAGTGCTTGTCTGGACAGCTCTAAACAGTACCAGCTGCTAATAGTTCCCCTTGGGATCATTTTCTAATTGCAGATTACCAGACACAGTAGGGCATCCCTTTCTTCTCCAGGGGTAATTCTTATGCTGGGATGGAGGGGAGGAGATTTATGAACCAAATATGCTGAGAACTGTCAGTGTGGTGGAGACAACTAATCCGTTGGTGAACCTTTGAGACATATTTGATACTTTACTGCTCTTTCTTGTAGGGATTCTATATTTTGCCATACATACAAACAGTTAGCCTGATAATTCATGAGTGCAGATATTATACACCAGAATGGCATCATTGATACTTATTCAGGTGATTTGTATCTGGGTTTATGCTGATACAGGACTGTGCTGTCTTATCAAGTTCATGTGTCTGTGTCATCACTTGTACTGAACTCATCATGTCCATCTCACTGAGAAAGCCTTTATTTTGTGATTTTCCCCCAGAGGACTCTGATTGCCATTGTCATGTCCTTAATGTTACATCAATGTAAAGGCCATATAGCTGTAGTTTGTATGCCTAGGACATGATTTCATATGAGAGTTTCAATAGCAGTAGTGATTCTTAGAAACTTTATTTGTTAGTGACCTCTTTTTTAATTTCTAGCCAAAAACATTTTGACACTTCAGTTATAATGTGGTGCACCTATTTTTTCTTACTGATCTTTGGAAAATGCAGGAATTCTGCATGAAAAATGACAGAACGCTGATAGAGATTTCAAATTGCAAGGCCTCCTCTGTGAATGGCTCTCCAAAGCCACAGAAATTTCCAGAAGCTGCTTTTGTTACCTATGCCAAGTGCACCTGTGAAGCTCAGTGTTAGGGTGGTACCCAGCTGTTGTGTGAAGGGTTGTTCGTACTTGCGGCTTGTGGCAGGAGTTTCTGTCCTGTCACTAGAGGGCAAGGCAGCTCTCCCAGCCAGCTCCCTGCTGACAGCATGGCGGCGAAGCTCACCTGAATACTGCGGGTATTTCTCCACAAATCCCATACTCGAGAGCTAACCTACATAATTTCCAGTTAAACACTTCTGAATGGAGGATCCGGAATGACACTGAGAGGAGAATAATGCCTCTTAAAGCACGGGGAGTTGGCTTCTCTGTGTATGTCACTTCCTCACAAGGGTCGCTGCCCGCTGCAGTGTGGGAACCACTGCAGCCAGTGTCCGACACGCCGTCCCCGATTTTGAGCTACTGATGCTAACGGGAGATAAACTGCTGGTTTAGTTTCATGCAGGATTTGATCTTTGATACTGACTTTTACCCACAACTGTGTTTAACAGACTATTGCTAGCCCAGGCTGGCTTAAATCGACCTTGTGAAAAGTGATTCAAGTTTATCTTCGAATTTAGTGCAGGCTGGGCGGGGGGGAAAGATTTTTGATTCTGTCACATATAACTCTAATATTGCTAAACAAGCTGGCTTGTCTTAACTTGCAAGCGCCTGGCACAAAAACAATCTATCATTTTGAACACTCCTATATGCAGTAACACTCATTTAACCATGACTACGCTGGTTACATTAGAGGGTGGTATAATTTCCAAATTAGATAACGCTGTGTGATTACCCAGTATCAAAGGTGACTTTAGTTATTTCACTGAGATTAAGTTTTTACACCCCCTCGTGATTTTTACTGTGTTGCCAACACCCTACTCTGTCTTGAAGTCAAAGTTGTCTGATTTCATGTGATTATCTTGAGAAAGTTTCCAGGTATGTTTATGTGGGATTACCACTTGAGTGTATTTTCTTCTCTGCTTACTCAAATGGTGTGTCCAGATCATCTTTCAAGGAGCCTATAAATACATATATATGTATCGTAGCCAAATAAATTCAAATAAATTCAAATTCAAATAAATTCAAATTCAAATAAATTCATACTCAATTTTTCCCTCCTGCTTCTCTGGAGACATGTTTCAGCGTAACCCCACAGTTTCTCTCCCATTTCACAGCAGGTAACTACAACCAAAATCAACTATCAACTTTTTTTATTTTTAATACAGAATGTAAAAGACATCCATATTTAAGTCTCACAAGAACTTTGTTTTGTGAATAAGAGAGAGAAGGTCTTGTTAAGTTATAAGAGATAAAGTGAGGTGGAGTCAGTATATGGGAGAAAGGTTCTGGATCTGTCCCCTCCCCCAGAAGACCATACTGGGACGAACCCTATTCAGCCAAAATGCAGTGTTACATATTCCTTTTAATCAAGGAGCCTCATAATTTGCATACATCCCTTGCTGTTTGTCATATATGATATGGAAGTCCCTCCCATGAACTAAGAGTGTTCTTGGATGTGGACATCTTGCATTTTTAGATATATAGGCCTCTGGTATGTTGGTATACTGCAGATAGTTGCATTAAAATATAGTTTCAACATTTTTTTTCTTAGAACTTCATGGTAAAAAAAAAAAAAAAAAAAAAAAAGAGGTACTTTTAAATATAACAGTAACTCTTTGTTTAACAAGAACTTTTCGTAAATATAGTGTCTTCTATTTGGAATACAGGAATTTATGTGTGATTGTCTCATAGGTTAATTTCCTTTAACATCTTTTTCTGACATTAACCAGCATAGTCAATTTCAGAAGAAAGCAGATGAAATCCCACTGGTTGTTATAACTTTTTTTCTCAGTAAAATTATACAGAATTTACAAGTAGATGTATTGGAATACTCAGCTATATCCACATTCATATTTTAAAATAAGTGCAGACACTATCCTAATTTTTGTTGCTGGAAGCCAGCTTAACTTTCTTTCTCTTAGTTCTTTTCGATCTTCAAGACAACAAAAGGTGATGAAAAAGTCTTTGTGGTGAATCCCAAGACCAAGATACCCCCAAGGCAACGTGGTTAGTGCAGAAATAAGAAAAGCACTTAATTCTGTACATAGAATCCAGTCCTTTTAATAAGTAAATATAAGCTTATTAAAAACTCATCTTTAAACAAAACAAGCCAAAGCAAAAATAGCGCTAGGTGATTTTGTTGGATTTGCAGATAAATTCTCTCGTGCAGGAGGCTTTGTCTCTGGGCCCCAGGTGCTGCCGTCCTGATCACACGCCAGGACCACACAAACCCTGAGGAGCAGCTTGGTTTTTATTTAACAACCCTTCTTGTGACTCAAAACGACAACAAAAGGCAAAACGCGAACGTTTGCAGCCCTCCCCGGCTTGTTGTTTGGGGGTTTTTAATCCCTACAGACCCCACTCACCCCCTCCGGTAAGAAAAACGAGGGAAAACCAGCAGGGACTGATGAAAAGAGGGCAGCGCCGCACGGGAGCCGCGCCCCGCGTAGGTGAGCACTGCTGGGGAGGAGGGAGGGCACACGGGACCAGGGCAGGGCAGGGGTGTCCCGTCCCGTCCCGTCCGTCCCGTCCCGTCCCCCCCGGGGCCCCGACCCCTGGGCGGGCCGGGGCAGCTGAGTGGCCGGGGCCCGCGTCACTGAGGGGCAGGGCCGGGCCGCGGGGGATGGCGGCGGCCGCCCGGCGCGGGCCCGCAGTGGCGGGGCGGCAGCGGCAGCATGCGGGCGGCGGCGCGGGTAGGGCGGGCGGCACCTGCTCCCGGCAGGGCGGCAGGCGGGGAGGGACGGCTGGCCGGCTGGCCGCCGCACGGCGACAAGCCCGCGGAGGGAGCTTCATCTGTTTCTTTCTAGGACGTGGTGGGCATCCTCATCCTCTGCCTGGTTTCTGCGGTGGCCGCGCTGGACTTTAAGTACCACCACACCGAGGAGCTGGAGGAGTACCTGAGGGGGGTTCATGCCGCGTACCCCACCCTCACCCACCTGCACAGTATCGGGCGGTCGGTGGAAGGTAAGGGCGGTGGGACCAGGGCACAGAAGGCTTTTCGTTCCCATTAACTCGGGGTAGGTGAGGGTAAAGGTGGCGATTCGTGGGCGCTTGCTGGCGGCAGGGCTGCTCTAACAAACCTCTGTGAATTTTTGTCTTCCTCTTGCTTAAGCGTGAATAACACACACTGGCTGAAGCATCATACGTATCATCAGGGTAAAAGTTATCCCGACACTTATGTTTCTGAGAATTGGAAACGTCCTGAGTGGCAATTTCAGAAAGAGGGCCGTCTTTATGGAGCCCTTTATGGAGTAGAATGTGTGGGACACTTTTGCCAAGTGCCCGTTCTGGGTGGAACTATAATTAAAGACGAGTGTTTTCTAACTTGTGGTTGTGTTAAAAATACCTTCTGCTACAAGGTCAGAAAGTATTGACTAGGATTTCAGTCTCAAACCTTACAGGCAAATGTACTGAAATCAATAATCACTTTTCTTACCTTATATTGATATTTTCATTTTTCTCTCTATGATTGGTACTTTCTTACCATAAATTTTTTGGGGGAAGTGGCTAATTTTTTGAAAGAGATTTAAAAGATTAGTGTTTATTAGCCTATGGACTTTAATATACATCTGTTTAATTTTAAGGAAAAAAACCAAACAAACCCATAACAAACTGCTTTATTAGGTTTCAGTTCAAGAAACTAAATCACTCTGAGAAGAGCTATAAAACTAGATAGAAAACCCATTCTTTAGAAGCATCATCTGTTCCTCTAATTCCATTTTGTACCACTGGAAGGAGACATTTGTAGCATCTGTTATTAAATCCATGCTTTTGTTTTAAAAAAAAAATGTGTGTTCTTCTTGGTAGAGGATCGTGAAGACATCTTCATACCTTCTCCCTTGTTTTACCGTATATCTCAAAGTAGACAAGGAATCTTAAAGTTACTTAAACTGTGTTGGATTTCATTTCATCAAAGGCAAAATTAGATTGCATTATGTCATTCATCCATGCAAGGTATTAGTTCCTGTAAGTACAGCTCCCTCCAGTACAAACTAGCAATTATCCACATCCTCATTTTCATACCTTTAGAGAACTTAGCTAATGTTCTGATGATAGGGCTAGATTATGAATTTTCTGCCAGGAACTCAGCTGGCTTATCTTTGTGCAGGTAGACAAAAACCTTTCATCCAACCTGAGAGATTGAAACTTTGGCTTTTACATATATAGATACCTGAATGCTGATAACATGAGGTGTTCAACTTGTCTGGGTTCCACCAGCATGAAAACTGGAAAAGCATCATCTCTTGATTGTGATTGAGCAATGCACTGAAACGTCATTCAGATTTTGATATTGCTTTGCCAAACTCTAAGAGAGCTGTGTGGGCTCCTCCTTGTTATTATTCTCAGGGCCATGTAAAGCAGAATGGCAGTGAAAAATGTTTAGTATTCCTCTATTCTTTCATTTTTTTCTAAATGTTAAAAGATTTCTGCATTTATTGAGCAATGAGCCTTCAGAGTCACCTGGAATATGGTAAGGGACAGTATTGAATTAGGGTCTAATTTGGGGGCGGGGTTTGCTCATACTAAAAGGGAGTTTAATGACAACAGTGGTTATAGAATTTTGGTGAAAATGAAGTTTCAATTTTGGTCCATGGATTGAAGTTCTGTTCCTCTATTCTCAGTTTAAGCTCACGCAAGCAAGACTGTCTGTGCATGGTCACACTTATATGGGTTTACTAGTGCTTTCCTCCTCCCAATTAAGTAAAACATCATAGCAAAATGTACTTCTTGATGATGAGAAACAGAAATTAATTTAACTACTATAAATCTGAGATCAGCGTAATGTAGGAAGTTGATATTCCTGATCCAAAAATTCTTGATGATGAACACAGTATCCCATGGATCAAAGCAACAATTACAAAGCCAACAGACATTATTTTACTATTATCATGAATGGCTATTGTTCCCATGTTATTTGTTAATCTACATTTTATTCCAATTTTATCTAATAATCTAATATTTTATACTGACATCTGGACTTGGATTATGAAGAATGTGAAGTAAAGGCTTGACTTTTGGTCAGTGTGTGTAGATTTAGAGTTCAGCATATAAAATATGGATATAAATATCCAGTTCTTAGAAGTTGTGGAGGGTGATAGGGACCTGCGTATTACCACTTCAGAAAGTGATTGTATGTAGTTCTCTAAGAGAAGTATCTAAACACTCTTCATGTCAGAACCTCATTTGCTTCAGGCAGATTATAAAGTAATTTAGGTCTGGAGGCTATTTCGTTTGAGTTTCTGTTCAAAGGCAGGCTCACTTGAAAGTTAATTATTATGTTCAGGGCCCTCTCCACTCTACTTGTGAATATCTGCAAGGGTGGAGGTTCTACAGAGTCTCTGGGTACCTGAACCATCTTGCAGCCCTTAGGGTTGCAACCAAGGGCAGCCAGCTGGCTGCAACCCAGTCAGTCTGCAGTCTGTACCTGCATGGGGTTATTTTCTTGAGCTGATAATCCAAATATGGGGTTCTTTTTTTCCAGGTGTAGGATTTTGTGTTTATCTTGGTCAAACTCTGTGAGCTTATAGTCAAGAAATTCCTTCAGTTTATCAGGGGCCCTCTGAATGGCAGCCCTGCCCTTGATGAAGATATTAAGCAGCATCAGCCCCAGTACTTGCCCCTTGAGGAATGCTGCTAATAATTTGCTGTCTCTTGAACCACCAGTTGTTCAGTCCAGTTAACTTCTGACCTTACTGTAGCCTATTCCTCTGATCCATATTTTCTCAGTTTGTTTACAAAGACACCTTGAGAGTGACTAGACACTGGAACAGGCTGCTCAGGGAGCATCCTTGGAGATATTCAAAAGCTGTCTGAACACACTGGCTGTAGGTGACCCTGCTAAAGGATAGGAGCTGGACCAGGTCCAGAGGTCCCATGCAATTCCTGAATCTGTGATTCTGTTGAAAACCATGCTAAGGTCAAGGCTAAAGAATAGGGTGTTTTGCTCCCTTTCAACTAAGTCAGTCATTTCTACATAAAACCCTAACAGTCAAGTGTGATTTGTCATGGATAAACTTGAGGTGAGATTTACATAGTGTTTTTATTTGGTGCACCATAGACTGTATTAGCAATGTGCACAGCAGAGTCTGTGCCAGTACCCATAATGGAAAACAAATGAAAAGGTGCCCAGTTTGTTTTGTGATGGTTTACATCACTATATAAAAATTCCTCCCTGCCAGGATACCGGGAGCATCTCTTCCAAAATACTGGGAACAATGTGTTCTAGACTGGCAGTGGCCTATTCAGTCTCCAGATCTAATTTGGAAGCTAAGCTATTATCCTTAAATGAGGTGAGAAAGGAGCTTAAAAGATGTAGCTCATTGGCTGACAAAACTAAGTGTTACCTTTTGGTCTAATTTAGTAGGTATCCTCATATCCCTCAAGACTTGTAGGTGATTTGTCTGTGAGAAACCTGATATGGTCTTAGCAGCAGGTAGGCAGAGATGTGTGATGGCCCAAAAAATATCTTAATTCTTTTATATTGTTTCAGGTGTGTTGTTGAATAGTTATAAAAGCTTTTGTGCAGGAGTTCAGTTTTCTAATGTGTCCAGTATCCAACCTTAGAACAGTGTATGCACTCTATAATAATAGAGGAATCTGCAGAGCTGCATCAGGATGCAGGAGCTCCCATCTAGGATGGGAGAATGGGACCTGGTGTAATCATATTAGCCCATCCTGCCTCAAGTCACCCTAGTGACAGACTGACTCTTCAGCAAGCAAATCTTAGAGCACATTAGCAAAAGGAAAATAGTCAATGTATGTGTATGATCTGTGGCTTTTCATTGTTTAAGATGCAGTGCTGCTGTCATTCTTTGAAAAGAAAATTAAGCTGGTGGGAAGCCAACTTAAGGATTCTAACAGACCTGATGGCCTCCTAGGAGTACAAGAACAGCCAGGTATTGGAAGAGTAGAGTAACTTTTGTGGTGGATCCACACTTTAAAAAGTCTTTTCAGATACACTCTGGATTGAGATAAAGTGATAGCATGCTAATTACAGCTTGGTTTAGATCTAGATTTTCTGGAGGCCAGTCTGCATTTTTAGAATTCCAGTCAACTTGGGGCAGTTGCAAACATCCTCAGGCCAGATTCTGCTCGCTGAGGGAAAGGTTGTGTATGGTTAAAGTACCCCTATCTTTACCTAGTGAAGTTTCAAAGTCGACTTTATATATTAATATCCCTTTAACACATTTTATCACTGGAGAGACAAAACTAAAGCAAACTGATGAGATTTTGTTCTGGTTCCACTAGAAATTCTCAGAAATACCTTGTGAAAGAGCTGTCCTGAAAGCTTCTTTGGTTGAGAACTATGTAGCTTAGTCATCCAATTCTGATGCTTAGTGAGCACCAATATTCAGCTCCTCTTTCTGTTGCCCTTGGATGGATTCTATCCATCTATCCATTCTACATTCTATCCATCTATCCATTCTACATTCTATCCATCTATCCATATCCATGGATTCTGTCCATCTATCCTTATCTACATTCTATCCATTAATCTCAAACACTTTGCTAATTGGGGGAAAATCTTTGATTTTGTTTTTAAGTAGTGAGTCTTGCCTATAAGCATTTTGCCATCCCTGCTCTGTAAACAAGAGAGACATGCAGGGGGTGTGTAAGGTTGCTGTGGGTTTTATAGCTCGTGCAGGACTCGCCCGTGGCCACGTGCATGGATCATGCTATGGACTACAGGGAGGGTGTGCTTAGCAGGGCTCAGCAGGCCAGGTTTCTCAGTGACAAGGTGCCTGTTGGAGCACATTGTCTCCTTCCTGCCTGCATTCATATATTTTCCTCATTGAAAACAGGAGGGAATGAGTATGCCCAGGTTTCCATCTGATAAGCAGCTGTGACTTCAGCAAAGGGGCGTGCTAGGGATTAGGACTCAGGTAGTGCTGTGTGCAACATGTGCCTGGTAATGCAGTCAATAGAAAACCTAGGCCATTAACCTGCCAGTCATTCCTCACCAACATCAGTGGAATGTGTGCCCAAGATGTGCCAGAGGTCAACTTCTATCTCCTGACTCTTCTGCTATAGTGCAACTGGTACCTTTAGGCATTTATGGGTGGCTGTTGAACAGGGGAGTATTGATTTAATGTTCACTGCACTTCAGTGAAAATATTTAATAATAAAAGGCCAGATATTGTACTTGTCTCATCTACACATTAATAGTCTGTGTATGTAGCTGGGAAAAATAGGAATTAATTTTAAGTGACATTTAAATTCATTTATTGTGGACACATTATGGAGGAAGCCTGAGTTACTACCATCAATAGTAAAGTGCATTGGAAATTTTATTGAATTTACATTACAGACTTTTATATTCTGGATATTTTTGCTTTGTTTAAAGTACTAGAAAACAAGTTTTACTGCTGGAGAAAATAAAGCTGAAATACTTATCCATAAAATGTTTGTATTCTACTGGAATTATTATCGGGTTGGCTCAGAGGTTCTGGCACTGCACAAATATAGAATGAGAAGGTTATGTACAGCCCACTGTACTTCCAGGTAGGTTTCTTGGTGATACCCATTATTAGGTGCTAGTACCAATGTTTTTAAAAGAAGGAAGGAAAATGAAAGGTAGTAGAGAGAACTATTTTTGTCTTAAAAATAAACAGATTACCTAGACAAAAGTCCATAACAAATGTGTTGTCTTTAAAGACTATATTGCAGTTATTTTTTCTGTAGTTACATTATGTGAGGTATATTTGTGTAGAAGATTGTTGCCTTAGACTTGTTCCATTTGACTGCTGCAGATGACTTTCTTCCTGTCTCCAATCCTTGATAGTGTCTCTTCTTCCCTTCCCTCCTTCTTATCCTCATCCCAAAAATTTCTTTACAGGCTCGTCATGCAAGTGTGGTGTGTATAGATAATGTAAGCATTGAGGTTTTTCAAAGTTCGTTTTTAGAAACAAGAATGAATGAGACATTTTCTACTCTGAGGGCCCCATGATGCAAATCATACCAAAGTTGCTTGGCTTCAGTCCAGAGTTCCATGTAAAAAAAAAAAAACAACTTATCGTGATAGTTAAATTCTTATCTATGCTTGCTCGCTTCTGAAATTTTGTTCCTGTTATGTGTCACTTGCTCTTTTTCACATCTTTCCTCATAACGATCTTTGTTCTTGTCTTTGACAGTATTTGTGGCATTAAAATGCATGTTAACAAGATTCTAAGTAGGTTTACATGTTCATTTTATTATTTAAAAAGTATTTGAGTTCACAGATGAGCTTTATATTAATAGCCTTGTAGACTCTATTTGCAGCACATTATGTAAGCCACCATGATGGGAAGGGGAAATAAAACAGGGAAGGAATACTGTCTCCTTCATGGGTTATCTAGTGAAAGCTAAATCATGACTTTAAAAACAAGAAGTATTAGCTTGTATTCTCAAGTTTTCAGCTCCCAACTGAGTTTTGCTCTAAATCATGTGTTTAAATAGAAGTCACCGTTACTATATTAGCTCTAAATTCTAAGTCTAGTTATCTTAACTGAAGCTAAAGGCTCTTTAAATGCTGAGATATAGATTCATATTATCTGTCTGCATCCTCTAGCAGTTTGACTCCTGTGATGTGACACAAGTAGTTTGTGTGCAGTCAGTCCTCCAATAGCCGAGTACTAAGATTTTATCTGATGAGAACAAGACTTAACTTTGCTTTCCTGACAGTATAACTAAGCTTTTTACATTAATTATTTATAAAAGACGTCATTTGGTCAGTGTGAGATGTTTAAAAGATTGATAAGCTTAGACATTAGCGCTTGTAGATGCAGCCACTGACTCTGAGCACATTCCTCTTCTATTGCAGTGAAAGTAAAATCATTTGTTTAAGTCTTCTCTTCTTTACACTTGCTGTGAATTGGTCAATCATTTTTGCCCTGCCTTCTATGATTTCTCCTACTTAAATGCACTTGCAGAAAATTTTATGGGAAAGTTTGTTTGTTTCCTGTGGAACATGCTGTATCAGAGATTTCTGTCCCAGCCTAAATAAATAAAAAAGTGTGAGGGGGATCCATCCTAGCAACATAGATCAAACATTTCTCATATACAAACTGTTATCTCGTATTGAAATTTTAATGTTGTAACTCAAAATGGAAAGATCTGATCTGTTTAGAAATAGTACACTGTTAATGGAGTAGCATTTATTTAGAATCATCCTTGTGGGAAAAATCTCTGTTCTCCAGCTTCCTCTCTACCTTTTGTTTTGTAGTTGTCTGGTTGCAGCATATATTTGTCAACCTTTTTGCAGAACAATAGAGGTCTTAAGGCTGCAGCCATCCTGTTTTCCATCAGCAAGACTTTGTAGCTTTCTGTGTTTGTTTAGAAATAGGCAGAATTGATTACTGGATATTGTAATTTACACTAGTGAAGTTAGCAATGCTCTGGAGATCGTGTAACAGAGAATCAGCAATTGCAGCTGGTAGATGCAGTATCCATATCCTTTCCTGGTGCAGAGGAAGTAAATATGCAAGAGATTTTATGTTTGGGGGTTTTGTTTGTTTTAAAACTAAAATACAGAGCTCAGGATCCTAGCAATGGTGCACGATGGACATAAACGAAATGTTTTTCCCCTTCACTCCTTGAAGGATTCTGCATTTTAGAGCATTGTTCATACATTTTTTGCCCTGCAAATGAAATGTGATCCTAATCACAAACTTACTTATAAGAAATAGAACTCTTATCTTGTGCCTCAGTTTTACCCAGATGGTCAAATTGTCTGCATTCTCATTTTAGCTTGAGGAGAACTTGGTAACATATCCCTCCTACCGCACTTCAGACAATGAAACTTTTTAGTAGAAAAGTGTTTCTAATAGCTTTCCGTTCACTTCTCACAAAACAAGAGCAGTGTGCCCTGTGTCCCTTCTGCCCAGCCTTTCTGCTTAGGACCTCTGGCTGTAGATCCTTGAAGGAACCAGTCTTGCTTATTTTCAGGGCTACCTAATTAAAGGTTCGCTGTGTGTAGTTATGGTATATTGTGTTCACGTAAGTACATGGAGACCTACTTATAATACATTAATTAATTGTTTGCAAGACTCCTTACAACAAAGCATTTGTTCACTAGACAATTGTTCTGTACATTTTTGTATAGAAGAGAGATCTAGATTGTTTTAGGGCTGGGATTTTTCTTTGAATGAAATCTGGGTGTGCATGTGACTTCTAAACTTTCTGAAAGTTGTGCCTTTGGAAATTTTTATTAATTAGAAGTTTAATTTTATGGAGTGGATATAGAAAAAAGATAATGCATAGGACTGGCTGTAGATCTCTTCCCCTCACGGCTGAGAGAATACCCTCTCTGTAAAACTGTTCACTCTTATAAGCTGTACAGTGGCTCAAATGTGAGAAAGAGGTTAGAGGATGTTTCTAAGCAGATGATTCTGCAGTTTGATATCTAGGACTTACTTCTTGTTATGGGAAAGGTCAAACCATGGCAGTTGGAGTTAATTAAATTACTGTAGCTGCTACTTAACATGCTGAGCTCACAGTGGATTTTGTCCCTAGCCAGTGTGTTCTGTATCCATGGTCTTGCAGTTACCTGGGGCATTTAAACAGAGCTTGAGTACATCTAAAAATGTAACACTTCTCCTAAATCTAGAATAAAAGTGAATTCTGTTTTCGATAAGAAGTGTAGTCCTACTGTGTCAGTTCAAAAGTTCAGTCTGGTCCATTATTCTGTTTTCCAAAGAACATCTAGAGAAAGTTATAGGAGTAAGATAGGCACAGGTGCCTTCTCGAGTATGCACTTCAAGCAATACACAGCCAGGATGATTCGATGAGGCATATTTCCTGATCGTGGTGTGCCTGAAGTACAGAACTTGCTTTGATACGCAATTGCATTAGGCTGATCTCAAAATCCCAAGAATAAACAAAGGCCTCCAGAACATGTTTGTTCAAGAGACTAAGGACCAAATTACTCTACTTGTAAGTAGTAACACAGCCTGATTTGTAGTTGTTGCTTTGTGTCTTTGTTATCTTTTCTGAAAGCCAGTGGCTAATGTTTCTGCAGAGACATTTTGTTACCTGTTTTAGGAGAGAATCTGGAAACAATTGGTCAAAGTAATATAGCTTGTTAACTAAACCAGAAATAGATTATCAGGGCAGAGACTGGATTGTTTTTAAAACATTAATATAGTCTCCATTTCCCCCCCTTTACTGAATTAAAAAAAAAAAAAAAAAAAAAATGGGTGGGTGGGAACTGCTCAAGGTCTGGATTAGTATGAGTCTGCTTGTCAGTGTTGAGATGTGTATGGTTTTGAGCTTCCTCTTTTTGAGGCAAACATAATGTCTGAGATCTGACAAGGATTTTTACAGGATACGTGGAGCACTCTTGGTGAGGTACTTCAGAGAACTGAAATCCTCAAGGTGCACCAGTAGCTTCTCAGCCACGTATGAACCATGTCCTGTACTGTACTCCCTCTGTTACCTTCAAGTGGCAGAAATAGTTCAGGTGTCCTCTACCTCTGGAGGTAAAAGCATAGGCTAAACAAAATGGTTGAATCTGGATAAATTGCTCTTCAGAACAAACCGCCCCTCTCCCTTTTGGCTGGCCTGTGTTACAAGCAATCACTTTATTCATGGTGATCCAATGGTACTGCTGTGAGTGGGTAGTATTTATTACTTTCATGTATACATTAGCTTTTCTGAAAATGACTAGATGCATACCAGTTTCACAGCTTTCTCAGAAAATTAAGTATGCCTTTTTAGAACTTAAACACAGGTTTAAAAACCCTGTGGTGAAAGAAACAAGAGTTGGTGAAAAGGAAAAATAGTCTATTTGGTTTATGAGTTTAAGTATGAAACTAGATAGAGTAAATAGTAGAAAAAGCCTGCTGAGACTAATTCTTTGTGTCTGTGGAGTTCTCATCTTCTTAGTGAGCAAGACTGAATAAGGTTAGTATATCTTAATTTAAAACCAGTATTCCCTCTGGGTTGTTTTGCCTTGGCTTTTACAAATTTATTTTTATTTCTTGAATTTTGTTCAAATAACCTATAAGGTACTATTGTAGAGACTGTACTGTGCATTGGCAATTTTTCATAGTTTTGTGTATAAGGAGTGTGTTCAACTTGATTATGAGAACTGGAAATGGTACAGCGATGACTCACATGTACATAGGAAAGAAAGGGTTGCTGTTCTCATAAGATACAAGTCTTGTGAAAGTGTCTAAAGCAGCTATGGATGTCTCAACCAACCAAAGATTTGTAAACCTTTAGGAAAATAAGCAAGCATGTGAACCATGAGTTGTTTTGACTCCCGTCCTTTCTCAAGTGCTTTGGATACAAATAAACAGTATCTAGTGTTTTTTAGAGTCACTGTTTATTCCATCAGTTCTGCTTATATGGCTCTAAGTTAGAGTGACTGGTGTAATCTCTTGGAGTAGATAGGAACTGATTAAATAGTGGGAAATTGATATTTCTGTTTACTTTTTGCTGAGAGAAAGAGCACCTTATTTCTGTAATAAGGGATCTGTGAGAAGAGGCCAGAAGTATTAAGCCCCATATAGTGACTCAGTGGCTGTGATAGACCTGCAGCCAAATGTCACCTTGGGTTCTTTTGGCTTTTTTTCTGCTTACCTAAGCACTATGATGAATATTGCCAGATATGCCTGGTTGATGTATGTGACTGATCTGTATCTCTTTATTCTTTAAAATACCTTGAAGACTTTCTTATAAAGTGTCCCAGCTCTTCTTGGCGTATTTGTTCATTACTGATGACAGTGCTACTATAGGCCAAGTCTTTAGACAATCCATTCTGTCTTGGTGGACCATGGTATACCTGAAAGTAAGGATAAATGCTCACAAAATAATTTTATGTAAGTTATTCTTACAGATGTTCATATGATCTCAGGTTATATACAGGTTATTTGGGGGATGTTTTACTCAATCTGGCTAGATTAAAGTCACTTATTTGTTCATATTTGTAAGGCTATTTCTGCAATACTACTACATCAGTCATTCTGATTAACCGTTTCAGATTACACAAATAATGTACTGGTACTTCAAATTCTGTTAGAATCTGAATCAAGTCATGTGTGTTGTTGGGCAGTCCCCTTGCAGAAGAAAAGTTCCAAAATGGCTTTAGATTTTCCAGCTTGAATTGGTGATGGCAAATCAGAGTACCTCAGGGCAAGGGTGCTGCTGGTGATAGTTTTGCAAAAGGAATTACTCTTGAAGCCCTTCATTAGCTGTAGTAGTGTTTTGCTAGAAGACAATGTTGCCCTGGGGAGGCTTACCTGCCTGGAGAAGAGAATGCTTGGGGGGGAATCTTATCCCAGAATTCTTGTCCTTGAAGGGTGGCTAGAAAGAGAGTGGATCCTCTCTCTTTGCAAGAACCACATGGGAAAAAGTAAGGCACAATGGGTACAAGTTGCACTATGATAGGTTTCATCTCAGTATAAGAAAATTTTTTACAGTGAGAATCATTCACTGGAACAACTTCCCCAGAAATGAGGTAGAGTCCTCCTCACTGGAGGATTCAATTCAACAAAGTGCTAAATAATCCTTATCTGCGTTTCCTTTCCCATGTAGGGTTGGGCCAGATGATCTCTTGAGGTTCCTTCTAACCTGGGCTGTTCAATGATTCTGAGATTTGGTTCTATGATTCAATTGCTCTGGGACCTTGCATTCTAATGTGAGTTAATCCCTCTTCCCCTCTTCTCTGTCCTGCATCTTTCTAGGTAAGGACTACCTAAACACAGATCAGCATTACTGCAGTTCCTACCCATGAAGCCAGTGTTAACTCATGGCCAAGCCAGGAGGACTGTAGTCAGTCTATTGCTTTTTCTTGGTCCTCTCTGCAAACCCTTGAATCAGTATCCTAGCCTGACTGGCACTGACAGTGGGTCTGAGACATTGCTCAGTCATTGGACTTCATTTCCTAGCCATAACTTTCTTTGAAATGACAAGTTTTTCAAAAATGAAGCTGTAAAGAACAAAGTGAAGAAAAGCAGAAATAAAATTCTGAACAAACACAGGCAGCACAATCCAGACTCCAACATCTACAGATTGATTTGGTTTCTTTCCCACTAGATCTGGAGATCAGTTTCAATTATTCATTTTAATTACCAAATTTTGTACATCTGTTTAGAGTACTGACACTATGTTGCAAACTAGTGGCAATGCTGGAAACCTTTTAAAAAAGTTAAAAAGGCTTCTTATTCTACTAGAAGCTGTGTGGTCTGGCTCTGCTCCAATACAAGTCTTGTTACTTGTTCTGAGAAGCACAGTTAGGAACACAGGTCTGTCTCCATCACTTGAAATATAGTTTGCTAATTAGTTGACGTCAGTTTTGGTTTGGTAATTTGGCAGTAAGAAATAGCTTTTCAAAGCATGAGAGGAAGCTTAGCTGTCCCCTTCAGGTACCAAACTAGAGTTATCTAGGCTTTGCTGATTAAAGGAAACCATCCATGTGCTGAATCTTTTTATATGCAGTTAATTACAGCCATATGGAAAGACATCTTACATCATCCCTTGTAGATACATATCCAGTACTGCAGGCTGAGCAGACCCAGGAATGTATTTTAATTGTTAATGGGAGGTTTAGTACTTCTTACAAGCTGGAAATGCCAGGGAATAATTGCTATCTGAGTTCATGGGAGTGTTTATCATGTAGATGGCCCTCACGAAAACTCTAAACAGTCTGAACACTAATGCAGGAAAGACCAATTTACATCAGTACTTAATGTTAATCTATACTTAGCTCTTCCTTGTGTTTCCCATGAGTGCAATTCACAGTGAGAGCAGCAGGAATGAGTACTGCTGATGGTCAGACACTGGAAATATTATTTTAAAATTTGAAATTGGAATACACTATTATTTGTAGAAAATCTTAGATGATGGAAACATCCGGAGCTCTTTAGCTCTACTTGGACTCTTTGTTTGAGTGTATTTCATGAGCTGTGTGTTATAGGTTTGCAGTAGCCACCTTTAGGTTTGAGCTGTGGCAGAAAGGCTGCAGTCATTGCTGCAAGCAGGTGTGTTCCTCGTGGTGCAGAAGTACATGTGGCAACTGACACCAAGGAGGGATGTCTGAACTTGCCTTCCAGTAGAGGAAGTGAGATCTGGGAAGCAGGGCTTAGAGGGCATAAGGACAAAGTATCATAGGAGCATTCTGGAAGGACTTCCTTGGTAATTCATTGCAATTGCCCCAGGATACAACTATAGAATCAATGACACGTTGCAAAGTTGTAAAGTAAGTTGAGGTTGTTGTCCACGCTCGATTATGAATAACAGTTTTTTCATTACTAGGATTGTTTTCAGTTCCAAACATATGCTATTGCAGCAAGGACTTGTCATCTGTTGTCACAGAGCTGCAGGATGGTTGAGATTAGAGGGGACCTCTGAAGGTTTTGGAGGGGAGAAGGGCTAGGGTGAGATGATTTGTGTGTTCTCCTTCTTTCCTTTTTGAAGAAGAATGTGATTAAAAGGTAGTATCTTTGGGTTCTCCACTCCGCAACTCGTCTAGGCTTACAGAAGTCAAGCTTTTCCTTTTTTTATGAAACAGTAGCTCTACATACAGCAGGGCCATATAACTAGCTTTCTTACCAAATCAGTTGTCTCAAAATTATTTTTAAAAATATGGTTTGTTTGCTCACATTGTCCTTTAAGGAAAGAGTCAGTAGCATCATCTTGAACCTTTGTGCATAGCATGGTTACAGAGGTTGAACACCAATGTCTTCAAGAGCAACTATGTAAATCCAGGGGATACTGAGGTCACACTTTGTTGAGTCTGTCAGCTCTCAGCTGTCTTGCTGCTTTGTGATCCTGTCTAAGACTCTGATTCTGTTAACTGATAATTTAGTTTGACAACCACTGTCTTCAGTTTTATCTCTCTTACAACTGTTTCTGTGCATTTTGCAGTGTTGCTTCAGTCCTCTTCAAGTTTTTCTCCCATTCCCAAAAGCATGACCCTTGTGGTATAGCTGCTGTGAGTCAGTCACACAGCTGGAAAAGAAAACAAAAATGCTGTGGCATGTGCATGACTACAGGGGTCATGCTTTTGGGAATGGGAAGTTGATATGCTCCAGAGTTTGTTTACTGCAGATTCGATGATCTACAAAGATTTAGGAAATAAGGCTTTTTATAGTACTGTGTATAGCAGTTCCTACATTCTTTTCTGCAAGTAGCAGTGATGGCTGGGCTCTTCTCAGGCAGGTCATGGGTCCCAACAAGCCCTGAATGGAGCTGGGGACAGCGAGCACACTTGTGAGGTCTGGGCATTGGCAATCTGTAGCCCGTCACTGCAATTAACAAGGAACTGGTCCAGTTTTATTGCTGCCATCTACTGAAACTTCTGTTTTCCACCTCACTGAGCAGACTAAAGGGAAGCACAGATTTGCAGATGAGGTCTGAAATGCCACAGTATCACTAAAAATATTAACAAACAATGCCCTTCCCTCTCCCTTCCCCGCCCCTGCTTAAGTGTGGACTTCCAAAATATATGTGTGTTTATTTTGTTAAAGTTCAACTTCTCGTGCAGCTTTAGAGGTTCATAACTAATAATCTCTCTGTAGCAATTATTTCTTTCCCTGCTGATATATTTGAAATGTCTCTGATACAGCTCGTTCTGGTACCTCCTGTTTTCTGAGCAGTAATGCATGAATGTGTTTAGCTTTTTTTGTATTGCTTTTAGTACGAAAGCAGATGTTTTTTCTTTGTTATAATGAAAAGTTCTGTATATATTTCATATATTTATGATTTAAAATTGGGGGAGGCAGAAAGAGAGATCTTATTTGCTAAATTTAATTTGAAAAGTGTTTATTACAAAAAAAAAAAAAAAGCGCCTTCTTTTCTAGTCCTGGTTAAATGTTTTAGAAATTGTAGGGTTTATTACATATTTGGCAGAAGTCAAAGCATATTTATTCCTATAACTAATATTGCAAATATTCATAGAATAAAAAAAACCCACAGTCTACTTTAATATGTTATATATAGGACTGAGTGGGCACCAATGAAATATGAGAATTTTTACAATGGTCTTAATGACCAACTCTTTTTGTTCTTCTAAGGCTTGTATGATTTTACACTTGTTTTAAAAAATGTCTTTTCCCCTTCCCCTCTTAAAGGTAGAGACCTGTGGGTCCTTGTTCTGGGAAGGTTTCCAACCCATCATAAGATTGGCATTCCAGAGTTCAAGTATGTTGCTAATATGCATGGGGATGAGGTACGTTCAATTTTTGCAATGTCATTTATACCAAATACACTTTCCAAAGGTTTAGAGTGAACTTCTCTCAGGCATGTACTTCTTATTATTGAGGTATGTCATAACTAAAGGAAGATAACGTATGTGTGTATTTATTGAGGAGTTTTCAGAATAAAGTTCCCTTGTTATAGTGGAAGGGCCTTAGCAGACCTTACATCATGGTGAAGAGTCCTACAATCCTACACTCAAGGCCTCTCCTAAGTAGAGAGCTTTCTATTCTCCAAGTGAGTAAACCCAGAGGCTTTAAGTTTTCTGGCAATGAGTCAGATGCAGTAGTTTGCTTGTACATTGTTATTGCCTAGGCATGAAATATGACTGATAGAACTCTTCAAATACATCCTAAGATTAAATAATAATTGCTGTGAAGCATCAAATTATTTATTGTAGGAAGAAAATTTATCTTGGTAACCTTAAGCTAGAAACAGCTAGATTCACCTGATAACACAGAGTATGAAAGAAAAAGGAATGCCAGAACAGTAAACTTGCTCTGGGAAGAATGCCCACTTATTAACAGTCATGGAGAAATTATGATTATGAACCTACCCGATGAAGTACTTGAATCAGAATCAAAGTTTCACTGTTCTCTGTAGTACTTTTTTACTTTATATTTCTTTTATTCTTTAGCTTTAATTGATTATATTGGTCATCTTCAGGATAAGTTTAAACTGCACAATATGTTTTTATGCGGCCTTTCATGTGAAGGTTTAATGATTTAACAGGAGTACCAAGGTATATATGTATATATATGTGCTAGACTGTGAATTCCCAAAACCAAGAAATATAGATATAGTAGAAAGTGTATTCTGTGCAAAGGGTAACATGTCATGAGTTATTGCTGTTAACAGTACTTTGTGTGAGCGCATGCACGCCTACAGGCACTTGTGACATTACATGCCAAGAATTTCCCCCAAGTTAGACTAGTTTCACCTTGTTAGACACTGGCCTTGCTCAAAGTGCTGCTGGGGTTTTGACTGCTTGGGAATTCAACTCTGTGTGTGAGGAAGCTGATTCGTGGTGTCAGATGGGTACATTGTTCCTGGGTACCCAAGACAGGGTTTGTAGCTCCTAGAACCTGGTGTGTGTCGCCAAGGCATCTAGGAACTGACACTCCATTCTGCACTCCCTGCAGACTGCTGAAGAGGATTGCAAACCTGTGACTGTAAATCACCCAGCTTTGATGGGGAGGAGATGGAGGGCAGGATATGACCTCATCCGGAATGGGCTGGCTTGCAAATCCAATATTGCTCAACTGCAAAAGGCCACACATACTGAAGCCTCCACAAGGAACCCCCCTGTCATTACCACTGCCCAGCTGGGTACACATTAGGAGCTTTGACCACAGAAGCACACACAGTTTGCACATCCACAGGGCTGGGAGTTGCTGGAGATTGGCAACTCAAATCACTGCCTAGGGTCTAGGTTTTTTATTGACTTCATGAGGAAATGAGGCAAGATCTTTGTTTAAAGTCAGACAGTGCCAGATGGTCTGAGCAGGGTTGATCCTCGGGCTGCCTAGCTGAGGTGTCCCATGTTCCAGTTGTTTGTCATGCCAAGCTCTCACCTAGGGAACATTCCAGAAATGAACATTCCAGAACTCTTCTTCCTTTTCAGGCCCTCATGATGATTTTTGCTTGTATGAGTTTTTTTGGTGCATACAGGTGACACAGAGTTGGTGTTTGGGGTTTTTTTAATTTGATCATAAATGTATTTCAGATGGCAGAAAATTAATTCTTCATATAGAGAAGCATTGGAGAACTTGAATATTTTTCCCCATAATCTAAGATTCTGCTGGACTAGTGACTGGGGAGAGATTCAACTACCCCTACAATCTATTAAGCAGATAAGTTTTGCACTAATTATATACAACAAGCTTCAACTTGTGTGCCAGAGTCTTTCATAAATTGAAATTGCAGGATTATGGCTTCATTGATCCAGTCAGGTCTTTTGTGCTTCAGTGACATTTTCCACAAAAGATACAAAATGAGAAGTTCGATTCTCAAGTGTTGTTTGGTGATGTTGCCCTTCTAGCCTGTTATGATCACACATAAGACACTTAACTGACTCAGCTGGCCCACTGCTCCAACAACATAAAAGTTGGGGTGGAACCTGAATTATATGTGTGTGGGCTGCTCACACATGCTGTTGGAAGAAAATCTAGGTTATTTGGAAAGCTGCCCAATAGGGAAGTTTTAATAAAGTAATGTGAGTACACAATACCAAGAGAGGAGTTGGGGTTTTTTTTCAGAACTAAAAAGATTTATTTTTTAAGTAAGTTCATTTTTCTTGTTACTCTAAGACATAACCAGCCAAGATTTAGAAGATTTTCATTTGTGTTCACTGTTGCCAGATAGAATGAACTTTTGCCCCAGATCCACTGAGAGTTAACAGAAGACTTCTCCCATTCTTTGTGTTACTTGTATGAAGCTGTACACCGTTTCTAGCAGTACTTTTTGTTTAACCTGAGCCAAATTAAAATGGATTTAAGCTAGCTTTAATCAAGATGACAGTAATTGACTGCACAAAATGCATAAGCCTGTGAGATGTTACTAAAGTCTGCAGGGAGAAGGATGATCTTCTGGGGCAACTCCCATTCTGAATTAGGCAGCAGTGTCTCTTGTCCCAGCCTAGTACTCTTAGTTGAAAGATCTTGTCTTTCTAAGCCACACATTCCTCCCTGGGGAAGAACTCTTCCTTCTTAACAGGGACCACAACCGAACCCTTAAATATTCCTAAGTCATAAACAGAGCAGAGCTATCACCTTTGGACCCTCTGTGCCAGTGACTTCAGTCCATTCTGTACAACTGAACAAATAGCATCTAACTGGAAGGCTGTTCCTAAACCATGTATATCACTGCAGGGAAACCCTTTAAGGAGAAGCACATCTGAACAAACTGTAGACTTCCTATGTGTTTCTGCTTTCCCCCTTTAGTGTAATGTACTGAGTACATGGCTTTAAGTTTCTGCAGCTGTAGTGTAACTGGACCATCACAAGATAAACTCTTTCTCAGGGTGGCAGTGCTGATATCAGTCCTTTTCTCCTAAAGTGTCCGCTTCTGATCATTTTATTTTCTTAATATATAAAATAACAACAAAGCAAATACTATTAAATAATACAACTGCTTATTTATCATAAACAATTATTTATTTATACTATCAATAAAACACTAATATAAATAATATAATAATATAGTAGTATAAAATACTATTTTAAATAGTAGTATTTTTCCTCTTTCATTATGTGAAACTGAGCCTGTACTGATAGGTCTGAACTAGCTTACGTGAAAGGATGTGCCTTATCTTGTGAAATAAGTTAAAGCAACTCTACCCTATTTTCCATGTCATCATAGACATAGTCATATCTACAGTAGGGTTTCCTGAAATATTAGGGCTTAGGTGAATAAGGACTGGAGTAGATTTATTTGTGATCAATACAATGGGGTCTTAAAGAAACACCAAACAACAAACTAATGAGTCTTGTGTAGAATTTTTTACTCTTCTTTCTGAAAAATTAGTGGAAGCTCCATTTACACTATCAAAATACCACTGTGGAAAAAAGGCTGTGTTTTTATCATCCAATTGCACAAAAAAAAAATATTGCACAACTTGCTATAAGGAATTGTAAGGCTGTATTCCCATGTCCTCAGTCCTGTGTGATAAATTGAGGTGATATGCAGGGAAACAGTATTTGCTCTAGGAAAAGGACCCTATATATAAAAAAAAATATTTATTGCATAGTAAACTATTTTCTGCCTAGCTTCAGTATTAACTGGTGTAATGTGAAAAAGGTCAGAAGCATCAGAGATTTCAAAATTCAGAGCAATCAAATCTCAATGCTAAAAACAGACTTTGAAAGAAGCTGGATGTTACTGAGGTGTGTTTCAGCACATTTTAACACTGCCTTTCTGCAGTTACTTTTTTCCTTATCTTTCTTCACATTCTTCTAAGTGGGAAAAGAAAAAGCTATCCATGTCTCAGCCAGGTAAATGCTGAAGCTGGTGGAGTTTGTCCAGGTGGTAACAACTTACACCAGTTACTGGTTCAAAAGCAGGTGTTATGTTGCCATTTTCTTCAGCGATAAACCAGAGCACTGCATTTCCCTGACATACACGTGGTATTTTTCAGATGTCTGTGGCAATTGCTGCTGTAGAAATAAAGGGATGTGTGCCAAACTATTCACATAAACAGTCATTTTAATGCTGGTGTGTTTTAGCCAAGAACGACAACCCTGGTGGGTGTGTCCTAGCAGTACATAATACTTAGTGCTGTACAAGTGTTAAAAATAACGTCTTGCAAGTGTGGCATTTCAGTGGGAAACCAGGAGGGCCTGCTGGTTTCTCTGCTTGTACTCCACTTCCTTAGGTGGGGTTGTGCCTGGTATGCTGAGCCTGGCCTGTGGAGCAGCCAGGGCTGAAGCAAGGAGACGGGCAAGACTGTATTGCCCTGAAACAGGTCCTACCTGACGGTTTGGATCTTTCTTTCAACATCGTTCAACTTAAAAAACAGGCCATGTTTAAGGAAAGAATTTTAATAGTAAAAATGGGCAGAGTCCATCCACCCATAGTCCCCTGGTATTAGGTCTCTATCGTGTGGTAACCACACTGTTCTGAACCCAGGGCTGCTGCAGTTACAGTACAGGTGCAATTGGACCTAACCTTAATCTCCTAACTGGCTGCTGCTCGAGCCTCTTGAGTAATGCCTGTGGCAGCTAAACAGGGTGCTGACACAGCCCTGCCAGCAGGCAGAGCCAGGAAGTTCAAAGGATTTGTGTGCAAAAGCAGCAGTCACACCCCTCTGCAGTGCTGATCCATGTCCTGACACTCCTTCATTCAAGGCTTCCCCTGAGGATCGCTGAAAGCCTTTCCTGCTGACTCTCTCCCTTTGGGGCACAGGAGGAAGCTGACATCTGAAAGTGCACAGAGAAACTTAATGTCTAATTGTATCCCTAGAGGTGGGAGAAAGGGATTTCCTTTACTTGTCTGTCACCCTCCATGTGAAATACAGTAGCACAATCCACTTTGGCATCTCTCTTGGGATTACTGCAATCAAAACTAAATGTCCATGTCCTCTCAAAGCCCCAGAACACATACATGCTGTCCTCTGGTCTTCTTTCTATCTTTGTATTAAACCTGAGGCAGGTAAAGGTGTCTGTCCTAAACTTTACTGTCAGCAACCTACCTTCAGTGTTTCTAGATCCTTTATTTGAAGCTCTAAAATAAAATTAAGTGGCTCGTAACTCTTATCCACAAACATACCCAACCTCTGTAATAACAGGGTAAAGCTTGACTGAGCAGCAGATGCTTTCCAAGGGCTTGTTCAAAACTTGACCTTGAACTTTCCCAGAAACAAAAACTTTCCCTCAGCTACTTCTAGATGTGTTTTCCCAAGTAATGCAGGGTGCTCTGGACCAAAACAAAACCACCCCTCTGTTACCACACCAAAACAGTGGTAATAAGTATATTTTTCCCTCACTTTGCACTCTTCCAAGTGCCAACACTCATATGATGATCAGAATCACCTAATGTCCTGGAATCCTATAAAATAGTTTGTACTGTACAAGTAATTACCCTGGGATTAACTTTTAAGTGCAAAGAATGTCATCTGTGAAAATCTGGTCATCTTTCTTTCTTTGTAAACATTGTTCTTTTCTACCACATTCTTTCATTGCTTTTCTTTTTCCCCCTTTCTGCTCCTGCTTCTCTACCCTTTCTCTTTGGGATTTCTTTTGGTCAGGTACTGAAGAGAAGAACAGTAGGAAAAGAGCACTTTCCCAGTTTCTCCAGACAGCTGTCCAGTTTTGTCTGTAGTTTAGCTGTCTCTGTGGTAGAGCTATTCTTGCTGATTCTGAGCCTGGTAACTTCACCTCTCATGCACAGGACCATGATTTGGCTGATTCTCCTCTGCTCCCTCCTCTCTTTCCTCTCCCCTCCCCTCTTCCCCCACCCTTATATGCTTCCTAAGATGTCTAGCACCCTTTTCAAGAGCTTCCTGTACAAGACAGGTTCTGTTGCATCTCTTCTTAAATTTCAGAGAGTGTAGTTATCAAACCTGAAGAGCAGTCTGTTTTCACATAGTCAGGTGCTGGTTTAGATCCTGTTGTGATAATACCAGGCTTTCTTCTCAGATAAAGATAAAGTAGAGATGGGGTATCTCTAAAGCTCATCTACTTGCAAGTCTTGGCTTGTTCCCTTTCCAGACAGGGTTTAGGAACCCTAAAGTATCCTTGAGGCATGGGTCACAGTGCTGTGGAAAGTGCCCCTGGAAAGTATGAACACTAGCAGTGGTTTCTGGGGTAGAATAGTATTGTCCTTAACTCTGGATCTGATATTTGAAACTATTTTGCCTAAAATCTGATAGACTAAAGGGAGATGTCAGCTTTCATAACTTACATGAACTTATATGAACAAAAATATGTGTTTAGCTTTTTCTCTGTCACTGCGTCTCCTTGCTCTAAAGTCTGTGTCAAATGTTTTTCCATGTCTTTTTATAAGGATTTATTTGTTTTCCCCAATGCACATGTTCATGACATTAAAATAAAGCAATGTAACAAAAGTACCTATGTGGTCTTGTTGCAAATAAACTGAAAAATAAAGTAGTAGTAGTTCTGGTAAGGATTTGAATCAGGCCTAGTCGATGCTGTTCGAAACCGTGTGCTGAGTGTTTATAGTTTTAAGGCTGTAACAAAGTAACTAACCGTACCTAACTGTAACGGTCTTGAGAACAGGGCATAACGACTTTGTAAATAAGACATAATCTTTAGAGATAAGATTGATCTAAGAATGATTCGCTTGAATGTAGAAAAACAATGCACCTAATCTAAGAATGATTCGCTTGAATGTAGAAAAACAATGCACCTTATCTAAGAATGATTCGCTTGAATGAAGAGAAACAATGTATAGGTAAGAGAAGGATAGTGAGAAAGGTATAAAAACCTGGAAATTTTGTAACTATGTTGGGCTCTGGCTTTGGACATTAGTCCCCTTTGCCCCAGGGCCCTAATAAAGCACCGCATATAACGACTTCGGTTGTTATGTGTCTTTAATTTCTTTTATCGGGCAACAGTCTCTTTGATCTTGTACTAATGTTGACTTCCCATAAAAGAGGATCAACAAGAAAAAATCCTGCTCTGTGGCATCCTAGAAAATGTGGTAGGCTTGTCCTCCCTTCCTTCTGAAGCACCACTGCCAGGTGGTGTGCAGGGTCATTCGGGCACCTGCACAGAGCTGGGACCCTGCCCTGGGACTGAGAAAATGCAGTGGGCTGTTCCCAATCCCACATGATATTTATCAGGCAGCTTTAGTTTTTGTTATCGCTGCTCCTTATCCATGCAAGATTTAAGCAGTGCATCTGACACAGTTGGTTCCCCATTATACAAAAAGGTCTGGTTGATCTGGGTTTAAAATCCTTGTGAAAACCCTCCAGTGATTCCTTTAATCTATTCCATTGCTTTAAATATATTTAGGGGAGAGCATACAGCAAAGTAGTGTTGATCAATGTGCTCTCATATACCTTGTATATGTGTAGTCCATAAGAAAAACCTGAAGTTCAAGATGGTGGGTCTTTATTTATTTATTTTCTTCTTCTTCCATATCAGACTTAAAGTAAAATCTGTGCTTCTTTACACAGACTGTTGGGAGAGAAATCCTTCTCCATTTGATAGATTTCCTGGTGACCAGCTATGGACGTGACCCAGTTATTACCCGGTTACTCAATAATACCCGGATTCATATCATGCCAACGATGAATCCTGACGGATTTGAAGCTACAAAAGTGCCTGATTGTTATTACACACGAGGAAGGTAAGGGTGTCTTAGGAGGGTGGGAGAGGAAAAATAAGTGGGTGGGGAGTAATAATCACAGAAGACTGAATCATACTTGGTGGGGAGCAGAGTCTGCAGGATGTGCTAGGGCTAATTTTTGCCTGTGCTCTTCTGAAGACACATTGTTAATAGCTTAGAGTTTCTGGAAGACTGAGTCATACTGGTGTTTATATGTGGTGTGGCCAGAAAAAATTGGTCAGAAAGGTATAATGACCTCACCTTTTAGGCAGAAGACCCAGATTGCAAATACAAGCACAATTCCCTATTCTGTAGCACCTTTAGAAGGGGGAGTTACACAAGCAGAGCTGACTATAATGGGTTCTGTGCTGACAGTGATGGTAGGAAAAAAAATCTACACAGAAGAAAATATAACTTGGCATTACATCCTGTGCTACTTGCACATTTTTTATTGTGACTATTGCAGAGACCAAAAAAGGGATGGAAAGCTTAACAAACTAGAAGAGGGAAAGAGACAGTGGGAGAATAGGGAGAAGCACCCAAAGGACAAATCTGAAATGTGCAGAAAAAGCAAACCCATAAGCGAGAAGTTTTGGATTTCTGGCCTTGGCAACATAGAAACAAGTGAAAAGAAAGTTTAGATCGTTTAGTTCTTCTGGTGCCTAGCATAGGCCATCCTTTTTATCAAGAAAAAATGCAGTCCTCAGCACATAGATGGGATTTGTATGGAGGGGTGTATTTTTTATCCCTCCACTGTCAATTAGACAGAGTTTAACAGACTGAGTTCAAAAATTAACACAATGATGAATACCCTCTTTATTCCTGTACTGACCTGACTGAGTCAAAAAGCAAGAGAGTGTTTGAACAGAGCTGGGTGTTAAGGTTCAGGGAGAAAAAATGCATCCTGTGCTTGACTCAGTTTTTTTCTGTCTCTTGAGAGTGAGAACAGCCCAAGGGATACAGCCATTCAATAGTTATCTTGGTCTTCTATACAAGCAAGAAAAACACATACAGGAGGAGGACAAAGTCCTTCTGATCTGGCTCTGGTTTTGCTAATTCATTTACGAGTAGGTGTGCATTCTGTGTGCATGTTAAATACTCTGTTTCCAGTTAGAAACTTTTTATTGTGGCCTATGAAAATTCCAGTGCTGCCAGAAAGCAAACTGAAGTCCACCATTGTAATGCTTGAGAAATAAAAAATGGTAATGTTGCCTGTTCCCTGAAGATACTAGCACACCACAGATCTGGAGTACTGGGTGGCTGGTGATATGCAAGTATCCACAGGAAAAACAGTAATGGGAACGTCTTCTCTCTTTCTAAGGTACAACAGGAATGGAGAAGATCTGAACAGAAATTTTCCTGATGCCTTTGAAAATAACAGTGCCAGCATTCAGCCAGAGACTCGAGCAGTAATGGACTGGATAAAAAATGAAACGTTTGTTCTTTCAGCAAACTTGCATGGGGGTGCCCTGGTTGCCAGTTACACCTTTGATAATGGTAACCCAGGTAAGCTGGTGACAAATCCTGTTCCCCACAACTGACTGGGTTTAGGAATGTTGGCTATACCAAAGCAAAATTTATAAGGATTCCTGAAAAGTTCTAGCTTTTGAGCTGTGATGGGCAGAATTTGATAAACCCCATCAAAATTCACTGCCTACTATAGTTATTTGGGAGGTGTTTATCCTGCATGTAAGCCAACACTGTCTGTTTTACCAGTATTGAGAGTTGTACAATGATTACCTTCACTCTGCAGTTACTGGCTCTTTGAAAGGCTATAGCAGATCTCCAGATGATGATGTCTTTATTCACCTGGCAAAAACCTATTCTTCCAACCATGCCAGCATGTACAAAGGCACTGGGTGTGACAACAGGCAAACCTTCCCTGAAGGCATTACCAACGGGTACTCTTGGTACCAGCTGGAAGGTAAGAATGCCATTGATATTTCATTCAGCTGCTTCTGGTAAGATGTTCTCAGCTTCTCCTGCCATCTGTGATGATGAAAGGGCAGTGACTTGAGTCAGGGTAGAGGGCTGATGAGTGGAGCAAGTCAACTCATTCACGAAGATTCTGTGAGCAGGACCTGGGTGTTTTCAGACTCTTCCAGCCAGCAATTACACAAGTGAATGAGGCAGTTGCTGCTGTTCGCCTGCTTCTCTTCCCTTCTTAAGTAGCTGTATACATTACACACATGTGCATACACTGCTTGGCATCAAGATCTTCTTTCAGAAAGAAAACCAATCCTCTATTCATATGTTGTCCATTTCTTAATGTTTAATTACTGTATTAAATGCTTTCATTAATGTTTTCATTATTCATTATAGAATATGGGGCTCGTGCATTATGTATGTGGTTTTCATTGTCTAAATTCAAAGTCTTAAAAGGGTCTTGGAATGGCTTTGACAGTGGCAAATCCTATGCTAGCCTGTCTGTCCCTTTTTAGTTGGGAAAGCTTGAATGAATTTATCTCAAGACCCACTTTCCACAGCCACAATCATCATAATTTCCCAAATGAAGTATGCTTTAGAAAACAGCACTCTGTGAGTAACTAGAGTAAATAATTAAGCTGGTTTTTCACAGGAGGCAGTGAATACAAGTGTGGCATTGAGGAATAATTTCTCTGAATTGCTTTTCTTATGGGTATGATGCAAGTATCAACATTTTAACTGTCCTATTTGTCTTTTAGTTTGACCTTAGTGTTTCTTTCCAGCTGAAACCCCTTTTATTTCACTTTTAAGGTGGAATGCAAGATTACAACTATGTCTGGGGACAGTGTTTTGAGATTACGCTGGAGCTGTCATGCTGTAAATATCCTCCAGCAGACCAGCTGGAAAAGTTCTGGAGAGACAACAAAGTTGCTCTGATCGAATATATCAAACAAGTACACCTAGGTGGGTATGCAAATGGGGGCAGAGTGAAAACTGAGACCACCTTAGAGGGAACTCCTCAGCAGCCTGGGTCAGTGTCACAGCTCACAGGGGAGAGATCTGGCGTTTACTTGGGAGCTTCTGAATAGGAAGAGCTACAAAGCCAGGGATGGGTAAGGCAGGAGAACTTAGAAGTGTGTCAGGCAAGGGGCAATGGGTGCTACTAGAGGTGTGCAAGGGGCTTTAAATGTGCTGAGGCAGGAGTGAGGGACAGGTCCTGGGGGCTGACATTGCATTCCTCCCCTCCCCTCATTTTCCTGAGCAGCCTTGGGACAATCATTTATTTTAGAGGTCTCTATGCATGCCTCAGCAGAAGTATCATGGATCTTTGCTGCTTGGATTTTGTAAATTTGAAAGGCTTCTCTAGCTGTGATCTGACACGTGAAAGAGAACAGCTGCTTAGTGAAGCTGTGGTGCTTTACAATGAGTTGAAGGGTTTGCACAAACCTGTTGCTTATCTTGCATTTTGTTGCCCTAAATATCTGACTGCTGTTTTATCTCTGCTAAATGCCTTTGCTGCCTTGAAGATGGTGTGTTGGAATGAAGGGAAACTACTTTATAAGCAGACATTGTTAGTATTCTGCCTTTGGAAAGTACTAGACAAGAGGCTGATTTATTTGAAATCACAAAAAAAGAAGGGTATGTATGTGTGTGTGTTTGTGTCCAAAAACTGCCAAATCTGTACTGAAGATTGAAGCCCTTCAATAAAGGACATAAAGTGTGTATGATGCCTTCAGCAAATGAGATTTAGAAGAGATTACAGTACTGCTTTCTAACTTAACATGAGGGTAAACTATTAACAACAACAGCCAAGGATTTTCTGGTTTAATTCCCTTGAGCAAGGCTGAAGTGACTAGTGATAATATTAGATGTGCTGAAATGTGGTGAAATAGCCTTTGAGTGCATCCAGCAACAGAACAGGCTGCCTTTCTCAGAGAAGGACGTTCACCAGTTACAGTTCATGATCTTCCTCTCCTCTCCCTTTTTCATTAGTGTCAAAGGCCAAGTTACTGATAAGAATGGGAATCCTATTCCCAACGCCATCGTGGAAGCCAAAGGAAGGCCCCATGTCTGCCCCTACTAACAAATGAACAAGGGGAGTACTTTCTTCTCCTTTTGCCTGGGACGTATGTGATCAATGTGAGTATGCAGCCTTACTGAAGTATTGTTTCTAATTGCACTGAGTTCCTGAGCACAGTGAGACTGCAGCCTTAGAGGTGGGTGAGCTGAACTGCTTAAGTCTTAGATAGGAGCTGTAAATACTCTTTAGCAGACTTATAAAAAATGATATATTTAAATATAAGCCAGCAGAAAGGAAATTTTTTATACAGTCCTCAATGTCCAGAGATAAGCACTCCTGTACCTTGATGGTGGAGTCAGCTGGGATGAGCATCTGAAGCACGGCAACAGGAGCTTGAGATGTTTGAAACGAAGCACAGAGCTTTTGCTGGGTGAGGGGGTGGAGCCTGGGATCCACAGCACCAGGCCAACACCACCATCAGTGGCTGTCCTTTCCTTGTGTCAAAATGGTTTCTCTGTGGAAGTCCAAAGAACATCCATGTCCTGCTGGCTCTGCCTGCTGCCAAAGGCTTATGCTGAAGCATCATTACAGGATTCTGACTCCTCTACAGCAAGAATCTTCTTGCTATAACATGAAAATTTACTCTTTTCCCATGCCATGTTCTCAAACATATCTTTAGAACGTTTTCCCTGTATATTTAAAGTGTAAACAATGATTGTTTCACAGTTGAACTTAATGTTTCAAACCAAGGAAGAACACTTTTATGTTTGCTCCTAGGCTACTGTACCAGGATTTAAATCGCTGCTGAAGACAGTGGAAATACCTGACAACACTGGAAACTTCAGTGCTTTGAAACAGGACTTCTCTTTTCCAGAGGTCTCAGATCAGATCAGATCAAGAGCTGCTTCATGTCCCAGAACTCCCCTCTACCAAGAGCTTGCACGGGCTTCAGCTGCAGTAAAACCAGCCATACACATCTTGCTTTTAATGACCACTGTGCTTGTAATTTTCAAATAAAGTCAGGAATGGCAAAGGCAAAATCTTTCTGCACAAATGTGGCTGTTCAGAGAAGGAATTGTATATGCAAAAGAATGTATGTTTGTATAAACCAAATTCTCAGATTCACAGTCATGTTTACTGTATTTTATAAAATACTGGCTTGACAATTGAATGTTTAACTTTAGTTATATTAGACATATTTTTAATTGTAAAAGACTATAATATTTTTCTATGTAAGTATTTTACTCTGAAGAAATTTTCTACAGCCTATGGAGATAACCATAGAATTTTGATGCAGAAAGTACAAATACATTTTGAAAACTTTTCCCAAATTTAAAAACATTGAGGGTTGTACTGCAATGTTTCATGCAAGCTCAGGTTCCTCACTGAGCCAACAGCTCAGGTGCCACACAACTGTAAGTCATCAGCTCAATACTAGTTTCTCATTATAACGCCACTGCTATAAATGAAGAATGCCATTTTTATATATGCTCTTTCTTACCTGGACAGATGAAACTGCTCAGGGCTCAAATGAAGTAAAGACCAGTAACAGACATGTTTTAAGACAAGAAAATGAAAATGAAATGTGAGTATCTCCTGAAGGTTCATGCTGTGGAAGCTGGATGATGATCTTCACCAACAGGGAAAAGGGAGGAATTTGTGGCTCTGATAACAGTGTAG
The DNA here is from genome assembly GCA_032173965.1 of Sitta carolinensis. Taxonomy (NCBI): domain Eukaryota; kingdom Metazoa; phylum Chordata; class Aves; order Passeriformes; family Sittidae; genus Sitta; species Sitta carolinensis. The sequence goes on along the minus strand of JAVUNC010000005.1, from coordinate 33,835,402 downwards.
TGTTCTCCTATGGTAGAGCTGCTGAAAATGTGGAAAATCACTGGCAGCTTTATACCTTGTCTGGTTTTAACTGAATTTTTTGTGGCACAGAACCACATACAATTCAGATTTCTGTGAATTGTTTTAGCAATGCCTTTATAGTGTTTTCAACAGCTTCACAGCCCTGTTGCTCCACAGCTGGGACTGTTGAACACCCATACCAGGAGCTGGCAGGCACACTCAGCAAGGCACCAGCCAGCTCCAGTTACAGGGGGTGGTTTCAGTGTTCCTCTTGCTGGGTTGTACTGCAGGCAGGATTAGCAGATTCCTTTTGCCTGGCTAGTTGTGAGTCATTTTCAGGGCTCTTTGAAGCTGCTCAAACCCCAGAAAATTTACCAAGAAAAGCCAGTTAGTACCATCTCCTGTGTTTTATTTTAAAGCTTTATCTGTCAGTAATTTTCTTAAGCAATTTCAAAAGTAAACCAGCAAAGATTATCTTTGGAAACATCAGTCTTTTCCTGTATACAGTAAATAAAAAATGCAGGAATGCAGTTAATCCTTTAATGCCTTTTAAAATCTTTCCTGAGGCACTGCTGCTTGTCCACCAAGCCTTAGCAGCTGGGCTGTGGAGCTGGCTTGTCTGCCAGACAGCCACATTCAGTGTGTGAATCCACTTCAGAATTTGAAACAGCAATGCAGCTAGCAATGAGGGCTGTGTGTGCAAGAGACTGAGTTTTGAATGTCTTTCTCATATCCAAGTGCATCTTCTAGCTTTTCTGACTCTCTGATCCCACTGTGGATTGTATACTACACAGAGAAGTAATTATCTACTAAATCCTGTCACTGATCCTGCCACTTGTAGCAGGAAGAACGAGGAATTCCTTGAGTTAAAATTTCCCAAACTGAAGAAACCTGACAGAAGTCAGCAGTCCAGCAGCTGAGTGGGGGCAGAAAGAGCCTATGTGCTGGCTCACAGAAGTAAGACTCTGTGTGAAAACAAAGTACCAGAACTTTTAACAATCAAGTAATTCAAGTAATTGATGTGAAAAAAAAAAACAAAAACCAACAAAAAAACCAACCAACCAAACAAAAAAACCCCACCATGGACTATATAAACAAATCTTTATTTAAAGCTTTTAAATGGAACACAGTACTCAATTTTCGTCAGAAAAGGAAAAATTGAAAACTGAAAGATAAATGCAACACATGTGAAACTTCTCATACATGGGTCTATGCTGTGTGCAGTTGGAGTCGATACTTGCATTTTAATAGTTACTTTCTGTGATCATACATGCATTGGGTAGCTGGAAAGTAATGCACCAGGCCAAGCTCTTGAAAGCGTGTTGCATAGTTATTTAAATTCACTATGAACTACTCTATTCAACAGTCATCCCAGCTATGTGTAGTCAGACAACAAAGATTCTGGTTTTAGAAAAGCTATTGGTATTTTAGGTGTTAAGTAATCATCATCCTGACAACCACTATGCTCAAGTCGAAGAACTGTCCTTTAAAAGCAGGCTGTTAAGCTAAAACACCTACAAAGAGGAGTCACCACCTTTTTAAGTATCACTAACAAATTTCACATGTATAATATAGCTATAGATACACTAAAAAAGCATTCACTTGAAGCTTTTAGTGCATCTGTGCTAAAAAACATCCTAACAAAACCCCCACACTTTAGTTAAAAGCAACAATTTTTGATGTTCAGTAAGTGCATCCATTGTTAAAACCTTAAGCTCTGTTTTGTGCTTTGCTTGTGCAACCTTTAAAGAACAAGCTATGTCCTGGACTCCGGTCTGGAGGAGCTGGAAAGGCAAGGCAAGGCAGGGCAGGTATTCCCCTGAAGAGGAGAGTCCTGTGCTGCAGGACCAAGGCTGCCCTACAGCCGCTCCATGACAACACTGCCTGTCCACAACTCCCATGAACGTGCCAAATATGCTCCTTCCCACAGGGAAGCCTTAACAGCAACTGCCCCTTTTCAGGCCAAATGTTGCACAACAAAATGCTGTATCTTCCTGGGATAAGGGATAACTCCCGCCCCACCATGTGAGTGGCAAGTTAATATGCTGATTAAGTTACCTGCTTTAAAATTATCAACTCTACCTAAAGTTATGCCTTAATACAACAGCAGTCTTAGATGGGGAAGAAAAAAAAAATCTTCACCCTTATTTTCATCCTAGTTATTCGGTTTATTCAGTTTCATTAGGATCCTAAAAATTTCCTAATCTCTTTTGTAAGATACAATTTTTTGAACCAATTACTCTTGTTGACACTTTCTGTAAGAACGAGGAATTTTCTCTTCCTTGTATTAGTCATAAAAGAGAAAAAAATCTTCCTGAAGTCCTGCAAGCATCTTCATACAAACACACACACATTTCAGAGACACTGACATTTGAACAAATGGACAGCAAACAGAACTCAGAGATAAAAGTCGTACCACACTCGAAGAAATGTAAGCTTTCCACCAATGAGCATTTTGAAGCACTTTTACCCTTTCTAAATCACCTGCTAAGGGGAGAGGCAAAGGACAGCATAGCCCATAGACATGCTGCTGGTGTGGGGTGAATTTCAATAGTAATATAATGTCAGTACTAACAAATAGGTAAATAGTTAAAGACTTGTATTTAAACAACAGGTAGGTTATTGTACTTTTGGGGAAAAAAAAAAAAAAGCAAGTTCTTGCACCATTTGTACATAACTATTGACTACCTGATGTGCAAGAAGGAAGAGACTTAAGAAAATTACTGAAAATCACATACAGTTGCATCCTATGGGCATTTGGCCTCCCCTGCATCCTTCTTGGTCACGTGTCCAAAGGCAAAGGCCATTACCACCTTTGCAAATTAACCTTAAAACCTCTCATCACCATCCTGCATCTCCCAGACCATTACCCCCAAATGTTACCAGCACCCAGAAGCAGTCAGTCAGGTCCTTGCCTGTACTGAGGGATGCAAAAGCATTCAAAAGGAAAGTAAAACACCACCAAAATATTTTCAATACGCTAATGATGCATCAGCACTATCTCTGTTCTTCTTCAGGTTCAAATAAATAAATCTTTTTCAGGTTCAATGCAGAAGTTGTTTTAAGGAAAGGAAAATAGCAAACACAGACATAAATCTTCCTGTGCCCTTCTCAATCTGAATATGAGCATTTCTCTGTATTTTAATGCTACGATTCTTAAAATACTTTTCTTGTCCCTGTGATTTACTAAATAAGCATATTTATATGACTACACATGTACCAGTAGACTAATTCAATAAATTAAGAGCTCAAAAGATCAACTGTGAGCACAAGGATATTTACAAACAGCAATAAATTAAAGATTAAAATGTGTGCGATATTAAATAAGGTTCTCAAACACGTCACCAAGGAGCAACAAACAACTTTTGTACCAAAACTTTACTGATTTTTGTGCCACTACCCAAGGCCAGAACAAGCAGGGTGCTCACTGTTCACGCCCACACATGGAGCTCGGTCAGGCTGGGAAACAGGGTGGGGGCAGAGCCAAGGGAATCGCCACAGGAGTCAGTGACACAGCCCTGGGCGCCAGCCTGCACCAGCAATCGCCTGCCAGTGTCCCCAGCAGGAACAGGCATCAGTAGCCATCACTTCCATTTGGAAGGCATGCACCCACACCAAACTAACTGAAGTTGTATTAGAAGTCATTAAGAATAATATTAAACCATAAAATGTAACTCAGAACACTTGACACAGTTACTTGCAGATGGAAAAAATAAAATTCTCCATTTCCTCACCATTGTAGTGAGCGAAAGGTATTTCCAGGGCTATTCACTGCAACAGAAGGCATGTGACTGGAAAAGAATACCAAAAGTGGGATGGTACAATTTATCCCAACAGGAACTAGATAAGGACAGCTGCTCCCCCAGCACTGCAGTTTACACAGCCAGGGCAGCAACTGCAGAGAAGGCATCATGCTGAGAGGGGAACACACGGGAGACAATGCAGTGGACAAAGCTTCATAAGAAGACAAAACTTTTTAGGTGCAGTCCCCATGTTACAGATGCTTCTGCATATACACATCTACAGTTCTCTCTCACCTGCAGGTGCAATGAAGAGCCTCTGCAAGCCTTGCTGCACCTAAGTTTATCAACACAAAAATTATAAAAAAACATTAATAGGAAGTGCAAAGTAAGACACGTAGCCCTCTATTAGTATCCCTCCTTGAAAAAATCTGCCCAAAGGCATTTTCTATCGCAGGCTGAAGGATTATCAAATCCTATAAAACCCATGAAAGGTTTCTGCTGATCAAAAAACCTCCAAGAACTTCCAGCTACCTGCTGTCCCTTTACAAACTGCAGGAGGCAAGAAACTTGCAAGTAAGAGTTTGAATGTATATAAGTGGGGTCTCTATTTTGTTTAGTTAAAATTAACTATGTTAGAACTTCAGGTATATCAGTATCTTTTAGTGGTACTTTTAAAGAAACAGCTCAAGTGTATGAACAAAATGTGAATGATCCCAAAAATTCAGTCTTTCAGTAAAGTTATTACTTTTCAACCAAGAATTTACTAAGTCTCTCCTGGTACATCTTTATGTCCTTTTCCTGGGTACTTCCAGGCGTTTGCAGCCCTGGAATTAAGCAGAGCAGTAGAATTCTCTGTGCCAGCACACGGGCATCAGAAATTTTATAGCACAGGTGTTAGGGAAGCTGTTGAGCCTTGGCCTGTAAAACAGTAACACAGCACAGTTTGTGCACCTGGACTACACCTCCACTCTTGGCACTCCCCCAGCTGTTTATCTGCCATTCCCTATTGGGTAGACAATCAGCAACTACGTGTAAAAATAAAAGGTGCTAAAAATACACAGCTCCTCTTGTAACATAATTTTCCAAAGGAATAAATATCACTCACTGGGTACAGAAACTCCATGTGAAAAGCAGCTGAGTGATCTCTACCACATCCTGGTTCCCACATTCACACCACCTTGCCTGAAGGCCTCCAGAACTGAGGCAGGCAGCAGACTCCCTGGGCACAGAACTGGCAAGTTTCACAAAGTTTTGACAAAGTACAGTGAGGAGACAAGAGCTAAAAGCAATAAAGGACAGGTTGAACAAGACCAACTTTGAGTTGGCCAAATGCCTTGCAAAAGATTTTCAGAATTCTTGTGATACAGATAAGAACAGTGAGTTAGAAAGACTACCACACTTAAAGAATGTGAACTGGAACTGCACAGCTTAATTGTTTCTGCAGATGAAGGTGGAGTTTTTTCTCTTTTTATTATAGTGAATGTAGCAGTGCAGCTGAATGGATTCTGCTAAGTCAAACAAGCGCAGAAAAAGAAAACAACTGTCCCCTAACACTGCCTGACATAACAGTTCATAGCATATCCTTCATTTATCTTGTTTGCTTGAGACTTGTTTCATGCTGCTAAATTAATAATAATCATCAGACTTCCAAACCCACAAATGTCACTTTCTCAGGACATCTGAGAGAGAACTGTGTGATTGAGCTTGGATCAATGACTTCTCTGGGGACACACAGCCCTTAAGTTTACAATGCACACTACAAAAATAAAAGACACATAGTACCCTTTTCTGTTTCCAAAGTATTAATCATTTTCTATCACATCTTTCCCTACTTCCTGGTAAGATCTCCCAGCAAATTTGGTTACTTGGAAGAATTCAAGCAAAGATTCTATTTATTCATTTTATTGACTTATTCAGAGGTGTCTGACTGAGCCTTATGTCTTCATCAAGCAACAAAAACTGGAACCTGAATAATCATCTACTTTCTTAAATGAGGAACTTACAGAAATAAACACTTCAACATGTCCCTCCTCCAACAATCACTGAATTTGGGGTTTTAATGCATGTATTTAATCCAATAAAACAAATGTCACTAACTCACATGGAACATTAAACACTTGGAGAGGCAGGTGGTTTAGAGGACCTGGTTACTTCTACTGAGACGGATTTAAAATCTCCAAGTTGACTTATAAATATTAGGCAAATCTCTTAATAACTTCAGTGCATTTATGTCAGCAATTATTTTTCCCAAAGAACGCCAAAAGACACAAAATATTAATTTTCCAATAAGCATACAAAAATAATTTCTTACTCTCTTAACCAGTTTATGAAGTTTCTTTTGCAGCTTTCCAGTCAACATGTGTCTAACTAAAATAAGTTAGTACAATCATTTGTATGGGCTGCCTGCACACTGGGCAGGGTTTGTTCCTCTTCTTGAGCTTTTTTGCACATGTAAAACATGACATGAGGTGTCCCGTTTTGCCGTGTACTATGCAGCCATTTTTAGGTCTGCTCTGACATATCACACATGGCTCTATGCTGGTAACAGGCAGACTGCATTCCATGCTTTCCTCTTTGTCTTGTGTTTCTCTCTTCTCGGGTTCTTTAAAGTCCTCCTGACTGCTACAGAACATGCTGCTTGATGTTGATGGCTGGGAATAACCTTCACTTTCCTGGGACTCAGAAAGCTGTACTGCTTTATCCTCATTCTCATCCACAGCTGGTTCTTTATCTTCAATCATTTTTGTTTTCTTGCAGTCAGGAACATCAAAACCTTCTCCAGACTCTGCAGGAAAGGAGGCTTCTAATTTGCTCTTTTCTAATTTCTCGCTCTTTTCATCTGGAAGCCAATCCTCACGAAGGGCCCAGCATCGGTGGCAATGTCGTGGCAGTGGAGGATTCATTTCATTACATTCAGGACACTTCCAATAATCCTTTAGCAAATCAAAATTTGGAACAGCTTAAGCTACTTGGAATATTTACAACTGAAGTAATCAGAGATTATAAACAATTTGTTACTGCCAAAATAATTATTATATTGAGCTATCAACTTGTTTACAATTTTGGAATTCCATTCAGTGGTTTTGGCCCCATTTTACAGTTCTAGATTAAAATGGTTCTTATTTTAAACGGACTATGGCTTTCCTCTGTTTTTCAGTAGGTTTCTGAAGAGAACAATTTATTATTTCTTATGCAAAACTGCAGAAACCAGACCACAAAATTCTTCAGGGGCCCTCATGAAAAACTCGTTAGAAAGGTTTTAACACTTCCCTTCTCTTCGACTAAGGACTTCTGCAACGGGAACTACTCAAGACTGGGGCGCCCTACCCTGCGGTTTGCTGAGCTGCTGGTGCACAGAACGGCCGGGTGAGGGCGCTCCGACACAGCCGCGGGACAGAGAACGGCGGCCAACGCGAAAACAGACCGGAGGAAGCGGGGAAAGGAAAAAAAATGAATGGGAAAAAAAAAAAGTGGTGCATCAGCTTCTCAGAGGTCACTCCATATATTACAATGAAAATAAACCACGGTTTCGTTCAAAATAGATTTTGTTTTTAAGGACAGAGACCGTTCTCAGAAATAATGCAAGCTGTAGGGGAAATCAAAACAAAAAAACACATCCCAAAACTTACATGAGTCCTGAATAACATCAGTAACATCAAAAGCTTGTAAGGCAAATTTTAAATCCTAAAAAATAATGTTCAGGTCTCTTTTTCCACATATAAACACTGCTATGTTTTCAGAAGGTGGCCAGCCCTGTCTATAACACACAAAGTCCCTCAGTCTTACAGACAATCAAGGGACTGGAACACTCCACAGTTCCACAAAACAGCTTTAATTCAAGTGTCAAATATGAAAAGCAAATATAAATAAGGAGATAGTACACACTAGAATTAAAATGCAGTGTGTGCAGTGTTTTTTCATAAGCATTTCCATACTTTGCCTCAATACTGTAAATTTCTTCCCACTCTTCAAGAATGGTTTCACAGAATGTAGTAAAGGCCTCTTTTACAGTACTGCTCTGTAAAACAGCTTGCCTTCACATCTGTGTATTACAGATACCTTCACTCAAGCTGGACAATAAAACTAGGTATTCTAACTTATAGGAATAGTTTTTTACATGTACATGACTAAGATTTTCATTTTTTTTCCATTTTGTGCAGAAAGTCAGATTTAGGCTCCAAATATCCTCCTTCCATTAAGTCAATGAAACTAAATTAGCATGGGACCCCCGAGATTCCTTAATAATCACATGTTCAGTAATTAAAATACTGTATTCTAACCTTCACACATAGAAGAAAAAGTCAATTAAATTCTTTTAAAAATCACTACAGAATTCATCTATACTTCTTGATCTATTCTATGTCAGTTTACCCAACTTATGATGCTCCACCAGACAAGTTTTTACTTACAGCTAGAGAAATCTCTGGATCTTCATCAAATGAATCAGCATCGCTATCTTCATCCTGGTAAATAGTCAGCTGATAAACCTAGTTGAAATTAAAATATATATATATATAAAACTGGGTTTTGGCATTTAATTAAAATCCAAAAATAGTTTTAACCTGGTAAGATTTTCAGATAGCAAGCTACTGGAGAGTCTTTGGGGATGGGCTGTTAAGATTATCAATGGATCAGAGGAGCTCTCACGTGAGGAAAGGCTGAAAGAGCTGGGACTGTTCATCCTGGAGAAGGCTCAGGGCAGGGGGTGCCTGATCAATGTGGGTACCTGAAACAGGATAATAGGAAATACCTGAAAGGATGGCATCAAGAACACAGAGCCATGCTCTTTTCAGTGGTGTCCAGTGGCAGGACAAGAGGCACTCCCTGACACGAATTAAACACAGGAGGCTCCCTCTGAGTTTCAGGAGACGCCTTTTACTGTGACGGGTTACCCTGAGCATCTATGACCGTCTCCATTACTGGAGATACTCCAAAGACACCTGGACATGGACCTGGGCAATCAGCTCTGCCTGAGCCAGGGTGGGTGGGTAAAACAACCTCCAGAAGCCCCTTCAAACACTAGTCATTCTGCAATTCCCAAAACTACTGCCTGGAGCAGGGGCAAACCTCAATCCTTCCTCCAAATTATCATCCTCTCTCTGCAGCTCTACACTACACTACAACTTGGTGTACATGAGTACAGTCAGGTGTGGTACTCTCAGGTATCACAATCATGTATGTCCCTGGTGAATTCTGCCTCTGGTACTGACCCAATCATGCCATGAGCTGATCAACCTCTCTAAAGCAACAGAAAACTAACCCAGAAAGAAAACCCCACATACATTTTCACTTCATTCCCAACATTCCAGAAATCTCTTGAAAATTGCAGTAATCCAAAATTTTCTGTCTTCTAGCCTATAAATAAAGATTTCTAAAACTTTGGTTCAGCATCTCTATGAAACATTTACATTCACAGAGGCAAAAAACTTGGACATATCTCTTTGGAAAGAGTTACTTAGAAAGGTTTCACCTGGTATCAAGTATTGTAAAAAGCTCAACATATACTTCTAGAATTAAAAATGCACAAATACTAAGGTATACATGCTGCCACAGACTCCTACAGCTGGCAAGAGAAGTTAAGCTCCCAGACTTTTCTATCCAGCTATGTTTCAGAGCCTGCAGAAAGCCTCGCACCATTTCAAGTCACTGCCTGGTAGTTTGTATAAGCATGACCCAACTTCACCAACGTGTAATTTGGTTTAATGAACAACTGGGTGCAGATTGTGACACCAGCACATGCAGTTCAAAAATATTCCTGAAGAGTTGTTCTTGGAAACTTACAGGAATTTTTCATGTTGAAATTCCTTTTCCTTCTCATCCCCTCCCCCCAGGTCAAACAAGGAAACCATATAGTACCTCATCATCTTCATCTGTGAGCTCCTGTCCTTCTTCATTATGGCTATAATCTTCTGAATAAATAGACTCAACTTCAAACTCGACACTGAACTGGTCTGATACAGAACTGTGCTCAAACCAATCAGAGTTTTCACTTACTGAACTAGCATCAAGATCCTGAAAAAAAAAATAGAAAGCACACATTCAACCTCACCAGTCTGTAACATTACTGTTAAAACAACTCTCAGGATAAAACTGTACTACTCAGTATAATTATCTATGGAAGAAAAAGGATCAGCTGCTGTGAGACACAGTACTTCTTCTGAGATAAACGAATTATAGGTGGGTAAAAATAAAGGTAGGTCTGAAAGCCTTTTGTTGGCTCTGTAATAATAAACTGCACTCAGCCTACATGCAGCTGAAAGGCTGCAGTTATTATTTTAGAAAGTCCCTCCTAAAAAGTGAAAGAACAGATGCAAGAAGATGGTATCTTCTAGCTGCATGTCATTAAATTCTGTATTCTCATAAACTTTGTTTAATCTGAGACCATGACTTAACAATGACAAAATTGAAGACTGAAGATACAGTATTAGTTCTGCCAATTTGGAACACAGTATGCGACTAGGAATACTGTTAGTTCAGCTCTTCGTTACTTAATCTAAGCACATAGAATTTGCCTTGCTGTTTGCTAAAAACTATACAAAACTTCCAAGTACTGGCATGGCAAATGAATGCAACACACCATCAGCCTCCATTCCACTGTGTAGTTACCAAAGCTGTACCAGAACTCTCAATTATGGAATGTCTATAACTCTGTTTCTTACCACTCAAAGAAATACTTGTTTTAAAACACAAAATGCGTCTGACATTTTTCAGTATTGTGCCAAGCAATGAGGATCTCGATATTTAAAGAATATTCAATGTTAATATCTAAAAAATTTCACTTCAGCTTTACCAGCAGATCTATTGAAAAACCCCATTCCACCAACACACCTAATTTTTTTCAACCTCTATTCTTTCCTCAGACACCACTGAAGGAACTGCTGCTTTTAATTAAGAACACTGTTTTCAGATGCGTGTTTGCACTTGCAGCATCTGCAGAATTTGTACCACAAAAATATTTTACATTTCTATTTTGACTTACAGGAATGGAAAGAGAATCTGTTGAATCACTGCTATTGCTTCTTTCACGGCACAGACCACTGACTACACACCATGAGAGGCTTTCATCAAACGTCAGCGAAATGCTGTCTGACTTGTGTCGCTTTCTTCTTTCACTGTGCAGATCATCTGAAGAATTTTCTCTGGGCACAGTCAAGAATTTTCTTATTACTCAAAAACATCTATGCAATGTGCAGTTTTGAATATTCTAAACAGAAGCTTAAAATATAATTTACTATAAAGAAATCTAATAAAGTAAAATATTTCAGTATTTTTTTACGGGGCAAAAAGGCTTATTTAAAAAGACACAGTAACACTTATACCCATATAGTGTGAAACATTTCTGAAACCAGTATTTCAGGGGTTGGCTTTCCCCACTTGTCCCATCAGTACAGCTTATGAAGGCAGTCTCCACATGGAAAACAACTGGAAACTTCAAAGGATTTTTACTCCACGTATGACATGTTAAATGCTTACTAATTTTAAGAAATAGAATTAGAATCTCACTTATCCTCACTCCCTCTACAGGCAATAGACAGCAAGGCACTTTCAGAGGGCTTCTGAGCCCATCCCAGAACTTTTAGGGAGACAGATCAATTAGCTCCCAAGTCATATGCATACAGAACACCTTGCGCTAAGCAAGGTAAGTTCAGGTTCAATTTTCAGACACCTCAACATATTTATTCAGTGAATAGTTGTACCACATGTAATTGTATTTACTCAACAAGATTTTTGTAACAAACTATTAGAACTTTCATTGCACCCTAGCAAGAAAATCTTCAAGACATACTATGCAAAAGCTGAACTCTGAAAGCCTTACTTTACGCTCTGCTTACAAGGCATGCTTGGTTTGAAGGCAAAACCAGAATGCTTTGTAAATATATTGTGTTTTGGAACAACCACCTACAGCAGCGCAAGGACTAAGGGTACAGCATTTTAGGGATAGGTAAGTCAAAATTCAGCTCCATTGACTTCAAGAGCATTTGGTAAAAAACAACTTTATATAAAAACGTGTTGTAAATTCAGAATGTCAGTGCAGCGGAGTGAAAACCTTCCAAGATGCCAACAACTTTTGGTTCAACAGGCCTCAGTATGAGCCTGCTGCCACCCCACAGGTGCTTTTTGCACCCACTCTGTTGCCCAGCTTCTCCCTCGACTTGCAAATCACACTGTGACAATCCACAAGTCTTCAAGTCTTGAATCTTTCATTGTTTAAAAAAAAAAAAAAAAAAAAAAAGGAGAACAAAACACTTGTACATACTTTGAGACTTCTCTTACTTTCCCTTGGTGCTTCTTGGCTCAGCCCCTCTCTTTTCTTTTTTCCGCCCTGAGAGCCCCACCAAACTTGGTGCCCCAGGCCCAAAGGCTGCTCCTGTCCATCGTTGTCCTCATTTAGTTGTCATGGCTCCATGCCGTACTGATACTGTATCACCACAAGGTCTCTATACACTATTTAAGTGGCTCCAAAGGAGCCGCTACCATCCCAATTTAACAAGAATAGTGGTTTAAAGAGAAGATTTCCTATAAATTAGAAAAAAAGTGTATATAAAAAACCTATATTAAAAGAACTCTTAAGGTTGTAACAAACGAATAAATGGATGCAAAGACAAGAGTTAATAATCAAACCTACAATAAGTAAGCACAACACAGGACCTTATGCGCTCTGTGTCATACCTAAATATTACAGGTGTGATGTTTAACTGAGACTTTCCATCCTTTCATCAGTTTTAGCTACAACATTAAAATGTTCTTTTAATTTAGTGCAAACCACTCAGCAACGCAGCACTGGTCTGGGACTGACATAATATAACAATGGCCTATGAGAGACACAAAAAATACTACTTGAAAGCTGAGGAACTGAAAAATGTTCCTGAGCAAGTGAAGAAAAGGAAGTTCTATGCAGGAACAGAATGTTATCACTGACCAGGTAACTACAACCAAGTCATGAGGCAGTAAGTGATGGAACAAACTAACGTAAGAAATTCCACAGAAAAATATTTAAGTAGTACTGTAGAGAACACTTCCACTGAGAAACTTACTCAGGTTTACGCTGACCAGATTGTTACTGCTATTTATCAGAAGAAACATTCTGTATTTTGAAAATGTATTCGCCAGTGGTTATTGAATAACCACAGTAAAGACAAAGGAGATGCAAATATAATGCTTAGGCCACCAGGTGTTTAAAAAAGGGCTTAATAAATGGTGAGGTACCTGAATATATCCAAAATCATCCTGTGTTACTACCACACCTTTGATGCCTCCCACCAGTTGAAATCCAAAGAAAACTGGCTTTAGTGAGCAAACAAAATATCAATTTTTGTGGCTGTCTACAGAGGGAATTGAAACGAATTTGATGGTATCAGTCAATTACAAACAAAAGTATTCTCATCATGAAGATAACATGACTGATAAAGTCCTGCTGATGTGAAAAAGTTTAGCACAGCTGTGGAGCAAGTTATTCCATCATCTTGCTAACATTTCTAGATATCAAAACTGTAACATGACACTGGAGCAAAGCAAGGAACTGTGGTTTTTTTCAGACTGAGCATTTTGGTTTAGTTAAGCAGAGAAACATTAATAGCATCTGTCAGCATCTTTCAAGTCAGAAAGGCAAGAGAACATAGCTTTTCCCCCTAAGAGACCATGCTACTGAAAGCTCTGCATCACAAATCTGCAGATACCAGATTCACTGTGTGTCCTCCTCCTAGAAGATGTAGTTGGTCGGGAAGTCACGTTTGATGAAGTCTGCTTCTCTTCCAATTCTTGCATAAACTCCTGATAACAGAAATACTGAGTAAGCCTGAGCACGAGGTAAAGTGCTAGAACCAAATTACTACATGAAACCATTAACACTATCATGCAAAACTGAATAGAATGTACGACTCAGAAAATTTATTCAAATAAAATAAAAACAGCACCTTAGTAACATTTTCTTCTTCAAGCTGAGATGTGGCATCATCCTCAGGTGTGTCACCAAGGGTAAGAGTCTGAAACCAAACCAAAATGAAATAAAATCCATAATACAATATGTAGAAAAAGTCAATTTCAGCTCAAAAAGTAAATTCTAAGTAAAACTTAAAATCCAGACATTTTGCAACAATGGAAAAAACCCACACTTGCTCCTTTGTTTTTCAGGTGTGTGCAGCACCTTCTCTGTAACATTACTAAAATAGAAATATAGGGAGAAAGAAGAAATGTCAACTGGAAGCAGCTCAGACTTCTATTACAAATGGCTTCAAATGAAGTCTGTGCACAAACTGTGATTCTGCAGATATGAAAGAATACAGGCACAAAATGAAATTATTTGTTCCTCTCCAAAGTGCTTTTTACTACTTATCATCTTACAGGAACTCTGAGTTAAAAAGACATATAAAAGAAGAAAAATTAGCTGTTGTTAATGATATATGCTTACTAACAGACAGATCCTGAATTAACAGAGTCTTTCATGAAAAAAGAATTGAAAGATAAATTTAAGTTCGCAAGTTTAACAATGCGAATGACAAAGAGAAAGTTTCTCATCTTCAGCAGCTGAACACTCGCCTTTAGGAGAAATTAGAAACAAAGAGTGTCTTTACAGAGATTTAGAGGCCAATTTACAAAATGGCTTCCATTGTTTAGCTTCTGTTTCACACCCTGTATTAGGCAAAAATTACAGCTATATTGAGCATTTTTATACTGCAGGACTGCGTATAACAATTCTTCATTCAAGGTGTGGGTATCCACAGCATCACCACAAAGTTACTTTTTAAAAGTATACAGCCCATTTAAAACAGGGCTGAGTATAGCTAAGAATGACCGATTCTAAATGTACTTCATATTCAGTTGTGAAAACTAAAAAAGAACTTTAATATTAAAAAAATTAAAAGGGTCTTTGCCCTGATTTCATTGCTGGTTTAAGTTCAAGAAGCTAATTTTTCATATTAAAACTTTATATGTTGTTGAGGGCTTTATCAGTAACAAATACAAGCAAATTATTTAAGTTTGTAATTTAGTAGCCTTTTTGTTCAGCTCTGTGTTTTTTCTGGTTCTAGTCCAATAAAATTGCCCAAATGCTCTGTTCAGAATGTTCTTCTCCTCCTAAAGAGACAAGTGTTTGCTTTGATTCACTATTTGTGATTGCTCTGGACTATACTGAGCAAAGTCAAATAGCTAATAATGAAGAGCTCACTGTTATCTGATCATGACCTGCAAGATACATCATGTAAATTATATTTTTCTTACTGCTGCTTCCCAAACAAATCACCCTCCTCAATTAGCTTACCTTGTTGATTAATTGCTATCAGATTTCTGGAAATCATTGAATATAGCCTCCTTAATTAGGGATAAAGAAAGAGATGATACAAGTTAGCTACACATAACCATAAAAGAGAGCTTACCATCTTTGAAGATGCGAAGAGTTAAAAAGGCACATATGTATTATGTTCTTCATTATTTCCCAACCAGACTCTCAGAAAAGAATCCCATTTTACCTGTGTTCTTTTACTGAAAAGCTTGTTACTCCAAATAAATCCCCCAGGAGATCATTTGCACAGTGTACAATATGCTGCTGTTTTTCATCATATAATTGCTTAGACATAATATATTGTCCAATATAGAATATTACCTGTGAAATAAATGAAATAGAGATGTTAAATACCCAGGTTGTTGCTTCAAGTTTAAGTGTAAAAGACAAAGCACATTAAATACATTGAAATTTGATCTTCAAACTCTGCCTAAAACTCTCTTTGAGCCAACAGACTTTCATCCCTCATTCTAGAAGAACACTGCTATTCTACTGGCCACCAGAAACTTTTGTTCAGATTTTTGAGAAACTTGCAAAACACCCAGTTACAAGTCAGCAGGAGAATAAACACAGTGACTTATCTCAATTTCTAGATAAGTTATGAACAACACTGCGCTTCCACTTATCCAACCCAAAAGAATTTATCTGTACTCACTGTAGTCTACCTTTAGTGATTAAAAGTTCTCACCTCCTTCATAGTAAAAGTGTCCTTTTCAGCACCAGCTAACTTTAACAATTTCAACAATAGTGGCTTTGGTTTAACCTGTGTGTAGAAGGAGAAAAACAGTATACACTAATTATTCACAAAAAAACCATTATTTATATAGGTTGTCTTCTTCCTTCTGTATTAATCTGATATGTAAACATACAACTGCATAAAAACCTATCTTCATTCAAGTTTTTCGCTTTGCAAAGTTCAAACTTAAAAGGAAATAATATGAACCAAATCATACTTAACTTCTAAACACTGTACACCCTTGCTCAAACCCCAATCTTTCATTGTTCCCTGATTTCAGCTGCGACAGTTAATTTTCTTCCTAGTAGCTGGTACAGTGTCCTGCTTCTGATTTAGCAAGAGAATAATGCTGACAACACACTGATGCTTTTGTTGTTGATAAGTAGCTACACTAAATCAAGGACTTTTCAGTGTCCCACGCTCTGCCAGTGAGGAGCTGCAAAACAAGCCGTGAGGGAACATGGCCAGCACAGCTGACCTGAACGGGCCAAAGAGATATTCCATAGCACAGAAAGTTAGGCCTAGTGTTAGGAACAGGGAAGTTGGCCGGGAGGTGGTGACTGATGCTGGGGGACAGGCCGGGCATAGATCAGCAGGTGGTGAGCAACGGCATTGTGCAACACTTGTCTCCTTTGGATTTAACTACTCTCCCTTTTCTTTACTATTACTCTTATACTTTACTTCAGTTATTAAACCCACAGGTTTTGCCTTTTTTTCTGATTTTCCCATCCCACCACAGATGGAGCTGGGGGGCAGGGAACAAGGTGCTCTGTACTTGTTAGCTGGCAGCTGGGGGTAAACCTCAACACATTGGTAAATACAGAATTCCTCAACTTTGTTTATTAGTTCCAAATCAAGGGCTGGGTCCTGGGGAATTCAGCTTCACTCCTTTAACCATTACCTCGACTCCCAAAGGGGAGGGAGGATGGAAATAGACCTCTGTGACTGTCAGGTCCAGAGTGCAAGTCATAAAGAAAACACTGGTCCACCTATTTTAGTCTTTTTCTGTGACAGTTTCTGGGGTTTTGGTTTTGCATTTGCCAGCTGGGCTGCTTTACCTCGGAAGACTTTTCTTCACTGGGACATGTTGTCCCTGAAAATAAGCCTTCTGATTTGTTTTTGTATAGCGGAGTCAGTTCTCATGAATTGTAAGATAAACAAGAATCATGTTTGCATTCCTTTGTAAAAGATATCACCTGATGGACTTCTCAAGTGACCAGTGAAGATGGAGAGGTGGGAACTTCTCTGTCCAATCTCTGATCACTGTCCAGAAACTTATATATACGAGGTCAACAATAAACTAGAGAGTTCTTTTCTTCTTCTTCCTCTCTCACTCTGACTTCGTGGTGTCTGTTACGTCTCTCTGTGGCATCTCAGTGTCAGGGACAAGCACACCCTGTCCTGTCATACTTCACTCACTCCTACCTCTGCAATGGCCTCCCAGCCACGCACTGTGCCATCAGTTTAACCTGCAGTCAGTCTACGACAATTTCCAAGGCAGAGGAAGGAAAAGCTAAACAAGAAAAATCACTTCCCCCATACATACAACTTCACTGTCCCACACAGCTGTGCCAGCACTAGTGCAGCAGATGAGAACAAACTGCAGGAGCTGTCACAACACCAAAGCTTGTGGAGTCACTGATGCTCCCAGGCAGTATATTCTAGTGTCACCTCTTTAACAATAGTGTAACCAACCTAAACCAGGCTAGTATTTAGCTATCCTGATATATTATATAAAATAAATTGTAAAAAAATTAACACAGAAAGTAAAGAAAAAATCATAAAAAACCAAACCAAAACAGGGAAGTGTGAATAAAATATCATGAGACTAGTAATAAATGTTTGAGGGAAGGGTGGAGAAGAGGAACTACCCTACATTCCCTTCCAAAGATCTGCTAAAACCAGTGTTAAGTTTTAGTGAGTTAACAAGATATTAGTTGTAAGAACTACACATAATGAAAACAATAACTGAGCTCGGGGACAATATTAGCTGTCCGTTCACCCCCTCCTAAGAACTGAATTATTTAGAACACACAGCATATATATTAGAGTTTCATAAAGGAAGCAAACAAAATCTTTCAAATTCTACTGACAGCTAAGCATAGCAAGGTAGTTTCAGAACTCTGAATCCATAATTAAGCCCATTTTTACCCCCAGCCCTCTCCTCCTGACTTCTCCAAGTATGAAGTTCTGCAGCCTTGCAGATCTGACAGTTGACAGTAATATCACAATACGATGACATAAATAAAAGGAAGACACAAATGAAAAAAATACAATTTCACTTTTTTGAAGTGCTACTGTCAAATCCACACTTTTAAGCTTTACCCTTCTACACAAGATAATACAGTTCAACCATCATTGTACAGTTTTTTAACTCGCATTTCAGATGTAAAAGGCTTCCATCCTCAGGAACACTAAGGACAAAACAGCAGAACTGTCACTGTATCATGGAAAGCCTGGAAACGCAAAGCCATAAACACAAATGAACACACTCCTTACAACCTTTTTACGAATTCCAATAGAGAAGAAAGTCGAAAATCTTCAGGTTACTTCAACAACAGTGTGTTTTGTACAACAGAGATTTTCCACAGCCCTTCGGTTATGATCTGTTAACAATTTCCACCCAAAATACTTACCACGATCAAACAGGATCATAGGATCCTTTTTATTAAAAGAAAGCAAAAACCACCAAATGTCTCCAGGAAACAGTCTAGACCAATACCATCACCCTGCACTCTCAATTATGAATAAGATTTGCCTACTACAGTACCAAAGAGAACACCTTCACCGGCTGCACTTCCTGGCTTTTCTCCAACCATCGCTCGCTAAGCACAGACCACGATTCTCCTGAATTAGCCGCTAAAAACTCTGCAAAAAGCACGGAAAAAAAACCCCAAAAAAATCACGCGCCCAACAGAGCTACTGACCAGCGCCTCTTGCTCCGAAGCCGTGACAGAGGAAGCATCCGTAAGGGAGGACATCTTGGTATTGCACATTTGCCTGCAGTTAAGGGGAGAATAACCTCAGAACGCAGCACTCGGCGACACAACCCGGGCGGGCGGCAGCCGCCGCGCCAGCAGGGCCCGCTCACCTCGGGGCGCCGTCCAGCCCTCAGGCGGCGGGGTCTGTGCCGAGCCGGGCCGGGCCGGGCCTTATATAGCGCTGCCAGGAGGCAAGTCAGGGCTTAGCTCCCGCGCCGGCCCGGCCCGACATGCCCGAGCATGACCCGCAGCGCCGCCGCCGAGTGACCGCGGGGGGCGGGCGGGAGGGCGCGACGGGCCCGGCGCTGACTCACCGAGCGCGGGGCAGTCCGGCAGCGTGCAGTGACCGCGCCGTGCAGGAACGGCGGCGGCCCCGCGCCCCCCGCCCGGCGCGGCCTGGCCCTGTTCCCCCAGCGGGAGCCCCTCCCCCAACACCGAGGACCGCACGAGCCACCAGCGAGACCCCCGGCGCCCCCTCGGCCCCCGAGCGAGCCGCGATCGATCCCCACGCACCGCCAGCCACAGCCGCTCCGCTGCCCGGCCCGCGGCGGGCGGAGCGCCGGGACCGCCGGGGCCCTGCCCGGGCCCTCTACCGCGGGCCCGCCGCGCCGCGCGCGCCGCCCGCCGCCATGTTGGTGCCCGCAGCGCCCCCTGGCGCGCCGGGCCCGCAGGCACAGGCTGCCCGCCGGCGGCGCGGCGCCCCTCGGGCCTTCGCAGCTGTTTTATTCAGAGGTGTTTTAGAGATGGAAGCGGGACAACACTGCGTGCAAGGATAGTTGGATGTTGTCGTCCTATGTTCTTGTCATCTCCCATTCTGTAATTTTCTGTATCTTTTAAATGTACGGCGTTTGGAAGTATGTTACTTTCACACGTACTTAGTTGCTGCAGTTCAAGTCGAACTGGTTAGTTTTAAATCTGACTGCCTTTTCTAATTCTCAGGTTTTTTCTTTGCCCATGGTGATATTATGAAATTATTTTTGAATGATGAAAAGCTTTGTCAGAGAACATGATTGCTGCAGACAGTGTTTAAAGACAGACTAGAGCAGAGAGAGCGTAATGCTACTTTTCCATGACAACTAACTTGTCCAAACAAGCAGTGGATAACTGCCTGGACTTGTCTGCTGGCCAAAGACAGCTCCTCAGCAACCATGGCACCTTGTAAAAATTCCAGCAACGGTTTAAATCTCGATATTTGTGTGATGATGGATTTTCAAGATGACCTTGTTATTCCTCTAGAACATAAAAGGTGTAGCGCGGGATAACCAAGAAGCTGCCAGAATTTTGCAAGGCCTGCTCACCTTTTAGTGCTCGGATTTCAAGGCAAACAGAAACCTGTTTCAAATGGAGTCAAGAATGTCCTGCAGCAGGCAAAGTCAGATATCTGCTCTTTTCCACCCAGCACCCCAATTCCTGAGATCCTTAGCTAGCTAATTTCATTCTTAAGAGAAACCTACCTACACAAAAATGAAAGAGGATGGAAGTGAATGGCTACTGAACAGCTCTACTACTGATTCTCAAATCTTGCCCTCATGCAGACAACACAAAAGCTATTTAATTCCAATGCAAAATTTATTTTACTGAACTCAAACCAAACTGTTTATGTAGTTCTCCCCAAGCTATCACATTATTGATCCTCATCTTAAGCACAGTATCATTTTGCTACAGCTGCATGGAAATTAAAGAGCTTTTTTAAATTAGCAGTAAATTTTTTGCAGTCCAAGACTTGCCAAATTCATAACTATGCCTTTCTTTTTCCACTTCTCTACCAATAAGCATCTTGTGACCAATGACTTTGAGACTGAGATTATTGAAATAATAATTTCCCTTATCGATTCATCAACTGCTAAGGATAAAAAAAACCCTAACAGTTTCTGTCTAGAATTTTTATCAGTCTTCAAGGACATTCTTATCTCTTTCTCCAGCAGACTAATCATGAGTTAAGGGAGATTGCAAGTAGGTAAAGTATGCTGTCTGTGCTAGCTTAGGGAAAGAGGACAATATTTTCTGATATGCAGTGCTGCAACACTTGTTTGTCACTAATACAATTAGTGTTGCTGTGTCATCAACATACATAATTATTTTCTTGTGCTTGGTAATTCAGGACAAGTATAATTAAATAGTTTTACTTGAAGGGTAAGGAATAAGCTTGTGTAGTTACAAGAGCTGACTTCTCCACTATTCGAGGGTTGTATAAAGAAAAGGAGATGTCACTCCATCTGTATATTTTACTTACAATGCTGCAGAAAATACCTGGAGGAGTTAAGGCCCAGCTGCTTTACTCACTTTACATTGTGTGTAACTAACATTGTATGAGAACCTTATAAATCCAGATTCTAATTGTAGACATTTCACTTTTTAATGCTTACAAGCTAAATTATTTCCTGAGATGGATCTGGTCTACCTAGAGGCACATGTGCCAGAGGAAAGGCAGGCCCCTGTGCTGCAGGAGTGCCTTACTCAAGTGAATGGATGCACCATTAAAACACTTCAATTTCTGATTTTTGTTCCTCACTGTAATTTTTTTCCCCCAACATGCCTTACTTAGCCTTTCCTGGCAGCTGCCTATTTATGTGCCTATCCAGCACATACACAGCATGGTCCTTGCCAGATGCTGATCAGAGGCATAGGTGGCCAGGGTTAGTCAGGTCTCATCTCCAAGCTGTTTGCTCCTAATCATATTGAATAATCTTGTACTGTCTATGAACTGCTCCCAGACAAAAAAAGAAATAAATTCAAAGCAACCTTCCAGGGCTTTGCACTGTGCTGGTGTATCCTTTCTGAAGCCTTAGACTGCATCTCTCTTACTGTGATGTAAAGCTAGGATCCGTTGTGTGCTGCAGGTTGGCAGGCACCTCAAGGTAAAAGGACAAAGGAACAAAGATGCTGAAATGCAGCTGGATCATGTGTTACTTTATGTGGCTTTCTGCCAGCACTGCCTGCTGCAGCTGTGACCCCACGTGACAGACAGTGGGTCAGTACAATTCTGTACAAATACAGGAGAAAGAAATTTTCTTCATTTCTCGACACTCCTGTTGTATGAGAAAAAGCACAGTGATAAGAAATCCTCATGCCAGTAATAGCATATTTGATTCAGGGAAATTATATTTCATAATCCAACACCTATTCCAATGGAGAGGTCTGTCAGTGCCTCCACCAGAAATTCTTACTAGAAATTACACCCAGGTTCATTCACTAATGACACTACATCTCACTCCTAAGTGAAAAGCAGATGTAGCCTTCCTGGGAGCAAGTTTGAACAGACAGGCAGGAATCAAGAGCTCATGGCAGCAGTGGGAACCCAAAAACCACATGCAATGCTATTGCAGTGGTTTAACAAGGAACACCAACCTCTCCTTGCTGTCCAGCTTGTGTTTTCCTGGTGTGCAGGAGCCTGTTTGAGCTTCCCAGAGCTGCAGTGCCCTTCCCAGCAACCCCAGTTACTCTGTAGGCTGGGTGGCACAGCAGACATTCTACAGCTTCACCTGGGTGCACACCCTGGGCTGTGGTGTCTTATCACAGAATCACAGAATATTCTGATTTAGAAGGGAACCCAAAAGGATCATCAAAGTCCAACTCCTGGCCCAGGACACCTCCAAGAATCACACCATGTGCCATGTGGGTGCTTTGGATAAATGATTGTGTCACTTTCCTACATTTCCATAACTTCAGATGTTTATTTTGAAAAATGTAAAATTAATTCAGGTGTACTAGAAAAGAAGGCCTCAAATAAAAAAAGTTTTTCTATCAGTGGTTCATGAACTCTTACCTCCCTCCCACAGGCACAGGTGTGTCTGCTCTAGAGCACGTTAACTACAGCTGCTTCAAAACCTCCTGGAGGTGGAATAATCCCACATCACAAAACAGCAGCTCTTCTGCTTTTATTTAATTGGTGTATTTATTCCTTCATCCATCTGAGAGACATTGGTAATCTGTCTGCCCAAATCTGATTCCTATTTAGTAGCAGTGTAGTCAGCCACAAGCACAATTAAACAAAACAATAGTGTATGCCTTCTGAAGGGAAGCCAACTGGCAAAAATATAAACAAATTACTCTGAACTTCTGCTCAATATCTAACACAGAATGAAAGGGTTGGGTGTTTTTTTCCCCTCCAGTTTTCTGTTTAGTCCTCTCTTTTGAAAGAAGCTCATGGAACAGTTCCAAAGAACTAAAAGAGAGAACTCTCAGGAGAAGACTCGTCTTACAGTCAAATAGTTTTTGTTAAGCACATCACTGAGTGAAGAAACATGCTTTTCTTCTCAAGAAGGGGTGAAGTATGTGACTAGGTTTTGACCATATCCTGCTTTACTAAACCGTGAAAATTAAACAATCCAGTGATCTCTCCTTTCCTAGAAATACTCGATTGTATGTAATTAGATCAGAAAATCCCCAGTATAATCATGCTTATCTGCCTTATTTCATCAAACTAGGATGATGCTAAGTCAGTTTAGGATTGTTCTTTTAATTCAGTGTTCATTTGTCATTCAAATGTGCTGTTCAGTCCAGCACAAAAAAAACATTTCTGTTCAAGGGAGTGGCCCAGAAAGATGTGAGGGGTGTGCACAGGCTAATAGGACTCACGTGAAACACTAAGGTATCTTTCAGTCTGAAACTGAAATGTATTCAGGGACAATCTAGATCCAGGAGAAGCTGAGAGCAAACACAGTATGCAATCCAAATCCAGGAATTTCAAATCCAATCCAGCACTGGAATGCTATACATGGGGAGAACTACAGCTGATGCTGAGGGCAGTCCTGAAGTACTATTCAAGTCAGGCTGCATTCTAGGTTAGAGGAAGAAAAGACAAAAAGTTATTTTAAGTGTCCAGCTGTTACTTGAACTGTTGGTTTCTAAGAACAAAACCCAGAAGGGATTTTATTACACAACCAACTTCCTAACTCAGATCCATTCTATATACCTGATCACTTATCTCCCAGAACTGTCCCAGTCTTGCTGACCTGGTTGGCAACATCTCCTCTGCAGGCTCCATACTTGCTTTCTAACTGCCTTTTATACAAACAATATAAAAATGAACGAACTGTGATCCTTTGCTTTAGATCACAGGATCTATAACATCCTTTCTTGCAGACCTACTTGTTGTGGTCCACTCCAATATTTAATGTTTGGTTGAAGCAGTCTTACTGACTGGTGACATTTTACCTTACACAGGATGAGCCATCCATTCCCGAAAAAAGCCTCAGCCCTCTTCCTTTCCTATTACAATTGATTTACTGATGAATTACAAAGTCACCTTTCTGCTGGCTCTCTATGCTTGAGAACACAGCTTCTTCAGTACAACTTCTAGCATACAGTTGTAGCACATGACGTTAAACAACAGTGCAAGTAGCTAGACAAGTAGTTTGGAGCATTTACAAGAGGCATTAGTGTCTGCTGTAGCCTTGACCTGAAACCCTCGAGGCTAATTTGAGTAGTTTCCCTCCAAGAGTTCGTTGCCATCACAAACAGGGCTAAGTTATCAACCTTGGACGTATATTCTGAAGCCTACTTTGGAAGTAGATTTGCTTCAAAGAGTTTCCTTGAGATTAAACATCCCCCCAAGGGGGGCATAGATCCATATACCTCCTGAAATAAACTGGTTTATCTTGCTAAGTCATCCTTCTGAAAAACCACATTGCTTACCCAGTCTGTCTTTTTTCTTTTGCCCATATGCCTTCTCTTGATTCAGGTGGATCCTGATCAAAAGTCACCTCAGCACCCAAGAGCTGGTATGCAATAACTTGTTGCCAAGTGAGAGACAGTTTTTACAGTGCCTAATTGCCTGTTAGTACCTGTTTAAACACAAACATGAAACAACTCATGTAAATAAAGAGCACATTCATGATGTTGAAACAGAAACAGTTATCTCTGTGGAGCAAGGGAATAGTAACCTCAGCACAGCACTCAGCAGAGAACTGGTGTAGGACTGACTTTTGGGAGGAGTTTTGTGACCCACAGAGGTGCAGCACAGTCCCACTACAACAGCAACGGCGGTTTACCTGCTTGTTCTGAGCTGGGATCCAAGGCCTGGGACATGACAGTCACAGAAATCAAATGTTTTGTCCATGGGTCAAAGAAAAGCTCTCACACATGTTTTACATTCCCACATCTGCAGTAAGAAACACTAAGGAAGTGGAACTTTGGCATCCTGCAGTTCAGGTGCCAGACACTGACTGGGATGACTGTCTTGAGCTTCTTTTTCACATTCACCTCTGATTTTCTCCACTTTGCCTCCAACAGTGTTTTTTTCTCTGTATTTGCATATTCCTGTATCCTTCTCTCCTCCATGTCATTTCTGCTTTTCAGATTTTGTTAATATTTCCACAGTATATTTTATATATATACACATACACGCTCTAGAGAACTAAAAAGTAGTTTCATACAAAGGCAAAATATTCTGAAATTACTCTTGCGTGTATACTGATTTTTGGAAGTTATATGTGAAAATGTTTCTAGAATTGGATCAATAAAGAAGCATATAGCAAGAGGGTTTGCTCCTTTTTTTTTAAAGTGTTTTAATATCCATATATTTCACACTCTGCTTTTAAAAGTGTTTTAATATCCATATATTTCACACTCTGCTTTTCTTCTTTTATTGTAGAGTTTTAATTCTTCATAACTTCCACCTGAAAGCCAGCCGGCAGAAGTTTCCAATATGTGGCATGCATTAGCCTGAGGAGGACTGTGATGGGGCCATCTGCACTACAGACATTTGAACAAGTAACAGGTAGTTCTTGTCCAAGTCCATGACTTGGTTTTGTTACCAGAATTTATATTTTTTTACTAAATATGAAGGAGCAAAGTTAAGAGAAAACCCTCACCGCAGCTGCCTTACAAATTGACACCTCTTTTAAGTAGCAGTGTGCAGTACAAATCAGGGTAACATCCAGAGTCTTTATCAGGAAAGCAGCATTTGAAGAGAGGAAGAATTAACCAAATGGTACATGAATTTTTGAAGGCTCTATGTACCACTAAACCTTTTCTGACACCTGCTCTGATTCCATTAGCTGGTCTGACAGGCACCACTGCAGTTTCGGAGCCTTTGGACTCAGAGCCCCCGCCCCTGCTGGCCTCGGCCGGAGGTTTGTTAGGGGAGGTTTGCTGGTGCAGAAAAGGGATTTTTTCCATCTACAGCACCCAAAAAAGGCTGTTGGAATTAAAAGTTGCACAAACCCATTGATGCCACTGGAAAAGCAAGACACAAACTAAGCTCTGACTGCAGATGATGAAATCATGCAAAATATGATTCTGTGCTTTGTTGGTTTCATTGAAGCATTAATATCTCAGTTATCTCTTGCCTCCACAAAAAGCAAGTGCATGGACTTTTCAATATTCTTTCATTCAGCTGGTTTTGCAATATCCATCCTAGCATCTTAGTTTAAATCACCTTTGTAGTTTAAAAATAATTTGGCAATTTTTTTTCTGCATTTGTTTGTGTATTTGGAGAGATATGCAGGCACTGAGCTTTGACTTTTGACCTACCTTATTTATCTTAACAACATGTTGTTTAGGTACCAAGGCCAGAGGGTAGGACACCTTGAGAGAAATATACCATGTAGTGCTACTCACACTGGAAAAATCCCAAATCCACTGTTGTGGCTATTAATGCATCATGCCATTGCTGTCAGAGGACAGGCTGCAGTTTGCTCACATAAGCAAAACAAGCCTCACACAAACATACCCTGAAATGCACTGCAGTGAGACATCTGAGAGCACAGATCTGATTTTTGTGCCAAAATACAGTTTCAAAAAGATTCTCAAAAACACTTGTTTTCCCCCATATCTATTGAAGAGAGTCTGTTAGAATACAGATTTATCCTTTTTGTCAGATAATTGCCAATTCTGATCTGTAACTCATTCAATGAAGAGGATATCACAACATCTAATTTCCTTTCTTATTGGATGGGGTATAGGTAGAGCTGCATGGAATAATTGACTTGGGCCTGTCTTACCCTCTCTCTGATCCTTAATCAGCCACATTATCTGCTCTGCTCAAGAAATACAGCATTTGTGGGGCTTACTTAGCTGCACAGCCACACTAAAATGTTTATGTTTAATGGCAATATGATGAAGACTCAGCATGCATTCCTTTGTAAAGGGGTTGGTGGCATGTTACTTCAGAGAGATCTGTTCCCAGCCGTTTCTTCCATTCTCTTGCTGCCCCTTCTGTTATTTGGCACCTATGGTATAAAGTGGATAAAGTGACCTGGCACACCTGAGAAATAATGCAATTCTTTTTCTGTAGATCAGTTCCCTAAGGTAGTCCCGAGTAGCCACAAAGCAGCTGGCCCAGGACATCACTGGAATGGCAGCAGACAGGTAGGCAGGGAAAGGGTGGGATCTCTTCAGCTATCTTAGCAGCATTACTGAGGAGAAAGATTACATTAAGCTTGGCTGAATTCAGGGCATTCCACTTTGAGAGAGATGTTCCATTCTCCGCTGTCTCCTCACTTATGGCTAAAAGGTGATGGTGAGAATGTTTTTGGAAGAAATGTGGTGTTGGATTGCCTCAGCCTCCTTGTACTGTTTGGTGATGCAGCTGAGCCCATCAAATACCTCACCGAAAGAATGTCATGAGCTCATCTAAAGCCCAGTTGAAACAATGGCCTTGCCAGGAGCTGTGCATTCCTAGCCAAGTATTTCTTTGAACTGGCTTTGGCTCCTTTGACCAGGGATTTATCTGATTCAACAGCAGGACATTTACCTGTATTTGCTGCTAGTATGTCAGCTTGCTTTATCAAGAATACATAAGACATCATAAAGAAAGCAGCAGGGACACACAGCTGGAAGCAAAGAATTGGAGATGGAAATGGGGAAATAACTCCTTCTGAAGGCAGGGTCTTCCAGTGGTCTGTTCCTTATCATCTAACCACATCTTGAATGTTACCTCCTGTATCTGTCACCTGGGTTGATAAACCAGATAGAACTGGGACCAGATTCCCACATGTTTCCCCCATGTGTTACTCAGGGAGAAGCAAAAAGTGTTAGCACTGATAATTACTTTACCTACCCAAATCCAGCTTTTTCCTGTGTTTCAAAGGAGCAGAAAGGTTTGCAAGATGAGTTGATAGTACCTAAGAAGGCACTTCTGATGGTAATTTGCAGGCCGTTGCGTTTTATAACTCATTTGCTCTGTACTTCAAACTGAAAGTGTTCTTTTCTGTGAAAGCTGATTTAAAATTACAAGACATCACTGCTGTCTCTTCTGCTGTTGTTGGGACTTTGTGACACAATTTAAATTGGAGGGATTGTTGGAAACTATACAACTTCTAACATTTTTAATGTTACTTTAGACAGGGGTTTGTTGCCCTTTGCCCAGGGGGAAGGGAATGGAAGTTTCTCTTCTAAAGATGCTATTTACTGGGTGGGGTCTGATGAGCTTAATATCTACAGACAGACTGGGAGTAGTCAGAAAATACACAGGAGACAAGCGAACATTAACGAACTTTACTCGCCCCGGTTCGGTAGGCAACACATGGTCAGGGAAAAGATCTCTAAGAGAACCAAAGAATGAGGACCAAATTAGCATCGGAGGTGAAGGGATCAATAACCAATAGGAAACAGAATGCTAAGATTTGTGTAATTTAAGACAAATGAACGTGAATTTCTTTGCATTTCGTCTGTATAAATATATGAAAGTGTAGTGGGAAACTGTTTGTGATGGAATGGTTCTCACTGCACAACCTGGGCATGTGTGGACAAAATAATTTCTATTGCACATCCTGGCCGAAATAACATCCTGGACAGAATAAAGTACTGCATTGAGTCTCTAACAGCGCAGAGATGTTGGAGATGTTTCTGTTTTCCCTGCAGTCTCGGTGACAGGATTGCTACCCACGTTTCAGTTCTCGCTCAGGCATGTTAAACTGATACTCCAAGGATTGTATCCAAGGGAGACCACGGCATGGGCACACATTCCTTCGCTGACACGAACAGGAAAAGGACAATCGTCTCTGGAAAAGCAAAAGCCTGGAGAAGGTGGAGAGCAGTACTGGTACGTGCCACTGGCAACCTCTGCACACTGAGTGAGTCCTTTTGGTTCATGCAGCCATACAATTATTTTATGCAACACCAAAACGATGACTGCACTAAAACTAGTATGGTTTTATCATGTTTTATATATGCATATCAGCTCTCCATTTTACTAGATTCTGGTTCCAGTTTCCAATGCAGGCAATCCCTCTTCAGAGCCCAGTGTCTCTGGCTTCTACTACAATCCAATCCTGCCAAACCACTTTTTCAGCAGTCTTTATGTAAGTTTTTCTTCATCTCAGTCATTCTTAGCACCACAAATTTAAATTTCATTAGACAGTAAAGATGTCTAGATGTCATCATAGAGTAATTTCCTCAGACATCTTTGCATATGCTGATTTACATTCATTTTTAAAAGGCAACTCCAAAGATGAGGGGACTTGCTTATCTTACTTTTACACTCAATGAAAACACCAAGAAAACTTGAAGGCATTTAAATCCTGGCTTCCTTAGGGACAAATAACTGATTAGAAAATTAACCAGCTTTTATAAATAATATCCCAGTGATTTGTGTGACACGCAGTGAATTACTATAGGCTATCAAAGAAGCAGAAACAGATGATGTAGCACAGACTGGTTCAGCTAAATAAAGCACACTGAAAAATAGGATCAACGTACAATTTATGTTCCAAAGATCTTCCCTTTATACAGGGGACATAGGGAATAGAGAACTGCCAGTCCGCAGGAGGCTGCAGATGCTGGAAGCAAGCCATTGAGGCTCAGGGCCAGTGTCCCAAAGAATTCAAGAACACTTAAAGGCTCATAAATATGTTGAGTACTTAAGAAGCTCTTTGAGGGCTTCCATCTGAGAGGCTGGTAGCTGTAGATGAAAATAGTGTTTTCTCATTATTTCGTTTATGTGTGACACTTCCTCCTTCAAAACCTGTCTTTTGAGTCTGGGCGTGTGGACGTTAAATCTGGACTCCGGAAAGAGGCGCCTCCCGCCCCGCTTCCCTCGATCCTGTTTGCAGCCGTGTGGTGTCAGCCTTCCCCCTTGTCCCAGCACGGAAACTTGCCTGCCTGCACTGGAAGGCTCTACAGCCAGTCGTGGCTATTCTGCCTAGCAGAGAGCCATATAAACTTCCCAGTTCAGAC
The DNA here is from genome assembly GCA_032173965.1 of Sitta carolinensis. Classification (NCBI taxonomy): domain Eukaryota; kingdom Metazoa; phylum Chordata; class Aves; order Passeriformes; family Sittidae; genus Sitta; species Sitta carolinensis. The sequence continues at coordinate 33,805,543 of JAVUNC010000005.1, read as the reverse complement.
AGATCAAGGGGCAGAAGCAAAAGCCCAAGCTGGGTCCATGAGGAGACACGGGACTTGTACCTTTAAGCAGCAATATGACATTCTACTGATGCTGCCATCTCATATAATGTGTGCTAGGAGCACGTTTTCAACTAAATCGGCTAGTTTCTCAAAGTTTCTGAATTTACATTTCTGTCTTCAGCATCCAAGACAAGATTTGAATGACATCCAAATACAGTTGGTTCTGCAAACTTGCATCTATTTCTAATAAGACCAACTTGGTGCAGGTGCTCTGCAATCCCAGCTCACTGCCAACCTCTCATGTGTCCATTCACACTGCCGTCAGCTGAAACTCTTTGAGACTATAGGTTTAAGGGTATAGAATAAAGGTTTACATGCCTATCCCAACAGAGACAGAGCTATTAATGAACTGGAAAATGCTTTGTGGAAAAGGTTTGTTTAGGCTTTGTTTGAGAAAAAAATCTACCGCATTTCTGGGGAACGATACTAGCTGAAAAAGCTTTGGTACATTGTTAATCCTGATCAGGACAACCACCTTAACGGTCAGAAAAGTAAGATGGTGTGTTTTCAGAAATGTATCATAATTTCCTGGAGGGTGTATGACCACCACTGTCAGTTTCTTCTTTCAACTGGATTAACAAATAGGAAACCACTTTCTGACTAACCACCACAAGAGATACACTTAACAAGTAAAGCACTATGGACTCTCTGGAGAGAAGCATTTATTTCAGAACAGTTGATGCTGTATAATAGGAGCTGAAGAGGCTTTTTCCATTCAGCTCAAAGACAGCAGCTTGATTAAGAAGATCTTAATCCAAGTTTTTAATATACAGCTTTGGTGTGTTGTAAAACAAAACCTAGTCGGTCACTCTAGTTAGAAAATAAAGTGCACAAATTGTTTCTTTTCTCCAGAAAGTAAGGAGGATTAAAAACATTGTGGAAAGAGTAAGGAAACGGGATAAGGACTCAGTTTCTTGGTTGAGTAGGATACCTAATTTAGTTGGAGACAAAAAAAAATTAACTTGTCAATTACGCAGCTTCCTTTCCGGAAGTGCTGAGCCAATGCCATTCTCTATCAAGTTCTCTTGAAAGGGAAGAAGCGCACACTGACAAATCTGGCCCTGTTATTAAGCTGCCTAATTGTGGAGTTAAGTATCTAAACTTAGACCTTATATTTAAAAATCTGTCTAGATGTGTATGTGCCGTTTACTCTTCTCCATTGTTTCTTAATCCATTGCCTCACTTTTTTTTTTTTTTTTTTTTTTTTCTTTAGTAACAACCACATCTATTCTATGGTCTCAGTATCCATGGTAGTTCCATGTGCTTCAGAACACAGCTCCTTTAAACGAGTTTGCTTCTCAGTCTCTGCTTAGTAAGGAAGTAAAACACAACAGTTTTTTGAGCCAAGGTCATTAAAAATTACATTCTTATGCTCTGCTTCAACCAGAGATCTCCTCCCTGCACTTCCTGGATGAGACACCGCTATCTATGGTTCTAAAAATAATTGTGCTTGTTTCTGACACATTGCTTAGCCTGCATGTGCATCCTGCATGCGAATGTTACCCACACAGCCATGCTGGACTTTTTGGAGCTCCTTGAATATAACCACATGCCTTCAAATGAATCACTTGTATTCATGTTCCAGTGAAGCCACAAACAGATCAAAAAATATCTTTGCAATGCCAGTCCTCCAAGCAGCCTTTGGATTGTTCCCCCTACTTGTTCTAAATATGTAATTTACTTTAATTACATTATGTTTAATCTGCCCATGTCTGTTCCTGCCTAGCCATTATAAATGCAGCACATTATGCCCGTTTAATACTGAGCAAGTGCAGCTGGGAAGGCAACTCCTGAGCTAATTGCCTCTTAATTCAGGATAACCTGACTCCTCTTTTACTTTAAATGTTTTTTCTGTATTGGAAGGCACACAAGGGCCCCAATGTAAAAAAAACAGCAACAGTGGGTGAGGTCAATGGATTTATGTGAGCAGTGATGCAATTTCTGTCTTAATTCCAGAATTCCATAAACTGTAACATAACTATACAGAAAGGACAGAATGGAACAGGAAAGGGAGCTTACTTATGCACCTATTAAAGGGAAAAGACAAAGACTAAAATTAGAAAGTATTAAAAACTGCATGGCAACTAAAACAATGAAAAGGGATTACTTTTTCCCCTTCTTTAGTTCTTATACTGTAGAATGTAACTATGACCCCTTGGGCTGGGCTGGATTCCCTACTGCTGACTGAACACTGCAGCTACACAAGGCAATGGAATAAGTTCTACTCCCCAGGGTCACAGAATCACAGCACAGAATCGTTAGGTCCATTAGACCTTTCAGACCATTTTACACACACAGGGAAGGCAGGAGAATGATCCATGTCAGTCGTATGAAAGCAGAAACAGCAATTTCAGTGAGACAAGCTCCACAGGGAGAGGTGATGTGTTTTCATTGGACCAAATGATACAGCTGAAAAAAAGCAGAGCAGCTTTCAGGAACACAAACCCTCCTTTACCAAGCCCAGCATCAGGAGAGCAGGGGAGAAACAAAAATAGCTCCCTTCTCTCAAGGAAGTTTAATCTCTGCTGTGGAACAAGCTTGGCAAAGACCTTATACTGCCGTCTGAATCCAGTTTTGGTTTGGGGTTTTTTTTGCATGGCATTTACATTTTCAATTTTATATTATTAAAAACTACTTTATACTAAATTTGTCAACTACTACATCACAGTAAGAACACAAACAATTTAGCTTTTGCATTCTTTGCAATACCTGCTTGGAGATGAACTCACACCTCTCCCTGCTGCTTAGCACAGGCCTGTTTGGTAAGATGTCTCTATGGCTTGCAGTAGGAGTTCTCATCACCCAAGATTATATCAGTTCCTGCTGATAGTTTTTCCCTTTGTGTTCTTAACCCTCTGCAGCTGACATCCCAATCATCTTTGCAAAAACTGAGCTGTCAAGTGGAAGGCTGAGACTGCGATCAGAGGGAGAGCACCTGCACGAAGAGAGTGAATTTGTATGAAGCAGAAAAGCTGGTGCTTCTTTTATCTGCCCCATTGTAACAGCAGAAAAACAAAGAGCTGCATCTTCAAAATTAAAAGAGTAGAATTCTTTTGCAAAACAAAACATATTTTCACTATATATACACTGTAGCTTTTCATTTATTAAAACAGTTTTCCCTTTTTTTTTTCATCGTTAAACAGGAAATTTGGGTTTTGAAAGGCTAAAATAAAATTTTAAGAGGAAAAAAAACCCCTAACACAAACACCTGCAAGTCTTTAATCCAAACTCTGTTTCTTTCATAATCTAGGTAAGACATAACTATTTCACTGGAAGCAAAACTGACATCTTCAAAGAAAAATCTTAATATGAAAGGTGATATGAGGGACTAAGTCCTGCTCTCCAAATTTCCTTAACCTGCAAGCCTTTTTCCTTTCCCAAGTACGTTGGTGAATTTCAGGCTAGATGTTTCTTAGTCACTGCTAAATACCTGAACAGTGTCCAGTATTGCTCAAAAACAGGTCTCTCCTCAGCAGCCCAATTGTACTGATATATACAGCCAGCTATGAAATCCAGCATCTTTTGATTGATTTTGCAGACTTGACAAACTAGATGTGGTTTAGACATTAGCCCGACTCCTAAATGTCAAAAATTGCTCTTCTGAAACTCTTATATATTATAAAAATGAGATTTTACCTTAATATTTAACCAGCATTGACTAATATTTTTTTAAGTTTATTAAAAAACTATGGGTAGCCTAAACAAAGTTTTAACGTTGCTTTAGCCCCAGGCCATTGCTGGGCATTCGTTTCTTGAAATGAGACAGAGAGAGGATACAGTCTGCTGAATTGCAGTTCTGTCCTGAACTTTGTAGACTTCCTGCAAGACAAACCTCCTTTTCATACATGTAACAGCAGCAAACCACACTCCTTCAACCTCAAGCCTGAGAGAGCAGCTGTTCACCCATCTACAGGAAAATTCCTCTGGCACTCTGCCCCAGAGTCTGCAAGAACTTAGCAAGTTGTACAAAACCTGATGTAAAAGCTGTCAAGCAAGCGCCAAGTTACCAAAGTTAAAGGCAACACGAAGCTTTACACCGAGTATCTCTTAAAAGAAGACAAACTTCCTATTGCCTTGGGAAAATGGAAAAACCCGGTGGATGTTGTTCTAAGGTGTTTGTGGGGACAAGACTAGATGCAAACTTACCACCAGTCATTCACATTTTAGTCAGAATCATCTCCTCTCATTTTTAAATGCCATCTTGGTATCTACAGTTCCATCTGAATTATATCAATGGTAGCTTTTTAAAAGAACGCTAATATAGCAGCAAAGCACTGCATGGCAGAAAAGGACCAAAGCCTATCCTGTTATCACAGTTTATTCATATAAAATATGAAGTAAAATGAAAATCAGAAGGCAAACACTAGGGTGTGTATGGTATGGCTCCAATTGCAACAGCTCACACAGGGTGATGACTACACTTTGCTGAAGATGGGGAGTCTCTGATTTCTCTTTCAGGAAAGCCAAAACTGATTGAAATACACATAGTGGGAAAGCACATTCAAGTGATGTAGTGAAAACTAGTATAAGCAAGTAAGTATCAGTAATTTTTTTAAGATTCCAGTTTTACCTCAGGATTTAAAGTCTCCCTTATTTTGTGCCACGAGTTCAAAATTTCAAACTCTCTGCCCTATTCACGTGGACAGAAAACCATGTGGTACCATTTTGTTTTATATACACCTAGACCCCCAAAGTTACACAATTCAAACAGAAAATGAAAAAGGACAACTTCTGTCTTCTGCAATAAGAAGGTATCAGACAAATGATTAAAAATTTATTCCCACCCTACACATGGTATCCAAAGAAACAATACATACAAAGATCTATTTATCCCACAATTACACAAGCATCCTGGATTAATATTTTGAACCATATGACAAAGTTCAAGATACTTTATTTATTAGATACAAGTAAATCTCAAAAGAGAGTTCTTGAATGCATGAAAAAAAAAGAAAAAAAATCACATCACTTAAGTGACTCCCCCACACCCACCTTCCAGCACCAGATTATATTTATAATGTACTTTTTTAATGATGCTGTTAACTTGCTCTTGCAGATCTGCTCCTCTCCTTACAGAGTCTTTTGCATTTCCAGGCATGGTCGTTTAGTTCATTCTACTACTTTATATATATATTTACATCCATCTCATCTCAAATATTTTTGTCATCCAGGCATGTAATTTAGTTGTTTTCTAGATGTTTTTTTGCAGTCTATCTACATCTCAAAAAAACTTGTGCACAGCACAAATTAATGCAAATGGCTTTCTCAGTGTACATACTGAAGGATATACATCCAGAGCTTGACTGTCTGAACACATCTTTCAGTAGTCCAGGCTGTATTTTTAAACTAATTATAAAGATCTACAAAACTGTATTAAAAAAAAAATTATTCTTGGACCAGTACAATGTCCAAGAAACAGTTGGTAAAGATGTAAAATTATTCAGGTATTTGTAACTTTGAAATGATATAGAGTGTTACCTTAAAAATTTAGGTTACACAGAAGAATAACTTTTTCTTAAATCAAGAACTCAGGAACAGAAAAAATAATTTACAAACTTGAGAAAAGTTGCATTGTTTCCAACACAGACTTCTTACCTGTATTGTAAAAAACTTAGAAGAACTAAATATTATTTCTGTCAGTGGCCACATAACTCAAATAATTGGTTTTGTCCACACAATTCCCTTCTTTAAATCTGATAGAGGTAGATGAAGACAAAACAAACTCCAACATCTAAGGATTAAGATACTTCAATTAAATTCTAGCCCTGCAAATCTAGTGAACATATGTTCTCACCAGATTTATGGAAAGCAGTTATTTTTTCTTTCCTTTTTTTAACTAGAACAGCACCGAACTTCTTTCATCCACGTTGTCAAAATAAGTGCTAGATAATGTCACAAAGTAATTTTCAAAGCATTTTTTAGATAGCGCAGCAGGTGCCACCTTGCACTCTTGTCATTCAGATACACTTACCAGGACTGTCTGCTGAGGAAATGCTGCTTCACACCCAGCATTGTCCAGACAGCCCCTGGGCTTCTTCCCTAAAACAATGACAACAGACAAACCTGCAGATCCCACCCAAGGTAACTCTTGGGGAAAGGCGTGGGAGCAAGGGAGGTGGTGCTGAAGGCGAGAGAACTGGGCAACCTTCACACCCGTTAAACATGGTGACCTTTCCAAAGCCTTCTCAAAAACATTTTTTAGCATGGGTGTCTGTGTGCAAGGGCTGCAAAACATTTGGTTACTACCACAGAACCAGAGATTTTATTAGGCTCACAGGTATTTACAAGATTTTATGTAAAGTCTCGGTTTTGGCACAGAGAAAATTATAAAGCAGTAACAACATTTTTCAAAACATCAAATACTTCATTAGTGTCCTGACAAATAAAAAAATTAAGATTAACTGTTTAGATCTGATTTTCTACTTTTCCACAGCTTGGCCTGTGGCTTCAAGTTTTCTGCTTTCCTCTTTGCCTGCAATTTTATCTATTTTCTTCATCTAAAAATCTGTCCCTGTGCTGAAGCCATACATAAGAAAGCCATACATAAGAAACAGGAATGAGTCTGGCAGTCTTTTTTAAAAATGACTGGACAAAGCATGTTTCCCTCTTCATTGTTCATCAGACAAAAATGAGGAAGCATCACTACATACCAGAACATCTGCATTAAAGTGCCTCCAAGTTTCTTCACAAACAGCAATACTGCCGTGATCACGAGACAGGATTCTTTTTCTTTCTCTCTCTCTGTATTGTAACTGTAGCCATCATGATCTCATTTGGTATGCAAAAAAATATAATTACTTCAGTACAATTTCCACAGCAATTTGAAGTGTGCCTTTTTCTCTTTTAAGTTAGTGTTTTAATTTAATGAAAATGATAAGACAGACTGAGATGGCAAAACCCCAGCATTTTACATCCTTCAGTTTGTTTGGTTTAGTTACAGAATAACAATCCTGGCAGTTAAAGTAAAACCATAGATCTAAGTAGATGAGGCAATTTTGTGCATTCTAAAATCAATGCATATTTAAAGACTTGTTTTCCTTCACCACAGTCTTCATAAAGTCTTGCTCTATGGACGCTGGACCAATTTACACTTATTGCTTTCCTGCTCACTAAGCTTGAAGTGGGTGTAGGCTAAAATGCCGAAGAGCGTGCACAGAATTCCAAGGCCTTGGTTAACAGACAATGGATCCTTAAATAAGAGGCAACCTCCCAGGAGGGTGATGCAGAACTTGAAATGTCCAAACATGTTATACCTAGACATCTGTTAAGGATAATAGCCAATACCAGTATTATTTTTTATAAAAAGAAACATTTGGACTTTTTATTAGTTCCACCCAAAGCATGCAATGGTATACTGTGTTGACTCAACTCATACAGTTTTCCCCATCTCTGTGGCTGCATTAACCTCCACCTAAAGCCTTTCACCCTTTTTTCTTCATTCTGATGGACATGCCAACACTTCCTCAAGGCAGCCAAAGTGTGAGTTAATATTCCTTGCAGGTAGGAAGGTCAGCAAGTGTACAGCCATTACCTATACAAATCCCAACAAAGAAACTAAATACACTAAAACACAAACATGCTTTTCCAGCTTCATCATTTAAAATAAACCAGGAAGGTTATCAAAAAATTTTCCCACATAAATCAACCTAAATGAATTCCTGGAAACAGGAGAAACGACCAGTGTTACAAAGGATACGTGACAGGCGACGTATTTCCAATGATCCAGTAAATGGACAAGTTTACCATAAAGGCTATTATTCCAGACAGCAGTACCATTATCTGTGGATTAATGGACACAGTCAGTACTCTGACTTCCTTTTGGCAATTTGCAGATACGTTCCAGGTTATTTATTTAGTTTCATTTACTTTCAAATGCAAAATATCAGGCAAGAAAAACATATGGAGAACAAAAATGGAAACAGTTTCAAATCAGTACACACACTGGTGATGTGTATAAGCAGCTCAGGGTATGACATCCACTGACAGAGCCACAGGCCTTTTCTCCTTTACTCTTCATGAACACTTAAGAGTGATTTGGAAAATCTGGATTCACATAGAGGTTGCATTGAGATAAAGTCTTATTTATGGTTACAACAAAAACTATTTTAGCAAAATATCTGATTTTATTACTGTGAATACTTGCTATCCCATTCATAAAATGCAATGCTATAAGAAATGACCCATCACTGATGGGCACAATCAGCAGTAGTAAGAATATGCCACTGGCTGTTTTTTGGACAGAGGGATACAGAGAAAAACTATAGTCTTATAAAATAAACTATTAATTCTAAAGAACAACCAATGATGGCATCCTTCCACAGAAGAGAAGTTGAGAGTGTCTTTCTCTGAGTGGACAGGCAGAGGTAGAACTAGAGCACTTAATACACTAGGGAAGCTTCTGGATTTTGATAGATTTTCCTTGTGTTCATATGCCCTCTAAATAGAAACAAGAATAAGGAGATAAATCAATTAAATCAATTGACAGACTCGCTCCTAGCAGAGGAAGTGGGGCAGACTGAACAAGGGGTTTTTTGTCCTGCACATGCCCCTCTCATCTCACCATAGCCAACAGCTGTATAAAAACTCATTTCACAAAGAAACAGATCCTACTATCAAATTTAACTACATCAGTGATAATTATTTAAATAGACTCAAAAAAGCTTACCACAGCAGAAAGCGTCCAGGGCCCAAATATTCCCCCTTCTCCAAAGACTGGCTCAAAGAAGGGTATGATGAACAACAACATAGCTGAGGACATTGGTGCCTGATAGTACAACAACTGCATAGAGTTTACCTGCAACTCGTGCTGCTTAGCGCCTACCCACTAAAACAAAAAAAGAGAGCTGTTAAACATGAGAAGAACACCAAAAATTGAAAAAGCCGAGCAAAAGCAAACTGGCTACTAACACAGAAGGCGTCTCATGTGGACAGTACTACTTAAAGAGGCTGTTGAGCCTCACTGAAAGCCCCACGTCTTTGTCTCTTTCAAGTGAAAAGACGTAAGAGGAGAAAATTGTATGCAGGGCAGTGAAAAGAGTGCCTAAACTTTCTTTTTCCCCTAGCCTGGGGGTAAAGTATCGTACTTCAGGAAGAACGAATAGGTTGTGGAGCTGGGAAGAAAAGAGCAGCTCCCCTTTATTTTCAACAAAAACTCCAGATCCTGCCTGTGTTGGAGCTGAGTATCACTGCCTAAGGCGGGACTGGATTCTGTTCCTTTCTTCGCATTTTCCTGTACATACAAGCTAACGAAACCAGTAGGTTTTGTCTTTTGTCAGTTTATTCCAGATTTAATGGATTTCATTTCAATATTGATTATACTTAACTCTAATCTCAATTTTTAAGGTTGCATGCTTTCACAAATATTACTTATCTATAGCTATGAAGACAGATATTACAGCCAAAAGGATGCGTCTTTGTGTTGTGCTGAAAACTGACATTTAATGCTTACTTAAATCACATTAACTGGTAGCATGGATTGCGGCATATAAACTTACTCAGGTTTTCTTATCTATATAATTTTACCCAAGTACCATTATTTCTCCTGTACACACATCATCACTTAATGTTATTATGCAGCACCTCTTTCCTCCTCCTACCCCAAAACAGGTCAAGAGACCATTATTTATAAGCTTACCCACTACGGATCAAAGAACCTCACTTTTTTTTGAGGCACAGTACCCCTCCTACAAAGAAATTCATGCTTAAATCTATGACATCAACATTACAGGAGTTTCTATTTTAGGAAGCTCTTATAGTCATGGTCAATAACAAATCGGGTGAGCTATTAGTACAATGTTACAGCAGAAAGGGCTGAGGCAGTCCTTGGACATATCAATTTTTTAAATCGTAATTATCCGATAAGGTTGTATCGTGTGTTTATGTATTAATCCACCCTCTACAAAACCACCTTGGAATGTGTATAGTCGAAACTGAAGAAGGATACTGATAAAATGTAAATAGCTCAAGGATAAACCATGGGATTTAAGGACTGGAAAACACCCTTTCTAGGGAAAAAACTCAAACGCAAGGCACTTGCTTCAGCAAGGAGAACATCTGTTTCCTCTAGAAAAAAAGGAGTTTTACCGCTAAAGCAACCTTCTCCCCTTGAAAATAACGCTTGCGTTAAAGATAACACCTCAATTTTTAGCAGCAAGGACGATTACTTCCTTCATTTGTCAGGGGTTATGATGGATTATCATAGTCAGTGGGGGTTTTAAAGAAGAAATACCGGAGCACGGAAGGTTTCCTGGGAGGCTGGGCGCTACCTAGAGGCACCGGCAGCAAGGGCCACCTCTGGGAACCCACCCACCGCAAGGCTCCCGCGCGTTACCCACCACTTGGTACAGCGAGGTCACCAGGACGCCCAGGGTGGCGAACGCTATCCCCAGAACGCTGAACTTCACGTCGTAGTAGGAGTTGAGGAAAACACCCAGCGTGATGGGGACCTGTGGAGGGGTCACGGCGGTTTTAGGCAGGGTCGCTGCCCTCAGCTTTGCCCCTCCCCGCTCCCCTCGGCCCCGCCGCCTCCTCACCAGCGTCAGCTTGATCCGCAGAGGGAAAGTCTTGCCGTAAGCCACGCTCTGGATGAGCACGATGACAGGCGTGGTCATGGCCTTGGCCAGCTGGTAGGTACCGATGGTGTTGCTCTGCAAGGAGAGGTTGGTGAAGACGACGAAGCCGCAGAAGCTGAGGGCCAGCGGCAGCACCTGCGCAGGCTGGAGGCTCTTGGGGGAGAAGGCGCCGAGCGCCTGGCACAGGTAGAGGCCGAGCCAGGTCATGGCGAAGTGCACCAGAGTGAGGCTGAGGTTGGGGAAGCCCAGCCGCACGTACAGCCACTTGTTCAGGAAGACGATGCAGATGGAGGCGGCCAGATTGACCAGCAGCCCCGCCGCCAGCCGGCCCTGCGCCGGCAGCCAGCCCATGGCCGAGGCAGCCCGGCGGCCGCCCGCGCACCGGCCGGCGCCGCCGCCGCCTCCCCGCCCCGCCGGGACACGTGGGCTCGCGCCTTCCGGTGGCCCCGCCCGGCTCCGCCCGCCCGCGCCGGCAGCACGGAGCGGGGGACGGCGTGTGTGAGTGCGTGTGAGTGCGTGTGCGCGCCCGTGTGCGGGTGACCCCACCTCCGGCACAACAGCCCGCCGAGCGGAAACACCGCTGCGGCTGCCCTGTGCCTTTCCGCAAACACAAGTGCGTTCTTTGTCAGGTGTCAAGAGACACCCACTTTGGTGAAGGAGCCAAAGTCCTCGCCTAACTGCACTACGTGTCCTCTACACTCCGTCTTGTTAAGGGAAAGGTAGCTAAACCTGTGTTTAGGAGGCAGAATAAGCTTTCAAAATAAACTAGAAAATATCAAAATGGGAGTTTCAACGTGTGGTTGAAATCTTTCCTCTGGTTCAGGATTTCATCAGCATTTTAGCAACTCCTTCATGTACAGGAGAACAAGACAAGCCATGAAGCAAGGCTGCCTTCTCTTCTGAAGGGCTGGAAGTAACCCCTCACTTCTGCTTTTTGGTTTTCCTTTCCTCCAGTGTGTCTGTTTTCTCCTTCCCTACTTTCTCCACACACCTTCCAACAGTCTTACTTTTGTTCTCCCTGTATCCATGAACATTTTACTGCTAAGTAATGTTCTCAGTTTATGGGCAGCTCTTTTTGACATGTAGCAAATAGATTAAGTAGCTTCATACAATCATCAAATTTATATAATGACATTTTAGATTAGAACGAACAAACATTTTCTCTTTTTCAAGCACTTTTATTAGGAAAAAAAATATGAAAAAGGTTGTATAACAAATAACATCTCTGAAGTTGGTCATATTTTTTCAAGTTTAAATTGAAATCTGAGGGTTAGGGTTTTTTACCCCACAAAAAGAGAACACTTTGTCCAAGTAATGATTCTGTAGCGGTCTTTTGTTTGTTTTGTTAATAACCAGAATGTCCATGCTCAGAAGTTTTTGCAAGTATCTACATGAAAACTTATGACTGAATTTCATAACCCAAAGGATCAAGATCCTGGTCCAGAAGTATCAGAGAAGATTCCCTCAGCTTCTGTAGAAGCTTTCGGAGTTCTTCTTTTGAAAATACCTAAGAATAAATAATAAAAAAACAAACATCACAAAGTTATATTTATTTGCAACGAATAGTGCTGATACACAAAAGTGGTGGTTAATTACAATTTTTCTATTTGATTATTTATTTCTATTTGAGATAGTGTGATCATCAGGCATTTCAGAAGGACATTTAGTAAGACATGGGAGGTTAGTGCAGCATCCAAAACCTTAAAGTAGGCTTAAGATAGCTCTGTCTCGCTTTGGGGTTGGTCTTCAGGCTTTTGGAGGCAAAGATGGTCATGGGTAAACTAAGCACTCTAAACCAAAACCTGCTTATATAGTGTTTGAAAATTAATGGAGATAAATTAATTACAATTCTACAGCTAAACTTAGAATCATAGAATTATTTAGGCTGGTAAAGACCTTTAAGATCATGAAGTTAAAATTCAGTAGCCCCCATCCAAAAACCAGTAACTGCAGTACTCAGAACTGGTTGTTCAGAACACTGGTCATTATTCTCAATGTTTCAAAGTTAACTCCAATTCCTTAACACGAGGAAACCTTTTCCTACTGCAGTGAATGGCAAGCGATAAAGAAACTTAGGATGTTAAGGAACATATGGTGTCTTCCTCCCTATATAGAAGCTTCTTCCACAGCCAACCCACAGAGCTTTTAACGTAAGCTAGGCTGCCTGCAGCCCTGCCTCGCTCACCGTGTACAGCTTGTGGCGCTCCGAGGCGACCATGTCAGCGAGGCGCAGGCACTCCTGGTGCTGCCCCGTGCTGTGCAGCACCGTGTGCAGCAAAAAGCACATCATTGGCAGACACAGCTTCCGCAGCAGGATCATCTGGTGCGTCCGCTCAGGGTCGTCCTCAGCATCCTGACCGGAGCAAAACAACCTATTAGTATTATGGAAATCTACCTTTAACAGGCAATTCAGCACAACCACGCAATCAGTACTGTCAGAGGCAGAAAACCGGCCTAAGCAGTGTTCTTAAGTTTCTAAATGGACTGTCGCATACGATCTGTATGGTAACTAAGGGAGCAAGCTCTAAATGCTCACAGCAAGGCCAGAGCCAATTAAACAGGAACACATGAAACTAAATGTCACAAAGGTACAGCTACGTATGATCTGTGCTTTGTGGTCCGTGTCATGACATAAAAATTGATTTTACCTCTCTGACATCAACCATCCATCCTCCATCAACAAAAAGCAACACATTGTACATTTTCTCCTTAACATCAGCTGTAAGAGCATCCAAGAGGCCTTTCCAAATGCCATAATCCATCTGGCAAAGAAACAAAAAATAAACTACTGCAGAACAGAATAATTTCCAAGGCTATTTTAAAACAGACTGCAAAAGGCAGTGCAGCTCCAATTCAAATTAGTATCTTCAGCCAGTGACTAAAACTTAAAAGCCTGCTAATAGCTATTTCCATCCTTGTTTAATGCCCTGTCCAGAGTCAGACAGGTTCTTCAGAAGCAAAGCCACTAGAGGAACATAATTTTAAACAACCTATTCTGCCATGCTTACAAAACAAATGTTTGTATTAACTGAATTTTTGCTGGTCAGACCTGCAAAAAGAACTTCAGTCAAAAAAAACTGCATCATCTTTTAGAAAAAAAAAGGTGATAATACTTAATAGAGATAATAGCAAAATCAAGTGCTGACATTTATTAATAACACTGACAATCAACACATGATAATATTTACTATTACATTACAGTATTTTATGTAAATCTGAGTCATTAAAAAACAGAACTTATTGTGCAGTGGCCTTATTCTTCTACTGTCTCATACTCTCGCAACATAAAAAAATAGTTCTTAATAGTCCTTAAATAATATGAAATGGTAGTCCTCTGTTTAATGAAACAAGGACTATAATTTCATATTATATATTCATATTTAGACTGCCTAATGTTTCATATATATTCATATTTAGACTGCCTCTAAAGCAAGAACATAAAAGTTTACAGGAAATAAGGTAGACTTCTACCTACCTCATACTTCTTTTTTTATGTTCATGGGCCACTTTTTCAGTGAAACTTGCTTGTGGTAACAAAGAAGGCTTCTGTGGAGCTGAGTTCATGTGTTTAAACCATTCATTAAAGGTTTCATGGGCTTCCTGGATTGCATTGGAAAGAGTGTTTGGGTATTTTTGACTCATCTAACAACCAGAATGTCATTACATGCACAGGTTTAATGCATCAAAGAATCAGAAGTTAAATCAAATGGGCAAAGCTGCGGTTTGACCACCAAGGCAAAGCCACCAGTATTTCTAAACAATAACCTGCAATATTGCATTTTGAAACTCACCAAATATGCACGAATACATAAATGTTCCCGGATTGCATTGTCATCTTCAGCTGGAAGTGGAGTATCCATTCCCTGTTCTTCCCACTGGTTATATATTTCTGCTATAGAGTCTTGGGGAATCTTCACAAACACATCTTTTGCAGCTTCATGTTTCTTGGATGCTATGAGAATGTGAACTGGGTATCAGAACTTTGCAATTTCCATACCTTATCTTCTTAAGCTGGCAAACCCACGCTTTTTAATAGACTAGATCCAAAGTTACATCAAATGTAGTGCTAAGAGCCAATGAGAACAAAATCAACATTTAAAAATAAGTCTACAATATTTGTGAAGCTTAGTACCCAAGAACTTCCTCATGATTGCATTGCTTTGCTTAAGTGCTTCTGCCCTCTGTGCAGGATCGAATACGAGCCAGTCAATTACGTCTATTTTCAGCTGATCCGCCTGTAAAAAAACAACACAGAGATTCTCCACCATTTCAAGCACACAGCTGATGTAACACACATTAGATCTGGGCAGGGATATACACAAAAGTTTGGAAAGCATTACAACATAGTAACAAGGATTGCTTTATTCAAAAGCTTAGAAAATCTCTGCCATGTGGAATAATAAAAATATTAATTTTTCCCAAATTCTCTCTTCTCGGAGTTCCCAAGATATTCAGAGCATCATCTCTCAACATTTTCTATGGACTATAATGCATTTTCCTCAAATTTTAGTATGAATACACTGTACCAATATGTTTTATGGAGCTCTATATAATTTTCAGGGTGTGCCATCAGCCTGCAACTGTTTTTCAACTCAGTTTTTCAACTCTTGTGTTAGACAAGCTACCTTTTTGTCTTAGGGAGCTTAAACTTTGTACTGAACAGCAAAAACAGTACCACAAATTTACAAATGATCAGTTGCTTTTTAAACAGTACTTTGAATAGATCCTATTAACATTACCTTGCTGTCCCTAAAGCACTGAGTTGGATCCAACCAGTGCTCAATAGCAGTGACAAGGAAACTGAGAGCAAAAGCAGTGCCTTCTGTAGCTAGAAATGCCACTCCAGCATCTTAAAAGGTACATCTGAGATCCAAAGTATTAATCCTCATAAATCATAAAGGATACAACAACATCCTACTCCCAGCTACAACATAGGGTGCTGCAGTCATTTCAAAGGCCTCATCTTCACTTAATGTTTGTATGCAGGTAGTGCTGCTGATAAGCACACACCCCAAGAACAAGGAGAAGAAACAGAGTTATGGACTTGTGCAATATCCTCACTTGGTCACAGGAAAGGTGTATTTCCCTCGCAGGTTTTTTCAAGGCAATTTTCACCAATGTTGAAAGAAAAATATGGCTCATACATGGCCAAAGACCCCGTAGTTGATTGCAAACTGGACTATTCGCTGTGCGAAGCACTCACCTCTGTTGTACCTGTGTCTAGCACGTGGTCATGGTGGCTGAACTCCCCAGCATCCTTCCTGCGGATGTTTTCAACAACAGTTTTTGTTATGGTTGCAACGTCCAGGCCTGGGTTAAAAGAGAGCTGTGTAAGAACTATCATGAATTCAAACTTGACACAAATTGAATTTCAGACTCCAGTTGTTGATCTTATTCCTTACTACTGGTAATTCTTATCAGTCTGTTCACACACACGTCAGAATAAATTACAAGCTTTTGTGCTATGTAATTCATTGCGGGTATTTTGCAAGAATGAAATTTGATGTAACAGAGAATATCAAATATGAGAATAAGACAACTAATAAGTTTTTCAGCCTGTGCTGAAGACAGGATATAGATATTTCTGCTAAGACTACCGATTCCTACAATTCTTACAGCAAGACTATGATTTGGCAGGAATGTAACAGGAAAAGCTCAGAATAGTTCTTTTACAGATGCTTCAGCAGGATGTTTTATTTTTGAAACCTCAGCTGAGTTTAAAAGAAAATGACTGAAAAATTACTGAAGAGAAGTTAAGACACTGAAATCTGCTTCTTTTGTTTATTTTGAGTGGCACAGAGGCATTGTCAAGCAATGGACAGTGTACTGCTTCATTGTAATCCCTTCCAGTTTCATGTACAGGACTGGAAGGAAGTTTACAATTAATGCAAGCAACCCACCATGGCTAAGAAAAAGCCCTATAAGACAAATAATTTAAGATACTCATAACCTTCCTAAATCCACAAAGACGTATGTACTCTTATAATTAGTTCTCTGAACTAATATAATCATGTCAAGCTTCAGAACATGTATTTGAGACAGGTAGCTGGCATTTACTTCCTGGTGTGTTTGGACCTAACCCAGAAGCAGTGATATTTAGTTCAAACAAGTCCAGGTTAATGAAAACACGGCTATACACCTATGTGCAGAAGTGATCAGCAATTAGTTTTATTCAACTGAAAAACAGAGAATCATATTCATAGCTAGGTTTTGGATCAAAAACTACTGAAACACAAAATAACCCAGGATATAAAATGACAATTGGACTATCAGGGTCTCTCACCTGCTTCTTTTGCTAATTCAAGGCAGTGGTGGCGTTGGTCACTCTCAGTAACATCTTCAAGAAATAAAGCATATTGAGCCACGGCAAGCTCTGGGGGCAGGTGGCTGACATAAAATGCTATTAAATCTGTGTGCTTCTCGGACACCAACTGCTGCACAGCACGAAACAAACACACAGAATGAGATGCAAACACATAAGCAGCAAATATATAGAAGATATCCACTAATACATAAATATATGTTACAGATATGCATACTATATTCCTTAGTGTAAACACCTAAGTGTTTACACTGAAGTAAAAACATGTACTGGGTAAACCCAAAAATGTGTAACAAATTTCTGATTAATTTATTCTGATAAATTATTTTAAGATTCCACTCAGCTTCCAAACAAGGATCAATAAAACTGTCTCTTATTGAAGAACTGCTGACAGACACTTTGCATATTAGGCAAGCTTCCATAGATCTCTTGAGAAAAGAGCATCAGTTGCATCATCCCGTAACCTTAAGTCTGCTTTTCTTCCTCCTTTACATCTAAATTACCTTAGAGAAAACAAACAATATTTATGAAAACTTACCTGAATGTAGGTCTTTAGGACTTCAACAGAAACTTCCTCCTTATTGCAAACAAATATAAATTCAATTTTAAATCAGATAATGTAGAAAATAAGATAAAAGATACTTGAGAGGCTATCACTACTAAAACAGACTCAAGGTTATTTGCCTATTCCTGCTTCAGTAATCTACAACAGGCTCAACTGGAAGAACTGTTTCTCTTGGAGCATGATTAAAAAAAGCACTGTCTTCTGTTTCAAAGATTTGGTGTTCCAAGGATTTTCTTTTTCAGCAACTGGATAATACAGTCTTTGTTCTAACTGAATTGTTACTTTTTTACATGATTTTTAAATCTTTCCATTTTAACATATTTTTTTAAATTCATAAACAAAACGTCAGGTACACAGATTACTACTGCAGTGTACTATGTACTGTGTTTTATTATAGAAAATGATAATGTAACAGGGTATAAATATCACCTGACTCATGTGGAATAGCCTACACTACACAGACACTATAGTCTGAGCACCTCAAACTGCTTTAGCCAAGACTCAAGTGTTTGTTGCTGTCAGAAATTATCATTTTAGTTTTATATGTGTAAACTGAAGACCTTCATCTAAGTATAAAACTATATGAACTGTATATTATCAATATACAAATAGACATCATAAAAGCTTGCATTTCTGCCTCTTCCCCGTGAAGTCTACTGAGGGTTGATCGAGTAATCATACAATTAATTCATCTACTCCAAAACTGTAAAGGCAGAAAAAACTGTTACAAATTCCCACAATGGAGGAAACTGCACCATTTTTGTCCCCTCTGTCAAACATATGCTAATGGCTAGTTCTACTGCACTTTAGCTTAAGGACCTACTCCATAAAATTTTGAGTCTGGCTAAAAAATTAGTATGTGTACACACACACACACACACACTCCTCTTATTTAGCTAAATGTTAACTGACTTCAAAACAAACTTCCACAAGGAACTCAAGCAATGACTGGACGTATGAATTAATAATAACTCAGAGATGTATTTAAATCATCCAATGAAAACACACATTTGTGTTTTCCCAAAAAAGGTTACATTCAGAAACTTACTTGATATATAACAGCTTCTAAATTTTAAGAGTAGAAGAGTCCCAAATTACTTGTGATATTGTCAGAAATGAGTAATTACAGCTATGTGACCCATCTGCATATTTAGCATAAATAGGCCAGGTAGGTAGTAGGCTACACTTACTTTATACTTGGAGATAATAATAAAGTTTCAGCTGGTACTAATTATCTCAAGGAAAAGCATTTATGAGCTTACAGCAGCATAGGTACCGTTCCAGCAATTGTCTAAGAACAGGTTATATTCCAGACATCTTGGCTGCAATGAATAAGCCTAACACTGAAGTTTGACTCAGGACCTTCTCAACAAAGGGCTTCTGAGTAAAATCCACCATCCTCAAAACCCAATTTTTAAGCTCAGCTGGGAGGGAGGAGGATGTTCTTTTCTCCTTTAGGCTCTAAGATCAACAAATACACTGTTTGAGCATGCAGCTCCTCCTCAGTCTGGCAGTAATTTACCATCACTCTATGTTGTCTATGTATTTGCACACAAGCATTCCTACTTAAAAGACTGGCTACTGCCATGACAGCAAATCAAGTGGAAGTGAACTACCTTAGTCTGTATACCCAAAGTGCGGAAAAACAGAATAAGATGTGTCATGAAACGAAGGAGGTGTCCTGGGAGCACACTTCTGTCTTTGGAAAGCCACCTGCTGACTTCTTCCATCAAACCTATAATCACCAAGGAAATGTCTGCATTAGCCATACCATGGAGGAAAAGAAAAAACCGCCTAAGAAATATTTCAAAATGGTACATTCATTCAACAAGTGTAATTTAGTCTCAGAAGCCCAACAAAACAGAACAGCAACAATTTTGGAAATATGTAGCTGTTTGGCTTAAAAATGTACTGTATGAAAAGATGGAATCATCATTTCTCAGAAGTTATAGCTATAGTCTGGCATGTATCCTGACACATTTACATGATTTCATTACTTCTTTAAGAACTACCTTGTAGGTCAAACTGTCCCTAGAGTTCTTGATTAAAGCATAGCTTTAATGCAGAGCTTGCCTACTGTGTGTTTCTAAAAATCCATTCATAAAGAAGTTTCTGGAAAGGTCCCTCAAAATAATGTAGTCAGTTGACAGTAAAAAAAAAAAAAACCACTTAGAGAAATGCTTACCATCCACATCTCCAAGTATAATAAATTTCTGAATCACATGATAGTGTTCTTGATTCTCCTCTATAACCCTCTGGAGAAAAAAAATAAAATAAAATAAAATAAAAAAAAAATTCAAACTTTGAATAAATCTACCATAATGTATGAAGAAAAAACAACTCATAAATAAAGCAAAGGTTCCTCAGGGGAAAAAAAGCTATCCTCTTTCAAAGGGTATTTTCATAAAAGCAAGAGAAAAGGCACTTGCTGTCTCCACATCAAATTACAAGAACATTGACAAACTGAAAGAAAGAACTGGAATATAGATTTGTGAAGTTAATACTTTCATGGAAGACATCCAACACTAAGGGCTTTTTGCTCTGAAGAGGCAAATAAACAATGATGTTACAGATAAGATTTACAAAAATCACAGAAGAAGCAACAATGTGTATAAATCCTTAGAGAAAAGGCCTGTCAAAGTTACTTCAGGAAGAAATTCCACCCTCTCCCCAGAGGAATTAATGCATTAATGCATGAAATGCAATCCAACACATCTGTAAATGAGCTTTATGGGGAAGACTGCACTATGGCAAATACAGCTGGGAGTATCTGTAGCTGACTGCATATGATAAATATGACTTAGCAATATGATAAATGCTGTGTGTCCATTCCATCAAATAAAAGTAAGTATAGTTTTAATTTAATCACTGCAAAATTAACTTGTAAGTTATGTATCCCCAACTTACATGAATTGAGTATTTGGGGTGCTAAAAGTAACAAAGAATCACAGTCTAAGCAAATATGCTTTTACATTTTGAAAGGCCTGTTCTGAAATACGCACACAAACCTCCCATGAAGAAAATGGAATGCAATTGATTTTGAACATTTTATTGAAGCATTGAATAGCTAATTTACTCTGTCTGCTTTGTATGTGTGATGACATTTGACAGTCACCTGTTTCTTTAGCACACTCAGCTAGTTTGGCAGATACAGGGCAGGGCAACACAAAACCTGTATCACTTTCACTGCTAAGAGGTAGTAGCATGAAGAAAAATCTATTTGAATTGGGAAATAACACATTTCTGGGGATAGAAAATATGAAACAAATTAGTAGTTGTGCACATTTGAGCATTTCATTAAAGAGTTCAGTAAAAAGTAGAAGCCAGTGAATAACTAAAAATGGTAAGCAGTGAGGAGAAACACTGTAATTATTACATACCCTTTTGTCTGTTGCCTGAAGTTCTTCAAAAACTTTTTCTGAAGTCCAGCTTCAAAGCAAGAGAGAAAAGACAAGAAACGTTACCTTGAGTATTTCACAGAGATTCCATATGAGGTGCTTAGTTGTGTGTAGCAGCAGCATAATTTTACTTGAAACTTACTTTGTTTCTAAATAATCTCTAGGGAGCTCTTCCATCTCCTCTGCAGTTACTACTGAGGTTCGTATTTCCTGCTCAACTAGAGTGTCCACCATGACCCTGAAATATGCCCAAACAGTATCTTCCCAGGTATCACAAACTGGAAGAAGCTACATATTAAAAAACAAAAAACAAAACAAAAAAAAAAAACAGTGTAAAAATTACCAAGAGATGGAGAAACATCAGAACCTAAACAGAATAACTGTAATTTAGGATTAGATTTTCAGGCACCAAAGCAGTGGAGCAACCACCTTAAAGAGCATCCTTTCCTTGACTGAAAAGTCTATCATATATTTAATTAAGACACGTTAGTACAACAAAGAGCATGTCTACTAAAGCAGCAATGTTTGCTATAGTTCTGTTTACTAGATCTTGAAAAGAAGAGAAACCAGTTACTGCATATTTCTGATACCATTGTCACATATGAGAAAGAAAATGCACAACACTGCTTAACTAGGGGGCTTGACATACCTGTTTGAGGTTTCCACTCAGGGCTGCATAGATTGCTCTTTCATATCTATTAAAATGCTCCTAAAATGAACAGTAAAAACACACAAACTTTAAATTACAAAGCATTTAAGTTTTGTAGTCACTTTACATTTTATTAGAAACTAATCCATTGCAAAATGTTCCATCTAACAGATACCAAGTAAAATTGGTAAATCACAGGATACACAAGGAGCCAAAATAAGAACAGCAAGTGACTTTCCCTTCACTAGCACCCCCTTGTAACTTAACTGAAAAATTTACATTGACCTGGAAAGAAAGCAACGTTTTCTCTTTCCCATTCAATTAAGTCAAGATTAAAGGCAGTGTCAGTGGTTTTACTTTTAACCAGAAAAAGAGGCAGATGTTTCCTGAAAAAGTGTTGCTGATTATGTAGTTTTCTCACAATACACAAATAAGATATTTCGGAAGTCCTCTTAGAAGCATTAACTGTGAATTCTCTAAGCAGCAAACATAGAGTGGGTATGTTTACTTCAAATCCCATTTCAGAGTTCAGAACAGCTCAAATTCATGTATTAGTAGAAAGAGAATCAACATTGTCTTACCTCTTCAGCCATGCGCCAACAACTTATTTTCCAAATGCACCTGTATGGATTGCCTTCAACAGGCTCCAGCTCTTTTCCTACATGCAAAGAATAATGGGGGGAAAAAAAAAGGGAAAGTATAATTAAAGAAAATTAAAATTAAAAAAAAAAAAAGAGAGAAAGTATAATTAAAAAAATAGAATCCAGTAATGTCTGAAAAATGTCAAAGTCTATTTTCTTCTCATAACCCAATTTCAACCCCTCTAAAACTCTTCCTAAAGCATTTTGATGCTTTTGACTGGACTGCAAGGTGGCTTTTCTGGCTAGTTTGGTGAATTTGCAAACTAAGTTTACTTACTGTAAGTTACAGTAATTTAAAAACTTGGCTGCTATCCAGCTTTTTAAAAAATAATGTTTTTGACTGTAACATCTACAGTGTCTACACTTGAAAAAAACAAAGTTAAGGGGAAGAAAATAATTTTTATATCTTAATCAAAGCTTCTTAAAAATGTCACTGCTTCAATGCTGCTATTTTGCATGCATCTGCATGGGCATTTTTACCTGCGTAACAACAGGTTAGGTAGGCAGTCTCAAAAACAAAGCTAGGACAGTGGTGTGGTATGCAAATAAAAGCAATGGGTTATCAGGATTTGAAAAGGAGGAAAGCATTAAGCCTTCCATACCCAGCTATAAACAACACTTAGAGCCATTCTTAAATTCCTTGCTAAATCCTGCAATGTACTGAACACAGAGAGAAGCAAGGTACTGTGTTATAAATGAGGAACCATGTGCAAGGAACCAAGGAGAAAGGTACTTTACAATTTTCAAGTATTTTAAAAGCATCTCTTTCTCCTACATTTGCTGATCTCTAGTCCTACTACACTTTTCTGAAGCTGGGTATATAGTCCAATTTGAGTCTGTAAACTAAAATGTGTGCTAAGTGGCACAAGCCAGATGATAAGTGAATACAGACCCAAGTATTATATGGAGGTGGAGAAGATCTGTACAGAACTCTGAGACACCAATTTCCTAGAAATTACGTCTGACTTTAAGAAAGCAAGTGGCTTTAGCATGTGTAGATGGATTCAATTAACTCACTTTCAACTAAAATAATTTCATGATAGTTTCTACATGTTCAACATACATGGTAAAATATTCCAGATACCAAAAAGGCTCATCAGGTGAAAAGAAAGAGCTATTTCTCTTTGCCACAAACATACTATGAGATCTTACTATTTTTTATATCTGTCTCAAATGCACTTTGGAGCAGATACCTCCATTTATGTTAGGATCATGGTACAATTTCCAGCCTTCCAAAGTTGCAGCTCTCCAGGCCTGACCACATCGTTTGCATAAGCGCTGTGCCTGAAAAATAATGCAATTTCTCAGCAACACACTTCAAGGTAGGAAAACCTCCAGCTTCTTCTTTAAAAATGTGAACATTATTTAAATTGTTTATTTGTGGAGAGATTCTATGTGAAAAATAAGCACAGAGGATCTCAAAACAATTGAAAGATTTCTAAGTAAATGTCATAATTTTTTCACTGAAATTTTTAGTTTTTCAGTCAGTATTTACAGCAATGTAAAAAATGTGCTACAGCCTCATCTTTGTTAGCTAAACAGCTGTTATGCATCATTCTGATAAGTTTAGTGTAAAGTGTAGCCCTTTTGCTTAGATGTTTAATTGTGGTCTTCATGCAGTCATCTACCTTCCCAGTTCACTCAGCCTTCCCAACCCCAACTAAAGCTGCAAATTTCTACTCACGTTGCCCTGCAGCAATATGCTCATGTTCCCATAGCATCAGAAAATGAATAGATATGCACCATATTGGAACAGAATATGAGCAAGTAAGGTCTTTGGCACAAGAATCTCAAATCCCCTTTCCTCCCCATTACTCAAATGTCATTGTGTATACAGGTCTGATAATCTACTGATTATTAGAGACAAAATTAGGAAGCTCTTTAAAGCATTCTGCATGTTTGTCTTGGCAGTATCTACTATCAAAACACAACAGTGAAAAAATATTGTAAAACAACCCAAACACCCAAAACTATGTTTTTTCCATAACATCTATTCTACACTCAGCATTACTTAACTAAAAGGAAGTTTGATTAAAATACTAATTTGGCAATCAGTATTGACAACAAATTGGAAGACTGAATCACTACAAGCCAAATTTAAACAGATATTTTAGTACACAGCTTATTTGCTTTAACAGTAAGATATCTATGTTTACTGAATTAAGACCTACACTACCTCATCTGTCATTCCTGCTCTGATGAGAGTGAAGAGGTACTTCAATAACCTTGCATCGTCTTCTTGGTCCAAATCATCAAGTGGCAGTTTCTGTCGAATAGGAGCATCTGGATCCTGCAAAGAAAAAGTCACCGCTCATCTTCACAATACCTGTATGTCTCTTCCATTAATGTCCTGCCCTGTTTTGTAATTTGGAGTCACTTTTTCATGTTGGCACAACTATCTGTACAACCCGTGTATATTGAGCATGATACTTCTGCTTTTCCTCTAATTTCTTTTATTCCTCTTCTGTCACTGTTCCTTTCAGCAGCAGTCAACACAATTAATTTATTCCACTGCCTTGTTATTTGTCCCAAATTTATCTTTCAGCTCTTCTCACCTTCAAACATCCTTTGCCCTTCTGCATGCCTACCAGATTGTTTCTCGTCCTCCACCTTCTATCTGAGAAGGGTTTTCACAATAGCTGCACTTGCTTCTATTTAATCCAAAGAGAATTGCTAAAGCAAATCAATACCTCAGATTACTCCCCAATTGAATTAATCTTCTATGGCTGCTTTGCTGTCACTGAGGCAGTTCATCACATTGTTCTAATGGGCAGTCCTTTCTTTCCTTGACTTCTCTCCTATCAACTTTTATTACAGAACTCTCCAAGTAGTGCATTAGGACTTGGTTTCATTGTACTAGTTACTGCATAAAGACAGCATTCCCTTATCTGCAAGGGCTCACAAAGAGTTTTGTAAGCTTTTCTGGTTAGGAACATGGGTTTGTTTCCGACATAAAAAGTCAAAATAAAGTCACTACTTCATCAGACAGATCACAATTACTTGTGAGGGGGGTTGGAGTATGGAAGTGATTGCTGAAAGAAAATATAAGTCCACAGTGATCCTGAGAAGATTTTTTTTGAGGTGCTCTGCCTCACAATTTCTGTAGCAATTTTTAAATACTACTTTTAGATAGCACAACTATCTAAGAATTGGTAGGAATCTGTGAAGATAGCATATATATACTCTCTCTAGCCCATTTTGAAGCCAAGCCTTATTTTTATATAATACTTACCAACTCTGTTACCAGAGGACGAGAACTTCCCATGTATGTACTTGACTGTCGCTGCTTCAGGGTGTGTAGAGTGTTATCCCTGAAAGCAGTGAAATGTTTTACAGAAAAATGGCTTTTTTAGCAAGCATCTTTTAGTAAGACAAATACTGAAAGTTACATTTTATTACATGGAGTATGTTTACAGAACAGACACTTGGTTTGGTTGATATATAAATGGACTCTGCTAGTGTTGTGAAAATGTAACATTTCACAATAAGTACAATATTAGAATTAATGCACATATATTTGATTTCTTTCAGAAGCATCCATTATTTCAATCGTTCATACATTCGAGTATTAACTGATTTCTGCATAAGCAAATTTTCCCACTAGCATTACTATAAAGTCAGTCTAGGACAGAAATTTAACTGAGGATAAACACATAATTCCAAAAGCCTGTATACATCTGCCATTAAAAGCAGGTTTATTCTAGGCATCTAGCATGAAAGGTAGTCTTTGGTCCATTCTGCCATAAAACCCATCAGTGACAATAAAGGTGACAATAATGGCTTCTGGTAAAGGATTAATGATTAAAAAAAAAAAAAAAAGTGATAAGAACTTAGGCAGGCAGAATCTAAAGCCAGATAAAGATTAAATTAAAATGGTTTCATGGTTTTTCCTTTCATCTTTGCCTCCCAAAAGGCACTAACAGACTTCTGAGATTTCAGATTTACTTCAGTGGATGGGTAAGAAGTCTCCATTTTTACATGTATGAATTTCAAGAAAAGAAGTGTATAAGGAGAACAAACTAAAAAAACTACTTCTTTTCAAGAGTGATACTGTGACTGTGAATCTTACACTTGACAGGAAAATGCATATAATCAAAGAAAGTCTGAACTCACCAATATACTGTTTTGGCATAAAACTCAATATTATCGGAGAAGTCCCCAATTTCATCCTTAGCAATGCTCTCTAGCCAATCCACCACCAGCTGGAAAAAATTAAACTGCATTTTTAAAACAAAGAGGTAGCAAGTAACTTTTACTGCTTTCCTGTCATCTCTGGATCCACTTGTTATCTAAGTGGCAACCAAAAGGCCAACAGATCCATTAGACTTTCTTGCATTTTAAGTATCCAATATGAAGGTGTTGGCACTTGATCTCTCTTTCTCTCTGGATACTGCAGTTTAATGCAGTGCTACTTAACAGCTTATCAATCACCATCAACAGTAACAGATGCTGCAAGTGGGAACAGCTCTGAGCCTTTCATCCTCTGCAAAATAGCCTGAAAAACATTTCTGATCTTTAGCAACTAAGGAGCATCATTTTTATACATACAATTAATACACACTTGAATATTAAAAAAAAGAAGTATTAGAAACAACCCCAAAAAGTGCATAGAGCATTAGTGTTATGAACATGTAATCTATTTTTTCCATCATACCTGACTTTGTCGAACAAGTGAATCTTTCTGAAACAAGTTGTCTACAGTTGTTTTTTCACTTGCAGTTAAAGCCTATTTAAGAAAAAGCTGATTATTACTTCATGGAAAAGAAAATTTCCACAAAAACCAGAAATATCAAATTGAACATACACTAATTCAGACGTTTGTGACAAGTTCAGTATGCTATCTTTCCCCTCCCTCTTTTTAAAAAATAAATGCCTTATACATTGTTTTATTTGATCTTTTACATCTAGTTACACTAAAAACTATAAAATGAGACTTAGAATAAAATTTACAAATATATGACCACAGAAAGATTCCGCACAGTAATTCATTGATTCCTTGACTGCCTGTATATTATCATAAATCCCATTTGTTACTTTAAATTAAAATAGTAACATTTTTTAAGGTCATACACACATTTAACATTAAAAAGTGTGAAAAACAAACAAACAAAGAAAATAACAACACCAGAACCCTGATCATTCTATCTGGTCTCCTGCATTAATTTAGCTTTCATTAGACTTGGAATAAAAAGAGAACATGAGATGCATTTTCCTAAAAAGTAGGAGGAAACTGGGTATTTTTTATTTTTGGCACAACAGTATTTAACACTGATAACTTAGCTTCCTCTGTGACTCCCACTGCTATTTCATGACTGAGAAGAAAGCTCTACGATCATAAATTTTACAAAGGCAGAGTCACTTTACTTATGGTGTTTTCCTAAGCATATTCTGGCAGCAAAGGCTGGAAGCACTGTATTGACAGAGACAAGGTGACTACAGCTGCAACAGGAATGCTAAAAGATTTGAATTTCTCTTGAGATAAACTGGAATCAGGACTGCAAAGGCTAGACAGCTTGAGACCATGTTCTTCTTTTAAGCAAACCAAAATTATCTCTGACCTATGGGCACGTCACAATTACTGATGCAGCTTTTAGAAATAGTTATTTCTAGTGAATTTAGAATTTTAGGTTGTCTTGTGCAGAGCCAGGAGTAGGACTCAATGATCCTTGTGCATCTCTTCCAATTTAAGGAAACAAAGAATAGTTTACAATAATTTTTACACTAGTATTCTGTCTTTGGAACTGAATAGTTAGATTTACTCTTCACAATAGATGAAATAATTTAATAATTGTCTTGATAAAAATCAGTCTCATTTTTCACTTTTAAATTTTGAGTGACTGCCACTTTGAGATTGTAAAATACAAGCATTTAGCCTATATTTTGCTTATTTAGGTTCTTATATCACTTAAAAAATGCTGAAAGAATCCATGCTTACAGTGATATCAAATGCAGTTTCATCTTCCAATGCAGACTGTATTCTGTCTCTAGAAATAAAAAAGCAAAAACACTACGGGTTAAAACAAAAGCTGAGAAAACTTAGCAAAATGCCTAAGTATAAATGATAAAAAAACTTTACAAGAATGTTCTTAAAAACACTAGAAGTTGCAGAGATAGTAAGAACACTCCTATTTACAACTTTCATTTTTGTAAACAGATAAGCGATAGACATATATATCAGAACCTACTTCTACAAACAGCTTATTAATAGGTACTTAATTGTTTGACTCCTTATTTATAAACTCTTAACAAATTTATCCAAGAAAGTCATCCCAGTACAAAAATGTAGTAGTGTGCTTTACAAAGGAATTACCTATAAAGTGAGGACAGCAGTCTCCAAGTTACCATCTCCTGCTTGAGAAGCCACAAGACACTGGCAGTTTTGGAAAACTTCTGCTGTCCAGGAGTTGCCCGATAAACTATTTTCCCTAATATATTCACCTGAGGAAAATAAATTTATAGCCAGTTAATATTGCCCATCAGTGCATTTTTTTCCGAAGCCATTACAGCAATCTTTTTATTATCCTGAATGTTTCCAACAAATGGGTTTGATTACCATCTCTTCAAATTATTTTATTTATAAAATAATATGATGGCTTAATTTATTTATATATCACCATCACCTTCCCTTCACCTGGTGAGGTGATCTCTCAGGTGAGGGAAATAAGTACACTTTTATCCATCTTATGAATAAAAACGTTTTAAAATCTGCTAATTTTTACTGCCTCTTGACACTTTCAGTGGAACAGCAGCCAGATGACAATTTCAGTATTCAGCAAGCTACACCTTGGATACTCCTGTGCCACAGCAATGTTTGAGGAAAGTGAGATGCTACTCAATGTCAGTGTACTGTGACTCATAAGCTGGAAGATTTAAAATATGTGCTGTTAAAGTATGTCTGTTAAGCATTGTTGCTGTTAATCACAGCAACGCTGCTTTGGGAAGGGAATGTAAAATAAAGTAAATAAAAAAACCAAGTAACTACTTACCTGACTGTTACAAATATTTTCATACTCATCCACAAGATCAAAAATAGTAGTTGATGTATGCTTCAGAAAGGAATGCAGAAAGTCTGAGTACATGCTCATGGTAGCTAGGACATATATAAGAAGAAACAGCCATATTAGTGAGGTGCAACTTGGTACAAAAGCCCCACTGGACTATGAAAACATCCTTCTGATGATAAGACATCTCGGTTTTGCAAACTTAAATGAGTACAATGATGATATGAACTATCTCATGAAGTCAGAAGTATTTACCAGCTAAGACAGTAAGATATACAGAAGCTATGAGCTATGTCAGTTATGAAATTTTTGTTGTAAATACGCCATCTGATAGAATTTCAACAGCAAACTCATTTGTGTATCTCCACAATCCAGTTTGCTTCCCACATCACTAGAGCATCAGATCTGTTCCATCAGAACAGATTCCATAGAGAGCACAAACTCACAAAACTCCAATAAACTGAACAGCATAATTTTCTGAACTTTTAAAACTAGACTGTTTTTGACTTAAGAAATACCAGCAAAATAATACAGAAACTTTTTAAAAGGACAAATATTTTATACCCCACAAATCAGAACTGGAATCAATTATTAGTAGAACTTCAGACTGCCTCACCAGCTTCCCCAGGATCATCCTCACGCAACAACATGGCACTCATAGTGACATCTTCTGTCATGTTGGACATGTCTGCATTTACAAACATTCCTGTCTGCTGAGGCGAGAGCGCCATTGTCCAGCTACTTTCATCCAACTAAAACCAGAACATAAAGAAAATAAATTGTAATCTCAGATATTACAAGCCTAGCTACACTTCTTTTTCCCTTCTATTTGAATGGCATATAAACAGATAATCCTAAAAAACTAATAGTGAAATAACTGCCTTTAGATAAGGTGCAACTATGCCTTAAAATGTTAGCAGCGCTAAGAGCTCTGTGTACATACTGATCAACTAGGCCCCAGAAGCTGATAATTCATGAAGAAGCAAATGGCTGGGCTAAACTACAGAAACAACTAAAATGGAGAATGAATTAAAATGTAGATAATGGAAAACACCTTAACTTTTTTTGAGCTAATTTAAAAAAAATGGAGAGAAGATACTTGAGAGGTCCCTACTTCTAACTTTTCCAATCAGTGTTTTTCCAAAGACATTGCAGTAGAAAATAATCAATGTCATCTAAAAAGTCATCACAAAAGCTTGTTCTTTGAAATCTAAACTTCAGCACTCTAGTGAAGCCTAATACTGGAGAATGCTAAAATAAGAAAAATCCCAAAGTTTTAACTTGCTACAATTAAACAATTATCTTTGAAGAATTTGTAAACAAGCATAGTCAGGATTTCTGTAGTCTCAAACCGACATTACGAGGACTAGCTTAACACACATAGTGTATTTGGAAAGTCCTTGTAAACCTCTATTATTCCTCACTGCATCCTCTCAAAGAACAACACAGTAATAAATAACCCCAGCGGTAAACAACAGTAGCAGCACAAGCAAGCTTGTAACACTCACAGTTTGTCTTAAGAGCAAACAACACAGAAACGCTAAACTTGGAGTTTCTTATGTTTCACAGGGACAAAAGAGAAAAAGGCGCTCTAACCATCTTACCATTGACAGACTGCCAAAAAGTCCAGAAGCTGGTAGAATGAAAGATTTCCCTCCTGTTCCCAGGAAGGCAGACATGTCTGATGGCTTCACAGAGCTGCGATGTAATGCAGTACCTGGAAGATAAAGAGGCTTTCCTGAAAAGAAGAAGTATTTAAAGCTATTCAGTCCCATCCAGAAATTCCTAAAGAAATTTTTAACTTCGAAGACTGTAGTACTTACAAAGTGTAGACAGAAGCCTGAAGGCAGGTTGTCTATATGAACCAAATAGGCAACATACCTCCAGTTACTAGAGTTCATTGTAAACACATATGAGCATAAAGAGCAGTACATCTCCATTCATTCTTTCTTGAAAATTGGTCTCCAAACCCTTAAAGGCAGGCCAAAGGTGTGTCGACTAGAAAAGATTGCTCAGGACCTTGTCCAGCTTTATTTATCTCCAAGGACAGACTCCATAGACTACCTGGGCAACCAGTTCTAGCATTCAAACACCATTAGTATTTTATATATAAATAGGATTCCTTGTATATGCTGCTGTGCCTATTGCCTTTTGACTTTTATGGGCACCAAGAAAAACTCGGCTTTTTTTACTCCCTCCCATCAAATACTTATATATATATCTACAAGATCCCCTAATCTCTTTCCCAGGATAAACAATCCCAGCTCTCCTCAGTCTCTCCTCATACGACAGACACTTAACCCACAAATCAACTTGGTGGGCCTTCACTGGATTACAGCACATCCATGTCCTTCTTATGGATTGTTATTAATTATAAAGTAAAAGCACATAAATCCTTTAACTAAGTAGTAAGCAAACAAGCAAGCAGTCTTACCTGGCTGGTGAAGTAATGAATTAGGAGTTCGGGAAAGAAACTGGCTTTTGGGCGTCATGTTTCCAACAGTGTCATCCAGGGATTTAAGAACTGATTAATAACAAGTTAAGAAACACTCTCCTAAACACACTTTTGGATCTATTCTAAATGACTGTGACTACTTGGAAAGGAAAAATATTTTGTCATAACTCAAATGTTATGAAAATTACACGTCTTTCAGAGTAAAACAGAGTTTCATAAAATGTTTCATCAGAACCTTAAAAGCTGGAGGGTTAAAAGGGACACCACAAAGTGAAGTGCAGAAATATGAACACAACAGGTCTGGGACTCCTCACATCCTCACAGTGGCTCAGATCAAAGAGAATCCTTCTGCCCCATGAGGAGCTGCTTCATGCTACATCAACCATAACACAAAAATCTGAGTCTGAATGCGTTTTTTAAAATGTTCCCTCTCCCGGGTCCGGGTGCTCTGCTGCTGTACTTTTCTTCCTGTCAGCAACCAGGTTCAGAGCTCTAGGTATGATTTACTAAGTAGTTGTATAAAAGTTTCAGTAGCCTGTACTATCAGCATTCAGAAATATCTTGATTCTTAGGCACAATATAATCAGGACAAATATCTCACTAGCTTTATTTTGGATGAAAAACCCAGAAGAATAAGCAAATATATTGGATTCCTTTGCTATCATAACCATGAAAATACCATTATCTCAGCTGTCAAAATACATGATGTGTGTGGGGTGTGCCTTATTGTAAAAAAGCAGGGGGAAAATTTCTATGGAAATTTAAACCTATGTCTGTACACTACTCTTGCTATTACAGTGGATGGTAAGTTAAGATACACTAGATCATCATAATACTCTAATACTACACAACCTGCAAATAAGCATAAAACCATGAAATTAAGATATAATGACAAAAACTTACTTTTCTTTTCCAAAAGCTCAGAAATGGAGTCAGCTATGGCTCACAGTTCTCTGGGTGGACAACCACAACAGTTAAAGAAAAAAATTCTTTACAGAAAAAGGATACTAGAAACTCTTTTCTGCGAGCCTTGTTTCCGCCCAGGTCTGACCATCTCTGGATCATGGGGGGATGTCATGTCTTCAAAACCATTTCTATAAAACAACACAGAAACAAACAAGTGAATTCAAGAAGGACATCCAAGATCTTACTGTCGTGCCAAAGTAACTCCACAACCAGGAAGCGTGAAATGTTAAGTCATCTACAATCTTATTACTTATGTTCAGCCTCCTCTGCAGAAATGTAGCACTGCTTATTAACTCAGGGAAATGAGCTTTCGTGAAAATCCAGACTTTGTTCCTCACACACCACAACGAACATTTTACAATTAAAAAAAAAAAAAAAAAAAAAAAAAAAAAAAAAAAAAAAAAAAAGCTAGCACAAGATGCAACAGCAGGAAATTCAATTTTGAACTGAAAAGTTAAGTAGAAAGAATAGCATGATTTTATTATATGGTTTTCTTTCCTTCGGATAACGCAATCGCCACAGGCTGGGAAAGCTCACATGTCTTGCCGAAGGGAAAATACCCATTGCCAGTTGCTCGGAGCAGAGGACCCGCTCGCGGCGGGCTGTGGAGGCAGTGTGGCCACGCCTCGGCAGGCCCGGCAAAGGGCCGGTCCCGACACCCCCGAGCACCGCACAGCTCCCGCTTAATCCAAAGATACGCTCAAGAAGCAACAGCCAGCCTTAAAGCTCCCGGGTGACAAAAAGCCCCCGGTAGGCTCAGAAGCCGCTGCGTTCCGCAGCCCGCGCTGTGCGCACCCGCTCCCCGCCGCCGGGGCGCGTCTCCCAGCGGGCGCGGCCCCGGCCGGGGGCTGCGTTCGCCGCCGCCCCTCACCTGTCCATGGCGGCGGCCCGGCGCGGCTCGGCCCGGCTCAGCCTTCCCGCCGCCGCCAGCGCCGGCCCGCGGCCCGGAAGGACACGGCTTCGCGCCCGCCCATGCGCCCGCCCCGCCCATGCGGCCCGGCCCGGCGGCGCGGGGAACGAGCGGGAGCGGCCGCGCGCTGAGGGTCAGAGCTTAGGAAAAAGAACCCGTAGTGCCAAAGTGTCAGCTGCCATTTGGCTTATCTCGCTTCACAGAGAAGACCTAATCAGACGCGCAAAATGTTTCGTACATTTCATACGGCTGGAGCAGCAGCCGTCCCAGCCTTTGGAATGACGAGTTTGTTTTCACAAGTTGCAAACCCGCGTCTGTTTCCTTCCCGTTTCTCCCAGAGCAACTCAGTCTGCTGTCACCAGCGTTAAAGGGTAAAGTAAGCACCATGCAGGATCACTCAACCCTTCAAGGCTGGACAAACTTAAGAGAATTATGAAACCACCTCTCCCTTTCCTTCTCCAAATGAATTCAGCCTACTTTTTAACTACAGGAAAACATTACTATTTTATAAGTACAAAGGACTGTGCAACTGACCGCGTTTCGTTTTAGCTGCACTCTAGGACAAGGAAAACTGTCCAAGCGGAATCTTTTCATGTAGAGACAGGCAAGTTCTGAAAAAACACTTGCAAGCACTTGGGTGTATTTAGGGCTACAGCTACAATGGGGTGCTTCGAGCAGACAGAGATACACCTGACAACAGCTGCAAAAGGCAGCTGAAGCGCAAGACTGAAGTCCTCCGGCTTGCTTGAGGTACTGGTAAATTACCACGATGCCCAAGCATAGGGTGTCACTGAAGCTGCCAGAAAGCCTAACTTCAGAAGGCTTCACAAGAAGAAAGCTGATGAAGACTGGGTATGCAGAAACACAAGCAAGCAGCAGACCTTTAGAGAGTAGATTAGCCACTCAGGAAATGTAATTTTGGATTTAAAAAAACCAAAAAAACCCAACCAAAAATCAAAACAACCCAAAAAACCAACCAACAAAACCCAACCAGCCAAAGGCTGTCTTCTATCTTGAAGACTATCAAGAAAGCACAAAGGCAATAACCTTTATGATGACAGAAACCTAAGTGTTAAAGGAATTATCACATCCTAGTTCAGTACCATATATTTAATAGAATTTACCTCTCAACATATCCTACTGAAATAGTGCAGTGGGAAATTCAGAGTAATGCACAAATCAGTATCTGTTTCAATCATTTGCTAACAGCTCACACCCTCAGGCTAGCCCTGCCTCAGGGCAGAGTAAACAAGTGAGAAAGTAATGATGACAGAGAAGATGCTTCCTTTGTGTGCCCATCTCAAGTTTATTCAAAGCAATGACAGATGAGAACAAAGTAGAGCAAATAAGTCTTAAGAGAAATTAAGAGGACTGGATGCATACTTTTAAAACCCCCCAAACCAAACAAACCTGTGAAAGTATATGAAAGATTCGGGCCTTTGAGAGAGCTTGTCTTAGAATTTACAGCCTCTCTTAAGTGCAGACTGGGTAAGGCAAGGGGAACTGGATAAAAACATGGAGGCGTGTTTCAGTACTTTTTGACTGGCATCCCATTTCATATCTATCTACCAAGATGGAAGTAGAGGGGGAAAATGAAGAAAAAAACCCCTGAAAAATCTCATGAAAGCATCTTATGCTTCCAAAAAGCAGAAGGAATGCATTTTTTTTTAGTCAGTGATACATAGGACTCTAAATTCAAATTTATAATTAAAATTCCTTAATCTGTCTTAAAGTTTCACATATTAGTATTAAATACACTGATCTTAACTCCAGTTGTTACCAAAGTAATGTCAGGGGAGGTAACAATGCTCCTTACTTAGAGGCAGGACACTCAAAGATGAACCTGCAGCCGGCACAACTAACACAGAAACCTGGCATATTTATTGCCAGTGCCTAAGGTTCCTCTGCTCCCTACTACCTTTCTGCAAAGTTAACAGAGCCTACAGGATGTACTAGGTTAATCTAAGTACATCGTGTACTTTAAACATGTAAAATAACTCAAAACTCCAACTACCCTTTACAAAATACATTTTAAGACAGCTCATGAATTAAATAAATTTTCTTAATGCCCTGCTTAGCTGCATACATGCCATGTGCATATACAAAATTGCTAATTCAGAATTACTGAAAGCAGGAAGCTCAACAAAGTTCACGTGCAATGTGTGACAGCAGCACAGCTGCACTCAGTACAAAAAAAAACTGGAAAGTACACTATACCTTGCCTTTTTGTTAGAGAAGCAAAAAAGATCATGTTTTAGCCCAGCTTTTCTTAGCTGAAACACATTCCTGAAAGTGTGTAAATTTTAATATTATTATTAAATGATGGAAACTTTGTAAAAACCAATCTCGAGAATTAAAGTGTCCATGTGATTGTTTAGTATTTAAATACATGTTGACTCAAAACATTTGCTCAGGTTCTTACCAAAACAAATTGATTCTCACGCTCTTTCGATTGAGGCAGTTCAGCTGAAACCATTTTTTTTATTAAATAGGAAGAAGAAAGAGACAAATTTGTAACTCATTTTATTTGTGTCTGAAAATCATGACAGTACTGCCAAGGGTCTTTCTGTTGCTATTGTGTGCATTACAAGCAGTAAACCCAGTTGATGAGAGCTGGGATTTCACATGTAGAGATTTTTTTGTACTTAGTATTGGAGTGAAGGTACTGAGTCCTCCCTACTGGATTTGGAAGGTTAAAATGCCACATAGTACGAAAAGGTAAAGTACACTGACAAAAGAAGGAACTGTAACGCCCATTAGGATTTCACTCAGTATTCAAGATTGCAGAAATGCCCCATGCCTCCAAGTTCATGGTAAACAAAAGACATTACATGAATTCATTAGAAATAACAATGATTCTCAAATGAAGTTCACCCCAGTCACAACTTCAAAGAAAAAATATCCTGGTGGTAGTAAACTTTCTTAAAACAATGAAGCTGTAGAACTTGTTGTTTGGTAGAACTAGGATCTCTTGAGACTGAAGTGAGTATGGTGGAACTGCAAAGACATTCTTTTATCCATTCACAAATCTCTCCCTAAAGAACAACTCTTTGAAAACAGGAAGTCACTCTCTGTTTGATGACTCAAACTTCTGAAAATAAATGGCTTTGGAGGTTATTTAAAACAAACAAACAAACAACACCCTAAAAACCCCAAACACAGAACACACAGCAAAATCCACATTTATATGTTTGAAGCCCAGATATTGAAACACTGTGAACAAAATCAAGACTATGCAATAACTTTTGCTTGTCTTTTAGTTCAAGACTCAGAATGTAAAGTTTTCCACAAATATAAGTATCATTCCAGAGCTTAGTTTATAAAATGGAAAACATGGATGAGGTTTTCGAAACCTTCAAGTTGTTTCATAAGCCTTTGAAAGAAAAGCATAACATGCCTGAGATTCAGAAATAAAAACCTAATAACTCTGGTACTCTAATGCTACCTTAGAGAACAACTTACAACTGCATTTTGTTATATATTTAATCAACCTTTTATTTGTCTTTATTCTCTTCCCACACACAGGCAAAATAAAAGCAATAAATTGAAATATAGCCTAATGCTGTTGGGACAGCAGTTTAAAATTGAACAAAAAGCTTTTTTGTCTACACTTGGCTGCATCAGATTACAATTTAAGAAGTGCTACATAGCTGTACATAGACTATTTTTGACCATTTACATCTAGTGTAACTTTCTACTGTTGATATGGAAACTGGAATCTATGTAGAACCAGTACAGTAGTGTGGCAAAACTTCTTCCCAACTAAGCTATTTTCAAAACTGGCAAAGATTAGAAAACTTGGGGGGAAAATCATGATGTTTAATTCATCCAGTTTGTTGACAGCATTTTAAGAGAAGAAAAATTCTCATCTTTACTGTTCACCTGTAAGAAAACTGCAATTCTACTTACTACATTTTAATCCCAATTTCAAAACTCCTGTCACATTTAATTTCTAGCATCACAGAATCAGTACATCTTATGAAAGAACTGTAATATCTAACTCCATAATACTTTTCCAGAATTTAAGTCGCTTATGTAGGAAAGCAGTAGTAGTAGTTTGAGCTTACACTTAGTTCATTTGGATATCTGAAAACATCTTGCAATGTCTCAAAATAGTCTTCTAAGTTAGGCAAATAACATTCATTTCATAGAATAATTTGAGAATGAAAAAGGGCACTATGATAAGATATAAGAGAAATTTATATTGCAAGGAAAGAGTCCTAATATGAAGAGTGCAATTCCATTATGTAATACTTCTGTATTTCAGGACATAAATACTACTTTTTCCATAGAAGGCTCAGACTTTAAATACTGACATATATCAGTTTCAGATTATAGAGGAAATAAAGTAGTGTGCACTGTAAGCATATGCTAACTTTACAAGCAGTAACATGTATATTAATACCAAATTTGCAAAAATGCCTGCATTAGTTCTCAAAATGTGAGTTATGCATATTTTCATCCAAAGCATTATGAGAAATGTTCCACTTCTGTACAAGTAGTTCAAGTGTGAACTTCTTAAGCATTGGTGCATAACAGAATTGTCTTGAAGATACGTAAAAGTTTGTTCAAAAATATCTGCAGACAGGATTCTTTTCTTCAATTGGTAACTGCTTACATAGTTCCGATTCCCATGGGGAACTGGCTCCTCATTTCCTCAGTGGGAACAGCTTTTTACACAATTATTTAGACATGAAGAGAATTCTTATGTGTTTTTCTTTACACTTCATCATTTCATTAACAACATTTTGTCAAGCATCTTCCCTTTAACAATTGTGACACTGCTCTCTTGAAGCTTGTCTAAATTTTCAAGAATACTAGGGTTTAGGTGTTACCTGGGTTACAATGACTTTACACATCAGACATAAATTCTAAGTATGGGGGACGGGGGAACGTATTTCCTATCTTTAGATGCTAAAGCTTAGAGA
The DNA here is from genome assembly GCA_032173965.1 of Sitta carolinensis. Taxonomy (NCBI): domain Eukaryota; kingdom Metazoa; phylum Chordata; class Aves; order Passeriformes; family Sittidae; genus Sitta; species Sitta carolinensis. The sequence goes on along the minus strand of JAVUNC010000005.1, from coordinate 33,767,077 downwards.
TTCTGAAAGTTTTACATCCTTAAGGGTTGTTTGATCCAACTGAAGATCTCTAATGGTGAAGAACAGAACCATCAAGAATGCTTCAGTACAAAGCTTCTCAGGACAAAGCCTGATCTTCCTTGTCAATACTATTCTTTGGCTGGACACCATGACCAGACCAAGACCCCTTCTATGATGTTCTCAAATAATTTTCTCTCACTCCCACCCAATGCCATCTGTACAGCTGCCAGGAAAAGAAACACATTAAAAAGACCAATAAAAGGGCAGCCAGGACATAAAAGTGTTACAAGACCTGAATAAGCAGAGGTTGGAAATGAAGGGAAGAAAAATTCTGATTAGCTCACCAAAGCAGGTAGGTACCTAATGAAAAAATAACTAGGGCATCTAGTGCTCCAGTCTCCTGTACTCTGGGGAACAAGCAGGATGGGGATCATCACATCTTCAGATTTCTAATGATAAATGAAAAGGAATTTCAATCTTAAATCTGGCTTTGCACAGTAGAAGTGTATTACTTCCATTAAACAATGGTGATAACTGATGAAACTACCAGCAGGAAGGATCAGCTGGGCTCCTTAATTCACTTTGGGCAACATAAACTATCTCAAAGCTTACCAGTATTAGCTAACCTAATCTGATTGAACTTGCAAGAACGAATTAGAACAAGCTCTGTGATAATTCTGTGCCTGCAGAACAGGAGGTACCAAGCATTTGGATGTGACAGTAATTTTCAGCAGCACAGCCAAGATCAGGAAAATCATCTACAGTCCATGCATTCCACTTCTCAGTCCAACACTATTAACAGGTATTTCAAGTCTGCAAAGTTCTACAATCAATACTGCAAGAATTGCAGTATTGAAGATTTCTGCCATACTTCTGCAGATTTCCCTAAAACAAAACAAGTAAGTTTTGGTTCATGCAGAAATCATGCAGAAAAATCATTCTGTCTCCCAAGATTTTATTTTTTTTTTTTTTTGCTAGACTAAGTAAATCTTAACAATTAATTCTCCCTGGAAAGAAGGAAAATAGCAGGCAACATATTTTCAAGTTTCCAAAACAGCCACTGATAGTGTAACCTTTGAAGACAGTATTTTTCTGTTAGACTTTTCCTTTTGTTAGAGCTTGGAATATTCCAAGTCCAGAAATAAATGGAATTTCATTCAGTCAGAAATTCATTCACACTAACACATGGGATACTATTAGAAGAAATATCTATGACAGGTATTTGTCAGAAAACAAAGACATAAGGGTTCTTTTTCATCCTAAGATGTATGAATCTGCACTGTGCAAGAGATTAAAAAAAAACAAAAACTCAGTATTTACTAGCACTACTAAAACACAAAACATTCAAGTAGTGTAACTGTAATGCAAGCCCTTGCATGGCAATCCAGATTTATTGAACTACTGATGCTAAGTCATACAAAATTGCACCACTTTAATTAAGGCTTTTAGTTTACATTTGGCCACCTCAAAGCAGTTGTAACATTAGGTTGGTCAATTTAAATACTGTGGCTCCCTGTTGGATATACACACAATCTTTACACCCAAACGTTAATGCATACAAAGCAACAAGGCATTGTTAAATAAATCAGCAAAAGTTAATTACTGCAACTTAGGCCCTGTGACCAATTACACATGATTAAAATTACTTCCCACATTCACATCCACAGTACTCTTCCACCATTTAACATCTCAACCAAAACGTTACACATGTAAAACAATCACTAACAGGCAAAAGTACTAAACCTGTATATTTGGTATTGCAAATACACTTATGCATGAGCAAGCAAGGGAATTCACAGTGAGAATCTACAGCTGCAGAAGCCCAAAAATGATTTACAAAAAATTGTTAAATCATTAAAAAATTGTTTTAAAATATACACTTCTTGTTGTAGACCCCCACTGTACACACAACTATAAACATTGTTCCCTATGTAAACAAGGAAAAGGAAACATACAATAAAAGGTTGAAAAGTCTGGACATTTCCTTCCCAACAGATATTAAAGGCCATGTCTTTAGTCAGACGTTATACTGAAAGGACTCTTAAAGACTAGGTCACTGTCTCCACAGGTTTTTCCTAAAATTAAAAAACTATATAGCCGTTGTGTTAATCAAAGCGCTTTTGTACAATATGATGATGATGATGATCCTGTATTTCTTTAAAAAAGGTACAATAAGCTACAAATACCGATGAAGCAAAGTTATCTGGAGTAGTCTATATAGGAGCTCTTTGGACTTTCTTTTATTATGCTAAAATAGTGGTGCTTTTAGGATTTACATTATTGTACTCTCCAATAGAAAGTGGGGATTGTTGAAGTATACAGTACACAGTTTTCATACATGTACAACATTGGTGGATGAACAATGTCTCTTATCAGTAATACTGAATGTAGGCTCTGGTTTTACCAGTTGCATACACAGAATATTTAAGAAGTAAAAATCTCTCATGACACTGGAAAGTGATAGAATGTGCAAACTGATGTAGCTTTCATCCATTTCTTAAAGGTTACCACTACAGGAAAGTCCATTTAAGATGTTGGTAGGTTTAATAAAGTTGGAATGCTGGCACTGTTGAATTGGGCAACAGTTATTCAGACCTGTAACAACAAAAAAAGGGATTAGTATTAGTAACAACTACTTGTCCTTACTGTTTACTTAAAACAGCTGTAGCAGGAACTAGCAAAGTTCTTGACAAACAGAAAACAACCTTAATGCTTCTCTAATAATACACTTCCTACCATACACATACAAATATTCAACTATCTCACTTACTATCCTAACTGGATTAGGATACATAGAGGAATCCAAGCTGCACTGTGGAAGTAATATTTGATTGATGGGACTAGTCTTGCTTACAGCATGACAGTTCCCATGGCTTTAAAAAAAAACACAATTGAAGGATCAAAGCTAATGAATCAATTAGTCCTAATAGGGAAATGGAGCAACCATTTCGGCCACCCTTAGCTAATGCTTTTGGAACCATCTTAGTTTTACTTTTAACTGATCTAACCATCTAAATTGTTCAAACTGAGGATGTTTCCATGTACCAAAAATAGAGTTACATATGGCACTACCTGATTACTAATAAAAGTCTACGATTTCTGATAGTGAGATGTCCTACTAGGATCCTTCAGTAACATAAATAACAGATCACAGTACTGAAGTAACTGCAGCACTGTATGTTCAGTAACACTGAAGGGAAAAGAGGTAACAGGCAACTTTGATGATGTCAGGTCAATCAAGACAGACCTCTGCTTATACTAAGGGTTGGAGATGGGAAGAGGGAAACAGCCTGCCCAGAAACCTAAAAAAAAAAAATTGCAGAAAAAAAATCCATGCCTCCTGACTAACTTCTGGAAAGGCTTGTTTAAAGAGCAGGCTGGACCTTGCTTTATCCTTCAGCACCATTCTTCATGCAAGTAGAAATTCAGCCAACTGCAAACAAGTAAGAAATTCGTCTAGTAACCAATAGCTTCAGGTCAAATATTTGGAGTATTACAATGATCACTTCACCTTTCTCATCCAAATGTACTGATTACAATTTGGCCTCCAAAATATCCACAGTCTCAAGAAAGGAAGCTGAATTCCTATGACATCACACAAGCATATGCAGGAGTTCAGAACAAAGAGACACCAGCATGCAAAATACAGTACTGTACTGTGTGCATTCCAGATAACTGAGCTCTTGCAGTATATTCTATTAAACTTTAAAAGAGAAAACAGCGTTTCCAAAAGCTTTGAAGTATCAGAGGAAATACAGTTAATTTGAGCTCTACCAATACCTTAAAGCTTGGGAAAAAACCCCAGTGTGAACAGTGTATCCTGCACATATTTGTAGTTCTGACTTTGAAATGGCAAAATAAAGATGACAAACATTTCTATGATAATGTAAATCAATAATTTTCAATGCTGTTCTGCATCAACAGCTACCACAGCTGTTTAGTCTTTTTTTGTGTTTTTTTTTTGTTTTTTTGTTTTGTTTTGTTTTTTTGTTTTTGTTTTTTTTTTTTTCTGTTTTGTTTTGAATAGCCATAAACAGAGAAAAAATTTAAAATGTTTACCTGGCTCAGAGCTACAGTACAGCTATGCATTAAAGTAGCTGACATGATGACTTTTTGCGTGCTTTTCCAGGCACTGGAGTTTTTCTGTTAATTTGTCGCACAAGGTCATAAAAGATCTGAAAAGACAGAAATCAGTTGATTATGGATATTAGGAGGCTTCTCTTATAACCTTAAGCCTTGAATATTCACACATAATGCACTCATATGCTCAAGAACCCCAGAAAATATTTCATTACCACAAAGCTATAAAGTTAAATTTTATACTTAGTTAATAACTGGTTGGGATTTTTTTTTTCTTGCTTAAGATAATTGTCTGCCAAGGGTTCTACAGTCTCAATGAAGTGAACTGGAAAGGCATCTATAAAACACACCTATTTAATCTCTGGGTCAAACTCATCTGAACTCACATGACAAATGCCACAGTGATCAGCTACTCTATGGTGTTACCTTGCAGTTTAGCAGTAAGGTCAAGAAACTGGTCACAGCTTTCTTCTAACTCAAATCACTCTTAGGAGATTCTTTTAATCAAAATTCTACTAAGTTTTAGAATTCTAACAATAACATAACTTTTTGAAAGGCTAATTTAAAACAAATCAGCATAGAACATTTCAACAGTATCTGTTTCATTCATAACTGACATTGCTCCAATTACCTCTACATCTGGTAAACTAAGGAAGCCCTCATGCTAAAGCCACCTTGGCACTTTCCTAAGCACTGCCTACAAAGCAGCAAATGTTCCAACAAGGGCTTAGAGTATTTGCTGGAAGTTCTAGTTTATTGAACATGTGACTTTTATACAGCTACAATGATTAATTCGAATTTTTAAAAAGTCAACGACTTCCAGAAATTCCCAACTAATTAAACACGCATTACTTATTTTAAAAATCAGCTGTTAAAACCACCATACTGTTTTGATTACTTTCAAGTCTTGTACAGAGGCCCTTTCAACTTGACTGATTCTGCCAACAATGTTTTCCAGATGACCTAATGAACTGTAGGATTTATCATAAAATTCAAGCTGTTCCAGAAATGTAAATATTAACACAGCTTTTTCTAAAATTTTTGTATCCTTTTCTTTATGCCGGCATCCCGCACTGGATAAAAAGGCATGCATTATGGCAAATCTCCAAAATGCATGCATTTGACTAATTGTCTAGATCCTGTTAAATAACAAGTAGATATATAGTAGAGAGACTTTTGCATCCCTTTTACTTTACAGAGCAACTAATTTTAACAAAACTTTTAATATAGTTTTTGTACTTACCATCTCAAATAGTGTTAACACTAAATAACTTAAATAAAATAGTTTTGATTTAAGTATCTCTTAAAGGTTTTTAAATAAAGAAGTCTAGCAGTACAATCTCAATTGATAGAGATTCTATCAACTAAGGAATGGAACATGAGAGAAATATTTATCCCAAATTCATACAAGGATAATTTGAAAATAACACTAATTACACTAAAATCAATATAATTTGAAAAAATCCCAAGTCAAAGCTAAATACATCCCTTAATAGAAACATCTCACAACGGCAGGGTACAGTTTTGTCCATTATAGTGAATATTATTCATGATTTTGTTAGTTTTTCCTTGACAAAGAGTAAATGGTTATCAAGAGAGTGTCCCATTCTTCTATCCCGACACCTCTTCCCACCACAGGTAAAATGCCTTACCTCGTTAACATTAATCTTTGATTTTGCAGAAGACTCTAAGAATGCACAGTTATTCCATTGCCTTGCTAGGTTCTGACCTTGTTCCTTTCCCACAACTCTTTCATCTTCCAAGTCACATTTATTGCCAACCAGAATCATAGGCACCTAAAACCAATTCAATGCCACCACGGAAACAATTAAAATTTTATAATGGTACAATATAAATGCACACCTAAAAGCCATCTGATTCCTTAGAGAATCCTGATTTTTGGAATAATGAAGCTCTGGTATAACTGAAACTTAAGTTTACAGCTGTGATATTTTAATATTCAAATGAAAGTAACTGCATTTTGGCTGGCTTTTGGCAGGGCAATGGGGGAATGGTTTGAGGATTCAGTACACTGCCAATTGAGAAAATTTCATGTTTTTTTAGAAGACTTAATGAGCTTTCATTTTTAGATGTTTGAGGCATCAAGAAGTCTACCGAAGAATTTACCAAATAAGTCCTACAAATGCCAAAATCCTGGAAACAGTGTCCTGTACTGGGTAGCATGATGAAGGATGCTAAAATTCCTTTCACCATTCCTCTACTCTCGGCATATCACACAGTTCTTATTAGCAAGATACAGCGCACAGAGAAAAGGAACATACTGCCTTACCAGCATTCCCAACTAATGAAAATGCTGAACTGACCTTTGTAGCAAGAAAATGCCATCATCTATTTTTTTTCCCTCTTCTTTTCTTTTACTAATTTAAGGACATAGCTGAAGTCCTCACAGATTCAAGTGTTGAAAAAAACTTTACAATATTTAGACCATTTAATTTCCTTCCTCCAAGAAGGCAAGTCATGCCTAAGCTTTGGCATAAGAAAAACTTTTTCTGTGAATTCTAATGGAAACTAAAGTTGTAACTTGAAGCTTATCTTTCTCCTGATACTATGGAATGCCTTTCAGGACTAAGGGGTGTCTTCTAAAACATAAAATTCTAAGGAAATATCTCCAAAATTATACTAATCAGCATAAACATAACACACAAAGTAAGAATTTAAATATCATCAAACTTATCTTAATTTTATTGTACAAAACTAATTTTAGGGTAAACAAGGCTAAAACTTGGCAGGTTGTGGATGGGAAAGGTCCACACAACTTAAATATTCATCTTTTGAGATACATTCGTGATAATGGGTAATAAATTGCTTCAAGAAGAAATCTGCTGAACATAGGCAAGACCTGCAAGTGCTTATGGTCAAGGAAGTGCAAGGTGGTTTGTACTAAAAAGTCTTAATGCCCTTCCCTGACACTGAAATGGTTAATATATTCTGTGCCTGTTGACAGCAGAAGCATATGCAGATACATGCAGTAAGCAAGGTATCAATGTTATCAAAGTTTGCATAAACACAGTTTAAATGAGATGATCACCCTAAAAAACTGTTCAGTGCTAATTTTTTTCTTCAAGAACGTAGTCTTTCTGCCTGAAGGCTACAAGCTACAAGGTGTTTCTGTTAAAACCACATTCTTACTGCTGTTTTCACATTTGAAATAGTTCTTTCCTTTATTAGGGGACCAAGCATTCACTTCCTCCAACTGCTGTAAGGTTCTTTTCATAATTTATAAAATATGTTTTAGCCTCACTTCATAGCTTTAATAGTGCTGAGATGCATAATAGAAACTTTGTGGAAATAGGATGACCAAACTTAATTGTGAGCAGACATACAAAATATAAAAGCTACATAACACACAAGTTAAGGTTACAACTTAAAATTTTATGTTTTTAAAAGATATTGAGCAGAAAATTTCACTGACAGTAATTAAGGCAACAAAATTTGCTTTAGAAATGTCTAATGAATAAAGTTATACCCAGTTTCAATTAAGGTATTCTAAAGAAAGAGATTAAACAGTTCTTCATATAAACCATGACAAGTTATATTTCTCCAGCTTACCTGAAGAGTTGCATTTCTGTACTATGCATCTACTGGTTCATACATTTTAACTAAAAACTTGGAGACCACTTGACTGCAGTGTGTACACTGCAGAACGCTAATGAAACTTTCAAGTATTAAAAATTTTTAGAGATCTTACATCGTCAGTGTCTTTGACTCGAAGAATCTGTTCTCTAAGATCCTGTAAATCATTAAATGTGGACTGAGCTGTGATGGAATATACTAATGCAAAACCTTGTCCATTTTTCATGTACAGATCTCTCATCGCTGTAAACTGTTCCTGTAATTAAAAAGGAGATAGAGATGTTGCATACAATTTGCATTTTACTTGCACAAACTGCTATAAACTTTGGGTCTAATTTAGAGACACTAGAGTAATTTCACTGGAGAGAAGTGCAGTAGAAGTTACACTGTAATCTGTAGATTACAGAAACTAAACTCCTCCTGAATCTCTCCTAGCACACCAACACTTTCTCCATATCCTGATAGTTCCTTAAAACTGATGATAAAGTAAATGCATGCCTTTTCAAACCCAATTTTATAATCTAGGCAATGTCCTATGTTAAATTCTACTTTAATTTTCAAGGAGATGGACTAGAGGATGGAGAGACCCAACAGACTTGTCAGATTTCCACAACTTCAGTGACAACTTTAATATTGCATATAAAGACTCATTGGTGCACTCTTACCAGTACAACTGCAGAATGGCATGTGCCTCTTTCGCATAGGTGACTTGGCTATCTGGTGCCTGATCAATCACTCCCTGTCCCTTGCTGTATGTCAGATGAAAAGTGCAATTTATTGCTAGAAAACAGCCACTCCATTTTACTGTATATTTAATGAGTATTAATTTAATAGGGAATTTAAGTAAGTTACTATTGGACCAGACTACTGCCACACTTTAGAGAACACATGTTAAACTCCAAGAGTCTTGAGCTGAAACTCTGTGGAATCAATAAAGGAAATTACTGGTTCCAGTAATTTTGGAACTAGTCAAGAGAAAAACCTGACTAGTTTTGTCAGTATGCAAAGGGTCAGCACAACCCTTGTGCTTTGAGCCCCTATAAGCTGATGGAAGCAATACTATTTTTATCCCAATGTCACAGAACATCTCACATACAAAAGAAAAAGGACATCAGAAGAAAGCACATATTTTCTTCAGCAGAAATCAAATCTCAGTAGCCAGTGGGTCCTAAGTTTTTTCTGGGCAACAAACTTAAATCAAGAGCACAATCTCTTTTTAAATGCTCTATTTCTTTCCCTTGTTACAGAATAAGTTCATGGGAAACTTGCAATTAATTTTCTGCTGCAATACTCAAGTTTTTTTAAAATACGCTCTATATCAGTATTTAGGGAAGTTGTTCTTTACATACCGTTCCTGCAGTATCTAAGATTTCAAGCATACACTGTTGTGCATCTACTTCAACTTGCTGTCAAGAGAGAAAGATGTAGTTATAATTTTTCCCCTTGCAACTCTCCCCTCCAAAGACATCAGAAATTGTGTGATTTTTATAAGCAAATTCATAATGCATAAAGCAACATAATGGCTTAAAAAGACTGTATGGATACACACTCTGAAAACAGCAGGAAGAAGCTTTTCAAAGAGCCCAGTGACATTTTCAAATGCAGTGTCAGCAGCCAAGTACCACTTTGCAAAGTGATTAGGGATTTTTGATTATTTAAAAGGAGGCTGCTAAATTTGTAATGATGGTTTATCAGCAACTAGCAGAACTAATTTCCACTTGTTTCAGGGATCAACACAGATTGGAAGAAAAGTACAAGTGAAAGCCAGAAAACTGGACTGGCATACTAAGGCTCATTTAACAGCAATTTACATTTACAAGAGAGTAAGAAGTACACAGCAAACAATTAAACAGCCACCACTAAAAGTGGCATCCCCCAAAAAAGTTCCCTTTAGTAACACTAATTAGAAAATTGATCCATCTTAGAAAAGTTTGCAAAAAATGGAAGGCTTAAGAAAACAGAACAATTTCTGTATTCATTCCGGTGTTCCTCTGTCTAGTGGAAATACCTCAAAGAAATAGCCCTGAGGGCTGCAAAAGACATGGAAATGCCCTCAAGCTGTTTCAAGAGGACTATCCACATTCTAAAATTACTTTTTTCAAGCTACTGGTAAACTTCCCTTGTTTCCATCTGCATATAAAATTCCTAGTTAAGAGATCACCTCTTCTCCATTTATGCACTGCCACTAGTTTAATTTGCAGCTGTTCTTCTGTAACTAGATTTGAGCTGGGGACAGCTGAAGAGGAGAAGGTCCTCTCCTCTCATGCCTTCCCCATGGTCTCCTATGGATTGTGATTCCTTAAAAATAATCACTATTTTAACAGGTATTGTTGCTGAAGTTGTTCAGCTAATTAAACAGCATTTATTCACTTTAAGAAGAAATATTTGGGGAGTAAACCAAGGCATTAAGTTTCAAGACTTTAAGCTCAATTATTTAGACGAACAAGTCACATCCTATCAACTTTAAATATTATAGAAATACATTTAATATAAATAACATACAAATTCAACTGCCAAACTAATACATTTTGAAGTCAAGAAGCAAGTTAGAATTGTAACTAACAGTGAGAAGGTGAAAATGACTACATGAACTGTTGTCCAGACTAGCAAGACTTCAACAGTCTGACTGATTTGAAAAGAAGGATACCCAGAGTTATTATTGGTTATTTCAGGAACAAATTTGAAAGGAGTATTATAAATCTATTAGCAGCAACAACAATAAAATGTAGATGGCAAACGACAAAATTTCTTAAGATGGCATTATTTTTTTAGGCTCCATGGAAAGTCTCTGGAAAAATTCAAGCAAAATCCAGCAAACATCATGATTCTACTATGACCTAAAGAATGTAAATATATAACAAAAGGAAACACTTCACTTTAGATCAGCCTGCAAATGTTTCTTTGAGTCACTTACTGACCCAGCAAAGTCCTGCACCAAACACTGAGATATGGTCAAAAACACCTGCTTCTCTAATACAGAATAAGTGTCAACACAGAATTTGCTTCTGGTATTTTGCCTTCAATAAGAGGTCTAGCTTTGGTGGGAAGCCCACATACTTAAGACAGACTTGGGTTTTTCCATCATACAGTTTATATGAGGTCAAAGAAAAACGGTATGAAATTATTATTTTGCTCTCACTAATTCCTCTTCTGTTCAGAAGAGATCCTGGTGACTGTAGGCTGCAACACATCTTAATGCATCACCTTTGTTCCAACACAAATGTAGCTCAGTGCTGAAAGAAGAGGTCTTGCAGTTTGCCCACTCCCAGCTAGGGTTTGTGCATCTTGCCTCCCTTGTTTAGACATCAACATTTTTGTGGCCATGTGATGAGCAACATCAGAGTATCAATGCAAATGAAAAGTAATTCAGCTAAAAAAGACAGATAGATTAACAAACTGACACAGCCAAAAACTTCTCTTGCACCAAATGGTTAATGGTAGTAGTTTGGATATAAATTATCTTAGTCTAGAATCTTAATCCTGGTCTCAGGTGAAACTGAAGAGTGAGCAATATGGAGATTCAAGATGATGCAAGCAGAATCAGACCTTTCAGCCTGTGATGATGAAGACAGGAAGAGAGAAACTAACATGCCACTTGCTGTAAATGCCTGTTTATTTACAACAGGCTTGTGTTAGCTTATTAATAAAATGACATCCCTTCTAATGGAAGCATATCTAGCTATCATTTAAATTGTTATGAGTACAGTATAACAGATGCTACCAGTGTTCAAAGGGTGTGAAGCTGTATTTACCTATTTTTCTAGTAGCAAAGCAACTTAGTACCTCCAAGTACAAATCTACCTGCAAATACTTACACACAAACCAAACTAATAATAAATATTATAAAAGTGAAAAGTGGTAATGTTTTCTATTTTTTTTTAATCCATGTTCCCAACTCTGACAATGAAATAACCATTTTTTACTGACTAGACGGCAAAGTTTTATGATTAAACGTTAAAAAGCTAGCCTTGAATTATTAATTTTAAACAAACTTAAGGAGAACATTTATATTTCAAACTTGTTATCTGGTTTAATATGGCATTTTGAGGCATACCCATTTTCAAGCACTGACTCAAATATTTGGCAATACGTACTACAGCTTTACGTTTCTGCAACACTTGACAGGTCTTTGTGTATACCTTTCTGTAGGAGTCTTCTATCGTAGGATCGTATTTTTCAACAAATATTCCTTGAACAAACTGTACAGTCTGCAACACAAAAGTTCTTGTAAGATTCTCTTGCATAGCAACGTTTTGTAAACATTGTATACAGATCACTGTTCTAGGTATATACCGTTATCCATAACATTTTTAAAGGATGTCAAATGATTGTCATAACTATAATTTTAAGAAACAACAGAAAGTTAGATGTGTATGCCTATTTAACTGTTAGATGAAGCAATGCTACACTTTCCTTTATCCACCAGCACATGGAGGGTAAGAAAGCAGGCATCAATTTGTGGTTTGCCTAATCCTCAGAATCAGTATTAGTTTCTAGTTGACCGGGATACAATACAATTGCACTTTTACATTTATATTTAGAACTACTTCATCTTCCACTACTTATCTGCCAGCACAGGAATTAGTCAAAAAACAACTGCCAGCTTTTACTACTCTTAACTATACTCAGGCTACTCCTGTGTACCTAGCACAAAGGACATTTTTAGCACAAGTGAAATGGAACTTGAAACTCAATGGCCAAGACAGAGCAGGCACATTCAAATCCAGAAATGCTGCAGTAAGATAAAGAATTCAGAGGTGAAAGAAAACGTTCTTTCACAAACTAACATGATTTGACATATAAGTTTTTCTTTATGAACTGCTGCATAAGCGAATACTTCTTACTCAAGGGAGTGGGTAAGCCCTGGAGCTTACTTTATGGAAGGTGTACAATTAAATGGAAACGTGCAAAATGCTTAGGTGGGCTGAGAACATCATACTTTGTAAACTTTTTCAATTCTACTGCAGGTCAGACTAAACTTTTTTGTAATCAATTAATTGTAAATAAAACAGATCATGTATTTTAATCATCCACCTGCCACATCTATATACCTACACTCACAGAAAGGATGCAGCAAACACATTAAACTTCCCACCAACATGCAAATCTGTATTTCTATCTGCCTAAAAATTAAATAAAAATAATAGTGCTAAAGACGCTGCTATCAAACATTAAAAAACCAGCACCTTGAAGACCTTTCTAGAGACAGGACTTACAGGGGCAAGCTAGTTCATATCCTTTGAGAGATTCATGAGAGAGTTTGATTTCCCAGAGTCTGATAGCTGGATTATCTGTTGAAGCCAGACACTCCCATAATACTGTAGTTCTACACCTCACTGCATGAGCTGATCAAGCACCATCAACCAAACCCAAATGAAAACAGCAGCATGTGAGAATGTACTTGGATGCAGATGCACCCAAGTAAAGGATCTACCTACTAGCCATGAAGTGTATTAGAGAAAAAAAGAATACAATAAGCCTAAAAAAACCCCCATACTTGAACTGCCTCATACTTACCAGAGCAGACTTTCCAACACCTCCAGAACCAAGAACCACTAGCTTGTATTCACGCATGATGCAAGAGATAAATCACCCTCGACACCTAAAAGACACAAAGCACCCGTCTGATTAAAACTTGATCTATATGCAGGAAGTACAATAATGACACCACCACAATCCAGTTCACTAAGCAGAGTTTGATAAAAACTCCTTAGTTAACTTCTTTAATACAGCAGATATTTTCTAACTATCAACTCTTAATGCAGCTACAATAACATGCTGCAAACCATGAGACATTTGCTCTACCTCATTACTGATTCTCCCATAAATATTGAATAAACCCTACTATACTGAAGCTAACAGTTACTATTCATAAGAAATAATTATCCAACAGGAGACAGAATGAATTTTATCATTCTGAAACACTTAAGCACTAAACAAAGAATCACAGAGACTTTTACAAGAAAATTAAAACCTCCCCTTCCCAGCAAACAAACACATCTTAAAAAGAACAGCAGGATCCCAGAAATCATTTTTTTTAAAAAATCCCTTCCCTAGTCTGAAAACTGTTTAATGTTCCACTAGATCTATTATGACTCATTTCATGAGTAAGTGGAAGCAACTAAAATTGGATTTTGAGACTACTTACCTCTTCTACAAGCTAGATCTGCTTCCCTGTTCCACAATAGCTGGTGTGGCTACTAACACAAACTATGAGATCTGCTTGCTCATCTTTGTTGGAAACTGATCCATCAAACCAAAACAAGGCCACAGATTTTGGGACATGTCTTTGGGTCATACTGCTTCAAAAACCCACACCACCTCTTACAGTCCTGCTGGCAACTGAGGTAGCAGGACTGTTACTGCTTCCCTGAGAGGAAGGTCTTAGCTCCTTTTGTGCAGGGACTCTAGCACTTACCAGATTAAGTTACACATTTTCTCCCGTGTCCACCCCCAAAGAAAGATGAAACCCTCCCCAACTAATGAATAATCTACAAGCCACGGAAAAGGGAAGGTGCAAGGATCCAACATAGGTGCTTGTAAAACGTAAGCAGGGAAGAAAGTAAGGTAAGAAAGACCTTTCTCATCAGCAGTAATTTGACAGCATCTCTGAAATACCATCTGTTAGGTGTTGAGCACAAAATGCTAAGATGATTTACGCAGAAATTAAATCACCATGGTAGAGTCCTACTGTTACCATTATTTTATCACTGATTAAATCTACTGACTGTCAGGAGACAGAGAAATCAAGAGAATTTCTTCTTGCAAATGCATAATCTTTCAATTTATCTAAACTCCTTTTAGATGTTTATCCTTTTGTCCCTCACAAAAGGAGCACAAAGAGAATGGCATAAGGAAATAATTGACCTGATGTCCAGCAAAAGGGACGTCTTGACAAGCTTCCATTACCAATACATTTTGAGACTGGTGATTGTCACACTTAATAGTACATATTTTCACTCCTGACTTAAACTTTTTCACCCCTTACAAAATTTTTTGCAAACACAGATCATGAGAACCATTCCCACCACAAGTCTCATCCTATTTGGCACCACTGTAAATGCTGTTAGATACACAAATCTCTAAATTGTCCAGTCTTTCTATAAGCAAGAATATTTCTAACTGTTCTGAAAGGCACTTCTCAAACTCATGACAAGTTAAGCCTATGTCTACATTACTGTAACTTCTTTAGAACAAACATTCAGTTATCCTTTTATTTTTAGAAGGGTATTGCTAGAATGACAAACATAGTGGATGTAGTACTGTACTGGAAATCCCAGTACAGTAATCTGGCTGAACTGCAGCAATTTCACTGTCTTAAACTTTTCTTTTAAAGTTGAATTTTTCAGTCCTCAGACTGAAGTTAGCAACTAAATATGGAGCTATCGATAATGAAGGCTGACAGTAGTTTAAAAGTAACAGAACTTCATCAGCAGGTACCACATATCTGTTTTAAGTTATTTCTGACTTTTTCTTACTCAATGATCTACAATTCCAAAGAAAATTCCAAATCCTCAAATAAACTAACTTGGTTTTAGTGAGAGACTGCCAATTTCATTTTTGGCTCTGAAACAGCAATTCAGAAATTTAATGCAAGCTGAAGCGTCTTTCGGCATCCAGATTTGGAAGTTCAATCCTAAATATCCAATCACTGTACAACAGTCTGGAGATGATTTTCCTACTTTAAGTGGCGGCACATGACTAAAGTATATATGTACAGTATTACAGCTTGGTTAGGCAATTTTCTTAATCAATGAACACCTAAACAAAAAGCTTTGTAACATCTTTGACGACAAAGTCAGACTGCAGTAAAGGCTAAATATTTCTCTGACCTTCACTCCAAATTTGGGCAATGGACAATACAAGTACTAACTTCTTTCACTGTGACAACTTTTTGTCATTTGTACCATTACTCTTTAACTCACTGAGAGCACACAGTAAGGCTTAATAAATGAGCACACCAATACAGCACAGAGGTAGCTTGGTGTTCCTGCACTGATGTTATCATCTGGCCATTACACCTTGGAACAGAACACAAATTAATGCAGAACACAAATGAATGCATCCTCTAAAACGCTTTAAGAAAGCTAACCTGGACTTTCCTAACACAGCAGGCAGCAGAAACACCATCTATAGTCTGCTGCCACTTACATCTACCACCCCACTGCCTTTGAGCAACAGTACCGATGTCACTTCACCTTCATCTTACTGTTTTCTAACAGAAAAGAAAGCCTCAACTCCTAACTAAAACAGATTTCCTAAGAAAATTTTCCTGCTTGCAGGTCTTTGCCTCCTCATCCAAGAAACCACTGGATCATGTAGGACAGCGCAGTCTACCAAACTATTTGATATTGTTAAAGCCTAGCACATTCTTTTTCACTGATGGCTGTAATCATGCCACAGACTGAGATTTGGTTCTGATCCTTCCTGAATTTCACTTTCCAGTGATTCCCAGCTAACCTGACCTGGCTCTGCTCTTGATCAAACCTACTTTTCCATATCAGATCTTGTAGAAATTGCTGGCATTCTAAATCTCAATAATGCTCTTAGTTTATTTTTCAGTTGACGCAATGCTTGACACTGGAAATAATAATTCATCTAGTGCCAACTGGATTTCCTTTTGATTCATTAATAACATGAATGGGGAAAAAGCAGAAGACAAAGTCTAAAAGAGGAGATTTAAGCCATGAAACACAGCATCTGGCTGGCATTTCTAGGATAAGTTAGGGTTATGTCCAACAACAGTATCTGTCTGTAGTCTCCAGATCACCTCTGGGATACAAAATGAGTATACTTGAATAGGCACAACAGAAATAAAGATACTAAGATATGTGAGCAACAGATCACCAAAACGTTCCCAGATGTATTAGACACTTGAGAAGTATCTAACCACCCAACACTTAGATACAAATAAGTTTAAACTTATTCCTACCAAATATACCAAGTAACTTTTGAACCCCCCTCTTGATTTAATGGAGTGTATTTTAAAGAAGAAATTTTGCTTCAAAGGCTGTCTACCTATGAGATGACTGATCTGCAAAAAGTGACAGCAATGCCAACTTTCCTTTGCTTTTTCATTTTTCCGTTCCCCTATCTTTAGGCAAGAAAATACTGTCAACTATGGCCCCTATGCAGATGCTAAAGAGCAAGAAGATAGGAAGCATGCAAAAGTAAGACTTTTTTTTTTTTTTTTTCATTTAGTTGAAGCAGGTACTGCCTTCTAACAGATGAGTTGAGTATTTATATGCACAGATATATCTGACATAACTGAACTGTGAAGATGCCTAATGTAAGATTTAGCTAGAAAAGATGAGGGAAGCTACTCTTTAAAAAACAGCACTATCACAAGCTTGATTCTAATGCTGTCTCAAATATACAATCTCTCAAAAGCACAGTGCTAAATTCTAGAATACCTCCATTAAATACATTAAATACCAGTGATGCCCCAGGAACTGCCTTGCACACTTCCTGAGATGCAACTGTCCATAAAATCACCGTGTCTGTGCAGCCCCACTAGTCCGTTCATATTACTTTTTGTACTTAGCACATTAGTGCAGTGTATTAAGCTAACTGCTTAATTCTACTTCTTTATGGCATACTTAAAATACTTGATAAACTAGAAGAGCACATGCACACACTTGATATGCACACAAACACTTTTCCCTATAAAGATTCTCTCTGAAGGATAAGGAGCGCATTTTTGAATAAGACCATTAGAACAGAAGAAAGAAAGGTTAACCAGGACAGGTCACTGAAAATGCAGCGTTTCAAAAGTTTCACATCTGACAAGGACTGTGAACATGGAACTTGCTTTCTGCTTCTGTACTTCTCAGAGAAACCAGGAAAAAGTGCCTCCTGGACAATTTCGCCAAGTTTCTTGAAGCATGTCTCCAGAAAAATGCAAACCAAAGATGATGCTAAGGAAGTTGAAGAATAAATAACCTTACTATAGAGGTGAATGGAGAAAACTGCACACTTACTGCTTGTAAAGCTTTTGTAAAAAGCAACCATGCAATGAAGAATTCAAGGAAATTCATATAACACTGGTAATTGGGCTCAATGTGATAGTTGTGAAAATGTGGTGGGTTTTTTTTTTTTTTTTTATTTAGTTTTCTTTCAATTTCTTCAGTTTTAAATTTTGGGTTCTGACTGAACTTTGTTATCTAAAGGATGGGAAAGCTAATAATCCTGTTTTTTCAAGTGATATTAAGCCATGTGAAGCTGCAACTGGAGCTCAGCCCAAGACTGAAGACATGAACTAAGTACAGTGGCTTTACTTGAAGATATCCCCAAGACTTGCTTATATGAACTAGTTGTTCAGGTATGGCATTAAATAAACTGGCCCTCCCACAAGCCATATCATTTTCAGAAGGGATCATAATTATTAGACTTCATATACACCATGACTCATGTTCAGACCCTGACATTTTGGTTGCACTGTATTCACTAAAATTTTCCAAATACTTTTGCCTCAGAACATTTACCTCTCTAGAAAAGAGACTTTTTTAGAACCAGCTTGAGAACAGCACTCCTAAATTAATCCCAGCTATTTGCATGAGGAAAAAAAAAAAAAAAAAAAAAAAAAAAAAAAAAAAAAAAAAAAAAAAAAAAAAAAAAAAAAAGAGTCAAACACTAGATTGACAGACGAAACAAATTAACTGACTAGTCTACCTGCTTACAATCAGCAGTTGTGGGAAAAAAAAATCCAAGGGAAAAAAATCCAATCTTTTTTCTCAGAAAGGGGATACTAGCCCTGAGACAAAACAAGATAACAATGGTCAGACATTTGGAAAAATAGCACCAGTTCAGTCACGGGACCAGCCAAGCTCAGAGGATTGAGTCTTTCCAGAGATGTTTCCCATTTCTGATACTGGAATAGTCTCAGATAGACAAACCATCCAGATTCCACTATGTTTTGAATCTCCTGGTTTAGAACCTGGTAAACAACTTCAGGTAAACAACTAATTAAGAGATGATGTGTGCTATTCTTAATATTCCCCAAATACTTACATGTGAGATGTCCTAAATTCTTATCTCTCAACTCTGAGGAGGGTTCCCTCCCTCCTGAATAATTTCAGTGCATAAGCAGAACTTCGACAACAAACCCTAAGTGGAAGCCTGTTTATTTTCACCAACTTCTAGAGGCTTTAGAAATTAAAGCAATTCAGATAACCTTCCCTCAACAGGGTAAGTGTACCTCTTAGAAAAGAGAAATTAAAATACTCCAGAGCTGACTTTGACACATTTATAAAAATTTTCAATAAACATTATTCAGAAATCAATTTTGAAAAGCTGATCAGAGTCTAATAAAGACTTTTATACTCAAGGTTCCTGTAAGTACAGCTATTTCATTACTAATGCAGACTCTGGAACCAAATCAACTGTTCAGTAAACAAAGCTAGAAGCAATTTTTATTTCTAGTTTTTACGTACTTTTGATAGCTTCTGGTCCTGACAAACATGTATTTTATCAGTTGAACAGCTAGTTCTTCTGGGCACTAATACTGTAATTTTTCTTGCACAAAAATAGCTCTTCAATTATGTTCAAGTATTTTAACTGATATCAGACAATCTTCAGAGGATTTTTAAAAGGCTGTCTTGGGTGGTTATGCTCATTCAGTGACATGAAATCATACTAACCACCTGAGAACCAGCTAGAGACCTGCGAACGAGCTACTGCAGCACAAACATGGCACCAAGGTTTAACCTGCTCCTCAAACGGCCCACAGGGACACTTAACACAGAGAAAGCTTAACCAAGTTTTCCTCCTTCCACTGAAGGGAGCTACCTTATTAATACTGCACACAGGGACCATTTCTGCAAAGCAGCTAACAGCATCTGACCTTGTGAGACTAGTTCCACTGTCCATAATTAGTACAGCTGAATAAAATCTGATTTTTTTTTTCCTTAAGTCAAAATTAACTCCCAGTTAGATCTTAAATTTAAACATAAATTTAATAGAAGTTGTAAGGGTAAAAATTGCCTACTTAAAGTCACTGATATCTCAAGTTGAAAGCTTCCTGATGTGAGAGACTAGCAATCATGTGCAACTTGTAGTAGATTCATACAAAATATAAAAAGCATTTTCAAAGCAAGTGATGTAATGAACATTCTTTTGCTACTAAGAATATGCTATGCTTCAATACTTACTGAGTTCAAGTTCCAATTTTGTGCAAAAATTCTAATGTGTCAGTTCAAATGTGGAGTACCTTATATGCTATATATATTCTATGCTATAGCTATATTAGATATATTTATATCTTATATATATATTCTATATATATATTCTATGCCTATGCTATAGAATCTATTTAAGCTCCAAATGGAATTTGTAACATTCACCAGATATATTCTTATTTTTTGTGGCTGTTTACCACGATTTTGCATTTTCTCCCTATTCCTGTGAAAGAGTCACCATCCCCCAGGAAAGGTGCTTGTGAATGTCCTATCAGTCAGACTTACAGTTAAAATTATGACCTTGGAATTCCTGAAGAAACTGAATTGCAAATAGTTTTTATGCTTGCAAAGAAAGTCCAGGCAGGCAATGAACAGAAACAACATACAGATTTAAAGAAATACAAGTATATTAAATTCAGAGAATGCATAATGACCACGTTACAATATCTTGCTATGCATAAGATAGATATTCAATCATAAAGCAAGTTCTGAGAACTAAGCCAGCAATTTGATGCTGTAAACTTGGCTCTATTATCATTACAGACAAGGACCAGTATTTAGCTCTAGAATTTTTCCAAGTTAATGGATTGCCACATCATAGTGTACACAATATGCTTTACCTGATACGCATCCTTCTGATTAAAAGCAGATGTAAGTATTTGTTTGTCCCCATAATTATTACACTAAATTTTATCTATCAAGTTTCAAAACAAGGTAAAACCCAGCAGGACTACAAGTAAGGCATGGAAGTTTTCTGACTTAAGATATGTCTTTTGTAAGTGCAGTTTGAAAGTTACTTTAAGCTTGTCAGCTGGCTTAAGATACTATTCTTTGGAAAAAGGCATCTTAATTTCTCTTTCAGAAGCAAGACCTAGTCTCAAATTCCATCTGGTATCTGCTTAATGTCTGGCAATCCTAGCTCTACTTTGATTGTGACACTGGCTGCTGAACTAGTAAAGCCTTGTATTGGGTTTCCTTCTACAGATGTAAACCAATGCTGGGTTCAACTGCAATTCCAGGATCACCTTTTGTCTCTCCTGTTTAATTTTCTCCATAACCTACAAATCATACACACCCCAGCAATGCCAGAGCTTGCACGCCAATGTATTATTACTTGTACTGTCTTCACAGAAGTGTGGGTTTTATTCAGGTTTGTTTAGATTACTAACACATTATCAAGGCACAGATGTAAAGATTTCCTTCATCATTATATGTTTTGTTACCAGGCATTTAAACCCAGCTCGTGTAGGCCCTTTATGTACAAAGTATCCTTCCACAGTACAATTTACAGTAATTCCATTACAAATCAGTTTGGTAGCCAGAGTGGTGTCATACAAATTCCCAAAAATAACGTCTTACAAAATTTTGAAAAGACACTGATTCTATGCAAATTGTGACAACTCAATACTATCATTCATTAAGAGGAATAAAATTATCTCTTTCATGATAACTGAACCATACCAGCAAAGTACCCAGTAGTTGTAACTTGTGTCTGTTTTGACTCTCAAATGATACTTCCCTAATAGAAACATGGTATTTGAACATGAGCAATAAACCTCACTTAAAGTCACCTAAATTACACCTAATTTCACACACAGTTATTTTGTTACTGCTTCAGACATCTGTCCTCAGGGTAACCTGAAAAAGGCATACACTGACACCCAGCAACAAGTACTATTTTCTATCACGTGGTTTTGCTACTTGTGCAATGACAGAGGTGCAACCCTAACTACTTCTTTTCACAATTAACTTCATTAGCTGAATCCACTGATAAACATAACTCTCTAAAAGGTCTGACATGCTTAACTGAAGAGGGTGAAACTTGGGCAAAACATCCTGTTCTGATTCTGGCAGCAAGGCAGTAGCACTTTGGACCTCGGGATGGCTGCTCCGCAGACAATGTCCAACCCAGAAGCAAACCTTAACTAGAAGATGACAACTGCAGACTTTGACCTTCACAACTCTGCCCATATGGAGGTGCATAAACAACTTGGTTGTTCCTTAAGAAATTGTTAAGTTGCCACAAGGTTCAGAAGAGGATATTTAAGAAAAACACCAAACACAAAAAACCCTCAACCAATTAAAACCAAATCTCAAAGAAAAATTCCCACCCATTAAAACTAATCCCCATCCCCGTGTCACCTCCAAGAAACTCCAACCAACAACAAAAAAAATTACCCATCCCAAGAAACAAACCAACAGCCCCCATAAAAACAAATTCTAGCTAATATTTGCATGCAAAGCTGTGGACTGTCATAGTTCTGCATCTGCTCTGTGAGCGGCTGATGCACCTTAGCCCCCCCAGAACTCTCATTTATTGGGTCACAAATTTTCAAGAGGTGAAAGATCCGAGTTAGGAGCATAACCCTAAAGGTAAGCCATTCATACTCGCAATCCTGAGCTTATGTCCTCTCCCATGAGGACACCTACACAAAAAGCTGAATAATTTAAACCAAATTAATTTGAATCACACTCATCCACACACAACTTTCAATTACATGGTCTAGATCTTTAGTACAGTTACCAAATTAATGAGGGTTAAACTTGTTTAATCAAGTCTCCACAAGATTCTATTTGAATCTTTTTAAGATGACTTTAGCTCATGTTTAGACCATAATTCTTGATTCCTCCACATCTTCAAAGCTTGAAGTTTTCTGGAGAAACCTGTCATACCTCAAGACTCGCTTTGCTAGAAGTAAAATGTTATTTGGTTTGCATGGCAATGTTTTGTTAGCTAGATGGCTTCTGTGAGAAGCTGCCAGAAGCTTCCCCCATGTCCAATGCCAGATGGGCTCCAGAACAGACCCAATGCAGGCCAAGGCTGAGTCCATTAGCAACAGTAGCACCTCCGGGACAACATACTTAAGAAGGGAGTTGAAGGGGTCAACTGCTGGGGGAACAGCAGCAGCAGAGAAAGGAGTGAGCATGCAAGAGCAACTAACTCTGCAGACACCAAAGTGAAGTGAAGAAGGAGGTGGAGGAGGTGCTGCAGGTGCTGGTAGAGATTCCCCTGCAGTCCACGGAAGTGCACAGCGGAGCAGAGATCCATTGGCAGCCCATGGAGGACCCCAGACCAGAGCAGATAAATGCCTGAAGGAGGCTGTAACACTATGGGAATGACATGCTGGAGCAGGTTGTTCCTAAAGGACTGCATGCCCAGAAGGGACTGCCACTGGAGAAGTTTGTGAAGGACCATCACCCGTGGGAGAGACGGCACACTGAAGCAAGGGAAGAATGTGTGGAGTCTTCCTACTGAGGAAGGAGGAGCAGCAGAGACAACTTGTACATGCTACTGACTGTAGCCCCCAATTCCTACCCCACTGTGCCTCTAAGGGAGAGGTGGTAGAAAATGTAGGAGCAAAGTTAAGCCTGGGAAGAAGGTGTTATTAAGATTTGGGCTTATTTCTCATTATCCTTCTCAGATACAATTTGCACTAAATTAAACTGATTTCCCCAAGCTAAGTCTATTTTATCCCCATGACACCAACTGTCAAGTGGTCTTCCCAGTCGTTATCTTGACCCACAAACTTTGTGCTGTATTTTTTCTATCTGTAGTGAGCTGATCCTGGCTAGATACCAGGCATTCACCAAAGATTTTATCACTACCCTCCACCCTGGACAAGGGAGAGAAAATATAATGAAAGGTACATGAGTTGAGATAAGGACCAGAAGAGATCACTCACCAAACCCAATCGGAGGCAAAACAGACTGGAATTAGAGATATTAACTGAATTTATTACTAACAAAATCAGAGCAGGATGAGAAGTTAAGTAAGACCTTAAAACACTTTCACCCCTCCCTCCTTTCCTAAGCTCTATCTCCTTCCCCAGCAGCACAGGGAGAAGGGAATGGGGGTTATGGTCAGTTCATCACAGGTTGTTTCTTCCCCTTCAGCAGCCCCTTTGTGGGGTCCCCTCCCACAGGAGATAGTTTACCATGAATTTCTCCAATGTGAGTCCATTTCACAAGCAACACTTCTCCATGAATGGCTGCAATGAGTCCATCCTATGGGCAAGAGAACCCCTCAGACTGCTGCATCATGGATTACTCTTCCAAGGGGTGCAGTGCAGTCCTTCAAGGACAGACTGCTCCAGTGTTGGTCCCCCACAGAGTCAAAGGTCCTACCAGGACACTTCTCCAGTGTGGGTTCCTCCCTCCATCAGTCTGCAAGTCCCTGCCAGGTCCTCCCACAGGTTCACAGCCTCCACTCAGGAATTCACCTGCTCTGGCGTGGGTCTGCTCCACAGGCTGCAGGTGGATCTCTGCATCCTCATGGTCCTCCATGGGCTGCAGGGGCACAGCTGCAGCTCCACAGGCTGAACCATGGCCTGCAGGGGCAGGGGAATCCCAGCTTTGGTAACTGAAGCACCTCCTGCCCTTCCTTCTCTACTGACCTTGGTGTTTGCAGAGCTGTTCCTTTCACACATATCACCCTGCTCTTCTCTGGCTAAAAT
Source organism: Sitta carolinensis (assembly GCA_032173965.1). Lineage (NCBI taxonomy): Eukaryota > Metazoa > Chordata > Aves > Passeriformes > Sittidae > Sitta > Sitta carolinensis. The sequence goes on along the minus strand of JAVUNC010000005.1, from coordinate 33,742,773 downwards.
TATGACGGTGCAATAACTTCTTTTTTCTTTCTTACTCCTAAATCTGTTATTGCAGAGGCATTACCACCATTTCTAATTGGCTGAGCTTTGACTAGTGGCACATTCATCTTTAAAGATACCAGGGACTGGCTTTGCCAGACATGGAAGAAGCTTCTCACAGTTTCTCAAAGAAGAAAAGGCCCTATAGCCTACATGCTACCAAATCTCGGCCATGCAAACCCAATACACTACCCCATATAGTTGAGGAGGGAGTGATAGAGCAGCTTTGGTGGGCATCTGATGTCCAGCCAGGGTCAACGCAGAATAAATCAAACACATTGATAAGGTAACAGAAGATGCCCAAAGGTTACTGAAATGTAAAATTGACTCTAGGGTTTTGGATGGGCAGACCCTTCTCAATAAAATCCACATGTCTTTCTTCTAAGAGCCATCTATTACTTAGGCTATGACAATCACAATCACCACAGCATTTGAATGAGCATCACCACTACATCGTTAATCTTTCACTGAAGAGTTTTACTTTCAGCAAATTAAATACAAGCATCTCAAAACAATTTGTATTTTGGGCGAAGCCCAAGCAGAAGAATGACTTCAGTCCACCCTGACTGTCCCAGTGAAGCAAGTTTATCCTTCAGGAAACCATTTTTTCATTCCCACTTTACTTAAGGTGCCTGCAGTTTACCAAATGCTTACTCTGTTTAGGTTGTTGTGATCTATGACTTCAACCTTCTGCAGGCGAGACTGTGAATGGTCCCTTATTTTCACTTCTACCACAGCAGATTCAACATTCAGCTCAGAAAAGAGGATTCAGTTTTCCTGTGTGAAACTTATAGCACCAAATTTCATTTAAAAAGCAGTCTCATAATAAGATTAAGTAATGACAAAATTGCATTACCCGTAAATAAAAATAATTTCGAATTGACATTTTTCTTTGAAAAACATTTTTGCAAACTGCACCTTAAGATCTTGCCTCTGTCTGGAAACAGAACTAGTTTGCAAGATTGCACATTGTTCAAAATATTGGTTACTGCAGTTTAATTATGTTCAAACTAATGTGCCCTTAAATGATGCTTCTTCACTGATTTCCTGGATAAACAGCACCCAGATTTCTAGCAGAAAAGGAGGACTTCAGAACTTTTTTGTACTTCAAGCATAAAACTGGACAACCTACTAGATCCTTCTGTTCCAGGCTCCACATGAAATATTCTTATTTTCTCAGTCTAATTTGTACTTACGTTGACACAGCACTCTTCTTCTGAGATTACTCTTAAGAGTTTGATGAAAAGCAACACACAGATCAAAAGGATGCCAAACACAAGCAAACACAGTGGCCTAAAGCACTTATAATTGTAAAACCTCATTTTCAACTCCTCAGTCTTTGCAGAATTTGAGCTATCACACTTAAGTTTTCTATGCAACATCTCCGGCTGAACCTTGATTTAGCTATGGGCAATACATGAAATAAAATGTTTAGGGAGATCAGGACAAAACCCAAAGGATCCTTAAAAATATAATCAAATATAAAAACTTAAACTCAAATATAAAGAAAGGTAAAAAGGTAACAATAAAATAACGATGTACAGTAAGTACAGGTATACAAAGCTATAATTCAGAAATGCTTGCTTTCCTCTGTAGTATTTAGATTTAAAAGCAAGTAGAAAATTGTAGACCACAAGTAAGAACATTTGAAGACCAAGCATCCAGATAAAAAACTAGTTATGAGTGTTTGCTTCTTATAGTATTACAGCTTCTCTCTATTCATCCCTAAAAATACTCAATGCCCACAGAGATTAAGTGCCAGGGTGTCTCTTCTTTGGTGAAATCTGATCTAATCTGCTAAGTCAAAAAAGATGTATCAGAAAAATGTAAGAGTGATATACTCTCCAGCATGACAGTCAGCTAGCTATTCTTGCCTCTTCAGTGCTCCTTGATGCCACTGGACTACTACAGTCTCTTTGATTCCACCAAGTGACAATTTGATGATAATTTGGCATCAGTTTCTAGAAGAATGGCACATTCTGAAGTAACTTATCTTGGTAGAGGTTGGACTTTTGAACATAACATTTCACAGTTCACAAAGAACACAAGTCCAAGGCATCTCAAATTGTACACTTGTTGATATAAAAAAAACTACCTTGGAAATTTATCTATGGATTGGTATTATATTTGTAGGAATTCTGAAAGTGAGTTCACACTTGCCACAAACTCATTTTTGATATTCCTCATCATAAAACCCATGAAAACACATTGCATTTTCTGTATGCTTCTACCAATACAAACAGACAGTAAATAAAAAAGGACCATTTCCTGAGTGGGAATAAAATTACCACACTCACAGAATGTCTACTGTCAATCAAATCTCCATTTTAAACAAGCCAGAAGGGTCACAAAAAGACAGTATGATATATCCTTATTCATACTAACTATATAACTCCAGAAGTGCAAGAGTCAAGATTTTACAAGCTACATTAATTTATGCACTCTCCCAACCAAAAGAAAATCCTTCAGCAACATTTTATGCAAAAAGCAATCATATGAAGCCAAGTAGGCTACCTTCACAGGTCAACGTGTACATCAAGCTTTCAAAATGTTGTCTTTACTGTTACCTTCACAGTGAAAGATCACTGGAAGGTTACTGACTGCATCTTGCAAATGCTAACAATTCCCCATAAATGCATCACACTTACAAAATTAATAAGAGGTTCCCATACATTGTTGGGCTGCCCCCACACACACCTGGACACAGCCCTGCACACGAATGACTTGAGTAGAAAGGCACCTATAAGATGATGTAGTTCCATCAGTCACAGTCAGGGATACCACCCCCTAGATCAGGTCACTCGGGCCCCATCCAGCCTGGCTTTGAACATTTCCAGCAATCAGGCATCCACAACTCAGTAGCAACAGTAAATGTCACCTGATAAATAAATTGATCTAGTCCTAAACACTGTATTGCAGAGAGTAAGATTTTTAGGTAACTTCAATGGAAATTACTTGCACTCCACATTCCAGTTTACCCTTCCTTCTAAAACAGCTGGCAACTTTCCACTAGTCTTCTAACAAATCACTTCTAGAGAAGGCATTAGAACAGATGTTATAGAAGCTTGTTTAACTGCAAAGAAGGATTGCACAGTTTCACAACTGAACTATCACTGTTATCTGGGTTCTGATGCAGTCCAACTCCTGTTCATGCTAGCTTCATCTCAAATAAAAAATACTGACCATACAGGAAATCTCTAAAACAAACCTAAGTAGCTGGTCTGACTCTGCAATTACCAAAACCACTTTCCCTTCTGTAGTGTTGAAGTGCCACTCCTAGTAACGGGTCTTCCTTCTATCTCCTGTAACTCCCCTCTGGAACTCCACATAGATAACACACAAATGTCTGCAGCTCATCCTTGACAGAGACATGGTGGTACTGTTTTTTTTTTTTGCTTCCTCCTGATATACAAAGCATGCTTTTAAGAAACTTTTCTTCACTGCAGACATAAAGAAAAAGTGAAGGCACAATTGGTTAGGTTTCAGAAACAGAGACTGTGAGTGGGAAAAATAGGACAAGACTTCAAAAGCTAAGACAACTAATGCAGAGAAACAAAAAGAAACAGTTGCAGGGACTATCTGTGTTCACAAATTATTTCAGATTAACTGAAGATGAGGTTAGACAACATACATTATCTGGGCAACAGTTAAAAAGTTAATTTAAGAAAAAACTTTTGCCATCTAATGTCACAAAAAGTTATAGAGTAAGCCATACTAATGGAAATGCTGAAGTATGTATTTTCCTCTAATCGAGATTACATACTGAAATTAGGTAATAATAACTGCTATAATTAAAGCAAGTAAGAGTCACTTCAATTGCAAATCTTGATGCAAAGAACACATTCTCCTGAGCTTCTATGAAAAAAAAAAACAAAAAAAACTACAGAGCCTTGCTTTGTCTTCAGTTATGAAAATCAAGTGTTCTCCTGTTCCAGGTCTTCAATACTGCCCAAAAATTTAATGATGTAAGGTTTCTCACAGCTCTACAATTAGGGTTACATTGAAAATTATTTCACAGCTGAGTAACAGAGGCACACAATATCCTTTTCGAAGAAGACCTGGTCAAGTCATTCAGATTTAGGCCAGCTTCCTGTGTTGCAACAGCTGCAGGAATGATACCAAGTGATCTAAGAAAGTACAGATTTCCTGAAGAGAATTTCAAGATGGGGAGAAACATGAGATGTTGCTAGTCTGCCACAGGATGCAAACACCAATCCATTAGAAGGGCTAGGCTGTCCTAGTCCAGCACTATGGTCTAGCCTTCCCCCCTTGGTCAGGAATGAACTAACCATGTGGACTTGGCAGTCTCTTTTCGTAGTTGCATAGCAGGGATTTACTTCAAATAACATCAAGTCCTAATATTAATGACTAGAAAGTACTGACTGGGACAGTGTAGAAGATATTGTCGAATGCTGCCTCTTCTTTCTGGTTCACCTCTAAAAAGTTTCTGTAATTCTGTAACACACATTCCTCTAGGGTCTTATAGTGACTTTCACTCTACTGATTTAGTAGTAAAAATCACTATTAAAACACTGTTCTTGAAAAAGAAGCATCCTGAATAGCTAGAGGGCCCCAAATAATTTTATATTTCAAAAGTTGCCTAATAGGCAGATTTCCAACCTGGTGTTTACAGTTTTCCTCCCTTTCCTTGCTGCTAGGAGAGAGGAACATGTAGTATGTCAGGAGCTCACAGCAGCATGCATGAGAAGGCACACATAAAAATAAAAAACTTTTTAACTTTTAGTTGCCCGGTGTTTCTTTACACATTCTAAAGCTGATAAAGTTTCAAGCCATAACCTACTGCTGCTCTTGAAGGTAACCTCATTTAACTGCTTCATGAAGAAAGCCTGTACCAGCAGAAAAGGTCTTTGACTTTCTCTAAATAGTATTTGCCTGCTACAAGCAAACTGCAATAACTTCATCAAAATATTTCTTCTGCTATGCCTGTCTCACCCAGTTGCCTTATGGATGACAGGCCTTAAGGAAAAAGCCATATATTAGATGCTCTAAGGTACTAAAGATCTACTACTCTCAGCTGTTAAACAGCTTTGAAAACTCAGTCAGCTTGAAAACAGGCCTATTAATGGCATTCTAGTACAAAAACACTTCTTTTTTCCCCTGCTTTATGCAAGAAGAATAGAAGCAGATCATCTTAACCACACCTGAACAGGAAAACAAAGTTTGCCTTGAAATATGAAGGTGTAGCTACCGTAGATACTCCTTTCATCTCTTTGAACAAGAAGGCTGTCTAAAATATCCCTCTACCTGACCTAGATGCAACAGAACACAGCAGAAGCCTGCCCCAACTCAGCAGGGATTCAGCACACCGACACCACACTGTGCACTTCGATCGGCTTCTGGATTTGTTCTGAGGTAAAGGAGTGGCAGCATTCAGAACCACAAGCTAAGCTCGGACTTGTGTCACACAGCTTATGCTGGGTGATCTGTTTTACTAAGAGAGCAATTTTGATTTAAACTCACAACTTGAGCCTAACCTGACAAACACTCTCAAATGTCAGCTAGGTATCTGAAACTCATCTAAGCATTACTTAGAAAGGCAAATTCATAAGAGGATCCACCTACCCTCTCAGCATACATCCAAGGACAAGAGTGCCTGTTTTTATCGGTAAGATATTCTTATTCTTAAGAGCACCTCTCTGTACCTAACCCTGAACAGCTAGCAGAGCTCTGCGGATGACAGGATTGGCACGGTAGCAGTAAGCATCAAGTACTCAAGTACTTCGGTGACTCTTGCACTTCCCACATTCCAGATGATAGGTGGACAACTGTTTATTTTAGTTCCCTGTCACATTTACTAACTGTGAGATCACAAGCCACAGTGTAGCCCCTTCAGCACACTTCCTCAGCCACAGAAGCAATTTTTTTCTCCTTTTGTAGGCCCTCACCTAGATTCCCATCTGTTTGCCTCTGCTCCAGAAAGGCTCTCAATTAAAAAGACAGTCAGTTTTACTCTGCAAAACTGGCACAGCACAAAAAGAACTGTCATGGCTCACTTCAGATTTAATTTTGATTAACTGTCCTACAGGAGAGCTTTGGAACAAAATAGCACAATTTCAATTCCACTCAGAAAACTTATCTGGTGCACATATATAGTAATAGAAGCATAGGTACAGACAGTAGAATGACAATTGAGTATTTTCCCCCCCATATAACAGTTCTGGTTTTACTTTGGTTTTGGTCTTTCAACTCTTTTTAGATGATTATTTCACACCCCAGGCAGAGAGGTGCTCCAAGTATGATCATCTTTTCTGCAAAAAAAATACATGGCACTTATATTGCACAGTGTAATTCCAAACTCAGTTACTCGGGTATGGATAATAATACGGTTTTACACTACAGCTCTAAGTTACAACTGAAGGAGCTCGTATCACTTCAAGAAGCATGCCTGAAAACATACAGGTACCAAAGGACTAAAACCACATCTAATTAGTTAAAGTTCACTTTTGCAAAGCCTTTAATGTGAATAGTACAAGTATCCTCCACTATTCACTCAGTTCATTTTTATCTAGAATGAAACCTTCAGGATAGATTTCGAGCAAGAATAAAAAAAGATGTAATGAATAATATAAAAATAAAAAATACTCAACTCTACAAAGTTTGGTTGTTTTTTTCCCTCCCAAAAGCTTGTATTTTTAATATAGAGACAAGTCAGCCAAAAGATAATAACTTAAATAATGTTCAAAGTTTTTCATGGAGATAAGAGACTCTTTCCAACAGGAAATAAACTTGTTTTTGAATGGTTAGTCTTAAAGGCAGTGTGATTTCCATAATTTATGGAAAGGAAGAGTGTTTCTTGTCTCCTTTTCTTAGAACAGTAATTTCAGCATATACTTCACTGTGAAAGAGTACTGAAAAGTCTTTGTCATACACTGTCTACACATCTTAACCTGGAGTAAGGTGTAACTGTTTTATGCAGAAAATTACAATTACACTAATCAAAACATCTAAATGCAAGAACACATACACAACCTGTATGATTTTCAACCTGGGCATCTCTGACATACCCTCTTCTCTTGGAACTGTACAACCTTACTGTCATACCCCAAAGCAGTATAGAGAAAGACTTTCCTTTTCTTGTTTCCTTTACCCTGAGCAGCATAACCCATGCCTTCAAGATGGAAAAGGGAGTAAAAGCACACTATACTTTTTTCGCAGAAAACCTTGGTTTCTCATTCTCTTTTGCAATCTAGGGCCAATGCGAGAACAATCAGATTGGGTTTCATTCTCCCCTCTGCAAACTTTTGTTTTCCTTCCAAACACTTCTTCACCAACGCACGCAGAAGGGTACAAGGATCTCAGGCTCATTAGACGGGTTTGGCGCAGGAAGCGTCAGTCAAAGTCTTCCATTTGCTTTGACACGGGCGATGGTGGGGTGTTTAGACGAGGAGAACATCCCTGTCATTTCCTTTTCATTTTGCGATAAGCAAGAAGGGAACACACAGGCCACCGCGCTGTCTACTCGTTCTACTCCGTCTCCGCCCCAGGCACAAGCCCCGGCGGGCTGCCCCGGCCGGCCGGCCGCGCCCGGCTTGACCCCCCCCGCCTCGCCCCCACGCGCCGGCCGGAAAGGGCGAGCGGCTCCTCTCCCGCGGCCGGACTAGGTGGGGCTCGGCTCGGACTTCCCGCTGACAACGCCGGCGGCCGCCGGGCACCGTCCCCTTCCCAGCCCGCGGCGGGGCTGAGCCGGGCGTCACCCGCCCCTCCCCGCGGCCGTCCGGGCCCCACGTCGCGGCCCCGACCCGCGGGGTTACAACTTTCCGCTTCCGCTCCAACTTCTGCTCAGGAGACCGGCAGGCGGGGGGTGGCGGCGAACGGCAGGGCCGGGCCCCGGCAGCGACGACTGCCCGTCAGCGCCCCGCTCCCCCCACCCCCTCGGGGTCCCACCACGCCTGAGGCCGGACGAGGCGGCGGCTCCCGGTTCCACTTCCGCCATGTTCCAGGCTGGTGCCCCTTCCCTCACAGCGCGCCGCTCCCCGCCGCCGTCGTCGCCGCCGCCACCCCCCTCTCGCCGCCGCCCCCACCCCACCCCGCCTCGCCACCTGTACCAGAGACGCCGCGCCGCTCCCCGCCACAGCAGCCCCGCCCGGCCCGGCCCGAGCTGTCCCCGCTACCCACCGGACAGCGCCTCCGCTCCCCGCCGACCGCACGCCGCCGCCGCCGCCGCTCGCCGGCCGATCCCGCTGCGCTGCACCCGCTGCGCTCCGCTCGGCTCCGCTCGGCTCCGCTCGCCGCCTGTGCCGGGGCGCGGCTCGGGGCCGTCGCCGTGACGCCGCACGCCCAGCCTCGCTCTGGCGCGGCGGGGGCGGAGGGAGGGGCGGGCGCGGGGAGGGCTGACCCCGCGCACCGCCCCCCGCGCACGCGCGCGCCCGCCCCGCCCCACCCCGGGCAGGGGGCGGTGGCGCGCGGGGCCCGAGGCCGGGATGTGCCGGGAGAGCGGCGCCCCCCGTGCCTGCGCCCCCTGTGCGCCCCCTGTGCCGGTGCGCCCCGCCCCGCCCCGCCGGGGATCTGAGCTTGGCCACAGCCCAGAGACGCGCCAAAAGCATGTTATGGCTGCTTAAAGTTCATTAAGAACGTAAAGAGTTGGAAAAGTAAATGCCAGTGCAATATTTCTTGCATTTCTAAAAGGATGTTGCGATCCACTGGTGAAGGAAGGGTGCTTCAGAGATGCCGCATACTGATGGTTTTTTGTGGATCATTATGCTTCTGGATGTGAACAGTCTTATCTTTAGTCTTGCCGATAGAAAACAGGATTCCCAATTTTTGCAAATAATTACGGTATTAGCTTTTTTGTTATTCTAATCCTAAAATATATAAATCACTCCCCCCCCCCCCCCCCCCCCGTCACTCATATTTTCCAGTTACAAAGAGTTTAGGTTAAGATTAAGATTAAAAATAAAGATTAAAAATAAATTCGCATTTATGTTTCTAGGAAAGACTTAGTAAGCAAATAGTTAACGTGGTGCTTGCAGATAAAACTTGTGCTCTGAGGAAGTCCACGGCACTTCCACGAGGGTGTATAAAACCGACAGGAAGTTACAGAGAGGCTTTTGGCAAGGGGAGTGGGTGTGGAGGAAGCATCGGCTTTCTGTTTCTAGGACAGAGATAGAGAAGAGAGACCATATGACTTCAAGAGAATCTGTGGGAGATGCTAAAGCTCAGAGCAAGGTCAAAGGATGACCAGTGAAATGAACTGCCCTTGGTAGGGAACACTTCATCGAGATGCAGAAGACCCCGGAAAGCGACGCACTTCAAAAAATACTTTTACAGTGTAGCTCCCAAAGGTGTGCAGTCCATTGATAATGAATCCCTGTAAATTATGGATAATGCAAGCGAGCTCTGGTTGTGAGAAATCGAGTCCATAGAAACCAGTCTTTTCTCAGTAAGGCATCCTATGCAGGAGAAAAATCATTAATGAGATGAATAGGTGAAATACAGCCTTTCAAGTGAAAATTAGAAGAGCATTTCATGCAATTATTAGCTGTGTAGCATATTAACTCACCAGAGAGAAAAATACTTGTGTTCTTCTCTGACACTAGATATTAGCAGCGCACAGAAATATTCAGAGGAAACGAACAAAGATATATATCCTCAGCCCTAACAACTTTCTTAAGTGAACTAGGTTAATCACAAATAACTTGCAGTGTTCCATGAACAGATACATGTCATTAAAAGAATAGTATTTTACAGTGTGCCTTTAATTGTTCTGTATCTTATAGGCTCTGGGGCAAATCCTCCTCTTTGCTATACAATAAGAAAAGAGGAAGGTGGCCTTTGAGAGTCCTGAGTAAATCTCTGTGAGCAGATTCTGGTGTTTTGAGTTTCATATAGGGGTATCTGGAACCTAGTATTTTACAAGAAGTGTTTATCACATATATAAACATATGGTTTGCTTTATATAGATGTGTTTGGAGATCGATCACTGTAACCAGAATAAATAGGCAATTAGGATTCATTCTAAGCAAGAGACCAAGTGTTCCCTCTCCCCAACTCTCTCAGCCACATAGTTTGAATGCAAATTGGGCCCTTAATTTTGGATTTTCCTATGAATCATCTAGCTAATCCTCAGCACAATTCTTAAACCAGCTTTACTCATATCAGTGTGACTGGCAAATAGCAATTGGTGTGCTTGTTAAGCATACTCACCCGGTGCTTCACAGGGCTTCTTCTGCTCAGCTTGCTTAGAATTTCGTATGTGCCTAATCACTGATGGTCACTGAAGCAGCTGAACAAGTGCTGAGGTTTTTCCTATGATAGAAAACCAGGAATGTGGGTGAAAGGAGGGGATATGGCCGCGGTGCTATTGTGTTGTGTTGTTTAGTGGGCCTGCCTGTGCAGAGCATTGATCTGGAATTTTTAAAAGAAGAATGTCAAATACTCAGCTGCCTGTTTACTGAGCAAAAAACAGTAGAGATCAGTTTATGCACATGAATCTTAAAGTCAAATAGGCCTTTCTAAAGCATTGTAGCACTTGTTCTTTGTTCTGTAATCTCTGTCTCCCAATTTACCAGTTGCCTGCATGTACTTCAAAACCCTTTTATTTCAATGACCAGTGCTTAGCTGGAGATAGTTCAGTCTGCTCATCACTAACACAGTAAGCCATCTGATAATGTCATGGCTCTTATGAGGAACAAGAGAACATAAAAAATCCCCTCTGATGGAAGATGAGGAGGAAAATACTGACAAATCTTCTTAAAAAGTTCCGTGGACTTAGTGGGGGAGTAAGGTGGGATTCAATAGATTATTTGGGGAAAATAAAGTAATTTTTTTTTAACCAGTTCTTTAATAAAAGCTCGGCAGGGCAGCCTTTGGTCACCTCCATGTAATTTTCCTAACTTTGTCTGCATTGTTTTCACTGGGACTGCATGGGTGTTGGAGTGAAGAACGTCGCACTATGTGTATTGCAGTTTCATTACTGCTGAAACACAGCCATCTCTGGGACAGAATGCAGAGCTGTCTTGTGCCAACAAACTCTAAAGTTAAATGGGTATGTGGTGCCAGGGAATACAGTGCTGGCTGCATGCCAGCTAGCTGTGAGCTTTTCTGGAAATTTGTCCTGAAGAGAAAAAAGCGACATTTGGTAAATCCTAAGAGGATGTTTTGCTTTCAGAGGGAAGCAAATTTCTCATCTTTTAAGGGGAATGGATTGAAAGGGATGAGTTCTTAGCTCTACAACTTGGCTGTTCCAGCAAGAGAATGGTTACTAGATCAGAACATGCTTTGGATAATGAGAGCAATAAAGAAAAAACTTCTTCAACACTAAAGAAAAATAATGTATTTTTGAGACATAGGTATGTGAGGTTTTTTTTTTTTTTTTTCATTCTGTATCCCTCAACATGATTTTCATTTATTATTTCTCCATACTCAGAAGATTTAGTCACACAGAGTGGGAATACCTGTCTGTCTGAATAGAACCTTGAGATGTTTCAGGGATGTGTCTTCCCCTCCAGAATCAATGCAATTTCTCTGTGTCTTCCTATCTGTTAATACAGCTTCAGCCTGAGGTTTTTCACCTGATAATTATCAGTTCTACTCATTCATCATCTTCCCTTCAGACATAGCTTTCATTATGCAGTTCTGCTTCTTAATGTCTATTCATTGCATCTTCTTGATGTATTGCTGTTTGCTAATCAAAGTTGTTTAAACATTGGTTTAATCACAAGCTTGACTAAAACTTAATATGAAGAATTTTTTTCTCAACTTTTTTTTTCACTTTCCTTATGTTTACCTCATTGTTGAGGAAAATTCTGTCACTTTGCTCCTCTTCCTCCTCCAAACTATCTTGAGTTAATGCTTTTTCTTATCTCTAAGTGATGTTCCATGACTCTTCAATTTATCTGCCAAAATCTCATACTGAACTAACCCTTTTCCTTATCCTTGGCCAAAATCCTATTATTTGTTCATACAATATAGTCCTCCCTTTATCTCTGATTTGTCTCTTTCCCTATCAGTTCTGTGATAACTGCTTTGATGGAGAAAAATTTACCTTTGTTTTTTTAAGCCGGGGAAGAACAGGCAGTGGTCACTACTGCAATTTAAATTGTAAATGTCAGCATTTATTTACAGGGTTCTAATTTTTTGATCTATTTTCTTCTGTCTTTGAGAGACTTCTTTTATATCACTGCAGTTACTTCAGATAAAGCAAGGAATAGCTGTTTCACAACATAGCTGCTGTGAAAGCACGGTACTCTGAATTGCAGAGGGATTCAAGAAAATGTCCTGAGTTCTGGAATTTAAACTCTTAAAAATAAGGATTCAGTTTTGTACAAGGAAATACTTTATTTTATCCTCTGTGGAAAATATCTTTCAAATTACTTTGGACAACCAGCTCATCAGATAAGGAACAAGATTGTGACAGCAATTAAAGTGCCTTAGAAGTGTAAATGAAGAATAACGTATCTACTTGAAACTAGAGAAGGAATGTAATTACCTGGAGGAAAATCTGTCCCGGATGTGGATGACTATTTCTCTCCGAAAGTCACACGCACATTTTCACCGTTTCAAGGCTTCAGAAGTTTTACTTCCCTGCTTTTCCTGGAGAACACTTCTAGCAGGGCCGGTGGTTGCTACTTTCTGAATCACCAGCTGCTGTGATACCTGGATAGTTCTTGAAAGTCTTCCGTAAAAGGTCTGGGTGCAATGGCATTGTGATGACTGATCACAACGTGTCAGTATAAAGTTGTAAACGAACAGTTTCATTTATCATTCTGTGCTATTCCCAAGAATGTTATTCATCCCATTACCAGATATTTTAGCGTAATGCATTAAGCAAAATAGAAGAGCCTGATCAAAGATAGCACTGGGTCCATATAGTGGTAGTGCTATCAAGTACAGGGAAAGTGGTTACTTTTCACTCTGCTTTATGAGAACATGAAAGTACAGAATTTTTACTTGGTAAAAATGTATTTATAATTATAACAATGTCAGTAACAACATTTTAACTATTGTACCCTTTTTTTGTTCTTTGATTCTTTTTTCCTTTTTCATTGCTACTTGTTTTTAACATACTCATTTATATCCAGATTCTGACTGCTGGAAACAGAAGAAAGGTTCCTGTTGATTTTAGTGAGCTTCATATTAGGGCCTAAATTCAGCCCTTGAGGGATGTGCAACATTTAGTAATACTTGCATTTAAAATATATATTAATTTCTGATTCATGTCAATATAAAGACAGGAACAAATATATTTAACAATGACAGGCCCAAAAATACTCCATGTTTTTGTCCTGCTTTCCCTAGGAGATGAATTATATTCCAATTAATACAGCAATTTACACTGACATATAGATGTGGAAGTGACTTTTCATTTCTTCTTTTTTGTTTCTGTCTACTTCAGAATCAAGCCTTAATTAACACAATGAACCAAAAAGCATTCTCGGGAAAATATTTACATTAGTAGTTCATTAGTTTTGGTACTCATTTTGGTTAGGAAAACAAAATGTACAGCACAGAAAGGAGAATTTATTTCGTAACTTTGTAGATCATTTTCTTCTTCGCTTTCTCTGTATATGTGGCCTTGTTCTGACATATCTATCCTCTGGCCATGGAAACTGTTGCTGAAACTACAATAATGAGAGACGTCTTAGTGAGTAAAGTTAAAGTCTTCACCAAGGAATAAACATATTCCTTGCCTTTTAAAGCTAGCCAGAAAGCAGGTTAATTTTCCCCCCCCCCCAAAATGAATGCATTGCAGGTTTTTTAGCTGACAAAAATTTCTCTTGTTTACTTCTTTCTTAAAAAATCCATAAATTGCAAACCTCTGAAATAGTCATTTCATTAAAGTGCTTACCACTAATCCAATGGTATCTACTATAGTTAGAAGAAAATATTTTAGTGAAATTTTGTATCCTCTAGATAACCAGTGTAAAAACAGGAAAATGTTGATCTTGAGTAAGTGCATGTATTCAAATCATCTCCAGATAAGATGTTACATATGGCCCAGGCCATGGTTTACAGTTTGATCTGGAAAAGTTTGGATGTTTTTTCAGATCGTATGGGTGCAGTGAGCATCGATGACATCGGACCTGCGCAGAGACACGGTGATGCCCCACTTTGCCTCCTCTAGCTTGCTCTCTCTCATCAACAAGATGCTCTGCAGCTTGTTTGCTTCACTTTAGCCCGACTTTCAGGGTGGTTTATCGGCTATTTGCCCCTTTCTGCTGTCACCTTTAGAAGGACTCAGGGGTCAAATCCCTTCTTGTTCCTTAACTGTCCTGAAAGTCTAAATAGAAGATCTGTGCAATAGATTTATTTTATGAATACTTTCATTTTACTTCTGCTGTACTATGCAGTTCTCTTGAACTTCAAATTGCAGATTTCATAATATCCTATTCACATGAGATGTCTTTGTTGTTTTATTCACTTTTTATAAATAAAAACATGCATTAAAAATGAAAAGTCCCAAGACTTTTAATTGCCTCTGCACACACAGAATCTTCAGTTTCAACCTCAAGCAACATAAAATTTGAACTCCAGACAGGATTTTAACATGTAGAGAAGGCTGGTGCAGAGGAGGCCTGTGAATCACTACCGAGGATAGGGACAGAATGGAAGCTGTTACCCTGGTGTTGCAATTTCTTCCGTGAAAATTATACTCCTGTTGCCCTGGTGCTGTGTTTCACATGCTAAGGTGATACTCCACGGGCTATGCAAGTTGTGCAGCCTGTTTGTGTGCCCCGTGTGGCATTTCCAAATTCAATTAAAATTAAAGAAGACACAGGGCCTTGATTTTAATGATGGGATATAAAAATTCTAATTTGTTTTAACAGTGTTGCCACTTGAATTGTTAATTTTTCTCCCTGCTTTTCCTAATTTTTGTTGTTTTCTACATTTTTCCTTTTCTATTCTTCCTTAAAAAAATCATCAAATTATGAGTTTCAGACCCCAGTGAGGCCACAATGAATTCAAGTAATGTTTCATGCTGTCTTTTTCTAACTCATATGATTGTGTCTACCCTTTAGTCTGCATAATCCTATTATTTTATAAAATAGCAAGTTTTCCTTTCCCCCTTCTTCTCTTTATCTTTTATCTTGTCTCCCTTTTTGCTTTAACACAAGACTTCAAGTTAGTTCTAGGGTGGAGTTGAGTGATATAATCAACTTCAAAATGGTATTTAAATTTCTTTTCATCCACTACAATACTGAAATTCATGCTCAGAGATCAGCATTTACTTTTACTGTGTATTTTTATGCTTCTTCAGTGTTATAAAGAGAGGACTGTAGCTTTTTTTGCCTGAAAACACTCTTAGATTAGTACCTTGTTATTTAACAATTCTGGTACATAGCAGTAGATTCAGAGAAAGAGGAGAGCCTTGTAGGTAACAGTCATTTTATAAGCAGTTCTTTCGAATAGCTTTTTATCATTTAAGTGATTTTTTTCTGTCTCAGGCATTCAGTAATGGAGGAAAAGTCCTCGGGGCTAATCCCTCCTTTTATAGAAGAAATTCAGAGGTGCTTCAGGCTTTCCCAAGTTAGCCCATTTCCTACTCTCCCTGCATGTGCCCTGTTCTAGGCATAACACTGTATTTTAGTTCCCAGAAATATTCAGTGAATGGTTTAGGCTGTTCATGAAGGCTCATGGACTCCAGAAAGTGAACACAACTGCCCACAGTACTTAAGGTACAGAGAAGACTGAATGTCAACAAGTCACAGAGCCAGTAATTATCAGAATTTTCCATACCCAGGAGTTTTGCTCATCTAGCCAAAGTGTGATTAGATGGCTCTCTCAGATGATGATGTAGGGAGGCCAGGCAGTCATGACTGCCACGTACATGACGCCCATGATAAAAGGCTGAGTGTGTACTTGTCCAAGTTACATTCTGGGGATATATATTTTTAATGCTCTATAATAAGCTACCTGTGCACAACAGAGTCATGAACTATTCTGTCATATGCCTGTCAGCTTGTTACAGCTTGTTCCAGGTTTGCTAGTATATGTCCAAGGTAGCTTAATCCATAATTAGGAATCCTAAACACAACTAATAAATCTCAACCCCATTTTCCTTCAGACTATATCAGTGGCAAAAAGCTTGGCAGCTGAACTTACATAGAAACTACGAATTCCCTAAAAGACAATTAAAAAAGACAACACAGTGTCCTGTGTTTTGGTACCAGTATCACATAAAACAGGTTCCACGTAGTTACATGACATTTTTAAGATGGGCAGATGAACCTTAGTTCTGCCCTCCCATATAAGCAATAGCATAATATGTAAGCAAATTGCAAAATTAGTCAAAGAAAATTTTTAAATACATCTCCAAAGTGAAATTGATTTGGTTATCCACTTACCCACACACTTCATAAACATATACAGGTAGGCAAAAAAAAAAAGTGCACAATTTTGATGCATCAGTTTCCTAATTATTTGTCTGCAGTCTAATGGGTTTTCTGTGACAACATAATAATATCTGGGATAATGAACTGTACCTATGTACATGTAAACATTTAGTTAGATTTGCTCTGGGAATCCTATTTTTGAATTTCCACCCTTCTTTGCAATGCAATGTTTGACCTTCATGATGTATTAAAAAACATGGAGTTTTTTTTTAATTCAATATACCGATGAAATTGGGGCAGAGAACACAGATGACTGCCTCGGAGCCCTCAGGCCCTGATTATCTCAGGATAACTGTGCCTTCCTGGAGTTGCTCAACTGCTGCATTAACAGTCTTTGCTGTGAAGAAAGCAGTATTAGATAAACATCATTCAGAAGGGTATCTCTAATTGTTTGAGCCTGTGGAAATAATGTGCCTCAAGCATCAGCAGTAGATAGGTGTGGTTTTCAGATCATCAAGAAATATCTTTGGCTAGTATCAGCTCAGTGCTGTGTCATCCTCTTGTTTTACTTGACATTGAGTACATCACTTGCTCATTCTAATGTATTTACAAATCTTGATTAAGTCACAGCAGTTAAATATCAATACATTCATAGTAGCTTTATAGGCTAGGGAGTTACCTGCCCTTTATTGTGTTTGAATACCTCATGCAGAGACAGTTAAAAACTTGTATTTATGCTGAGTATTTACTAGTGCCAGCAACAGCTGCCAGCAGCATAGGGTGGCACTAGGAAGTTGGAACACTCAACAGAGGTATCCCGGTAGGAATCATCACTCCCCAGTTGAGCAGCTTTTCAAAGCCACCATCCCTGTGCTTGCAGTCATTACGGCAAAGAAATCCAGGGAGTGAGGAACTTCTGAGCCATTCAGAGCCACCATATGAATTTGAAACTAGACAATTACTCCACTGGAGCTGGGGACCTTGTGGTTGCCCTCTCTGTTGTGGACAAGGAGTGTTTTGAAGACGACTGTCTTTGTGTCTCGTATCTTCAGTATGTTTGTTTCCTTTTACACATCCACCATCTTGTCCTACTGCATATGTCACCCCAGTCTTCTCATAATGTCTTGCAATTCTCCTTGCTCAAGTGCAGAGGCTGTGCACCCTGTATCACTACACCTGCAGTTGACAGCTCAGGTAACTTCAGCATAGAAAATAGATATATATACCCTATAGGAAGCTTGGTGAAATTAAAATGTTGGGGTACTTGGAAACTCCAACTAGAAGGTCTGTCCCACATAATGAGGCCACTATTCCAGTAAATTGCATCTATTTCTGCTGTGTAAAACTAGGGAAATTTGGTTTCTTGGGACCTTGCCATCCTTCCAGAATAATTGCATCCAAATTAAATAGAAGGTGCTGACATTATCCTGGCAATATCAGATGGTCCTATTTCATTTACTGATATACAAGTTCTGTTGTATTTCCCCATGAATGACAAGTGGTCTTGTGGACAGCTCCTGAATATGTTGGAATCTATCTGAATACAGTAAAAATCAAAGTCATTCTAAAGGGGAAAGAAAATATAGCTTGTTTGTTGTTACTGTTTTCTTTTTTTTGGGTAGTTTTGTCCTAAATTGTCCTCAAAAATACTTTATCGTTAGCAATTTGGATATTGATAGAATATCTTTACCATAGCTCCTTTTTCTTATTTCTCAAATTTTTATTCATATGTGCCTCAAACTGTGATATTCTTTGTCGAAGTACCCATCACTGCCTTGTGCATATATGTATCAAATAATAGATATCCACTAATATTTACTATTTATACAACACTTTATATATATTAATACATTGTTGCATAACATATTACTGTAACAACATCATACATATACTAACCCATACCTATACCATATGCAATTATTATACAGGGATATGTAATAATAGTAATTATAATTGTGTATAAATTGTATGTGATGAGAAAGATCATAAAAAGATCATATCAACATCCTAGCTATTGCTAGTGGTACTTATTTACAAGGAGAAAATAAACTAAAATAACTGAATGGGATGATGTGTGCCTTAAAACGTAGTTGTCCTGGAATTGTCATACCTTACTTTAATCCAGGGAAAAGTTATGAGGTAGAGAAACCTCCTTGCTATTACTAATAGTTTCCCCACAAGTTATGAAATGGATGTAGTGAACATTTATCTGCAGACAGAAGTTACTGTACTTTTTACAAAGACAACACAGAAACACAGAAAAGCGTTAACACTTCAGCTCTAACACTGTGGTTTGTGAACACTGGCTTCTGAAGCCGCTTTTCTTTCCAGGGCAAGCACTCACAAACCTGCTGTAAGAAGAGATAAATAGCTAGACTTCAATCCTAGCCTGCTTCCACTCCTCCTAATGGCTCATTCAGTAGCACTCAGCTTCACAGACATTTTATCCCGAGGCTTTTATAGCTGAAAGGAAGTGGGGACTTGATTTCCCTGTTCCCACTGCCAGCTCACTGGTTGCACGCAGATCTGCTGCTACAGTAGGCTGTAGTCATATTTCAGCAGCATGCATGAAGCAGGCCATAGCTACAACAAAAAGAGAAAGAGGAATAATAATAATAATAATAATAATAATAATAATAATAATAATAATAATAATAATAATAATAGTAACCACCTCATCTGTTCTCAAGCTGACATAGATCCATGAAGTGCCACTGGTATTTTGGTTGCAAGATGATGATACGTGAATTTGTTAAAATGATACAAAGTAATCCCCTATAATTATACTGATTAAAATGCGAAGGATGCAGAACACGTACTCTTGCATAGATAGTGTCTGTGAAGTTTTAGGGTTTGAAAATAATTTGTTCTGTCTTAAAAAAAGAGTTTCAGTGCAAAGTTTAGGAGTTTACTGATACCTTCATTCTATGCAACACATAGTGCTCTATTGAAACACATCTAGGGTCTGATCACATATTTATGACCAAACTATAACTTTCAGAGTTCAGAGTGCACAAGGAATGCATATTCAGATTTTGGGAGACTCAGTTCTACAGCTCACAGCTGCCTTGAGTATCCCTTAACAACATATATTCCTAAGGCTTCCTCCCAGCTCAGATGGAGAGGAAAAGATTAATTAAGGGTGCTATGCCAGTTCATACCAGAATGAGATCCAACCTAATAGTTATAGTCCACAATAGAAACAAGAGTTTTGATGAAGATCTCTAAGATACACATGCTAATTATCCTGAAGATAATTACTGGGTGCAATGGTAGAAGATGATGAATACTCTTTACTCACAAGAACCTGTGGACCACGAGTAAAATGGTGCTGGGTCCATTTCTACTGGCTGGTAAAGTATGAGAATCACAGATACTCAGCAATGCTAAGGAAAAAGCCCTATATGAACACTGCATATACATTAACCAGCAACTCTTTGGACCAGAGCAGTAATGTTTGTATTTAAACCGATAGTCAAAACGGGTGCAAGAAACTGGCTGTTGAATTTTAAGTACCAAAATCTTTTCCCCTTTCTCCTGCCATGTTACAGTAATCTAATAGATTTCCTGTGTTTCTTCAGTCCATGTGTTCTATATTGCGCTCACAAGGTTTTCTCTTGCAATCAGAGGTGTTGATCTGCTGAAAGGATTCTTCCAGACCAGAAGACAACTCGGCACTGTGGTCCATTATGCTCATCCTGCAAATCTTTTGTCTTAGTGTGATAGAAGCTTTCCTGAATTCCCTCAGTACATTTATAGTATTGGTGCCATGTGTTCATCCCTCACTTGTAGAAAAGTTATGCTCACTGTGAGATCAGGCTGTTGGGAACCTTGCACTTGCTGTCCTGATAGAGATCAGACCAGGACCTCTCCAGGGAGGGTCAGGGAAATATGTGAGGTATGTGTCCAGAGACATTGCTTCTGACTAGATGGTCCATCTGACTGGATGGACTGAGGTCCATCCAGGCTTCCTCCGTGCCCATGGAAGCAAAAAGCACAGCAGTTTCCCAGCTTGGGACCCCAAAGCCACCCACAAGGCTGCGATAGCTCAACCAGATCAGATCTAACAGCTACAGTGTCTGTGCAACATCAGTCCCTTCTGCCTCACCTTGTGGTCGTGCTGCTCTACTGCTGGGATGGAGTCAGTAGTTTTAAAACTGCTTTAAAGCTGGCTGTTAATAGTCAGGAGGAGGGGTGCCACAGAGTTCTGACTTCAGTCTCGGTCAGGTTTGGCACTAAGTAGAATCTGGCCATATCTACAGGTTAACAGTCCTTCAAAATGAATGTTTATGTAAATTGGAACCTTATTTTATTAACTGAACTGCTAAAAACATATCTCCTTCTCTACCATGCACATTTAAAGAGTTCTGGCAACAAATAAAAAATCACATCCAAAATACCTTCCATTCCCCAGGGATCATACAGCACCTCCAAAGTCTGTTTGACTGTCGTTCTCCCAATCTGTTTTGCACTTCTGTTGAACAGAGCTCGTACCTAGGAGCAGCTCTTCCTGAATGCTACATGACACCTATAGATTCTCCTGTTGTTTTGTTTGTCTTGAGCTTAGTGCTCCAGGTCATAAACAGATTTTCTATTAAGACTAAATGCAGTAGAAGGTGATATCAGTACAATTGCGGGAGAAATTAGAAATAAATCTACATAGTAAGAGAAATGAAGTTGCTAATTATTTAGAATTCATCACCTGTGTGGGACAGTAGAGCTTTGTGATTTATTAAAAGGTTAATTTTATTTTGAATTTTGTTTCCAACTTAAACAATTATAACAACCACCCCATAGGCCTTTTAGCCTCACACTCTGCATGCACCTCTGCCCTGCAGGTGCAGTTTCAGTGAAAGCCACAATCGTTTTATAAGCTATGTGTTATTGAAAGATAAGCCCTATACCTTGAGCAGTGTTATTCCTAGTTTTTCTATGTAGGGGAAAATGCCAGTGGTCTCAACTTTTCAGTGTCTCCTCCATTGCAGAGGGAAGTTAGACCTGAGTCCTTATTTCTTCCCCAGTGAGGGAGCATACCTTCTGCTTCATGCAGCAAAAATAAATGCTCCCTCTACAAGACCTTCCTTTAATTTTTTACTAGGGTATCACGGGAAGGTCAGATGATATCTAGCCCTACAGCATTTAATCTGACTCATATTTTTTTGGTACAGCTTCTTTCCTGTAAACAGTACAGTAAAATTAAAACACTTTGCAGAACAAAAGAGTATTTGAGAGGTCTGCTAGAGATGTTTGGTTCATTAGATTCATGTAAGGCCAAATTCTGTTCTTCAGGACACACCTTTTATTAGGAGTTAGATCATGCATCTGGGAAATGGAAATTATCTTTTAATGCAATAATATCAAAGAGAATCCATTTGACAGTTTTCTCATTTCTTTCCACAATTAGAAATGCTAGCAAAAGCCCTAGAACAACTTCATTTTTCCTTTGATTTATTCCATGTCTCAAGCTTGTTGCTTAATTTATAAATAATTCTGTATGACCATAGGAGATCCCTGTTTCTGTTGGCAACTTGCAAATGGCTAATTTTCCTCTCTGGCCTTTGCTTTTTCACAGAAACCAGTTCTTCAGTTTCAAACTATTTCTCAGAAGAAGAAATGTTGCAGAACAAGAAGGAAGACATTGTTCTGGGAAGGGACCCACATGATGTCATTCATGGCCCAAGGTCAGTCTCTGAGTCACCTGGGCCTTCCTTGCAAAGATGATGGAGAGTGGGAAAGTTTTGTTGTATTACACAAGGGATATGAGAGGTTAGGAAGGTGGAATATATTGGCAGGACAAAAAGAGATGAGGCAGATTGGCAAATAAAATGTAAACATGCTAACAGCATCAGGCAATGCACCATCAGACATGCTACAACAGCAATTCTCTTGTTGGAGATGTAAAAGAATGGAATGCAGAAAGTGTCTAGACTCACCATGAACAACATCTTCCACTGAAGACATCTTCCATTGGAGACAAAGTACGGAATAGGATGTATCATTAATTTGACTTGATGGGACATTTCTGGTGCTATTAATTAGGACCAGATATTTGAAATAATTATTGGTTTTCAGTGAGATTTTCATAGCACCTGGATTGTAATAACCACCAGGAATCAAATTAAATAACCAAAGTAGAAGGGAACGTGAGACAGCAGGAGACAGATCATGTACCAGATGTAGGCTCTTTCTTGTAAAATCCAAAATTTTTATTCCAATTTTAAAAAAACCAAATCTATGTTTTATTCCAGGTAGAGGGTGATCTAGTCTGACACACTGAGTTTTTTCAGACTCATATTCTATTATCAATTTGATTTACCTCACTTAATCCCTTTAGAAACTCTATCTGACCTAATTTTTTCTGCAGTGACTCTTACGGCAAGAACAAATAATAGGGGTGACCCTGTGCATTCCTGCCGTATCTCTTTCTCTGTAACATGGATCACTCTAGTTTCAATTCACATTTGTCTATGAAGAGACAAAGTCAAAGATCAGTTCAAAGCAGCTGATACATTCTTGCAAATTCACATTTGGCAGCACTCTATGTGGGTAAATATTGCCAACATGTATTGATTGCTTTTTATGCTTCAGCCAACAGACCTGAAGTTATCTGCCAAATATATTTCTTTTTTTTGTGAATGACACCTCATATTGCCTGATGTTGCATGAGCTGTATCAATTGACTGTGAACCTCACCTGCTCTGAGAGTGTTGGCTCTGTAGGGGATTCTCCTTTTTTTTGACAACAGATTTTGTGATTTCCTCTTTAATGCAAATTTAGCAGAGAAACAGTCTGCTAGTAGTGAAATTCCAGTTATGGCCATTTGCCACATTTTAGGAAGCTGTCTGTCTTTAAATTTGTTGTAACACTGCAAGCATTATAAATTACTTTTATCTCTCTTGGGCCCCTGTTACTTTTCCTGTGTGCGTGTGTGCAGTTGTGTGTGGGTGTCTGTGTGTGTACTTGTGTATGTGTGCAACTGATAAGGCACCTTAAATCCTGTTCTGTTAATAGGCCTTCTGTGTTGCTTCTGCTGCAGCCAGCAGCCAAGATGCCCTCAATGCTTGTGGTGGGTGATGGAGAATGCTCAGAATGCATCAAGTGTCTGCTGGCTCAGCTGCTTTTTTATCCACGGCAAAAGCAGACTGGCAGTGTGGAGGAAAGTGTGCAGTGGTCCAAGGAGCAATATTCTAGGCTTCTGGTAGTGTTGAGGGAGAGGTTTTCTTGGATTCAATGACAGAGAAAAAAACCCAAATGTTCTCCCAAATAAGTTCCTTCTCTTTGCCAGAAACAGATCTGTTTAATGAAAGAACTGTGGAGCTGGATGCTGTTTCATCACCAGATATGGAAGCTGAGATAAGGAAATAATTTTTATACAGTTATATTGTACTCATAAAGATTATAAAATAATTACTACTTCTACTATGATGAGGTCTAATAGGTCTAATATCAATGTCCAAAGTATTACAGAAACATTGCAGAGACATACTCTGTTTTAAGAAAGACACAGGTAGTTTCAAGAAGATGTGGAAATCCATTATTGCTGTTTTTGACATGACATTAGTGGTTATTGTGAAGACCTATATGAATAAACAGTCAATAATGCAATGTGAATGCCTCCCCTTAACAGTGAAGTTTATTTCAGAATTATCTTCCAGACTGGAAGATATGCAGTGGCTTATAAATGCTTTCACTGCTAGTTCTTTTTCTGCCATGATCATTAATCAACTCAAAGTCTCATTTAGCTTACTATTATGAGGAGAATTATGCCTCTTGTATTACAATTGCTGCAGCTTGATGGGAAACTTCAGACCCTTCCTCCTCTCAGCAAACTCTTCCTCAGTATCTCTGTGCAGTGACTTAATAGCTCCTGGCCCAGAGAGTATTACCTCCATTAATTGGTGGTACTGAGAATTGCCCATCTGGGAGATCAACTGGAAAAGTCTTGAACAGCACCTTTTCACCTCAGCCCACACTTTCTCTGTTCCCCATTCCGAAAATACGGGCTCGAACTAGGAGCAGTTTAATTCTATAATGAGATTCCTATTGATTGGATCAGTGTCTCAAATAGAAGAAATATCCTCTTCAAATTTAAAATATCTGTGATGCTAAAATCCTGGGTTTGATTTTTATTTTATTTTTAAATGAAAGGAAACTGAGGCAGAAGGGAACAGTAGCATGAGGGACAGAAGTTCGAGGTTTCAGTAGAATGGTTTCCCTTCATTTTTATGCAGAGAAATATGGAGGTAGTCATGTGAGGTTCTTGTGATAGTGCAAGCTGCTGATTGACTGAACAGGCTTACATGTCTGCAGTTGGAGGGCTAATGGTAAGGAATTACTACCTGCTCTTGGATCTCAATTATGCAATCTTTTTCTCTGGTCTTCTGTGAAGCAAGAAAATTGAAACAGAAATGAAATTTATTAGCTGCTTTATGAATGTGGTAAATGCTGATGTCTTATTGCAAATGAGGCATTTGCTAAATAGAAATGCTTTTAAAAGAGTATAATCCTTCACTGTCCCTCCAGGACAAACAACTGGAGAGCAGTGATTGCAGAAATCATTTAGGTCATGCAAATAAAACTCCAGCAGCAGTGTTTCGGGCAGTGAGTAGGGAAAGCTAGACCATCTTATTAAGAACCTTTGTAATGATAAACATTATTAAAATAACTTAGGAGACATTACCAAGTGGGGATTGAGAAGTGCTAAAAAGGGCAAGCTGATCATGGGAGTATGTTTTTAAGTGGACTAATTCCAAAGAAGTATGTTTATCATAGTCACACATAAATGACTGAACAATAATCACACCAAAAGATGCAAAAATCATATAGTCCTTATAAGGTCTGAGGGTAGTTTAGAAGCTTTTTATAGACAGAGCTGATTTACATCAAGTGACATAGGGGCCTAAAATTCTCATGTAATGTTTTCTCAAAAGATGACAATCAAAGCTTTCTTCTGGACTTAAATTTAAATGTCACTTGGAGGAATATCAAGTTACCCAATATTGTACGGTGTAAGCAGAATGTAACGAAAGGTACTGTGGCTAATGCTGCTGCAGTAAGCTGTACTGTACCAGCTCTATCATTTGGACATCCTGGAGATGAATTTCCTTTACAGTGGTTCTGGCCTGCCAGTGCAGCTGAATGAAGACAGTAATTGATTTCTTTAATGGCGCTAAATAATCTGGGATATTTTTATGTGTGGCAGTACCTGGAGGAAACACACTGTTTGGTTACAGCAGGCTGTGCGTAAACCCTTTGCAACTTGGGGAGCACTGAATCCTCAGTGCTACTGCACAGCAGAGCTTGGAAGTACCTCTTTATAGGCTAATGGTTATAAACCAGATTGAAAACCAAGCTATCTCTTGGCAAACACTAAGGAGCATGTCTGTTTCTCCTCCTGCCTCCTTTCCAGCCACCCCTTATTTCACTTCTCAGAATTGTTTCTATTTCCATCTTTCAGAGGTTTTGGTCCCGTGGGCCCAAAGGTGGTTCTGCTGTGTGCAACTCCCTGAAGTCAGCGGCACCAGCCTGAAATCACATGAGCACACAAGTCCTGAAGATTGGCTTCAGACTGGCCAAATTAGGTTTTGAGGAATGCAAATTTTCAATGAGTCAACAAATCAGGAAGCTCTGAGGCTACAACAGCGGCTTTCCAGCCTTCCTCACTGAAGACATGTGGATGTAAGGAAGAAGAAAGGTTTAGGAGCACAATGGTGACTGCCAGCACAAAGGGGAAGGGACAGCCAAGGCTTTGTCATGGTCTGGCCACAGAGTTGTACAGAGAAATTGAGAGGCCAATTAGATCTCTACCCCTAATTATGAGGTGTTACTGTGACAACCCACAAGGCAGCAGCGCACTGAAAACAAAGTAGAGAAATGTGAAGCTGAAACCAGGAGAGGGAAAAAAGAGAAGACAAAAAACGTGAAAGGAAGGAAAAAACAAGTACAATAGAAGCAAGAGCAAATGAAAAGTTCAAACTACATTTTGAAAGGATAGGGGAAAAAAGAAGTAGGTAGTGAGGGGGCACCAAGAGACATGCACGATCAGAAATGAAGCATCTGATAACCGGGTTAGCAAACAAGATGCCAGGATGTGTCTTCACACCAAAGTCTCAGAGATGTTTTGGATTGGGTTTTTTAATCTGATTTTAACCATCTCAACGTTAGATGTTCAGCCTGAGGCAGTTTCCTAGGCTTTGTTAAGTAGTTTGCAGAGAGAAACAAGTACCAGGGGAGGTTCAGTAGTTCTGCAGCCAGTGTGGACATGGTGGCTCCACAGAGTTTTCTTTGCTGTCAGCTATGGCTTTAATTAAATTGCAGCTCTTTTGTTTTCCTGCCTTCTCCCTCCTCTGCCCTGCTGTTTGACTGGTGCTGGTGAAGCTGTTGTTGAGGGACACAATGAATTATGTTGGGAAATCAAGGAGAACTCCTGTTAGTCCATGTTGGTTGTTCAATCTGGTGGTCACAACCTCACAGAGTTTCACTGAACTGCTGGGAGAGTCTTGTGGAGACACAAATGAGTGCCTTAAAGAAATGGTGAGACCTGGTTAAGGTGTCGCTGCCAGTGGAAAAGCTGGCCATTTGCTGACAATGGTGATTTGTCCACTGGAGGTGTGTCAATAGGAAGAACTCTAATGGCTGGCCTGGCCTGGCAGCCTCAGTTCTCCATGGCCTTACTCTGCAACTGGCACTTTAGGTCAAATACTCATTGCAATAATTGTATATCTGGACTGATATGTGTGTGGCAGCAAAGTTGGCCTTGTGACAGAGGGGTCCAGGAGAGTGTGAGGGAGCTGCTCCCACAGAGTGTTGGTTGGTTGTGGCGGACCACGGCATTACTCACCTGGGAGGTGTTGCACACTGCATGATTGCTGCATGGCTCTGATCAAAATGGTCACATGGCGTTTCAGATTGCAGGAGTTCACTTTGTGAGTCTTCCATATTTCTCCCTCCTCCTTTGCCTACTGGACTAATCACTTTCACAGCACCAGTATGAAGACCACCAGTGTCAGCTACCTTTCATATTTAAACACTGCTCATATATACAAATTTGCAGTAACTAATTACAGAAAGGAAACTCTGATGCAGCAGCTGTCAGAGAGCAGTGAAAATTAATGGAAACTAGTCCAGTAAAACAGCCTTCATTTGAAACAGCTAAAATGCACTGTTGATTTAAGTAGCTGGCCATGCTGGAGTAGTAATCTATGCTAGGCACGGACCCTTCAGTAGTCACTGGACTCCAAATAAGAAACAATTCTCTTATTATAAAATCATTATCAGTCAATAAAATGAGCTCAAACCACAAAATAGGAGCAAAGTTCAGAGATCTAAGAATTCATAGTTTAGCCCCATCAGTGAAAATGTCAGGAAATTCAAAGACGCTCTATGTAAGTTGCCAGACAGTGGAAGCCAACGCACCAAAACAATCCCTGAGTGCCATGGCAACTCTTATGGGCTCTTGTAAAACAAACTGCTGTTTAAAAGGTGAAAGAACAGGGCCTTAATCTTTGCTCCCAGTTCTCCATGTCCACCTTCATCCCATCAGTATGGTTCATGCAGCTGCTAATTATCTAGCAAAATGCAGGCAGGGAAGACAGAGGTTAATGCTTGGCTTGAGGAAAAAACAGAAGAGCAATATGGTATCTGAATTATGGTTTAAAGGCATACAATAACAGAAAACTGTGAGCTAGCGTTATGTCTACAGGTGAGAACAGTTGCCCCTGAAGGGCCCACACTGCCTCTAGACCTGAACTGCGCTTGAGCAGAGTTGTCTCATGAATTACCAAGAGCAGGATAAATAATGATAATTAGTGGTGGCCAATTGACACCTGACTCTTGTTGAAGTTTACAGTGAAAGTAACCGGTGATTTTTCTCAACAAACGTTATATTTAAGGAAGAGTTTATTCTATTACCCCTCTCTTTTGTTTAGGATCTGCTTCTCAGGACTTGGCTTGACTGGTGTTTATTCAACACCTTCTTTCCCTTCATTTTTTTCAAAGGAAAGAGATCACTTTTAGGCAGTTTCAACAGCTGCCTGCTGGGACTGGTCTGGTCCCAGCCATTGGTCTGCCTGGTTCTGCTCCCTGCACAAATGGCAGTATGTCACTTGGAATATGATCAGGCAGGTCATTGTGCTAAACACAGGCTATTTGCAGCCACAGAAGGCATTACTGCACTGGTTAATGATGCTGTCAGCTTCAAGATTACCTTTCTGACCCTCAGGAGAAGAGCAGGTATCAGGGCCATTCAGGCTCTAAACCAGAGTCCCATTAAGGAAATCCTTGCAAATTCTGGAGCAAGTCAGCAGAAAATAGTGAAAATATTTTCAAAAAGTACAAAACCCATATAAAGTACTAGTAAAAAGAGAGGAAATCTTTGAATCATAGAGGATAGATAGATAGATAGATAGATAGATAGATAGATAGATAGATGATAGATAGATAGATAGATAGAGATTTGAGATACAGCAATTGAGTTACTTAGGGTAATAGTACTTAACTCTGCTGCCCAACTCTTATTGTAGTTTTTAAAATTCTTTATAGAAATGAGGAAAATGTGCTTTTGTTTCGCATATTACAGATATCAAGGGGATTGAATCACAAAGAAACTTAATGACTAACTCATGGAGAAACACTGTGTCTTTGTGTGTCTGGGCCTAGCCTGGACCTTTTTGTATGCCAAAAATTATCTTTATCTGTAGGTTTTGTTGGAACCTGATGCATATCAGAGACTACTGCAAGAAACCTTTGGGTCTCTGGTACATTGCCAAGGCTATAGTTTCAGATGTAACATATTTAGGACGCCTCATAAATGGGCTAACCTTGTAATAGATACTTACAAACTCTGTAACTAGGAAACTAAAAAAAGAAGAAAACCTCTCAGGTGGTTATCGAATTTGTCTTAGGAAACTCTTGTCCTGCTATGCAACTTGAACCAAGAGATAGTCTTGCAACATAATTACATTTTATCTTAAAATAAATTGTCTTATAATTCTGAGTTTTACTCAGAACCATAAATCTGCATCAGAAAGCCAAAATGCTAATTTTTATAAGATTTTACTGCTTGTTTTAAATAACTCTGTTATCTATATAGTAAAGCAACCTTGTCTAAGGTCACTTGTCTTATTTCATTGCGTCTGACTTCTCTATTGTTAATGAATGAAAACTAAAGGAGGAAGCATAGCTCTGGGCTTTTTCTGTTCCTCTTTATGTGTTCCAGTTTGTAAGTCCCAAGAGTCATTTGGATTTACTGTTTTGAATATCCATGGTAATACACAGATCACTTGTAGTGACTGCAGTCCTTGTCAGAAAGGTTCTGCAGAGGAACCTTTGCTTGCTCCCACCCACTGAGCTAACCCTTAGTTACTACTTGCTATGCTGAGTCCCAGTGACCTTCAAGAAGTTTACATGAAGCAGATGTTGTGAGGCAGTGCAGTGGATGAGCTCTCACAGAAAACTCAAGAAATCCAAGGCCAGATTTCTTGCAGCTTTAAGATCTTATGTGTCCCAACAAGACACAAAGAGTAGTAAGGTATGCTAATTAAACCTATGTATCCCTACATCAGGAAATAATAACTTCTGGCTGTTGGAATCTTTAAAGATTGTACAGAAAAGTCATATTCAAAGTATAATTAAATGGTCTGAATTGAACTGAAGGTGATAAAGGCCATAAATAACATAATTATCTGATGTAGTAGATTATCAATTTTGATGATACCTATATAACTTTAAAAAGGATCACAATGTAGTGTAAGAAACCCCTTCAAGAATACTGTAAAGAAATGCAGCAGCGTTTTCATAGACTCATCCATTTCTGCAGAGAGTTGAAATACCTCCTGAGGGAGCAGCAATTTCAAGGCAGAAGTGCCAGTGTGAAATGCTCAGTGAGACTGGATCCAGGACGAAAAATCAGACCTTTCTTTCTGGATATATCTGAAGTAATCTATGAACAGTTCAGGAATCTATATGCCTTTCCAGAAAGAGATTAATGACTGCCTGTTTTCTAATAATTTGTTTGTAACATCCAGGCTGTGTGGAACAACTGTGTTACATCATGAAAAGTTTGCTATTTGCAAAACCTTTTACCATTTTCCACTTCAGAGGTGTCTAAATTTAGTAATGGTGCATAGTTCTGTCTCCCCAGAGGCCTGCAGTTCAAAAGTCCATCTCTGTTTTGAATGTAAGTTTAGAGCAAACAGCACAGCATGACATAGTGGCTAAAGAACAACCTGTGTCTGTTCCATGGTACAAAATCTTTAACCTCTCAACCTGAGGGTGCAGGGATCCAGGTGGGATACTTGGGGCTGTGACAATTGAAGGCATTTTCTCTTCTTCACAGACACGTGGGATGTTCTGGTTCTCCCTCTGGACAGCTGTGGCCCCATAGCTGCTTGCAGCTCCCACCTCTCGTTGTCTTGCTGAGAAGCAGTCAGTCATTGGAACAACAGCCCTATGGTCCAGTCGCCCACTCTCCCCCTGCAAAATCCTGCTTGCTGGGATAGTAAAGCATGCAGCCCTTCTGTCCCTCTCCTGCTTTTACCCATGCTGTTCACTGTCCCACTGCTTCTGAAGACTTCATGTCCTTGGAAGGAAACAGAAAACAGATCTCACCCTCCTTGAACTGCAAAAGTGGAATCTATTAACCACTGCAGCAAACAGCAATACACTGGAGGGATGGATTTGGAAAAGGGGAAGATACTTGTACGTATTAGTGAAAAGTCAAAAGTATGAGTCTTTGACCCTTTCATTTATTATTATATTTCTTGACCCAGATTTTTACAGAAACCATTATGGAATTTATAAAGGATTTTGGATTGCTTCCAGCCACTTTCAGTTCCTAGTTAGTCCCATGCTGGGTCATATCATACTGAATGTCTGCCATCATACTAGTTTCTCTTTCTGCTCCTTCCAGCTCATTTTCCTCTTCCAGGTTACTGTACACATTCTATGGGAAAATTCTCCCTGGTCTTCCCTTCTTCCTGTCTGCCTTTGACCCAAACATAATCTCATCCACCTACACAAAATCAGGTGACATCCCTGCGGATATCTTGGACTTCCATCTCTTTGCCAGAGCTTTCTGTCAAATCTCAAAACCTCATTCTGCAGCAATTCCCAGACGATGTCCGGTAAAACTGGATATGCCAGCAGAGTGCAGTGGCTATTGCCAGCTAGGATGTCCAAAGCCAGCTCAGTGCCTTAGTGTTTCCCCTGTTACAGTCTGTATTAATACAGTACAGAAACCTAATGCTCTAGAAAACTTTTTTTTTTTTTTTTTTCTTTTGGTCTTCTCAGCAGCATTAGTAGCACCAATAGAACAATTTCCCTAGGAAGAATTTTAAAGTTATGAACTCTGGATTTAAACAAGGAGTGTTTATATTAAGTAGAAAAGAGAAGGCCTTTGTTTGAACACAACAATCAGGCCTAAAGAAAACGCAGAAGTATTCTTAGCCAAAATTTTCAGCTTCATTTTCTGTCAATAAACTAGTGGTAAAAGAATTTTTCTTGCTGAATTTAAAGCTTGTGCTATATTATTTTAGATATGCTACATTACCTAATGGCACAAAGGATTTGTTTTTCTCAGTATACAGTAGAATTCACTCTTCTTTTATGAATTCTTTTGAACATTATGAGGAAAAGCACAGAGAACTGTGTCCTTTGGAAAGAAGGAATGGTGGAAAACAGGAAATGCTGATTGTGAAACTCCACGGGAATGAGTGGATCTAGCTATACTGCAGCATATATTCAGTTCAATACTTATAGTTCAATAGTTATCAAAAAGCAATATATCTGCACAGTTCCACTATGCATCCAAGTTTAGATTATTTCTTGATAACTTTTCTAATAGATTCAACTGCATGATGAAAAGCTTGCACCTGAAACCAGATTCAAGTACTTTCACTGTTAAAAGACATGCTACTGTTTGGTTTAGTTATTGTGGGTTTTTTTGTTTCTGTAAAGGCAGAGTATATTTGTCTGATCTTCTGAAGGGGAATCATATCTGTCTCCACTTCAAGGTCAAAGATCAATCTTCATTTGTCAATTCTTGAAATATTTCCTGAAATATCTTCTTCATATATTAAAGCCAAGAACCTTAAGTAATAACATGGAGGAGACAATGCCGAAGATGTGACTCCCCTCACCACAAAATGCTGTAGATGAGTAAAATTAGTGTGGGTTCCAGAGTGACTAGACAACTTAATGAAAGACGAATCCATTGGGGGCTATTAAATGCAAAATCACTATGTCTGGTTCAGGAGTCCTCTGAAGCACAAATTGCTGTGTGTTCGGTAGATATTCTGGGAACAACATGATGCAGTTTCTCTGTTCCTGATTCTTTTCTAGGCATTTACTGCTGCCCACTGCTAAAGCCTGGGCTGCACTGATATTCCTTGAATTGGTATCCCTGTTTTTATTGAAATATTTCTGTGGATTATTTCACATTTCTTCACAGGAAAGGTGGGAAGAAGAGAGGAATCAAATGATAACTCAGGAAGGAAGGTGAATAGAGGTCACAAAACTGAAAGAGAAGGAAGCTGTAAATATTGTCATACTTTTCCACTCTCCTATAACCTGTGATGTGGGGAGAGGCTAAGCCACTTTTTGATACATTGTGTGTAACCTGATGAATCTTAGAAGCGTGAAGAGCTCCTTGCAAGTTCTGATTCCTTTCCAGTCCAAACAGTCTGAGAGTCAAAAGAAAAACAACATGGTCAATCTCTCTTACTCTCTTCACATTCGCTAGTGCTACTAAATGGGTCATTTAAAAAGGCACACGTTATTCTAGACAGTTATGTTTTAGTTAATCCATTTAGGAATAGAGTACCTGTTCCCTGCCTTCCAACTTTCAAATAACTTCCTTTTCATGATCATTTTTGTGGTATCCTTGTGTGGTTATGAAAGCTGAATATTTTGGCCCCTGTTAACTCAGACCTGTTGTTTCTGCTCTTTGTCTGCTAAACCATAATTTTTTCAGTTCTATTTCATGAGTTATGGGTTCCTTACCCTGCTGTTCCCTTAACTGGTGAAAGTAAGGACAGAAACTATAGCCTTGTTTTCACAGTAGTAGATCTCAGAGTAGTGTGGACTAAGACCTAAACTTTAGAAACTCTGTTTCTAAAGTTTGGGGAACAGTTGAGTTAGTTGGCAGCTAGACTGCTTGCTGACATGCAGGATAAATCATATTATGATTACAGAGGCAGTTTGGATCTGATCAGGCTCAGTGCTTAGGTTAGTGTTAGTAGAAGTTTGATCAGTTAAATAGCTATACCATATCTAAAGTAAGTTTGCCACTGAAGACACTCAGCCAATTTTGTGCATTCTGCACACCTTAATATTTAATCCCACCAGAATGAAGCTTTCTCTGAACAGAGGCAACTTGGGTGTCCAAACACCCCACGGCCCAACGTGGCTTTGCATAAAGCCAGCTTCAGTTTAGCAAGCCTGGCACTAAGTTTGAGGTACTAAGTCCAGCTGGAGCTGAGCTAACTCCTGCAGAGCCCTGAGTACAGCTGTACTGTGCTTCTCAGCCAGCTCTGAGCATCCTTGCAATGTGGAACATGGACAAAAGGCCCCAAATGTGTGGTTCTGAAGGAATCTTCATGCTCCAGAAGGGCATATTACCACTAATGTGGCACCAGCCATCCTGGCTGACTTCACAGCAAACCATTCAAATACCTTGGCACCAAGTTGCTCTGTACCATATTGCCTGCAATTTTCATTAGCTAGGTTATTTCAGGCCTTTATTCCTGTTCTTCTCTCCTGCAGCTCTGGGTACTGGCAAGTTGGCCACAGCATGAAAGCAATGATTTTGCCATAACTGTATGTATTATCAGAGCCTGTAACTTTTATGGCTATTTAATGCAGTCTTTCAGTTTTTGTCCACCCTTTCTGGCTAGGCAGACTACATTTTGGGATCCTAGCCATGGAGCACAATGAAATTACTGGCTAACTCATCCCTGTAATAAGCTGTACTTACAAGTCCTGTCTGTGGAATATGCGGAAGGGATGGGCTAGAGAGCTGGAAATAGGACTGCACTGCTTACAGAGAACCACAACAAAAAGCAACACGTTGCTGGTTAGACAGTGAAACCCTGTAGCATGCACACAAGATGAAAAACAGAAGTCACCAGTTTTGATAAAGATGGTTCCCACCAAAACGTGCAGTAAATTACCTGTGGGGATTTTTTTCCAAAAAGGAGTATCAAGGCTAAAAGGAATATCATGAGTTTTCAGATAAAAGATGTAATTGTGAATTATTACATTAAAAATAAGATCAGTGAAATTAGTAAAGAGGACTTTAAAAATTTGTCTTCCTTTATCTAGTCTCAAATCAGTTTTGAAAAGTTTCCAGCACTGTGTTCTCCCTTTTAGATGGTAGATGGTACAGTACCTTGGCAGCATTTCCTGAAGGCTTTTCATGACCTCCTACCATAATTGCTTTGAAATCTACAGCAGTGTCTGTAGAGTCTTCTTAAAAGAATATTACAAAAGGTAGAAATATAACTGTTTTTTTCATAGATTTAAAGATGGAATGATCATGTTTTCTGATGTTTATGAGAGTCAGGTATTTGCTTTTTAGATCTACCATAATTTTCCTCTCCTGCCTTTTTTTTTTTTTAATTCTTTCTTAAAAATATAATAGGTACACCAAATTGCACTATATCAATATTTCAAAAGATACCAAATCTTGCACATGCAAAAAAGGAAGCCTAACAATCTTTGCTAATCTCTAATGCAAGATTCATCCATTATTTATGAAGGCAGCAGACAAAGGGGAACTGCTCTTGAATGGAATCCTAAATGCTACACAAGAGAAGCCCACAGCACAAGATTCCCTATTATAAAGCTTC
This sequence comes from Sitta carolinensis, assembly GCA_032173965.1. Classification (NCBI taxonomy): domain Eukaryota; kingdom Metazoa; phylum Chordata; class Aves; order Passeriformes; family Sittidae; genus Sitta; species Sitta carolinensis. Next base: position 33,707,597 of record JAVUNC010000005.1, on the reverse strand, counting down.
TGACCAGTATCTCTGGAGATTAACTCTGAAAGTTAGTCTCCAGAAAATTTTATACTAGTTGTGTGTGAACTGGATAGATATTTGTAAATCTATTTAGAAATGAAGATTCTGCTATCCCAGCATCATTTTGTACCAACACCAACTGAGGACTGAGTTGCAGCAGGTCAGCGCTTCCTCCCTCTCATCTCAGATTGTTTTTATTTTTTTTTTTTTTTTGGTGGGTGTGTGAGGAAGAAAAATGACCCTTAGTGGTGGGACAGTATAGTGGAGGCCCTTACATGGCAATTAGGGGAACAGTCTGGATCCAACAGCACCTATAACTTTTCTTCCCTCTGGGTGGGTATTCTCTTACACTAGTGTATCTGGTACTAGCCTTAATGCCTAATAATGCTTACAGATGGCACAATGAGGCCAAATTGCAATTTCCTGAAAGCTGAGCTTAATAGATCTTTCAATGCTATTTGTTTCTGCTATGGCTGATGAAGATTTTCCATATTGATATTCCATATCAAGTTGGAGAGGAAGGGCTTGACAAGGGTGGGATCTTTTTCTCATCCATACAGAATCTCTTTTGGGGTATCTCACTTCAGAAAAGGCAGAATTAATGGCAGATTTTCATGAGATGAGTGACAAGAATGATCAATGTTCAAGAAATAATCAGGGCACAGACTCTGAGGAAAGGCAGGTTGTTTTCTGTGGAGAATGAAGAGGGAGGAGTGACATGATGTCAACCTTCAAATGTGTGTTTTTCAGACACATTGAGGCCTGCCAGGGAGAGGACAGGAAATTGTCTGACCTCTGTGTACATGTTGGATAAGACCAGAAAAAATGTGCTAAGGGGGATAGTGCACATGCATCACACAGTTTGGACATAAGTGAAGGTTTTTAATGGCAAGACTAATGAAGTATTAGCATATGTGCTCAAGGAAGCAGATCTCTAAGAGGAAGCTGGAGCAGCATCAATAGGAAGTGGCATAGGTATGGTCTATCCTGCAGCAGGTAACAGGATCAATTAGAGGATCAAGCTCTCTTCCTGCTATTTGTGAGTCCATTGCTATATATAAACATTTCCAGGAAATTTCAGGTGGAAACATACTAAAAAAAATAAATTCTGGAAGGTAACTGAAACTACTCTTCTTTGCTCTCTTTTGTGCTGAATTTTCTTCCATAATCCACACAACAGGTACAAAACACCTACAAAGCCTGAAACACCTAAATGGGGGCCCAATATGAGGACAACAAGAAGTACAATGCCACACCATTGAAAATTACAGGAAACCATTCAAAACATTTTGAGAGGAGACTGGTGTCAGCCAACTCAAGAGCTCAGTTGTGGATCTGAATTAGCTCTTCATTTCCTTCTTGCTGTATTATGTTCAGTAAACATAATAAAAAGAAGCAGGAAGAAAAGCACAAATGTAATAGAAAATGCTTTCATCTCCCTAAGGTTTTGAAACGTTCAAACTTTTTAAGAACCGGGCAATAGTTCTCCTCAGGGAAACTGTTTTCACCATTTCCCCCTTGTCTCATTTACTAAAAAATCTCAGTGCTTTGAACTTAAAAGGAATCACACAGAAATTACTGGTTTATGAACATGACAAGGAGTACAGTGTCCGACATGTTTTTTCTCTTGGAAGTTCTGGTTTTCTCTTTGTGAATTTAGACATGCTAAATTCTCTGTTCTTTGTTTTAACCGCATACTAAAAACACTGCCTTTATAGTTTACATGAACATTAAGTATAAGCCTGATCCTTGTGCTCTGAGCAGAATAATTCTGTATGTCGAAGCCTTACAAGGAGTTTAACTTCAGGGGAACAAGTTTGCAGGAAAACTACAAAGCACAGAGTGCTTTTGTGCCACATAGTAAGCTAAAGGGGAAAGGTGGGATGTACACTATATTCTGGGGAGCATTTAAGAAGCTATAGGATAATTCTGTAAGTCTTTTTTCCTCCCTTCCTCGCATTTTACTCTTTTCTCCTCCTTCCCCACTATGCTTTCTCCCCATTTTGTGACCTCCCACAGTTGCTGTGGGCAAGTGCTGCATGGTTGGACTGGGGTTCACCTTCAAATAATTCTTGAAAGGGAGTTTCAAATGGCCTTGGGCACTTTGGCTTAAAATTTAAAATCTTTTTGGAAAAAAATATGAGTATATTAGCTTTATTGCTACACCAACTAATGTTTTTAAATATATTGGACTTTTCTTCAGTGTTATTTTTGTTGTGTTTCTAATTTGCATATGTTTGTCCTTATCTTTAGATTAGAAGACCAAAAATGGCACAAAGACTTAGAATCATAAAACAAATGAAGATGCTGGTTTGTATCCTCCCTTTCTTTCCCTTTTTTTTTTTCACCTTAGGTTGATAGCACTACATCAACTTAGTGTCTTACTTATTATTGCGTGAAAAATTCAAATTAAGAAAACCAGACAGTTGTAAATTGCTGGCATATGTAGTAGTAAATTAAAGAGCAGTCATCAACAGAAATAAAAGCCTGCAATGAATTGGAGTTCTGAGGATGCACTGAGAAACTGAAGAACGACATCAAAGCCAGTAGGAAAAAAATTAACAACTTAGCAAGGAAAACTGGCTTTTAAGAAAAGACATTGGATTCAGAAAAGTGGTTCATGGCCCAGAGAGGATAAAAATAATGAAGAACAGCAGGGATTGCAATAAAAATGGTTGGAAATGAATACATCCTGGAAAGTAGTTTGTAGAGCCTTTGCCAAAAAAACTCATAGCAATTAAGCAGTTATAAATGATAGTAATTGTCTGAAGATGAGATGATTTGCTATTTAATATTGTTATAATGTTGCTTACATGTCAGGGAACAACTGGTCTTTTAAGCCAGTTGGATCATGAGATTCATGAACCAGCTTCAGAGAGAAATCACAAGGAATCCCCCAGTAGTTTTTAATAATTGTGTGACAGCCTAGGGGGTCAGAATAAAAAGAGTGTAAGGCATTAGTAAATTATGCCAGGGATTATCTTGTAACTCTTCCTCTTGTTTTTAGTCTCATTGCCATTATGGGTTGGACATATCAACTGTGTGTTTGAGATAATCTTATACATCCTATGTTAATGCAAAACTTGTTTCCTAGGCTGTAGATCATTTTGTTGTATACTCTTCCATGTGGATTTGGGCTCCTCTTCAATTCTGAGAACTGTTATTGTCACCCTGATGGTGAGGAATTAGATGGCGGTTAACACCAAAATGTTATCACCATGTATCACCAGCAGCACCTATAACACCCTTGCACAAGTCTGTGAGCCTAATTCTGATCCTACTTAGCCTAGTTTTATGCCAGGGAACTTCAACAGAGTGACTCCTAGTTTGCTGCCATATAAGGAGATTGGACCCAATATGACTCAGCCCATCACTTGCCAGTCTATTCTAAGCAAGACTATAATAAGAATTTCCACAAAGGAAGCTTATTTTGCTAATATGCAGAAGAGAAAAAAAAAAAAGTAGCAAAAGCGTGCCTTTATAGACGTTTGTTCCACATTTTTTTGGCTTTTGAACTGGATATGTCTGCACAGACTATAAATATTTGCTCAAGGAAGATATGGCATGCTTATGAGCTACCTGTGATAATTATAATATACTTCATGCAGTGTTAAAGATATGTCAGCACAGGCTGGCAACTGGAGCACAAGTATCCCAGGCACACATAGTAGTTGCTTGTCCGTGCTACCACTTTTTGCTTCACTTTCCAACGATGTTAACACTAGTCTGGATGTTGTAAAATCACTTTGCCTGAAGAGGACTGGGGCACGTAGAAACCCTCCTGAAGATAAGGTTTTGGTAGGAGAATTGTCTTGTTCTCAGAGTCACTGAAATCCAGTTGTTTCCTAATGGACCCCTAATCAGGACAAAGAATGAGTTTGTGCTTGAGGAAAGCACTCCCAGTGCATGGCTAACCTCACATGATGCCTCTGACAAACATTATTTTGTTACCTCAGATTTTATAGCAAAGGCAAAAGTGTTTGTAATATCCTATTAATGGGAAAGCTTTTTAACTCTGTTGGAAAGACAGGTTATAAAACACGATGGCTGCAGCTGTGGAGCTATACCCAGCAAATGCCTTAGGCCTGCAGCTTTACCCACACAGGGCTGGTTTGCTCAGGTGACTGTTGATACTGTATGTGTTCCACAGCAGTAGTCCTGTCACCTCTACAAGGTCATGTTACTTGCCTTGAATGCTGCTTTTGGCACAAAGCCACTTTGAATGTTAGAGGATGCTCAGCTACTCACGTAAGAGGTCATTCTGAAAGCAGTATGTTATCCTGTAGAATATAAATCAAGTTATATGCACGTATATTTTGCTCATCTGAGAAGATTATCGCAGCTATTGCCTTAAGGTGACACTAAGGTCACTGTTCCCTTTGCTCAATTTCCTTGTTGGAATGTACATCTTTTAGAAGGCCGGTAAGAAGGCAGACTATGCATAATAGGCAAGTAAAAGATTTGAAGAATGTGTAAAAGACGAGCAATCTACATAAATCAGAAGTTTATACTTCTCTTCCTCTATTGCTTCCCTTTTTTGAGCTGCTGGACCATGAGTAAAACACTGGCTTTGATGGATAAAGAATTTAAAAAAAAACCCCAATATATATATACAGTTTTTACTGGATCTTTTTGATCAGCCATAGGAAAAATGGCAAATGCACCATGATGATTTGTTGAAACTTAGAGAAGAACAGAATGCACTTCTAGCCTCACTTTTCCTATCTGAGCCATGGGTCACAAAAAGGGTAATTTTACAGTGCTGCCTTTAGAGGCCTTATTTTGTCTGTGCTTCTGTAGCTTTTGAATATGCTTTGTGGACAAGGAAAAAAATTCAGAATTATTTCCTTCTTATTGGAAAGTGCAATATTGCTGTTGGTATGTTCCCCGGCTTGTCTGGACCTCGCTGCTGAGCCAAACAGTGGCTGCTGTGGTGTTTCACCCCAGAATCACCTTTGGCCAGCTGGTGATACAGCTGGGACCACAGAGACAAGTCCGGGCACACTGGGGCTCAGGGGGAGGTGGGATGAGCTTCCTCGGGGATGCTCGCTCCAGGTTTTCCTCTGCAGGAGAAGCTTTAAGGCAATGGTGAAGTACAGGAGTCGGTTCTGATGGAGGGTTTAGTCCAAAACATTTATTCTAGCCGGTAGGGCCTCTGAATCTCATAACAACTCCAACCAAACCTCCTGACCGCGTGGTCGCTTCTCCTTTTAACTGGGGCAGAGGGGGCGGGGACAGGAACCCCACCAACCAGGTACAGGGGAGCAGGTCTTAAGGGACAAAAGACACCTGGATGGCCAATGTCTCTTCAGGGGCAAAGAGCATCTTTTTGAACCTGCCAATCACCGACACCCTTCTGGAATTCCAGGAGTGATACAGTGATTGGCAGGGGTGGGATAAGGAGGGATGATCACACCACAACACTTCTCATTCAGCATTTGCAGTCTCTGATCTGGTTTTTTTGGTTAAGCTCTTCTTTTGGGCCTCTTACCATAGCATTCCAGAGTCAGATTCCTGGGATGAAGGTATAAAAGTTTACTCCATTTGTAATTTCTCTCCCAGGACTTTAAGATTTGTTCCTAGAAAAAAATGTAGGACTGAGAACTTCCTCCTACACCCAGTGTGGTAGGGTCCTCCGTGAGTGCTGGTAGGTGCTCCTCAGAGCAGCACTGGCAATAACTCTCCTCCTGTTGTTGTGATGCCTCCAACAGGGATGTGATGGATGGGAGGATGTGTAGAAAGCTACTAAGTGTGAAGAATTTGTGAGGAAGCAGTGAATCTGGAGACTGACAGTGAGTCTTTACTTGAAGTCACCTCCCCAAGAGCTGATGATGAAGCTCTTGGTGACCTTGAATGTAATACTTGGCATGATTAGCCACGTTCATTTACCATCTGTAGAAAGGGGTAATTGATAGTTCACCAACAGACTGCCCTGGCTCATGGCAGACCTTAGGGGAAAAGGCATTGCATTTATCTCTGGCTATTTCTGAGCTAAATAAAAATAGATTGTGTCATATAACATCCTGATATTTATATTTCAGGAAGCAGAACTTAATTTCTTAATTAACCTGAATAAATAATTAAAATTGTCCCAAAAACTTCAAGAGAAAAAGCATTAAAAAAATTCTTAGTGTATGGAAATAAGATTATATTAAAAATAAAAAAGCAGATACTCGTGCATTGCCATTTGTTGCTGTTGCTGCTTTGTCTCACTTGTTAAGTGAAAGGAACATTTTCCCTTCTTCTATCTTGTTTTATGTTTATTACATCTTGTCACCTTGTAGCGCATCCAGCTAGATTTGCTAGAATTGGATGTTGATATTAATAATTACTTGTCTGAACTAAATGAAAGTGCTAATGAAGTCAAGGCCCCTCTGGGGATAAGGTCTGAGCTTCCAGTGCTATGAAGGTGTAGCTGGATTTTTATGAAGAAAGCTTACATTATCTCCCCAAAAACACTTCTCTCAAGTGATAATATACCGTATAATCTCCCTTAGCAAATAGTAGAGCAGCAAGAGATTTGTGAACATTGAGGAGGAAAAATGAAATTGCCGCAAACTACCCAAAGGCTATGGAGCTTAACTCAGCATGTGGCTGAACTGAAGGCAGTGCTATTTTAAATAATTGATAATGTTGTAAATGTACATGATGTGGTACAGGAAGAGGTCAGTGCCTAACACGTAGTAAGCCCTTGCCCTGAAGGGTTTGTAGTCTGATAGTGCAAGTTCAGGAGAGCCCTCATACCTCATCAGAGGAAGGGGCACAGCCTTTGGAAAACAAATGTCTGAAGGAGCATGGGGGTGCCAATTCAGAGATGATGCCAGTAGCTAAAAACAAGCGAAGAGGACCAGCCAGTAGCTAGAAACAAGCAAGAGGTGCCAGCACAAAGTCAGATACAGCTTGGAGGAGGCAATCAGACAATTCAGAACTGTGCCATTTTAAGCAGACTAAGACACATTGGTGATTCAGCAGCAATGCTGGCATGCCAGCAGGGCTTTGGGAGCTTGTGTGAAATGAGATCAGATACTCTGAACCCAAGGTCTGGTGTGATCGGTGCAGATGGAGAATCCTGCAGCTGAGCCCTCCTCAGCTCCGACATTGAGTGGCTAAGGCAGTGGGTGGAGGGCTCTGAAGATGACACTCGTTATCTGAAATATTAGGATGCAGGGAGTATTACGCCACAGGAGTGAGAAAACTTGTTTATATTTCTTACCACGTTACCCCTGGATGAGGTATGGTGTGACCTGTGATACTTAGTCCAGAGGGAAATGGTGACACCCAGAAATCTTTTATAACATAGTCCCAACCTTCCGGAGCTGTGCAAATGTGCCCTCCCCAGATCTCTCTTCCGCTGACTCTCACAGTGTGGGACACCTACTGACGGTATCGAAGCCTCAGGGGGCAGGGAGAGAGCTGCCAGTGAGACAGCTGGGTGCCATTACATTATTTACTCCTTAACTTTTGAACATAAAAATAATAATGAAATGAATGTTACTTGAAAGAGGGAGAAAACAGCAAGCAAACAAGTTTATTTTAGATCTGACAGGTTCAGCTCTAACACATTTGCATCTTAAACATCTGTCTATGTGTAAAGAATTTTCAATCATTTGGATGCACAGAATCAAATCCGCTTTGGTGCCATACTCAACAGCTGCTATAAGCATTTTCTGATACAAATAACTCATAGTAGTTAAGTAATTTACCAATATTTTAAGAAGAGCTGCTTTTGATAAAAAAAAACCCTTTTCCTTCTCCCCATTTAGCAGAGATTTTTGAGGACAGCTTTTAACACCAGTTTTTAAACAGAATTCCCCATTGCTCTCCATAGAGTCCCAGTTCTGAAGAGTGGTGTGGTACCACCATATGTCAATTTTTCAAAAATGTTGTATTTAACCAAGCAACAAGAAGTCAGTTTTGTGATATAGAACAAATGTAAAGACATATGGTGAGTAGACCTGCTGGGGGAATACCAAACTTTCTGGTATACAGAACAAAAATGTCTCAGTATTTTCACTGTCTACTGCCTAGTCTGCTTCCAAGAGAGCCTGTAGAATCAAAAAGACATATGGGGCAGAACACATCTTACTCATCTTGAGTCATCTACAATAGAAAGATCTATATCAGAACTAGGTGCCTTGGGCTAGCTTTAATATCAACAGATAGGCACTTTAAAAGGGCTTGATGTATCTCTGTTTCAGATGTCTGCGTTGGGATAAAATTTAATAGTTTTAGAAGAAATTATTCTTGGATTTTTGTTTTTCTTCTCCCATTGGGATTGGTTATGCAGAAATCTTAGGTCACTAATTCTGATGAAAACATCCCTAAAGTAAATATGAATGTTCAGAAGAATCCCACCTATGCATGAGATTTTTGGATTAGAGGGTGCTGAAAATGTCCAAAAGTGAAGATGCATGGAATGATTTCCACAGAATTTGGAAGATTCACTCTTGTGGAAAAAAAAAAAGGTGCACTGATCATTGAATATTTTCTGAAAATTTTGATTGAAATATTTTATTAAATTATTGTTTTATCGTAATACTTTCTCCTTAAAAAAACCCACCCAACAACCAAGAAATAGGTGAAATTGATGCAGCATTCCAGTGTTTGGTAGAATTTGGTGCTCTGATGGAATATAGGCCCCGATGTGTTTCTCTAACACTGTATTTTGCAATGTGAGGCCTCACTGTTTCAGAAAAATTCATATTACTTCTTGAACTTTGCAAGATATCCTAATGACAAGATGGAATATATGTAGCATGAGCTGATTTTAGGAAAGCTTGGAAAATGCATTTGCAAAGAATGTCATTGCCAGTATAACATTTTATGACTTAAACTCAGTTGCTAAAGTGGAAACCCTCTTTATTCTGTTAAAATAGTGCAACAATTTCTATCTTTGAGCTTCATTCTTCGGAGCAGTTCCAGACATGCACATCTTTTTACCACTGTTGTTCTTCTTGTGATGATGATGGAAATTTAGCATTCTTGGTAGAGAGGAATGAAGGACTTGTCTGGAGCCAAAAATAACTAATGAGGAAGCAAGGAGAAGGTTGATAATACCTTCCCCCTGCATGGAACTAGTACAGGCACTACTGTGGCTTAAGCTGATATCCTTTGTTAATAAAATTTTTTAACTCTACTAGCTCCCCTCAGCCTCTCTTCTTTAAGTCTCACCAACTTAGACTGTACTTTTTCCAAACAGTGAGGAAACATTAGGAACTCTGTGCCTCTCTCCCCACGAACAGCCATGTGTTCTGCATTTCTGAAATTGTATTTCAGCAGATCAGGGAGGAAGAGGCCACAATATTGATTTGGAAAACTGCATTACATTAATGTCAGCTATTCTCTTTTTGGTTTAATTATCAAAAACAGTCATGTCTACAGATCTGTTCTTGTATCTGTGGAAAATTGAAACTTCACTGAAAGCAAAATTAAAGCCCTGATTGCTTAGGCAGTCAATGCAATATCCATTTACAACGACATTTCTTGTAGCAAGAGTAAGGAATTCTATAAATAAATGAAAATACAAAATGTTACACTTTTCAATACAGAATGTATCAACAAATATTAATACCTCAGTACAAAAGCATCAGGGAGGCAAAAGCAGCTACACCTGGGAAAACAGAGATGATGTGCAGAAGGCACAAAGATAAGGCCCACGCCTGCTAGACTTCTTTGCACAGGAGTTTCCTGCTGGCCCAGCAGGATTTCAGCATGAGGACTATGGGTGAGGTGCCTAGATTGCGTGTTCCCTGAACTACACCTTTTTGTAGGTAACTTAATCTAAATGTATTATGCAGTTTGGTTTTCTGCCTTCATGGGATCCCTGTGAGCATTGATAAACTCACAGCATAAGAAGTGTCTGGTCTAATTATCCTTCTTGGAACCAGAAGTGTGAAAGCCTGTACTGTTCAAAATCAGTAGAATTTACAGCCCATTTACAGTAACTTTAATATTTGCTTAAACAATCCACAGTCTATCTACACATTGCATGTGCTACCATATAAACTAAACAAACGTCAGGAAATGACAAAGTGCAGCTCTTCAACATATGGGTAGAATGATTAGCTAGGAGGTTATTTTTAAATATAACCCCCCTTTATCTTAAAGTTCTTAAAGTTCCCAGTTATTTAGAGGAACATTTTTTGATGCTGCTGACTTTCTTTGGAAGCTGTCTGTGCACACTTCTGGACCATCCATGCAACATTCAGAAATGTATACTCCTGCCTAATTAAGTCGCCTGCTGACTATTTCTGACACACACAATTCTTCAACATAGCAAATTCAGCAATAAAAATATAGCAAAGTAAATAAAAATCACAGAATGAACTCTTAACCCCAAATATGAATATTTCAGATTTAATTGGGAAACACATTTAATTTTTTCCAATAGGATCAACCACAAATAAAACACAAATATAAATATTTGTTTGAAAAATGGTGCCTTGCTAGCAGCTAAGTCAAGGCCCTGCTAAATGCAGGGCAAATTTTGATTTTAGTTTGCAGCAAAATTTCTGGTGAAGTGAGAAGGAATACTACAGGTGGTAAAAAGGGCCTTTCACTCTATTAAACAAATGTTGTGTGTAAGGCTGCACCCCACTGAAGCTGGAGGGTATGAAAGAGAACTTTAAAAATAAGAGCTTCTATAAAAAATCATGAGATCATCATTTATAAGAAAGGCCCAGATAAAGTCTCTGACAGCCTTACTGGATAAGAATTTTGGAAGTGAAATATGTTTTAGAGATGGAAGTAATGATGACCCTCTCCTGGCCTGCCGACAGAGGGACAGAGATGGTGAGAACACAACTGAAAGGGCAATGCTTGAACAAGCTCTGAGAAGAGCCTAGCAAAAGATCTGTTCTTTGACTCACAGGCAGCAGAATGGTAACTTGTTTGGTAAATCCCTAAGTATAAACATCTGTCTTTTAAAGATGTTTGGAAGTAAAGACCTAGGACCTTGTCCAAGTGTTGGGGGTTGGGTCTTCTTGTAGAATTTTTTTCCCATAAATTGCCAGGGAACTGATCTCTGGGCACTTATGGATACTTAAGAAAGGCAAAAGAGGTGGCTGAGGTGGAGGGAGAGGGTGAGCACCTGGACTTCACTTCTCTTTGGGGGGGTGCTTGTCAGGAGAAGGAAACAGCAGGCTGTGGTTTCCAGACTTCGGGGAGATTTTTTCACTGGCACCACTGGGGCTGATTTGGGGTTTCCTGCCACCGTCTCTTTGCGTGTACCCCGGGAATTCTGAACCTTGTTCCCCCTCGCTGTCCCTTCGCTCCTGCTCCGAGTGTTCTCCACGCCTCAGCCCGCACCCCCTGCCTGCCGGGACTCGTGCTGCAGCTCCAGCCACCGCCGGGGAGCTCCTGATCCATCTCCAGCATCCCGGGACTCTGCACCACAGCTGCCTGTGTCGGGAACTGCACCAACGGGGAAAGGGTGCCAGCGGCAGAGAAAACTGGGACTGTTTCCCTGGTTCTATCTGTTGTTCATCTCACAGTTATTGTTGTTCTGTTCTGCCTTGCTAAACACAAGTAAAGAACTGTTATCCATATCCTCACATCTTTGCCTGAGAGCCCCTTAATTCTAAAATTATAACAATTTGGAGAGAGGAGGTTTGCATTCTCCATTCCAGGAGAGGATCCTGTTTGTCCTTAGCAGATACCTGTCTTCCAAACTAAGACACCAAGGTTTCTTATAAAATCAGTAAAGCATCTTACTTTGGATAATGGCTTAGTTCAAGAAGCCATAAGCAAAATCAATCAGATTATTGCTTAATATTTCAGTGAAGATCTCCTCAGACCACATGGGCCAGCAATAATGCAATGCATGCTCAGAGCTCCTGTCATCCAGGTATCAAAGTTACTTTATTAGAAATCATATAAGCTTCAACAGATGAGCACTATAATTTAAAAGATGGACAGGCAATGTGCATGTATGCTAAGAGAATGATACAATTAAACATCCATTTAAAGACAGAACCAGGACATAGCCCAGCCTTCCTGACTCTCAGTCTCCTTCCAATACCATCTGGATAATTTTCTTCTTTGTTCTTTGAAATAAATAATTCAGCTGTTTGTCAATATTGTATGGCAGTTGTCTCCAAAATTTGTGGATAAAATACCGTGCTGGATTTCCAGAAAATATGATATAAATGCCATAGGCCTGGGGGCACTCACCTTTTTGTAAACCTTCAGTGGTATGTACTGGATTTTCAAAGGTTCTGCAGCTTAAACACAACCGAGAGCCACACTTGTTTTTCATCTCCTCACCAGTCCTCTTCCCAGCATTCCTCTAGGACAGTATTGGCACAATTGTCCTGGTTTTACTACTGTCTTCAACAGTGCTTTACCCAAAGGAGTATTTGCTGCTGCCAGTTCTGTGGATTTTTTTTTTTTTGCTGTGTTGTCAACACTTCATAAAGGGACTGAAACATGGTGAAGGATCTTGCCACCACCTACTTTTGACTCATGTGTTTTTCTCCTCTTGCATATTTGTAGGTTATACATTAGAGTACAGTCAATAGGTCAAAAAACCATGAAGAGACTAAGCCATTTTTAAATAATACCCTTTGAAATGTCTCCTGTAGTTGAAGCAATGTTAGTTAAATATAAGTACCGAGACACAAAATGGTGAGAGTGGGCTTCCTTTTTGAGCCCCTGTATGTACACTTCTCAGGGAGTTCATACAACCCACTAATGGTGAACTAATGGGACAGAGTTTGTGGCAGCCAGCCTCCTGACCTACCACACTGCCCCTGCCTCTTGATGGCTATGTCACCACAATTACAGATCCGGAGATTTTTTTAAAAAGGAACTGTGATACTTTAATATACATGATTTGATTTTTAGCAGAGGACATTGTTGATAGAGGTGACTTATTACAAATTTTCACATTGCATGTGGTTGACCCAAATAGCACAAATTCAGATTCTGACTGAAACGTACTAAACTGCGTGTTTCTGGCCCATCACTACAGTTTACAATTGCTAAAAATATCACTGCACTGCACAGATGGTAGAGATCATTTAGTCCAAAAGAGTCATGAAGAAACAAGTTTTAATGATAACATGGGATTATTTTTTTTCATTTTCCAATAGTCTTGTAAGGTGACTTTAACAAAGAGGATTAAGAGGAAAAAAGTGCTGACAATCTTTGTGTGGATGGTAATGCTCTAGTCAGGACAGCTGTCAATTATTTTTATCCATCTGTCTCTGAACTTTAGGAGAACTTTTTCCAGGACAGCTTCCTGCCAACACATCAGCCCTGCACAGTAGCTCCTCAGAGCAAACACAGACCTTTTTGGAGTCAGGGAGAAGATTACCTCTGTTTCTGTGAGAGAGTTAAAAATACATACTGAATGCGGTGTCCCTAGTGTGACACAGTAAGGTTGTCTCTTCCATGCAACTCTAATTCCCTCCTACTTGCACTTTCAATGATTTGGGTTGTGCTTTAACCTGGACATCTGGCAAACACATGGATAACCAGACTAACAGGGTCAAATCCAGGCATCTATCTGGCCTGACTTCAGGGTTGTTTCTGAAGCTGGAAGAATGTGAAATAGTGATGGCTGACACAAGTTTTCCCTTATAAAGGACAATAGAGATAATAATCAGAACAATTATGCAAAACTCACTAAAACTTTCAGGAATTTACAAGTAGGTACTGGTAAATATTCAAGTAGCAATTGGTAGGATTGCAAGAGCAAGTCCTTTTTTAATCCAAACAAAGCAGAGTACAAACACCAAGGGACCATGCAAAAAGTGGTTACACTGATACAAAAAAAGGTGCAGCCGAAGCAAGAAGTGGCTGTTGAATGTTAGAAAATCCAGTGTGTTAAGGAAGATCTATGAAAATAAGTACAAACAAACAACAAAAGGATAAATAATATTGAGAATAATATTCTCAAGTTGTAGTTAAATCTTTACAAACATCAGAAGGTACATCCAGAACCTTCTTATTGACTTGTAGACAGAAAAAGCTGCTTTAGAAATATTGGAAGACTCTGTGTTTATACTGATTTTATGGAATCTTTTTCCTCAGCAGTTATTTGTCCATCTGTTTCCATTTCAGTTTTTGACTATATAGCTATTTTTGATTCACAGCAGGTCAAAACTAAGGGGGTCTCTTTGTTGTGTTTGTAATGCTCTAAGGGAGTGTCTCTGTCAGTACCTTCCCTGTGCCTGGCTGGGGGTCAGGGAGAAGCATGGCTTATCCTCTCCCTATCTACCACCTCCCTCAGGACTGAGAAGCCCATTTGTGTCTCTGACTGTACCAATACTCATGGCCTCCTGCTATCTTTTCTAACACATGCCTCCATGCTCTGTCTCATGCTGTCCCAAACACTTAAGAGAAGCTCTCCCTGAAACATTTGCATAGCTGCCTCATAATGTCTCTTTAGTTCTCCTTTAAAGCTCTCCTTTTTTCATATTATCTCCATGAGTTTGCATGAGACTGATTAGACTGACAAATATTTGTTTTATCACTTCCTTAAACTGGTTCTCATCTTCTTTTCTGCCTATCTGCTGCATCTTTTCCTAGCTTTAAACTGTAGGGTTTTGAGAGACAGAACTGTTTTCTCATGTTCTGCTTAAAGAAGGTCTGGTACAAAGACCGTCATTCCTGGCATGAACACCTCTTGCCTCTCTGGCACACTACAGATCAGCTGTGGTAGTGGTTAATACATTAGATTAATTTATTTTCTGGATTTAGGTCTCCCCATTGAAACATCCTTATGATCAGTACCAAAGTTTTAATAAGGGCTATGGAGGCCCTGAGAGATGAACCATGGTCTGGTGTACTTGTAACACCTGGATGATGCAGGAGGCTTGTGTGTTCTGCACAGAATCCTCCCCATTACTTTCATACTCAATTTCAGGATTAATGAATTTAGTGTCAAACACATCATACATCCCTTTGGGGATTATCTGACAAGAAGCATCTAAGGACTAGACCCTAAAGGGCATTTATGTTCCTAATTCCTATTTAAGTGATCAATAGACCCCAATTCCAATAGGAGGGGAGGTTTCCAAACATGACTTGTTTTTAAAAACTGGTACTCTCTTGTCACTCAGACATCATACAATCAGACAGTAAATTGAAGACTTGTAAAACTTTCATTTTCCTAAAAAATTACAAATTTTCTAGTTACATTACAGCCCTTGTGCTAAGAGGGCACACTTCCCCTCTTTTCAGGGGTGCATCAGTCGGTATCTGTGGAGGAATCTGAAACAGTGACTGTGTTGCCTCAGCAGTTCTTTTGCAATCCAGCTTTGCATTGAAATGCATTTGAGTCACAAAAATCAATTGTTACAGAAACTATGGTTTGTTGTGGGAAGGACACAACAGTGAAAAAGGATTGTGGGTGAGGATGGGTGACAGGCTAGAAGCAGGATATGATCAGTGGAGAACGGACTCTCTGGGTCCTCATTAAGCACATGCAGGTTTTTGCAGATGGACTGTGTTACTGTCAACACCATGGGCTCTAATCTTATTGTGCACCCTTGTTTATCAGATCCTGAGTGCTAATGCAAGATAACTGTCCTTAGATCAAACACAGACGAGCAGCTTTGCTAAGAAGAAAAAGGTCCAGCTGGAGCAGTTTCCTTCTGAACTATGGCAAAGTGGTGGTGAACAGCTTCAAACATTTTTAATAAGAAAAGTTTTGAAGCTCTTTCCTAGTGATCCATCTATGAATACAGGCATAAGGGGTCTGTGAAACTAGTCAATTAAAATCTACCAGCCATATCTATTGACCTGCCTGATCAGATCTCAGATTGCTTGGGAGGCTCAGTGCACACTGCTGTAGCTGTCAGCAGCACCCACAGCCCAGCCCTACCAAGAACGAACCTGGGGGTCAGATTTCCCGGGTAAAACAAAGACATTCTGGATTACCAGACCCCTTGCAGAGCTGATACACTTTCTTTTTATATGTACAAATTCAACCCTGAAACCCGACCCTTGAAATGTTACAGTTTACTAGAACCTGAAGGGCTTGCTGTTAGGTAAATACAACTAAGACATATGTACCTGAGTCTGTTTGACCCCTGCTAATATTTTTCTGGGTTGGGTTAAATTTTGTGAGCATAATCAGCTGCTTTTCCTCCAGGATGAACCTAAAAAAAGCGACCCGCTCATCTGGAAAGGAAGGAACCTCCACCTCTACTGAAGTCACAGTGGAATTGGAGTGGGAATGCCCAAGGGTGTGCTGAGGCAAGAGGACAGTGCAGGAGATAACCCTGTTGTGCATCTGTGTGTCTACAAGGACTTCAGCAAGAAAGATTACAGAAATCCTAGAAAGACATGAAAGATATGAAAGACATGAAGACCACAGGAAAAGCCTTAGATCCTTAAGGAGAGCAGAGTAAGCAAGGTTTCCTGACTATTAAGCATTTTGGGTGCACTAACAGTCTTTCTGTCTCTGCCCTGCTTCTCCAGGGACCAGACCTTTACCCATGGGCCCCATTTTGGCTTGTGCTTTTAGACTTCCATCTGAGCTGTGATGCTGGTCTGCAGCTATGCCTGGCCATGGACCCTCTTGGCCCTCACGGACCCTGGCCTTACGACTGGCTTGCCCTTGGACCCACCTGTCCACCACAGAGGTGCCAGGGATCTGAATTCTTGGTGGAACCCAGCTGCCCCTGGCTGCCCTGCTCCCTGCCTGGGATGAAGTCCTACCCTGCCCATCCCCCTGATGAGACCCTGCAAGCCCTGGCTCCCAGGGAGGTGCTGGGCCAGTAGCACCCTGGGGAAGCCCTGGTGGGAGCATGGGACCACAACTCCACAGCTTGATTGCAGCTGCACTCAGGGAAGCATTGCTGTGTAGGATCTCTGTAAACAGGGATCTCTTGCATCTGGAAATGTCTGCTTTTGTCAGTTATCTCTCAGACAACGCACAGAATCCTGAATTTTGTGTAAAGCAGAGTAGAAAAAGCAGTGTAGAGCAGGTGGCAGTGGTGCCACTGTGGTGCTGTATGTGCATGCTGACAAGAATGTGAGTGGTGCATGTTTCAATGGGAGTCCTCATTCTTTGTCTCGATATGTTCTTGCTTTGGTCTGTTCTCACTGAAGAAACATCGACGCCCAGTTCTTCAGCCTAACATGGCTAATAGCTGGTTAACAACTCCTGTTAAAGTAGTGGCACCTCAGTTGCTCAGTGAGGTCTTAAGCAGTACGAAACACAGGCAGAGACCAATCTTTAGGCTGGTCCTCACTGTTACCTTTCACGGTTTGGTTTAATTAGCAAACCAGAAGAAGCCTTACCTACTTTTGTTCACATTTTTTCCTTCATGGTTCATGGTTCATGGTGCTTTGCAGAACATTGGTATTTTTTTTCCTTACATTGTAAAAAAAAAGGTGGTTTTGTTGTTGTTTTTTTTTTTGTTTGTTTGTTTGTTTGGGGTTTTTTTGTTTGTTTTTTTTGTTGTGGTTTTTTTTTTTTTTTTTTTTTTTTTTTTTACAAATCAGCTCATCTTTTCTTTTTTTCTAGTTGGAAGTAATCTTTAGATTTTCACATTCATTACAAGCTCCACAGCACTGAGGATCTTTGCAGAGGGATTTGATTGTGCTCATACTTACTGGTGTGAACTGTATTGGTTTCTTGATGTATTTTTACACTTTACATTTGGTAAATAAACTTTTTAAAAATCATGTTTAGGACTGTTTCTCAAAGCTGCATGGAGCTACGAAGAAAGAGTGGGTCAGCAGTAAGGAGAAGTGGTGGAAATGGCAATGCTTGTGGCTTGCATTGCCAGGCAATTCTCAGATACAAAGATACAGCAGTCCCCTGAGTACCTGGAGCCATAGGAGTCGATAGAAGGCGAGGCAGAAAGGCAGAGCTGTTCAGTCAGTCAGTTCATAACATAACAGAAAAGCAAAATGGAGATGTTGCCACTTCACTGCAGGTGTCTAGAGCATTTCATGTCCCCTGATGTGGTGGGTACAAGCTGCTGGAGTCCGAGTTGCTGCTGGGCAATTCTTGAAAATTCTTTAGTGTGCACTGTGTTGCTTTTGTTGGATTAAGGCATTTAGACAGAGATCAGTATGGTGAATTTTGTCAGAAGGCCTCTGAATTAAAGGGTTGAAATATGTGGGTACTAACTCTAGAGGAACTGGTTTCTGCAATTTTTGTCGGGGCAAATGGCCATAATTCTAAGGGAGAAATTTGCTTACTGCCTTAGGCTGTGTTTTGAAAGGTATTTATGTGCTGAAAGATAGTTTTAAACTTTTACTAAGACTTTCAGAAATATTGCCTCCTTCATAAAATCTTACTAGGCACTCATCTGGTTTGTTTGGTACTTAAATATCTTGGAAATCTGGCAATGTGCAGATAATAAATGCAGAAGAATAATGGAAGTTCAGATAAAAAAAACAGTAATTTTTTTACAGTATTAGGATTGGTACATTTATTTGTAATTATACAAATAAGTCAGGATCTTTTACAAGGTGCATGGAACTAAAAGGTAAAAATAAAAAATGGACAACGAAAAAAAAGAGATAATAAAGAGAATGGAGAAAGTGCAAAAACTGTACTTTATAAATCATGCAGATTCAGATGATTTATTTCTGCTTTTTTTTATTTAACCTTTTCTCTTGGGAATTATTAGACGAATGTAGAATTGTAAATTGAATATACAAATCTATCTACATTTGCAGAATGAGAGATCTGAAATCACATAACCAACATTCTTCAATCTGGTAAGGACAGTTACTCGTTCAAGAAAGTTAAATATATCCTGTAATAGTGAGCAAATCAAACTGAGGTGTTCTAATCATGACTATAAGCCTCCAGTTTCATTGGCTTTCTTTTATTTTCTTTCAAGGGTAAGAAATAGAATGGTTCTTGAATATGTAGATCAGTATAATTTAATTAGCTTTTATGACCAGGAATCCTCAGAGATAACCATAAAAGTCAATTAGACTGAGTTAAAATGCAGCCATTTTCCTGAAGCTTCTGTGAAAGAACCCTTACTTATTCAAGAAAATGATAAAAGTCTAGATATCTAGATAAAATATAAAGAATAGCCACATTGAAAGACATGGCTGTTGTTGTTTATAATATAACTGGCTTCTTTCTTCACTATTCCAGTGAAATGCAATGCAAGGTACACATCATACCTTGAGTTTTATGCTGTCCTGGCCAGCCAGTGTTACGGTATGATCTTGCAGTCTGTTTTAAATTGGATTTGAGGAAGCTTTTAGCAAAGTGTAGTGCCTCAGGGCAAAAGCCAATTATCTGCAGGAATCAGGAAAGGACCATGTCCCAGCTGTACTCCCCCTCCCAACTCCAGATGTTACACACACACAGCTGGCTGAGCACACAGGAAGATGTGCAAATAGTTAACCACACAGTCAGATGATCACATCTTAATTGATGCCTTCTTTCCTCACCCTTTCCCCTCTGTATTGTAATCAGATCTTCATCTATGTTAACCTTACAAGCAGCGCTGAGGTGGCACCTGGTGACCATCCAGCTTGGTCTGTGTCCACCCACGCTCCCACACGGCCACAGTGAGTCTTTGCATTATTGGCTCTCTGCCTCGAGATGAGGTTGCCTCCTATGAGTTTCCAGTGCACCCCAAACTTCTTGGAAACCCCAAAGGTTTCTGCTGAAGCAGAAGCTTTTGAGGGCAGGAATCACAATTACATTTTGGTGTCTCTAATGAACATTACAGACATATATGACTACATTACAGAATATTCAATATTTAGTTTTAAATTTGCATTTTTTCCTCTGAACAACATATTCCGGACATTCCAAAGAGCATGCTTCTACTTTTACTTGTCCTGTTGAAGTACACGCCCTTATAAATATTAGTAAACCTCTTAATGCCAGGAATGTCTTATATTATTCCTGCAGGTATGGATTACCCAAAGCAGAGGCGAGGAGGGGTCAGCAGCCCAAAGCTACAGGATCTTGCCCACCAGAAATTTGGTCTTTAGAGAAGGAGGGGCAAAGCAGCTGGGCAGCTTTCCTATTGCTGCCACACACATCTGGCCCTGAATTCCAGCTCAGCCTTATTTATTTCAATTAGCTCATTAGACGTTTCAAGCCTCCATGCTTATCTCAAAAACAAATATTTGCTGTACAGCATATCACACTACCCAGTATTATGTTCTCTGCATAAAGAAAGTCCTTGCAAAACACACCACAAAGAGCTTGTTATAAATCTATTGTGAGAATCTTCAGTCAGTCTTTGCCTGATTTTATAGGATTAAAGTTTCAGAATTGATGCTGCATTACTGTGGTGTTTCTGTGGAAGTTATTGCATTTCATAATTATGTGTTCAAGTTTTAAAGGAGAGAGACAAGTGTGAAGAAAGCAGGACTCTTATCAATTTGCTCATAAGAACAAGCATTGTCTCAAAATCTCAAGTTCTTACCTTCTTGTTTAAGGCATAAGGAAAAATATTTGAGAGCAACCATGGCACTGATTTGATGTTCCCTTGCATTGACGTAGTTAATCTGTCAGCAATTCCATCAGCAAACCTATTTTTCAGACCTGTTAACTGTGGTCTGAAAATCAATTCCATACTTAATCATGGACAAAGGGGTGCATTCCATGTTCTGCATGCCAGCATTACACATATATCACTTGGAGAATAGATTCCAAGGTCTCAGACCATGAGAAATTTAATGCTTACAATATTTATGACAGAATAGCACCATTGTGCTAAAGAGTGTGGAAAAGTAGACAGAATAGGTGATTCAAATGCAAAATAGTTTGAGCATCTGTCTAAAATTCCTTGGCCTTCAGCCTTATCATACAATCCAAGGCATGTAAAAATTGTGCTGGAATTTGCCTCTTGTCATATCTCATTTCTTAATTATTAAGCATGTTTGGTATGGTACAGTTCCTCTATAATAAAGTCTATCATTATCTGACAAACAGAATTCCTCGTGCTATTGTCCTTGTAGGTAGTCAATACCTGATAAGGGCCAGGGCTGCAGCAGGGCCTTGAAGCTCTCCTGTGTGAAATGGCATCACCCTGGGGCAGTGCTGGCACTCACAGAGCTACCAGGCACTGCATTTTCAACTCCTTATTGTTTTCTTCGTGAAGGAACAAATCCCATAGCCTTCTGTCCAGCTGGACAGACTGGGGGAAGAGGACAGGACAGTGATCCTTTGGCAACAGCAAATGCCAAAGCCTTTGGAGCAAGGGGCTGGAGATAAAACTGGCAGTGATACCAGGTCAGGACACCAAAATTACTAAGGTTTCTGCACTTCTCAGTACACTCAGGGAAGCAGACTGAAGAGCAGAGCTTAGAGAACATACTGCATGAGCAGGAAAAGAACACCCGTCCTCCTCTACCCCTGCTTGCCCAAACCCAGTTTCTCAGGATGGGTCTAAAAAAAAAAAGTCTGAGACACATACGTGAAGCACTTCTGCACCTGTTTATTCTTAAGCTTTCCACTTGATTTTAACTAAGGAACCCCCCAAACTAGGATTAGTGAAACAGACAGTGATAAAAATTTTCATCTCTGTAAGAAGCCCTAGGCTTAGCACCAGTGCAGCCCTTGGTAGATACAGCCTCTTTCAGTTTTACCATCACCACTAGCATTGTGTGCCCCTCCTTTTTGTTTCTAAATTTGGGTTTGCTTGCCTGTTTTTCCAGATAGGGTTTGTGAGGCACCACTTTTCCACTGATGCTTGTTGGAGTGGTGCCAGCTCCTGGCCATGCGTATCAGTCACAGTCCAGGACCTCTGTGCAGTACCCAAAAACTGTGACAAGATACATCCAAATTAATGGCTTTTCACTTCATCAGTTTTATAATATTCTGTGCAAGTGCAAAACAGCCTCTTCAGTTAGAAAGGGAGTGAAAGAGGCGTGAGGCTCAAATACAGGTGAGAGACACACTCTCTGTCCACCACAAGGTCTGAACCCCCCCACATGAATGTGTGGCCTAGCACAGGGCCAGGCAGTAACTCCAAAGCTGTGCAAGGAAGTGCCAGGAATACTTAGTGACCTCAGGTCCCTGCAGCATCTTTGCCAATGTGCCTTTAGCCGCAGGGATAACCAAGCTGCACGAGCTCTGCTGTGGTGCAGCAAAGGGATTGACTCAGGGACATGCTGAGCTCTGGCAGCATCACTGAGTTCATATGAAATGTAGGCTTTTCTAAACTGAAAATTGTATTTGGGGGCTTCCTGGGAATGTCTGTAGGGTGCTTAACTTTAATTTAGCTCCTGGGGAACCAGGCAGGATGGCGTCCTGGGAAGGAGAGAAAGGTGGGCTAGTGCTGTGGGTACTTCCGTGGATGTGATGCTAATTTATCTTCATCTGCAGTTTGTGTTACACAGCAGCCAGCAGACTGGGGCACCCGAGGTGCAGGCAGACCCTCTCAGCTACAAGAGCCATTCCCTCCAGTGCAGAACTGATGCTGGTAGCTGGGAGTGGTGACTGTGCTGGTTGAGCAGCCGGCCCTGCCTTGCAATGGGGTCCTTCCTGCTCCTGGCTCAGTTCCCTTGAGGCGGCTCCCACTCCTCACAGCCACTGTGGGCCCCTCAGGGCTGCTGTCAGCTGCAGTCAGCACTGGGCGAGCTCCTTCCCTGCTGCCTCAGCTCCGAGCACTGCAGTGCAGGCAGGGGTTCCTAAGCACCTCTTCTGCAGAGGTGGTGAATTTTGGCAGAGGCCAAGGCAGAAAGCTGGAGGGAGCCCTTATTGATGGGGATATAATTTTTCCAAGGCAGTCAAAAACCTTATACAGGAATTCTACAGTTCTATCTCATCTTTAATGCCAGCTGTGCACAGCAATAGAATCTAGCACCATATAATCTAGCAGTATTTTCTAAAAAGAAAGACTGGGGATATTAAAAAAAAAAAATCTTAGAAATTAATTTCTTTTGAAGCCAACTAACTGAGCACTTGCTAACCTAACTTTATAAAAAGAGCTGTATGCTTAACCATGGGCCATCCCACCCCACTAAGCTTTTAAATGAACTGGAAATTATTGCTCTTTAATGCCTTGACCTCAGGGCTCAAAGGGGGATCTGGCAGTAGCCCCATACGAAAGCCCAGGTGGGAAACATTTAATTTCCAGAGATGTAACTCCCACGGTATTCAAGAAGAGGAATTGCTTCAGATATTGCAAGTTGAGTTATTTGAATTGTGAAGCTTTGCCAAAGTAGGGCTGAAATACAAATAAATAATTAAGTAAATAAATATGTCTCTCTCTCCTTTTAAATGCACTAGTTGGAGGGTAATATGGACAAAAATAAAGGTCCTATAGAAAAAAAAAGCTGCCGTGTAAGCCTAGTTGAGAAGGTCCTTTAGTTTTATCGCAGAATCTCTTGTCCAAAGGTCTATGTAAGGCCTGGCTGTGTTTGCTGTGTACAGGAGCCCACTGTTTGCAGGGGGAGGAGAGGGTCTAACCTGCATTGCCTGGAGTGGGAGCACACACTGCTGCAGTCAGCCTGAGACACTCTCCTGTGCAAATGCATTAGCTCTTGGGTTCATCTGTGACCTCTTGAGATATTCTGTCTTTACCACTTATGCTTTGCCCATTCCTATCCTAGGAGGAAACCACGAGTCTTTCCCATTGTGAATTAAATTAATGGAAAAATAATCTAGGAGAAATTGTCTGTTCTTTGGCTGATTACCTTTAGTTGTCCTACTAGCCATGTTGGGGGTTCAGGACTACTGAAATAATGATCAGTAATCTAATTAATATGCTTAGTGTACTAGACCAGACTCTAAAGATATATTCAGCTTGCCACAGCATGCACTTTTAAATTTTTTACTCAGCAGTAACATTAAAACAGTCAGACTTTCAGCCCTGCAAACTGTGGATAATGAATTTCTTTCATCCCAAACAATTTACTCCCCAGTGTATTAAAACACTTAACCAGATCAGTTGTATTTGTAACATTGCATGCTCTTACATGCAGAGCAATGGAAAAAATAGCAGTGTGCAGTAATGATTATTTTCTTGGTAAATGTTTTTTTTTTTCTCAAAATGATAGGGAAAAAGTCACATATTTCTCAGTCACAAGTGAGCACTGTTTACACAACCAACATGAATAATGGTAACAAGTATATTCCCTGCTGCCCTCACTTTCTTTGGATGCTATCCAGCATTGACTGAAGTCAGGGGGAGCACTCTGTTGTCTTCTCTGGAGCAAGATGGGATTTGCTGCCTGCAGTCAGCATTCCCCTCAAACAAGCATAGCTCTCAAAATGCAGTGCAGATCGAAAAGTCCCACGGAGATGGCAGAGCTCATCGTACTCAGGGTTAGTAGGTTCACCCTCTGGGCCCCAAAACAGGGTCAAAGTTAGGAGAAAGGGAAAAAAAAGTGTTTTAAAATAAAAATTTGCATGCTTTTTTCCCTGCCATTCTAGTTTCTGAGGCATTTAGCTATATTTGGTTGTATTTTTAGGCTTCATTCCAAGAGCAGATTGAAGAATCAAAAACTTTGTGAAATGGAAGTTAGGATTTACGCATGATCACTTCACTTCAAAAGCTTATGTTCAGAAAGAAATACCCCGCCCTGCCACACTTGTTAAAATACAAATGTTTTGTACAAATGCAATTTTAAACTAGCCATGTAAATCTGGTTTCAAGAATATAATTCTCTACTTTTAAAATTTGATACAACAGCACAGAAATGATTTAAGGAGCCCATTCTTTAATCATGAGTGGAGTTCCATGTTCTTTTGCCAACATACATGGGATTAGGGTTCAGTTACAATACACATACACAATTTTTCAAAGCAACTTCCAGGAATATAGTTAATCATTCGAGCAAAATGGAATTTAGGGACAAGCCTTCTGCCCTTAAAAAAAAACGTAAAGGAGCAGGGTTTGGCCTATGGGAGTGGGATTCATCCTGGGTGAGGGGTGATGTGGACTTGAAACAGGCCCAGGTCATCAGCCTTTTACTGTAGCAGGACCACGGCAGCTTTGCCTGAGCAAATAAGAGCTCACATGAACTTATGCATGGTGTGCATCCATAAGGGAAAAGATTTGGCTTTGGATGCCAGCCTCTTCAGTCCTTTGGGCTTTCTGGGGTGGTTTCTTTTGATTTCAAAGTATGTCAGCTGGGTTTTTTCATGCAGTTGTAAAAACAGTGTGGGTTGATGAGAGTCACTCCCCATGAGGTGAGCCCTGGAAAACCTGCTCAGTCAATGGTAGGAATTTTTATCCCATTTTGACTGGAGAGAGATTAAATTGTCAGACTTTTCCCCATCATCAGCATCCTTGTTGTGGAAACACAGTGGTCAATTTTTATTGTGGTTCGGCACAGCTGTCCTCAGTACTGCATATTTCCTGCTTGGCATCCACCTTCCTCGCTTTTAAAGATCATTATTGGTAATCTGCTGTGAAAGAGAATATCGAGCCTGTATGTGTTGACCACCCAGCTCTATACATTCCCATTGTTAGATCTATATACTTCTGCTGTAATAAAAGCATTGGAGAGCAGAACATATGATAAAGTGCTCTTGAGGAATACACTGAATTTTAATCTTTGACTTACAGCTCTTTTAGCACTATTTCTTCTGAAGCTGTGCAAATATCTGTGCAGCTGTATATTTTCAGCACATGCCACTGCAAAATAAATTATTCAGGATTGTTAGATTACTTATAAATGACACCAATCAATTAACACCACAGCCGGCAGTCTTTGGGGCTTTTGTCACAGGCAAGGATGGTACAGCTCTCAACTCCATGTTTCCCAGTCTGAAGGATTATGGTAATGACATCTTATTTTTGTTGAATTTTTAATTGATGAGTAGTATCTCTGGACTCACAGTGATAACATTAAGACTAGTGAGAATTAATCTCTTGAAGGGGAACACGATACAAGCAGAGCTGTCTTTCTGCAAACAAAAAACCCCTCATTTACACGTGGCACAGAGCAACCAAGTGAGTTTGCTGCTGTCAGTTGTCAGAATCTTTCACAATCCTTTGCAAAGAAGATTTGTGCCTTTTCCTTACACAGGACCGCACAAGCCTTTGAGGAGACCACACACTGACATGTGCTTCAGTGCTGTCCTGTAACAAGGTGAAAAAAGTAGGGTGATTCCAGGTCATGCAAAACACAGTGAGCAGCAGCCTCTATTGATCCCTGGGCTGAAGATGCCACTTTTCTTTTTGCAGGCTGGAAATGACCCAGGTTCTTCTGCATCACTGACATTTCCAGTGTTTCTGCTGGTGCTACCAGCAAGGCCACTGGATAGCAAGGTCTGCAACCCTCTCACACAGAAACAAACCCTTATGTTGGCTACAAAGCCACAGAGACATGAAATACAATATTTGCTTCCTTTTTGGAATGAATAAACGTGGGATCTCTTTGTCCTTCCAAAACACCCAGCTCCTGGGCAGATCGTGCTGGGGTGTGCTCATGGTGTGGGTAAAGGGTGATCCATG
The DNA here is from genome assembly GCA_032173965.1 of Sitta carolinensis. Taxonomy (NCBI): domain Eukaryota; kingdom Metazoa; phylum Chordata; class Aves; order Passeriformes; family Sittidae; genus Sitta; species Sitta carolinensis. The sequence goes on along the minus strand of JAVUNC010000005.1, from coordinate 33,681,237 downwards.
CAGAGACCTGCACCTAAACACTAGCAAAGAATAACACAGATGATCAGTGTTTGCCATGTTGCTTTAAGGAGCAGTAAAGCTTCATTATGATGGATAAATACTATTATCATGCATTAAACATTTGTGGCTAAAGACAGAGTCATCCAATACCAAGTTTTTCAATACAGGTTGAACATGTCATTGAACTGTTTGTTTCATATTAAATCTTCCTAGCCCCACAAACTAAAATCAGGCTGTTCAGAGTCCAGCTTCAAAAAGTCACTGAGAATAGTTAAAAAAATATACATTGTATGCTGACATGGATTGATTCATTAAGGGTGATAGTAGAGCCTGAATTGGAAGGTGCAGTGAAGATGATGATGAATTTTAATGTGGCCAGTGGCTACTGTTCACCAGATATGAAATTGGAAATCAATACTAGCTATTAAATACAAATGGATGCTTTATATCTGAAGCAGTTGTCCATTCCCAATCTTTCAGTGTGCCATGGGGATGCTGGAATGAAGGAAGGAAGCCCAGCCTTGCAAGGGTCTGGCAGTGCTTCTGCCTGTACTTTCTGTTCATAGCTGGGGTACATCTCACCCTCTGTGAAATGGATCCACAGCAAATGCTCCCAACTGCCCCCATGCTACATGTGGTGGCTCTACTGGGTCTAAATCTCAGTCTTCCTGTCTGGGAGCTGTATGAGTGCATCTGAACTGAAGCTCATATATATCTCTAGATCTCATGGTCAGAAAGAAAGTCTGTGAAGGGCAATGAGTGCAAAATGGATGCAATGATGCCTGAGCCCACTGGGACCCAGAAGATTAGCCTAAGGCAAATTAGAATGCAAACTCTAAAAGCCAAAAGTAACTGATTGCTGCTGGAGAGTGTTGCTGGAGGAATATGACATCTCAGGACACCCTACTGTGGCCCAGGAAAATGCTGATGGATGTTTTCATGGGTGCTAGCATGGTGCCAGGAGAGTGTGGCAGGTAAGTCTCTGCTTGCCAGAGAGGAAAACTCTCTTGTCAGTGTAGCTCTATGTAGCAGCAGAGACACTGCATGTCCTTGGGGGAGCAGAGAAAGCCTCAGGGAACTCTGTGTTGTATTTTGCCTAGGACATCAATTTGCTATTATCCAGCTGTGTTCCCATATAATGTAGAGACAAGGTGTTTTAGCCTCCTGTTGCCTTGCTTTCTACCATCCCTCTTTTCGACACATACACAGACAATTGAAATAACTGGACTATTTTGTTTCATTATAAAATATTAAATGGAAAGACAGACAGAAAGAAGACAGAAGTGTCTTCTTCCCCTATGGCAAAGCAACAAAGAAATAAGCATGCCAATCTCATTTAAATATTTGCTGGCTTTGTTGATACTGGAACATCGAGCTAAGTCCCTAATTAAAAGAGAAAACAACAAACACAGCTAGTAAACTATCGGTTTTCAAACAGTGTCTAGCAAAATGAGCACCGTATTTTAAATGTTCACCCTCTAGATCTCTCTAGTTTAATCAGTGATGTTTAACACGTCCTTTATGAAAATACTGTTTCTTTCTCCCGTGAAGGAGCAGAAGAAGGGGGAGAAGCTGTTCCTAGGATGTGAACGATAGATTGCACCTGTGCACTGGAAACAAACACAGATTCTCCTGTGTGAGCAGGATAGAGGTATTGCTGCAATGAGCTCTTCTTGGGTAAGTTAAGACAACAAATGGATCTAATTCCCAGTGGAGGGTCTGGATGACATGCTCACCCAACACAGGAAAGTCAGGAAGGTAAGAACAGGGTTATGGGATCTTCCAGCCCAGAGTCTGGCACTTAGCATCAGCCAGCATGGCCTTTTTGCATTAAGTCTACAGACAACCGCAGTCAACACAACTGGTTCACAGAGCTCAGACATCAGCTGTAGTAAGAAGGGACAGAAATGCACCAGCTGCACTACCTTATTTTTTCCTCTGTATCAAAACTTGTCTGACTTCTGAGAAGCATCTCCTTTTATGTACTGTAATTTTACCTAGCATGTCATCCTTGACCTGTGCTGGCACAGCATATCTATCTCTCCTTGTGTATAGCTAAAGTGTATAAATTTAGCTGGAAGGTTGAAGAATTGGTGATTTGCAGCCATTTTGGATGACACTTTTATACTACGAGAGGCAGATTTCAGTTTGAAGTTCATTGAAGCTAGTGGTCAAAAAGCAGTGGAGGGCAGAAGTGCTGCTAAAACATTTCCAGGAAGCATCCATTTTGTGAATGTCTGTGATTTTTTGTTTTTGTTTCTGTTTTAATTTATATTTGACATTTCAGTCAAGCCTGAAACCTCTAGGATTTAATTGCTGTAAAATCAATGATACACTAGGAGTAATGAAGTGTACCTGAATTATCCTGAAATAGATATAATTGCTGTGTAACTCACCCAGCAGGTCCAGTTTCCCCAGCCACAGTCAGTATCTTGTTGTTTTCCAAGTAAAAAGATGTCAGGAGCCAGTGGGATAGAGCATAATCAGTCAGGGTGCTCTTGCCTGTTTTGTTTTCGAATGTCATGTAGCAAACAGCATTTGAGAAAAGGATGCTAGAAGAAGATGGATAGCTGGCACCTGAAGGTGCTTCACACTCTAGTGGTGGGGAAGATGACTGTGGAAGTGTGATGCCAGACTGGAGCAAGCACTGGTGCAGAGGACTTTGTTCAGATGGGAGGTCTGTGTAGATATTAATGGTGTTCTCATTAGAAATGAGTTTTGACTTTAACAGCAACATAGAAAAATCCCTGCTACAGGCCAAGATAAAATGTTTCGTAAATTATCAGCTGTCACCTACTGGACTAGCTGTCATAGCTCTGAGCCATTTCAGAGAGATGAGGGACAATAAGGTACCTGGCCAGGAGAGCTATAAAAGCTATTGCAATTAGGGGTTCTGTCCTCCTAAGGGATGCTCTGGTACATACGTCTCTGCTCAGGATTTCTTGCTGCCAGATCTCTGCTTCCTTTCTTTTTCCTGAAGAGAAACACTCCTAAAATGTGGTGAACCCGAGCTGAATGTCTTCTGCTGCCTTGACTCCACACATCCTCTTCTTGAGACCAGCAACACACCAGTTTTCACACAAAGTAATTCTGCCTTAATTAAGGGCACTCAGCTGGGAAGGCAGGATACGCAGCCTGAAGGTTTGATTTCGTGTGGGTCTTCCTACTGCTGCAGCCACTGAGCTACAGAGGGAGCCTCCATGGCCCCTCAGAGTTGTGTTAGATTGTCAATGAAACTTACTTTGTTTTTTGAAAGACAAATAATTTGATAATTTAAGCCTTTAATTTTTTTTGGGGGAGCTCAGGGAGATGGGGATATGCAGTCATCTGGAGATTTACTAAAAATAATACAAGATAAATTTACCTAATGAGTTCAGTGTGTATATGTCTTAATAGACTTCCCCCGGTAGTTTTATACTGGCTGCTATCGTACAACAATGCTTCTTTCAACACATGTAAATAATGTACAGGGCACAATTCAAGTTCCCATAGAAAGCAACTTGCATTTAGTCACAAACAGAAATAAGTACAGCAGCAATTGCATAGATGCATTCAGACAATAGATCAAAAGCTGGGCCAAATTCTGCACCTTCTGCTCACAAAAATAATCCCTGCTGATTTCATAATGTTGCTGTGATAAACTGGGCTAGATTTTATGAAAGAACTTTATGTTGCAATACATTTCATATCAGGTCCCAAAGCCAAAGGCACTTTTAAAACCTTCTGTATGTCTAGCTAAAGCATAGTGGATGGGTTTCCTACGCTAATAGAGAACATAACAAATCAACTAGTATAAAGACTTTCCATAATCACCTAACTTACATCATCTAAATGAAGTGCTACAAATGCAAGACTTTTTAAATAGCCTATTATTTGTCAATGAGGTGAATATTTTAATGCAAGTACCCTGTATCCATCAGAGTAGCTTAGATGAATAGTTTGGATAAAAATTTGAGGTATAAATTTAAATACACTTCTTTAAAATTTAAATTTAAATATCCTACTTCATGGTGAGCTGGGCCCACTCTGAACTTTTTTTAGTCTGGCAATTCCTATGTTGCCCAAAGAAGCAGAGCAAAGTGTGTCACATGAGGCCATGTGCAATGTTCACTCCTTGGAGTGGCCATCTTAATTCACAGTTGTTACTGGGCACCATCACACAACAGACTCCACACCACAACTTACTGCTAGTTTAAACCTAAGCTTATACCGTGGTCATGTTTACAAGCTGCACTTGCAAAAATTTGTGAAGAAAATAATTTTCAGGTAGACCTTCAGGTAGACCAGTGTCCAAGGTGACAAGGGTACCAGTAACAGCATAAATCTTTGTTTCTGCCTTGAGATCTAAGTGATTAGACTGTGATATATTTTCTTTCTTATTACAGGACCATTCATTTTTTTCACTCTGTTTTCTGTTTCTATGATGATGCCCCACTTCCTTATCAGGCAATCAGGAATGAGCTTGTAGGGGTAATATGTGAGAGACGGATATTTTCTGATCCTTTGCAACAGTATGGCTTCCAAAATATTTTTACCTCAACAAAGCACTATACACAGTTTACTAGCAGAAAGGGGCTTTCTGTATGAAAGTGTGAAGCAGAAGTAGTGCATGATTATCTCCTTCACCTTGGTCTTAATCTACATCTTCAAGGTTTGATCTTCAGCACATGAAGATTGTGCTGTTGATTTCTGTGGGATCAAGTACTAGAAACATGCAGAGGGAATGATATAAGAAAGTACTTTATAGCCAGTCTGCATGAAAGGAATTAGAAATACCAGGTGGAAGTTCAGGGAGAAGAAAGACGCAGATGTTGCGTTTTTCTCCATTTAGAAACAGGCTTCCAAAAATCAATATTCTTTATACATAGTCTGAAATATGCTGCGTAAGGTGACCTGGACACTACAGTGATGTGTGTCCTCGAAATCAGATCAATACAAACATCTGCTCCAAAGGTCTACCTTAGTCATAACAAGTACAACTACTGACTCCTCAGGACATGGGCAGCTCCTGCAGAAAGGAAGCACAGACATGGTCTCCAAACAAGTGTGTTTTTTGGGGATAACCCTTCAGGTACAGTTTGCCTGCTAATTTGCTCATTGTAGGAATTCCGGCAGAGATCAGACATGTTTCGGAGATGTTCTGTAAGAAGTAGAAAAAATATACTCAAAATATACAGCCAGTTTTGATGATAACTATATGCTGTATTGTTCCATTCAAATCTACACACTTGTTCTTTTTCTCCTCAAAATCTAAATTAATTGTGCAGGCATGTGTAATAAATATACGGAATCAGCAAGGTATCTTTCCTAGTATCTCTTGATTTTTAATATGAACTTACAAAATTTTCAAATTGAAAAATGATGGGAAGCAGTGAGGCACAATTTTCAGATCAACTGTTATAATGGCAATGGAAAATTTCTCAAGCATTCCCAAAAATATTTCCATATTCCAAGGAATTCCTTCTATCTTGAAGTGAATATTGTTCCAGAACATTTGCCATTTTTTGACAGGCTTATTCATGTTCTTCCAATCACCAGCTTTCCTAGGAAACCCATGCTTAACACTTAAGGCTAGATTTGTATACCTGTAGAAATCATGGAGACTGAATCTGTAGGAGGACACACACCTAAATCCTTTTTGGCCTCCTGTGTTTTGAGTGAGGTGAACTAATACAGACATTCTCATCTTTCTATGCCAATGAAAGAAAATTTGCCAGAAATTCACATACTTGACACAATAATTAGAGAGAAATAGAAGAGGAATTTCATAACTCACCCCCAATCCCAATTGAATAGACACCAATTATTTCTATAATACTGCATTGACAGTCCCACACCAGCAAACTCCAGGCATCAGTAGGGAATTTCTGTTTAAAGAAGACCATTTTGTTATAATTTTATTATAAAATATGCTTTTAGATTTATTTTTGAGGCAGTGGTTAAACAGCATGTCCAAAAGCACCATTCAAACAAGACATGATCCTACCTAGCACTTTTATACAATACACCAGCAAGATGGTATTCTTTAAAAGGGGTATCTGTTACTTTAAAGTTATTTTGTTCTCAGGAACTAAGGAAGATTGCATTCGTTTTTCTGAAACAGTTACCCTTATTGAGCCTGCAAGAAATCTGTTTCTGAGAGGGGAATACTTGAGTGCAGCACTATTATTCCTAACAAATTAGTCATACTGCATCACCAACACAAAACAATGAAACTAAAGAGCTAGGGCCATAATTTTCTCTCACATATACTGGTGTAACTCCACTGGGTCTGACTTTTGGGCACACCCGAGCTGAGCAGGGATGTCTCCGGAAAGCCAGTTATAGCCCGAAGGCTGCTCTGCTTTCCTGAGGAGTGAGTGAGGCTGCTCTGCTTTTCCACTGGACTGGAGGACAGATGGGATGGGAGCACCACAGGCTTGGCCATCTCCCTCCCTGCCTTTCCTTTTCTGATGCACCAAGGGATACGTGGCAGCTCGGTGCTGGACGAGAGCCCCCCAGAGAGAGGACAGTCAGGTCAGGAGACTGGCTGTTTCCCACCTTCCTTTGTCCTGTGGGGCTGATGAAAAGCATTCAAATATTGAATCAGACGGAATCACTTCCCTTTCCTGGCATAGAACAATTGCGGAAGCCCATCGTTTCTAATGCCTGTTGAAAAGTAAAAAAAAAAAATCAGTATGTTGTGGTAGAGTTTAGAGAAAGATGCCTTTCTTCTCTGTTCAAATACTACAGTGGTCAGTGTCCTGACTGACCTTTGCAGCATTAACATTTTTTAAAAATATTTTTTAATTAAAATAGGCTGGAACAAATTTTCATTCTTTGTCCTCGACTAGGCACTTTGATTTACACTGTACTCTCTCTGAGGTTTCCAACAAAAAGTTTGACAAATGTGGAGCTACTTCAGATTTCCATGCGGAGAATTAAGATCAAGATCTACCCTTGATATTTGAGCCTTCCTTCAGTATAGATCAGGAGTTTTGACACCAATCCATGTTTAAGACTAAAATCTCATTCTATTTTTACTATCAAAAACCCCTCTCCTGTGCTCTTTTTAGTAACTCTGCAACTTTATGCTTATGAATATACTGTAGGGAGAAAAAGTGAATCTAGTAGCGAAAATAGCAGGATCATGATTTACTAAGCATCATCGTCTGAGCAGTTCTTTCCCCCTTCCCCCACATGCCAGCTTGTCTCGAGTATTAAATCACATCGTGAAGGCTGCCCTACAAAGGAGCACCTGAGGAAAGCAGCTGTAGTACGCTAGGGCCACTTACATCCCTACGTGTGTACGCGCAGCTGTGACGGATGAGGGTGAGAAAGCTACGTGGGCAGGGGAGTAATTGGAAGTAATCATAAAGCAGACTTGCATAAGTGAAATGATGCATACAAGTAGTCTTTGGAGATTAAAGATATTTGGGTTGGGAGAGGAGCTTTAATTGGAATTGACCTTGTAAAACATGCTGCCTTATGTTCAGGCTTATAATCATGGGTGGGCCAGATGATCTATTTAAAAATGCCTGGTTCACATTAACCACCCAGGTTTTAGAGATAGTTTTTAGATGCTTGGTGGTATCGCAGAGAACAAATTACTGTGTTTGAATATTGATCCAGTGCACTTGCAGTTGATGGAAATGAATTCCGATGTTTGGTGTAGCACCTTAAACAGCAGTATCATGCAACATTTTGACTTAAGAAAACACTTTCCTTCAGGAGTATAAAGTACTAATGATCCTACTGCTTCTAGTACAGCAGATTGCCAGTTGCTGATCTCTACATAGATTTTTAGCTGCAACAGACAAAAATATCTAATAAGCCCAGTGATTGTCCAAGGAAGGTTTGGTTAAAACCTTTGACTGTAACACAGATCCAAACGTAATAGGACCAACACTAACAAACATGCCATTCTGCTCAGGAAAGCTGAGCAGGAAAGAAATGCTGCATCTTTGTGCACTCTGGGTTGGGGTGAAGGGTGGGGCTGGAGAGGGGAAAAGAAGATTTTTATGAGGAAGCCCAGGGCTCCACTTTCCATGGTCTGGGTGCAATGAGTGCCTCTCTCTTTTGATCTCAGAAATAGCGCACAATTGTCTGTGAAATAGCCCAAATTACCACCCCTCTTTAGAAAGGAAGAGTGTGAATATTGGATGTTTTGAATTTGCAGAGTTTTGATTGTGCATCCCTGATGTGAACTGGCAGGCTCTTTAAAAAAAAAAAAAAAAAATTAATTTTATTTATTTGGCAAATACTGAGTCCCACTAATTCACTTTGCAGGTACTGTTTCAAGGTCTGCTCCTGGGCTGTTTCCTGCATCAGTTGTGCCTCTGTCACTGCTGTGGGACCAGGGAAGTTGAGTGTCTCACAAAGGCTGGGTACTTCCAATAGGAAATAGGGTGAGACCAAGTTCTGCACCACAGACAGGGGAATAGGATGGTGAAACATCTCTGCTTGAGCTGAAAGCCTGCTAGAAGCAAAGGCCCTTGAGCAAGCTCCTGCCCTGTGCAAGCTTCAAGCTTCAGGGTTTCTAGGTGCCCATAACAAATCTGTTGCTAAATGGCAACTGCATATAAATTGTACTCCTTCTCAGGCAAGGGACTTGCAGTGTGAGAATAAACAAAATGCCTTAGAAATGTTTGAGAATTGATGACTGAAGCATGGTACTAATGAAAACTCAGGTTTTAGCAAAATTAAGGTTTTTTTCTCAGAAATAGTTTGCTTTCCTCTGTTTTATAAATAAAGGGTATTTCCCTCCTTTCTTACCCCGTTGGCCAAAATGGAGAACTTACTTTGTTTTCTGCCAAAAAATCAAGTTTCCTGTAAGGAACTCTTTCTTACCCCCTGCAGTTTCTGACTGGATTCATGTGCATAAGGTCCGTGACTGTAATGTCTGGTGTAGCATCACACTTCCAGGAAACGAAAACAAATTCACATTTGACACAAATGACTTGGGAACTTAGAATAATATATTAAAGTATGCTGTCTGTGTAAGAAATGGGAATTGTTAAACCTATTTTTAAAGGAATAGTCTCTGATCTTTTTTCTTCCTGCAGCCTCAGACTTCCTTAAAATATTTTGACACGCCTCAATTTTTTTTTTCAATCTTCTGTTGCTAACCTCTGTGCAGACTTTCAAGTGGATGCTGTCCAGAAATCCTATTACAATAAATTTACTGTATTAAAAAAATCTGAGAAGGAAATAAGATATGGTCATATTATTAACTCTGACTGTTCATCACTGCCAGCTTTTCATCCAGCCCTTTGTTTATTGTCATCTTATCCTGCACTTAATCTCATTTAAAGCATAGGTGCTTTAGTACAAGGACCTTCAATTTTCTTTATTTTGAGTGCCTTCTGTATATATGATACCACATTTAAAGCAGATATTCTTTCTCTTTAAAGCGCCTTCCACATCTATAATGTAGAAATAAATTGTTACAGAAGCTTAAATCAAGACTTGCAAACCTAACCAAAATGTATTTCTGTGACACTTAGTCTCCTTTGTCGTAAACAACAAGGCCAGCTTTCCTGTATTTTAGGAGAGATCAATTATCATATTTACCTATAAATGTTGCTTAAGGGAATGGATTAGATACTAGCAAATCTGAATAAGAAATCAGCATTATACTAGAGTGCATATCCCTAAAGAAACCTTGGGGATCACTTGTTTTAACTGGAATTCTCTTGGTATCTCTAATACCTATTTGGAGAGCCATAATTCGGAGTCTTCCAGGTTGACAGTCTGCTCAGAGGACAGCATGACAGCAGCTCTCCCCAGAGCTGCAGTGCAGCGCCAGTGCCGACCCGGGGGCAAAGCGCTGCTGAGACGCTTCCTTTAAACCTGGGTGCCTAAACACAAGGTTGCACTGAGCGAGCTGTGTGGACAGCAAAGGGTATGGGACCACGACGGCAGCCAGCTTATATTATTTTTACGACGTGGTTCTAGCTGTCCACACCACTTCAGCTCCAAGTGGGGGAAAAAAAGAGTGTGCTTTAAATACTTTAAATACTGCAGAACCCTTACTATTAGCAATGGATTTTCACTTCGCTTGGGGGAAGGAGGCAGCGCTGAGGTTCGTTTCCAAACACATCCTCCTTCCCCCATTATTCAGAAGACTGTTCTGCAAACCGGAATGACTCCAGACGAGTCCTGTGCTGATGGCTAGCGTGGTGGTGGGGCCGCGGTGGTCTTTTCCCTTACGGGACGGCAGCTGTTCAGCAAAGGACTAAGCGTTCATTTTTGGAGACGTTTTCTGCTGCATCAGGTTCCTGCCACCTAGTGGTGACAGTCCCGCCGTGTCGCGTCCCTTCGGCAACGCAGTCAGTGTTTTCGCGTCTTTTCATGAAAACAAAACCAAACAAAAAAAAATCAGAGTATACTTTCTAAAGCACAATGTCCTAGGTTATTAATCAGTACACTGGATCCTCCGGTAAGTTTTGTCTTTCATCTCCAAAGCGCACATCAGCCTTTAGAAGACTGCAGATGATATCCTTGACTTGGTGAAAGAAAACGCCAAAGGCATGTGTTAACATCTGTAAATTTGCCTGCCCACTCCAGCTGACTCTGCCTGGGTCTTGAAGCCAGAGGCAACGCAGTAATAAAACAGAAGAATAGAGGAGCACTTCACTTGGGCAGTTCTCACTCATTGCCATTCCTTCATCTGCCCAAGTCATCATACAGTTGTCAACAGTCCATGCATTGCCTAGAAGCCCTGGAAGGTTTGTCTGAAAAAAATAAATGTTTCTCAGTAGCTTCATTTAATTGATCTTGCCTTCCACTTTGATTTATGATTATTGTCTTAACCCAGAATAGATAGACTTAACAATCAGTTGCCAGCAAACCTGTAGTAAATTTTAAATTAAAATTCTTCAATTTGTCTTTGTTCAATGACATTTTCAGCCTTGCCTAAGCAAAGTACTTTTGAAGATGTCTTTTTTTTTTTTTTTTTTTTTTTTTTTAGACAATTTAATTCAGGGAAAAAAAACCCAAAAAAACCCAAAAAACAAAACCCAAAAAACCACCAGCATCTATCCACATTGCAGCTTTGGAGTTGGAGTTGTACCAGGAATGAAACTGGAGCAGCAGATTTATTGACCAAAACACAACACAAGAAATTGTTGACTTCAATCTTTCTGCACTAATTGAGCCACAGAAAAGACACTGCAGTGGATATTTTCTAGTATTGTGCATTCATATATGGTTTAATAGATTCAGGCTAATATTGAAAAGAAAGTCAGTACTCAAGTCTTCAGAGAAACTCAGACCATAAAATCTGCATTCTTCCCAATCAGAGATCAAAGATTTGACTTGCCCTGGTGAGGAGGTAGGAAGAAATCTGAAACCCTGAATTGCTTTACTTCCCAGGAACACAGAAAAATGTGGCACTTCTGCCACTCTTTTCTGGAAACTCTTAGATTAGTTTTAAAATAATAGCAGGACAACCTATGAGTTCTTCTGATAAGAAATAGTAATAAAAGCTCTTGCTAACATGTAACCTTTACTCTAGAACCTCAGTAGATGATCCTGCTGTCACAAATCCTGTGATTTGTGGGCCCTGGTCTTGCTTTTGGCCATACATCCTTCTTCCAACAAGCCTTTCTGCCATTGGGATTACCCAAAGTGCCCAGGAAGAAAATAAAACTTCTGAGTGTAGCAGCAATGATAGGATGTCAATAAAGGCTTTTAGGATTTAATCAGTGCTCCTTAAATAATCCAATTCAAAACACAATGAGAACTATGTCTGAGAGATGAGCTATATATCTCAAGGAATGTAACAAATGGATTAGAAAAGCATTATTTGTTGAAGATTAAGTACTTTATAGGCAGAAAAAAATGTGATAAATATGGCTTCTTTAAGCTTTCTTAATATGATGCTTTCAGTGTTCAGTGAGCACTGAGGGTGGAGCAAATGCAGATGTAAATTAGGAGGAAAATCACCTGGAAGACCTGTTGCATTAGAATTTCATTTTAAAGTTGAAGTCAGGATAGATGCAGCATGTAACATCTTCTTTAAGAGCAAATTGTTTATTTGAGGATGATTACGTCTGGGAGGGAGCAGAGAAGGAAAAAACCGAACATTAAATCTCAAATAAATTTTCTAATTTTGAAAAAGCAACAACTTCACAGAGGCTGCCAGCATGACCCACACTTAAAGAAGAGACTGAAAAATGGAGAAAACCCCCCAAACCACCATTCTATAACCTAAGAATAATGTACCAGCTGTGATAATGCTATCAATCTGGATTGACTTCTTGGATCCTGTTGGTAGTGTTCAATTAACATGCCAAGTGATTCTCAGACATCTTCCTGGTATTATTTTTACAAAGTTTAATTTCTGATAAGACCAGAGCAGACTGAAACTCATCAGGTTTTGGGTTTGTTTTTTTCAAGAAAAATGCAAAATATTTGGAAAATTTGGTACTCTTCAATTGGAAAATTTAGATTTGTTTGTTATCAGGTGATTGCATATGGAATATTTAATGTCTGAACAGTTTCCACCAGAGAAAATACTTTGTGGGAAGTTAATGCCACATTGGAGGCATGCCTTAAACACTTTTCTCCAAATATAAGGTGGGATATAGTTTTCTGCTTGCCTTAGTGGCCCCAGGAATTCTGCAAATGGGGCAGAATGTTAATTAGTCACAAACAGCCTGTCCTTACCATGCTGCTACACTAGACACTGTGTAGTCAGAGAGATATTTACCCATTTAAGAAAAATGTTAAAATCTAGGACCACTGGGATATTCTGAAAATGTAAACTCTGCTTTTTTGTATACGCAAATCCAAAAGCAGATGGAAACTTTCAGCATAAGTCAGCCAAAAGAAAGAGGGTTTTACTAAATAATTCTATTTTAAAATGGATATTTGAAAACCTACCTACTACTAACATGGCTTCTCTCCTGCAACTTTACATCCTGGTATAGATGACGGACTGCTTTGTCTGCTGAGAGAATTTCAGCTTGGCTACGATAGTAGAAGTGGTAGAACACCTGCCTGAAGTGACCTTTAAAAACAATTAAGTACCATGACTGTTGGTTTTAATTCATTATGACATTGCTCTTTAGGTTAATGCTTTCACCATCCTTTCTTCAGAACAAGTTAATTTTTTTCCTTCTCTTGAGGTCATTGGGAATGTTGGTCCTTATATCAACAGAATTTTCAGGATATGACAGTTACAACTTTATCTCTTCATCTGATATTGTCATTGAGGGTTAGAGTCTGACAGCTCATTGCAACTGATGATGGTGACACCAGCACATTTGCAGGTGGAGATTTTGATCACAAAACCTTTTGCTGCCATTCCAGACTAAAAACTAACAAAGTTTATTCAGATTTTGCCATAACTCACAACTGATGGCTCTCATGACTGACATCAAACCACCACTCACATGGCCAGGTTCAAGCCACTGACTAGAAAATAAAAGATTATAAGACATACTCCTTTGTACATCTCTTATCAGAGATGATCAGCCAATGACCCTATATTTTGTCTGTGGAAAGAAACGGGATACCTTCAGCAGACTGTGCCTCTGACTTTGCTCCATTGATTTCAGTGGGAGCCACTTAGGAGTTTGAAAGTTTCAGCATTTTTTTTCCAGGTACTGTCAAAGAAAGAAAAACCCTAATGAAATTATCTTTGGAAGTCTACCAGAGCAAGTCAGGTGTTTTGAAACGAATTCAAAGCATCATATTTAATCGCAGATATTTTCTGAAAGCTGATAACTACACAAAGCTCTGGTTTATCTGAAGTTGAAAAGTCATCCAAGAATAAATTGACTGAAACTTAAATTTTGGGTACTGAGACTGAGCAGCTGCGATAAGGACCAGATTTCTGGCTGGGTGACATTTTCTTTTTCAAGTGATATTGGAAACTTTAGATTTTGACACAGATTGAAAGAAAATACTAGAAATCATCTTATCTGTGCAGATGAGCTGTAAAAATTGTGCTCATTTTATAAAGGTCCTGAGAAGATCCCACACTGGGAGGTCTGGCTGTCAGAGCTTGGGCATGATGCAGAGTCAGTGCAGCCAAGGCAGAGGTCCCCAGGCAGTGCCAGGGGGAGGTTACAGCTGGGACCCACCCCTCTCCTGAGGGAGCTGCTGCCAGATGAGCCTTAACCTGAGAGACAGTGCTGCTACCTGGCCTCAGCCCATCCCCACGTGGTAGTTTTCCTCTAGCTGGGATGTGTGGAGTCAGAACCAACTGCACAGGTCTTGCATTTGGCAAATCTCATTAACAAGTCCTCAAAGAGCAACAGGGACCACTGGGCCCCTCCCCGGGACCACCAGGGGTAGGACCAGGATCAGCCTGTAACTCCATACCTGCAGCCAACACAAAGATTGATGCTGTCCTTAGCCAGAGATGAGTAAGGCCCTCCAGGAACACCCTCAGCTTGCTCAGTTTCCCTGGTGGGCTTTACCTGGAGGAAATAATTTTTTGAAGAAACTCAAGATCTGCGTGTCACAGTGATGTCATATCTGCTGTAGAAGGGACTTCAGGATTTTTGCCAAAAGCCGTTTACACAAGACACTATTAGAATGGTGTCCCTCAGGGGCTGCAGATGGGGAAGGAGGTAGAAAACAGCTGTGGTGGTAAATACTAGATTTCTTTGTGCTCATATGTATGTCAGACAGAAATGAAGCTCAGACAGTTAAGGAATTTCATCTTTAGTAAGGACATGCCGACAAGATCATTAAGATTTGATTTGCATGGCACTGGGGTCACCTACCAGGCAGGAACACATAATGGCATTTTTGGTGAATTATCCAGAGTACAGAGTTTATAATTTATACTGGCATTATACTGTCTGGGGTAACCGGTGTGGTTCCCCCCAGAATAGAATATAGTCAAAACCAATAAAAACTGGAACACTTTTTTAGCATATTCAAATCAGGTGCCTGCAGCACTTTGTGCCATAAGGCTGCAGCATTTTGATGCAGTAATCATTGCCCTAAAATATTCCTGTGTATTGCCTAACATAATACCAAACTGTAAAGCTGATCTGCAGTAACCAAAAGCTTATACAGAATGTTCTGAAGGTCTTGACCTTGTGAACAGCCACAACCATGTGTCAGAAGCAGGTACGCAGTCAAACAAGATTTCATGTTAATACCTAAATACAGGTAGAAAAAGTGTACACCAGCTGATGTGTGTGTGCCTAGGGTAGACAAAGGCCAGGAGAACAAGATTTTCATTCCATGCCACAGGGCTGTTGAAACAGACTTCTGTTTGTCCACCTCCTGAAGGATGCTGTCAAAGAACAGCAGGGAAGAGAGACACTGCTCACATTCTGATTCCAAAACATAAAGAACAATCTCCTTTGGACAGTGTGGCTAATTTGCACTCCCTTAATGAGTCTTCCCTTCTAAATGACTATGAGTCAGCATCATGGAAGTGTGATTTCTTACTGATGTATGCATATAGCACCAATAGTGTGATAAGAGATTATCGTTACAAATGGCATGCAGAGCAAAGTAAGAAATGAAAAATGACAAAAAATTCACTTAAAGTTCAGGATGTCTCTTACCAAAGGTTTTCTTAATACAACATAGGGAATTCTGTCTGTCTAACAGATTGTCTTCTACAGTGATTATTAGCTTCTTTGCCTTCCCTTTTGAAGTTGAGCTGCACTACATTGCCCACCCAGCTGAGCTTGCCCACCAAAGCCATGGTACTTGAGGCCCATCTCATGCTTCCATTGTTACAGTGCAGTTGTCAATGCATCATCCTGGGAAAATACTCACACATCCTGTCTACAGGAGTTACTCCCTGAGGGATTGTCAGAACAGATTATTTATGCCACCATTGCACATTTTTGCTACTGCAATGCACAAATCTTAAACACTTTTAAAAACAGAAAGGAGATTATTTCTACAGTATGAACAGTCACATCGACTGGTAATGACTGAGTGCATAGAGCTGCACAGTGCACAAATAAGTAGATGGTAGGTTGAGAATTGGATCTGTCTATCCATATTTCATGTTTATGACCTCTTTTACAGCTATAAAGAAGAACTATATAAGCTTTTTTGCTTATCAGAATGAAATTGTAACAGTGAGACAGACTTCTTTAAGATGATAAAGAGTTAATGCTTTTGGCACGCTCAGGGACATGAAGCCAGGATATCTTCAAATCCAGACCCCTGTAAGCATCACAACACTGCCCTTTAATGACTGTGGGATCAATTCTATCACTTGAAAAAGGATTGAAATGAGTTCTAAAGTTAAAGTAGTTTTAACACTGCAGTTTCTAAATGAGTTGTAAAATAAGCTGGGATAAGTTTGCACAAGAAACATTTGCTCTTAAGATTAAAACCATGGGACCTCAACCAGGCCAGCTGTCCTATCACTCCTCCTTTACTCCTGTACCAGTGAGTGCCAGAGGCTACAGACTCTGGAGGTAGAAAACCTGTTTCATTTCTCTTGTTTATTCCCTTTATTCCATGTGGCTGACACATGAAGTGTAGTTGTCAGGCTTCACAGCAAGCTGCATCTAGCCTTCTTTGTCTGGAGGGAGGGCTGCTGATACATCATGCTCTGAGTTTTGGCAAGAGACACCACCACAGTTAAACCAAAAGAAAGAGACTTCAGGTTACCAGCTCCCTAAGGGAGGGTTGCCTGCAGTATCTGAATTTATAAGCAGCGGGAGAAATAGGTCATGGGAAGGTCCCCATCTAGTTAGATGTAATAATTAGCTGTTCACGGGCTGAAGTTCAAGTGAAAGTTGCTCAAGTCTTGAAGTCAAGACTCAAGAGTATGGGTGTCAAGAGACAAAAACTGTCAAAGATTATGTCTGGATGTGTCAAAAGACGTGGTGATTCTAATGGGAAAACAAACTGAAAAGAAAAAAATATGGGTCATTAATTACTCATTTGAAATAATACACATAAAAATCAAAATAATTTTTGTACATGGTTTATCAAAAGAAACTGCATCTTTTTGATTAATTTGAAGAACAGCAAGAAGATCATCTAGATCTGGAGTAAGAATCAGCAAGGGAAATTAAAATACTTATATTCGCTTTATAGGAAATAAAGGAGGAAGATGGTCAGCGTCTCCAGTGTTACAGAAATGTGAAGTGACTTGAACTCAAAACATTAGATGTCGAATGTAGCAAGACAAGCTTGAAATGTTTATTTCTTTTAACAATAGGATCCAATAAATTATACAGACCAGTTACTGATGGACACACACATCACTCTCTACAAGTTTATGTTCCAGAAAACTGGAAAAAATCTTTTCCTATTTTTCCAGCATCTGAGTTTGTGAATACAGTGCAACTTTTTCTACTCACAGATACATGTTTATGTTTTCATTACTAATTAATTAATTAATTCAACCCTCATATGGAAATGCTGTTACTGGCCTAACCATCTTAGCGTTCTCACATCATATTGCCTTGAATACCTATATGCTCAGTATACACTGAACCTGAAGTGGCTGGTATACATCAGCAGTGATAAAAAACACAAGGTAAAGACACTAGTAGCTCAATGGGTGACATATTTATTAAAGTAAGCTTCCCCCATGTAAGCTATTCCTATCTCATAGCTATAAGGAGAAGATGTAAAATGCAACTTAAATCCATCAGTGCATAAAGAGGAATGTGAATTCCATTGTTTCAGGATAATTTATTGTGTTTTATCTTAAAAAAATAAAAAGAGACACGAAATATAAAAATCTATATATGAGGATGGTGTGGTGTTTCTGCACTAAAGAATCAAATCCATCTCCAAATTCAGACAGCCCCAAAACACCTATAAAAGCATTGCTGTTTTTTGGTAATTGAAAAAACACTCTAAAAACACATGAAAATTATGTTTGGCCTGGTTTCCATACAAATCAAAGAGGAAATATTCCTGGCAAACCTGGAATATGTATTTTGGACATTGTATTTTTGCCAGCTGGCTTTTCACATTCTGTAGCAAGTTTACACATTACTTTAGAAAATGTACTGAACTAGACCTGATTGGACATTATGAAATAAATCATTGTAATAACAAAACAAACAACTTTATTTGGTGGACCTAGCAATTCCAAGAGTAATTGGCAAGTAAATAATACCAACATTATTGTCCTGATCTTGAAATTCATGAAGAAAGATGTGTGAAACTTGAAAACACCATCGATGCAGCTCGATTCTTCTGTTCTTCTCACTGCTGTTCACATCGCAGAAGAACATTTTACTTCGCTCGCAAGCCTTTCATTATAGATCGGTGCTCTCCCCTACCTCACATCAGTAAACACTAAAAAATTGTTCACCAGTGTCTTGGTTGGGCCCTGATTGAAACCAGGTAGTTATACAGGGTCCCAGCGGACCTAAAGCTCTGCTTGAGTGAGTGGGTCTGGCACTGACATTCCCCCGTGCCTGGCAGGGCGCTCCGCAGAGGCAGAGGCGGCACAGCCCTCGCCCAAGCAGCTCTCCCCGGCACAGCGCTGCTGACAGGGAACACGGGGAGCATCGGCAGCCACGGGCAACAGGGAATGCAAACAGACCGCCCGGGCCGCTCTGGGCCAGCCCGTCCAACTGTGCGCTTTGGTTTTAACCGCGTTCTCTTTAATGGGATACAGTAAAAACCAGTCGGGATGGAGATGAGCAGGGGGAAGGCAGGCAGAAAAGCGACCTCCGAGGAAGGATGTGAACAAGAAGGTGGATTAGGATATCCTGACCGGGTGGCAAGGTCGGGCGAGGTAGCGAAGGCCGACCGGCAGCGGGCACGCCGACGCAGAGGCTCCAGAAGGGTAGGAAATCTGTTTTTTTTCCTTTCTCGAAACTCTATTTTTGTAGCAACTCAAAGCTGCACGCGTGGACACGCGATTTTTTTTTGTAACCAGGCGTCCAAGCTTCCCCAGGCCTTGCGATGCATTAGCACCGGGTGCCTCCCCGTTGTGCTTCCCCGGCCGCACAGCGCCGGCCGCGCAGCACCGTCACCGGAGACCAGTCTTCTAATGTGGACAGCACGGCGACAGCGGCCCAGCAGCGCCGGCGGCCGCAGACACGGCCCGGGGCGGGCAGGCCCGGCGGGGGAAGCGGCGAGCCGGCACTCCCCGCCCGCCCTGGGCGGCCCGCGCAGGCGCCCGGCGGGCCGAGGGAGGGCGGACACGGCCGGGCCGCGGCGGGGCCGGGGCCGCGGCCGCAGCGGCTCCGCCATGCCCGTGCGGTTCAGGGTGAGCCGGTCGGGAGCGGGGCCCGGCGGGCCGGGCACGGCCCCGGGCCCAGGGGGCGGCGGGAGTGGGGCTGCGGCCGGTCCCGGGGTAGCGGGAGAGGGAAGGCGCCTTCGCTACGGCACCGGCCAGTAAAGACAGAAGGAGTTCTGCCGTGCGGGTGGCAGCGGGTCCCGGCTGTGTTTGTTCCTGAAGCCATTCACTTGAAGACATAAGATACGTGTTTTGGTTTCTTAAAATTATAATTTTTTTGGTGCATGAAATACTTCCGCGTTTTCTCAGCATTGCTTTCTGTTCTCCGACGGGGGTGGGTTTGGAAGATGCAGAGCAACCTGCCAGTTTAGCTCGTCCTGCAGCAGCGTGTTGGTGTTTCCCCCTTCGGAGAACTGTGGCCGGCAAGAGCGGTGAAGCGCGATACGCACCAGTGGCTTGACAGACGCCTCTCTTTGCTCTAGGGACTGAGTGAATACAAGAGAAACTTCAAATGGAGAAGCCCAGAGTTTTGTAGCCCGTCTCAACAGCAGAAATCCTTGTGGGCAGGACTTCGGTCGGATCAGTTTGGTAAGTGTCCCTGGACGCTGCCCCCTTGGTTGCAGCCGAGGCCCGTAAAGTTTCGCTATGATGAATGCATGGCCGCGGTGAACTGGTGGTGTTTGCAGTTTCTGCACTTTTTAATTAAATTAAAAGTATAGTCTTGGTCATCATTTAGATAGAGTGTCTTTTTGAAATCCATATTCCTTATGGCTACACCGAAGCTTTTCAGTTAGTGCTATTTATATAAACCGTGGGAAAAAAAGTAGTTTCTGCCATGCAGCATAAGCTAAGACCCAAACATGAAACACAGGGCAGTGTTAACCCAGATAGGGTGTGTTGAGGTTGGGATTGGGTTATCTGTGATGTAAGGAAATAATAAATAAAATTCAGTTTTTAAAGAGAGACTTAACTTGGGGCAAAGTTTGATAAAGTGAAATTGTGAACCTAACAGGTACAGCTAACTGAAAGAAAAGGTCAGCCACTACAGCGAAAACCTTGTGATACTGTAGTGTAGAATTTAAGGATTGTAGATGTTATCATGACAGGGAAATGTGGGGATAGAAGGCAGGAGGAAAAGGAAATAGCAGTTGGATTGAAAGGCCTGTAGGGAGCTGAGGAAGAGGAGTAAGCTGGAGTGCTTTGAAAAGGAGTAATAAAACTGCAGTGCTTTGAAAAGGAGTAATAAAAAATAGTAATTATTGTAGTGGTGCGAGGCAGAGTAAAAAAAAAATTGTGCAGTTCACTGCAACTGCACTATGCAGTCTGCATAGAGTACAATGCATTCATTCCTACAATAATAAATGTTCTAAATTATGGCCTTGTCATTAAGAACTGAGTACTGGCAATAGGGTTTTTTTTTTTAGTCAAGGTGCTAGACATTTAAATAAATAATTTAATCTTGCTAAAGATTATGAATTAGATATATTACTGCTTTCTTCCATTACTGCAAAATACATTTTTCTTTAATTTTGCTTTCCCTAGCACATGGGTCTGTGTATGGGTACCTCTTATTGAGGAATACAATTGTCATGAATTCTGAAACACTTAAACATATAAGCCTGTTAACTTGTTTTTAAAATGGCAACCTATGCTTATTTTTCAGTCAAACTAAACTGCAAATTTTGCAAGCTTTGCAGTGAACTCATGACTTTAGCAATGCAGCAGTTTCTCCTTTTTCTCACCATTGTACTGGTGGTTTTGTGCATGCTTGCTGTAGTTTTTCTGTGTATTTGTGTTACTTTTCACTCACATCTCTTTTTTGGCTCTTTAAGCACACACATCTTTAAATGTCACTCTTGGTACCTCTTAGGATTTGCAGATTGTTACTGATAATTTTCTTATGATTCTTCCTGTTGAGTGACATAATTGGCAATTTTAGGAAAAAGTTGACAGTTGGAGGTGCTTGGAGTGCTTTGCTGCTACTTTTCCAGTGTTTTACCACTGGAATGAATTTTCTACCTTGTTTGTGTAGTCAGACATATGGACATTCTGTATACCTTTCACCATAGGTTGTTCTCTCTTTCTACATTGCTGCTTCATGGGATGGGAGTGTCTCTCCTGTGGAAGGTATTTCTTTCAGCCAGTTAGGGGCTTTCACTAATTATTCCATCACAGCTGAGCACTTTGAAGTGGATTACAATTTCCCTCATATTATTTTCCTCTTCTAATGTGTTCAGTCGTTCAATATTCTTAAAACGGTGGGCTAATTTTATTTTCATTTGCCTGTGTAAAGCCCAGAAATTCTTAAAGTAACTTGATACCTGGCTTTGTTACAAATTTTTTTTTCTATTTTTGGAAATGTTTTTGTGTTCATACTGTAAAAGTTATCAGTTATCTGAGATGGTCTTGAATTGCAAGTGGATAGAGCTCTGTCACAATCAGAGGGAACCTGATGAGCAAGGTATGTTGTGCATGTGTAATGAGATGTGTTTGTAGCATACTTTCTCCCCACAGGTCACTTACTCTGTACTTCTCTTAACCTCATTCTTTTCATTGGATATCTTAGTTTTCTTGTTGTTCAGCTCCCAGAATCAGCTTGCACAGGATTGTCCTGTGGATGTTTTTGCTTTATAGCTTTAATCCAACACGGTTCTGGAGCACTGTGTTCCTGTCTGTTTAGTGGAAAGAAAAGTCACTTGCAGATAGGAAAGAACACAGAATTTCACAGCCATGCCCGTAATTCATAGTCTGTCACTGCTCCAAACTTTCTAGTAATCAGTTTTATGATAAACTTTCAATTTATTCTTGTTACTGAGTGATATTTTGTCTTCAGTGAATGTTTCTGTTAAATCTAATATGGCTTTTTCTCAGGAATCACGAGAGAACCAAAATTCATTTCCAAGAGAAGGGTACCTTACCGTAATCCACAGATTTCAAAGTCCCTTGAATGGACAGCAGATTGTGATTTGAATGACCTGCTGGAAACTGAAGCTGCAGAGTTGCACACTGACCACAACAACAATAATGGGAATCAGGAAAAACTCGAAACACCAAGACTCAGACTCCCCCAAAAAGTTCAGTCACATGTGGTAGATTCTGGAGGTGAAATAGCTCTTGCCCATGCAGAGAACAACATGAAGAAATCACCCTCAGAAGCTCCACCAAATCAAAATGAAGCATTTTCATCTCCAAAAATGGAATCAGAAAAAATGGGTAATGGGGTAAGGAAATAGGCTTTTCTTTTAATTGACCAGTCTAAAAATTACTAACAGTAATTTCACACACATGCTCAGACTCTCTTGTTGAAAAATTTCCTTGGTTTTGTATTTTGATACTCTCTTGTAGCCTCTTTACTGGGAGAAGAGTATGTTTGAGATCAGATTTTGGTGCTACTTAATTAAATAGAATTTGCTCTTCATTTGCGTCTTCAGAATGTGTCATCGTTGCTGATTTCAGTTAAACAAGGATTTAGCCAATAATATATAGATTTTTGTGATAGTTGACTATAATGAGAAAATGTACTTTGCATTCATTTTGTTCTTGAAACCAAAACCCAAGCCATTGTTTTGAAAGTGCATGTTGAAAGATGTTTAAGTTTAATATTGGAAAGGGAACAATCATTGTAATTTTTTTTTTTTCCCACTGTTAGTTTCACAGAGCCCTTCAGAGGAAAGCAGACATAAATATCCCCAGAAATTCTGAGTATCGAAGCCAGTTTGTCTGGAAGAGTCCTCATGAAAAGTCACCAATACTTGCAGCTGAACAGGTAACCTTATAGAACCCAAAAAGCAAATTAATACTTTCTTTTATGTATCAGCAAAAAAAAAAAAAAATTCCTTTATTTGCTCTTTTGGTGGGGCAAGGACAAACTTTAATGTTGTTACATTTTTTTTCTCTCTCACTGTGCAAAAGTGTAGCATAATTGGATATGTTTCCATGTGATTCTTTATTTTGGGGAGGCTGAAGTATTTATTCTCCTTAGGCCTTGTATTTCCTTTTATCTAACAGGATTTTGTTCTGTTTGCATTAATTTATTTGTGTTGTCCCAGTTTCTTATTCTCAGTCTCCATCTCTGTGCACATATACTTCTAAGCCCTGAAGTGTGTCTCTAGTGTTTTGTTCTTTCATGAGAACAGCTTTTATTTAAAAGTGGAGTTTTCTGATTTTAAGGTGTTCTTGTGATGTTCTAATACATCTCATGAATTCTTGGTCTTTGTAGGGTTGAAAATGCTGCTTTTTCTGGTGAGACCACAACAAGTAACTGAGTGTGAGACTGCGTTGTGTTTTCTGTTTACTGAGATCAGGACCTAGGAGACTCAGTCTTTCGGTCATTCTGCAGTGTAAAACAGGCACTTCTGCATTTGTTTTCTCTTTCTTCACTAGAAGCACATACATTAGTGAGATTACTAGGGATGGTGTGCTCTTTTTATCCTCAGGTGGCAGATTTGTTCAGTAACAGCTTTCAGAGGCAATAAATGTTGATAACTAAGATAATCACTATCCTGTCTTTTTCTGTTGGAGTACCAAGCAGGTGGATTTACTGCAGAATGTTTCCCAGCAGCTCCTTATCCAATGAAAACTCACTGAAATACATGACAGTAGTATAGAAGCCAAAGGACCTTCTGAGGAAGAGGTAGTTTCCAGAAAGTCACCTTATAAAAAAAGTCAGAGAATTCCATTTGATTCTGTGTGAAATCGGTTTGATAATTTCATTAATAATATTAGTGAAGATTGTGCCTTTTTCAGAAGAAAGACTTTTTTTCACAGCTTACACAGAAGAAGAAGGAGTGAAAATAAGTCTACAGGCACTATACATCCATGGATAAGTAGAACTTAGGGAAAATTTAATGATAAAAATGATAGATATTAACAAATTGTTATTTTTCACTGTTGATATGACTGAGAATATACCTCAGTACTGTCAATCCCTTTCTCTTGAAGAGATTCTGTGAAAATATCAAAGTTATCCAAGTTAGGTTATGAGTCAGACCTAAATTTGCGTAGCATATCTGTGGAAAATGCATCCTTCTCACATATGGCATGGTCTTGAAATTTGGAACCCCATGAGGAGATAATACATGACCACATATTAGGCAAATTCTCTACCTTGATCTATAATACTATATTAGTTAAAAAAGGAGTGGACTTTAATTTGCCCAAGCTCTAAGCATCCAGCTCTAAAACACAGAGCAGTATGAAGTTTTATGGCGTGCCTGTAAAAAACCATGGTCCTACATACAGCACTGAAGGTGAACAAAAAATAAAATAAACAAAACCTCTGATAGTAAACTTTAGTAAGAACAGTGTTTGATCAGAGTTTAACTTGTGTCTGTCTTGGCTACTTTTAAATAAATTTCTCTTGAATATCTCCTACAAGTTCATTAGTCTACACGTGCTGTATTTGTACAGATGACTGTCTCTCTGCTCATATGTGAGTGTATTTGTGTGAATAATGTAACAGATTTTGAAAATTTAGCCTTAAGGTAAACAAATCACACTTTTTTTCCCTTGTTTTGTTTTCTTCCTCCCATGCAGCTGATTTGCAACACAAAGAAATCCATACCTCTGGTTAAACCTCCTGCCATTACTTCTGAAACTGTATATGAGAGAAATTCCAAAGGGTCTCCTCCCGTTAAGAGTCCACAAGAGAGAGGTGGTTCAGAAGAGAAAGAATTTCTGGTGTGTTAACAAGTAAATACTTCCCAGAAAGAAAAGCTTTAGTAGTACTTCCGCAGTTTTGATCTATTCTATTTGTGTGTGGGTTTAGGTTGAAATTATTTAGTGTTGCTAGAGACACTGGACTTAGTAGTGGTTTTACTGTAAAAGACCGAAAAGAATTCTGTACAGCTCTGCTCTTTGGGGCTTCTGTAGTGGGTCCTCTGTACAGCATTTTTTGCAGTTTAAAGTTTTAAGTTTCTGAGTTTTGAAGAGATTTTATTTTGTTTTTTGCTGTTCCAAATTGACACTTTGTTTTTATTAGTTAGGATAGTTTCTGCAATCTAAATATCTTGATTTATGCTCTGATTGGTACCATTGTTGTGTCTTGGTGTGCAGCAGGGCGAGATGGGAGGTCTGGAACTTTTTGAATGTCTTAAATCAGAGATAGCGAATCTTCTCCCCACAGTGGCAAGCAGTATCCTCTGTATTCTTTCCATGTCACCTTTTTGCTTCCACTGGGCATGCATCTTCCTTTTTTGCCTTTCTGAATCAGCTCCCTTAGGACCTGTTCCACAAAGCTGTCATTCTGGTTTTTTTAGCAATCTTCTGGCCTGGGTTGTGCCAGCTGTGTGATGCTCCCAGTTAATCTGAGTCTCTTCGCTACCCTTCTCTGTTGCTGATAGAACAGAAAGGGCTGTTGTCAGACAAGGTGTTCATTAGGACCACTGCTGAGCAAAAGGTGTACTTAACGTGTTTAAACTAAGCCCTTGGTGCTTCTGAGGGCATTGTTGGCTTGAAGGTTTTAGCCTTTAAAACTCAGACATGCCCAGTTCTTCAGTTCTCATCTGGGGATGAGAAATTTTATGTCCCCTTTTGCCTCTTTAAGTGGATATGAAGAAAGCTTGAAAAGCCTGAGGCTTTCAAGAAGCATTTATCTCATTTTAATATTGGAATTTTAGGTTTCTCAAGAACAGCTAATAAATGAAGTAAGAGGAGTCATGAGAAGGGAATTTTTGTGAAAGTGCCAAAAAACTGGTTGTTTATATCAATATCTTGTCTCTGATGAATATCTTGACAAAGTTTTGGGGGATTTTGGTGGGCTTTTAAATTTTTGTAAATTGAATTTGAACAATATCTGTGAAGATCTCAAGCAGAATCAGAAGACATGCATTGGATTTCTGAAAGAATGAAATTATCAAGAAACAGTATCTTGGACATTAAACCCAAACAAATCAATCTAAACATTTACAAAACAACATAAATATTTTAAAATTTTCCTTTTGGACTCAGGTTAAAATGTGCAGTTATCGTATTATTTTATTTCTATGTTTCATGTTGAATTAATTCTGTGAAGTGTCAAAATAGATCACTTAGCTAGCAGAATGTTGCACTCAGCTTTGGCATTTTGCTAGTTTAATTTTTGTGTTAACAAAAGAATGTGGTATTCTTGTTTGTATTAAATATTCAAAACAGCTAACACTAAAATTAACTATTTGGAAATGCTTGATGTCAAAAGAAATATGAGGGTTTTCAGATTGTTAGCTAATGTGGTATTTTTAAAATTATCTTTGCCTTAGAGTAAGAGGGAAGAACCGTTTCAAAAACCAGCAGAAGATGCAGCAAAACAAGGGAAATCAGAACAGAAACATCCTAAACAAAGTAATAAGCAACATATCAGTCCAAAGCCCCTCACTTTACATACAAGTCGTGGGTATGTATAAAATAGGAAAACCTAGACTAGTTGGGTAGGTGTACAGCAGCCCAGTATTTAGAATGATGGACTATGGACCCTTAACCACACGTGCTGCAATTGCAGGGGCAAATGCCCCTTGCAGTGCTGAGATTGAGCTTCTTGTGCATACATCTACACCTGATGTTAATTTCTGTCCTCTTCTCTGGGCAGCAGAAGTGGAAGCTTTGTAACCACGCCTGTTCAGTTGAACCTTGTGATGCAATAATAGCAGTATTAATGAATACAACATGAATGAAATAAAATCAGTGCAGTGCTGCTGCTAAGCTTTCAACAGGTGCTTTGGAAGTCAGTCACCTTTCAAACTGCTTTATCTACTGTGCCCACTCCACACCTTAAAACTGTGGTGGCTGTACTTGATGTCTGCTTATTCTGGTCTTGTAAGGCCTTGTGTGCCTGAGTAACAAAAGCAGACACATGAGGTAAAGCAAAGAAATCTCTCCTGTTTAGCGTAATCTGGCAAGCACGGAAATGAAGTGAAGTTGTATGTTACTGAGTGCTATCAAAGTATCTTTTTATTTCTGCCACATGCCTACACTGCAAGAATTTAACTCGTATTTCCATTTGATACACGTCTGAGATATATCAAGAGCAATAAAAGCCAAGAAGTAGGCTTTAAAATGAATAGATTACTCCATTTCTCCTGTGTTTGTGCTTAATGTATGACCAAGCAATTGTTTTCATTCTTTGTGGCAGTGTTAAGGCATTAGATTGAAGATGGGAGAGGGGAGTTACCTGTCTGAATGCTGTTGGATGTTGGGAGTTGATTACAAAATGATCACCCCAAATTCTATGAAATAAAATTGGTTTATGGAAAAGTGAGTGGATATAGTATAGCTAAAACATTTAATTATTTGTTTTTCATACTCTTTGCAGTAGATTGTAGTCAATTTTGTGGTGAGTAATGTGCAAAATTCTTACCATTTGCTTGGGGCTCTTTTCATCTAAGGGCGAATTTCTGCCTCTTATGCCTTCAGTGTAGTAGCACAAAGCAAAATTCTCTTAAAATCACTGGACATATAGCTGTCAAAACATGCAAGTTCTCAATATGCAGACAGGATTGTTACGTGTATGCAAGCTGTGTTGCAATGCATGGCCTGCTTTTGCAGCAGAATGACTGGGATTGGGGCACAGCAGTGTTGTGTTTTTCGTGCTAATCCATTGGTTTTGCAACCATAAGTGAAGGATTTCTGTTTTAAAGAAAGGGACATATTGAGAGAAATTTTGAATATAAAGGGTTTTTTGACCTTCATATTTTTCTTTTTACAAGGTTCATTTTATTTTGAATTCGTGCTTTTATGACCTATTTCTGAAGAAGGATTGAAAAATAGGACTTTTCCACCTTGTATTGAATCTATTAAAATTAAGTTGGTAATGTTCTGAAGCATGATTAAATCCAAAAATACCTTTAGATTTAAGCTGTTACATCTGCAGTTCAGTGCTTAAGGACTTGAAGTGCTACTTACTGCCTGCTGTAGGTTATATGATGTTAATTTTTCTGTGTTTGTATGTGTGTGGCAGAAGGGAAAAATGAACCCATCTTTTTGAGTACTGATGCCTTTTAACGATCAAAGCCACTAGGACATAGATGAATTATATTGACCAGTGTTCTGGCAGTCAGATGTTTCTAGCCCCAGCAGCTCACCCCACCCATATGCAGAGTGCCTTTAAAGTGGAGTTCATAGAAGGAAATGTTTCAGACACATTAATGCCAAACTAGGCATTTTTACTTAAATGTACCTTCATCAGTGTCTTAAATCAAGGTCCCACACTTTGCATTAAGCTAATTGAGGCTGATGTGTGTATTATGTTCTGCTCATTGGCTGTCAGGCTAAAAGCTTCTGGTGGAAGTGTTGCAAGGAAAAAACAATAGCAGTAACTACTTGAAGGACCACCAATTGTGAATGAGCTTTCCTAGTTGTGTTGGTTTGAGTTGTTTGTGCTTTTCTTTTTTTGCATCTCACTGGCATTTAGGTGCAACTATATTTATGCTTGTTGAGTAAGTTTAAAAGTGCTCTTAAAGAGTATTCTGGATATCAAACTTTACTTTTTTTCTCTCCTCATTCTTGATTTCTTAGGAAGATGAACACTGAATATAGGTCAAAATTTTTGTCTCCAGCCCAGTATTTCTACAAGGATGGAGTTTGGTCTCGTATTAAGAATAAAGCTCACAACCAGGTGAGTATTAGAAAATTTGAAGCCTGAGTATGGTTTGTATTTTGATTTTTAGATGCAAAAACTTTGAATTGTGGTATTTATAAGATACAGCTTTGAGATTGTAATACTAGTGACTCAAGCTCCCAAAGGTGAGTATACAAAGACAACTAGATTCTGACAAGTTGGTGTAATACAAAAGAGAGAGGAAAAAAAAAAGAGATGATGAGACTGAAAAAAAATACTAGTGTGGCCACCAAAGTGAGGGAGAGGTTTTGTTTCCCATGCAATCAGGATCATTGAGAACAGAGTGTCTCATGACAGGTAATGTTATTCTTGATGTTCAGCCCAGTAGTACCAAGCAGAAGCATTCAAAACACAGAGGTAAATGATAGGAGACTCCAAGGGAATAAAAATGTAATGGACAACGTATGTATCAGCCTAGGTTGGCTTGATAGTCAGGCTCAGTTTGTTAGCTTACCATGCATGAATCCATTCAAAGCAGTCAGCTGAATTCTGTCATACACAACATAAAATTGAGAATTTTTTTGCAAGTTTCAGTGTATTTTCTTGTAGTTTATTTAGAAACTGCGGTTCATATTATACTGTGTGTGAAGTCATTTGACAGAGTTGTGAAAATGCTGAGTAGCTTCATGACCACAACATTTTTTAGTATTATTAAGTGTGATTCCCAAGTTAGTCAAGGAAATCAAAACCGTTAATAGTGTGATAAAATGCAGCTCTCTGATTTCACTGAATTGACGTAGTCTTCTCCCAGCTGATAGAGGGAGCCTTTGTGAGACACCATGCTGCTACCTGTGTGGCAAATACTTGGAAATGTGAGTTTCCTCATCAGTTTGGTCCACAGTGATGGGGAAGGTGGAACTGGAGGAAATGGTTCTAGGGTGCTGGGCTTTGAGAATATAGGTTCTCTGAGAATTGCAGGAGTAGTCTGGTAGCTTTGAGTTCTGTGTTTTCTTGCTAGATTTAATCTAGCAAGTAATTTTCCTTTTAGCAAAAAGAGATAATTATAGAATACATACAAAATATGCAATGAAAAATAGGTCTCAATATTTAAAGTGTATCAAAGTATGAGATGATTCATAATCAGAGTTTGCATACACATGCATGACATAATCCATTCTGTGTAAACAGCCTCAAGAGGATGTTAGAGGACTGAAAAGGAGCAGTATTTTAATTTTTATATGCATTGATATATGCATTTGATTTTCTGTAACTAAGGTTGTAAAATGTTGTGAACTATTGCATGCAGCCTAAGTGGTGTACTGAATGTTTCTGTAGAATAGTATGTCATTTTTCTGGTATATAATACTTTAATTTGTTGATGTTGGATCATGAAACATTTAAAACAATAAGGAACAATGCTCAGCTTCAAGAGCAACTGACATGTAGGCAACTAAAGAGTGGGCCTTGGAATATAGTGTATTTGTGCCACAGTCAGCTGGGAGGAGTCACTGCAGTACAGTTGAGGGAAAGAATGAGGAGACTGCAAGTGGAGGATGAATGTTCAGGTTTACATGTGACATTTAATTAGAGTGTATGAAAAATCACTGTCAGGATGTTTTGAGTGCATCAGACTTTTCCACAGAGATTTTCTTGCTGAGAAAGGAATTGCAGGAAACTAGAAAGAAGTTACTTGGCACATGGGTGACTTTCTGTCCAAAGCAGGCTTTCTGAAGTTCTGAGTCCAAACAGGCAGCTGCCATAATGGAATCCTGGTGTGACCTTAGCTATAGTGATTACTTGTAGGCTGCTTCTCTGCAATATATTGTAAAGGGTGCTCTTCGGCAGTCAAACAAAAAAAGTCTTTTCCAATTATACTTTTGAAAAATTAATTTGGGCAGTTCATACTTGCAGTAGGACTGTCGAGGGCCTGTGTCCTGCTGAGTTAATGCTGCCTGCTGAGTCGCTGGAGGAGAGGGTTGTCCTTTGTACTTCTTCACAATTCACTGGAGACTTAGTATTCTTCCTCCCCTGCACTACCCTGTTGCTCTGGATTTACATTCCTTCTGTTCTGGCTATCATAATTAATTTTTTAATTCTTCTAGTTAATGTGAGTAATCCAGTAAATCACTTGCACATCAAACTTTAAATTCTCCTTTGAAAATGACAAGCATATAGTTTTAATGGTTTAATAGTTTTATTCTTTAGAAGTTTAGTGGATCAAATTGTGGTATGTTAGCTGGATATCCATCTGCTGCATCCAGTTACTTTTAGTGGGAGTAGTTGAGTTTAGCCCACTAACTGTGTTCCTTGAAAGGAGGAATGATGTGGAATCAATCATGAAGGAAGAATAAAAAAGAAAAGCTATGAAAACGTGGTAGAGGAAACGTCAGTATTACTTTCCTACTCTTTGACAAAATACTTATTTCCTGTGGATCATTTTTTAGTAAGTCGGAATTCACACGATACTGCAAAGTTATTTTTAGTAATTTAAACATGAACTTCTTGGTTTTTCTTTTCTGCCTGCACATTAATTGTGTTTGGGTGAAGGACACAAGGCAGCAAGTGTTTAAATGGTCTTAACTGTAAAAATTATGATGTATAATGTTTGATGAAGCAGTTATCACTTTTATTGTTTTGGAGTAAAACTGACACTTGAACAGTTTTGTACATAATTGTTGCAGTTCCCGATAGTCTAGAAGGAATAATTTTGATACTATGTATTGCATACAGTCGCACCTAGAGTTCTTGTATTAATCCTAACTTTTCACTAATATTTGTGTAGCTAGGGACAGGTACAGTGTTTGCAGGATACAAAATCAATATTACACATACACATAGATCCATTGATTTGAACTTATAAATCAATATTTTTGAGTGTTGGTGTTTAGAAATCTAAATTAATTTCCTCAAGCTTGGCAAAAAACTGGTGGGATGCCAGTGCTGACTGTACTTGTTTGAGAACTTTTTATTGAATCTCAGGGAGGCAGCATAGAGCTATGTTGACAGATTTTTAGTATTTAATTTCTTACTTAGACTGAAGTAAAGTTACAAAGGTGATAATAACAATATCACTCTTGAATGTTGAGAA
Organism: Sitta carolinensis; assembly: GCA_032173965.1. Lineage (NCBI taxonomy): Eukaryota > Metazoa > Chordata > Aves > Passeriformes > Sittidae > Sitta > Sitta carolinensis. The sequence goes on along the minus strand of JAVUNC010000005.1, from coordinate 33,649,491 downwards.
GAAAAATAAGAAATTTAAAACTGACTTCTGTATTCTTCTCTTTAGGCATCTCAAAACACCCTAAATGCCATGTGGTATATGGAGGTTGGTTGCATCAAAGTTCCTCTTTCAGTGTTTGGGTCACTTTGTATGAGTACTGATGGAAAAACTAGAATCCAACACTAAACTTATTCATAGTTACTGCATAAATTTTTGTGCTCATGGAATGAATAATTGACAATTTTGCTTTGCTTCATGGCTGAAACATGCTTACTGAGTATTTGCTTACTGAATATATTATTTTCGCTTTCCTCTTCTTACATTTACTGTGGCAGTGTTTGTGCTGTGGCTGGTCCTGTATTATGAGTAACTTGCCTTTCTCTTCTAGCTGCCAGTAGCTAATGCAAATACTTGTTGTAGCCTAATAGTGAAGTTTAAACATCTGTGAAACTTATGAAACCTTGATGTGTAGGTGAGAGAGCTTCGAGAAAGAGCGAAGGCTTACAGGCAACGAGTAGAGGGAACACACTTCTCCAGATACCATTTCAATCAGATCCTGTCTGATAATAACAGTCTTTGGGATGTGTCCTCAACTTCCAGTTCAGAAGAAGAAAGCAGCAGCAACATCAGAGCACTAGATCTTGCTGGGTAAGGTCGTTATTCCTGGCTGTTATTCTGCAGCTTTGAAACTGAGCAAAATGCTGAATATAGGAGTGCATGGAAATAGCTGTTTTTTGAGCACTTCTCATAATCTAGGTTGCTGTTTAAATTGAAAATAAAGCCCTAATTTACATTGCATTTTTTTATATATAGAAAGAGTCTTCATAAAATCTAGTTTGAAAATGGGATGTGTTTAAGCATCAGAGAAAACTGCAGTGGCAATTTAACCATTCATCATGTCAACTGTATTACTTTTAATGTCTGAGCTGTACTTCTTGCAAAGAACCGAGTTGGATGAATGCGTTCTGTATAGACACATGTATATTGTGCAAATCAGTGATACAAAATACTGTGTTCTTTCTTACCCAGTGTTTCTGAAAAAGAGACTGCATCAAGCCCTGAAGTGCTACAGCAGCCTGACTCCAGAGAGCAACCACATCAGGACAGCACAAAGAAAGACATGTCAGATGCTTTAACTGTTCCAGTCAAAAGGCGTTTAGTTTGGGATGAACAACAAGGTACTGAAGAAAGGGAAAATCAGCAATCAACAGAAGAGAAAGAGGAAGAAAAGCCACATGAACAGGCTGCAGTCATGGCCCAGCAATTAGAAGTAAACAATAAGGATGCTAAAGATGATAGGAAAACTGAAGGGTAAAACTGAGCATTTTTTTGATGTATATATAGATGTATGTATGTGTGTGTATTTCCTCTAACAGGTCAGAAATTTGTAGGTCAAATAGTTTTTGTATTTAAGAGAGTGTAAATCGGTGTGGTGGTACTTCTGTTTTGAACAGTATGATAAGGAATGAGAAGGTTTAAGACACTGAGCTGGTTGATGGAAGTGGACCTATCGTCAGAAATACTACATTTCTAACTTGCAAGACAGAAGTTTGTAGACTCATGAATGAGTCTAATGTTTTTCTCCAAAACTATGAAATATTCAGTATAGGCCTCTTAAAACAAACTATTCATTATGCAGCCAGCCAAATTTAGTGAAAATTCAAACTCATGATTGGCTTCAAGTGGAAAGCATAGAATTTGATAGGACAGGATACATGCTACTATTGTACTTAGGTATCTGTTTTTCTTAAACAATTTCATGGACGAAGATAAAGGACTTAGGAGAAAAAAATAACTAATATCCAGTAATCACTCGTGATTATGTTACTAAGCACAGGTGGAAAAAACGTGGAGGGGTATATAGAAATAATGGGAGCTCAAATTGTATCTAGTTTCAGATATGATTTCTAGTTTCTGGCTTTTTACTGTGCAAGTTTTGCATACCTTTTTTTGTAGAACAACGTTTTAGTTTGATAGACATTTAATTCTGAATTGCTTTGACCCTTGTAATGTCAGCCACACAATTTTTTATTCCTCATTGTATTTTATCTTTGGGGTTGCACTAATCAAAGGTAAGAAACTGTAATTGTCTCCATTTGGGGTAATACTGTGTATTCAAACCAGGCAAAAAAAATTGAGATGTTAGGCTGCAACAGCTATTAAATGCGGGCTTTCAAAACCATCATCTAGAAACCTTTTTAAGTTTCTGTTTAATTCTAGAGATAGTCTCATTCATAGATGATTGACATTGTCAATTTTCTGTCATCTTGCAGTGGCGTTCTGTGTTTGGATGTGCACTGAACTCAGCTGTGCAGAGCAGCTTAATGCTTAGATGGTACACCTTCTTGAGAGCTAGAAATGAGGAATTCTTTGCCTAGACATACTGATAGAATCAGGTTTCTCCACGTTGTGGGTATGCTGCCGCCTTCTTTTGAAATACACCTGGAGGCAGAAGACTAAAGTAGTAGTGCTGCTGTATATTATATGTACATGTAAATTATATGATATATATATATATTTATGTCATGATGTATGTTTAATAACCTAGGGGCTATAGTGGTTACATAAATTCAGAATATTTGGTTTCAGTTCCACCACATTGACTGAAGAATGTCAAACCTACACTCCCACCTCTAAGGCAGCAACTATGTTCAAAGTTTTTCTGGGTTCAGAGTTTGCCAGCCCTCCTGTTGCACCTCTGTATTGTGCAGCAATGCACTCAGGGTTTTTTGGGGCAGAGGGAGCCTGGTTTTATTGCTTGAGACTGTTCAAAATACAGAAATAGAGGCTTAAGGGCTGGAATCCAGGACTCCCCTTGGCAAGCTAAGGTTTTAGCTACAGGCTGCTGGGGTGTTAAGGCTTTAACTGTCTTGCCTTAGGCTTCTTTGTAGGAATGGATTTGAAACAGAAAGATTGAGGGCAAGACTCCCAAGTCCTTCTGTAGCTAATCCTTTAATCACTACTCATTTTTTCAGTGAGAATGCCTTAGTATTGAACACCTCTGCAGCTGTGTCAGATTCTACTGTTTCCTCAAGGAAAGGCAGCAGGCATCCTACTCCAAACCCGAGAGCTCTTGCAGGAGCCCCGAGGACTCATGATTGCACTACCCCAGCTGTTGGTAAAAAGACTTCTAAATGCAAAGTGGTATTTCAAGAACTAAAGAAAAAATAAAACCATAATTGAATTAATTTATTGGGTTATATTTAATGTAATAAGGAATTTTTAATTTTTTCTGATACAATAGGAGATACTATTCTAGTGTCTGCTCCTAAATTCAAGTCTTCATCTTCACCTCAGAGAAAGCGAAACTTAGCAACAAACCCTACAAAAAAAAGGTCCTTCCAGGTGAGCCAGAAACAGACTTACCATTATGCATTTTAGGAATGTGCCTTTTAAGTAATAGTGAATAATTTTTTTAAGAAATAATTTTCTTGAGTTGTTATCTGCTGTCTTAAAATTGTCAGTATCTGTGAAGTGAAAAGACACATCTGAATAAATAGTTTTTTTGGGGCGTCAAACAAAGGAGTTGAGACTACTGGAATGATATTAGATGTGCTTCACTTTGGCTTCTTTGGCTAAGTGCACAGGATCCATTTACAGAAAAATAAAAAGGTTGCCAGTAGGATATTCATTTAATGTTTTTGTAGCCATTGACATGGCAAAACATGACATTGACAAAACTCCAGATTGCTTGATTTGGAAGAAATTCAAGAGGGAGAGGTTGGGTGCTTATGTAAAAGATATGTTAATGTGCCGTAATAGTTTAACTTTTCCTTTCCTTTCCTTTTGTGCTGCTTTTACTTTGCAGCTTGCATAGTTACTAATAGAAGAATAGAAACATTTAGGAGTTGTTATCCTCAAAATTTTTATAGTTTTTATCAAGTTTTGCTTGCCCTGTGTTCTACAAAGAGAGAAACACTTAACTACATACATCCTCTGTAGTAAATTCTGTAATAGAAGCAAACACAATTGCATGAGAAGTTGATTATGCTGTTGTAAAATGTAAAGAAATCACAGTTTTAGAAAATAAGCTCTTGGTTTGACCCGATTATATTACTTTCAGTCCATGTTAAACACTTTTTATTAGGAACAGATTTTCTTTACACTCAGAAGCTTGGAATACTTTTTCTTTTATTACTTTCATGAGAAGTATAGCAGTGTAAAGTCAATATTTGCTGCATATGTGAGGATCTGTATTAGGAGGCTGTATATGAGGTGTTTGGTTTTGTGCTTTTTCTGATCCTTCCTTTTTTTTCTTTCTATTATGTTGTAGCCTGATGTGAAAATGCAAGCCACTTCACTCTTTAACTCTGCACCTGCTGGGCTGGGAACTATAGATCCTCTGCCGCTTAGGCAGAATCAGTGGCCTCCTAACAGGGCTGCTGATGAGCAAGTTCCTCTTGCTTCAGCCCATCAAGATCCGTCAAAGTCATCAAAAAGCTTCTCTGTGCCTTGCTGGAGTCCCTCTCATCGTATTCAAGGGACTCTTAAGGATCCAGAATTCCAGCATAATGGTGAGTTTTGTTTATTAAGTCTGTGTTAGAGTGGTGCAGGATGTGAATGACTACTGTGCAGTGCTCAGGCCAAGAGCTAGCTGCCTTACAGTGTCTACAAAGAATGTGCTGTCTATAAACAAAAGCTTTTTAAACTTAAATATGGTTGGTTAGTCTTGCTGAGGAAATGTGCACAGCATCCACCTTAGTTTCACATTCCACTAATATCACTGTATTACAGTGATCAGTTTGTTGTCTGATTTTATTTTACTAATTTCAATAAATACTACTCTTGTGAATAATTTGGTTTAGCATGAACAACTAAATTTTAATATTTAAGCTGCAACTGGATGGTGTGACATTTCCAGCTGCAATTGCTAACTGCAGTGTGTGAGACCTTTATGATGTAGTATTATTTTGAAAGAGTTGTGGATTTCTGAGAGGTGCGATCCTAAAAATTATTTCTGGAGGATAAGGAAACTAGAAGTCTGTCTCTAGAAGGTTTATTTGATATCGATAAAAACCTTTCCTTGGCTGAGGAGGGATTTATGCTGAAAGTTTTTAACAATGTTTAAGGCTACTGGGGATGTAAATTTGATAAAGAAAAGACTCCTTGTCCCCTTAGTCTCCATTCCAGAAAGAGACTCCATAGCCACTTAAGGTCCCCCAATTCTTGGTCTTTGACTATGGAGATAAGCTAAAAAGTAGTATTTCCATTCTAGAATAGAACAAGCAGTTGTCAGGTTAAATGGGAAAGTAAAATGCGGAGAATTTCTTCAGAAAGATTAGATTTGGCGCTGGTTTCTAGTTCTGCACCTTGAGTGCAGTTCATTAAGTTACTTATAGCCTGTACCAAAGAATGATGTCTTGAGAAGAATACAGTGGAGCAAGATTATATTACCTCATCTAAGGGTAAAGGAGTCTGGTAGAATTTTTATGTGTGCTATTTATAAGACTCTTGATTTGGAAATAATGTTACAACATTTTAAAATGTTCTAAAATGAAATATTGTCCTTAGTCTATTTTGAAATGATTCAAAACTGTGCCTTTTGACTTTTTGACATAGGGAATCTTGGCAATCCAAAAGTGAGAACTTTCCAATTGCCCCTTCGTGAAAGAAACCGTAAGGATGAAGGTATTTCTTGTCCCAAAATATTATTGTGTGTCGTGTATGTAACGTAAATAAATTTTAACTTTTGCAGGAATGTGAGATGTTTCTGCATGTAGTAAGTAATTCAGGTTTATGTGTTTGCCAGAATAACTACAGTATATTTTCATCAAAATAATTTGAAGATATTCAACCTAGTAATCTGAAGAAGGTATAGGGTAATATGAATAAACCATTAAAAGTGGCTGAGAATTAATAGACCATTATGGCTCTCGATATGGTTACTTTAGCTTGCTTAGTTCCATACCTAAAACTATTTCCTGCCAACATGTTTTTAAGCCTTTGTGTTGATAGCAACCAAAGGAAACTGCAACACAGCCCAAATTGTAGCTGGAGTAACTTCGGTTGCAACTGTAAAGGTACCACAAACTTTAAGATAAAGGTTTTGCATGTGAGACATAAAATGATCCCTTTGACTTTAATTTTCCCACCTGTCCTCTGCTCAGTGTGTTAGAGGTGCTTATGGCATGCTGCTATTCTGATTGCTGTTTTGGCCTTTTTTTAAAATGTTTATTTTAAAGTTAATCTACGAGAGCAGCCATTGCACAGCTGCATCGCCTTGGCCTTTTTGTGGGCAGACACAAATAAACTCTTTCGGTAGCATGAGTCAACCAAAGGCACCATATCTGCCATACACTTTTTCTTAATGTGGTGTCTGAGGTTGAGCCTGATGTGATGCCGTGCTAGTTGCAATCACCTGTGTTTGGTTCAGCTCAGAGTATGGGCAGAGCAGGTTTATATCTGATTGCAGTTTATTTATAGTTATACCCCAGAAAAATCAAAAGCTTATTTCTGTGCCCCTTGGTGCTTCTTTGCTCCTTGGGTTTTAACTAAGATTCAGACTGATTCTCTGTTTTACTCATTGCAGTTGGCTGAAAAATACGTGGGTGGTGCAGATGGCTCAGCCAAGCTTCTGTGCAACTGGATAAAACATGCCAAATCCTGTAGTACTCTGCAGCTTGCTGCACACAGCTTGCTGCACACAGATTAAATGCTGTAGCTGCTGTTTTCTTTTTTATTTTTCATTTTTCCCTGTGAGCTGAATGGTAATGTATGAACTTGCAGAAACAGGTGAAACGTGTCAGCTCACAGATATTTTGTATGCCCATATTTGTTCAGGTACAAACCTGAGAGTTACTCCAATGACATCAGTTTGCAGAAGTGCAGTTTGCAGTTTTCTCATATATGGGAATGTAGTTGTTATATGTAGTGTGTGATCCAGGTACAGGCTATTAAGATTGCTGTATTTTAAGAATTTAGAAACTCTGCTGAAAAGTTCATTCAAGCACTGACAATACTGGTGCTGTTTGGATTGAATCGAGTAATTTTTTCTTGGATTATTTTTTTGTTGGTGATACAGTTCTTTCTAATCCATTGCAGGAGAATGGGTGTAATTTAAGTCATTTTCCATAGAGAGCATCTTGACAGACCTGTAGCAACATTTTAATAATGCTGTTGAAGAACTATAATGTGCTTTATCAGGCAAGCCAACATCAAGACTGATTTGTTTTAGGAGTTTTACACTGTGAAATAGACCCTGTATTCAAAAGGAAGACCTTTGAAAAGTATATTTCTAAAGACTGCTTCTTGTTTTTGTGGTAAACTTCTGTTTTCTTCAGAAGACACGTTCCTTTTAGCAGCTTCTGGCACACTAGCTGGATTTGGCACAGAAGGACTCTTCTTGGCAACATGGGTTGTGATATTTTAGTCATATTATTCTAAGGTTGTCTGCTTTGCTTGAAGCAATGGGTTGCTTTCAGGAAAATGTCATTACTAGAGTCTAGTCTATATAGATTTCAGTGGCAGAGGAACAATTCCTGAGGTCTTCTGACGCAGGAGAGTCAAGATCAAGATGACTTGGAGAATTGGGCAATTCCCAGGTGAACACAGGAGTTCATTCTGGACTTCCTCAAGAGATGAACATGTAACTGTCCTAAACTTAACCTAACATACTAGAGTCTTCTTTGTGAGGTTCTTCTCCAGCTTGTCAGTTGCCAAGTAATGGAATTGAAGTGTATTGTGGTACTGTTTTAGCATCCATTGTGAAAGAGAGCATGAAAATATTAAAAAAATGTCAGCTGTGTTTGGATATGTATGTTTAATCTTCCTCTTTACTTTTTCCCTTCTTGCTTTCCCCACAGATGACAGGTTGTCTCAAATTTCTGCTCGCTCGGCAGCATCTAGTTCTCTTGCATCTCAGATTCTGGAACGAGCTCAGAAGAGGAAGGATTTCTGGGGCAAGGCATAGCCTCTCCTTCCTATTGTAGAGAAACTATTCTGTAAAATCATGTATTTTGTATAGCTTGTAATGTACATTTTGAAAAATTGTGATTGTAGCTTTCACACACCATCTTTTCACTTTCCATTGATATGGCCCAAGTTTTGGGACTTGCCATCCCAATTGAAAATTAAATATTTAAACTGATTATATTAAAAATTAATATTCTTTATATCTGAGAGTTAGGTCTTAATTCACTATGTTACAACAGCCTTGTGAGGCTTTCTTTTTCACTGAGATAATTATTTTTTTAATGAACCTGTGTATGACTTTTCAAGGTGTTCTGCTGCAGTCATGCAGTATGACCTGGAACAGTATTCAGGGGCAACACTGTCGTTCATCAAATACCTCAGTTGCTTTATTTTTTCAAGTTATCTCAAGGGCAGCTGATTTTATGTCACTGTATGAATTGTCAGCATAGCACAGTGCTGTAACAGTTACTTTTACTACTTACTGCTTTTAACATTTTACCGAAAAATTCTGTTTTTTTAGTGACACATAGAATGTCGTTAACTGTAGAACAGGAGTTTAAGAAAAGCAAAGCATTATGGTTTGTTCATTGTCTGCAGGTTTTTGGCCAGGATGACTGTCAGAGTTCAGAGTGTACACTACTGCAGTTTGTCAGCTATACTGATATGAATGCTTGTCTTGTAGACTAAGACCCATGTTTAGTGTTAATTCCAGCTTCTCTAGAAAAAGCAAATTCAGCCACCTTAGCCAGTGGTGTTTCCCTGCTCCACTTCAAACTCAGGTATTTAGGACTAGTGATCTATTTAAATACACTGAAAAGAATGGGTTGTTTTTTTGACTTTGATATTTTAATTACCTTTTATCTTAGTTTCCTGTTTTGGGGAGACTGATAGCATTATGATTGTGAGAGTGAAATGTGTTTGTGATTTATGCTGACAGCTCATTTTATCTTTCCAAGTGATGCAGACAAACTAAAATGAAGTAGAGGAAATAGGTGGCTAGCAAGCAGCTTAGTTCTTTGTGGCTTCAGGTTTTAACACTACTTAATTTGAAAATTTTATACAAGAACAGTTTGAAATATGTACATACTTGATTGCATTTTGATTTTTGTATGTAATTGTGTATGCATATTGCTGAAAATAAAAACGGTTGTTTGCTTTGTTTCTGTTGAAGTTATGCTGGATAATTTGGCAGAGCCTATTGCATTGGTACTTCTCTGTTTAGTTCTCTGTTTCACCTGTTTAGCTGGAATGTCTGTGGACTTAAGAAAGCTCTGTTACCTCATAGCAGATCTTCAGAAAGAGTAATTTATTGAAGCTCAATATGTTGACACTAGATACCATAACTGACTACAGACATTATAAATGGTGACTTGAAGCAGGTGGGTACTACACAGGCTGGAAAGGCTGCAATGCCCAGAGGGTCAGTCCCCAACAAATGATTTAAAGAGTGAGTGAATTAGTGCTGTCCAATACTGATGATGTTTCTTCCAGAAATTGTATGTTACAGTAGCTTCCTAGTAGTGTTTGAAACAAATCAAGGTATTTTATTTTGTCTTAAGGGCTTCTGGTATTGTTCTGTGGTGTGCACTTAATGTGTAAGTTATAGTTGGTCATAAAATTTCTACTGAAAGGGAAAATGTGCAACAGTGTTTATGAAAATTCCATTTTTTTCAAAAATGATAGTTGTGTAGTGGAAAACTTAATGTCTAAAAAGGGGAATTCTTTTTTTTCGAGATGGTATGTTGCTGTTATGTGTGTGCATTAATTTTGGTATGTCTGTCTACATTATTCATATCAACATGTTCTCCTTGTTTTCCTGGCCAAGAGCTCTCATCATCCATTATTTCTCTGTGATACCCTGCTCATAGACTTTTATGAATTGTCCTCTTTCTTTGTTTTTCTATGTTTGTCTGGTTTTCCTGGCTGACAGCTCTGTCAGGTGTTTTTGTGCAGGTCTGATTTTGAGGCCTGTAAGTCATTATAACACCATATGTGCCAGTTTTGCTTATAGTGTTGTCTGTACTGATACAGGTGATTTCTGGTACATCTTAGGTAGCTGTGATTTTGTTAGATGAGTGCAGTATGGTACATGTATATTGATTTCTGCCAGGGAGAGAGTAGAGGACCTGAGGAAATGGCCTAAGGTTGTGTCAGGGAAGGTTTAGGCTGCATATCAGAAAAAGGTTCCTCATCCAGAGGGTGGTTGGGCACTGGAGCAGGCTCCACAGTGTAGTGGTCACCGCACCCAGCCTGTCTGAGTTCAGGAAGTGTTTGGACAATGCTCTGAGGCACATGGAGTGACTAGGGGATGGTCTTCTGCAGGGCCAGGAGCTGGACTTGTTGATCCTTGGGGGGTCCATCCCTTCCAGCTCAGCATATTCTGTGATTCTGTAGCTGGTTTTGCGTATACAGTCTGAATTAAGTCACAAAGCCACTCAGTAAGTAGTCTTCTAGTGCTCTATTAGTATGTTGTATAGGGATTTTTCAGCCTTTTTGGATTAATAGATCCACATCTACTGAATTGCTAATGTGTGGTGGGTAACAACCCTCTGAAAACAGGTTTGGCTTCACCAATGTCTTGCAGGTAGCTGGTGTTCCCTCTGCTCACAAGTTCCACAGCCCAAAAACCACTGTACGTTGCAGTAAGGTGAAAGGAATGAAATTATTTGCCAGCCACCAGCTTTCTCCTTCACTCAAAAATTCTTGGACCCCAGGTACTAATATGTTCTCCTTATCTGACTTTTGGTGTTATCACTTTGTAGCAGATAACAGTGGAAGAAAAAGGGATTTCCAAATTCATAATAATGAGTAAATCAGTAGTATTTGAAGATGGGATAGGAAGCACAGCTTCTTTGAACAATTTAGTGTGTGCTTATTTGCATGATGCCATATTGATTCATTCCGTCTTCCTGTTCTGCAAGGCTGAGCTGACTCTTAATGTTCTGGTGTCACAGCAGTTCTTAACCATCTGGTAAAATTTGTCAGCAGAGCCCCATCGCCATTTGATTCAAGTGGACGTTTTGCTGTGACATTGTTGACCAATTTTTACTGTAGCGTGAAGAAAAATGGCTTCATTACCTAGATGGACACAATTGTGTGATAAAGAAAACAAGTTGAACTAATTTTAATTTTAAGTGGCCTAAAATTAATGTCCTGATTCTAGCAGTTATTTAGACCTTTGCAGACCACAGCCTGGGGAAGAGAGAATAGCGTGGTGGAGCTGTGGTTAACTTCTAGGTGTGCAGTAATTTCTTTGGTTTTCTGTGCACTGGAACCCAGTGGGAAAGTGCACAATAGCATTATAGATAAATTAAAGTAGCAATAGATCACAATAGCAGTGATCACACCAAATGCAAAACCTGAAGAGCAGTCAGTGGTAGGTAACAAGAGAACTCCAGTTTCATGGAAATCCAAGTTTTGGTTTGCTTTTTGATTCAGTTTTTCTGTTGTGTCAAAGAAGGATGTCTGGAGTTCCATGTAGAAATGTGAATGAACTAAATATACTAGTAATTTCTACAGTTCATCTGTGTGGGATGTGAGCTGACCTTGTGAGGTTTCTCTTTTTTCAGGTTGTGTCCTAGAGAAGCCTGTGGAGTGACTGAGGAAGCCTGAACTTGGCATGTCAAACGTGCTGTCCCTGCAAAACTGAAGGATGGCGATTGGTCCTGTGTGGTGTCATGTTAGGTGGAGGACTGAGAACTGCAAGATTGGTGTGAAGACTGATTGTCCTTTGGTTTATGTACAGCTTTCACAGCTTCTGTTGGATCACTTCTTGCATTCATGGGGCTCTGTTAAAGCTTGCTCTTTATGGGGAGAGTTGGGTGCTACAGCCAGGGCAGCAGATCCTGATTAGTGTAGATGGTTCTTCAATGGAGGGGGCAAAGGACAACTCAAGCTTCTTACTCCCCACTTTCTTCAGAGTTCATGATAATGTTTTCTAGTAAAGCATGTCAGCTTTGTAAATGTGACTGACTGACATTTATGCCTGGTTAACCTTATGCCAAGGTAACTAAGGTAAACCTGTGAAGATTTCAAGTGGACCTCAGAGTTTGTCCTTTTAACTGTGTTTGATATATGCATATACTGTCTGTGTATGTATGTATATGTATGTGTGTGTGTGCTGGAACAGAGTTAGTTTTTTTTTTCCGCAGTAGCTAGTATGGGGCTCTGTTTTGAAATTGTGCTGAAGATAATGTTGATAATTCAGAAGTGTTTTCTTTATTGCTAGGCACAGGGTCAAGATCTTTTCTGTTCTTCACCCTACTCTATTAACAAGTAAGCTGGGGATGCACAAGAAGTTGGGAGGGGACACAGCCAGGACAGCTGACAACAACTGACCTAGGGGATATCCCAGACGTGTGGTGTCATGCTCGGGATGTAAAGCTGGGGAAGAGGAAGGAAGTGGGGAGACATTCTGAGTGATGGTGTTTTTCTTCCCAAGTAACCATTATGCATGATGGAGCCCTGCTTTGCTGGGGCCGAACTCCCACCTGCCCTTAGGAACTGGTGAATTAATTCCTCATTTTGCTTTGCTTGTGTGTTGATTTTGCTTTGCCTATTAAACTGTCTATCTCAACCCACAGGTTTTCTTTCTTTTACTCTTCTGATTCTCTTCCCCATTCCAGTGGGAAGTGAATGAGTATCTGAGTGGTGCTTAGTTCTGTCTGCGATTAAATCACAACAGCGTGTGCATATATACATGTATAATTTTTTTTAAAAACTCAACATGTCTTAGTGTAGTACTGTCATGTGCTGGGATGTCTCCAAAGCACCTATTTTAGGATGTGAATTAGAATAGGAATGGCTGGCCGGATCCAGAAAGCATGTGCTTTTGGATTTCTCCCTTTCTAGGCCACTTTCTGGTTACTGGCTTGTTGGAGCACAAAAACTTAATCTGGAGATGCACCCTATTCTGGAGAACTGGGTGCCCAGGTCTTGCTGCAAGGTTGTCTGTGTGCACTGGGGAAACCTGATGAAGCTCAGTGCTCCCCCAGCTAGAGTGGGCCCATGAGTTACCAGAATGGTGGTCACGTGAGGAATGCTTGTTTGTGTTTCCAGTGGGAAGCTGGCTCCAGCCTGTTTGTGTGTTTCAGCTTACATGACACATGGCTAAAACCTGATAACCCAGGAAAACAGCATAATTCCTCTGCTGTAGCTATTTTTTCTGGCCCCGTAAATCTCACATTCTTGACAACAGTTCTATTCCAAGAGCAAACTCATTGACTCATAGAACTCTCTTGGGAGATTGGCAATAGTATAACCCTGGTCTGGGGAAGGGCTGGGGCCGTTGGCTTCCTAGGGATAGACACGAGTTAGAAAGTTGCTGTTAGCAACATGAGAACCATCACCTTCTCTAATGTCTCTGTTACAGTGAATAACTGAGCCTCAAGGGCTTATTCTCAGGAGATGCTGAACTCAGAGTCTCAGTGGGAGTGTTGGTGTATGGGCAGTGTCTGGGCTCAAGTGCTTCACCTTAAATAACATTGCTTCCCTTCAAAACGGCTTCACGTAATTACTTTGTGACATGATAAAACTGCTAGTACTTGGTCATCCGGGGTGCTGGGGCTATGTCTTAACCTGAGTGACTATTTATTACTGGGTTTTGAATTATAGAACAGCTTGCAAAATGCTGTTCCCATTTAGTGGTTTTCTTTCAGCTATACTATGTCATTAATTCCACTTGTTACTGAGTCATGGCTGTGCAACCACACCACACATTAACAGGAAGCTCAGAAGTTTCAGTTCACCTGGTCTGACTGTTCGCAAGGCATAGCTGGATGTAGGTCGCTATATAAAGTGACAGACTCTTACGTACGTGACTTTACATGCTGAATTAAAAGAGTTGCCATCTGGTGGCAGGGTTGATAGTGGTGCCTTTGGTGAGGCTGTGTGCACTGACGTCTCAATTCTTTTTTCCCTCTGTGTGAACTGAGTGTTGACTATTATTGATAAGTCTTACTAAATCTTCTGTTTATATTTTACTGATGTTTGCAGGAGTTTTCTGAAGAAGAAAGACCACTGGACTAATATCTATTGCAGTTACACTGACGCAGGTTTTTTGGGTTTTATTTTTGTATTAATTAGTTAATCCTTTTGGGACTGCAGTAGAAGTTATAACCTCAGTGGTCCTGGTAATAGCATGGTATTAACATATTAAGAACATTGGTAACAGTAATATAGTGTTGTCTCAACATATCTCTGGCTTGCTTTCTTTTGTATCTATGAACTATATGAATATTTCTGAGAATAAACTTATTTAAAACAGAAGGTTTTGGCGTTTTATTTTTGTTTGTTTTGTGTTGTATATGTGGCTGTGGTTGTTGTTTTGTTGGTTTTGGGGTTGTTTTATTTTTGTCCTAGAATGAAATTTAAAATTGAGGTGATGAGTTCCTTTCTTGGATGTTTTATGATAATGAAATACCTGCTTTATGATATAGCATCTTATAGTTAGAAGACCCAAAAATGATGTAACAAAACCAAGTGAAGGTCGGAGACAAAGATCTTTGATGAAAGATCAGATATAGAAGCTGAAGTGTTACCGTCAGAGGAAATGTGTTACTCTGTGTTACAAAAATGTAACAGCCAGGGAATGTAGGAGATCGCACATGGTCCGCGAAAACCCTGAGTCAGCAGTGCCTGTACTGAGAGCTGTTTCTAGAGCCTTTTTCAATCACCTAATATTCCCAGGCTGAGCAATTTTATTAATGCTATTTATTCTTCCTCCAAAAGACTCACCATTTCTTATATAACATTAAACCTATCACAAAAAAAAAAAAAAAAAAACAAACAAACAAAAAAAACCCCAAACCGAAAAAAAAACCCAAAACAAACCAAAAAATTCCACCAAGCAAATATATAACAGTCAAATTATGCATGTCTTCTCCCAGTCTTTGTATTGGTACCATTTCCTCTGCAGAAATTGAATACCTTCTGCCATTCCTAATGATCATGCCCAGAAGACACTTGCCTGTGTACTAGGATGTTTCCATTAGGAATGGCTGGGTTACAGAAAAGTTTATTTTCAAATTTTGTAAAGAAGAATTGATTTCTCTTACTGAGGTTTTCATTGTTGGGCAGAGAAGTGACTCCAATAAGACTTTGCTGGAGCTTGAGCTGAAACAATTTTATAGTCTACTTTAATCTTTGGAAGTTTGAAAGTCTGGACAAAAGCAGAGAAGAACCGAGACAAAATTTAAGTGTTCGGTTTTAAGTGTTGCATGACCTATGGCCCATTCATATGTTTAAGGGGGGAGAATCTCATTGCCAAATAAAACATCCAATACACAGCACAATACAGAGGCTCACTTTTTCACATGCCAACTCCTGACAGTATTTCTAGCCCAGTGGTCAGTCCTGACATTTCCAATAATGCAGTATAACCTTGGCTTATTGAAAATGTACTAAAGCCCAAGAAAATTCCTGCATGGTAGTATGTTGCTGCTGATACACAGCAGCTGAACATCAAAGTACAGTATTGGTTGCTCACCTGTGACCTCATTCAAAGTCAGAAGGAAGTGTCTGTGGCTTTAGAAGCAGATGTGATGCAGAGTTCCAGTCCTCCTCAAAAAATCTTGTCTTCAAAATGGGTCAAGAAGTCATTGTCGAGAATGTTTACCACTATAGTTTCTTAATGAATTAGGGAAGTTCCATGTAATTAGACTTCAAAAGTTTATAGGGGAATTAAGTGATAGGATAGACACTCAAATCTCGGGAAGTACCAGGGACAAAAACTGACCTGTGAACAACTTCAGAATAATTTCTTTAATGAATTGTACTTGAAAAAAATAAAGAGAGTACATTATAGAAGATTAAAGATCTTTGGTAGTTTTTAATTAAAATGAAAGCAAAGGAGATATATTTTATTGTAAGAATTTTATGTATTAAAAAGTGCTACCTACTAGCCTTAAACATTAAAAATAGCATTAAATCTATTAAAAAATCATGAAATAAGAAAGGGAAATTACTTTCCCCTGATTCTTCAGATGTATTTTGTCCAGTCTACTCTTTCTCCACAAAGCAAGACTCTCCAGTGATGGTTCCATCCATAGTACCACATTTTAAATGAAAGGCAGCATTCCTTCCACTGATCTCTCCATCTGTACAGTTCAGGGTAGCTCATTTAGGAAGGGGAATCTAACCAAGCAATTTTCCTGAAGTTCACCCTCCATGCTGGTTCAAAAGACATTGTTTTTCAAAAGTCTATTGTATTTCCTCCTCAAACAAGAATAAAAATAAACCCTCCCTCAAATGTAGCAGAAAATACAGAGCTGAAGTGTCTCCCTGGACTTCAGCTGGGGACTGGAGTAAGATCCAGCTCTAGCACAGGTTTTCAGCCCCATCTTTCTGTGGGATGTATCGCTGGATGTGTATCTCCTGTTCAGGGTGTGGTGAGCCAGTGAAAAGAGGGGATAACCGTGACTTGTGTTTGGTCAGTGCAATCTCAGGAATACAAGACCCTGAGAATGGGAGGCATATCTCCACTTCCAAAGGAATTCTACTGATGCATTACAAGGAATCACTGCAGCCATGACTGTGGCTCCACCACAGCTCTGTGGTACATCCAGGACCAGCAGTCCTGCGAAGACGCCAGGAATGATCTGATGAACACGGGAACTGTAAAGTCTGCTCATATTAGTGTCTGGTAACATCTTGGCTGTTTGCTTTTGGGCTGGACCATACTTAGAGTGAGCTAGAGGGATGAAAGGTAGTTGTAACTCACAGCTGTTAACAAAAGGGTAAATAATGCAAAAGTTTTAGGAATGTCATAAAAATGGAATTTGCAAAATATGAATTAATGAACTTAAAATATGCACTTCAGCATCTCAGTGTCTGGAAAATAACAAGGTAAACTAAACAACTGGAACAACCTCAGAAGGAGGACATAATGGCACAACCAAAAAGTAGCATGGCTGAGAAGGCTAACAAAAGAGATGGGAGGCTAACTTAAGGTTTCTATGAAAATAGGTTTGTCCCAGTGTACAGTTTCAAATAAAAGAGAAGGAAGACAGAAGAAATCCTGTAATTAGTGCATAGGAAGGGGCAGAAGAAAGATTCAGCATCTAATTCCTCATTAATCTGCCTGATTTTGTTTAAATATCCATCAGGACAAGGTGTGCTCCTCACAGTGCTTTGAACTGGTGGGGGTGGCACAAAACCTGCTTAGGCCATGCACCCTTTCCATGGGACTGGTGCCACAAAAAGAGGTCAGGCAAACTGGATCTGTGTCTGATGAGTGATTGACCAAAGGGATGGAGAGGTATTATCTGCCAGAAGGACAAGACAGGGGATCTGAATGCCTGTCCACAGCTCCTGTTCTGGGTATAGAACTTCATTTCTGATGGATGAGCTGGTGGAGAAACCTCAGTTAGAAGCAGACTTTGGTTATCAGACTGTGTTTAACACCTGTGGAGGAGTTAGTGGAAATGCATTTCAGGGAGAGTCAATACTTCAAAGCAGCCTATCCATCAGGATTCTCCTAGTTTGGTCTTTAATATCTGTCTTTTGGTGAAGGAAAACTCAGCCTTTCATCTTCTCATTAACCTATACACCCACTGGAAGTATTATCTTGAAATACATGTGCAAAAGAGTTTAGAAATATATTCTTGAATAGCCTGGTGGTACATTTGGGTGTAAGAAAAAGATCTGGGAATTTTAGACCACAAGGTTAGGTTGATAATGACTCTTGCCCTGAGAACCTGAGCCACAAAGAATGGAGCCCAGCCAGCTGCATGCCCACCCTCAGAATTCTCGGATATCCACTTTCAGAGGGACAGCTGAAGCCTTGGTTTTCCGGATGTGTTTTCTCCTGTTTGTCACCTGTGTACCTTGTGGGTATTAGAAAACCAGGAGTTTACATTTGTTTCAGTTCTGTGTTCTTATGCATTACTGTCTACAGATGGGTTGCAAATTACCATCTAAAGGGTGCAGTTTCCTGTTTGGAGCGCAGCATGATATTTCAGACTGAAGGTGCAGCACTGCCTTCATGTTAGCAGAAGAGCCTTAGGAATATGGAAATCACCTGGATAAGTACATGACCACAGCTCTGGTCATTATACCTGATTCTAGCCTTAATTACAGATAATATTTTTTAAAAAGGGAATTTGGGAATCAGGCATGTGAAAAATGCAGTGTTGGTCCTACACAGTTTCTAATCTCTCAGAGAGAATTGCACAGTAACATGCAGATGGCCAGTGACTCCAGTGGGCCACTGTGTGGGAAAGGGTATTTTCAGGGTAGAAGCCACAGGTGGTCAGTACTTTGGTTCTGATACAGTCTCTGATCACTTGTGTACACCAGTCAGCAGCAGTGAAACCAGTCTCATACCACAGAAGATTTTCTGGTGGATTTTGATGGTTTTCTTCCGTAAAATTATAAATCGAGTAACTGCATTATAATTGGGACAGGAGGCACAAACTCATAAAATTCTCAAATATTTCTATACAAAAAGAATTCAGGAATCCTACCCTGGGAAAAGCCCCTGCTTTGCCCCACATTAATATTTGGGTTTTTTTATAGGAAACTAAAGATTATGGTGGCCTTGAAGTTGTATTTGTGGGTTTTGAAGTGGTTAGGTAGTTCTCAGAAGAGGATACTGGAAAGTAAGAGACTTGCTGATGTCATTTTTATTTCACCGACAGTACCCCAAAAAAAAAAAAAAAGCTGAGGGAGATGTTGGTGGCCCTATATAAGGTGCAGCTCACCTCCTGCAGAGCACATCAAGAATCACAGTGCAGGTAAGGCTTGCAGCCTCTGTGCTGCTCTCACTTTGTTTCACCCGCTCTCCTTGGTGCTAATGCTGCCTTCTCTTGCCAGTGCAGAGTCCTGTGTCTGCAGCCTGCTGGGGTGGACCATTTTCACACTGTGAGCCATGGCTTCCCTGAAGACTTTGTCCAAGAGCTTCCCAGGATGGGTTTTCTTCTGCTGCTGTTGCTGTCTCCCCCTTCTTCTCACCAGCTCTCTGCCTTTGAAAGGGGCTTCCCCTGCCCATCATGCCTGCAGGCTCAGGAAGATCAACTTCCAGCAGCCCTACATCAGGAATCGCACCTACACCTTGGCTAAAATGGTACAGTCATTCATGTGTTCTTCATGGTGGGATCTGAGGACCAACTCCTTTGTTGGTGCTGTGACTTCTAGCCTTTGGCATTCCTCCCTCTTTCCCCTGCCTTTCTCCAGAGGGAAAAAATATGCATTTGCAGTTAAGGCAGAGTTTTGGTGGTTGGAGCAGATCTATTGCCTGCTGGTTGTGTTGGTTGTGTAGCCAGGAGAAACTGCTGCCTCTTCTCCTGCTGATCCCCAAGGGAAAGGCAGCCCCTGGAACAGCACAGCTTCTTATTTTCAAGCAGCTGCTGCTAAAGTGGGTAAATTTTGAAATATGGCATTACATTTCTCGGTTTGTTCAGTCCATTTGGAGCTGGGACTGTCCATGACTCCAGCCACAGCCAAGCAGATGCTCAGGTGCCTTACAGTGCTCTGCTAGGGCAGGTTTCTTGGCTGCTTTTGCCGTGGGTGGGTCTCCCTGGGTGCACACCATTGAGCACCTTCCAGTAGCACTGTGGGCCCCTGTGAGGTCGGCCACCTGCATCATCTGGTTTAGTCACCATAACCACGATGACTTCTGACTTTTAAGTGGGGGACACAAATTCAGACTTTGGCTTATTTATTTTCCTGTGATACTGACTTTGAATCTCACCCAGCTGAGGGGAGAAACAGACATGATATCCAAGCTGATCTACTTATAACAGACTGTGGTGTCCATTCCCTCATTTCACCTGCACTTTCATCACCGATGAAAACTTTTGAGTTTATTATTAATTTTAAAGTAAGGTTCCCATCACTACCTGACACTTCCTTTTTTCACTTTCCTTTCAGGCCAGTGCCTCAGACAAGGACACGGACAACAGATTGATTGGGCAGCAGCTCTTTGTTAACATCAGGGTAAGTCTTACATGAGGAGTCTGCTCTTTGCATCCCTCTGCAGCACTTAGTGATCTCTTGCCTTGATTTAACATGACCTCTTTCTTTGATACATAGGAAAACAACCGCTGCTACCTGATGAAGAGGGTTGTGGAGTTTGTAGTAAAAGATGTTCTCCTCACTGAAGTCAAGAACCAGTACCCTTATGTTGAGGAGGTGGCACAGTTCTTGGCATCCCTGACCTCAGAGCTGAGCAGCTGTGTGAGTAACGCTGGGTTTCTTTCCCTCCAACTCTCATTGCTGCTCCTAAATCTCAGAATGCTACAAGCAGTGACAAAAGGCAGTGATATGAAAGGAAACTTCAGATTAAAGATATGAAAGTCAGAGTTAATAGAAAGGTGTGAAAAAGAAAAAAAAAGTACATCATTGCATATAGCTGACCATCTTAATGTCTGGATGTTTCCTTTCTTTTAGCAATTCTCAGGAAAGAGAGAACACATTGAAAAGAACCTGGAACAAATGAAGAACAAAATGGAGCAGGTACCTTTCCCCCAAACCTTTAGAAAGAGCAGTTTCAAACCCCAGTCATTTAGTTGGATTAAGGCTGACCTAATTATGAAACAAACTCAAGATTATTTAGAACATGAAGCCTACAAGGGCATTAAATAAGGGATTAATGATATTCCGCCTTCCAGCCCTCCCTCACTTGTCCTGTTAGCTCTCTGCACATGTTATGGTAATTTAAACCTTCAAAAGTTAGGTTGCAGGAAACTTATATGCTAGTCTAGATTTGAATGAACTAGTTTATATTTTATGATATAATGACACTAACAGAACTGTGTAAGAGAATTAGGAAAGTAAATTATTGATTCAGTTTCTGTGACAATCCTAACTTCAGTTTTCAGAAAAATAACTAGTTGCTAAGATTTGCATTCTGCTCTTTTCTAGTTGGGAGAAAATGGAAAGACTAAAGCCATTGGAGAGCTGGATTTACTGTTTGACTACATGGAAAATGCCTGTACTGATGTCCCAAAGAAGGGAGGTAACAAGAAGAAAAACTGAAAAGTTCTGGACCAGACTTGAAGAGATGTCTCTGCAGATCTCTTGCAATAACTCAAATTTATTAGCTGCAACTATGTTCATTTCCCCCAGATGCAGTATATTTTTCACTTGTGTTGAAACTAGCAAACTAAGAGGGCAGAGGCAGGATGCATATCACTGCCTTCTTTGAAAATGTAAACTCCAGGACACTGCCTCTTGATTTCAACACAGGGCATTAGTTATTTACAAAAGCACTGTTCTGACCTCATCTTCACAGGAATGAGGCAACCATTTCTGTCTTTTATATACTGAAATTTGACACCTATGAATCTGCTTTAATCAAGGCAGTGATGTTTTAGCCAGGATGTTTTGAGCCTCATATTGGAAAACTCTCTTGCATATGTTGCCCTTTTCTGACCTTTGCCTGAAAAGCTGGTATTTCAGAGTATTTCAGAAACATTTTTTGTGATTTGTATTTAATGGTAACTTATTTTAAGGTAATAATTATACAATACTTTTATTTATATAGATTAATTAAAAAATATCTAAGGAAATGTATTTATGAAGCTTTACCAGAAATTAACACTGCTGTGTGATATTTATATGCAGATAGAACGTTTTATAAATGCTTGCACTTTAATTTATTATAATAAATATTTTGGTCCTCAAATATTGCCATTTGCAGAATTTTTGTGTTTTCTTCAAACACAAGGGAGATGACACACGGTGCCTGTGGAGCTGCTGGCCTAGTGGCTGTGTTCTTGTGCCCAGAAGGGATGCAAACCCTGCCTGGGCTATGCTTCTTCACCATAATCCTGCAATTCCAACTTCTCACAGGCCAGGGCTTAGAGGGGTGCACGTCAGTCAGCCTTTCTTGTTGGGGATAGTGGGAAAAATAACATCACTCCTGAAGGTCATTGGTTTGGTTTGCTGGTTCTGTCTCAGCACATGCAGAGAGACAAGGTCCCCCTTGAATAGCTGCTGTTGAAAAGTCCCAAACTGTTCCCATGGATCAAATGATGTGGAGGCAAGCAGGCAGCAGCTGCTAATGAAAACTCAGAGCTCTTCATTCCGACTGCCCATCCACAGCCTACTGATGGTGTTCTGCAGCTTCAGGGATGTGAGAGTCCTTCAGAAGAGAATGTTTGGTGCCTGTTCTCAACACAAACTCCAAGACAGAAAAAAAACCCCAAGTCCCTGAAACACTGTTTAATCTGTCATTATCATGTCATGTCCTTCAGCAATGTCTCCTGGCAAAGACAGAAGAATTGCTCTAGGGTAGCCAGGGAAATTGGTGACCGGACCAAGGTTAAAGGGGTGAAAAGCATCCAAACAATCAGAAAGCCTGAAGAAATATGTAATAGCAGGTTCCAGCAATTGCTGAAATCTTCTTGAGCAAGGCCCTACCAATTATTCATGGCAATAAGTATCCTGTCCACATTTAAAAAATGTTTCTCCTGAACCATAGCAAATTAAAGATGGATTTAAAAGCATTAATTCATACCTATTTTGTTAGTGGTTTATATGAACTGAAATCACAACACTTTCTTGTGGAAAATCACATATTAGACTGGCATACGATTCATTTGGGTGATGGATGCCTGTTACCTGTCAAACTAAATGCATTCATCATGGTTTACCTTTCCCCACACTTTCATTCCATATCACAACATATGATTTACATGCCTGTTCACAGTCGAGGCAGAAGTGACCCATTAATGACAGGCAGCCAGGATCTGGTACCGAATGACAGTTCCAGGGATTTAACCTTTATTATATATTTAGTTGGACATATATTTCCTTTCTTCTGAGATAAGGAATGATGTTGTCAAGAGCTATTGGCCAGCATCCTTTCTCTTATTACTCAAACTTGTGAGAACTGAAGGCAAAGGAAGGGAGTTTAAACACTAAATGAATAGTTCACTTCATTTCACTGACCTTTGACATACACAGTCATTCCCTGAACTACATCTCCCTTTATAGTCAGTGGAGGATAAAAGGAAGTATACAGGTGTCATTTCCTTGGTCTATATTAGAGCTTTGTTAAGATTGTGACTTTGGGCAGGATAACATGACTTTACCCTAAAAGTACCTGTTTTGTTCCTTAATGATAAATAGAGACCAGACGATGAGCACATACATGCTGTTCCTTGTTGATAAAATCACTTCACCAATGGATAAATAACTTATTTCCTTCTTCTCCTTCCTTTAGGTCTCCTCTACATTGTCTTTATTGAGTTGCCCTAACCAGAAATGTCAAATCCATCTCTCAAGTTTTCCACACTGGCTAAACCCAGATTAAAACATGTTTGACCACAAAAGCATAAAAATGAAGTCAACTAATTATTAACTTCTCCAACCCTAAAAATCAGCAGTTGGAAGAAACCTCATGAGCTGGAGCCTTGGAAATGCCACACATCAAACTTTATAGAATTTCCTTCTCAGGTTTTCTTGCAGGGTATGTGTGACTTGAGGATGTGTGAAGGATGGTGGTGATGGTCAGTTTTGAACTAAAAAAGGAGGTAGAAGTAGATTTCCCTTAAACAGGAGGAAATATCTGTGACAAACAATTACTGACCAAAAGAAAATAAAAATGTAGTTTCGGTCAGGCAAGCTGGGTTTTAATTCAGTTAATAGTTCCAAATAAAAAAAAATAAAATCTTGCTGAAATGTTTCATTCTGTCATGTTCTAGTTAGTGTTTTGGTTTTATGTACATTTGTTTCAAAGGTTGGAAAGAGATTTGAAAGCAAAATGAGCTGTTTCATTTTGAGTTGGACAAGTGCTTTGGGCCTACCCAAAAAGAATTATTTTGGTGTAATTTTTCAGCTCAGTCACCAAAGAGAAACTCCATTATCCGAGCAATTCTAATTTCCGTTGCCTTATTTTCCTTTCCATTTTCTGCCTCCAAGTCATGGACTGTTTGTAATTCCCAGACGTCCTTGACTAGCAACCTTAGGGAAAGCATCTGCTCCACATCCTGCATTAAGGATGCCTCCACTGTTGGGGCTGCAGGACCTCTTCCTGAGCAAAAATTCACAGACCACACTACTGTCACATTTGCATTTCATTGACTCTCCCTCCCTTCTCTTGCGTTAGGTGACCAGAACAGGCACTTTTTTTTCCTATAAAGATATTTATAAAACATTTATAAAACTGCCTCTGAAATGTCATATTGTGAAGGGAGGAGAACCCAAAACATGAACAGAAGTTTCCACATCCTGCTGAGTAATTATTGGTGACAGTTTAAGAAACATGTCTTAAATACATTGCCTGGAATGTTACTCAGTTAAGAGATTTACATATTCAATGTATGAATATATACACCCCAAGTGACCCAGAATAGTGCAGGGCTGATATTTCCAATTTGCTGCTGGAAGTATATTCTATGCAATGCAAAATGTTGAAGCTATCCTGTTCATAAATCACTGGCATGTGATTATGCAAGCTTGTGCTTTAAAGCACAGTTAGCTAAAGAATTAGTTGCTCTGAAGGAGTCTGTGGACTGCAGTGAACAGCAGTAAATGTCTGACAAACTTTTCAATCACAGTCGTTATCAGTAAGGATATTTGTAAAGTCACTGTAACTCAGAGCAGAACTGGCCTGCTAGTGTGAAGCAAGAGTGGCAGAGTCATTAGAGTCAGTCTCAGGCTTAAGTGTGATACTGCCAGGAACAAGATAATAGCCACAGAAAGAAGGAAAAACCTACAATGCCATTCTGTGGGACCCTGGGTATTATTGGCAGGACACTATTCAAAAAATATGTTGCATAAAATAACATATTTAGGATGGAAAGTAATGCAACCTCTCAGGGGACCCAGACCAGGATTCTATGCCATTCAAGAATTTGTTAGAAAGTCAAATCAGGGTAAGGTAAACTACAAAACACAGACTATGCTAAGGCTGGTGGCACTTCTGGGGCTACATATGATTCATAGCATGTATCCATTTCTGACACATTTTTCATGGTTAACACAAAGCTGCAGACATTATCAGATTAACTATATGAACTTCACCACTAACAAAAGTGCTAAACAACAGTGCAAGTGAAACGATTTCTTCTCAAGTCTAGGAAATCACTCTCTATTAACCTTTAAATTACAAATCCCTGGCCAAATTCACATGTCAATTTCTATAGTGTAATTTGGAATTCAATGATGAATGGTTTGAAAAGAAAAGATTCCTACATCTCCCCTTTCCTAAGGAGAAATTAAAGTAAAAATTATATTGAGAAGAACCATTTATCTTCAGCAAAGTAGCTCATAGGACCCAAATGTTAATATTTTTCCAGTATGAAGGATTAAAGCACAGCACTTTATATTTCCAGGGTCTGGCCATTTTTCTTATCCCAGATCAGATAAAAAGAAAGAAAAATAAAAAAGGCAATCTTCTAATCTAAAAATACTTTCTCTTCAGCTAAGGGCAACATGGATAAAAATATTTTGGAAAAAAAAGCAGACTGATAAATATTTTTTAACTAGCTTACTTGAAACTGTTTTATGGTTGTTTCTTCAAGAACCAGCAAAGCTTTTCCCCTGGAAGTTGTAGCCCTAGTTTCAAATGACTGAATGCAAAGTGATGTGGTTTTCCAAAAACTGCAAAATTGCACCGGTTTAAAGTTCACTTTGTTCTACAGTTTTTACCAAAAGGAAGATTTCTGACTCCTACTGCATATTTAAAGAATCGTGATGATGTTCCTTAAGATGTGAAAAGAATGGGGCAATCATGCATCTGTGGCAAAGTCTAAATGCTGTGCAATCATGAAGATTGTTTTTCTGATTAGGCCTTGTGATGTAAGAGCTCCCCAAAGGATCAGTTCATCCTGTATCTGGTCCTGCTCCAGAGAAGGTAAAAAGAAACTCCTATTGACTTCAAAGTGTGTAAGTTCAAACTTGTAGTCTGTGTATTTGTAGGGTTAATTATATTACAAAAAAAAAAAAAAAAAACAAAACAAAAAAAACCAAAACAAAGCAAAAATAAAATAAAAAGTTTTCAATACAGATAGTGGAAGTGATGAATTGGACTGTTCTGATGAAAGACTTTTTCATAAAAATCTAGTGTTTTAACAGTTGCTTGAGAAGCAGAGGTTCCAAAATATAAAGTTTAAATACTGCTTGTCTTTGCAGTGACCTTGTATTTATTGTTGGTCTAAAAATATTCAGATCTTGTCTTAGGTTAATTTGTTTGGTCTTACCAAGCACATCTGTAAAATTTCTGGTTTCACCAGCTTTTCTCCTTTAGTAGTTATCCTTTACAATGTGAGTCCAGACAGTGTTGAATAGGGGAAGAAATTTCAGATTCTCTCTTTTTCATAGGTTGTCACCACATAAATAAATTTTGTGACTGAAATTTTAGGCAGATATTATAAGATTTGGGGATTATCAACTCTGTGGCTTATTTTTACTTTGACAGCTCAAAAAGAGAGAGTGCTTGTTCATCAATGTCAGCATCTGGCAAAAAAAAATATGATTAGTTTGTAGTCATAATGCTGAGTTAATTTCTCCTCTATGCAATTAAATTTAGGAAAGCATCTTGACCTGACAGGAACCACGTGTGGCTCAGAAAAAGCAGGACAGTTAGCTGCCTGTGAGGTACCTGGTTTAAGTTGGCATGTGAGCTTGTAGCCTCCAAACCAGGGAGCTGCTCAGCGTTGTTACTGTGGCCCCTTTTTAATATCTGCCAATGATTCAGTTCTTACACAACACGGATTTCTGGGAACTCGAAACAAATCAGTGGCCAAGACTCTGATCCTGCAAATTGCTCAGACACCACCTGAACTCCTCATTTTGATAGTAGCCTTGTCTGAGTCATCTGCCCTAGCGCCGGTGGCAGCCAGCCGTGCAGCCAAGGTGAGGTGGTGCCCAGGGGCAGTGGCAGAGCCCGTCCCCAGCCCTGGCAGCAGGGGTGGCAGGGGGAGCCTGGTGCCCCCCAGCCCCGTGCCATGAGCCAGGGGCAGAGCCCAGCCCGGCTCTGCGGCTGGCCCCACCAATTCCAGGCACGGGCTTCAGGCTCTTCTGTTGCTTGTGGGTCAAGCTAAAGGCAAGTGAAAGAACCAGAATCAATAAGCTTTTTCTGTGCTGTTTTACTTTGGAAACCTTTTAGCAGTAAGAATGTAACTGTATCACATTTCAGTTTTCATTTCCTACCTCTTTTCCATTGGTACATGCAGTTATGGACTCCACTTTCTGTTGGTAACCCAGTGATGCTGGAAATGAATAAATAATAGAAAATGTTTTTTAGGGGAGGTGAATATGTGAGGTTTTTCTGAAAATAGGAAGACAGGAGTTACTCTTTTTTTTTTTTTTTTTTTTTTTTTTTTCCTACGCTGCTCAAGAGTAAACCAGAGCATTTCTTAGACCTGTAGTATGAAGTTTTGGCTGGCAGGCTTAGGCTTATACTGTAACCTTAACAGAACCAAGATAAGAGAGATTGATAAATTACCTCCCGTTCCTTGATATGTGGTTACAGGAGCATATGATAAAAAAAATGTTTGCTTTTCCAAAGTGACAGATTGATAAAAATAAACTTTTGTATGTTCAGAGGTTTGGGCAAACATTTCAGACCTGGAATACTTTGAAGGGCATGTCTGAGAGTTTTGAATCGTGTTGGCTGAAGATCAAGGCAACAAACGTGGTTTTTATGGAGCTGCTGAGCTAAATGAAGCAAAATCTGGTACAAAAATGTCTTTCTTCACGAAAAAGAATTTTCATGTGCAAAAATTTGTTTCAAATAATTTAACCTAAACCTGGAAGTGTGAGGAAACCTTTCACAACCCATGTGTATTTAGGACTGGTAAAAGCTTCTTCACAAATAGGTACAAGTACTGAAGATTTTTAGAGATGGGAAAAAAAATAATTAAAATCAAGGCTTCCACGTGTTTTTTTCAGCCCACACTGTGAGCTATATAATTAAACTCTTTCTGGAGATCTAAGTAATACAGCTAATCAGAAAATTATGGCAAAGGATTTTTTTTTTTTGTTTTGGTTTGGTTTTTTTTGTGGCAAATGGTAGCTTTGAAGATTTTATTATGTTTGAAAGGTCTTTTTAGTTGGGTTTTTAAAATGTTTTTCTGCTTTTCTACATGAGTGATTTTCTCCTGAAAACTCAAAAATTGGTAAACCCAGAACTGATATTAAATTGTAAAAAAAAAAATAAATCCAAAAAAGGTGTCTATTTGTTGATCTCTGCAAACTACAGCTTAAAAATTAAAAGTAGCTATATTCATATGGAGAACACTAACAACTTACTAACTAGTTTTGCTTCACTCCTGCAAGTGTATTAGATGTTTTAAACTTCTGTCACAGTTACAATATTAGTTGGATGTATGGGAGTTTGCAAAGTCAGTGCTGAGGTCTGTAACTTTGCATATAGGGATTCTTTGAAAGCTCTACTAAATCTCCAAATATTAACAGATGGAATATTTCTGTTTTGTTCAAGAAGTTCTTAAAGAAAGTACCTGTTAAAACATTTCTGTAATTTAAAGTGTTGTACATGTGTTCATATATTGTGCTACACATTAAATAAAAAGTAGAGCCTGAAAATAGGCTAAAGAGTGAAGCTCCAAACAGGGAATTTACCTGAAGTTAGATATAACCACTATTCTACTTTTTTCTTAGATTTCTAAAATAAATTTCCTAAGTTTCTAAAATAAAGGTTTTCTGTTGTTCTGTTTTAATTGGAAAAAACATTAAAACTTTCCTGTTCTAAAGTGAAAATCTCAATGGATATTTTGACACCTGTGGCATTTCTTTCTTTCTATTTCTTCTTTCTTTCTTTCTTTCTTTCTTTCTTTCTTTTCTTTCTTTCTTTTCTTTCTTCTTCTTTCTTTCTTTCTTTCTTTCTTTCTTTCTTTCTTTCTCTTTCTTATACTTTGTTCTTTCTCTCTATAATACAAAGCAAGCAAATATTTCCTACATAAGTGTTGTTTTTTGGTTTTTTTTCCAAGTGAAAGACTATTCATGACAAAAAAAAAAAAAAAAAAAAAAATTTCATGCTGTGGTTCAATTTATTGCTTGCCATTGGCATGGGCATATCAGCTGAGAGATTCAATGCCAGTCTTCCAGCCCAGCTCCCAGGTGGTGTATGGGCATCCCTTGATGGCATTGCCAAGACACTCAGGAATGTCCTGGATTAAGAGAACAGAGGGGAAAAAATTTAAAACAATTTAAAAAAATTTGAAAAAAGAAGCAAGAATGAAGGTTAAACAAGATCATGGGGAGAGAGGAAACTGAAAAAATGGTGCACAAAAGTTGGAGGACAACTTTCTACGATAAGAGTTGTGCTGTGCAAACTGACACACTTCTACCAGCCTAGCAGCTGTGGACAACCTCCTCCCCCAGAACCAGACACAGGTTTCCATGAGGTTGGCTTTTTCTTTTTGTAATTTTAGTACAACCTTTTATTAATGCTGTGATGATATTACAAGAGAAAGCAGGTCCCAGACTTTTGAACACTCCTGTATGTCACAAGAGAAAACAAGGAGTTTGGAAGTGCCACCTCCCAGTGTGGGAAGGCTGAGCTATTACTGCTGAGCACATTATACACTCTGTAGAAATATTGCTGTGCAGGGATTTCCTAGTGGGAATTTGGTAGTGTCAAACAAATGTTTTCTAAAGAGTTTGGGGATTGAATCACTGTTGCTGAATGAGATCACTTGACTGGTTGATGGGAACGATGCTCAAACATTTTTTCATGTCTGCTTCTTTCATAATCTCTGTTCTCAAATGCAAGACTACATGAGTGTGACTAGTAAAGGTTATGACATAAAGATTTTACATCAAATTCAGCTCCTTGTCCAGTCAGGAAGTGGTTACTAATTTTTAACTACATAACTGGCCATTTGAGATATATCTTGGGTTACTCAGAAGGCACTAAGCATTCTTGTGAGGCAGTTAATAGTTGGCCATAAAAACTGCTACTGCTTAGAAAATTATTTTTTGTTTGTTGTTTATTTCTGTGCACAAATGCAAAATTTTAGTTCTAGTACCTTGATGGTTTCAAAATGGATGCTGTGTATACTCTGTAATCTGTCTCTGAAAAGACTGAATGTACTGAACCTTCCTATCAGATTTCTGAAATAAAACTAGCTCGACAGATAATTGTCAGCTATCAGTCACCAAACTGAAACACCAAAGCAGGTCAGCAGCACAGGAAGATCCACCACTTGAACCAGTCCTGAGAATGACAGAGGGCTGACAGAATGGTTTTATAGCAATTTACACTTGGAGCTTACTCAGAAGTAGTTATACATAAATTGCAAAGGGGTGTAAATGTCCAGAGAAAATTTAATTGTATTTGGGGATTTTTTGTTTTGTTTGGGGTTGATTTGGTTTAGTTTATCTTCTTCATCTGGGTTTGAGTCTGATTTCTGCTTTACTTAATACCTTGAAATTATGATGTTTATGAGAAGCATAGAGTGAAAAACTTCTGAGAGAATTGGACTTGTGGACCTGGTGGTGAAGTACCACAGAGATAATGAAGGGACTGGAGTGTCTTTTGTCTGAGGAGAGGCAGTGAGAGTTGGGACTGTTCAGCTTGGGGAAGTCAAGCAGATCTCAACAATGTGTACAAATGCCTGAAAAGAGGAAGGAAGAGAAGAGAAGAGAAGAGAAGAGAAGAGAAGAGAAGAGAAGAGAAGAGAAGAGAAGAGAAGAGAAGAGAAGAGAAGAGAAGAGAAAGAAGAGAAGAGAAGAGAAGAGAAGAGAAGAGAAGAGAAGAGAAGAGAAGAGAAGAGAAGAGAAGAGAAGAAGAGAGCCAGGCTCCTCTCAGTGTTGCCCGGTGACAGGACAAGAGGCAATAGGGACAAATTAAAATCCCTGAAATTCCACCTGAACATAAGACAATTTCCTACTGTGACCAAAAATTCACACAGGTTGACCAGAGAGGTTGTGAAATCTCATCTTCAGAGATATTCAAAACCTGATGCAACACATTCCCAGGCAAGCAGTTCTAGGTGGCGCTTCTTGAGCAGGAGTGTTGGACAAAATGACATCCAGAGGTCACTTCCAAACTGAATCTTCGTTGCATTTTGGCACAGGCAGTTAAGTGGCACCCAGACAAGCACCAGAAAAGAAGGTGAACAAACGTAGGGATTCTGCGTGCAAGGATGGGAAAAGCACCAGACTGACATCCAGTCCTGGACATCCAGTGATTTTCATTTTCTTTGCACTGTCTTGATTTCATTTATGCAGGTTTATTTTTCCTAACCAGAGCAGTGTGTGTATAACATGTAAGCTGTAACTGCTGGTACCATCTGTTTGTGCTATTCTGTTGCTCCCCTGGCCTTTATGACTACTGAGGTTACTGGTAGTGGATCACTGGCTGCCTGTGTGCCGAGTTTGCGTGGGTAATTTAGGTACCCTTATCTGAAAAATTGGCTCATAATAGTTCTGTATTTGTACAAAATCTATAGCAGCTCCAAGGGTTCCTATAATACTAATAGAAGGTCACAAGAAACAGTTTAGCTCTGGAGGGTATTTTTACATATGTGTTCATTACAACCGTTTTTAGAAAACTGCAGACTCAATATTGAATGCTAAGAGCTTCTCTTCTCCAAACTACTCTCTCCAAGGAACGTATTAGGGCATCTCAATTTTTTATGTCCCAACAGTAGTGCTGTCACCCTCAGTTTTTGTAAAATCTCTCTAAACTTCTTTGTTGTTTATCGAATCATGTTTCTGAGGACAAGTACTGCATCTCTTCATGAAGACCTATTATTTTTCAGAAGACCAAAGTGGATCAAACAGGATAAGGAAATAAAAGAAATAGTGGAGAATAGTTTTAAGAGAAAGCATAACAATAGCAGCAGTTAAGCAAATATGAGTAATGTTCATAGGAAATACACGACATTTAATTCTAGTTATACTAACAGGAAATGAAATAAACAGAAATTATGAAAAGTGAGAAGATTCAAAAGTAAGAAACTAGACAAGGTTTTTTGTGGATGGAGATCAAAAAGCCATTTAAGCTGCAAAACCACCAATACATATGATTGTTACCTTAAATGGACTAAGAGGACTTTGCATCAGTGGTAGATGTATGTGTTTGTTCTCCACAGATAAGATAATTTAATGTTAATATCTACTAAGCTCATAGAGATCAGGACAATTCTGTGTCTCACAATAAGGCAGGGAAGAAAAGATCTTCCTCAAGCTGTTGTTTTCATACACTTACATGGAGCATAGGTCACACACAGCTTTCTTTGGAACTTAGATCCTACACAGGGTAAATCAGACAAGATTTCCTTATCTAATAAGCTGACACTCTGGAGGGTTTTCTTACATTTTTTTCTTGGTTATTTTCTTTCTTGTTTGTTCTCATGGTCATAAGCTTTACATATTCTGTACAGATGTAACACATGGAGTTCACTTCTGTTATCAGAATCATATTGTTCCTGAAGTATTTGCTGATAGTGTACATCTAAAACTTCCCATTAGAGAGAAAGCCCATTTCCTCTGGGGCAGGATCCTTAAGCTTCTCTGGTTTCCTGCCTACTCATGGAAGCCAACATGCTTTGTGGTGTGCTTTGTAGTTGTCTGCAGACTATCTCTGGATGCATCAGTTCCACTGCCCATACGAAGATTTGAAGGTATTTTGTCTTCATTGCTAAAATGGCTGGTCCCTGAATTTGTTTTTTTCTTTTGCTTTTTATAAGTTTAAAATACTGAGTAATACTGGTTCTTTGGTTTTCTATATTATTTATACCATAGTTATTTCTGAGTGCTGAAGTGGCACTAAAATACGGTGTACAAAGTGCTACACAAGACCCAGAAAGAAGAGACCATCTTTGTTCTGAACAAGTAACACATGAAAAAGCTGAAGAATATTGGTTATTTTTAGACTAGAAATCAAATCGTCATATCAAAAATTGCGGAAGTGTAATTGATTTTATAGGATTGCTTATTAGATAGTAGCCCCCATTCTTTTTTGAAAGAAAACCCCTATTTTACTTTAATTTATTTTTTAAGGTACGACTACCTTGCACTTGCATCCATCTGCATCCTTTTACACCACCCAGTTGAAAAGTTAGCCAATTCAGTAAGACTGAATCTCATCCAGAGGTGTCTAGAGCCCAATGAAATGGTGTCACTTAGAGCCTTGTAAGTATGGTGATAGAAGTTCACAGAAGAGACAAAATGAAACTTGTGGGCTCAAGGGTTTTCCAGCAACACTAGAAATTTCAGAGGTGTTGAACATTATTGATTTTCTTATGAAAAGCCACTACAGACTGGCTACATGACCCACTTATTCCATTTAGAGGAAAACTGTTGACCAAGGAGTACCACACCAAGGTAGTTTTGCTTTCTGACTGTATTGCTTTCACCTAAGATCCTCTTCTAGGAACAAACTAGCAATAACAGGCTAATCTGCTGTCCACATGTCATATGTGCTGAGGTTCAGTGCACCTCATCTGGCAAGCCTGACCAGCAATTAGAGTGTTTAAATACAAACTGCAGTTCACACAAGCACTAAAATTCACATAAAGCCTCAGGCCATCATCTCCACTTTCCCAAAGTCTAAGGTCTCGTCCCCTTGGGTTTTTTGTCCCAGAACCCCATCAGCACTTCAGTGCTAGTGAATTTACTGTGATGTGTAGATGGTTCTGTGGAAAAACGCATTTCCCAGAGCTGTTACAGGTGGAATGCTTGAAGAACCCTGTTTGGCCTGTAGGCTGCATGCATACTTGTCTGTGTAAATGGTCAGTGGGATTGAGGCTGGAGTGAATTAATTACCCAGTTTGTATCACTTTTCTTTCTTCCAGAGCTGACGTGTCCCAGGCACAGGCATGCTGGTGGCACCATAGTGGGACAAACAGCTCTCCTGTGGGATCTGAGAGGTAATGGTCACTTTGAGTCATTTCAGTTGCAGTTTTAAGCCATTTTGTCTGATCTGATTAAGATTTTCTATGTTGTTCTTGAAACATTAAACAAGTAAAAAACTCTGTCCCTCGTGAATATTTCAAGGGCTTGCTCTTATATCCAACAAAAATAGCATCAAGGAAATTTTATTCTAGGCCAAAACCTGCTTTCTTTGTCTTCTTACATGCACCTCAGTCAGTTCCAGGATCTTGACTTTTGACTTAAAACCATCCTTGGCTTAACAGCTTCACATGGCTAATGTCACTTCACGATTTCCAAGTCTATCCTTGGAGTGATGCTCTTGCCTGTCAGGAGTGGTACCTGAGAAATCCACAGCATTTGGCTGTCTTGAAAAAAGCCAGAGACAGAGATTGCTCAATCTCTGACCGTCTTTGTAGAAGAGTGATTATCTGATTATACTCTTTTACTTTTACCACCTCTGTGATGGATGTGCTGGGGTCTTGCTCATTATTTTCCAGCACCCATGAGTCTCAGTGGGCTTTTAAAGTGACTTGGTAGCCAAGGATGCCCTGGTCCTTCCACAAAGCCCTCCCTGGAGCCCTCTCTTTCACACTAAGCAGCCTACTGCTCCTACTGGGGCAAAGTCTGCCCTGGAAAAAGACTTGAGAATCCAAAATATGCAGCAAACATATATAGCTATTAGATGCTATACCCTGGAAAAACCACTCTTCTTAAAAACTGAACAGGAAAGTTTTAGACACTGTGCAGTTCAGCTTCCTTATAATAACAGGTTTTCTAATGCTTTTCAAGGTAAATCAGGAAAGTTATTTTTTCCTTTCTGGGCCATTACCATTCAGGAAAGTGCTACCATAGGGTTTTGTGGAAAAATTTAAAAAAACCCTAAAACGCATTTGGCATACTTTGTTGTGAAACTGAACTAATGCTCAACTACCTTTTCCTCACTTGACCACCACTAAAATGAAAGAAGACTTCTCATATGATAGGGAAATTCTTCTTTCTTGGAAACCTTGACCCTGTTGCCAGTAAATATGGAGATATCATTTAGAAAAATGTCACAGATGATTGTGGTCAAATTTGTTGAAAGTGGAGCAAGAAGTATAAAAAAGCACAGCAAAAATACCGATCAGCCACCACATGAGCTATACGTTATCTACGTGAGCATCTTGGGGAAGAAGCTACTTTGAGGGTTAACAAAATTAGGTTAACCTCTGTCATCTAACCAGTCTGGCTTCATCACACATGCTGCTGTAACTGTAGAGACTTGAAGATTTGGGAGCGAAGATGAAAGGATGTTCTATTTTCAGATCTGGGCATTTTTTATTTCTGCTTTGCCTTTTTGCTATGGAAGGCAAAAAGTCACCTACAGGGAAACATACCTGCAGAAAAGGACTTCTCTCCCAGGTGACAGAGAACCTGTATATCAAGGCAACTAGTTTAAAATCATCTGTTCCTGTAAGTTGATCCCACAAATTGAAAAAGTTTATTTTATTTATAGATGCTTCCTTATTAGTTTAATTACTGAGGTTCTGGATACTTTAATAAATTGAATGAGCTCTACAGCTCTGAGAGAAGGGTAATGTAGCTACTTCTTTTGTAAAGGTGGGAAAAAATGATGCATAGAAGGTGCAGAGAGAGGCTGGATGAGTTTCCCACAAAAGAAATTTGCAGCTAGGCTAGGATTGGAATACAGATTTTCTGAGTCCTCACCCTACATCTGAAGAAGACAATGAAGATTAATATTATTGTTACTAAGTTTTGTATGAACCAGACTTGAAACTGTCTCTCCTCCTCTGTTTGGGTTAACTAATACTATCACATTATATTTTACAGAAGGATCTCATCAAGACCACGAGATTGCTTAAAAAGACTACAAAAATGTTGTTTATGGTAAGATTTATACTACCTGTTTTCCACTATCTTACTCTGACTTTCTTTTGGTCAGTAGAAACAGAAATATGTGATCAAAATCAATGACAGCTGATGCAAAAATCATTTGTGTTTAATTGGGAAAGACATTTATGAAAGCCACATGCTTAATGAAGTTCTTTGCTTAGAGGAAGAGTGTTATTTCTGTTGCAAGAAAGGGATATTCCCCTGGGACATGAAGGGACAGTTGATCATCGTATGGAGAGAAAGAAGTGGACTTGGAAAACCTGCCTGGAGGCACTTCTGTGTAGGCAGCCTAAGTCATGCTCTGCCAGGGAAGTTGGGGTGAGGGTGTTTGTTCGTCGGGGAGGAGTGTACTTGTGGTAGCACTTGCTCCTCCTGTGAGCCCTGGCTGCACGTGAGCCTTCCAGGAATGTTTCAGGCACCAGCCCTCACAGGAGGGCCAGAGCCACAGCCACCATCCTGCAGCTGAGGCCCCTTCTGCTGAGGGTGTGTGGTACCTTGGATAGCCCAAGGATGCTGCAGAGAGTTGAGGTGCTTTGAGCTTAGACCTCTGCAGGTGCACTGGAAGAGAGACATCAGAGTTCCCAGTGCAATTCAGCATGGGAGTGAGAAACAAACCTTGGGGTGTCTAATTGTAAGTGACTGTAAATGTGTGGATATTTTAGTTTTCTTCATGAAGAGATCTAGTCAGCAGGGCCAGCTGAGTAGGTTTATCCTTAAGTATAGACCTATTGGCCTTTGATGTCCCTTTGATTTCACTGATTACCTTGGAAGTGAAGGCTCCTCACTTGTCTGTGGGACCTGCACGCAGATTATCCACATTTGAGTGGTGTCATCTGCAGATGCGTTACCTCCTGACAGGAATCTCATACCTGACACTTCATTCCATTGCCTAAAAGTAGGCATATAGTCACTTGAAATACCTTTAGGTGTCCAAGAGAACCCACAATCAGGCAGATATGACACAGAGTTGACAGGATGACTGGTCTTTTCTGAAGCAGCCCAGGGATGGGCTGGATACCCTACAGCATATCAAATGGCATGGGACAGTGATGTGGGGGAATGGAAAAATGACACCCACAATGACTCCTACAATTTGACCAAGATGGTCTGACTTAAATCCCCAATTTATCTTCCATTTACTCTTTGTGTGTTAAGTACATTTGTTGATGTCACTTCTGTTCATGATTGGTCTTACCAATAGCCCTGTGCCTGCCAGCACAGCACCCTCCTGCCTTTCCTTCAGAAACCACAGAGGCAGCTTGAGCTGTTTAAAACAAAAGGTGGCAGGTCAATCTGACACTAAAAATCATAAATATGGTTTTATTGATTGCACACTTTCTAAACATATATGTTTTTATGATGCTGAAATTTAAGGCCAAAGTTGATTTTGAGGTGTTCATCTGGCAAATTATTACATGATTTGTTTTCAGACAAACTGCAGTGTTCGAGATCAGCTCCTCTCCTTCTATGTGAAAAATGTCTTCAGTCATCTTGAAGTAGGAAGTGACAAGTTGTACTTTATTACTGCCTTCCAGGTCCTGCAAGAAAACATGGATGTTTGTGTGAGTATATTCCTGAGACCTAAGCTAACTTTGTCCATCTGAAAATTTAGGGAAGGTCTCCATCTCAGTTTTTTCAGCAGATGGAAAGGCAGAGGGTGATTCAGAGTCATGTTGTCTCCCATGCCACAGGGGACCCAACTTCATGAGGGTTTCTCCACTGTGCCCAGGGAAATTTAACACCGCTCATTCCCTCCCAGAGTGATCCTGTGGGGAGGGTGCCAGGTGGTGGAGATCCCATGGATCCAATCCACTTCCCTACTGATAATGTCACCTTGTGCTGCCATCTCATCACTAAAGTTGCAAAGAAACAGAGTGATCACAGGGAGAAATGTGGCTCCTCAAGTTTCTGTGATGTAACAGTGGTTACATCACACTTTCCCTCCTCCACAACATACCATCTGCGGGTTTGTAATCTTTACTCACATGTCATCTCTGCTCCTCCATACTAAATTTTAAAAGAACTGATGGTGTCTCATGAGTAAGCAGGGTCCACAGTTATGAAGCACATGGAAGCAGTTCCTATGTATTAGCTGTGCTCACAGTCAGAGCAGGTTCTCAGAGTGATGCTACCCACTGTCAAAATGTCTCCAGGTGCCCCAGAGAAGAGGCATGTTTACCTCTGCCTAAGTAACAACAGGACAGCAGTTAGAGTACACTTCTGCCTGTGTAAATATACTTACTAACAAATCAGGTAGGATGCTAAGATGATGCCATCACTTGTTAGTCATTTCTCATCTAATTTTTAAGAATAGACGAATAGCGACTGGGTGTGTCTTAAAATTAAATATCCTATGGATGTGTTTTTTTCTCCACTAAACCTGAAGTTCTCACAAATAACAGTGTTCCAGAAAGTGGAGCCTGACCTAGGGTGAAATATAGCCATGGATGTCCAGGCAAACACCTATTGTGATTTAAAAACTGAGAGCAGGATGGCAAGTCAATGAATTAATGAATTAAGTTAATCGAAACTTTTTCCAATCTGAACTGCATGAAAGAAAAGGACAGTGGTTCAACATGCACAAAATATTTACAATGTGAAAACAAACAGCTTCAGAGATCTCTTTGCAGAGTTATAGGTCAGAAGTCAACTGGGGTAGGTATTTACATAATGTAAAAAGATTCAAATCTTAATGGGAGAAAACTTCATCAGCTTTCAGGTTCTGTATTTTAAACCATGCTAAGCAATTGTGATTTACAGACATTATTCACAGCAGTTTGCTGTGATCATACTGCTATGATTATTTGTGTCTGTCAAAATTCCAGATAACACTGTAATTCCAGAATGAGATAATACAATTTCAGATGGTACAATTTGCTTCATAGAGATTATATTCTTGTCTGGAAAAAACAATTGCATTCTATACAAATGCCAGTACACACTGAGGAGTTTAGACTGTCAACTGTGACTGAATTCAGAATATCCAATGACTGTAGCTTGCTAGATAAGTTGGTAATATATTTGTTTCTATGCTATATGGAGACAAAATGCTGCAGGTTTCTCAGAGCTCCTGCATTCTTTTTCATAATTAGTGTCAGTGTTTTACCCAACAGAAATCTAAACATGACAACTTACATTTTTGGGTCTTAAAAAGTGCTTGTAAGAGATATAAGACTGTCCGTGCCAGTAGAAAAACAACAGCTCTTTGAGAAATGATGGCTTGACATGATTTTCTAGGAGACACCTAATTTCTAGAAACTAATATTTTTGGTATGTTTGTATTAATTCAAACCCAGCAATACAAAACTGTGTCAAAGAATAACAAAAATTATGAATAGAGTGAAAGTAATGGATCCTTTGCTAATAGTAAACTTGAGATTTTTTTTCATCATATTATTCCTCAATAAATTACACTCATCCATGTACATAAGCTCTTTAGCTGTTATTATCTAGTTGAGCTATAAGATGTTTATCAGAAGGGATTTCTACCATGACAACATACTTATGTAATTAATTTGTTACCTTTCAAGTTCACTATACAACTCGGGATACAGTGATACCTTTATAGACATATTCACCTTTTATTTTTCACAAACTCAGGCTAAAATTCAGCCAGCTAGAGGAATGTATGCTACCTAAAAATGCTAACAATATTTGCCTCCCAACCACTTCCAAATCTTTATACTATAGTATTACAATTCTCACACTGCCAGTTCTTGGTTTAGTCCAAACAAGGAAGCATTAATATTTTTCAATTTTATAGGGGGGCAAGTTTAGTTTTTTTAGAAATATGTGAGTTTGAAAACCTCTAAACTGATTTTCTGTGGAAAAGTTAGACTTTTTCATTTAGACTGTAATTGCAAAGATAAATGGAACAGACATTTTTCCTTGGATACTTGGAGCACCCAGCTGCAGCACCACTGGTCAGCTCATTACTTGTTTGAGTGCCCTGGTCAGTGCTGAGAACAGAATTTGCTTCTGAGGTTGGACTTACGTTCCCACATCAGTAGCGCATTGCAGAAGTATTTTCTTATATCCGAATGGAGTGCAGAAGGACAATATAATTCCCTGCAGATCCTTTAATATTTCTCTACCATTTTAGGCAGGGCTTGTAGAGCTCAAGCTGAGTTAATACTTTCAATACTCTAACTTGCTGGCTAGCTTATTTAGTTTCTTGCAGTATATGCAGTAAAATAATAGTTTGTAATGTGTATCACCACTAAAGGCAACATAGTCATTTAAGGTCAGTTCTACTACCAAATGATAATTCGTGGAAATCTGTATCATACAAGATGGAGATCATTAAAAAAAAAAACCAAACCAAAACTGCTACAACAAAAACAACAACAAAAACCTCAAAAAAACCCTCCAAGCTAGAAAGAACTGCCCTGGTTGGAAGAATTTTTAACATTTACTTTTATTTACATTCTATTTTAAAGTATTAGGGGTTTTTTCCCCCACTTTCATCATGTGAGGTGACTTTGGAATCACAAAAGGTAACTTGAAAATGTTTGTGCTCCTTTTTAAAGTACTATGTGTGAGATAGAAAAGGAATAACCATTCATTTCACTTATTTCCTTCCACGAATTGACATCAGGACCTTTGCCTTTTTTCTCATCAAACATGTTGTCCTTGTTTGAGATTGGAAAAACATCAAATTTTTTCCTTTTTTTTTCTCTGAAAGAATGTATCTTCCCTTTTGATGATCCAGGTTGCTGAGGATCAGCAAGCTGTGTTGCTCAGAAAGCTTAGTTTGGCAACTCTGAAAAAGCCAGCTGGAACAGCTTTGGGTGGCCAGTGCTGAATGGCCAGACATAGGTGATGAGGGGACAACTTAGCCTCCAGACTGTAACTAGTGAGACAGTGGAGAAATGGGCAGGGAAACAGAGAAAAACATGAATTAACCTTATGAACATACTTGGAGGGCTTGCAGAAACATGCAAATTTGCTCCCTGTACCTTGCAATGGTCTTTGGCCCTTAGCCTTGCCTTCTCTGAAGTTCAGAGGTTCTGAGGGTTCAGAGCTAAAGGACCTTGAATCTTAGAGCTAGGATACAATGTGCAGAAGCTGCAACTGCATCTTATGTAAAGATTACTGAGATAAATAGAAAGCGTTTAATAAAAAAAACTTAGAGGTACTCACAGTACCAATTTTGGATGTTGTAAACTCAGCTTGGCAGGAAGCATGCAGGTAAAAGAATACATTTGAAATATTGATGCTGAGATCACACATTTTACTGGTAGCCCTACAGTGCCACACTGTGGGCTGGACTCTTCCTCATCACTATGTCTTTATATCAGCATCTTTGTTTTGGTTTTTTTTTTTTTTTTTATCTTTCAGCTTCCTTGTGCTCCATCCACAAGATTAATGCCTTCAATTAAAAAGTTAAAGAGAATGTTTCTTAAGGTAAGAACAGGAGTTGCTGGCTCCCCACTGGACTGCTTAAGGGCTGTAGCTAGCTTCTTTTCTAATGCCTTTATCTTCTCAACAGCTTGGAGATCAGGGAATCTACAAGGCCTTCCATGAGCTGGACATTCTTCTTCCCTGGATTCAGGCCTACATACAGACCATCATATGAAGGATGAGGAGGTGACAATGTGCTATTTCTGTGAGAAGAACAGATCAATACCCAAAGGCCTGAAAATGGACTGAGAGCCAGATGAACAATGTGTCTGGCAGTAACTCCCTCCCACGGAAAGAGACCTCCCTGTAACACAAGTGGCATAAAGAGGGGTTTTCATTAGCTTTCATGGTTAGACTGGCACAGCAGCTTTGCCTGTTCTGCCTCTGGAGCAATTAGAGCAGCCTGCTGTGCTTCCCTCCTGCCTGCCTGCCAGCTGCTCACAGGCATCCCCCAAGCACGCCGCAGCAGGATGTGGAATCTGCTACCCTGCGGGTCAGACACAATGTCCCATGTGCTCTGGGCAGGATCTTGCCGTGCCACCCTGTGGTGCCACATAGTTTTGTGCCACCCTGTGGGAATACAGTTCAAAGCAACGAGGATCACTTTGGAAAATCCTACCCCTAATCTATATTTCTTTTGGGGCTTGTGGCTGTAAATTTATAACTGTATACACAAGCCTATTCTGTATGTAAATAAGAAAAATAATTATATACTTCTTGTCTTTTTTATTCATTTAAAGTAATAATTGATCCCTAATAAAAATACACAATAAATGCAAAAGCTTTTTTCGGACTCATGCATGACCTTTAGGTATCACATGATCTACATGAGATCAGTCACTCAGAAAACACAATAAATAGATTGTTCTCACTGGGATTATAAAATAATTAGTGGGAAGTTTATGGAAGTTGATGGTAGTGGTTTCCAAGATGTCTTTCATATAGAACAGAATGAAGTTCTATCTTTCTCACATTTTTAAAGACTTATCAGGATAAAATATCTAGGTGATGAACATATTCCTAGTCTGTATGTTTGGCAGTTCCATGGGGCTGAGATTCCGCAAATCTTCAAATCCCATAGTTCTACTATGTCAGGAGCATTTGAAACTGTTAGTGTGATGACACTGACGGCCTGAGCTAGTTCCTCCTCTGGCAAATGTCTAATACAAGGGAGTTGTTATGAAATATACACTTGTTTGCAGTTGAAGACAAAATGATTAATTAGAAGGACAGTAGAAAATTTGATGTCATGGTCTTTTTTTAGCATGTAATTAAAATTTACACAATGTCCCTTCTCATGGATTTTTTTTTTCACACAGCTCACCCATTAGTTTTTGAAATTCAGTTTTGCTTTCAGTTTCAGTGGTTTTTGTCCAAACTGGTGTATGGAACAACAAATTGACCATGGGCATGGCCTCTCCAGCCTTCATCAGACACAACTGTCTAATACTTGTTGCTGCTAGGGAGCAGTAGCTGGGAACTGGAAACCCTGTGTTTGTGGGAGATGGAGGACTGGTGCTTCTCTGCTTAAGAAGGAGCCAGTGACACCTGCAAACAGCAAAACTGGGAAGGTCCATGGGCAATGGCTTCAGGTGATTCAGGTTGCCAAAGACTTTTCTAGTGGAAACTTTGCACATAGAGTCAGTGGGTGACACATGAAGACATGAAGAGACAGATGAGCTCCGAAAAGGCAAATAACTCCTTCCCTGTCACGCTGCATTCCAGGGATCAGCCCTGGTTTGGGCAGCCAGCAGACCTCCCACAGCAGGGTTTGAGGTCAGACTACAGCAAGGCTCAGCCTCCATTCATCTGACAAGGAATTCAAGCTATTTTATGGCATAAAAGCTTAGATTTGTATATTTTAGCCCTCATTTTACATATGACTTGGGATACTTTGAGGATTCTTAGTTGCCTTGTC
Source organism: Sitta carolinensis (assembly GCA_032173965.1). Lineage (NCBI taxonomy): Eukaryota > Metazoa > Chordata > Aves > Passeriformes > Sittidae > Sitta > Sitta carolinensis. The sequence continues at coordinate 33,606,596 of JAVUNC010000005.1, read as the reverse complement.
TATAAAATGAGAGTACCCCCAGGAATGAGGCATCCCTTCATACAGTAATGAAAAATCACATTTGCAAACCAATTAAACACTCCTGGATGAAAGCCAAAATACAGCACCTGCGAAATAAAGGATTTTGCCTAATGCATAAGTGTTGTGGTAAGTGATACGTGACATATGCAGGCTACCTAACAACAAATATTGCTTTGAGTCCTCACAAAAACATAGCAAAATAATCGGTATTAAATATGTTCAGCTGTCAATTCAAAGTAATAAGTATGGACAAAAGCTTGTTGCCTTTTAAAGCCTGACAAGCGAAGGAGTGCATTTTAATTTTACAGATAAGACTCTAGGTGTCACTCTTAGAAAACAAGACTCTTGTTAGTTTCAGTTAACTGCTGACTTCAGTTAATGGAGAAAGTGTTAGAGCATATTTCATAAGTAGTTTCCTTGGATGAAAACCGAGATAGATATGCAGCTGGGTTAGAAAGAGTGAATTGTTTAAATTCATTTGCCACAAATGTAGAAATGAAATAAAAAATGCAAGGTAAGAACGACTGGCATATGGCAACTAACTGATAGATTGTGAATTCAGTCTCTAGTTTTACTGTAGAATTCTTATGTGACTACAGAAAGTTACTTTATTAAGGTACTGTTCTTTTTGACAAATGGAAAATCCATCTATCAATTATTTGTTCAAGTTAATTTAGAGTACAGAAATCCTCAGAAGGAAATTATTTCCCATGCAGTGTTAATTGATGTCACTGTTGCTTAGCGTGGCTTGCCTTATCACAGTGTTTTGAAGTAGTTTTTGAAGTAGTGACTTTTATTTTGTGGGAAAAAAGGTTTTTAATGGCTGTTACTGAAAAAACAAGAATGAAAAATATGTGGCTGTACATTAAAATTGTCACTAGATCACAACTTCTTGAAAAACACTGATCTAGTGGAAAGTAGAAGCTGCAAATGCAGTTTTGGTGTTATGTAAATAGTATAGCAACAGGTCAGCGAAGACAATTTCCATCACATGCAAGATCATGTACAATTTTCTGGTTTTCCTGAGGTGTTTTTTTCTCTGAAGTGCAAAATCTTCAGAGCAGAAGTTATCACTTAATAAATAGTTTCTGCTGTAGGCCCAACCATCTACAGCAAATTCCTGATCTCAGCTGTATCTCTGGTGTTGTAATGCAGTCATAGAATCATGGATTCATAACATCATAGAGTTGTTCAGGTTGGAAAAGACCATTCAGATCATCCAATCCAGCCATTAACCCAGCACTCCCAAGTCTATCATAAAACCATGTTCCCAAGTGCCAAATCCACAGGTCTTTTACCTACCTCCAGGGATGGTGACTGAACTGCTTCCCTGGGCAGCCTGTTCCAGTGCTTGACTGCCTTTCTTGGTTGAAACTTGACAGTGGTTTCAGAGAAGAATATTTCCCAATCTCCAGTCTAAATAAATCCTGGCAAGTGCTGGGACAGTTTCCCTTGGAAAGCATTAAAAGGATTAGAAGATTAGATTAGAAGAATGTTTCCTGAAACATGGAAATAAGAATGGTATTTGGGCAATGATGCAACTTGTGCCTTGTGCCTTGTGGATTTGGCTGTTTAGTCACAGTTTCTTTGTGTCCGCAACATACTCCAACTTCTAGAGATTGCAATAGCAGACTCTTCACTACAAAGATGTGTGGTCAAAGGTGAAATGCTGGACGTTTGGTCTAGTGATTAATGAGATTCTCCCCGAATAGCCCTCAGTAGCCAGTGAGCTCAGATACTCAAGTCAAGTCATCTTCCCCTCAGCAACTGTGGGGCTGCCAAGAGAAAGGGTGCCCAGGCAGGCAGTGCTGTTACAGGAATGGCAGGGATATAGCAGCCCCTGTAGAACTGTAGTGGTCACCTTACAGCTTCTCTCATCTTTAGCCAACCTTCTTCTTCATGTTGCAAACAATGAGGGCCCCGGGGCTACCCTCTCCTAAATACTGCCAGGAGCTGCTGAGCTGAGGAATACTCACTCTCCAAGAACATGTGTGGAGAATGGTCTCACCTCAAATCTGTTTTAATTGAAAAATCAGTGTTTAGATTGACAGTCCTATTCTGTTGGCTTCAGTGGAAGAGTGATTTGGAAATGTAAACACAGCTGGTAGGTTTACTGCGCTAAAGGAGCATTGATCGCCAGAGGGAAAAGGGAAGCATAGGAATGACATCGATTGAGGGTGGAGATTATTGTGGAATAAAGATGCTGGAGAAATATGTCAGAAGTAAGTTTGAATTGGAAACCATTATGGATAGTGTTTTTTTCAGTCTTTTGGATGGAGCGAGTTGAGGAAGGGCATCAATGATCATAATGATCACAGGGTCCACAGGATAAATGAGGCTGTCATGGGACTCTGGAGGCTTCTGGCCCAACCTCCTGCTCAAAGCAGGGCACACTAGGAGGTGTCAAAGGTTTGACGTTGGCACAAGGCCAGTGCCCCTATGACGATATACTGTCCCTGGTATCTGCTGTGAGATGTGACCAAAAACAGAGCAAAACAGTTTCTAATTTAGAAAGCAAAAGAAAAAACTTTATTACTTATAATAGGCAAAGAAGACACATACAGAAGAACATGGAAACTTTAAAAAAAAACACTCTTCCTCCCCCCCCACCAGTTCTCAACCTAACAAAACAAACTGAAAATTTCCCATTACGTTACCACCTTTTAGATAATTAATCTTTAGTCTATTACCACCTTTCCGATAATCAGTACTCAGTTCGTTGAGGAGAGATAGGAGTCCTTCTTGCACCACATCGTGGCCTCTTCCTCCATGTCCAGTGCTCTCACCACTGTGCATGGACCAGAGCTGCTTCTAGGGTTTTTCTTTTTGAAGATACTTTGGTTAGTTCCAAGAAACGACAGCTTCTCAAATTTTGGGACACCAGTCCCCCCCAATATTACCCCCTGGGGCCGAGGGGCCTTGAGAACAGAGCTCTTCCTCTCATCTCTGTTCACACTACTGTCCACTCTTGGCTCCAAGCCAATGCCTCTCCCCAGATACAGCTTCTATGTTACAGGAAAAAAAATGAGTCCGTCCATGGCTATACAAAAGAGTCCAGCCAAAGCCACTCCATCATCTCCTCCCACCTAGGATTCTTTTCAGCATTCTCTGACAATCTTCTACTTGCACAAACTTTCATCATCTTTGCTTAGTTCTTTCTATCTTTCTTCTTCAAATTCAGGAGGATTAGCATTTATAAAGTTTCCATCATTTACGAAAAGGGTTAAAATCTTGGGCTTTGTTTCATCAGAACTCTCACAGTATCTTTGCTGCTGGGCACTCTTCTCGCGCCACCCCCCCCATACTCCTTCGGCCGTGCTGTCTAGTTGTTGATATCAAATTTCAAGGTGACGGAGATCACAGACACGGTTTCTCATTTCTTCTCCAGTTTTCTCCGGGAAAGGGGGGGGGGGGGGGGGGAAGGGAAAAGAAGGCTGTCTGATGCCTCTCAAGGTTCTTGTACTCTCTCCACCCTTCCATCCTGTAGGATTTTCCTCTCCCCCTCTGTGCCCAAGGCTCCAGCATACCTCACCCAGGCCGCATGGCTTCCCCTCCCCCGCCCAGCCAGCCGCTGGGCAGGGGAGATCCCTCCGTCCTCAGGGACTGGAACCAAGAGAGAGCTTTCCGGGGAGCCCTCTGCTTTGAACCCCTTGTGTGCTCAGAGGCGGATCCTTGTCCTCAGTGGCCACACCAGGTGCCAGTCTTTAAACCTGAGCACTCATTGGTTTGACCACTGAAGTTCAGAAAAACTCATTTTTTCCAAACTACGACAGAGGTCAAACCAAGCTGCTCAGGGCTTTATCCTGTTGGATCTTGAAAAATATCTGATAGGAGCAATGGAAGTCTGACTTTGAAGGGCCCTTGCATCATTTCAAGTTGAGTAAAGTATTACAGAGCTGAATATAGCCACAGTTGAAGAAGAAGGGGCTATGTTTCCATAGTTGAAAAGAAACCTATGAGAACTGCCTGGTCACAAAATGTTTGTGTGAGGTGAATGACAGATTGCCGGCAAGTGTCGAGTCCTGCGAGAAGAAAGGATTGAATGAATTTTGAAACAGAATTAATGTAGATGAGAAGTCACAGATGTTTCACTTCTGATAAATTATTTCTGAAAGTTGCAGGCACCTCTCAATTTATACTGAGGCTTTTTGGTCCAAAGCCCTGGGGATGGAAACCATCCCACTCCTGACCTGGCTCATGACTACTCTCCTTGCAGCATGGGCACTGCTAGGGAGGTTTCTAATGTGTGGCCATAAAAAGGTCATACAGATCTCCCTGCTCCTTGGCTGTTGACTCTGGGTATCCCCAGAGTGCCCCACCTTCTCATGCCAGGTTATGATGCCCTTTTAAGAGTTTTGTTGGCTTCTGGTATGTTTTCTGCCTCAGCAAACTGGTAAAGAGCAGAAGAACATGTTATGCTAGGATATTAAATTAATATCAGCTATCTGATTAACAGTCCCTGATTTTTGAATCATCAGAGATAGAAACTTGAAAAAATACAAATTTAATTCTGTTTAGTGAACGAGGATGTATAGATGTAGAGGCAACCTGAGGAAGAAGAGTGTAGAAAAGGAGTAATGATGGGTGAACACAGAAGCCTGGGGTGTTTGGGTCTTATCCATGTGTTTCAGCATGTTGTTGTATTTTGCACATTTAAAAAAATCTGCTTAAAGAAATGTAAAGTTTCTAGCACCTGGAGTTGCAGAGAAAAGAATGAAATGTAAACAGAAATTATGAATGAGGTTATATATAGTTATTAAGATGCATGTAGATGCTATAGATACAGAGAAATCAAGGTGTGAACAGGTTTGTTTTTGCTTTTCAAACAGTCCTTTAATCAATTACATTTCTTTATATTTAATAAAATCTTATTTTTCTTATATTTAAGACCTTAAAAAGGCTTTCACAGGCTTAACATAATAACAGTGTTTGGGATTAGTGATGTACATCACTTGTTAATATTAACCAATGGATGTTTTTCCACTCTCTGCCACTGCTGCTTATTCAAGTTTTTCTGCTGTGCTTTCAAACGAGCTGATGAGAAGGAAGTAAATTCCTCGAAGTAGCTAGCCATGGTGCAGGGGGACTTTTTGTTTGCTTGTTTCTTCTAAAGATTCAATGAGCAGTTGTTAACAGCAGAATACACCCTGGTGGTTTTGTTGCTGTAGGTGAAGCCTGTAGCCCGTGTCGATCACTGACAAAGCATCATCAATTATTTTCTGATTTTTCCCTCCCCACAAGGAAGATGAAGTGGTTTGTGCCAGCCCAGCTCATTGTCCCTAACCACGCGTGAAGAACCCGCTGACGTCTCCTAGGCAAATTTTGTCATGTCAGTCTAAATGCTGTCTCTGTTCCTGTATAGTGACTAAGGAATAACTGGCAGCAAGTTCCAAGTGATGAAGAATGCTCGCAGAGATAAACCACAGGTGCCTTAAATTAGTCACTTGATAAAGCTATTTACAAGTGAGTCTCTTAGATGTGAGGAAAAAGTTTTTTTTGTGAATGAGAAACCACAGGCTGTCAGTGGAAAAGACAACCTGTTTTTCTCCTCATGGTAGGGGAAAGAGTGCTTCGCCTACAGCGATACCCACGAGGGGCACAGATGTGAATCCCAAGATGGAACTCAACTGCAGTGGAGAAGGAGAAGCTTAAATTTTGGAGAAAATTGCAGGGTTGCAGAAAGATACAAAAAAGGGTTGCAGCATCAGATGCAGAGCTGCAATTTGAATCAGTGGTTTGACCTCTTTGAGACCAGCAAACTGAGCTTGCATGACCCGTGCCCCTCAAAAAGCCTGCTGGTACCAAAGGATGATTGTGGCAAATATCTGACTGATACAAACTGCACCCAGCTGATAGATAAGTTCAGCACAATCTGATTTCAGACCATCTGAAGCAAGATCCTGGTGCTTATTTCTCTATATAAAGAAGAGACAAGTGACTCTTTGGGGAGGTTTTATAGAAGGAAGGAAAGAGGCCATACTAATCTAATGGCAATCTATTAAAGATTATTTCTCCAGCCTAAACTCTAGAATGAGGGTTTCACTCATGAATGTAAAAAGATTTAAGAATTATTACAAATTGCATGAATTGTAGCGTGGCAAAAAGAGTGAATATATGTGTTCAACTCATCCGTGTGTGAGGACTACTGAGAGGAAGAAGGATGTAATTTTTGTATGTGGTTCCACTATTATTTCCTGAGTCTGAGCCAGCTTTTCCTTTCTTTGAAACTGGAATATTGCAAAGGATTTAAAGAAGAGTTATAAGAAAATTTGCCCTCTGGTACAAGACATTAAAGATATCAGTTCGATTCCATCAATGTGAGGGAAAATAAAAAATCAGCCAATTGCAATTCATCTACAGAAATGACTTCATAAGAATCTCCATGTTACCTCAGTTGGATGGAAGAAAGCACAGCAAAGTTGTACTCCTCAGTGCTAAATCCAGGAAATTCAGTTAGGCTGGAACTAGCAGTAAGACAGATACTAACCAAGCCAACTGGTATAAATGATTACTTTTAAGACTGTAAATGGAATCTCTAAGTATTTCATAAGTTTACATCCTCCAGATACTGAGTACAGTAATGGAATGAGTTCTTCTGAAATGTTTAACCTATGAACCAATCTCTGTTTCTTTCTTAGGAAGGCTGTTGCAGAGTTTCACGTTTTGATTGCCAGAAGTCTTTCATTTTCTGGCCTGCGTTTACTCGCGGGTAGTTTATAGACTTTTTGTCTAGTGACAGTTTATTCCGTTAGCCTACATGACTAACTGAATTTGATGTTTTCTCACTGTAATGTAGTTCAAATAACAGCTGGGTCTTCTCAGCTTTTATTTTTCTAAAGCTGAACAATCTTTTCTTGTCTTCTTTTATGAAACAGGAGCTCTCTGTTTTCTGGACCATCTCTAGTTTGAACTAATCTATATAGCACAGGGTTAACCCACAAATGTACATTGGCATTGCTCCCCTCAGTCTTCTGGAAACACTTTGCTCAGTTAACCCTCACAGTGTCCTATTTCCATTGCATCATTGCCTTGATGGTTCCTGTGATGAGCAATGGCACCATGGAGCCATTCTCCTCCTCCAATCTTCTTTTGTTAGTGCCACTGCGGGTTAGTTGTTTCAGATCCTGTCAAGCCCAGTACTGAATACTTGAAGGTAGGTTCTACCTACCAAGGTTAAACCTTGGGCAACTCTGACATTTAATATTTTTCACGCTGAAGCAATTTGAGCCTGTTGCACTGCGTCCTTTGATTATGCCCTGTGTGGAAAGAGTGCCTCCACCTTCTTTGTAACTACCTTTTGGGAGTGGAAAACTGCAATTAGATACCCCTGAACCTTCTTGTCTTGTGGCAAAAAGAACAAATTTGAACAAATCAAATTCCTTCTGTCTTTCTTCATAAGTAGAGATCTTCAACCTTCTCATCACATTGGAGGCTATTGGCAGAACATTCTCACATTCTTCAGTGTCTCTCTTGAGCTGGGGTCCTAAGCTGGTGCACTATACTGGATGTGGACTGAGAAGTGCCAAGCAGAATGGCAGAGAGAATGTCCTGTGACCCACTGTCCGCAGTTCTGCTGATGCAGCCCAGGACACCGTTTGCCTTCATAGCTGCAAAGGTGAAATCCACTTCCATTCAGTAATCCACTAGCACTTCCAGGTCCTCAGCAGCAAACTTATAGCCCTCTGTTGTTTTTTGGGATTTTTGTTAACTTTTGAGGCAGATTCTAAATAATTTTGCACTTATGACTTGCAGAAACTTCAGTCTTGCTTCATGTTTATCTTTACCTTCTGGCCCACCGATTAGTTCCTTTAAGTAATTCTTCTTTTGGAAATGTTAGTAAGAAATTTGCACACAAACATGGAGGATCTTCCTGATGCCATTTTGCCTTATATGGGCAGAAAAAAAAAAAAAAAAAAAAAAAAAAAAAAAAAAAAAAAAAAAGTCAGTTTAAAATGTCTTTGGGCTTTTTTTTTTTTTTTTTTTTTTCTTGCAACTATTGAACTAGAGTTGATGGTTTTCCAGAAGAAAATTCTCTTATGGAAAGGGCAGAGCTGTTCAAGTGTGCTGATGGAAACCAGAGTTGGTGTGCCTGAATTCTGAGCTCTCTGCAATTAATACTCAATTAGTGTGTGTACTTTTTCAAAGCTCTGAAAGGACTGTTGTACTTTGCTCGTGCACATGGAGGCAGAGGTAGAACACCACAGTTAAAGTCTGGAGTATCACAGCTCCTCTGCTACTGATATCCACACTAGCTAGATTAAAATAAACCCACCCTAGCTGTTGTGGCAATATGCTACAGTTTCCCCTTCAATTCTGCTGCATAGATATGCATGTAATATGGGATGGTGAGGTAAAACCAGAGATAGTGAAAAAGGATAAAGTGAGAGCCCAGAGCCCTGTACACAATATTACAAGACAGAATAATTAATTTTGTGGCAGGGGAAGGTTCCTTTCATTACTCTTTTTCCTGAGTTTTGGAAGTTTTTCACATAGACTTTCCTAGATATTAATGGAATATTAATAAAATTAATACTTTTCTGAATCATTAATAACTCTTGAATAATTGATGAAATCATTATTTCACAACAACTAAACAGCAGTGCTAGGAAAGATATTACTCTCCTTATGGTAACTAACTCATATATACGTTTGAAAATTCCAACCCGTGTTCCATCATTGACCAATATTGATGTAGCTTAGCTGTCAAATTCAATGAAGGTGGCAAGAGTTAAATTAGCTGTGAGACTTTAGAATGCCTCAAAATCAGAAGAAACTGCTGACTGCTTAAAAGTTACTGACAAGGAAGGAACTGACAGCTAAAAAACTGCAGAAGTTTCATTTCCTTAGGAAAAGATTAACAATTCAACCTGCCACAGTACCTGCATTTGAATTACTTTAACATATGCTACTTGAAACTGTATTTTGTTCTTCTTGAAAAGGGTATTTTTGCAGTTTGTGTGAAAGAAAGAGCAATATTTGTTTATTTTATTGTATTTTTAAAAACTTGTTTAATTTTACTTTGGGGTCAGAAACTCAGTAGTCTCTTAAAAAAAAGTAACAGAATTCAGTTTCTCATTTCTTGTGTTTGGGTTTTTTAAAAAAAATATTTATTACTAATGAATTCAATCTTTTCATTTCCTAAAGAGGATTAGAATATGTTCGTTCAGAGCAATTCATTGCTGTTAGTTAAGGCCTTTGAAAAAGGAAGATGAAGCAACTTTAAAGTGAAGTGCATTTACACTCAACCCACAGTAGCTGTTCTATAGGAAGCCTTACTTCCTGTAGAGATGAAGAGGAAATGTAGTTAGGGTGTGAAGCACCTTCTTAATTTTTATCTACTGAAAAGCAAAGGTCTTGCACATTTCTCCTTTCACTGTAAATTCTGAATCTAACCTAAAAATCATTGCAGGCAAACTCCCCTCAAGAAGTCAAGTTCTAAGTAAAATGTTATCTGTGGATGAATTGCTTGTAAGCCTGATTTGTGGCATTCCCATATGTGTCCTGGAGGCTGGACAGAAACAGATATGACCAAATCTGTGTATTGATTTGCTTTTTCTCTGTGAGTAAAGATGACTGGCTTGCTTAGTCACACAATTATGAATGGCACTAAAGAGATTGGCAGGTGAGGGGAATCCCCACCAAACCGTCTCCTGGATTGTTTTAGAAGAAAAGATTGCAACACGTGGTAGATTTCTTCTAAGAAACATCCTATGGAGGTTTCCAAATTATGACGACAGAAAATGTCCACTCTCTAGGCTGCTTTGAAACATTTAATGGATATTTTCTTACTGATATTGAAACAGATCATTGGCTTAGCCTCCAACATGCACCCACATCTACACACTTATGTTTCCATTTACATATGTGATAATTAAAAATTATAAATTGTGTAAGGGATAACAAGAAAATTATAAAATTTTTTCCCCAAATGCTGACATTTCAACTTAGAATATTCTATAAGAAATTATAGCAGGATTGCTTTCATTACTGTGTACTTCCAAATTTAAATGTGAATATTAATTACTAACAATAAATATGTCTCTAAGATAAAGTACTGACACTGTAAAAACAAATGCAACTGTATAATGAAAACTCAAATGGACTTGAATTCCTCATTTAAAATTAGATCAAAAAGCTTCAATGCAAATAAAAGCCAGCAGCAGAGAAATCAGCATAAAGGAGAAGGAAAAAAAACCCAACACGTGGAGAAAATTCTGTAAGTATGTTGAGATGAAGATGAGCAGGACTGGCTCACTGACAGGTTGATAGTCTGAAAAGACCCATTTTGATATAATATTAAGAGGCATGAAAAACATTAGGTTATTATCAATCTGCAATGAATTTTCAGTTGAGTTTGTGCTGTTTTGTGAGGTTTCAAGCTGGCCTCTGATGAGGTTAATGGAGATCCCTGAATGGATTGACCTAGCACTTATAGAAACCAACAGCTGGTTCAAGACTAGCATCCTTTGGTCTTCTCTCCCTAAAAATTACATAGTCCATCTGAAAAAGAGCCTTGGGCTATTTTCACAGATATTTTGATGTAGAAGTTCTGGTAGCTTTTTTTCTTCTTTTGAAGGCAGATCTGATCCTATGAAAATGAAACTGAATAACAGACAGAAAATAGCAGAGATCTCTGTCTGGAGAGTTGAAGTATAGAGAAAAACATGAATTCATTTACTGGGAATTGGGGAAAGACACTATGAGCAAAACATATTTTTTCTGTCAGTACCATACAGCAACAGTAGATATATTCATATGTATTTACAGGAAATATCAGAAAGTCAGAACCACAGAACACAATCAGGTCAAATTACAGTGGAATTATTTTCTCCATGAATTAGCTCTTTCAAAGTGAATTAAAATATTGCCTTGAAACTAACGGAGATATTTGTGGAAAAGGATATCATAATACTAGCATGCTGGTCTTATGAAGAGCAGGGCTATTAGGGCATCAGAGAGAATCATAGAATATCCTGAGCTGGAAGGAACAAAAGAATTAAAAAACCTTGGAAAATCACTTTGGGGAAAACTATTTTAATAAATATATAATAATAAATATAAAAAATCATATAAAGAAGCTAGTGTTTTAAAGTGGAAACAAATATTGTAAGATACATAATGCTCATAACAGGAACTACCTCCAAAGGATATTATGGTACTGAAAACAGAAAACTTTTGAGCATTTTATTCCTCTTAGAAGAATGAAGAAGAGAGGGTGAAAATGGAAGATTTCATGTAGAAACACCTGTAGACATTGCTTGGTTTTGGCAGGATGTATTAAACCAGCCACAATTTAGACTGCTGCTGTGCCAACGGTTTTGCTGCTTTTCCATTGATATGGATTTAAACTAAAATTGAATAAGATTTAGAGTTTTGTTTTATTTTATGGGTGATAGATTTCAATCAGAATTTGGAAACATGGAAAAATTCCAGACAATAGAAATACAGAGTAAAAATGCACACCACGTTTGTCCATAACTGTGTGCTACTTTGCCAATTTTTTTCCGTATTTTAATACAAGAAGAAAGAGTATTTTGGAATTTCACCTGCCTTTCTCTTGGTTAGCTCTCATGGGTATCTAATAATAGTTTCTAAATAATTCCTACATGTAGACTGTGGTTTATTGGAAAGCTGGAATACCAGTTTGTACCAACTTGAAATATGGCACAAGAAACAAGGAGACTTTAGTCTCCATTGCATATTGAAGTCCATGCAGAATTAGCAATGAGAAAACATGTGTTTTAGGTCTCTCTTTCCAGGCTCAGAATTCTTCATATATGTCAATTCAACAGTCTTTCAAGGAAAAGAAAAGGAAGACAGAATTATGCTGATTTTAGAAACAGGGACAAGAACAGCTATCAATGAGGATAGATGTTCTGAGGAAAATATTTGTTATCATCTCCAGAAAATTATTGTAACACGTGTCCTGAATATTTATATTATGTTATTACTGGAGTATTTAGACAATACAGAGCTGACAGTAATACAGTTAAGAATTTTCATAAAATCCACCACAGTGTGTGAGAAAGGCCATCCCAGAACAGCTATTCCTGCCTATCCTCTTCTCGGACAAAGCAAAATCTTGAACTCTTAGTAACAGGATAGATGAATACTCACACCATGAGGGGTAATTATTTCCTGTTGCTAATTCAGAAAGGAATCATTACTGTTTGGTGGGGAACTCCTGCATGTGCTTACTAAATTAAAAAAATGAAGGAAAGTATGAGACGGATGTCTTGTGTGAGTCAAAGTACCAAGATTTTAATAATTTTGAACTTACACTCCAATCACTTCAAGTTGTACCCGTCAGCTCATTATCTGTTTGGACATCCATCTCTCTAGATGTCTAACATCACTGAATGTTAGTTACTTCTTCCTTCTCTTTCTGCAGAAGACTCAACAGCTAATGTGTGTGAGAAATTTTTGAGAGGAAAGAGGGATCAATAATATGATTTTTCCTGTCTGCAATTGCATGCAGACAGGAGTATGTAATGGAGGCCAAAGGGCCTTCCTTGTGTCATATTTCGGATTGCACAAAATAGTTTTCCATGTGTCTCACACAATATAATCTCCAAAGTCCTTGAATGGGCTGAAATTTTGTTTAGAAAAATGTAAAAACAGTTAATTTTGAACATTTCAGAACTTGACTCTACCCTGAAATTCTGTCTTATTGATGCCTTAATTTTAGTTTTCATGTTTTCCTTATTGTGTACTACATTAGTATATAACTTGGAACTTCATATAAAGTGTTAACAAGTTCTCCTCACAGTTTAGTTAGACAAAACAATCCTTTTCCAGCCCTAGAACCAATAACAACATAGCAGTTTCAGGCCTGAAAAGTATAAACAAGAGCAAATTGCGGAGAGCAAACAGGGAGGATGGGACTTCATAACCTGAAGCTGTAATTGGACAATTAACCCCAATATGTAAATGGACTAAAACTTATAAAAGTGTGAATACTCCTGACCTGCCATCCATCTTGGATGGAGCCACAGTCAAGCTCTTGTACTGCCCAAGGTGTATCCTTTGAAGGCCTTTTAATAAACACCTACTTTATTTCTTTAACACTGTCTAACCTCTGTTCTAGGTAGCCTCTGAATGCATCATATAAAACAAAGCAGATGATTTGTGCCAACATTATCTTTACCGATCACTGGAAATATCCTCTAAATCACAGAGATCCAGTTCTCAGAAGGAGTAGACAATTACATCCTCCATGATGTGTAGCACTGATAAAGGATATCCTTATCTGTAGCAGAGCGGTGGGTTGGTTCTTTTTGGTTTTGATTTTTGTTTGTTTTTGTTTTGAGGGTTTCTTTTTTTTTTTTTTTTTTTTTTTTTTTTCTTCAGGGAAAATGACAGTGTTACAATATGTTTGTTTGTAAGGGTCAGTTGTAAATTCTTAGGATCATAAAAAGGTTTGGGTTGGAAGAGACTTTAAAGATCATGTAGTTCTAGTTACATAGGCAGGGAACTTTCCACTAGACCAGGCTGCTCAGAGCCTCATCCAGCCTGGTCTTGAACACTTCCAGGAATAGGGAACCCACAACCTCTCTGGGTGATGTTCCAGTGTCTCACCACCTTCACAGTGAAGAATTTCTTCCTAATACCTAATAAACCCCTTCCTTTTGACAGTCTAAAGTCATTCCTCCAGTCCTATCACTACATACCCTTGTAAACAGTACCTCTCTCACTGTCTTGTAAGTCCCCTTAAGTGTCCCGTAGTCGTGAAGGCTGCTTATCAAGACGTCTACTTTGCAGATCATAGCAACGTGAGTAACAGTGTTTAGTAATTCCATAGCGCTGGTACAATGTGTAGGCAAAGTTTAATCACTTAACACTGTCAAGTGTGCCAACGCCCACTTCACCGCCCCAGCACTGCGAAGGAGGAAACAAAGGAATTATTTCTGCTGCTTTGTAAGAAAGGGAGACTGAGAGGTGAAGTGTGATAGAAGGTCAGAATGACAACTCAGAGAGGGTTTTCCAACCATGGGCTGCTTTCCTGGGGCAGTGATAATAGAGAAAACCACTGTGCTTTAGTGAAATGAAAGACAGGCAGAGATCTGCTGAACTGGCATGGGCAGTTGCTCACTAAACCACTCAGCACTCTGAGGAGTATGCATAAAACAAAAAAAAAAAAAAAAAAATGAAAGGGGAAAAGCTGTAATCTGGGGTCATAGTGAAATCTGACATGACTTTGCAAGGGCATCTTCGGGTATTTGGTGTAAGGTGTTATATGAACAGAAGGGTGTGAAACCTCTGCTTTGCATGGAGTCAGATGACTTCCAGGCAGCAAAATGAAAAAATGTCTTGGTTTCACTTCCTTCTGTGTTTGGACGACATGATAATCCAGCTGTGACTATGAAGTCTCACAGAAGGACCACTTTTACTCTATGCAGCGCAAGATTTTTCAATCCTATTCTGGCCTCTCTTTCAACTAGATTAGGACAAGTGTTCAGACAAAGAGCTCGTGTTAGTGTTGAGTCTTCAGTCCTCACCAGCATGCACTTCACAGATATCTGCTAAAGAACACAGATAAAAAATTGCATGCTCTTAGGTCTCTTGGAAAGTGCAGATATTTTCAGGATACCTCCTGCATTGTTTGTAATAACATTGGTTCTCAGGATAGGCAGTGCAGGGGAACCACTCACAACCTGTCTCCCTCACAACCTGACTGTTCGCAGTTCTTTGGCAACAGACATACACTGGACAATGGTGATCTGGCTCATCACTTTTGGGCAGAATAGGAGGCAAAACAGGGCTGGAAGAGACACAGGACCCTCATGTACTAACCAACTGCTGTAGGCGGTTGCTTAATTTCATAAAATTACAGAATTTCATAGAATTACAGAATATTCTGAGTTGGAATAAAGACATGATACTGTGTGTCTACAGAAGAGAGTATTATGAGACTAATATATCAATGTTAATGTGGCACCATTTATTAAAGTGTAAGGGACTTGGAAAAGGGATGTTATAGTTCTGTATTAAAATACATTTCAGTGCAGCTGATGATTTACGACAGAACATTCAATGCTTCACGCAATAATTTGAATGTGGAGATTAGTATAACGTCTGAATCTAGCCTCCCCAGGCAGGAGAGTGTACCTAAAATTCAGACCTGCACTCAGAAGACAGCATACCAGAGACAGATGTCATGGCTTTTTTCTTTGCCTTTTTCTTCATTTCTTGCCTCAGTTTATGATAAAATACTTGTGGCACTGCACTGTGGGCAAAGCACTGCAATGGGACGAGGAGACCCTGTTTGTGTTCCATTATTTGCCTTTCTCTGAGGCTGAATGATCATGAATCATCCCATTGCTCTGTGCTTCTCTTTTCTTACCTGCAAAATTGAATGCTTGGCAAGTGGCCTTCTCTGAAGTGTGAGGAGATTTAATGATAAAATTAGCCAAGTAACCCACCAAAACTATAACCGCTATCAACAAAATGTGAATTGGCAAAATTCTTTTTCCCTGATACTTCATCCTCCTGCTATTCTTAGAATTTTAGTTGTAATGTGAGATTTAGTTGTAATGTCGTCTGAGAGGCACAGTTTGCTGTGGATGAGATGTGTGTCTGACAAGTTTAACAGGGCAGCCTAACCCAGCACAGTCACTCTGGGTGAATAGTTCTCTGTAGAAGGCAGAATTCCCAACTTAATATTTCATGTCCTGGAATTGCATTTTCTGCTTGGCTGGAAAATTACAGCAATTAGTTGTGTTCAACTGTGTCGTGATTTGTTCTTAATGTGTTAGGAAGACTGAGCTGTTTGAGTAAAGAATCTTTCCAAACTCCCCTCTTTCAGGTCTTCTTTTCACTCTCTCTAGTAATTTAGCTCAAAAGCACTGTTCAAATTAAGACCATAATGGCAAAAACTGGCTTTATGACTCAAACCCTCTTCCAGTCGTATGTTTCTGACTGCCATAGGTAACAGAAATAATTTTCTCTCCCACTTTACCTGTCATTTCCAACACTTTGCTAAAGAATTTTTCTGTTGACTCATGGCCAGTCAATGAACCTCAGCAGGTGTCCCCATCTTGTAAAATATGCTCAATTTCACTGTATATATAAGACTACATTCAGCTGAACCATACCATGTCTTTGTGCTTGTGTTGCATATCAATCCAGATATTTCAGTCAATAGGTTTGCTCAGTGTGCTGGCATTTATGAGTTCACTTTGAATTCTGAGTTAATTTTGACTTCTGAGTCCACTTTGAATTTCAGTGGGACCTTCATTTTGCTACCATCCCTAGAGGTAAGTAAAAGGCATGTGAATGTGGTGTTTGGGAGCATGGTTTAGTGGTGGACTCAGTAGTGCGAGGTTAGAGATTGCACTCGATGACCTTAAGGTCAAATTAAACGATTGTATGATTCTTGATGCAGAATCACAGAATAAAATGGTTTGAGTTAGAAGGAACTTTTGAGCACCACCTAGTCCAACTTCTCTGCCATGGTGCATATGTTAACTGCATTTATTTACAGTGCTTAGAAACATCCTTGAATATTATCTTACCTTCATGTCAGCACTTCCAGCAGTTAAGTTATTAATCAATTTTAACTTCTTAAACTAAAACAGATTTTTTTTGTGCATTGCATAGTGTTACTACCTTAAGCAGATTACAGCATTAATTGATGTGTAGTACCATGTTTGTTGTGAGATGTGTCCCATTTGTCTGTGCTGCTGTTCTCAGGGAGTTCTTGCAGGCAGCTTTTGGGGCTGCCATTGTTGGTGAAATTTGGTTCTTCTCCCTGAAAAATGACTATATCCCTGGTAGTAGTAGTCTAGGTCTATTCCACAGATGGAGGTCGTCTTTCAAGCAGCAAATGAAAAACATTTGATGGCATTAGTGTTGGTTAGCTGAGATGGAAGGAGCTTCTGGGGAAAGGGAGAGTTTCTTCCAAGGAATATTCAAAGAGTCATGTGGGGCTGAGATAAACAGTTCTAATCTTACTGTTGGGAACCACTTTAATTTTCATTTGTTTCTGATGAACTACAGACATCTTCCATTGCAGCCTGTGTGAACTGAGCCCTCAAGAGCCTTATTCTTGATTTTCTCTCTTTTCTTTTCCCTATGGGCCCCTTCTTTCTTTCTTTCTTTCCCTTAGGTAGATAGGCACCTACCTATCCTCCATTCATGTACTGCATTCTAAAATTATCTGATTTATTCAGAAGACTCTTCAGAATAAGCTCTTTTCCCATTATATCCTTCAAAACAGAGTTTAGTTCCTATACAAAAACATTTTCCCCAGCTATCCTCAATATAGTGGTTTCAGGGTTCTGTATGCAGAGATCACCCTGTCAGTCTTCTTCAACAGGGCTTGTTTTCATCTGTGTCCTTCTGTTTTCACAGTCTTCATACATTAGTGCAAGTAAAATGGCACATGGAGAATTTCAGTCATTGTCAAGCAGAAATGAGTGTCTTAAGTACTAAATGCTCTGCTCCCACAGATAGTAGACGACCATAGAGGAATTTAATATGTTATCATTGCATTCATGCTGGAACCTTGTTTGTCCTATTCTGAATCTGGAGGTGAAGAATGCAAAAGCAGCAGAAGAATGCAAAAGAAGCAGAACTTTAGACCATGGAAAGGATGCAAACAGTGTTTCACAAAAGGACAGCAGCAGAAAGAATGTCTAAATTTCTAAGTGTCTGTATAGAACACTACGGCAAACTCAGTGGTTACTTTAAAAGAATACCAGAAATGAGTTGACTGTTGCACTGACCCTTTAACCACAAGATAAGATTTTTTCAGATGGTGTGTAAGAATAGGTTTGAGGCACAATGCATATTCCTCGACCAGTATTGTAATTTCCCCCTTTTCCCCAACCACGTGTAAAAGAAACTTCAGATTCTGCCACGTAAATGTTACCCATTGATGAACCACTGAAAATTTTTCCAGGACCATGCTTTAACAGAGACGCTTTCGAGGGATTCCCTTGATTAGCCAAAAAATGAAGAGTTCTTATCTAACACTATCTTGTCTAAATATACACAGCCTGTGATGACGAAATAAAAAAAAATCAAGCCCAGGCATAAATACCACTGGTAGGATGATGAAGTTCAGTCCTCTACTTGCTTCTAATAGAAGATTTTACTATTAGAAGTTGAAGCTCTCTGCTTTTAGACCTGCTCTCCCAGAACTTACCAGAGCAGTTTAACTGAACCAACACCAAGAAAATGGCTTTCCAAACCTACAGCTTGTTTGTTCTGTCAGTCATCATGATTTCTTTGGACATGTTGAAAATAGATTGAATCTTCTTCAGCTTCAAAATGATATAGACAAACTGAAAGCTGATTTTGTAAGTATAGTCTTCTACTGCATTTGTCTTCTCCTGATGTTTGTGCTTTACATGTAGTCCAAACTTGAGCACTGCTTGACATACCAAATATGTACCAATAGAGGGTAATCATGGAATTAATGTTTAGATCATACCTTTTTAAAACAAGAATATGGATAATTTTTTTTTGCTTTACTAAGTTCTTTCATTTACCTCATTCAATTTTTCAATAGTCATTGTAGTAATATGCATTTATTTTAAGGATGTTCTTCCTTTCACAAAAGTTTCTTCTATCTCAATCAATTCAGCTTTGATTACATGGAATATTTTGTAACAAGAAATCTTAATGCAATTTATGGTGAATATATGAATCTTTATTCATTTCTGACTAGATGCAATTTACTGACTTTAAATTTTATGTTAGCAATGTCAATGGGAGATTTAGTACTAGTTAACAATATAAAAAATTTGAGATGAACTTTTGCTTTAATAAATGCATTTGCTACTTATTTTAAGTTGTAGAAGTGTGTTACTCAAAGGTGATTTCTACTTCTTATTCCTTTGCATTTTCCAGTCATTTTACTTTTACATGTGTGACTATGATCTGGCATGGGGAAGTAATCTGGCATGATATTCTTTCTTGTCAAATAGAATTTTGGTAACTTGATAACTGTAATGTTAATTCACCAATATTCATCTGGGAGGCATTGAAGTAGTACACATCTGAATTCAGCAGGGATTAGTAACAGAAACAGCATATCTACAGTAGAGTCACTTTTAATTCACAGCTTTTATTTTCAATGTATTTTTCTTGGTTTTTTTCCCCTCAAAATGTGTGGAAAAAACTGCAACTGTCTGCTCCTATTTTCATCTGATTTTTCCATGATTTTGTCATATTTTTGTGCAAATGACAGCTGAAATTCAGTAGTCAGAGAACCACCCTGAAGTGCTAAAGACTAGTGTGATACTTCAGCATTTGCAGGAAACTGGGTGTAAAAGTGGCATTATGTCTTAAATTTGTGATTAACATAGACCAGGGTGAGTCTTACTAGAATGTATAACTTCGTGGAAGAGATCCTGAGCCGTGGTGAGCTTCTTGCACTGACATTAAAACTTTGCTCCGTAGCAGGTGGTTCCCACCTTTCAGAAGCAGACAAAATCAGTTTGGTATTGTGCTCAGCATGGGGAGCCAATCAGCCTAGGAGGTTCCTGTCAGACTGCAAGTTTTCTTGTTGCACTCACTGTATTTAAATTACTGAGCAGACAAAAGAAGGAAACAGTCAGTGCTGTATACAAAAAGGAAAAAAAAACCCCAAAAAAACACCCCCCAAAAAAAAACACACAGAGGAGGAAATGATTCAATTTGCCTTTCCTTGGGAGGAGAGTTGTATTGCTCTTTGCTTCCTAGAACCAGTTGCCAACATCTGATGGTTAAACTCCAATCCCTGTGAGCCTCTCAGCAGCGCACTAATCTTGCATATCCCCATACCTGACTGTGGGCTGATGGGATATTCTTCAGATCTGAAAATTATTATTTTATACTAAAACCAGCTCATTCTTGTTCCATATGAGATTTTACTGAGATTGTAAGAATTTAGGGTCCCAGATTAGAAACTGCTAGACTTTGATTTACCAGAAAACCTGCCAAGATCAGACCTAATGATTTTCTAGCCAGTTTATGTGTTTATGAGTTTTTATTTTCATCTGTCAATAGCAAAACTTACAGAGAGCATTTGGGAAAATATATGTGCTGAACATCTCAATTCAGATGAGTTATAGCAGGAGAAGACAGTGAAAAGAGGACTAATACCATTTCTGATACTGGGCAGTGAAGCAATGGGACTTGGTGGTTAGAGCAGTGAAAGCATTGCAATAACTATAGGCCAGATGTGCAAAAATCTGAATTTTGGTGCTCATTTGAATAAAGAACACAAATTTATAATAAGTATTGTTTGTGTAATAGATATGTTTGTGGGTTTTTGCAGAACTCAAGTCATTCTGACGTAGCTGATGGTGGACCTATTTTTACGGAGAGGCTGTCAAGCTGGACAGAGGTGAGTCAAAACCAGATATGATGAAGCATCTCAGGCCCTTTTTTGGTACAAAGCAGCTCCCAGAACCAGTGTAATTAGCTGCAGGAGGATGAACATGAGCAGAGTTCTCTTCAGTAGCTCGGAAATGAGACAAAAATCCCCATAAAAACCTTTCTACCACACTATGACCTGACCCAGAGGTACAGCCAAGCCCAGGAGATGAGTTGCAACATTTACTTTATCGTCTTGCTTCAAGTGGCAGAGAACCCCTGTATGCTGCGTTTTATTTTCCTTTCCCTTCTGGTGGGCACTCACAGGCCTTTCTTTTTGATTGTATTTTTCAACAGAGAAATGAAAAAAGGATCATCCTGAGTCAGATTATTTCCATGTACTTGAAAATGCTTGAAAACACTGACAGGTCAAAGGCTCATGTCAGGAACATAGCTGAGGAGCTCCATACTCTGAAGGAAAGCCTTTCTGATGGCTCAAAGAAGATAGAAGATCTCAAGGACTTGACAAAACTTCAGGTAAGGCTCTTTCTTTACCTCCAAAACTTGTAACATTATATGTTCCTGTTGTGATTTGAGTGTGATTTAAGCTAATAAATAACACTTCAGTAACCTATATGGTAATCCTTGTGTAGCTCAGCTCATGCTGGAAACCCAAATATTTCCAGCTGTAGGGGCTGCTGCAGGCTTACAGCGTGAGGTAGTGCTGAGTCTTGATGCAATCTGGCACAGAGGTACTGGCAGCACTGTCACACAGTCTGTGCACTAGAGCTGCCACTGACACAGCCCTTTGTGGCATAGAAACTGTTTGGGAAAGTTGTGGCTGGCTGTGGAATGCTCT
Organism: Sitta carolinensis; assembly: GCA_032173965.1. NCBI lineage: Eukaryota > Metazoa > Chordata > Aves > Passeriformes > Sittidae > Sitta > Sitta carolinensis. The sequence continues at coordinate 33,585,412 of JAVUNC010000005.1, read as the reverse complement.
GTGACCGTGGGAGCACTTGGATCATGGTGCTCTAACCAATGGCTCAAACAACCGACCTCCTCAGAGGTCTGCAGGCAATGCCCCAAAGGAGTCAGCTGCTTTTAACTACAGGGTAGCTCTGTTTCACAGAGTATGGCAGGTCTGTGGCAGGTTGCAAAGTAGCACAGAAAGTGAAAAACAAAAAATCTGTGACATAGCAGCTCTTTGTAGTGGGAATTAGGTAGTAGGGAATGGAAAATTGCAGATGCCCTTCTGTTTTACCCTGATTGCAGGGTAGCCTGTGTGTTGTGGTCAGTAAACAATTACAGCTCTTGGCATGACTTCCATTCAATTTATTTCTTGCTTATTACAGATGAGTGACTTGAAAGTTCAGCGCAAGGCTGTGAATGAGCTGTTCAGCGTCTTACAAAAACTGGGGGATACCTCAAGTTCTCACAAAAGAAAAAGAAGCCAGTTTCAGAGACTGTGCAAATGCTAATGCCGTCTTATGAACTTCTGGACTGAGCTACTGTGCAAATCCTGTTGGGACAAGAAATTTTTTATTTCAATATTTCTATTGATTTTTTTATACATTTATTTATTAATATTTAAGTCACTTAAGTAATTATTTATAAAGAAATACTAATCAAAGTATTTATACTCCCTTATATTATATAAGAAATAACTTTGTCTTAAAATCCCGTCTATTTGTTATATGTTTGTTGACCTGAAAATGCAGAACGAGGCAGTGTTTACCCAGTTTCCATATGGAAATCTTGAAATTATATTATAATGGTACCCAGCTTTCCATCTGGTGCTGTCTTGAGAGACGGATGTTGTGAGATTAGTCTCATCTATTTGGCATGGAGATACAAACACCAGGAGGGGGAAGTTACTCTATTCAGGAAAACATATTTATGTCTGCTTACCACTAAACATATCTAAATCCAAATCAAGCAAGCAGACATGCTTACAGATAAGCAAATGCTGAAGCAAATTTCTGAACTAGAGGACCGATGATTAATTGCTCATTATTGTTATTATTATTATTATTACTATGCACTGAAGTTACCAGGAGGGCAGTCTACATAATATTTCAAGAGAATGTGACTAACTCTATTGCACTGACTTAACTTAAACTCTCAGATTTAAAATTTTCTTCTGTTTTCTTCTTTTTACTGGACCATTCATTTAAATGTGTCTGTTGTGATTTTATTTATTTGGAGGTAATAGTATGGAAGTTTTTATCTCAAGGACTATATTTTTGCACTGGAATATTGTTAAAAACTTTGGATTTTTCAACAAGAGATTTTTTGAAATTTGAATATTAGATAAATAAAAATTTAAACGTTGTTTCATGTTTATTCACCATCGTCTAAGTGAAAATGCTAATTTTGTTCTACATTTTTACAAAGGACCATCCTGCCCAGGCATATAAAACATACTTTGTTTCCTCCTGCCTGTCCAAGACTTAAGAAAGTCTTGGACATATTTTTAAAGAAATAGGGCAGAAGAGTCTAAAATTCTCAAGTGTGGGGTTTTTTTTTGTGTTTTTTGTTTTGTTTTGTTTTTGGTTTTTGGTTTTTTTTTTTTTTATCTGTTTGAGAAAACAAAATTTTGCTTGTGGGAAGGCACTGATCATTTGAAATTTGTTACTCTGATCCAAGATAAAAAACTCTCTCAAATTTCTCTGCATGTTGAAGTAACTGTGTCTGGGCTCAGGCCATCTGCAGGCTCTCTGCAAGTGATACAAGCCTGGGGCAGCTTGGGCAGGTCTCACAGGCTTCCAAATTATCAGGTCCTCGGGGCTCTACCGTGCAAATCAGCTGGGGATAGACTGGCTGAACTGACTGGGAAAGGGGCAGATTTTTCCTGGCATTCCTGCCAACATGAGACTCCAGACTACCCCCTGAGCTTTGACAAAATCGGTAAATCCCGGAAATAGCAGCGCATCACGCCCAAAGTTCAGTTGCAGTAAATACTACAAGTTTAGTTGTAACAGTTGCAGCCATTCCTACTCCCACAGGCTCACTGTCTCCCATGGTTCAACATACCGTCATCCATACCCACATGTGACAGTCACAACTGAGTGACTTTGTGATCCTGGAGACTCCAACTGATTTTGAAGGAAATGGCTGTTCTTGTTTATATTCATGACAGACATACCTATGCATGGGAGAGTCAAGTGAAATTTCTCCTGCAGGATTTCTCCAGTTCCAGGACCGAGCATGAGAAACCTCAGTAAGCATTTAACATAGACAATATGTCCTTCCATGCTCATGCTCTTTCATGAGGTACTAATTCATTTTTGGGGATACACAGCCAGGTGCAGCAAATTCTACTGAAAATAATAAAAAATATTAAAAAGAAATAAAAGAAAAGGAAGAGAGAGAAGAGAAGAGAAGAGAGAAGAGAAGAGAAGAGAAGAGAAGAGAAGAGAAGAGAGAAGAGAAGAAGAGAAGAGAAGAGAAGAGAAGAGAAGAGAAGAGAAGAGAAGAGAAGAGAAGAGAAGAGAAGAGAAGAGAAGAGAAGAAGAGAAGAAAGAAGAAAATGAAAACCTAACAGAAGGGTTAAAGTTTCATTAGTCATTGGCAGGAAGACAGTGTTTTCCCTACTACTCCTGAGTGAACTAATACTCTGTTTCCCGAATTTAAAGCCAAGACTGGTTAGAAACTACTTTATTAGACTATAAACTGAAAAATCTACAGTCCTTCTACACCCTGCTATATGATTCCATAGAAACACAATTAAGACAATTACATCCAGAAGAAACATTTCCCAATCCAACCTGCTTTAGCTGTGTGTGCCTAACCCAGTGCTCTGCTGTGCCTGCATCTGAAGTTTTCACATTAAATTTGGCTCACAGAAAAAGTGCTTCATGGGAAGGTTTTGTTCAGTCACACAATTTCCTGGGTTCTTCTCATCCTAGAGTGGGATAGCAAAGAAGCAGCAAAGAAATTAGCTGTGCAGAGATGGAGTAGCAGCTGTCACTGCTCACAAAATGTGTTTGTATATTCTCATTTTAGTAGTTTGATGATTTGTTTTTGTTTGCTTGTTTAATAGATTAGTTGGATTTTTTTTTTTCCTCCAAAGTATCCTTATTTCCTGGAATATTCCAGGAAACTGAATTTTTTTTAAAGCACCTTGAAATCTTTCATGTTAAAACTGACATTATACATTGTAGAGATTCAGCAGTGCTATCACAGTTGTCTAACCATACAAAGTAATCTAAACAACAAGTTTCTCATATTGACTTGACTTTTCCCCGCCCCGTGTAAGTCTGTGCAATTTCTACAGGGTGATAAGATAAACAGCTGAACATTCCTCGCTTTGTTCTGTTACTATAATAATAGTATTAGAAAAGAATATCATAAAAATGAGCCTCTACAAAGCCATTTTTTTCCATCCCATCCCATCCCATGCCTTTTTTGTATGGAATATAATTGTATATTATTCACATTAGCTGAATTGCTTTTAACATGAAAGCCTGTCATCTCTTCCTGAGATTCACAGGAGTTCTGGATCTCCTTTTCTGTCATTCCTCACAATATCCAAGTGAGGAGGGCATTTCCATCTAAGCTAAACGTAAGGGTGAAATGAATTTTAATGGCTCCCATAGATATTTCTATAGAAAAACATAGCAGAAGCTTTGAACATTTTTGACTGAAGGTAAGTGCAATTTCTTCCACCTACACGATCTGAGAGTGTTAATATATCTGCGTGCTTGGGAGTGCAAAGATATAATCTACTATTTAGTAGTTAAAATTAGAAAGGGAAAAAGTCAAAAGGAAAAACAATTGTCTGAGAATCTCACTTTGTTTCATGCATCACTTCCGTAGCACATTAATTCTGTCTTTACTCTCTATTCCTGCATGTTACCGGCCCTGACTTTAATCTGCCATTTTATCATGTTGTCACTCTGTATTTTGCAGTCCTTTAATAGTTTCCTGGAGCTGGACCTCCTCTCTGTGTCCTGCATAACTTAGTACATCAGCAAACTTAGTTATGAATATTAATAGCTTACTATATCACCAAACTTAATTGTGAATAGGAATAAGTTAACATGAATAACCTAGTACATCAGCAAGCTCAATTCACAACTCCCCCTGTTTCTCTAACTACTGATGGCTACATTTTAAATCATGGTATCGTTAAGGTTGGAAAAGACCTCTAGGTCCATGGAGTCCAACTATTAATGCAACGCCATTGTGTTCACCCCTAAACTATACCCCCAAGAGTCACTTCCACATGCCTTTGGAACACTTACAGAGGTGGTGATCCCAGCACTTCCTTGTGCACCCTATTCCAGTGCATGACCAATGGCCCCAAGCAAGTCCTCTCATGACTGAACCCACTTAACTGCAAAAACCATTCACTGATTCTTGCTCCTTTTTTTCTTATATTCTAACAAATTGTATATTTACATGAGAAGTTTCTTATCACCTAGTAGCTCAACTTCTTTGGTAGCTTTACAGTGAGACTTACCAGGGATTCTTTTGAAGTTCAACGATGAGGTTATATTTTGTCTCCCCCTTGTCTACATTCCCTGACTTGTCACTAAAAGACTCTTCACTCTACTATAAACAATGTGTGGTATATCAAGTCACAAATGTCACAATATTTACTATTTCCTTTTGTACCACACTTATCCATGGGCCCACTCTGTCTTGGTAATGTGCAGTAAGGATGTCAGTTTTACTGGTTTGTAGTTTTCTGGGATTCCCTTGAGGCCTTTCAGAAAATTAATATCCAAGAAGTCCACTTTGTGCATGCCTAGTGTAGGGGCAGACTCAAGAGTGGGTTGGATTCTGCACACCCCGAAAACAGTAGTTCAGCTGTTTTACCCTTGAGTCTTACAGGACTGTCAGCTCAAATCTGTCCTCATCATCATCTTCCTCCTCTAGTCTAGGAGTGAACATGGGATTATTTTTTTTTCTGTAAGTGGGAAGTAGAAATAATAAAAAAGTCTAAAAAGGTCTGGAGGTGTAAAAACCCAAACTTCTCAGATGAATGTGGGATTTTCAGCCCCGAAATAGCTAATCATACAAAACTTCTCACCTCTTTGTTGTCTTGTGTGGGCCAGAGTGATAACAACAGCTTCTGCAATGCATGAGATGTATGTAGGCTTCTGGAGTAAGCGAGGATCAGCACAATGGCCTTGCAACAGCAAAAATATTACTTCTGGGTGTCTTATCTAGCTGTTGGTCCTCATGCAAGATAGCAAAATAAGGCCATCTGTCTTCCAGCTTTCTCTTTCATGCTTTTATTTCCACAGTTCCCTCACACAGTGAGTTGAGACGTCCTTGCAAGCAATAAGGAATATGTATGCCAAAAATCTACCTGCAGAAAAAAAGTGGAGTAGTTCCTTGATCCATAGCAAAACCAGCTGTGGCTGTATGGGTGTCACATAATACAGAGGGAAGCTAAAATCAAAGAGGGCTCCATTCCCCATCACACAAAGTGGGCAGGAACCTCCTGCTCACTCCTTTCACAGGCAAACGTCATTTCTGAGATTTCCCCCTATATCACTGGTCAAAGATGACCGTGACCTTATAAAACAGAAAGCAAACCAGTCAGGTAAATCTGGTCTCTAGATCGACCCTGACTTATGAGTAACAGGAGCAAATGACACTCAGCATTTCTTCACAGATTAGATCTATGTTATCAAAAAAGATGCAATAAAATAGATCTCTGTGCATAAACATTTCTGCAGAAAAGTATTCTTGAAAAGTGTATCGTCATATACAATGAACCCAAAGCCAATGACACTGAAGGAAAGTCATTTCACAATTGATGATTTTCTTTTATCCTAAGGCTGTTAATGTCACCAGAGGTAAGGCAATTCCCCCTCCACCCCCCACCCCCCCCCACCCCACCCCATCACCCTCCTGATAGGTTCCTGAAGGTCAAACATGAGTTCCTAACTGGCAACTGTCCCTCTGGGGCATGCACAACTGTCCTCATTCCACTTTCATGTCTTCCTACATTATCATCTGGTGTCCTCCTCCACAGATTTCTGGTTGCATCCTTAAAAAATGAAGACATCAATGATTTATGATCTTATACTGACAAATTTAGATTTCCCACTTTCACTGCATCTTTAGAGGACTATTGAACAGAAACACTATGCAAAGAATGCTGCTCTAGAAATTAAAATTTATTCTGAGGAATTTATAAGTTATTTTATTCCCAGTTGAGCTACATTACTACATTATTTCAAGGAACCATGATGATAAATTGAATTTGAAATAGTTACCCACATTGAAAATTTGGCTATCAGGCTAAACAAATGCTAGAGAACTCTCTCTTACCCAATTTATTGCAATAACCACATACAGTTCTTTACTATCCCCAGGGAAAAGCCGGTGGTAAGGTGTTCAGTTGATATATATAATTCCTTGTGCAGTTGGTGCCATTGGAGGTTTCTGTTACAGGTTGATTGCATAAAAGTCAATGGAAAGATTCTTTTTGATTTACAACTCATTGGAACTGGGAAACTGGATTCTGGATACCAATATAAGGTGTTTTTTTTAAAACAAGAACCCTGATAACTAGAATGGGTTGCCCAAACAAATGACTCTAATAGATGAAAAAGTATAAAAGAGGTTGATAGTTTAAAATAGATCCTGCACTTTAATGGATTTGTATCAAAACCAATCAGCAATGTGCACATTATTTGCTGAGAATATTCCTATTTTCCCTAAATAGTCTTATAATTCCTCCCATTTGAACCTTGTATAGAGTCTTGAGAACTATGAAGAATGTGAGTTGCTTCACATCATCAGAAACCCTCTACACACCATGGGCTCTATTTAATTTGGATGGTCCAGGCTTACTATCTTTTGGTCCCTGAGTCATGCTTCTCTTTTGGCTACTCCAGACACTCAGGCAACACCTCTTACTCAATGATGGAAAGATGTTATTACTCACTGTAAAGCTAAACTGTTTTGGTTTTGATTACAAATAAATATGTTAAAGTCCTTTCCCTTGTTTAGGACAGTAGAAAAATGTTTGCAATAAAGTAGCTGTGAATTTATGGAAAGGCCATAATTTATTGATAAATGACAAAATTCTCAAGTTATATGAAATACCTTAAAATTATTAATTTGAAATGCATGCAGTACCTTTCAGAGATTTCTAGAAAATACTTAAAATGCTGTCAACTGCCCTATGTCACTCATGTGTTTGTTCCCTTAGTTTGTTCATTAGCAGAGCAGTCAAATAAAAATGATCTATGAATGAACAAATAGTTGTGATTTTTCATCTGACACAAACGAGCAATGAAACCAAAAGTCCAACCAGTGAAATTCAGGTTGCCTGTCTAGTAACTGTTTGGTATTTTTTCATAGACTTTGTAAAAATCGTTTGCTCCTTAGATGGTGAAGAAATTGATGTGGTTTTCAGATGGCATTTATCACAAGTGCCTAGTGACATGGATATAAACGGAAAAAACTATTCATTTTAAAACCTTGAGCTGGTCTTAGTAAGCTAGCTCTTCATTTCAGAAAGTTCTTAGGAATTCTAAAATTATGTGTAGACCAACCACACAAATGCTACATGAACACACTGTAGGGAAGGAACAGCAATTAAAAGAAGAAATTTTCGTGCCTTTGTGCCTGTATCAAAAATAAGCTGCAGAGACATGGGTAAAATAAGTATCTTTTAATCAGCACAGAGAAAAACAAACTCTCAGATAAAAAGTTGAAGTCCCTTCAGCTAAGTAGTTTCTGTTCAGTGACAGTAGCTTCTTCTCAACAAGTCTTTCACATACCATTCAAAAAAACCCTAAACAAAACAAACCCTGAACTTAAATCTACACATTTTACAGAAATGGTGTTCAACTACCTGTGGAACCCACTTGCTGAAAGCTCTGTCTCAAACCAAAGGGGCTCTTTGAGGGTGTGAGCAGCCTAAATTAAGGAATAGCTGTGCTGCGTCCACAATTTTTAATAGCCCTAGGCACCCTTTTAATCCACACAGCACACATTCCATGTATTTTTTACTTTGTTAGACCATGTACAACATCAATTTCCAGCTTTTCAATTTTGCTAGGCCATTTTCTACTCCAAAGGGGCTTTTCTGATAAACTGCTGAAATGGTGAGAAAATGACTGAAAAAACAGAAGCAGAATTTTCAAGAGGACACATTTAATACTGGATAGACTTCTTTTTGGTTTATTTGTCTGGATGATCTGTCGTTTCCAGGACCCGCTCATGTGCATTTCTCTGAGGGGCATTTCTGAAAGCTCAAAACAGAGATATGGCAGGGATCTTGGGAAATACTAAGTTAGGATCTCAGTCTGAGTCAGCATTTCCCTCTGGGTGGGACAAAATATGAAACACATGTTCCCTGACCCTCTTCCCACATGGATAGTTCTGCTCCCCCTGGTACCTGTGTTTCCTTACATCTTCTCTAATCTTAAATTCGGAGTAAACAATATACAGCTGAGCATTCGCTCAGTGATTCAGAAAGGTAAATTAACAAGGCTTTGGACTTAACCTTCTTCCTCAGTCCTTGTTTCTGGTTCAAATTTCCATTGTTTTGCTATGTTTTCTTTTCTAACCAGTCACTTTTCTCTCTGGTCACCTCATTTTCTCCCAGGAAAGTTCCCTGATTTTTTTTTACCCTGCTTGGCCCTTCCCAGAGCCCAGCCTTCCCAAATCTACAAATAGGGCCAAAACTCACCCTTTCCTATGGATCTCTTTTCAGGACTTACTGCTTCACGTGTGACGTGACCCAGACAATGCTGGCTGAACATAAAGGAAATCTCTGTCAGATGAATGTATGTCTGTTTGTATTTATATAAACATGAATACATATTAAGACCTGTTTATTTTCAGATAAGTCCAAACCACCCTTTCTCCACCTTCAGCCCCTCAAAATCTTAAGAGCACATTATTCAGCCACAGACTTTAGCCATTTCTAAGAATAATTATTTGACTTTATTATGATCCTTTTAATCTCTCTGTTCTTTATTCTGTTTTACCAAACCAAATTGCACCCTGGGTTTATGAAGTTTATTAGCACCTTGTGAGCTCTTATCAAATATTGGTAGCTAATTCAGTCAAGCTGATATTGTAATGCTATGTCCCTATCATCTTTTGTGGTATCCATTTTATGGAGAGATTCTTATGAACATAAGAAATAATGAGTCTACCATTTAAGTGTGGGAGTTTTACTGCTTGTCTGGCTATTTCTTACCTGTAGCTAATTGGTTTAATCTTCAGAGGAAAGTCTGTGGGTTTTGTTCTTTTTTACTGTTATTGTTTTCTTCCTGGTAGTTATTCCGTTTGTCTACATTTGAGCTAGAAGAGGCCTCCTATACAATGCCTCTTCAGCCACAAGAATATGCAAAGGTGTGTATAAGAAATTTAGCCTCAAAGTAGCTTCTGCTATTCTCACATATCAGAATGTTTTCGCCGTTACTGTTTTCACCTCCAAGAAGGAGTGAAAGGGGATAGATGGTCTTGAGTTTAAAAATGTCTGACTGAGGGTTAACTCAAGAAGAAAGATGAATATCCTTTTCACTGTCATCCTGCTTTGCTACGCCAAAGTACTGGCACACAAAATTTTATCTTACTGAGAGGTGCATTCACTGGTGTAACTTGCCCCAAACCCAACTATTCTGCAGCAGCATTTATTCATTTATACTTCGCAGCTGGACTATGCACTTGAGTTAAACCATTAAATAAAATGGTTGAAAAGGAAATGCTAGCCTTTCATGTGCTTGAGAAGGCTGTGGTGAGGGGAAGATCTATAATAAAATTCGTGAGAAAATGTCCCAGGCAATATCACCATTTGATAGCCTGGTTTTGTATCACCACATCTGTCTCAGAGTGCCAGAGGCAAGCCAAATTTTCTTTCCTGCAGTTGCACAATTTTAAGAATTACTGAGCTGCATGGGCTGAAATTCACCTCTGGGCTGAGTGGCAAAGCACCTGCCAGGAACACCTCATGCTGTTCAGCTCAAACCCCTACCTGCCTTCAGCTTGCACAGGTAGCTAAACCAACAGAAAACCAAACCATAAACCTTGTGAAATGGAGGGTAATTGCTACACAGCTCACAGCAAGTAGGGCTCAAAGCAGCCCTGGATTCCCTGCACATGCCTAATATATAGCATTACATACCTGCCCTCTCTGAACCCCTTGCAAGCAGAGATGGTCTAGCCAACTGCATAAATTTTGGGGTGAACAAACCTTTATTAAGAGGAATGAATTCTACTGTAATCTTACTCAGTTTGGTCAAAGCTAAGCAGTGAGCACAGTTTGCAGAAAGGGAGCAAAGACTTCAAATGCAACACATTAAAGTATCACTGGAACAATCTTATTTAAATGCTCTTTGGTTTAGTTGTTTGTAGAAATAAAGGCACTATATTAGTCACAGTGCTATTAGTCAAGTTGTCTGGCTGACTCAAACAGCAGAGTGGTAACAGAGTAATTAAAAATATAGACAACAAAACTCAGTTTATGGCTACTTTTTCACCATAGTAATGCAAACAGGGAAAAGGAGTTGCTAATGTCAAGTCAAGGATGGTTATTAGTATTACAAGAGCATGGAGAGAGGTTGTATCACCTAATAATTGATAATGCTTTAAAAGAAAAAAATTCATGGTTCATATCTTTCAAAAATCAGATTTTAAAATAATGCATTGAGATATCACTTAAAATTTCTCAAACACATCTGTATTGCAGATGCAGGAAGGGCAATCAAACATCATGGAAACAGTTTTCTCACCTAAATAATGAGAAGGCAAATGTGGCTGGAGTTAAATGGGTTTAGGTTTATGGTGTCTGTAAAACACTGTAAACAGCTCCTCAAGCCTTCCTCTTCTGGTTTCACCAGTTTTCCAAGGAAGATAACATTTTCCATGTGTGGAAACCTACATGCAGTGATTTACCCATGTTTGATATCTTACACTAATAAAGCAATTCAGTGTGCAATTTCATTAATTTGTTTTTTTCTAGGCTTCCTTATCCATTTCCCATTAGGCTGCAACAGTGATTATATTTGTGATATGAGGTGGGAATGACTCAAAATCAAATTCTTCAGTAACAGTCCCTGCAATGTTGGGGATACCATCCCATTAAGCCTATTTGCTGAGCAAACAGAATTCCCAAGATATGACAACCTAGACTGCAATGGCTGTGGGAATAATTAAATCACTTTTGCAGAATTTTCAAATTTTTTATTAAATTTATATTGTATAAATTCTAAATATTGTGCCAGAGCTTACCTGGACTCATTTACTTTTTTTTAGGCCTGTGTCACAATGTTTCATTGTGATAATTTTTGTGAAGGATAAAAGTAAGAAGGGAGCCTATTATTTTCTTTCCTTCATTCCAGGTTGCTTATACATACGGGTCAGATATTTATTATTACACTCATATTCCTCTTGAGATAGATAGTAGGGTAGATATTTTAAAGTGAAGGTAACAAGGCTGTGAGATCATGTACAAGAGAAGTTCATTGCTACAAGAAGAAGCTTGGGAGGTTTGTATTTCGTCTCTCCACTTTCCTGCTAAGGCGAAAGTCATAGAAAACAGCACAGATTCACTAAATTAGTTATTTCTGTTGGCTAAAAAATGTCCACTTCTTTTTGGATTCCTGAGGAAAATGGCCTTGCCTCGTGTCCTCTGCATTTAGTTACAGGACTTTTCAGCTAGAAGCTGTTAAAACTTTTAGTATTTTGTCTCAGCTCTGTGCTCTTCAGAAACATGATCAGGGTGTGCCATATGAGGTTAACCAATTTTCCCATTGCACAGGCTACAGTTCCAAGAGGGGTATTTCTGCTACAAAAAATGTCTAGTGAAACCACAGGCTGCTCCAGAGACTTGTGTATTCAGTAGGCTTTGAGCTCAAAGCCAATCCTGACAGGCCAGTGATGACTTTGTATTATGAATACAACTACCTCAAGTAAGTGCTTGTATCTCTTTACCCAGGAGTTTCTACCACAAAAGTCAAGAAAATATATAAATACTGGTAGGTTCAGTAGGTCTCACCAATTTGTGTACACATATCTGTTTCATCAGCTTTTGAATGAAACATGGTATCACAGAGTTTAGAATACTAATTTGAAGCAGACATGTGGTCCTATAAGACTTTTATCCCCAAAATAAACCAGTATTTACTGATAATTTATACCAAGCCAGCAGACGTGTAGGTGAGTGAGGAATCTCCTGCCCACTTTGCCACAGTGCTGGAAACTGAACACCATCAGGTTCTAAAACAGCCTTGATTTTTCACAAAAATTATGTATAGCTATGATACAGTTCAATGTGTGAAGCAGCAGAAAAATGGCCTTGGGATAGAAGACATCTCTACAGCACTCAGAAGATGAGAGGGAGGGCAAAGAGTCATACCAATTCATGTAGGTAGATTTTGACACAAAGGAGAAAGGAAAATCTGCAGAGTGATGCAGTGGGAATGGGAACCTGGTTCATGTGGCACACAGAGAATGCTTAGATTGACATATCTTGAGCCAATATAAACAGTCGTCTGACTGCATTGCTGAAAGCCAGAAAAAGGGTGTTGAAACAGAACAAGAATGAAAATGAATAGATGATAAACACCTGACTGTTAACTTTTAGGATTGCAGATTAAAATAGTGTTGTGCTTGGTAGCAGTGTATTTGTATATGCTGTAGAATTTACAAGATTCGGTGACAAATAGGGTATGATGACTCATAGACAGTTGACCAGAAGAGATACCTGACTTGCAGGCCTGAGGAAAGGTTGGTTGCCTGGATCCAGGAGGAAGCATGATTCCACTTGACACTACTGAATGGAAGCTGTTTTGGTCATTCAGAGAAACCACAGGGACAAGACATGAGGGTGAAGAAGACCCTCAGCCTAAACAGATGAAGATACAGGTAGGGCAAGGGAAGTATCAGAAAAGTCAAGATATTGATACAAAAAATGCCAGTTAACTGTTGAATGAGTTTGGGATGCTGACTATGAGACTGATCAGGGAGAAGTCTGGTAAGACTGAGAACATCTGCTCCAGTGGAGTACAAGAAGCAAAAGACATATTTATCAATTGGAAAGGTGGACATTTTCAAGCATGTGATTTTATATGTGCATAGGATCATCTCTTTCCACGGTTTTTCATGACAAACTGAGACCGGGCTTATCAACCCTCAATGAATGTCACTGATATGGCACAAAAAATATGAAAAATATGACTAAAGACATATCAGATAAAGAGAGTCTAAGAATGGATTAAAAGCATCAGCTGAGGGGAATGAAAATGAAAGCTAAATCAGGAAGGATAAAGTCATTGAATTTCAGAACAGCAAAATCAGATTTCACACTTGTTAATTCCAGATAAGGATCAGTCTAAAATTGCACTTTTAGCCCAAGGCATAAGGACCCTGCTAGATCTTGCATCAAGTTCTTCCAAATTGTAGCTCTACATGCAAACTATAGAACCGTTCTTTCCAATTTAACACCAAATATTAAATTATATTTGTGGGAGTTTTTGGTGTGGTATAAAAGCATTTGTGTGTCTCTTTGAGACTTATAAAGTGCAAAGCAAATCACTCATTCATACCAGCCTTCACTAAGTTCTTTTTGCATTTCTGTACCAAGTACTGGAGAAGAGACCACTGAATTCTTCCTATAAACTGTTCTGTGTCCTCCAGCAGCTTTGGGGGCCAATGGACAGCTATCACCTATGCTTACAGACCCTCCTGCCACTCTGCTTTAGTAGTGAAGCATCTGCTATTTCACCTGCTGAGGCCAGACCTCCCTGCTGTGCTGGCATGTGCAAATATGACCTTCTGAAAGTACTGTCACCTAGTTTATGTTCCCCAGTAAATTTGTCAGATGCCTCCTCCCTTCTCCCATATCAAAGTCAGCTCTTCAAGTTAATTATAAATTGAGAAGTAACACCTTGTGATGAGGAAAACAAAGAGCCTGCAGCTGAGACAGACCTGGGAGGTTGATCTATTGTTGCCCAAGCCAGTTTACAGCTTTGAACAGCTCTTGTCCATTACTATTCTGGAACAAAGCACAGTCAGGAATTCTGAAACTGCATCTAAAAATCTCCTTCTTGCAAAGTCTGGTATGAGTCTGAGCTATCCATATATGCCCATATGTGCATGGATATTCAAATGATGACTTTGTGGATTTAGTCCAACAGCTATGCTATGTAAGGCTTCTACCGTAAAAATCTCTTTGTTGTTTACAGTTTCTGTGACACTGCTGTGAAGAAATCCACCTTCTTGGAAAGTTTTTTCCCCTATGTGTGAGGAGGGCAGATGCTGTGGGAACTGCACTTCCAGATCTGTGTGAATAAATTAAAAATGCTATGGCACCAATTAACACCATGCCTTTCTGTATACACCTTTATGAATCTGTTCCATGTAACATAAAACTATAGCAACATGCAGCCATGAATTCCTGACTTACCAGGAGTCAAGCTAGTGAAACTGTCTCTTCTATGGTTTTCCATCCAGTCAATATGCAGAAAATGCCTATGAAAAAGAACACGCTCCAGGTCATCTGGAGGGGAAAAGCTCGCAGTGCCACACAACAAGGAAGAAGTCTGCTGGCTTGTCTCACAGCCTCTTCATCCTGCCACAGCTGCTCACCACGTGCTGCCCTTGATTGCAAAGAGCCCTTTGATGATGGATCTAACCCAGGCCAGGGGACACTGAGACGTCATATGTAACAGCTGGCAACTTGTGGGAAATGATGAAGCCATTAGTCATTGAACAAATCCAAAACGTACTCCTGTACTAGTCATTGTGAAGAAAATTAACTCTACCTCAGCCAAAACCAGCACATGTGGTCACAGCCTTTACACTAGCCCCAACGAGGGTGCAGAGGCCCCTCCACTCTCCAGGCCTGGGTCGGCCCCTGGCACACATCTGGGGGGAGGGTGGCATGGTGTGAGTGCAATGGCTATACACCACTCAGCTCTGCATATCTAGTCCATCCCTCACTGCCTCAGGCTGTCTGTGGGATGTGTAAACAGATTCAAAAGGTCATGGAAAGATATATAAAACATGAGCAAGTAACCTTAAGAAAGAAGTAGCTTTTCTTTCTCTTCACTTCTGTTGGCCAGTTCAAAGTGTTGCCAGTGCCTTTGCTGCACAACTTTCTGCTATCCTAGCCCAAAACACATTGCCCTTTGAAGAAAACATGCAGGGTTCTCTGATACCCCTGCACTGCAGAAGCAATTTCCTCCAAACAGAAGCAAATTGTTCAGCAGAGATGTGGGACTATATAGCACCATGCATCTTGTTTCTGGCCTGACTTCTGCAATTCCAACTGAAAGCTCACACACATGATTATTAAATTATCACATACCACACAGCTTGGCACAAAGAACCATGCAGAATTGAATGTCAAGTCCTCAAATCTCTTTAATCAGCCAGCCTGGGCACAAACTGAGGCAAGGCAGTGCCATCTGGATTCAGCCTCCCAACAGGGCAAAATGCTCAGCCTGTCTGGTGGCTGCAAGGTTCAGTAATCTCTGACTCCATCCTGGATCAGCACAGTGCCTGATTATGAAAGCTCAGCTTGAGGAAAGCTTGTCAACTGAGGAAAAAAAAAATTACATTTGTTTGTGGGTGCAGCTAAAGGAGAACAAAAAGTTGAACAAACCAAATTCTCCTCTCTTCTGGATGCTGAATTTTACATAGTAACAAATATGGATGTTGCTACTTCTGATCGCCTTCCTTTTTATCTTTGAAATGAGAAAAGCCACTGTTTTCATCACCAGCATTATTCATTCCATGTATCTCAGTCAGAAGTCTACAGTTATAGCTGAATCCCTACAGAATAAAGTTTCAGCTATGTATACTATTTAATAGTTATTGATACTTTCTACTACATATACCTAATGGTGCCAATCACTTCAGTTTAACTCAAGTAAAGCAAACCCCATTGGCCTTGGGGACTATGCCTTCACACATTAATGTGAGACCAGAAGTAAGAAATTATGATGGTCTTGTTCTTATGCACAACTTACAGCACTACAGAGTAAGACAAACTTTTTGCAAGCTCCTTCAGAATTGACTGTTCTCTAGAAACATCCCTACGCATAAGACTGTGCTGAGTATCTAGCACATAAGACTGTGCAGATTTTATTGTGACAGAGGATAACATTTGCAAATATCTTGAAAATTGCATTTTGATGTATGCTTTTATCATGCCTGTCATGAGTTGTGGTAGGAGAGCAGTCAGTTCAGATACTGTTACAAAAAGAAACAAACAAACAAAAAATAAATTAATATTTCTCATTGCCAGACTGTGTTTGCTCAGTTTCATTTTATATTTCTAGCCCACAGAAGGCTTACAGGAAATTTCAGCTGTTAAAATTTAAATTTACCGTAATTGTGTAGTAGTACCAGATGCAGCTGACCACAAGTTATGTGCTTTAGAAAAAAAAGCGTTTGCACTAACAGGGTAATAAACGACAGGAAACAAAAATGCCTGATGTTAGCACAGGTTTTTGACCCTGTGAGTCTCAGAAAAAATGTGTACCATAGCTCCAAAAAACACCGTGCATTCTGATGAAATTCCCACAAGGAGGAAGACATATGGTAGAAAAAGTTAAAACTGCAGAGAAAAATTAAGCTTTTGTTTTGTTAGCCAATAGCATGCCTCTCTGAGGGCTGGTGGGACTACTGGCACAGAGAGCTAAAAGTTCAACCAGGGTCATTCCTTCTTTCCGGTAGGGCAAAGAGATGTTTTTCAGTGTGAGGCCTCATACAAAACCACAAGCAGAGCTCTTAGAGCTAGAAAAGCTCCATTTTCTAACTTCAGGCTCAGACATCAACACTGGTTGAAAGTATTACAGAGATCTCCTCTTTGCTCTTTGGGACAGGCTTAAGCTTTGAGCATCCCAAGCTGTCCCTGAAGCTGAAGATCCCATTGCTCTGCTGTGGAAACACTGCCAGTGCCATAGCTGGCTGGTGTCCTCCTCTAAGTGGCAGAGGACAAGCAGTACTGTTGAGTCACCATGACTCTGCTTTTATGATTCCCTCTTTCAGCCTTAATTACACTGCTCTTGGCCTCTCTGATGGCTCTTTGTGCTGTTTTTTCCCTTCCTCACATCATCTTCTCTGTCTAAAGTTATCAGTCTTCATAGTGCCAAATCACCTATTACTCACCCTTAAAAACTGCTAGTTTTGTTGCTTCAGCAGTCCTGTCTTCAGGACCTCAATAAATAATACTTTGGAATTTCATGATAACAATATTTATGAAAGCAAATATTATTAATTCAGTTTGCAGTGAGAAAAGAAACCCCAACAAACCCACACCACACAAATACCCATCTAAGTTACTCCAAATTAAATTGATAATATATGATGCAAGACTGACTCAAGCAGTTGCATTTGGGGACCAGCCTGTCCCTGCCTTTCCACCCATCCTTGAAGGGACAGGAAACTGTGGCTAAGTGTAAATGGAGAAGACCAGGGAATTCAGTCACTGTCCTACAGGATATAAGTCCCTTCAAATGACTTCCAAACTAATCACAGAGGGAAGGAGGGTGAGAAGTTTCATCTCAGATTCTTGGTCAGGCAGAACACCTGATCCAACTGGATGTCACCAGCAAACATGGAGATGAGGGATTTGGGGACAGACTCCCATGAAGTCTTTAGCCAAAGGCAACCACAAGGTGCCAGCACACAGCCCCATTGCAGACCATGAGAATCTAAACTCAGAAAATCCCTGTAGTCTGTTTTGGTTACTTGTAAGGTAGCAGCAATTCATCCCATCACCTTCTGGAAAACAGGATTTCTTGACAATCATGTGCGGTGGCAGGTGGCATCCAGTTCACCTGCATACCAACTTCTTTGAAGCATTGGAGCATTTTTCTGCTGGCTTTGTGGAAAACATAGTCTTATTAAGCTGAGGAACAGCAAGCTTGACCTTGGAAAAACATGAAGGTGAATGGCATGGTGGTTTTAAGGACTTGACATCTGATCAGCTGAGCCAGCACATGGTGCTTATGACAGACTGACACATTAGGGCATACAGGAGGTCAGAACACACTAGACAAAGTACAGGGGCAGGTGACAATTTTTCTAGCTTGGTCAGACTGCTTAATTTGAAGTTACTCCTCAAGAAAACATTCAAAAAATTGTATAAATGTGAGACTAACTACAGCTGCCACCTGACCACAGGAACAGCCTTTGCCAGCCAAAGGGGATGAGAAATGCTAAGGGTGACATTTTCTCCTCTGCAAGTGAGCACAGCATTTCTGTCTCCAAAATACCTGAAGATATCTAAATGTAAATATATAAAATCTCCTAAATGTAAAAAAACTATAAACTCCCAAAAATCTTTTGAGACAGCTCATATACACATAAAGAATTGGAATGCAATTGCTTTGCTTTTGCTTTTTCAAATGGTCAAATAGTCATACCAGCAGCTGAGCTTATTCCTTGTTATTTACATGCATGTGTTAGTACATCGTACCATGTAGTATAATGTGTATATACATATAATATTTGTACTTCATTGGAGCAAAGTAGTTCACCTGCAAATGAGTAATAATTTTTCAAACACAGGGGGAAACTTCCTGTGTTCTTTGGCTGCTTTAGATGGCAAGTAATCTGCAGAAGGAAAACTTCATCCAATATTTTCAAGTAGAGTTTCAAGTTACAGCACAAGAACTTGTATGTCAAGGAGAGAGAAAAAAACCCCAAGACTTTGTCTCCAGTAACCCCTGTGACAGCAAGTGTATGTGCTAATTTACCACAAGAAGGCAACAACAGCTACTTAGGTTTGCTGAACATTATATAAAAGTTTGATATCTCTGTTAAATGTAACAGGGATCAATGCAGTATCTACTGATTTCAATGAATAGCATTGCCTTTACTTCTATAAACTTTGAATCATGTCAGAGTGAAGATGCAACAGGGACTTTAAGATAGTAAAATGGAAAAGAAACTGACTCTTTATGTTTAAATTTAAAAGTTGTGTTATTTGTGTCACAGACATAGGATATCATAAACTCCATGTCTAGATTCAGAAGTTGCTTCTCTCCAGTCAAGTAAAGCAATACCTTTTTGGGCTATGTGTTGTTTTCACGTTAGAGTATCACT
This sequence comes from Sitta carolinensis, assembly GCA_032173965.1. Lineage (NCBI taxonomy): Eukaryota > Metazoa > Chordata > Aves > Passeriformes > Sittidae > Sitta > Sitta carolinensis. Next base: position 33,566,372 of record JAVUNC010000005.1, on the reverse strand, counting down.
TCTATGAGCCAAATATCCATTGTAGTGAACCAAATTTAAAAAAAATCTTAACAGCACAAACCCTGCCAAACAAATCAAGACCAAGTCCAAAACACTAGCTATTGTTTCCTGTCCTTATTCTTTACATTTAAAGTAACTTTTTCTACTGTCAAACCTCACAGCTTTAACTCAGTTCTAAATTGTCTATTCTATTTCTAAAGCCTTCTTTTACAGTTTTCCCAAAGCCTCTTACTTTTAATAATTCCCACAGACTTCAAGTATATTTCTCAGATTATTGCCAGTGTTTCATAATACTTTTTCAATAATTTTCCATAATGCCTTCCTTGCAGACAAATGTGTAAAGTATGCAAACACCACTTCTGTCAGGTGCTCAACTCCTTCAACCTCTTAAATCTGTTTTAAAACTCCCCAGCTGATTTTGCAGCACGCAAAACCACAACAGACTAATAGGAAATTGTCTAGAAGTCATTGTGGATGACTATAGGCTCGACCAACTCTTGCACGAATCAGGCGATTTCAACAGGAAAGGGGAGCATTTGGAGCCTACCTTTTTTTAGAGAAAGGTGTGAAGATTCTTGTAGATAGTATAATAGGTTCATAGATCATCCCTGAAAGAGGAAGTGTTTGACTGTCTTATTCAAGAAACTTAAAAGTGTGGTTGATTTTACTGCAAATTCTTTCAAGGTGAACCACAACAAAATTCCAGACTTTTGACCATTCTGTAGCAGATGTTAAATCCTCAGTACCTTACACATAGGATTTTCTTTAACAGACATGCTAGAGAAAATAAAAACTTCTTATTCAGATGCTGCAGTTTGATTTGCCAGGTTTCACAGCATTTTACAGGAGTTGGTATGGATCATTACCTCTGCCTTTAGCAGTAAAAATGGAAAGAGAAAAGTATAAAAAAATTGGCAAAAGGCATAGAGGAAAACGTAGAACAGGTCATCAGGCTTGCTGATGTTACCACCATCAAAACAAATACTGATAATATTTTTATTAGCCTTCTTCAGTTTTTCCTCTCAGTCACAGGTCTATATTAATGAAAACTAGACTCTCCAGCAGAATAGCAGAAGAAAATTTATTGCCCAGGACACAGATGTGTAATAATGTTAATCAAATTTTCTTCATATTATTTTTAATAACTCAATTTCAAATTAAGTGAAAAACCTTCCACACAGAAAATCTATTGAGTCCAGTCCCCTTGCCAAGGACAGGGACATATTTCACCAGGTCACGTTGCTTAAAGCTCTATCCAGTCTGGTGTTGGACACTCAGGGATGGAGTATCCATGACTTGGCTGGGCAACCTGTTCCAGTGCCTCCCCACATTCACAGCAAAGAATTTTTTCCTAATACCTAATATGTCTGCTCTTTTTCAGTTTGAAGCCATTGCCCCTTGTCCTGTCACTATGAGCCCTTATAACAAACCTCTCTCCATCTTTCTTGTGGGCTCCCTTCAGGTACTGGAAGGCCACAGTTAGGTCATCCCCAAACCTTCTCTTTTTCAGGCTGAACAAACCCAGCTCTTGCAGCCTTCCCTCACAGGAGAGGTGCTCCATCCCTCTGATCATCTTGGTGGCCTCCTCTGGACTCAATCCAATGTCCTTCCTGTGCTGGGACCTCAGAGCTGGATGCAGCTCTCCAGGTGGGCACTCACCAGAGCAGAGCACAGGGGCAGAATCCCCTCCCTCCCCTGCTGCCCACACTGCTTTGGATGCAGCCCAGGACATGTTTGGCTCTCTGGGCTGGGAGTGCCCATGGCTGGGGCATGTCCAGCCTCTCCTCCACCAGCACCCCGAGTCCTCCTCAGCAGGGCTGCTCTGATCTCTTCATCCTCAGCCTGTGTTGATACCAGGGTTTGTCCCCATCCAGGTGCAGCACCTTGCACTTGGCCTTGTTAAACCTCATTAGATTCCCACGTGTCCACTTCTCAAGCTTGTCCAGGTCCCTTTCAATGGCATCCCATCCTTCAGGTGTGTCAGCTGCACCAATCCCTTTGTCTGTGTCATTAATGAAGATATTAAGTAACACTGGTCTGCTGAGGGACACCATTGATGTCCATTGGAACTCTTAAGCTGTTGATAACTGGATGTGACTGACCACTGGATGCAGCCATCCAACCACTTTCTTGTTTATCTAACAACAGTCCAATTTAGAGAGAAGGATGTTGTGGGAGACCATGTCAAAGATTTTACAGAAGTCCAGATAAATGACAACAGTAACCCTTCCCTTGTCCACTCCATCACAGAAGGCCCACAGATTCTTCAATTTTAATATGCCTCTTCAGAACTTCATGATATGAAATGTTTATAATATTCAAGAAAAGAAGAGACAATTGTTTCATTTCTCTGGCAATAAGCTGACACCTCAGAGACCAGGAGCCACTGAGGTGTGGGCAAACAGGGTTGTCATTTCAGAAACACAGCATCTGACCTTAGATGGTTTTGGAGTAACACTAGTGTGGTGCTTAGGAAAGCTTCTCTTCTTTCTATTTAATATTTGTAGGAGGTAAAATACATAAAAAGTACATTAAAAATAGCTACAGTAAACCATATATGCCACATTTAAGACAAGCCTAGAGATAAATCAAAACCCTATTCATCAGGTTTTTTCTATTAGCATTTTGTTACTCAGGTTTTTATCTGACAACCTAAACCTTGATTAAACAAACCACTGGATACAAGTGGTGTCTTTTAAAGAAATAATAGAAAATTAGATGAATTAATAGTTTGCAGCTAACTACAAGGTTAGTTGAAAGAAACCCTTAAATCCCAACTGAAAAAACCCAATAAAACCTCCATCCAGCTTTCTAGCTCCCTCTTTAGGAGAGAAAAGGAAAGCTGGAAAATTATCCTATCTGCTACTTTCATTTTAAGCTCTCTGGCTCCTCCAGAAGGAAAATGAGTGAAGAGATGTCTTCCTGCTGCCAGGTGTAATGTATTTCCTTCTGTAAAATTTCACAATGCTTTGGTGGAAGTTTTTCTCCTATGATTTTATACAGGGTATCTTAGGGAAGAACACATATTAAAAGCTGCACTTGAACTGCTAAAGACAAGTAAAGAAGAAGCAAATTTGTCTAGCAATGTGTGAAAAAGCTTGGAAGGAACAGTTTCAAAGACATTGTGGTGTCTTGCAGTTTCAGAGTTGGGTGTGCAGGGAGGGCCAAGCACAGGCAGGTTTAAAATGAACGACCATATTTTCCTTCAGAAACCAAACATTTGTGCAAAACTGTGGGGTTAAAAATATTTGCTTCTGTAACTTTCCTATGTTGCTATATTGTTTTTTTGTCAAATGCTTTCACTTCTGTTCTAACAATAGAGGAGGAGTAAGCAAGGAGCTGAATCAAGCTGAGGACACAAAAGCAGGGGCTTTACATTCCATGGCAATTCTGCTAGGTTGGGACTTTTTATTTCTTCTTTACTGTAAAATAAAACCTGCTGAAAAGTGTGAAAACTTTCTGGCTTTCCTTAGGTATGCTTTCTTTGTAGAGCTGCTCAGGAGGAGAAAGAACATACTCTTAACATGAAATGGGGTGCTTGCTTCCTGTGGTTATATATTTCTCTTTGTTGAGAAGCCCAGCAAAGTCATTTATACCTCGGTGGCTGCACCAGGTCATGTTTGACTGAGGTGTTTCCTTGAAAACTGCCTTGTTTCAGCTTACTCATCATCTGTTACACTGAAAACTAGCTCCTGCCTCATCATCATAATTAAATTATTCACCATAAATTCAAAAGCCTTATACCAAAGCTGCTCCCAGGTTAGCAGATACAGAAATCATGTTTGCAGAAAGACAGTTGTATACTGCAAAATACAAACCCACCTAGATAGTTCCTGTTGTTGGTTCCATCACCACCTCTGTTGTTATTTTTAAATTACTCTCCTGTTTTACCTTAAATAGGGGCAGGATGTGTCCTGTAGACAGTGCAACATTCCAACATTTTATACAATCTTTTATTGTAGGCACAGGGAGTCATCTTGTGTGCAAGAAGTGCATTCATTGCCTGAATATTCCATTTTGACTCTGATGGTGTTATTGCACCAAGAATCAAAAACTGTGTAAAGTCAGCTGAAATTAATGGCTATTTGCCCTAATGACTTCATTTGGCTTCCAAGTAGATGTGTGAGATGTGTGAGAATTGGATCTTCTCAGGCAAGGTTGCAATAGCAAAAAGGCTCTCATTACATTCATGATTATGTAGGAAAATACTTTTGGACTGATTCAGTTACACAGACCCCTGTTTTAGTGTGCCTCTGGAGCCTTGTATATACACTATTGTCACTCCTACAAACAGGCTACAGACTTTACAGTGAGTTTACAAAGCCTTGCTTTACCTGAATTTATCTTGACATGCCCAAAGCTTCATTTTCACTTGCTTAAACAGAATTTATTTTTGATCGTGGGGTAACATGCACCACAAGTTTTTATCTGCCTCAGTTTTCAATGGCAATTGTGGTTCAACACACCTTGAACCTCTGAATCTCAAGGCATGAACTGTGACAATGAGGACTCACCCACTGTGAAAGAAGATCATGTTTGAGACTATCTGGGATACTTGAAGAGATGCATCCCAGTGAACTGGCAAATTTAGCACTTAAGCTGCTTTTCACTGTGTTTGAAAAGTAACAGCAGTCAGGCAAAGCCCATGCTCAGTGAAAAAAGGGAAACATCACATCCATGTTTTTGAAAGGGTAAAAATAACAAACCTGGGAAATATCAGACCATCTGCCTCACCTCTGTGCCCAGAAACATCCTGGAACAGGTACTTCTGGAAGGTATGCCAAGGCATATGGGTGACAAGGAGGCAATTAAACACAGCCAAAGTGGCTTCACCAGGGGCAAATCATGTTGTCAGTGAACAAGGAAAGAGCTATTAATGTCTTCTACACGGATTTCTGTAAAGTCCTTGGCATGATCCCACACAGTATTCTTGCTGTTAAGCTGAAGATATTTGGGTTTGAGGGATGAACTATTGATGGATGAGAAATTGTCTGGATCGCTGCATCCCAAGAGTTGCAGTCAATGGCTCAGTGTCCAAATGGAGACCTACAAGTAGTATTCCTCAGGAGAGTGTTTTGGGATGGTAACTGTTCAATATCTTTATTTATGACAGAGAACATGCATTATGGCATTGAGAACGGTGCCAGCAAGTCTGCAGCTGACATCATGAGGAAGAAGTAGCCATTGACATCAGCATTGTATTTCTCTCTGCAACAGGCTTGGGTGGTGGATAACTTGCCATATCCCTCCCCACTCCCAGAGACCATCAGTATTAGGACCCAGGGGGGCAGTGGAAGGCTGATGACAACACCAAAGAAAGAGGTAATAAGCAGGATGTGTGTGTGTGTGTAGGAATTTTAAGTGTGTAGTTTTTTATGCATATTTTCCTCTGTAAACATCTGTGCTAATACTGACACCCTGATCACACTGTTAAGATTTCAATTATGTTAACAATAAATGCCATCTTTACACATAAAATGAAGTTCCTCTTTTCCCATAGCAAGTTGTCAAGCATGATGAGATCACTGCTGCAGCCCAGCTGGTTTGCTGCAGGACTACTGCTGGAGCCTGCACTAATTCCTTTTAGCTCAAGGGAATCACTAGTCAGGGCATAACCTAAAAGTAACACAATGCGGTGCACTAATACTGCCGATTACAAATAATGCTGTGTTGAGGAACATGTTCAGCACAGGTATGTCGGTGAGAAGCTGCCGTGCCAGCAGTAGGCTGAGCTCTGGGAGCAGGAGCCCCGCGCTGAGACAAGAGGCTGTGAACTGCCAACCCTTTGCAGAATAAAGGTCATGGGGAACTCTGGTGCAGCAGGGGATGGGATGGTCAGAGGCACAGCAGGAGCTGAGGACCTCAGACTTTGTTTCCCTGAGGCTGTGGGGTACAAAAGCCCATCGGTTCCTTTGTTTGGGGTCCATCCTTGGAGGCACCTAGCTCCACCTGTTATTTTGTTATTTAGTTATTGCACCATGATTCCATTATTTTAAGGATCTGGATGTCTGAGACTCTGCTTTTGGGAACCTGTGGTCAAATTGGTAAGGATGCCTGGTGTGACTGTGCAGCTGTGGAGGGGCTTTCTTCCCAGATGAGGTGGTAGAGAGTGACTGCCAGAGGGGCTTCTGGATGGTTCGACAGGAAGTTTCCTTAACATGGGGAATGACAAATCTTTCTTAAATAATTCAATTTGATGTAGGAGTCCTTAAACCCTTTGAAAATGGTGGACTAATTTGTGGGTGAGGTATAACCTGGACATGGAAAAAAAGTTTGGACTAGGAAGAAGATAAATGGTAAACCTTCATGGTATTTATTGGTAGAACTAGTGGGAGGATAGATGTTAGAAATAATGTCTGTAAGTATGTAGTATTTAGGTAGTGAAGATACCAAACTCATGACAAACTCAACTATGAGCTGTAGAAAGCAAGTGGTGGATGTGTTTTCCCATATGACTCAAACTCATTATTACCCATATGACTCAAATCATTATTACCTGATTCTGAATGAGAGGAAAAGGAAAATGTTTGGTTGATATTTTTCCCTTTTTCATCAAAATCCCCTGCTGAGTTGTGTCCTGGTCTGTGCGGCTCTCCTGTCCCACTGCTTCCGTGGGGCAGGGTTAGAGCCTTTGGTACCCATGGGCCCACAGCACATGGAAGGCAAACACGAGATCTGAGGAAGGAGGGGAGCAGCCAGGGGTCTGACAAGAGCCTCCCGGGTGGGCCCCAAGAAGTGAGATGATGTGCTGGATCAGTAGCCATCCCCTCAGCCCTGATCTCAGCATGGCTGGGTCTGGCCTGGCTCCTTCCAGCCCAGTGCAAAGCTCATGCCAAGAACAGCCATTAGCATCCACTTCCTTGCCCCTGACACAATGCATCCTGCCAGCACTGCTTCCAGCTCTTTTATTTGCTGCTGCAGCAGTGAAGGCATCTGACACACATGAAAATAAACTATTAAGTCCTCAAAACTTTTCTGTAAAGTAGATAAAAAATAGTTAATCAGAACAGAAAGCCAAGCACAGGACAATACTGACCAAATAGAAGAACCAGAAAAACACATTTCAGAGCTGCCTGTGCCACTCTCCCAAAACAGAATCTCGCCCTGGTTGGCTGCAGCAGAACTGGTGGTGAGGGTCTTGTCATGTCCAAGTCTACTCTATTTTCTTAGTAGTGAGAAAACTACAAAGAGAGAAGTGGGTTATAGTCATCATTTATCATGAGATTTGGAGTGTCCAGTACAAAGTAAATCTGAGGAGTGGCTCATCAGAGACAGGACCAGCTTTGGGCCAAGAGCACTTGGAAACGGAGCTGCTTGCATTGCCTAAGACTGGAGGGCAGAACAACCTACAGGTATTCTCACTCCATGTCTGTGAATGGGGAGAGAGTGGTGGTTGGCAGGGAAGCTGGCACATTTCTAGTGGACATCTCACAGATCTTTGTTGGAATCTCCTCTGTGTTCTGCAAATTTGTAGCAGCTGAATAATTTCTTCAAATATTTTAACTTGAAAATTTTTAACATTTCTGCTAAAACTGCTTGTTTCTATTTGCCTATGTTCAACAAAATCAGAGTATCAGCTGTGAGAACTTTTATTATTGAACTGTGTCCTATCTTGGAAGATCTGGAAACAGCTGTACAGGAAAAATCCTGCGGCTATCTTCTGAGCTGCAACCAGGAGAAATCTGCTTAACTGCTCTGCAAGGATGGTGCATCTCCACTCCTGCCACCTGCAAGAGCTCTGAGAAGATACATGTATGGCTGGCTTAGAGCTGGTAGGATCAAGACGTTGCAGGATGCTTGGTGGGGAGAAAGGCTCATCAGAGCTTTTATCTACTAAAATGGAAGTCTCCTAGTGGGAAAGAAACAGCACTTTCTTGACCATTTGTAAGCCACAGTTTCTTGAAGAGCTTATACCACATCTGTAGTTTTTCTTGCTCTCAAAGCAGATGGAGTAAGGAATCCTGACACATAATGCACTCAGGACTAGGTTTCTTTTGGCAGAGAAGCATAAAAGCTGTGAGAAAGATCAACAGGTTCTATTAACGCCAACAGAACCAGGGCTTTTTTTCCCTCTAACATTTCCTTGGAAGTGATTACATAGTTTCTGGTGAACTAAGAAAATAAAATCACCCTGGACTGGACTCCTAGCATGAAAGACCTGAGCATCTAACAAACCATTAAAATGATCTTCCACTGGGGAGAGTCCAGCCATGCAAACATTAGATAGTATGACCTGCTCTGCCTTAAGCATAGCACATTTTTTGCACATTATTCCTGCATTTTTAAATGTAAAAATGTAAGGAAAGTTTAATAATATTATTTTACTGGGAGTTGGAACTTCATGGCAAAAAATCTGTTTGGCATTCAAACTGACTTTTTACTTTAAATCAAAAGAAAGTAAGGATGGAAGAGGTGTGTGGGCGGGGAATTCAGGTTTAAACTACTTAACTGAGTAATTTATAGTTTTAAGATGCTTCAACTCTGTTGCAACATGGATGTGAAGTAACTGTAATGAATAAATGATAAATGAGAAAATAAATATAAATATTACAATATAAAATATAATACCATAACACAGGCTATAAATACTATGTTGGCTTTCCACCTTTGACATCAAGTCTCATGATAGCCTTTTTCTGGTGAGGCAATTGGGAAAAGACTACAGTAGTTCCCCAATTAGGAGGAAAACAATCTGGAAACTGGTTACTGATACCAGAAAGCACCTGGAGATAAGTGCAGTGCAAATGGTTGTCTCTCTGTAGCAAGAACTACGGCTGCCTATAACTAGAAATGTTCGCTAAACTCAAAGGTTTATTCAAGTCAAACCCCTCCATACCTTAATAAAATCAGACATAAATTGCTTTCTTAGAAATCTGCAATATTGTACTTCAAAGTAAAACTTTTCAGGAATGTTGGGGAATGTTTTCTATATCCCAACAAGCTGTAAATGAGGCTTTGTTTCTAGTTCGAGCTTCAATCATCTCCCTGACCAGTGTGAAATAGCTAGAGGGTATGAGCAGAAGCTGGCTTAAAATGTCCTGACTACTTCATCTGCCCAGAATTTCATCTTGTTTTGTTCAGAATATAAATATTGAAATATTTTGGTCAAAAAACAAAAAAGTTTGGTGGTTTATGGATTGCTTTAAAACCATTTTTGCATATTCTTCAGTATTTCATTCTGTTACAGGATGAGTTTACCATCAAGAACAGTACTGCTAAAATGTTTGATGAGGCAACATGTGCAGTCAGTTATCTAAAGAAATGTGGTGTTCGTGCATAATACTTTCAAAATAGAAGTGCTTTACATAAACCAAAATCCTGCCAATCCTGGAGCACTGTTGTCTGATTAAAAATGTGTGGCTAATTCCCCCTGGGTGAAATGTTTAGAGCTGAGATTGCTGCTGAATAAAATATAGAAATTACAGCATGGTGTGGAAGCAAAATGTTGGATTTGTTGTTGAGCAAATTTTATGCAGCATTTTTAGCTTTCAGATCTTGCTAACATTCTTCTCTCTATGATATAAAACATTTTTCAGAGGCGACCTTTTGCTTCAGCAAATGTTCCCCAGCTGAAATCAACTTTCAGCTAACTAAAACCTAAATATTGATTTTCCATCCAGCCATCAAGAAAAATACATTGGGGAGTTTTTAGACATTCATTTGGACAGACGTAATGAATGGGATTCATTACATTGTGTTTTAAGAGATTAAAAGATTGCTTTGCTAATGTTCAAAATCTTCTTGACATTTCTATCTTGAAAAGCAGGACTGAGGATTAAGGACCTCCAACCACGTCTTCTAGTGGGAGAAGAATTTCTGTAGCAGATTTTGTGTGGTGTGGCAGACTCAAACCTGTAGTTCTGACAACTCCTCTATTCTGCAGAGAGCTGTTCGAGGGTTCTGTGCCACTGAAGATCCATTGAATCTATCTGTATCTCTTTCCCCATCCCACCCAGCATGGACCACCAGCCCATGATATGGGGATGAACAGTCCTGTAGAGTCATCCCTGAACTGGTCAGGTAATTGGACTACATGACTGCTGTAGGTCCCTTCCAACTGAAATTATTCTATCCCATCCCATCCTATCCCATCCCATCCCATCCCATCCCATCCCATCCCATCCCATCCCATCCCACCAATGCAGAACAGCACTGCACACATGCAATGGCATATGCAAGCATGGAGCCTGCCATGAGAGTTGGCTGGTCAGAAATGGCTTTGTGCATGCTCTGAAGGAGGAGGTGGAAGCCTTACTCTCCCTCTGACACCACAGCAGCCCCAGAGGAAGGGTCTCTGAGCTAAACAGACCTGAACTTCTGAAGAACTAATTATTAATTACCTGATATTTTGGCAGACAGAAGTTAATCATCTCTCTAGAGTGTGCTCAGACTCACTGAGGGAGGGGAGAGCTCAAAAAAAGTATTTGAAGGTAGAAGGGGAAAAAAGGTTAAAATTACTTTTTATTTACAGCCCAAAAGTCACTCAGGTGAAAAGTGTCCTGGTTAAGCTATTTATTGCTTGCAGATGGTCACAGTTTTGTTAAGAATACATTGACAAAAGTGTTGTAACACCAGCCAAGATGGTCAAGAGTGGGGTCTTACTCATCTACAGGTGCTATACCACCAGAAAAATGTGCCGCACCTAGGTAAAAGAGGAGAAAAGAAAATGAATGAAAACCAAAACCTTTGCATGGTGATTGATACTGTTCAAATTCACAAGATGGAGCAGCCAAATTCAGTTTCATAAAATCAGAAGAAATTGACAAGAAATTGTTTTACTTTTTGACTTAAATTCGCAGGGCAATATAGAATATTTCAGATTTTTGCCCTCTGACAGTTTTACCATCAGCTGGAAAGGATTCTTCCCACACCTCCTGCTTAAACAATTTCCACATGGTCTTTGACAGAAGTGGTCAAAGGACAAAACACTTACAAAAAAGACAAATTTCATTACTGTAAACAAAATCAAAGTAAAAAGACTTGGAAGTTAAGCAGTCTTGCCATAAATATGTGTGGTGTTTGTACACACACATATACATATATATACACACACCTGCAGTGTGAACCAGATGCACAAACATCACAGTACATTAATTATATTTCTAAGAGAAATAGCCCAGCTATTTCTGTGTTTTTTAGCAAGGCTGAGGTGACTCCCTTCTACTCTCACTCTGCCTCTACCCCTGTGGCTGCCAGCTCACTTGCTGGGTACGGATTTTAGAGCTGCCTTTCATAGTGGCACTAAACCCTCAACCGGTGTCCTCTGGGTGGATGTAACTTGGAAGGAACTCAGAGAAAGCAAGCAGTGGAGGGAGTAATTTTGTTCCTGCAAGTTGGGGTGGTGGTTGAGCTGGTTTTGGGGAACACTATCACCCAGAGATGTGGGGAGGAGAAGGAGGTGGTTGTGGGGGCAGAAAGGAGGGATGTATTATTCAGTTTAGGCTCTGTAGGGAGTACTGAGTGGACGCCTTCTATGTTTTCTCATAACAGGAAGAGCTTTAGGTGTTGCATGTCCTGGAAGGGTGTTAAGATCTGTAATGGGGAACTCATTATTTTAAGGTTGTCCCATTTGAATTCCAGCAGTCATTGAATGGTCCAGTCCTGTTTGACACTTTCATTAATGATCTGGTCATGGGGATTGAGGGTACCTTCAGTAGATTTGTGGATGACACTAGGTTTGTTGCAGGAAGGTTCTGCAGAGAGACCTGGTCTGACTCCATCAGTGGGCTGAGGCTTAATAAGGCCAAGTGTCAGGTCCTGCCCTTGAGTCACAGCAACCACCTGCAGCACTACAGGCTGGGGGAAGAGTGGCTTGAGAGCTGCTAAGCACAAAGGGACTTTGGGGTGCTGGTTGACAGCTGGCTCAATACAAGCCAACAGTGTGCTTGGGTGGCCAAGAAGGCCTCTTGGCCTGGATCAAGAATAGTGTGGCCAGCAAGACTAGGGCATAGTGATCATTCCCCTCAACACTGGTGAGGCCACACCTCAAGGGCTGCATTCAGCTCTGTGCCACTCACTTTAAAAAAGGACAATGAGGTTCTGGACCAAAGCAAAATGTGTCCAGAAAAGGGCAGCAATGCTCACAAAAGGTGTAGAAAACATGTCTTATGAGGAATGGCTGAGGAAGCTGGGTTTGTTTAATCTCAAGAACAGGAGGCTCAGAAGGACCTCCTCATACTCTACAACTCCCTGAAAGGAGGTGGGGGCCAGTCTCTTCTGCCATGCCTACAGTGAGAGGACCAGAGGAAATGGCCTGAAACTGTGACAGGAGAGATGCAGATTAGATATTAGGAAAAGTTTTCACTGAGTGGTCAGACATTGGAATAGGCTGCCCAGGGAGGTGGTGGATCACTCCTGAAGGTGTTTAAGGGGTGTCTGGATCTGGCTCTGGGTGATGGTTTAGTGGTTTAGGGGTTACAGTGGTAGTGCTGGGTGCATTGTTGGACCTGATGATCTTAATGATGTCTTCCAACATTGATGTTTCTACGATACTAAACATGCAGAAGCTCTGTACAACTGCAGTTACCATCTTTACACCTTTGCAAAACATTATTCTCTTCTGACAAATAACATTTCTGTTTGAGCTCCTAAAAACTTATGAAAATTTTAAAATAACATTCTATTTAAATGCACCTAGTAGGGATTAAAAATAAAACTAGAACATGCACAGATACAGAAACTCATACAAGTGCATACATCTTAGTTCTTTAGGTTTGTTAATAGACCTTCAAAATGGAAAGGACAGCAAAAGAAGTGGTGCATGAGTATCACTGGGAAGTTAATTGATTACAAACTAGAGGTTTTTTTAATATGACCAAAGACAACTAGTATTGTCAGGTTATTCAGACACGTATGTGGTTCTATACCTTCCAAAACATGGAGCTGATTACAAACACAGTTCAGCCTCTGTTCTTTCAGTAGAGAGACACACAGGGAAGTGTCTTCTGTGTCTGTGATTAGAATTAAACTTCCAGAAATGAGTAAGCAGCTACTTTTGATCTAAGACCAGCATGTATTTTGTGGCAGTCTTATCTCACTAAGGAGATTCTTATCTTGAAACTGCATTTGGATTTCACCTTAAAAAAACTTTTGTCTTCAGCTTTATTAGTGTACAGCAGACTTCCAGAAAAGGAAGTCTCATTCCACCCACATATAAAGTGGGGTTTCAGATTACATTTGCTATGGTAGATAAGAGATTTGACATTCTTGCTTCTAGTGACAGGATCTCTGTTTAGTAACTATGGACAGGGAAAATACAACTGAGAAGACTCACTGGTTTGATGAAGGGTACAGAGTTAGTCTACAGTTATGAAAGAATGACTCTAGGCAAGGAACTGACCAGGTCTTCTAAATTTAAAGGTTCAGAATTAAGTGATACGTGAAGGTATTTGGAGAAAGTGATGAATATGAGGCAGTAATCAATGACCTTAAATTTTCAGAGAAGGTGTCTGATGTGTTTGAAAGGGTCTTGCATTTCTTCTTGCTCTTATTTGGGTGGGCCTGACCGTGAGCAAAAAGATTTATTTATTTATTTATTTATTTATTTTAAACTCTCCCTGATTCTTCAAAGATTTCAGGAGGGGGATGGAAAGGGACAGGACCTGAAAAGGGTCTTATTCTCTGGGGGAAAAAATCTTATCACCACAAAACAATTTCTCTGAGATTCATCATCTCGTTGAATGTCCTTCAAAGAGGTAATACTCAAACTTTGATAAAATTGGACCAGAACTCCATGATGGAACTTAAATGTCATGTCAAGTTTAATTCATAAGAATTACCTGATAAAGTTCCATTAAACTAGCATGAGAATGAGTTAGGCCTGGACATTTTATCCATAGCCACATACTTATAAATATTATATATGCTTAAGAACCCATTATTTTTCATAAGATATGTTTAGGACTTCCCGGTAAGCATTGGTTTTATTTTCTCAAAAGTACTTAAATTGCTATAATTTCAAGTTTATTATTCCATAAAATCCAAATAAAGTCAATTATTTTGAAATGTCTGCCAAGAGTTTTCCTTCTCATTGTGTGGCAACCTGTGCCATCAATAGCTCACTTTTTCCAGCATGGTCCAGCTGTTTTTCCTGTGCCAGTGTTAAATGACATGAGATTCTGGGCATACAATTGCCACTCACTGCTTACTAACTTTTGGGAAAAAAAAAATTAGTTTATTAACTCTGACTTCAAAATTCAGTGCTGAGGCATGGTAGAAAGTACTATAAGAACTCAGAGAACATGTCACTTAACATCCAGCAAATCCATTTAGTTGATCAGAACAGTTGTGTTTTGAGAACATTATTACATACAAGATTGGTCCAAAAAGAAATAATAAAAATCAGGACTCTGCATGTAAGCAGAACTTGCTGCTGTCCCAACAGTAGCAAGTGGTTGAGTCAATGTCCACAGGCAAATGGATCCAGTGACCAGTAATTTTTTTTTTTAAATGCACAGTCCAAATATTCACAAAAGATTTCAGGCATCTGCCATAACTGTGCCAACATATGTGCTTTTCAGCATTTCTACTACTCAGGAATGGAAACCCCTGGAAGAAAACATCTGAGTGATGGTAACAACCCTGTCAGGCTATGGACCCAGTTGTTGTTCGTATGCTTACCCAATTATCCTCATTTATATTTCCCAAATGGATGCCTTTCCTGCATTATGCAGCCCTGTTGCCTACAAAGTCTGCAAAGATCTGTGTTTGAAACAAGGGTCCTGTGATTTGGAGAAGGAAACTGCAGGTGTTATGAAACCTGGCCTTCCTCTGGTAATCAGTGCAGAGACAAGGAGAGCTGATCAGAACAGTCAACTGGTGTTGCTTTAACAGGTTCAGAAACACCCCAATACCCTTCCATACTCTTCCAGTCCTCAGAGCCAAGACTCAATTTACATGTCACCGCTTAGAGGGAAACAGATCATGAAGAGACTCATTTAGTATTCCTCTTAATAAAGACCACCAAAACACCCTGTTGTTTCTTACAACTTCTAATCATTGCCAACATGACAACAGGTGTAGAGCCATTGTTAGTTAACACCTGACTCACACTGGTAATGATCAAAAGATGCTGGGTTTTCATTTTAGGGTTGTGTCTTGTGACCAGTAATAGGTAGATTCCATGGTAAAAGTCACTTGCATGTATTAGGATGTGTTCCTAAAGGACTTCATTAAATAAAGGTGTAAGCTGAAGCTGCACATAAGCATAAATTTAAATTTGAGTTTTATAAAATATAATAAAATAAATCACCACTTTCTTTCACCAACTACAGTTGGTATGAAAGGAGAATTTACCCATGAAGAATGAAACCATGCTCAAATGCTACCTGCTTTATAGAGATATTCCCTCTCTTGATATGAGTGACATATAAATAACACATTCTGGTTAAACCACAGTATTAAATCACCTGCAGTTTCAGCACAGCTACTTTTAAGGAAATACTATACACATATTTAATTGGCTTCATCTATTCTATTACTTTGAGACTCAGACCCCAGACATGACTGGTTTATAGTGGGCTTTTTTGAAGCCAGTTTTGAAATGTTGAAGCACAACCCACGTTTAATTAAACTAGGTCAGGTATTATATTTTTAGAAACAAATAACCACACTTCACCAAACCATGTCCTGTGTAAGTACAGTATCTCTCTTCCGTCTGTCTTAGGGTTTTAGACTCCACATGATCATATCTGAGTATTTTTGGATTGAAAACATATAACAATAGCAAACACTTGGATACCCAACACGAGATATCAGCAACTTCAGTTTAGCAAATGGGTGCCTGTGTGTGCAAAGAGGTATCAGCTTTTTAGAAAAAAAAATTATTGCAACCTCTTCACCCTCCTGGCATTTTTGGGTGTTTTGCTGTTTGTTTCCTTTTGAAAACTAATCTCATGATGTAAGTTTTAAAATTATGTCAAATCTCTTTGTCTAAAGTAGCACAGATGTGTTTCATTCAATTTGCTCTGTTAGTTTTTTATCCAAAATGTTTCTTTCATAACTTTCAGGTACTTTAGACAGGGTTTCTGTACTCCGTTGTGGAGCAGAGCAACACAGCTGTTGTGGTGGCACCTGCGCTCTAATTCAGTCTTTGAGAAAGATGTGGCTTGACCTGATTATCACTTGGAAGTTAGGGCTGTGTCATTCAGGTAGCCCTCAGTGATGACTGGGGGAAGACAGTGATGACAGTGAAGAGACTTTTCCCAGGTTCTCATGAGGAGCTCTAAAGCAGGGAGGACACCACAAACTGCATTTTTTGTTTCAAGATTGTTGGAACTCTAGCTGAATCCAACAACAGGGGAAATGGTCTGGTTCTCTGGCAGGAAGAAATACAAGGTTTCATTTTGGAATTCAGAGAAAAGACATCTTTTCACTACAGCTGTCACCTTGTAATTTAAGACAGAGTCCTGGTCTTAACAGTACTTTATAAAAAATGGAAAACCACTGATGGAAGGAAGCCCAAATTTAGCTCATGCTCTTCATCTCATGTTTCTGTGAACAGCATGGTACCACCACTTTTGAGACTACTTGTGTAAATTACGTGGCTATTCAAGCAAAAGGAGTAGCTGCTCACCTAGATATTATAAGTAAATTCAAAAGAAAAGACAAAATTCAAAAGAACAAAATACTAGTTTAACTTTTAGTCAATCTATAATTCAATCAACTGCCAGTCTGCCAAGATTGAAAGCTTAGTAATCTGATTGGAGAACTTTCCTGGCCAGAGAAAGGTGGTGGTTTGAGAATGCAAAGTGCAAAGCCGTTCTGTCACGTCCCTACTCAACTGGACAAGGGAGAAAAGATATAACAAAAGTTTCATGAGTTAAGAATCATAGAATCATCAAGGTTGGAAGACATCATTAAGATCATCATGTCCAACAATCCACCCAGCACTACACCACCCCTACACCACTAAACCATCACCTAGTTCTAGATCCAGACACCTCTAAAACACCTTCAGGAGGTGTGACTCCACCACCTCCCTGGGCAGCCTGTTCTAATCCCTGACGATTTAGACAGTGAAAATTAATTTTTTACTATCTAATCTGCATCTCCCCTGTTACTCTTAAGGCCATTTCCTCTGATCCTCTCATTGCAGGCACAGCCACAGCAGAAGAAACCATCCCCACCTCCTTTCAGGGAGTTGTAGAGAGCGAGGAGGTCTCTCTGAGCCTCCTTTTCTTGAGACTAAACAAACCCATCTTCCTCAGCTATTCCTCATAAGACTTGTTTTCTACACCTGCTTAAAGGCTGAGACATCTATAATCACCAGTCATTTTCATTCTTATAGTTCCTAAACATGGAAAGGATCAATGACTCTGTGGCATCAGGATGTTCCTGTGGTGTACAGATGTCATAGATCTGGATGCTCTGCCCATGAGGGCTGGTCAGTCATTCTGGTTATGCTGCTTTAGAAGAGTTTTCCAAATCCCATGGCATCATTTGAAGACAGCCCTGCCCTCTGCAATATCTGTCCTCCAGTGCTGCTGAAAGCGCACGAGGCCCTGATTCACCATACAAGCAGTGCTGGCCTTACTCAGCATGGATGAGTTTATGCTGAATCCACAATGAAATGTCAATGTTCTACATAGTGGAGCGACATACTGTAGTGATTCATCCTATCCTATAACAGATATCCAAGAGAGGAAGTTTATAATCTGTTATGGATACTTAACTACTAATTGTATAGGAATCTAAAGACCTAAGAATAGACACCTAATTGGACAAAAAATAGTTGCAATTAAAAAGAACAGATTCTACCACAGAAGATTGAAACTTATATATTCAGAGGCTGCAAAGCAAGATAAACCACTGGTCTGTTTCTCTTTCTCTCTTCTGTGTAAGAAAGGCTTTCATTGTCTTTTATTTTCCCATGACAAGTTTCTTACTAATCTTTATAGAGTCACTTCTCAATTTCGGTCTGAAAATCTAGGCAGATTTTGTATTCTGATTCTTTCACTCAAAGATGCTAGCTTGACATTTTGAGTATTTGTCATGATTCTCTTTGCCTTATCAATACCAAAATTGCAGCCATCATATTAATTCTTATCAGCGCCTCATCTGGAAGTAAACCCACTTCCTTTCATTTTCTTATTAATTTTATATTTAGAAAGTCTGAGTACTGTCATTTGATTTTCTCTCTATACTAAATTTATGCTGAACTTTCACTCCGAGGACTTTGTTGGCTTTACTTACCCCTTTCCAACAATCAGCTGTTTTTCTGTAGGTCTGAATTCCTTAATTTAGATGTAAAACTTTACACTGATTTTATTAAAATGCATTTGTCTTAAATAGGCCTCCATTATTAAAACCAGCTTTATTCATGGCTGCCAGATTATTTAGTCTGAATGCTAGGCTGGGCATTGGACTGCTTTTGCATCTCCTTTAGAAGAAAATTCCTTGCAGACCATCATATTTTAAGTCAGTTCTCTTCCCACTCAGTGAGATTTACTAGCATATTATTTAGCTATTTAAAAAAATTTAAATAGAAAATTATACTAAGTAAAAAACTGGTTTGCTTAATAGGATCTGTTCTCCATAAACTGACAGGAACTAATCACATGCTCATTTTTAAGATTATGTTTGTTGACTCCCTTATGGGCTTTTCAATTATTTTGCTGAGGAGAAGTTACCAGCCAGTTACCTCATGCATCCTTCTCTGCTTTTTTTTCAGTATTAGCACAATATTGACACTTTACTGATGTCCAGTTGTAATTCACTGGAGTATTACAATATTTCTCAAAAAATGATAGTGGTATAGATGTTTCAGACAATTGCTTTTTTCTCTCATGGGTATTGATGGCCTGGAAAATGCTTCATCATATTCATATAGTCAAGTGCACCATCTCTTTCCTATTGAAAAATGTCAGAAATATTTGCTGAGATTTTCCTTCTCTTTCTAATTTCTAGATACTTTACTATTCCATCAACTACATCATCTGATTTCATATTAATACTTCTCCCTTTTTTTGTGTTATAGACATCTCTTCAGCTTCCCTTATTCTTTAAATTCTAATAGTTTTAGTTTTTATTGGCTGCTACCTGGTTTCCTTTCTCTGTTTGACAAATATATTTTTTAATGTACCTTAGAGAAGCAGTATTCAAAGCTGAGCCTGTAAACACCTGAAAATGTTTTGAGATACAATTAAGATGTGAATGGTGTTATCAGGAATGTCACTTTTGAAACAGAGTGCAGTAAAAGCTGTTTTAGCCTGGTGGAAAGTATGAGGAGCATTTAGCTGGCTACGCTGCAGCATTCAGCTGACACAGGCTGCTGTTCCCAAAAGAGGACAATGCTAGCCATCAGCCAGAAGCTGGTAGCACTCCATGGTCCCATGGCACACAGAGTTACCTTTTAAGTCTTGATGCTAAACTGCACTGTATCAGATAAAGTAAGAGAACAGTCTCTGAATGGATGAACATATATGGGTTGGCCTCTGAGGTTTCTCTTACACAACCTTCTTTAACAGACACTGTCTTTCTTAGGAAAGCCTTTAGATCTGCTATTTGATTTGTATTTCTGTTTTCCTGTGGATAAACATACAGGGAAATGGTGTATTTATTACAAGTCTATGGATTTTTCCTGCTGGACTAAGCACATCTCTTGGTACTGTACCCGTCCTGTTTCACAGACAAATACAGAAAAGCTCCAAAACACAAGACCAGAGGACTCTAATTGAATCCTGAACAGCTGCAGGCTCTCAGGTCCCAGATGTGCTGGCAGTGGCACTGCGTGCATGCTAGTGATGGTGCCTTCTCTGTGAGTGTGATAAATAGTGGCAGCTTTTCACAGTAGCTCCTACCTAGAGCCTTGAGTTCTTGACTATAAAAGTTTGTTGCTCCTAGGCAAATTCAGGCATCAGGGTTGTCTAGCCTTTAAACAGATTCTGACAAAGTTACGCTACAATTTTCTGTAGTTCCTTGATAACCTATTCTTCTCTACCTAAAAGCACTGTATGTATTTCCTTGCACAAGAAGCGATGTGACTTTTGAGCAGACACCACTCAGATGGTTCAAAGTCACCTGAAACATAAAGAGATAGTATAGCACAAAAGAGGATGTCGGTCTCTGGGAAAATCCAGCTCAGGCTGCACATTTCAAATTTACATTGTTAAGAAAGTGATCAAAGGGACAGAAGTGCAAAATTAACTTTGATGTAACACAATTAATTGTATTACACTGTCTCCATTTCTTTCTTTGTTACCATGATAAATACACCTGGTGTGAGTGTGGTTGTTCTGCCAGTGAGACGATACATGAGCAAAATAAATGATGTTTCACCAGGTAACATCACTGTCTGCCTGAGTGATGACCAGTGGCTCCTGTGCCACCCAGAGCTTTCTCATTTCTCTTAAAAAATCGTGATACCCAGGAGCAGATTCCTTCAGTTCTAATGTACAACAAACTTCACGAGGCATGGTTTGCTATTGCATACTAAGACTTTTCTGCCCTAATTTTTCTTTTTTTTTTTAGCACTGACAGCAGAACTTTTGGAAATGTTTAAAAGAAAGGGATTAGCCTCCTGTGAAACACAGATTATTTCCTTTTTTGTTAATATGCACTGCCCTCTTGTGATAAAACATATTTTTGGTGTTCTCTCAATATTCTGTTCTTGTGAAAATTTTGTGTAGTTTTCTGCTTTTTAAATTTTTTTGGTTTGGGTTTCTCCTCCAGTCCCCAGAGCTTATTTAGAGGCTTTTTTCCTATGGCAGAAATAATTTATCTTAATATTAGAAGGACGATAGGAAAACAACACAAAGCTTGATCAAAATATCCTTAGCCAATATTTCACTCTTTCATACAATTAATACCTTCTCAGATTATTTTACTGAATGTACAAGAATCAGAGAGATACATAGGATGCAAATACTGTAGCAAAAACTGCAGATAGACTTGAAAGGATGAGGAAAATACATAGCAGTTCATTGCAAAGGCAGTCTTGGAAGAAAGAGGTCCAGTGTGCAGAGGTGTTCTTAATTGCATGATCACCATCCTAACAACCTGAAGAACTGGCAAGGGAGAGCTACTTACTGCTGCAAACCTGATCTTGAAAACTAAACAGAGGAAAAAGTCACTTCCCAAAGCTAAGCAGGCAAGCAAAGCCACTCCCTTGAATATGATGGATGAAAGGCCATCATTGCCTGGGAAGGGAGGGAGGAGGCTAAAACCCTTCAGAAGAAAGAAAACAAACAGCATGACACATTACACCTGGAGCCAAGGGTATGGCACAGAGGAAAGCCCAAAGAGACACCTTTCAGTTGAGTGCTGGTTGGAAAAAGTTGCCTCCTCCTGTGTTTTGGACAATGCACAGCAAAGACACCCAACCATAATCCTCTTGTCCTCTGAATGGAAACAACGAGCAGGGGCTGTGAATGATTCCTCCCTGCTTACTGTGTTGTCTTAGACACACAGGAATAAATGAGTTTGTAGAATTAGCTACCAGATCAGTTGGAAATTTTCCTAAGCATCTCCACAGAGGAATGGAAAAAATAGTATGTGGTACTGTGATTAAAGACACTATGTGAGATGTGCTGAAGAGAGAAGAAGAGAGAGGCTTTGAGAGCATAAACCCTGGCCTTTTCTAACATCTGATTGATGGATTTCACAACCTTTAAGTATTTCTGGGATTCCTTTAATGTAAAAACTACTTTTATATGAGAACTCTCCCTAAGCTGATTCAATCCACAAGCTCAATTTTCAATCTGTACTGCAAATAACAAGACAACAGAACTCAACAAAGAAAAACTGATTCCTTACCTTACAATGGCAAAGCAGAGAATATTTTTCCTGACCTTATTTTTATATGAACAAATAATGTCAATCAAGACATCTAAGAACACAGATCCAGCACACTCAGGAAAATAATAGCAAAACTGTAACAGTAATTCTCTGAGGGGAAGTATCAGGTTATCACAAATGGAGATCCAGCTGGCTGCCATCAAGAATAAGCAGAGAATCCCATGAAAATCTCCATGTCTTCATGCTTGGAGCCAGTGTGCTTGGCTGCTTAGTTTAACCCAGCTTCTCCAAAGCCAGGTGAATGTTACTGTCCAGTTCATGCCCTTAGATGCTGAAGGGCTCAAAATACATTGGTCAGTGCCATGGAGTATGGAAAGGAACAGCAACCTTAAGCATTTCAGTACTGTCTATTCCTGATGTGTTCCAGCAATTAGCCTGCTGGGCTACAGGCTGAGAAGGGGAGCATGAAATTCTGGGAGAAGGGCTGTGCACAGCACTACACTTCGACTCCATAAGCACCTGGAGCTGGCTGACCACACTCAGTATTTTTCTCATCAGTTTTTCATTTCATTGAGGCATTTCTCCTGCCTGTTGTTTGTATTTCTTGGACAAGATCCTCTCAAGGTATTTGCAGGAGTCGCTGTAGGGAAACTCCTTATCACATGTGCTGAGAAAAATGTGGAAGAGACCTACACAGCAAAGACTTGAGCATATCATACCCTATAGTCTTCATATTTTCATCCTTCCTACCAGCTGTTACCTCTGGTCTGTTACCAAAGCATTCTAACTGCTGGAGAATGTACTTAAGATGAGCCTGGGAGATCTGCTATGTGCTTGGCCCCTTGAATCTCCGATGTTTTGGGACTCAATGTCCTTGTAAATGTGAGCATGGAACCAGGTTAATGGCATAAGATGGGAGAAACTAAAGAATGTAAGAGAAAGAGGCAGCCAACACCCCTTGAGCTGTAAAAACCTAACAGTGAGTAAATGACAAATGCTGTGGAGTTTCACTCCAATAAAACTTTCAAGAAATACTTGAAATGTGTGTGAACTTCACACTTTTGAATCTGTAGAACTGCCCCAGAATGGTCATGAGAACAATCTTGCTCCAGAAATTCCTGTTACTTCCTGCTTTCATCAGTGTAAATAGTCTGTCTGTGGTATTTTGGCACATCAGCAACTTACTGTGAAGTGAATGACTCCTGCTTTTACTCCAAATCCCCAGCAAAACTGAACTGAAACAACATGAAAATAGCTATATGTGTTTTCTTCCCTAGTTTTCAAGGCATGTTGCAAAATAAAACACTCAAACTGGTGAAAGCTCAAAATCTCATTCCTGTGAGGTTGTCTAAGTGGGGGGAAAACAAAACATAAACAAGAATTTCTCACTCAGAAAGACATGCATCTGGGCAGCCGGCCACCAGAAACAACATCCGTGCATGGACCACACGAAGCAACCGCCCCTCTCGCAGTTTGCTCAGCTTTGTGACTGCTGCTGGCCTTGTCTCACCCGCTGCCGCCAAACTCATTGCAAGAGGGGCAGATTTGGCTAGCAGCCAAATCTCTGTGCTGGGGATCTGAACAGTGGGGCTGGCTTTCCCACAGAGCCTGGGGTGTTCCATGTTCCCCTGCCCACACACAGCAAGCTCCTTCCTCTCCCCAAAGCCTGGGGATGACATGCTGTCATGGGGAAGAGAGCTTGGGAGAGGTCGGCCACGCCACCCCAAACAGCCTCTGGGTGTGCAGTGGAGCAGATGATGCTTCTATTTTAGTTTCTCTGACAGCTTATAAAACCAAGCTGCATATTTAGACAGAAATAAATTCAAGAGAAAATTCCCCTCTAGCCCCATGAGAGGCTGCTTGTGATGTAAATGCACCCTGTAAACATAGAAGTAGGTCCAGGTTATTTCCCTTAACACAGCTGTTTGCAAGAGTTCTGGTAGCATTTTTCAGTTCCAATATTAGCACTGCCTTGGTATTCCTGCAATCAGCAAAGAGTTTGTGACTGATGAAATGGGAAAATACCATTTCCTTCTCTAGAGTGAGCTGGGATACACTAATTTCTTCCCCATTTATTCTTGACGGCTTTGTAGGAAAGCACGTCTCTTAAGATCTCAGCTGAGTTCATTATCTTGAGCAGACTTGTGGTGAGGCAGGGCTGTCCAGTGCCAAGCACAGACCTGCCCTAATTACCCTGGCAGATGTCACCTCACAAGAGGTGCTGGGCAGTGATTATGACCCTGCAAAAGGCACAGGTGCTTTTGTGGGTCAGTTAGAAATTCACGAAGCACAGTTAAATAACTGGGGCAGCAGGGTTGAATAAATGAGAGTCTCATGACAAAATCACCCAGTCATTTAGCAGCTCAGTGAATAAAAATAATGAAAAGTCCTCTTCCAAAAGCACAGGAAGAACATCCTAGCTTCAATTCAAGTTTAGGTTTTAGTTTCCAGACATACTCTAGCTAACATATTTGGAGAGACATCTGGAAGTTGGGGGAGCTGGTGACTCTTTGCTGTTTTTACTGGTGGGGCACAAGCCCTGAACTCTGGACACCTGCTTTCGTGCATTGGTGCCAGCCTTAGTGCTCAGAAAGGGCAGATTACCTTTATTCCAACATCTGAACTACTTGGTCCTTTCTTAAGTGTCACCTTGGCTGAGCCATGACACAAGCCTGAGGTTGGTTATGGCCAGGATGGTGGGGTGGGGTGGACTGATGGCCTCCAGGGGCTTTTCCCACCTGTGTCCCAGATCTTGCTCCCCCAGCAGTGCTGGGTGCTTTTACAGAGCTCTTCCACTCGACATTTACCTGCTGCTCTTGTGGTCAGTGTTTCCTCTTGTCTTCAGCACAAGGCAACAGACCCACCACATAGGGGGAATCACATCTGTTCAAGTGTCCTCTGTTTCCTCCACAAACACTGTTTTCCCTCCTTGCTTTCTCAACAGCAGATAACTAGAGCAGTGATGTCTTTGAAGAATAGCAGAGATTGCCATTAGGCAGTTGGTGACATTGCAGCAGTCCTGGTGCGGTGTAGGTATTGGCTGGACATCAGCCTGCCGGCAGCTTCAGCCAAACGTGCGGGCAGGAGCTGACCCTGGAATTTTGCCGGACCCAAGGCAGGCAGATCAGATGCCAGTGGTGTGTCCAGGTGTCAGTTGTGCCTATTGGGAATGCCAGTGTCCTGCCAGACTACCACACCATGCCGTGGGGGAGTGGGTGGCAGTCGGCATCCTCGTGCTATGCAGGGTGACACGGGGGCAGCAGTGCGGTGGTAGTCCCTCTGCCCTGTTTGCTGTCATGTCGCGGGTGACCTCCCACCCCACTTCAGCCCACTATTTTCTGCCAGGGTGCGCAAAATGTTTGGTTCGACCCGCACAGGCTCCCTGTGCCGCCCACTGGCACACGGACAAAGTGCATGTCAGGGATGAGTCACTTCGTGGAGCTTCTCGCAAAACTTTTTTGTGATTGGGGGCATGATGAAACTAACACAACCCCTGGGGTTTTTCTGGAGTCCCCTCTCTGGATTTGTGGGCAGAGGGATGCACACATTTCCCACCACACCCTCCTCTCTGGCTCCGTCTGTCCTCCCTTATCACAGGCTCCATGGCATTTGCATTGGCCTTTCCACCAGCCCCAGGGCACAGAGAGTGAAAAATATTTCTTGCGACAGCCCTTCCTGTGCACACTGCAGTGTGCCCTCTGGAGACATAGGACCTTCTCTGAAGCATTTTTCTCCTGCCATGACGAGAAGAGGCGGAGTAACGTGTGGGGTTGCTCACGCCTCTTCCATCATCCTTCCATTTTTTATTATTGCATGTGTTTCCTGGGCTTGCCGTCATTTTCCTATGAGTAAGCTGTTACCACATGCACCCAACATGTTTTCTGCTTTTGCCTAGAGTGGAAAAGGGGCACTGAAACATAAAACATAACACATGGGTACAGTGGTAAGAAGGTGTGAGAGATGGTTTCTAAAAGCTGTGGTGCGCAAACTTGTGAACTTTGTATGCCCAAAGCAAGAGGCTTGAAGTGAGAAAGCCTTACTGGCCCCAGTTCAGACTTACCAGTACTGCCCCTCATTGATGCTCTATTCCTATAAATCACTGTGTCAAATTATGAGCTGAGCTTACCCCATCACTACCTGTTATCTTCTATTTTTTAACCACTTCAAATGTCGCAGGTTTTTTACACAGTAGAAAGCCATGAGCAATCTTTCTTAAAAACAGCCGCCCACAGTCAATCTAGGAGCATCTGTTGAGGGCACTGTACAGCTTTTAGTGCCTACTTTCACAAGGGCATAGTTTCCACTTTGATGATCTCTTTGCTGCTTGTTCTGCTAGAAATCTACGGACTAGTTTCTCTAAGGATAAACTAGCACTAATGAAATTTTTTCATTAATAAAAAATGAAATAAGCATAGCTGTTTTATTGTTAACTATATTTATATATTTTATTGAAACCTTCAGGGCAAAAAATTCTCCTCTAATGCACTGAAAAATATATAACTTTCAAATACAAAATAATGACAATCTATGAGCACCCATGCTATTATTTCAAATAAGCAAAAAAAATTCAAACAAAACACAACAGCAACAACAAGCTAGTTAAATAAGTAGACAAATTTATGCACCAACAGGTGCTCTTGCCAGGCAGTGATGATGACCCAAAGGTAGCTCTGTTGCCGTCTAGAGTTGCCATCATATGTGCAATCAGAAAGAATTTCCATGAAAAAACCTGCTGAAGATGAGATTTGACTAACCCCAGGCACTGTCAGAGGCACACAGACTACCTGCTAGGCAAAATCCTGGCAGGTTCCAGCAGGAGCTGATGAACCTGGCTTTTGCACCCTTATGCATCAGGGCAGATTCTGTCCTGAGTGCTGCAGTGGAGGACTTCCACGCTCCGTAAGTGTCAGGGTGTCTCATGGTTCTTCAGTTCTGGATAAAGACACCAATAACCATTAATCAGGATAGAAATGGGTATCCATTAACTTTTAAATAAGGCCATGTAACAACAAAAATTATTTTAGGGAAAGTAGTATACTCTCCTGATGAGGCTACATATGAAAGTCATTAAAGGC
The DNA here is from genome assembly GCA_032173965.1 of Sitta carolinensis. Classification (NCBI taxonomy): domain Eukaryota; kingdom Metazoa; phylum Chordata; class Aves; order Passeriformes; family Sittidae; genus Sitta; species Sitta carolinensis. The sequence continues at coordinate 33,539,562 of JAVUNC010000005.1, read as the reverse complement.
GGCACTGCTACACCTTTGTACACATACTGCTACAGGGTTGTTGCCCCTCAAGACTGTAGGAGGAAAAGGGAAAAAATCAGAACAGAAAGTCTTTGAGGCACAATATGATAATTTATATTCTATTTAAACTTGAATTCTGTCCAGAAAGAAGCCATCAAAGTAAGGCTTCTGTAATGGTTTTGCAAGCAATAACTGTATCAACCACTTCTTATGGTTAATCATGAATCAATAGATCATGAATAAATCATGGCCAATAAATCAGATAGGTATGTGGCAAATCCTTGAGGAAACAGGATTACCTTCAGTGGCTACACTTAGGTTAAGAGAGCACATCAAGATTTCTCTTTAGTCTTCTTAAACTTTATTGGGTTACCTCTATGTATCTTGATAACTTTCTCTGTCCAGATACACTCAATGCAAGAATGTGTACTGGAGGAAAAGACAGCTTAAGGGTCCACCTGGAGATCATCTTGCTTGTGAAAGTGGCCATCAGCAAAAATACAAAGCAGAGTAAAAGAATAAGGAAAGGACAGAAAAATTGTTAATAGCCTCCAGCAGTCAGGGACACGGATCTCTTCAAGCCAGGGATGTACCCTAGCAATCACATACAGAATCAAAGCTCCATGAAATTGTCTCACCCCAGAGTGGTGTCTTTACACTCATGGCTCCTGCAGAATCTAGTAACAGGGATAAAAACCCTATCCCTTGTTTTGCTCCCCTCATATCCACAGTCTTCTGTTGTGGCTGTTGCTTTTCCAGACTAAGGAAGCTCTGGGGCTTTAGTTCTCCATCAGTGGAAGCCACTCCTTATCTTTATAGAAGATACTTCTAGTCATCCTTTTTATTTTTCTTTTTGGTGTGAGGTGACATAACCAGAGCTGCACAAAGATTTTCAGGTACATATACACTGTGGACTTATTCACAGATTAAATTATGAGCCTCATTTTGTGCTCTACACTTTCTTAACAAGTCCTACTATTCAATTTGCCTTTTAACAGCTTCTGAGTGTTGACAGATATTTTTAAAGATCTTTCCACAGTGATGACAAAGCTACTTTCCTGAGCAGTAGCAATGAAGTCCTGTCATTTTGCACATCTTTTTTTGTCCTAAGCATGTAGTTCAGTGCTTATCAGCCTTTTTTATTGCTTATCAGCTTTTTCATTTATTGCCTTGTCACTCAACACCATGAAATAGTTTTGCAGGTCTCCAAAGTCAGCTTCAGGTTTAAGTATCCTGAATAATTTAGTGTCATCTGCAATTTTTGTCACCCACTCCCCCCCTCTGTCCAGATCACTTCACTTTTCAGAAATGATGTAGTAAATATCTGTAGGGTCCCACAGATAGGACCATTTCCCAATGGTCTTTTCATTAGGAAAAAATAACCACTCTACCTCCTGCCCCCAGTTTCTGAAATTCTGTGAGACCAGTTTTTTAGCTCTGGGTATGGGTTTTGAGGGCAGTGTCTGTCTGGGTTGCCTTTATCGTACGGTGTTACCCAGCTCATTGGGGTTCCTGCTGGCACGGTGAAATAGCTAACTTTGATTTTTCAGGCAGCTCAAAAGGCCTCAGGTTCTGTTTGAATTGGGCACAGTGAATATGACTGCAGACACATACCTTTAAAAAACCAGACTGCCTGCTGCACAGCTCTCCCATGGCTAGAAGCTCACTCATGCTCCATCACGGAGATGTATGTACACACATGCACATGTTGGTATGAGCAGGGTACAGAGTCATTGATTTGATTTCATACAGAGATCTTGAGCATTGGAAAAATACCTTATCTGAAGTGTCAGGCTGCTTGTTAAAGCAGCAGATTTGCCTGAGTCAGCACAGCAGGCTTGAGTCTTTCATGCACAGCTAAGCAGTTTCTTCTGGTTGCAAATCAGTTCTGCTCACCTTCAATAGGAGCTGGTGATTTCTATCATTTGTTATTTATTCTTAGGGCCATGGAGAAGTTGTAGGCTTTTTTTTTTTTTTTTTTTTTTTTTTTTTTTTTCTTTTTTTTTGCTCTTTTTTTGCTTTTTTTTTTTTCTGTTTGATTCAGTGTTTGTCTGTTTCTCAGGGAGATGCCTATAAAAATGAGGACTTACTTTATGAGTTAGTAGCACTTCTGTTTGCCTTTCATTTTGTAAAAAACAGACTTTCTTTGCAAAACATGGGGAAAAACTGTATTATAAAACAGGAAGTGCCTTCAGACTGCTCACCAAAGTGCCACCAGACAGCGAGGTACCAAGGACCAGTCCATTTTCTATCCATTCAAGGTTTTTCCTAACACTGTATGTCCAATCTGGTTTTGGTAATCGGCTGAATCATAAGAGTACTTTTTACAAAGTTGTTATTTGCCTGATGACAACAGTCAGTGGAGGCCTTAGGGCTGCCTTGTGTCTCCCCTCTGGTGGCTGCTTTGCAAAGACAAAAGTGTCCTTGTGTCCTGCCCTGAGGGGTCTGCGGGAGAGGAGACCCATGGAAGGGACAAGTACAAGGTGGCAGAAGATCCACACACAGCTCCAAGAGTGGCCTTAATCTGCAAATGGTTCTTCAAACGTGACATAAAGCAAAGCTGCCCTCAGGGACTGCAGCATGTCCAATGCCAGGGGCCAGTTGTGGATTTGGTGTCCTGTTAGCACTCTGGGGCAGAGTACAGCACATCCTGCCGGTGCTCCAGAGGTGACTACAAGGTCTCCATGCAGGCAGGGAGCTGAGGACACAAGCATCTGCTGCTAATTCCAGGCTGTGAGAGCTTCGTGGACACACAGTCTGGGCTGGAAGCAGCCTTCCCATGGCATCTTGGAAATAAAGCAGGGTGCTCTTGCACGGGGCTGGAAGATGGTTAGTGCTGGGTGGTAGCTCCTGGGCTCACTGCAGTTTATCACCTTGCTCAGTGTGTGCACAGATGCCTTCTCTGTAATGATGCCCTTTGGGCCTCATTTGGCAGGTTGTTTTCATCTCCTCTGACTTCAGGGCCAAGTACCTCTGGAAAAAAACAAATCACACATAATATTTAGGCTGTCTTACAGTTGATGTGAAATGTGCTTTTACTTCTTCATGTGGAAAACTTCATTCCTGTTCTTCATCTTTCCTCACTGACTTGTCCTGACCACCACACCCTGAAAGAAGAGTTTGTGCCCCCTGGGAGTACACAGACAGCTCTTGCTCCACACAGATCCGCAGGGAGTAGAGAGCATCTCACAGAGCACAGGTCTGTAACACGGCCTATACTCTCTTTAGGAGAAAAAAAATACTGTTTCTGGAGACCCCCTTTTTCATTTGCTTTATACTTCCATTTTGATAAAGGAATTGGGAATAATAAATTCAGCCACTGTCAAGTAAGTTAAAGCATGAGCTGAAACATTAGCTGAGATTAGGTTCCACTGATAGGCAACTGAAAATAAGCATACTGACAGATGGTGACAATTGATTTAACTGCAGCTGTGGTGCTTAACAGGGTAGAAAATGCAAGTAAAGTCTAATGGGAGGTCTGCCCTAGTTTAATCAGCCTCTTATTTAACCTACCAGTAGTAAACACTGTTAATAAATTCCAGTCAAACCAACGGTAGAAAGAATTATCTGTTTTGTTAAGCTTTTCAAGCAAAGCTAGTAAATCTATAGGCCTTAAAAAATTAAAGCATGTATATAGATATATGTATATAAGTGCACACATATATCTAACATATATATTCACCTAGAATATATATACTGATATGTAATCAGCATGTAATAATATGTATCAGTATGTTATGTATTTAACATACATACAGCATCTACCATGCATATATTATACAACATACATGTACTGCCATTACTGTATTATCAACAGTACGGTATCAATATTAGCATGAATTAGTATCATACAATCAGTATCAAGCACAACCAACCAGTTCTGTATTCTTATTTATTACCACAACTTGTCACTAGCAAAACAATGAGTATTTATAACATCAGTACGAAGCAAATTAGATTTCAGAAGGAACTCTCAAAAGGGGAGGGACAAACCAATCTGAGGTGGGCACTGCACACTCAGCTGTCTTCAAAAGAGGGGATGACAGGCTGAACTGAAAGAATAACAGACATACTCACTTCCTGGGGTCAGCCAGGGGTCAGCAAGATATCTGGGATGAGAGTCCAAGATTCTGTAGAAAGTTTGTGTGAGATTTAATCACAAAGCTCTGAGTGACACAGGAGCTCAGTTTTGGATAAAATAAACACATTATTTTATAACATGTGGACATAAGAGGGCATAGGACATCCTATTTCACAGTCAATAGATGCTGTTAATGTCTGGATTCACCTGTAACAGCCAATACGTTATGGTGCTATCTGTTTCTTCAGAGCAATTTTATTTTCCCAGACTGTTTTTCTCAGGTGATAAGTTGTCTTACAGTCCCTCATTTTTTCTGCTAATTTATAATATTTCAGGATGTCTTCAGTTTCTTGGCACCCTGGCTGCACTTTTCAAAGATGTTTCTAGTTTACAAGCCCCATCCTCAGAGGGGATCCTGTTCTTCAGCAGTCCCAGTCTAACTGTCCTTTCTCTGTCAGTACTTTTCAGCAGATGATTTCGTCTCTTCAGTAATCTTCCCCTTCTAACCAGGCCACCTTTATGACTGATCACATGACAGGGCTGGACTGGGAAAACACTAAAATGCTTACCAGGCTGTGAGGTACCTACCAAGCAAGCTGGATGTGTGATAAGAAATACCCTGATCCATTTCACACCAGCAGCACTAACTGGTGAAACCTGGGGGCCAGCATGGCTCTCCCAGATACCCAACTACTCTGTAGTGGGGCCTAATAGTGTTTCTCTTCTCTTCTAAGCCCTTGTGTTTCGAAAAGGTCCTGCCCTCCCTTCAAATCTTGATAAAATTGACCGTGAGTGGTCATTTTTACAGTGCAATTGTAACTAAAATTACTGTGAGACCAAATATGAGAAATGGACCAATGGGATAGATGTGAGCTTTGTTTCCCATGGAAAGTGAACTTAGGAATAGAGCAGGAGCTATGCCTGACATGCTTAATAGTGGAAAACAGTCTCTAATTTTAAAATTACAATGATGTAAAAAAATACCACAGTCTGTAATTGATGCTTCCCTAAATTTCAACAAGCCACATCAGCATTTCGTTCTTTGCTTTTTTCTCATGACTGTAATTGTTCCTGGTGGAATATTGTGAGTTCTGCATGCTGCAAGAAGCCAAGAGAGAAGAACCTGGGGCTTTGGGCAGAGAGCTCCACCCTCCGTTCCTGGGCCCATTGCAGGCTGTTATTTATCCTCCCCATGTCCTCTTTGTGCTTCTCTGGACTCAAAATTGTCACCAGACCTGATTCTCAGTGCAAATAAGCCACATTTCTCCATAAGAGATTTGTGTAGGGACCAGAACAGGCTCTATGCACACTTCCTGAATGGGGAGCACGGTAATGTGTTTTTTTACCAGCAAATGCAGCCAGGCTTTGTGTGAAAAGATCATAACTGACTGTTGGAACCAGATTAGGAGGAAAATAGCTCCTTTGAAAAAAGGGGACACCAGGAATGAAGAGTCAGGGAGGGACATCCTAGGCAAAACTCACCCAAGAGACCCTTAGGCAATGCAAGTTATGCACGTCTCTGTTCTGAGGAGCTGAAGTTCAGCCTATAGACATGGTCATCTTATGTTTAGTCAATAAATAATGGCAATGATAAATAAATTTTTGTTGTTAATTCCATAAAAAATATCTTCTCTGTCCACAGACTGGCATGCTGGCATATCTTAAACAACCATGGCGTTTAACTCAAGCAGCCAGAGGGAGTGAGCTGGGTTTTCTTATCGCTGTCTTTACCCCAAACCATTTCACACCTTCTCAAACACATCTGCCCAGAGCTGTTGAGGGTAAGCAAGAGGCCATCACTCACACAGGGCAGACTGCAGAAACACGCATTGGCCCAGGGCTGGGCAAAATATATGGTGGATGCAAGCATCTACAAATTGCCTGTGGGCTATGCAGCCCACGTTATGGGGATAAACCCACATTTTGCACATGAACATGATGAACTGGACATGGAAGTCCATGAGTCTGAACACCTGAGGCACTCAGGCTGTTCTTCTCACAATCACCTCACTGCTGCAGTAGTATGGGGCACGGGGCTGTGAAGTCAGATTTTGCAGAATATGCAGGATTTTATTTTAGATTTCTCCCCCTGGCTGGCTGTGTTTGGTGTGCACAGAGGACACTGTGTTCAGGCACAATTTTGAGTATTGTATGTGCTGGGGAACAGCTGGGAAACCAGTAATTTATAGTAACAGGATATGGTAGCTCTCAAAGGAAAACATATCTCTCCTCTGAGTATGTGCTATGGACTTTTATAAATTAAAAAGCAACACTTGTCTTGAAGATCACCCATTCTCCTACAACCAGCACTGAAGAAAACTCCATCCTACAGAGTTTATCTCCATGCTGGTTTTAAGGTACTGTTTTATGTTTTGACCTGTTCAGGCTTGGGCTGCCAGCTGTGCAGCCCTTATCAAAATTTTGTGGTACTTTTGGTAGGGCTTTCAGAAGGATGACACACGGAAAACCTTACAAATATTTAGAGAATTACTTGGAATGATTTTTATGGGGTTTCCAGTTCCTAAAAATATTTTGTAGGGGTTTGCTATAAATGATTTGCGAGGGTTTACTCTGACAATTTCCAGCAAGATTTATTCTCTGCAAAGGGCAGACTAAAAAATTTCCTGCAAAAGCATTATTTTTTGAAGATGAACTGGAACCTTGTTCATAAAATCTTCAAAAAAAGGCATCTGTTCTTTGAACATTGATGGTTTTCCTTGAAACAGTGATGCTAGAAAGCCCCCAAATTTTCAGCAGATTTTGGTGAGGAAGAGTCACTACCAGCTGCTAGAAACCCAAATAGCTTTTTAACATTTGAATAGAGTTTTCCATCAAAAGGCAATGTTTCCTCCAGAAAATTCTAATTAAAATTATGTTCATTTTTTGTCATACCCGTCTGCAGAAATTCTCTCTTTCCTGTATGTCGCAATCTCTATATTCCCCATCTGGGAGAGTGTGTTAGAGAACCCCAGCCAGCACTTTGCAGAGACCCAGCCCTTGCACGGGATTATTCAAGATGAAGCCTGACACAGACCTGACAGTTTGGGGTATTCATGTGAGTTAACAGCCTCACAAAATGACACCTGCGACTTCAACAGTCTGCCTCATCTCCTTGAAGATGTTTCTGCTAAATGGAGTATTATTAGGGTTATCCTACTCCTCTGGCCAACTCCAAGCCAAGGACTTCAGCCCTGGTACATTCAATAGTCAGACATCTCTACTTGTGCCATCTCTTCTTCAATCATTTAATAAAATTAAGAATAATTAATGTGTATAAAACAGCATAGAAATTAACTTCTGCAAATATATAGAGCACCATTTCCTTTCATTTCTTTATTATAGGTTATTGCAATTTGCACGCATTTTGTCTCAAAAGTTAATTTGATATTACTGTCACATGTTGTTCATATTTAACTACAATGCATCCATTGCCAGCTAGCTGTGTCCAGCTTAACAGACTTCGAAATTGCTGCCATAAATTAACCAGATGGGATAATGTATTTTGCAGCTTACAAGGTGAAGATATTTCCCTAGGCATTTGTTGGCATGAGTCACGTTTCTCACGGAAAATCACAGTATATAGGAAATAATGAAGAAATGAGGATTCAATTAATATTGAATTTTTAAAAGCACCACTGCTAATGTTAATACAAACAGTATCATTAAGGTCTGGTAGGATCAAAAGGAGACCTGCCTCCTGGAAACACTCCCAACCCCAGGACTGTTACAGAGTTAATAGTCTATAATAGAATCTATTCATGCTCCTAGATTAGTCTGTCAAAGACAATTAATCAAAACACAATAAGCTTTTCTTCCCAAAATAGAAACGTATACACAGTTAATGCGACAGTTGTATCACTGAAATTTCACAGGAGTTTTCTTCATGTATTTTGCTGAATTTACAGGTCGAGTCTGGGACATAAAGCTTGGACAAGCAAATTTATGAAGTGTGAAAGGCCACTTGAAGGAAAAAGCCAGAAATCCACTTTTATATGAACATATATTAAACTATATACAACTGTTCAGTAAAAATACTGAGACTTACAGAGGCTGCATTGATTTATACACTTTTTATCCTTTGGAATGTGTTTGTCAAATGCAATAAACATGAAGGGCTGTATGTATTCTGCCATCATTCAAACGTGTAATCTCATTGACTTTAATGGCACTGTATCAACATCGTTGAGGGCAGAGTATGCACCATTCAGGAATTTCATTTTTGAAGATAATTAGAAGCATCTCTGAATAGAAGGAAAGTGTTTTTTCACTAGAATCTATTTTTGAAGCAAAATTATTACTTCATAGATTGTAACTGGTTTTGCTATTGCTTCCTTTCTTATGCAAAGCAAATTTATAGGCAATTTTTAAGTAAAAGAACAACAATGGAGTCAATTTTACAGCAAGAAATAATAGAGATAAATATTTCTTTCAGTGCTGACTCAGGGAGAGTATCACCCTGTAGTTAACTTATGCAAATTTGATAAAGAGAGTTTTACCTCACCCTCTTTTAAAAGATCAAGTGAATATGAATCACTTACTTGATCACATTTACTCCTAATCATTCTGGATTCATTTAACTGGAAAGGACCCCAAAGGCAGGAGTCAGGCTGTGGGATGGTGCAGCATGGCTGTGTTTCCCTGCCTGGCACTGAGTTTGCAGTTCCATCCTCCTCAGGGTCCCTGGCATGGTGACAGTGCCAGATGTGTATCTTGGAGCTGGAGGCAAGTGCTGCTTCTTGTCCCCCAGGCAGCTCCATTTCCTGACATTGCCTCTTCCACTCTGTGTTGCTGTCAAACCTGATCTTCAAACCAAAAATTATCTTCTATGGGGGACACATGGAAAGCCTGAACTTTACTTCTTGATTTTGTAGTGAAAATTAATGCTTAAATGTCGGGAACATCTTTGGACTGAAAATCATAGATTCCAGCACTCTGTGTCAGAGAAGTTGGACTATGAACTATAAATGGGCCATGTGCCAGTTTCTGCACTGACACACATGCAAATAAATTATATGACTGGAGCATGCTTTTGCAGATGATTTTACATTTAGTTATAGTCCCAAAAGTTCATGTTCATTGTCTGAGGGTTTGGGGATGTAAAGAGAGGATTATAGTAGAGGGTTTGATCCTGCCAAATTTTTAATTTGGCCTTCTCCTTTTCAAAGGTGCTGCCTTTCCACAGGCTTAACATTTTTTTTTTGTGCTGGTTCTTTGATGACAGGAAGTCTTGTTGCCTCTGAATACCTGTCACTGCCATGCAAAGCCATTTGCCATGCAGCTAAATCTCCCTTTTGCCGTTTCTTACCCAGAAGGGAAGCACAATGGGAGACACTTGGAGACAGTACAAAATTGTAGTTGAGGCATTTCTTTCTTATTATATTTGCCCTTCCCAGGAACACAAGTGGCAGCTTGCCACAAATTAGGCCTGCTCAATAATTCAGCCCCTGACTAATGAGAAGACAGCAGTCAGAACTATGATGGATAACGGCTGGATGTCACATGTCAATGTTGGGTCTCTCCCCAGTCTATCACCAGCCACTGGACCATCAATCACGATATTCTACTTCCCTGCCTACCTCCACTGACTAGCTTGCATTAAACGGATGGTTATTTTCCTGTCAGTTGATCCTTCATGACCTGGGTTCTGCAGAGATGTGCCATTCAGCTGTTCTTAGTCAGGAGCTGACCTAAGGCAATGCAGGAGTGTTGGGTCAAACTTTCTCAGCTGCAGAAAACGCAACTTCCTTGTAAATGTGAACCAAGAAACTTGGCTAAAATTTAACAAAGCTCTATTGTTTTGATAATAGATAAAGCTGTTGTATTCTCTGAAAATACCACTGTGTTTTTAAGAGTCAGACTTGTTCTCCAATGGTCATAAAAATTCATATCACCTCAGTCACAACACTTCCTAAGTCAGAATTCCCACTCGGAAAAAGAGATTTGGCAGATCATGAAACTGCAAGTGACTGGCTTAAGAATTATACAAGTTTCTGGTATCTTAATCTTATCTCCTGCTTTTGTTGTGCATGCTTTCTCATTTTATTTCTTTAGAAAGAAAGAATATGACCTATAAAATTAATGAGGGAAGGTGCACAGTCAAGTGTATCCTCAAACTCTTTTAAAATGAGCGTGGTGGTGGTGGGATGACTTTGAGTGCTAAGGGCGCCAGGCTCTGGTGAGTGGATGTTCACTACCCAGCTCCCATCTATGGTGCTTTCTTTCCAGGATCAGCAAGATCCTCTTGAGTTTGCTTGCTAACAACTTCTGTGCCACAGTGGATACTTTCTGTCTCCCAAGTCACATATCTCACACTTGAGTGCCCTGAAGAGATTAGTTTGGATTGTCTGCCCCAAACTACCACTGGGTAACTGCTTGATGAAGGCCAGTTTTAGACATTTCCAAAACCAAAGGATGACAAACTTTAGCCACTCTGAGTTACACAGACCAGTTTCAAGAACCTATATTGATGTTCTCTGTGATAATTTCTTCAGTGCATGCTTGTATTTTAATCTTTTATAGGCTTTATGGATTGGGAGTTGAACAGGTGTCCTAAGAAGACTCATACATTTGTCTGTTAGTTGGACTGGCTGGAAATATGAATTCTATCTTGCAAAACATTTTGAGCTGTTAACAGTTATTTTAGTCATACTGATGATCAAAAGGCTGTTGAAAATTTTTAGAAAAAGAAAATTAGGGAAAATAGAGAAAGTGTTTATTAAGGCAGTGATACATTTACTCACCTGGTGAGGGGAATCAAACTCAGTTGATGCTCAGTCTTGTGCATTAAGATTATCAGTCTGATTATCAGTCTCTTTCTCCATCTAATCAGTAACATAATTCAGAACCCTAAGACATTACTAACAGAAGTTAGTAAAGCTACTATTTCCTGGAATAGTTTTGGTTTCAATGAAACAGCCTTTTTTGGTGCAAAACATTTAATTGAAAGTTCCTGTCCAGCTCTTGTGTTTACATCCTTTTCAAGCTCCACAGGCTTCTGGATGGTCAATTGGTCTAAAAAACACGCTAGCAATCATTTTATTTTGTCTTTGATTTTATTCAAGTTACAAAACCCAGTTATATATGACAATAGTTATTTTATATATTTGGTCTCATTCTGAACAGCATAGCTTGGTTATTTAAATAGTTTGTTTTAATAAAACTTGCTTCATCTGGACTGTTACTGAGCACAAATCAACTTCGTTTTCCTTTTTTTCTACATTTTAAATCAATGAAAACAAAACCAAACAGAAAATACTCAGAGAAGCACTGTGATAAAATAAAGTAGGAGAAGGTGCTGTTAATGCAGGGTATTTGTGTGCAACAGTGGAGGAGGCATTCCTGCCTGTGTTGTTTCATGTAGTGCCAGGTGCTGTGACTCACATAACAACTGCCTGGACACTTTGGTGTGCCAGCAGGCACTGCCTGGCTCAGCAGTGCAGAGGGAGGAGTGCCACTGCTCCACAGCTTCCCTCCTCCCAGTGCTCACCTCCTGCACTGGCACTGGTGGTGGGTGTGGAGACTTCCTTGCTGCAGCCATCTGTGGGCACTGAGCTTGCTGGCACTGCTGGCTTGTGAGCCACGGTCCACTTACTGCCTGGGAAACTACAGCAGGCACTGGCAGCACTTCCTTGGGAGCATGTTTACATGTGGCTTGTAATAAGATTGCCAGGAAAAAAAGAGGCATCATGGTGAGGCTGCTTGGTGGTTGACAAAAACCTGGAGATTTGATGGTTGTCCATTGATCCATCACTGTAATAAATGAATTAAAAAAGTTGGTAACTTGGCTCAAACTCACCAATCCCATTCATGTTTACACCCACTCCCTTGTGCTGGAGTTTTACCTAGCATTCAGCTGAAATCTATCAGTAATGCAATTATTCAACAGCTTCCTTACTCTAAATTTGTCATCTCCTTATATTCTTGACCATTTGTTTTTTTTCTAAAGTATTCTGATGGCAACATTTTATTCCTAATATTTCTTTGAATGAAACAGTATGACTAAGTAGAGTGAGAGAAGAGGAAAGCCCAAGAATTATACCTTTCTTTTGATCTGCCCTGAGCAGATCGTCCTACTGTAGTTTCTTCTTTGTCTTGGGAAATTCCCCTTTGGGGGGGATGCTGGGTGTAGACATTTTCAGAAAATGCTGTCAGCACAACTTCTGCAGAGCTGCAGGAGGAAGGGAGGGGACTAGGGGAATGTGGTAGGGGCCCAAGCATTTTTGGTAAAACAGTCAAAGCATAAAGTTGCGGTATCAGCAATGAGATGATTGTCAACTACAGGAAAAATATTTCCATTTCCTACCAAAATTTGCAACATTCAATAACATCGATATGAACATCACTAAAGACCAAATCAGCCCAGTATGCAAGGCTAGTCTGGGGTCATCGACAACAAACTCCGCTCACCTGGACCAGCAAAAGGCCCAGAAGTCCATGGGCAAGATTCTTGAACAGAACATAAGAGGAAGAATTTCCCTATTGAGCAGAAAGGATGGATGGACAAAAATGCTGAGCTGCAGGCTGAGTGTAGTGCTGTGGGGGATGGCTCTCCCACCACAAACCAGTATGGGGAGGTGCAGCAAAGCCTTCTTGTGAAGACTGGCTGTGTTACCTGCCACCCAGCTGCCTTATGTAAGATTCAGCTGAAAACTGACACAGGAGTGTTTTCACAGAGATGTCAACCCCTGAGCTCAAAGGGTGGCTCAATTGCCTCCATGGCGACTTCTCATGTTACTTGAGATGCTACTCTGACTGTGTTACATTTCCAAATGATGTCTGAGCCCCCTTTGCCAAGGTGAAAAAAGTTCTGCAAGGAGGAGGGCAACACAGCAACCAGGGTTAATGTTAGCAATGCCACTTTGTTTATCCTATATGGAGGTTGTTTACAACATTTTATGCTTCTATAACACACATGCTTTCCTATAGGTGCTCTGCATGTGTTGGGCACAAATATGATGCTTTCGCCACAGATTCTGCATTCCATGGATGTGTTATTTACAGCCAGATCTGTGCTCTTCTCCAGCCAGGTCAGATGTGTGAGCCAGTTGCAGACAAGCAAAGCTGCTGTTAATGCACATTGGGGTTGTTCCCTGTGAGGCTGTGCCATGCCAAGGGTGGTGTCCAGGCCTGTGCTGGCAGGCAGAGATGCTCTAGTTGGGCTTGTACCCAGCCACGTTAAGTAACCTTGGGTAAAAAGGAATCTGGTCACATGTGCTATCCTTCCTTTACAGATCCCTCCCAGTTTCAAATCCCCCATGAGCCAGCATGAGAAAATCAAATCCAAGGTGTATTTTGAGAATGGGGAGCCCTTGGAGAGGAGCTGTGTAGGCAGCTGACTGTGACCTGCCTTTGTTCTGCACACATGGAGTGCAGAGAGGTCTGCAAGGAAACACTGCCCAGTGCAGGGTGGTTCAGCCTGCCTGCTGGCTTAGGGGAAATGAAGTGAGGTGATGTGGGGTGAGGTGAGCTGACCTGCTGTAGGAGGACATTTCTGGCCTTGCTGCCATCCTGCTGTGCAGTTACAGGTTCTACCCACCACTATGCTGGGAGGTAAAACCGGCAACTTGTGACCTTGCAGGAATATTTCTTAAAGAGGGCTGTTGCTCTTGCCTTAGAAAAACTTATCATACCATTCCACTGGTTGTTCCAAAAAACATCTGTAAGACAAGGCTATCAGCTATATAAACAGCTGGACTACTTGCAAAATAAAATGTTCTACTTTTTCCTCAACCCAAATATAAGCTTTTCCTGCAAACTCTCCCTGTCTACAAACCATCAGACACTCCTGCATTTTTTCATCAGACCTGCAGCCTGCATTTTTGATCTACAAGATCAGCATCACTGGCATGAACATTCAGAGATAAACTAGGCAGGTGTTTGTTTATGACAATCTCATCTGCAAAATTTCTGGCCCTGTGGCAGAGGAATGATCTCAATCCTCAAATCCTCACTATGTTCTGATTGCAGCATTAAATGTGCTCTTTTTTTCTTTATGCAATGGAGTCTTTTTCAAAGGAATGACTCCATAATAAATAATAAATATATAAATTTAAATATTGCGTGCATGCCTGAAAACCGTAGCACAGAGAACTGAGAGGAAATATTCTGGGTTGGAAAATCTTTTGCTGCACGAGTCAGCTATCCAGATAATGGATCTTTATAAGTATGTAGGACAAATAGCTCTATGAACCATCTGGGACTCACTCAGCAGTGGGAAAAAGACTGTTAGGCTTGCAAGATCAGCACGCAAGAGTGATTGCTGATCATTCACTGCTGCTTTGCAGAGAAAACAAAGGCTTTAGCGTTTAAGCTATTAATAGTTTTTACCTAGTCCAAGTGTTGCGAGATGCATTCATTTCCTGAGACCATAAATTCAAAATTTGTTAGATACTTTACCAGATTGCGGTTTCATAACAGACTTAGTTTTTATTCACTTGTTCCCATGTTTTTCATGTGCCATCCATCATTAAATTCTGTGAAGTGCCTGGCTGAGCCACATCTGGTTGAAAACTAACCAGGTATAAAATCTAGCAAAACTCCTTTCCAGATCATAATTTCCTGACTCGATTCATCCCACAGCTAAAGGAGACACTTAGGGGCACAAGGGGTTGGAATCAGGTTTTTTGTGTCAGAATCCACTAATGCCATTTTATGCTGATTGTGGGAGCTTAATCTAGTTGGGCTGAATGCTTTTCTTCAATTTTGTATTACTGTGGAATGGAAAAATAGTTTAAAAACCCAGTTATTATTTTAATCAATTAACAATGCACTATTTCAGTTTAAATCTAGTTTGCGATTGCTTCTATGAGGAAAAATGCCTATTACTTTCAGAGAAAAAACAAAGATGACAAAGAACAATAAAATAGTTAATGATTTCATAATCAGGCAGGTGAGATTTTGTACATTGCCCCCATAAGGTTGCAATTTTCTATTACATGCTGATCTATTTTATAATGGCTAAGCTAAATGGCTAACTAGATGTCTAAAGGCACCGCTCCTTGCAGAGCCTCTTGTGTCCCATGCTAATTTGGCTCAATCTGAGAAGCAGACCAAAGGCATTAATGCTTGGAAACACTAATAGAACTTGCCTCTGGTAAAGTGGGAGTGGAATTCAACTCCAAATAAAAGGACCTGCTTGTGGGTGTATGTAGGAGTCTGTCTGAGCACTGTGTGTCCAGGCTGCCTTCCCACCTAGCAGGGATGGATGGTTTGGTTGCAGGAAGGAGTTGTCATCTGGAATACATAGGGTGCAGTGACCTCCCAATGGGACCAGTAGCTCTGACAGAGGATCCTAAGGATCTGTGCGCTCTGCCACGTGGAGACTGGGGTTTATATAGCAGAACTAGAAACTTCTGCTCATACATCTAAATTCTTCCACCAGCACAAAGTCAGCCTGGTCCAGCTGGCAGCCCATCAGAAGCAGGTTCAGCTGCTCATACACAGGTATCTAGTGCTATTCAAGGCACTTTCTAGCACCCAGAACACTACATGAGGTTGGCAGATGTGACACAGGACTTCTATGAAACCTCTCTCTACCATTGGGGTAGCAATGTGAGGGTAGGTGAGATTTCACATAGTGCTGAATGCCTGTTTTGAGGCAGAAAAGGCAACACCCAGAACTGGCTTTCCCTCCATTCAAAAGTTGTGATGAGAATACTGTCATGCTAGGCTGGGTTTTGGCATTGCAACTCAAATTCAAGGGCTTCTGGCAATGCTTCTGTGGTGTAAGGTGCCTCTTGATGCCAGCCAGGGCATCACAATCAATTTGTTAGGAAATGGTAATGTTAACGACATGGTAATGATCAGCATATAAATTAGTTACTGTTTTGTCAGGGTTCAAAATACTAGGCCTTTCTAGGCTCTGATTCTGCTGTCCTGCATGCCAGTGTAATGCCTGGACTTAAGCGGGATCATCAGATTGAGCAATGAGGTTCAATGGGAGATATCACCGAATTCATCTCCTAGCAGCCCAGTCCTGGAGCCAAACCACCCTCTTCCTGCAGAGGTCAGCACCCTCCCCAGCAACACACTGTTTTATCTTGAATGGTGATCTTTCCAAAAATATTTCAACAGCTGGAAAAGTTGACCATCTGGCCATGAAAACTGTCCTTCTGGATGCAGTAAAGATGGACCAAAAATAATATGAGTGCTCTGCTATCTTTAATGAGTTTGAGTTGTGCTTTCCAAATGATTGAGTCTGTGACTTGCCATGTTCATTTTAGATTGAGGTGGTTCCCATTAAGGCCTACTTTATGTAAGACACTGAAACATAGAGAAAATCTTACTGTTGTCAAATTTACAAATGCAAATGAACAGCACTAATGCAGTGGTGAAAATTGTGTGCAGTGTGTGCCATGCAGTGTAACCCACTGTGCTCTGCTCTCTCTGAGGCATGACACAAAAACTCAGGTCACCTTTGGCAGGGAATGTAATTAGAAAAGGTTCCCAGTATTGAAAAAAAGGAGAGGGGATAGTTAGAAGAAATACACATTTTGCAGGGAAGGCTAATGATTAGCCCACAAATTATTCAAAGCATGTGTAAGTCAACCATGAACCAAAAAACTAAGATGAAAGCACCAAGGAGAGAAATTGGCTGAGCAGAACTGATCAGCATGTGGGAGTAAAATGTGGTTACAAGCCTAGGAAATGCCTAACAAAGCAAAGGCCAACACTATAGAAATTTAGTTAGCACAGTCTTTTGATGCTTTCTGCCCTTTGCAAAATGCCTTAAAGACCAATAACTTCACCTTAAAGAGAAATGTTTTTTCAGACGCTCTCTTCATGGAGTTGAAGCAGAAGGAAAGGGAAAGCTTGATACTGGTGCACAACACAGGAGTAAGGAGAGTAACCAGGAGGTTGTGGGCAGGGATACTTAGTGTAGGAACAAGATTCCCGAGCATCACCTACCCTCTCAGCAGTAAGGCCACAAGGGAGCACTTGCGCTGCAGCCTCATGTGGCAGCAGAGGAATTTGAAAATTCATAACCACTCCACAAAGCTCCAAAGGAGCAGAACTGGTTGTGTTGAAAGCAACCCCAGTTACTGTGAGCCACAGTGACAAAGGCCATTTATTTGAGTGTATCATGACTTACATGACATGGGAGCTCCAGCCAAGATCAGGGGACTGGGCTGCCACAGTGTCAACCACAGCGTGAGCTCTATCTTGTCTTTCTTCATTGTCTTTTAATTGCAGGTGGTTTCTTTGGGCAGTAGCAGAATTAACAATGATTCCAACACTGCACTTAAATCCTGAGTAATTCACTTCTCCTGTTTTTTTACTTCTCATTCAACACACAAATATTCCTTTTCTCCAATATTAGGGACTTTAGAATCCAGAGCCATTTTTTCCCATGAAATTTTTTTACATATTTCTTTGGCTTTTTTTTCCCTTGTGCTAGCCCTGGTCTGTAGAAGACATGCATGAACAGTTTGCTCAACAGAGTCCAGACAGATTATTTTATTCTGGAGAAAATAGGGTAAGCTCAGAATAGAGAAAATGACCTTCTTAACAAATGCTCTAGGAACTCGACTGATTTTGGATGAGTTTATATGCACAATTTTCCCAACTGCTCCAGTTTGATGGCTGCATACTGACCTCTGCTTTGCGCTTGTTCCTGTAGTGTTTAAGCTAATGGGTAATTCTATACATTACCCAGGATGCTGTGAACCCTGATTTCTGAATTCTCTCATGATAGTAGGACACCGTCACCATCAGATTTACTGAGCCATAAAGAATAGGGAGACAGGTGTCAGCCCAGGTACTCTCTGATGGAAAACACTGCTGGAGCAATGCTGGGGAACACAAAGACATGGCTGTGGTGCTTTGTTTTAGTACAGCCTGGCAGACACTCAGTCTTGATCATGCCCACCTGGACCTTCATAAAAGCCCTGATTTGGTTCTCATATTTTTTTGCATTTGAAATTCCTACATTTCATTTGGAGTTGGAAGTAAGATGCAAGCCAAGACCAATGGCATCTGACCAGTCAAGGAAAGGTCAGAGCCACTGAAACACAGGCAGGACAGCCTGAAGTGCCTCCCTCAGGCTGTGCTTCCTCACAATCTGGTGGGGGGAAGAGGCTTATCCTGCCACCAGGATGTCTTGTCCTGTCACCAGCACCCATAAGCTCAGCAGTAAAGCTGAGGTGCTCTTGGTAAGAATTGAATTGTGCTTAGTTGGGAATGAGTGTTTCTCTGGTGGAGCATGAAATGAGAGGGATTTTTATCTGATATTACCTTGGACTGATACAGTTCATCTCCAGAACTGTATCAATGCTTCTTGCTACTACTCACTATTTGTGCAGTGTGAGGAGCTGCATAGTAACTCTGTGCTTTCCCTCCTGTGACTCGGTAACAAACATTTACTGGAAGAGAATAACAAATGGTGAATCATTTCATTTCAGGCATGAATTCTTAGATGTATGATCATTCATGCTAAAATTAGTAATGCTCACAAAGGCAAAGCAAATGTGCAGGGATTGTCCAAATATTTTCCAATAAGAAACATAATGAATAGGAATAGCTAAACTTTGCACTTTTATTGGTTAAAAATTTATATCAGATATTATTTTTTATGTTATGCAAGATTATTACCCTAAAATTATTTATGTACTATGTGATATATATTTCCCTCCTTCTTTCAAAAACAATTTATGGTTTGTAGAGGAACAGAGGTACTATTCCAGGTATTAACATGTGGGGCTCAGCCTACATGTGCTTTTGATTTGGAATTCATAAATAGCATTTATTGCATCTAGGTTAGCAAAATTACATTGTTTTGAAATCATCAGCACATTGTATCAGGCAGGACAGTCTGGTAGATCCTGGGGGCAATTCTTTGCTGCAGGCTGGCTCTGTTATACACAGTCTCATTATTTTCAGCAGAGTGGCAGCTAAAGAATACCATGCAGCACATCCCAAGACCACTTGAGGGTCATCACAACACTAAAGTGGTTAAATATTCATTTATAGCCTCCTTAGAATGTAAGTATTCCCAGACCAGACGTATAACATTTTCAGCAGGATACTGTATTCCTCTCCACAGATTATTGTCTTTGCTTTTAAATACCTTAGCCTGCATTTTCAGACAGGATCAAATGATCCTGTAAAACTGTAAGGATGCAAATACACTTACATACAGCTCTTTGAACACCCACAGAAACACACATTCACACATTTTTACTTGTGTAAGTGGGATGATATTTGCAAATAAGATCCTAGTCAGCGCTGAGTGGGTCTGCTCTGTCCTTGTTGCAGAGGGACACAAGGCAGGTGTTGCTGCTGTGTCAGGTACCTCAGCCAATGGCCTGAAGATACCAGGAGTTTAGTCTTCAAATTGCATAAAAATCACTTACACATAGAGTGCTATGAATCTGGATCCTTGCAGAACAACCACTTAGGCTGAACACCTTTGTAGGCTGCTGTGTAGAGTTGATAGGAGACCTAGCTGTGGCTTTTATTAATCAGGAATTTTCCTTCTAGATGTTTGACCCCTATGGAATACAGCACGTTCATTCAGAGGGTATACAATTACTGGGGGAAATTCCTCGGCACCCACTGCCATTTAAAGATAAAAAGGCTGTCCTGGATTTGGAAATGTATATGTGTGTAGATCATCCTGCTGGAGCACCAAGGAACCAAAGCTGCAGCATGTGCAACCTAATTCCTCTTGGCAATGGACCTGACATATTTTTGTCGCTTGAGAAGACCATACATTCAGATAGGATATTTTAAGAGTCAGTCTTTCCTAAGAACTGTGCTGACATTAACCTCTTGCCTACAGACAACTCACGCAATCTTGTAGCTGAATTTGGCTTGCTCACTGACATACTTGTCTCTATATTAACAATAGGAACCTGCCTGCATTAAAATAGGCCTGCTTCTGTGTCACAGCCCATTTAATTGAAGTGATTTACAAAAGATACCTTACCAAGGAAGATCTGGTCAGTGTATATGAGAGAGAGGCAGACCTCTGCTTCAGCTGAACTTTTCAACCTCTGCTATGATCTGATAGAGCTATCTCTTCCTTAGAGCATGCCTATCACTTTAAATCCCAAATTTCACAGATGAAATCCAGCAGTTCTTTGGCCTAAAGTTCTAGGCGTAAGTTATGAAGACTTTGCAAACTCTTGTGCAGCTTGACCACAACCCTTCACTTGTGCAGTAGCTCTTCACCCCTTGGGCAAGAGATGGCAGAGTTCCCAGGTCATGTAGAGCTGAAGAGATATCCTGACACCCCATAGGTTCAACTCTGCACCAAGTTCCTCTGCAGAGGAAACACTGCTGGCCTAGGGCAAATGGAATTGGGACACTAAAATCTGTGGCCATATGGGAGAAAAGGATGGTAAAAGTAATAATGCAAAAACTGTGGTTACTTGGGCTAAAGGTATGTTTTATCTGACACTTATGGTACCTTTTCTCTGAATTAGACACTATGTAAAGGATAGGATTACAGCCTAGATAAAACTGAAACATCCCAACTTGCATGTCAAGCCTGCAAAAAGGAGTCTCTTTGAGTGCCTCCTTCACCATGATGCCTCACTTGGGGAAAAATATCAAGGCCATATTCTTGTGGCAAACTGTCTTCTGGTCTTCTTGCATGGTCTCTCTAAATTACCATTTCACTTAGTCTCTTCATCTGTCCATTTTATATTTTTTTGGCTGGATACAGTGAAGAGTAGAGGCAGACAGAAAATAAATTGTAAAGACTGAATGAGACACCTCCTCTTCTGGTGCCCAGTTTCCTCAGATAACTGCTGAATCATTTGCTCAGGATTTTTTCAAAGTAACATAGGCTATTCAAAATAAATTAGACCTCATAAGCCTTTTTGCCCTTTTTATCTCTGCAAAGCTTTCACATGTTAGTCATTTGATTTTTCTACTTTCAGTTGCAATGTAATTTATAATCATGAGGAATATACAAATGAGTTCACAGTGGTCAGCAGGTTAATTAAAGGCTATTAAGAGCTGCACTTCACTTTACTGTACTACTGTGTATTAAGAACTTCCTGCTAAGAGGCAGAGCACACATCTCCTGTGTCATCTAGGGTAGAATAGTGAGCTTAAACTCAGAAAAATCCATCTATGGTAGAGTGTACACTCACAATGGTATTTTTATGGCAGGGATGCCTACAACTTTTCATGAAAGCTTTTCTTCCAAATTGCCTCTCCACCTGGAAAAGTTGCTTGGGAGATAAATTTCCCATAGTTTGGGATTTTTTAAATTTACTTTTGAATCTGGAAAATATTCAGGCATTTCTTCTTGTTCCCCAAGAAGAATTGTAACATATCTTATTTTTGAGTTTAATTTTGAGCACAGAGCAACTGCCACAGGATGCTTATGTTAAAAGTATTTAGATGAAGTCGAAGAAGGTGGTTCATCAAGGTCACAACAAACTCAAGACTAGCTGAAGCTACTGGTGACAGAAAGTGATGACAGGGGAGGCTGTAATCCTCTCCTCTCCCATTGCTGGCATGATTCCTTTCATAGCTGTAGCTGGTCACTACTGGAGTCAGCATTGCAGTCGTGGGGAGCATTTTTTTTTTTTCTTTTTGTGCTGGCATGCTTTCCCAAGGGTTTTAGTCAGTGTGAAGGCAGAGCAAAAAGGAGGTGGGAAGAAAAACTGGAGTGATGAGAAGAAAATGCTTCCAAGAAAAGCTCTGTGTTTCTGCATAGGCAGAACTGGTGCTTGTGACTTGCAGACAGGAGGCCGGACAAACAAGCTGTCATCACAGAATCACACATAAAGAAGTCTGTGGCTCTTATTCCCTTGCAGATTTTTGAGGTTTTCCACAATACGCTTTTTGCTAGATTTCTAATAACTACCAAGGAGGAGTGAGAATTATATGACAGAGGAAATTACACTAGATGAAGAAAACACATCTGAATTAGAGGCCTTTTGATTAAATCTGGGGTGCATTCAATATGTTTTTGTTTTTTTTTTAAATTATCTGGTCATGAGAACTCAGCCTGTTTCAAACCATCAAATATGAGTTTTTATAATTTTATATCAAAACAATGAATGTTTCTTCATCAACACACAAAAATCACTAATTGATTAGTTGCTTTACAGAAACTGAAAATGTGTTTTGATAAAAGATGGCTTCATCTTACATTTTTCTTAAAACATTGAATACCTTAATGTGAGCCTGCTGATATTTTAGTCTTTTCCTTCCTATAGTAAAAAGGATTGATATATAATTTATCTTTGCTTTTCACTCCTGGTTCCTAGAGCCTCCTTCCTAGGTGGGTTGAAGTGCATGAAGTTTGGCCCAGCATCACTTCAAACCTTTCCTGAAGTGACCTGTTCTGCAGAGTGTTCTGAGCTCAACTTCATAACCAACTTTGTTTCTTCTTTTCCATTTATTATATTACTTAGGTCTGACCAATGTTGTTTATGTTTACATTTTCACAGGGATTAGTGCACAAAACACAATGCCCCTAATGCATTGTAAGTCTGTAAGCTGTGTTTTTCCTTCTACCTCTATGTTGAAAGCATATAAACAAGCACACACGCATGCATATACAAGGCCAAAATAATATAATCTTTAGTAATGGTTGTAAGTGAAGCAAATTTCTCAAAGCTGGCCACTGTGGGACTTTTTTTTTCTAATCAAATATTAAACAGCTTAATTTTGAAGAAGAGGGATCACATTTCAAACTTTGCTTCTAGAACTGACTCAATAAAATTTTTATAAGCTGTAGGTTTTTGAAGAGCACAGACTCTGAAGATGGGTGTGTGAATAGCATTTGTGTTTTTGCTGGGTCTGTTTTTTCTGCCAGTGCAAAAAGTGCCAAAGCATTCACTTTCTATTTTGCTTTTATCTGCATTTTGTGCTCATTATCAAAATACACCTTGGAGTTTTCCCAAATTTCTTTAAAGCCCCACCCCTTGGGTGTACCCGTAAAGCCCTCCTCACTCTCTAATTTAGCTGTTTTGTTGGTGTTCAGCTTGAAATGCAAGTAAATAAATTCTGAGCACTGCTCAGAATTTTGGCATTGGAAAAGACCCCTAGGGCAAACAGACACTGGAAATCTCCCAGCTCCAGCAAGCTGGGGGTGCCCTGGGAAGAGAGGCCAGCAGCTTTGTTGGTGGCAGTGTCAATCGATGGCCTGCGAGGACGGCAGTAAGGGTGTCACAAGAGCAGTTTGTGCCTTTTGGTGCTCAGCTCCCAGGGCTCACCACAGCGTGCTGAGGTGCAGAGCCCCACATGGCACAAGTAGGGTGGTCCCTGCAAGGCTCCCCTCTGTCCAGTGGACATTCCCACTGCCAGGGAAAAGTGTCTTCATAGCCCTTAATGATGAGTTGTGCAGCCAGGGTCACACATAGGCACACTTCAGAGCCCCAGACCTTGGCATCACAGAGAGCCCGGGGACCTCACCCCTGCGTTTTCACTGCCTTGGAGAGACTGTGGATAATTGGCAAAGTTCCCCTGGATCAGAAAGTCTTAATAATTGTCTGTTGAACGTAAGGAGTGTCTCAGAAAAACTTGAAATTATATCAAATGGAAGTATTCCTTCTGAAAAAACACACACATACGTATCTGCCTTTTAAACCTTCTTATGAATTTTTTATATATTTAATAACTTGGAGATGGTTTATTAATGTGCAAGACTTAAAAAAAAAATCATTATGGATAATTCCTGGTTAGTTCTGAATGGAATAATTTATTTTATTTTCTTTATTAAATGTTTCATGCATATTATAGCTGAACATTTTAAAGAAAAAATGGAAATAAGCCATTCTTATTTCGTTAGTCAAATTTACATAGAATTTACATGTTGTCTCTATGTATTGGAAAACACTATGCTATGTAAAGCAGGTTGTTTTATTCCATGAAAAACAGCAGCTGATTATAATAATTTTTAAATAACTGAAGTCAGCAGTAAATTATTCAGATATTTAGACTTAATTATTATGTTATAATAGAATATTGAATTATGCAATAGTAAATCTGATATGAATAAATAATATAGAAATAACAATACAAAGTCTTACATTTGGCTAGAATTTGAGACAACAACATAGAAGTAGTTTGAGCTTAATTTTCTTCTTTAAATATATTTTTTCATTTAAAACCCAAATGCTTTCATGGAATATCTTTCAAGATTGGTATGATTTCGTGAATAAAACAATAAACAGTGTTTTTGTCAAAAGGGCTTTTTCCCAGAGACCAGAAATATTGGCAGAACCGGTCAGTCAGGTTTCTCCAGAGGTGCCCAGGAGGGCTGGAGCACCAGCAGGCTCGGCTGGTGGTCCTGGCCAGTGGAAGCTGCCAAGAAGCAGTCCCATCACTCATCATGCTCCGTTACAATCCACACATGTCTCATGGTGTACAGAAATGCCCCCTGAGGCAGAACCTTCATTTGTAAAGATGGTTACAGGCAATGGTGGACAGTCTGGAAGCTGTCAGAATATCATAAATCTGGGGAAAGGAGTAGAAGGGTGAACAGATATTTGTGGGTTTCAGCAACAACAAAAGTGAGACATACTATGGGGATATTAAAATCTGACGTGGGTCAGTCACCCCCCTCTGCCAGAGACAGGCAAAACTGAGTCATTTACCAGTGTGTGCATTAAAGTCAAGGAATTTATTTCAGATGGGCACTTTTCCACCTGTGCAGAGTGCCTGGTGCTGACACTGCACCATCACACACGATGGTACCCAGAGACCCCTTGAGGGCTTGCATTGTCCAGGCAGATGCACACCATGGCCCTGCTTAACATGCACCCTTCAGTGCCCATCTTCAGACAATGTGCAGAGAGTGCAGTAGTCATACCCCAGGAGGTCAGATTTATAAGATCCATGCTCCCTAGCTGCAATACTGCTGCTGCAACTGCCATGCTTTAGCTCCTCACTGTTGAAAGCCCTAACGTTTGCCAGACTTTAGATGGCTTCCATGGCAAACACTGACAGTATGCTTTGGCTCTGGCCCTGCTGGCACACTCAAAGTCCTCCTTCCAGAACCCTAGAGATGGCAGGCACAAGCTGGAGACAGCCACAGGTTATTCTCAATACAAGGATCGGATCAGTCTGAGTTCTGGCAATGCAAGGTGGACTGAGCGCCTCCTCCTCCCATCTATGGCCTTGCATGAACTGCAGCTCAGCAAAGACAAACCCCAGGAACATGATTGACAGGGTGCACTGATACTTACAGATGCACACTTCCTCTCAGTATGAACAGCTTTGAAAGTGTTTTTGCTAGCTGTGAGAACACAGGCACTGAGCACACTGGGTTATAGAATGCTGCTGAGCAGCACAGAATCAGCACAGGATTTATTTCACATTTCTGTCTCCAGCACACCTACACTGTACATTGTTAATACTCTTTTCCACAGACATTTGTGCTTATCAGTAGCTAAAAGTTCGCCCTAATTTCTATCATTCTAAAATTATTAGTTTTCATTAGTAATTCAATTCACTGGGAAAAAAAAACAAAAAACTATATTGTCCTTATCTCTTATTTCTTGAAATTACAGGACCATAGAGATAATATTCTGGACTTGTTATATTTCTAACTTGGTAGACACTGAGAAAGTAAAGACTATAGGACTCATTTCTATGGCAGAACTTTTTCTAATTCCGAAGAACTCTGATATAACAGCCTGGAAATGTCATGTCTCTTACATGCCCAGAAAGACGGACATTTAATCTTAGGTCACCATTCATTTACTCTGCAGCATCCATGGTATAAAAGTGGTGTCAGAGAAGATGCAATAAATGGTCCTCACCTTGATGAGCTGTGCAATGTCTGCCCATCACAAGTGGAAAGCCTGTTCTCAGGCCTATATGAGATGCTGTTTGGACAGCTCTCCTCCTGGTCATCCTCCCAGACATCTCTCCCAGAAGTGCCAACCCAGCAGTGAGGAGCAGGGCAGCAGCATCTGCAGCTCTCCTGACTCCCCTGGCTCTTACCTCCCAACATCACTGAGAGAAAGGGGAAGCAGAGACAGCTACTTTAATTGGACACTAAGAAATAAAGCTATTTTGAAAGCATTGATAGCTAATAGCGATAGGAGAGGAGCATCTGTTTAGCAGACAGAATATCAGCAGTCTTATGGACATTTGTAGCTAGGCTATAATTTTCTTTTCTATTGCAGTCAATGGTGAAGGAAAATACAAAACACAAATATTCTTCTGCAAGTGATGTACTCAATTCTCATTGTAATGAGAAGAATAATGTGCAACATGTGGCCATTCAGGACTGCAGGGGTTTAATTCACCCCAATGATTAACTGGTTCTCTTTTATACCTAGGCTGCTCTTTGCTGCAGTCATCCAGCATGTAAAATTTTTAAGGTCTGCTTAGATATGGTCTCTTTTTGCTACAATCAAAAGAGGAAGGATGCTTTCTGACACTTTGCCAAGCAAAAGACTTTTCAGAGACTTTAATCTGCAGCACTAGAAATGCCAGACCTCACCATTTCCCTCCCAGCTGCATTAACTGTCTATTTCTTCTCAATTAGGGAGAAGGAATCAGTTGGCATTGTCTATTCTCTGTGCAATGGACTGAAAAATATCACATTATTTATTCTGTACAAGCTGAATGAGGCTGGAAAGATTCATTTCTTCTCAGTCTGCTTTGACAATGTAATTTGTTATATGGCATTTAATTCTACAATCTAAAATTAAGCTAGGAAAATGCAGGGTATCAGAAACTGTCTGCAGGAGAATCAGAGCCCGAGGAGGACTCGGTGCCCTGGAGCCCCCGGGCTCTGTGCACAGCTCCAGTGCATGGGTGAACCAGCAAGCCGGGCACAACGGGGCGTGAGCCGCGGCCCTTATTGTGTGAGGGGACATGCCTTACTCCTATAGGATTATTTTATGGGCCTTTCTGCGGTTGTTGCCCCTTGTAGCACCAGGTAGCAGAGATTTGAGTGGTGCAGGCACTTCATACTAAGCGTGCGCTGGATTCAGTGACAGCCTGTACCTCCATTAGTTCAAACTCATCCATCAATGGGTGAAGCAATACACAAAAGGTCAGGAGACCTGGCTAATGTTTTGGGCCTTACCCTCAGGCAGGCTCATTTTCACACTTGTCAGCTTGTCTCTATCTTCTGCATCAACTGTAATAGGTATGGGGAAGGATTAGTGTTTGGAAAGGTGTGTATAACACCTGGAACACTCTTCTCCTCTCTGCAATCTGTTCTGCAAATGTTCATCCTTCCACCATGAAAAATCAAAGCAGTGCTTTATATATTTTAGGTGCAGCAGAGGAGAAAACTTGGTAATTTTTTTTTTCTCTGACTTTACTTGCTCAATCTATATATATGGTACAGAA
The DNA here is from genome assembly GCA_032173965.1 of Sitta carolinensis. Lineage (NCBI taxonomy): Eukaryota > Metazoa > Chordata > Aves > Passeriformes > Sittidae > Sitta > Sitta carolinensis. The sequence goes on along the minus strand of JAVUNC010000005.1, from coordinate 33,512,204 downwards.
TTGATCCAGAAAAGTCAAGTTCATGACAGGGAACTGCCCTTTACATAGCCTTACTTTAATAATTTCCTAAGTCTTTCATGTTTTACTGGAATGTATTCTACAAAACAGTTTAATGTGCTGTTCTCTCTCTATACTTGGATTTCCTGTTTGCTAATGCAGTTGGAGTTAATCCATGTTAAATGTTTTGGGCCAAATTTTGTGTGAATTTGTATGCAAAACACAAGTCACTTTCAAATGGTATAGGATACACTTCAATGTCTATCTTAAAATTTGCTCTATTTAGGCAATATTGCTAGGTGTACTCAAAGATATTGACTGTAGTTGTTATGATCAGACACTGCTCAAGTAAGCACTGAACTCTGCATACTGCTTTTCCATTTCCTTTGGGTTATTTTCCATACAAAAATATCTTTTTACTGAAATGAAGAACCTGTGCAGGATGCTTGTACAACACTTGGACAACCCTGAAGGTCCCAATCAACTCACCTCTGTATAAAACATTGCTGACACATGTTCATCTGACTTTGCACTTCTTACAGAATTGCTTCCTACCTTTCCAGACCATTTCTCCCATTTGTCATGCTCATATTAAAGGCCAAGGCTTGCCTTCAAATTGCTTGCAGGTCCTCCTGGCTTTTCACTAGCTACCAACTTGTAACCTTCACCTTTTTACGGCCTCTCAAACACTGTAGAAAATACTGATGTGCCCTGGACCATGGACAGACCTCTGGGCTCTCATGTGATCTCCTTTTCTGGTTTGACTTGAAACCTTTGCCAATCATTTCTTGAGAGCAGATTTTCAGAAATTCGAGCAGCAACCTTCCAGTTTCTCCAAGAACACGTTACTATAGTCTGCTTTTAAAAATACCAGAGGAAATACAGGGTCAAACCCCTACTTCATGCTATCAGACATCTTTTGCTTTTATCCTTTTCATCAGGCTTTTGATACTGTCTGGGAAAAATACAGTCACTTGGGTTATTTAATTCTTGAAAAATGTAAATTCATTGTGGCTTCTTCATGCTTATAGATACTTTCTTTCTTCTTTTGCTCTAGAAGGTAAATATAGGCAATTAGATCTACAGTTTGTGCAGATTTTCTTTTCTATTTAAGTGTACAGAATAATTTTTCTGCTTTCCAGTTTCAGTAACCAATTCTGCTCATCACAGCTTTTCAATGATGATGCTTATTCCTCTGAGACCACCCTGCACTTTACCATGTCAGGTTTGAGAGAAAGTGGTGTGAAAAATTCCTGCCTCCTACCACCACTGCACCTAATGACTTACTTATCTCTGTCCATCCTGTCTCTTCATCATCACTTTTCCTAGTCCTGAAACTACCACTTGCCCCTGATCCCCACCTGTGTAAGCAAAATTGTAGTGTGATTTTGCCAGTTAAAATATAACACCCTCCATCTTCGTCTTTGAAGGATTATTTCAACCCTAGACACACCATCGGTCCAGTTTGTAGATCATAGCTAAGAGAGGGCTGTACAGGAGGCAGAAGTGAGGATGAGTATGCAAGAGATTCTGCCACTGGGTGTCTTCAAAGCTGTACTAAGGTGCTGTGGAAATCCAGCCTCCTGCAAGCACTCTGAGGGCCAGGAGGTGAACAGTGTCAGGACAACACAATCTCAAAGAAGCTAAGTACACTGATCTTTTTAAATCCAAAATCTGATGGTTGTATTTGTCCTCAAATCATGATTAGTGAAGATTGGTGGATATTTTCATTATTTGCCTCATTCTTGGTCCCTTCTGCTGCAGACTATCTGCTTGTTGGGTGATGAAACAGATTTTCTCCTAACTGCCCTCTTGCTACCAAACAGTTTACAAACTGTTTTGTTATTAACTTCTATTTCCCTTGCAAGCTGAATTCTGGGACTTGATGTTTCTTGTTGTTCCTTGTCTCAATCCTTCTTAACTTTACTGAGTTTCTTCTTTCTGTGCAATTTCCCTGCCAAATACCTCCAGGGAAGCTCTGAAGGGGACCCAGGAAAAATAGTGGACAAAACGCTTTAAGTAATAATTCAACAGATTAGGGTCAGAGTGTTGTCCTGGCTCCCCTGGATAAATGAACTTGGTGTACCCCTCTGCTGACCTGCTGAAGGACTGCAAAGGAGTCCAAACTTACCAGTGAATCTATCAAGTTTGTAACCCTACCTGTAATTAGAGATAAAAGCATTTTTAGTAGGAACAATGGGTTGCCTTTTAGATGAAAAATAGGATTTGGTGCTGGGAGGGAGGCATGTCAAGGGGAGAAAGGAGATGTCGCTTCCTCCAATCCTGGTCCCCTGACCAGAAGAGCACCCAAATATCTAGCAAAGGTTAGTGCCTGGGAGGACAAAAGCTGGGACACCATAGCTTGTCTGTGAGGCCATTAAAAAACAACTGTGTGGGAAAAGATAAACCTGTAATGCTGCCAAGTTAAGTGAGACCTGTTGCATGATGAATTCCATGACCATTTATTTATAAACTATTTTAAATCTGCCTGTGACATGACAGCTTTTCTCTCTTTTTTGGTGTAGTGAGCCATTACTGATGAGAATATGAAAAAACAGCTTTTCTCTTTCTTACTCTTTCTCTCTTTCTAGGACTGATGAAAATGTACTGAAGGTTTTGTGACATAAAAGCATTGTGCTAGTCCCTCCTTGGTGCAAACTGTTGTGGTGTGAGCTGGTGTCAAGTGTGCTGCCTCAGTTTCCAGCAGCAGTCAGCTCTGCACTCTGCAGTGTGCAGGGATGGCACACCTCCTGCAGGGAGACAGGAGTGAGTGTGGCCCTCAGGGAGCAGCACAGATGGCAGGGAGCCAGTAACCCTGGCAGATACAGACTGCTTCCAGCAACTGTGCTGGAGTGTCTCTATGTAAGAGACCCAACAGAGTGAGCTCTGGCCTGGCTTTTTTATTGAGAACCACATTGAGTACCCCACTGCACTGTGCTGCACCTGGGCTGATAACTCTCCCCAAGACGGATATGCAGAAGACAGCAATAACTAGTTTGGAACACACAGAGCCAAGACAGAGTGACAATGAATTTGATCTCTCCTCCAGACCTCAGCTGACTCCATGCAAAATCAGTTTGCAGAGCACAGTGGAATTATTGTGCAGAGTTACGTCCGCTGGTGCTGTGAAGAGCTGCTTTAAGACAGCTGAATGTATTAATCTGGGCTAACATGCTTCCAGATAAGTCAAATACCAAATTGATCAGGCAAAAATCCACACTGCTGGGTCTATATCCAGTATATGTAGCTCATCCGTAGTAGATTGTCGTCTGATTTCTGAGAAATATGAATTAACTGGACCTTGAAACAGCCAAAAACCCCAGCAAAAGAAAATATCCCCTAAGGTATTTTGTCTTGTGAAACGCACACATATAAGTTTGCTCATTTTAGCTGCATTTTTCTTGCCAGGTAACTCTTGCTCCTTTAGTCAGAAATCAATTTTAAAAAGGGGATGAATAATGCATATTTTACATTAATGGAATATATTCTATTGAGAATATAAAAATATCTTGCAAACACTAAAGGATAAATCTTTCCAATAGACCTCAGAAGGAGACAATTATAAAATCATAGGCATTTTATAGATGGCAAACCAGAGGGACCAGTTTTGTTCTAGGACTCACAGGACAATCTGCACAAAGCTGAAAATGCACACAAGGCTCCTCAAATTTCTAGTATTTTCTGCCTTGCTTTAGGCAAGGCTACTTCTATCACACTACTTCTCTGACATATTTACATTGCCATATATTACTTGGTTTTCACAGATGATAAAGTGCTAATTCTCATTTAAACAAATGAATTTTCCTATAAATCAGGAAGCAGGCAGCATTTCCTCCAGCTGTCATTCAGCAATTACACCATTTGGAAATGGTACCCAGTGATTTGTGATAGTGTAATCCCTTTGGAGTATGAAAGTAGCTCCAGAGTCAGGCTTGATTAGAAATGCCCATCTGACTGCCAGGGACACATTTCACACAGGCTTATGCTGGATTGCTGCTATAGCAAACAGTCAAACATACAAATGACCCAATCTGCATTTGCAAAACTAAACTGTGTAGCTTTAAACCCATTTTCTGCCCTCAAGAGTGCTTTGTCAAGTACATAACCAGAAAAACAGTTCCTCATATGCCCTCAGAACAGTGAGTGATATTAATCCACAGAGCTTGTCTGTATTTGCAGACTGTCAGCTCTAAACTCAGGGCATTATTGTACCAGGAGCACACCTCAAACATTTTGAAACTTACAGACATGAAATGTTTTGCATGCTCACAACATAAACTCATTCAGATGACAAAAGTAGTACTTAAAACCTGTGCCAGAGCACCTCGAAGTCTCTCCACTGACTTTCAATCAGGCTTTGAACTACAGGGCTATTTTTCTATCCTTATTTAACATGAGACAAAGCCCAACCAGACCAAGGAAGTGAAAACAAAAGAATCTCCCTGTGTTATCACTCAAAATCTTATTTGTTATATAGCCATTTTCTTCTTAGAGGGAGAAACCTGAGAGTTATTTTTAAGACTGAAATCAAAATTGTTGCACATGTGAGCAGCTGAGAAATGAAGCAGATTCCGAGTCAATTAGCCTGGGGACATTGAACCTTGATGAGTGTGATTTCTCTCCTAAGTTGAACTCTGCTTTCCCAGGTGCTCTCCAGCAGAAAATAACACCAGGTGCCTTCCAAAAATCTGTGTGCAGCTGATGTAAAACCCTCTGGCCAGACACTGAAGAACGCAGCTTGCTGAAAATAAACCGATTATAAGCTGCTGCTCTATCCTGGCAAGCAGATATACTAGATACTCCTCTGCAGAGCTATAAAATTGATTGGCTTGGACACACATCTTAGTGTTTGGAAAGCTGGAGCAAGAGGACAGTAAACTCCACCAAAATCTCACTGAAAGAACATGAGAGAGAATGGGTACAGAAATATGAATAAAAAAAGATGCAATTTAGAAATATGTGTTTATTCATTTTGCTTCTGCAGACATTACCTTTCTACCTCCATTAGAGGGACCAGTGTGATTGTGGAGCACAGCAGAAAAGAATGCTGGATGTCTGGGTCACATGTGAAGTGTGGTTCTGTGCTGTCCAGAGTGATGCTGAGCCAAGGAGCCTCAGTAGACTGTGCCAGTACCAAAGTTCATCTTGATGCCCAATGTGAGTCCTTCTGCACTGGAAAGAAGCTGATTTCAAATAACTCTGCAGCAGTGCACAGATACCCATAGGCCCTTTGGCTGTGGCACAGCTGTTTCTGCCTGTGCTCTTGGATGACCAGGAAGGGCTGTGATCCCAGAGTCTCAATAGCTATTTTGTAGTGACAAGAAATGCCTTTTAAAAGCAATGCAGCTCTGCAGGTCTTATAGCAAACTCATTGGAACAAAAAAAAAAAAAAAAAAGAAGGATTTTGTTCCATGTCATAAGATAAGAAGTGCAATACATTACTAATACTAATAATGTCTGGATCACATTGAATTATTACCTTATCCCCGTCTCTAATTTCCATTTCAAGATTTCATTTATTTTTCACTTTGCTAAGTCTACAAAATTAATATGGTATCAGACACATCCATTAGAAAACAAATTCTGACTTTGAGGAGAAGTGTGACAGGACTTTTGGGAAGGATAGGTTGAATCTCCTTAACCTTGGTCTACAGGTACGTGGGTACCCTGTCAACTTTACTTTCAGCAGCATTTTATGCCTGATGAGCATCACTCTTGGAAATTGCCCCAGCTATCACACTGCCTACTCACACTCACTCATTTAGAGTAATTTATTTGGAGAGCTGACTTCTACTTCTGAGTTGGCAGGTATTTCAAAGGGCTCCTTTGATACTGTCCTCCCTCTTAAAAACTCTGTTATTCTTGTTTAATCATTCTTGGAGGTAGGAGGCAGAGGCAGGTTTTGCCCCTTAAAGGGTGTGTTGCATGTCTGATAGAGCAACACAAGAGCCCTGGATTGAGTTATTCCAGGGCAAATCAGGTTAATCAAAAAAGAAATTGTGGAGGTGAAAGAGGTATTTTTAATCCATTAGGATGCTAGTTATGATTACTCTATGAAACAAGTAATCTCTTCTGACAGAGCTTCAAAAAATGTGCCGGGCAGACCAGACCTTAGTCTTGGTAAAGCTGCAAATCCTCACATGCAAATTAACTTTGTTTCTCTTTTGATGAAGATATCTTCATCTCAAATCCCTTTTCAGAGGTGAAATTATTCACAGCCTTGTTTACCAAGTTCCTTACCTGAAACAAGTAACAGCTTTGCCAAGAGCGTTCTCCCTCTTGTCTCCACATCAGGAGGACTTGTTCTTTCCCTGCTGAGCCACAGCGAGATTTCCAGGGGCTTTTCATGGATGGTGGGACTGGTCCCACCCCAAGGGCATTTCTGTTGGAAATGTTATTGTGTACAACATGAAAGTCATTCATCTTTGAGGAATCCAGCCCAACCCAGCTTCTTCTAGGGCTGCTATTTAGTGATGAACAAAAGTGAAACTCAGATTTCTCTGTCCCACAGTGAGCAGTTTAGGACCACATACTGCTTCCAGTCCTGCTGAGGCTTGAAACTTGGAGCTGACTGCATCATTTGCACACGTCCCATAACAGATAAACATCTTCCTGATACTGCATAGCAGAGGCACTACATCAGGGGGGCCTAGAAACCTCTCAGACTGAAAAAGGGAGAGTGTATTTATTCAGATTTCATGAATAGAAAGTGTCAGCCCTTTTGCCCATTCCACCTACAAACTCATCTTAACTTGCATCTGCCACTGGATGGACAGGTATTGCAGCTGCAGGACTGATCTCTCACATTGCCCCTTGCAAACAAGAGATACTATTCTGCTTATTTTCTACTGCTAAAACTTACAGCCCACTTAAAGAGATCACCTTCTGAGAACCCTTACACTTGGACTGAAATGAGCACAGATGAAATAAAGAAAGGAATTTTGCTCATATGACAAGTAATTTTTTGTTCTGGCTTGCTTTTTTATGTATCTACTTATTCCTGCTTTACATTTTCATTCCCTTTCTTTCCTTTTCCACGTGTTCTCACTCTTCCTTACCAGTTTGGTAGCAGTCCCTTAGATTTTCAGGTTAAATTTAATTCCTTAAAAGCAAACACAAGTAACCATGGATTTCTCCTGGTCTTGATACTACTCAAAGGGTAGGCAGGAGTTGCTGCTTGTTCAACAGGGTTTCAGCTTCCCTCTGCTTTGCTTGAGCAGGATGTTGATAAGGAAGACAAGAACCAGCAGCAACTAATGGTACTGCTGTGGTCAAGGCACACAGCTGAAGCTATGTTGAAGTAGGGTCAACATGGGAACACTTTTTGGCATGTGCTTCAAGGTATTTCTAGTTGTCATGGTAAATTAATCTAGCTTTATTTATTCTTATTGCTCATTTTGCCTACAATATATTCTGATAAACTAATGAAATGACAGGGGCACACAAAATTACACCCTAAATTAAACACAGCTGATCTTCCCACATACACAAAGTAACTCTCCCATCTTGCCCAGGTCTTGCTGAATATGGGCAGTAGTAATCCAAGGGAAAAGAGAAGACCAGACCTCTCACAACTAAAACCTCTTTCTCCTAAGCCCTGGGGAGGGAACTGTAGAGCCACAGATAACTGCTCACTGCACAGCACACTGGTTTCCACAGATTTGGTGGTAGCAGTGAGCAAAAGGTTCAGGTACCAAGCTCTTAGCTGGTATTCAGTGCTAGAAAACCTCTTTCCCCTGTAACTCTGTTCCAAATGCCTAGCCCTTCAGCAAGAGCAAAGTGCCTCAGGTACACTGGGATGTGTCAGCACGAAGAAAAGGAGATGCAGAGGAACAATACTAGCTCAGACACACTTTGCTTCAGGGCACATGCAGCCAAATGGGAGCACTGGAGGGGGCTGCAGAACTCAGCCTGTCCTAAGGCTTCACCCCTGCCTGCCTACCCTTGCTGTTCCTGTACAGCTTCTAAAAGAGCTCCGAGAACAAGATGCTGATGATGCTCAGGTTATTTAACCCCTGGCATGGCACTTGAGATGACAGAGCAACTGATCACTGGTGTAGCCCACAGGTGTGAATTTTGGGGGTACCTGCTCTCCTGCCAGCACACAACACCTGTGCCAGACCAGGCAGGCACTTCTCCCCACCTCAGCTGACAGGCAGCAAGGCCCTGCAGTGCAGCCTGCCATCAGCACTCTGGTGCTGCTGAAACCTTTCTCGTTTCAGTTTAAGACCTCTCACATCCAGAAATCTACTTGCCAGTTGGTACAGACTGTTTTTACAGCTTCAAAAACTCAAGCTGCTCCTGCTCTGAACTGATTTGCTTCAAAGGGTTACCTGATCTCATGTCAAAACCATGTGAAAGTGCTGAACTTTGTCAGATCACTCCAAATGAAAAAAAAAAACCAACCAAAAAAACCCCACAACCAACCCACTAAGCAACAACAACAAAAAAAAAAGCAAAAAAACCCCAAACCAAAACAAAAAAGCATAACCCAAATTTCTAATTCATGACGGAATAGAGTTTCAATCAAAGTTAATAAATTTTATTGTGAAACTTGAAACCAGATGACTTTCACATGGGTTCATTCAAAAATATCTGTACAGCACCAATTACTTGTGTTTATAAAGCACATCTTTATACTTTGGATTTATCTGCTGCTGAGTGAAGGGTATGTGAAAAAAAAAGTACTATTAAGACTAGCTTTTTTAATATCTTCTTAGAAATTCAGCTACTCATTATGGATTTTTGGACAAGTAGGATAAGGAAGAACAACAACAGTGAAAGAGGCAGCTGGCAGCTGCCTGGGGCGGAGCTGCAACGCTGGGAAGAGCATTAATGAAAGCCAGGGCTAAGAGTGAAGGGCCAAATTTTACCAGGAGAAGACATGGGAAGATGAAGATACAGGATGGTACAACACAGTAGCCTTTGACCAGAGAAAAGCCAAAACTCTACTGCATCTAGCACAAAAGACAGGCTGGAAGATTTTCTTTCTGCACTTCTAATGAAATCAGTGATTTCTTCATTCAATTGAAAGGAGACATCACGATAAATAGTTTAAATGAAATGTTATCGTGCAGAACCTCAGCAGCTTCATTATTCAAGGCTTTTCACCCTGCTTTTTGTGGAAAACATGGCTAGTGGGTCAATTTTTATTGAAACAATTCTGTAAATGGAGGTCAGCACAAAAACAGAAACCTCCTGATGGACCCAGAATCATTTTTGATGACAACATCTTCCTTCATTTTAAGTGAGAGGCATTGTTAAGTAGTGGAGGCTTTCTTCTTGCTCATGTAAGACTTGTTGATCCTGCAGTGGAGGGTATCTTGTGCAGCAGTACATCACCAAGGGGTACTATTCAGAAACACATCAGAAATATTTTTGGCAAAAAGCAGCAAGGGGTTGGTTTCCTTTTGGAGGCAAAGGATCTGTCTCATTTACAGATGCTGTTCTGAACCCACAATTGTTCAACAGTTGAACTGGGCAAGTCATTCAGCTATAAGCACATGTACTCTGCCCCTGTTACTCTGATCTCCTCTTCTTCTCTTAACTCGTCTTGCAAGTTTAAGGTTATCCTACTGAGCACATTCTTTCTCACTCTTTACACTTCCTTACATTGCAGAAGACATGAAGAAAACATTTGCCACCTGTTCTCTGCCTGGCTTGCTATGCCCATGTCTCCTTTGAAAGGACACTCAGCATGGCTTGCCTACCCTCCACTAGCCCTGCTCAGTGACATCTGTGCCATCCTGACAGTGTACAGACAATTCAGCCCATACTGAGGCACAGCATGGCAATGCTGCTCACTACTTCAGCCTCTGTGCGAGAGTGTTGAAGACAGGGAGGTTTCCTGAATCATTGCAGTCAATTTTGACGCGGTCTTAGAGTCATAGCATCATAGAATGGTTTGAGCTGGAAAGGACTTTAAAGGTAAGCTACTTTCAGCCTCCCTGCCATGGGCAGACACACCTTCCACTAGACCAGGTTGCTCACCCTTCTTACTGTCCTCCTGTACAAGCACCATCCATGGCATTTGGGAAATGCAGTAACAAGACTCATCTGGAATAACCTGTTAAGTCTTCATATGGTTCAGCTGCTCCAAAAATAGAAGCTTTCTAGAATAAGCTACTGCCTGAACTTGATTGGCTGTATCCGAGCCCTTCTAACTCATTAGCACTGAGCTGATTATGTGCTGAAAGATAAGCATGAGCCACACAAGCCAGCATTCAAACTCACTGATCTCCACATCGAAACATCGAAGCTTTATGATCTCTAATTGATGAGTGGGAGTTCGTGAAGGATGTCAAGAGTTACCTTTGTTGTACTGTGAGTCACTATCGATGTTGTCAAGCATAACAAAAGCAGAGGAATGTATTAGGCGCCAAATACTGTTCTTGTAGTAAAAGACAAGACTAATCACTGGGATTGAGATGTTACACTGCCCGTGCAGACTGGTGTCCTGGCAATTTAATCACTTCACTGCTAAGTGCTGGATCTTATATGTCTCACTTGGTCGTGTGCTTTTGGGGGCAATATTTAGTATTACAAGTAAGAGAATCGTATTGATTTTCCCACTTGCCTCCGGATGAGATAGTAAAGCCATACACATATATTTTGCAGTTTCTATGTGATCAAAGGTACCTGCCTCTCCCCTCTACAGTGAGCAAATTGTGGTGGTTTCCTTGTAACAACAGAAAGCCATTCAAGGAACTTAACTCCCTAAAATGTATTACACAACTAAATATGAGTCTTTTGCTACAGCAGTGTTTTAGTCTATGACACATCTGGATTGGTGGTCTCTGGAGGGATATGTAAGGCTTATGCCAGGTTCTCACCTGTGTTCAATGTGGCTCCAGCTATGCACAGCTGAGCTGGCAAAACTCCTGTGGGTACAAGCCCTGAGCTGATTAGATGTGATGACTGGGGGTGTTAAATCCACGTAACCACAAACAGCATTTCTTCCAAATATATTTTTTCTTTCTTTCTTTCTTTGTGAGCTGCATTTGTCAGATACCTATTGACTCCCTCCTTTGTGTTCTTTTGCACAGCCTGCTTACAATGTTCTTCTGCCAGGAAGCCTGACCCAATTGTCTCCCTCTGAATAGTCATTGCTCATGAGAAAGACTAATCAGTGATTCTGTGGGTGTTTTCCAATGAGTGTCAAAAGTCCTCAACAGCTGATCGAGTAGGTTCTGCTTGTAATAAATTTTTTCCTCACCAATACAGAGTCTAATAAGTAGTAAAGCACTGAAGATAAATCATCTTCAGCCAGAGCATTAATATTTAAGTAAAACTTTTCTTTTAAAAAGACAGTGGAAGTAAGCTAGAGGTCTGGAGCTTTAAAGCTGTTCATTTTTAAAGGAAGAGGAAGTTGCACTCAGAAAAAGAGGTGTTTTGATCAAATCACAGTCAGCTGTCAGGGGCACTTAGGGACATACAGAAGAATTGAGGTTTGTTTTTTACATAAGCTACAAAGATTTGACATGAATGAATGAGTTTGTTAAAATCCCCATGCTTTTTTTTCCACACACTGGCAATGAGTTACCAGTACAGTGATAGTAGTTAATCCCCAGTTACATCTATTTTAAAAGTCAATTTTAAACATATGTTCAGTGCTGATATATTTCTCTGTAGGTGGCTTTCTTTTAGCACAGTCTGTAGTTTACAGCATTTCAGCCAATTTCCCTCTGGGATATCAGTTTTCAAGCTTCTTATCTTGGTTGGGAAATTAAAACTCAAACGAACAGGATGACATTCAGAAAACATGTCTGGACCATTTTTAGTATAACACAAGCCCACGTGAAAGCAGGAGCTAGACAAGGAAAAATCAGGTGCAGCTACATCCTACCTACTTATAAATACCAGGAAAAAAATTACTTCTATTCCAAATAAGTCCGTCCTTTAGCTACCTATCAGAAGCCATATTTTTTTCAGATCTGGATCCCTTTGTAGTAGTAAATCTCTTTCTGGACACAGGTAACACCTACTTGGCAAAAGATGGGAGCTAGCAGCCAGCTGGTCTTTGACTGTCCCCTCCCCATCTTTCCTTCTCTCCCTGCACCCAATTCCTAGGCATTTTGGCATTTTTGTGAGGGTAAGAAGGGGAAAGTCCTGGGCACAGCTCAAGTGCAAAGTCTTTTAAAATGGGTGGGAGTAGGGGACCAACACAGTAGTGTGGGAGTAGCTGGAGCTGCCTGAGAGATGGCAAGGAGCTCTTCTCCTGTCATGAATTGCTGAGTTTACCAAGGCCAAAAAGGGTGGTGATTACCGAATTGCAGAATGGACTTTGGAGGAGCTTAGGGGGCTGGGAGTGGGACATATGAAAGAGTAACAAAGTGTTAAAACTAAAGAAACCAAAACCCATGGAGTATTTATTGAAGGCCGACATCCTCATGGAGTCTCCTGCAGAATGAGAACTGCAGACACCACAGAGAAACTAAACATTTTGAACCTCTGTTTACTGGCACTAAAGCCAGACAGCAAGAAGCAGAGCATTAAGCAAATTCTTAAGATCTAGATGTCCTTTAAGATAGTGATATAAAGACCTTGATTTTATCTGAGCATTTCTTAAGCAACTTTTTATCAAGGCAGCTCAGCACCCAGCTGAACAGAGCTGTGAACTGCTGTTACCTAAAATAATCTTACCACCCATTTTCTATGGGTGTTACAGTTTCTACCACGCCTCCTCATTTTTACACCTTGCCTGTTTGTGTTTTACCCAGCACAACAGCTTTAGGCTGCTGCCATCACTCTGATTAGGTTTTTATTCACATAATGTTTTGCCTAAGCAGGAGAAGTGTGATTTAATCTCCCATATATACAAGTAAATTAAATTAAAAGGAGGGTATAAATAAGACGTCAATTGCAGATGATAAATCATGAATGATTCATATTTTAACTGTGCTCTTGAGAAAGCCATCACAGAAGCTGTCCCATTGTACTTTCAAATGAATCTACTCCTAAGCAATAAACTCCTTTCCCATTAAAACACGTTCATTATAAATTTGAAGCTTGATGCATGTATACTTTTCTTCATGATTATTAATTGTGAAGAATTATTATTATCTTTCTTTAAGTAACAGGAATTATATTTTATACAGCCCACAGCAAGATAGACTGAATAACTTTTTGCTCTTACTCAGATACTTTTGAGGATTTCCATTTTCCATTTTGGTTACTGAAATGCTGCATTACAGTCCATGACTAGTACTGGTTCCAGCTTCCAGTGTCCCGGACTACTTTAAAAAAAAAAAAAAAAAAAAAAAAAAAAAAAGAGGCTGGTAAATCTGATATTTTTGTCATAAAACTAGAGAAACAAGGAAGCACATTTTTACTGGGTATGGCACCAGAGTTCGTTCAGTGCACTTGCCCTGCAAAGAACCTGCCATGTTTGTGATATTGAGCAAATCCTTCCCTGCCTTCTATGGTTTCCCTGCCAGCATCGCACGTCTTGTCCATTTATTCTGTACATCCCCTGGAGCTGGGTTTTTCTCTTGTCATTTGTTTGTACATAGCAGGACATTTTTAAGCACCAAGAAGTGCCTTTGTTTTTTCATGAGTTCAGCATCGGATCTTTGCTTGTGAAAGCCCCATGTCAAGGTATAAATTTGCTGCCAAAATTAAAAGATAGGTTTTGCTCATCTCAAAGTTAAGTTCTCATCTGAACCCATCCGTCTATCTTCAGTGGAGAAAGGAGACATATTACTGAAGCTCCTCTAAACTGCTTTTTGTCTTAACTTGGCCAAGAATTGTGTGTGTGACCTTTTCAGGGCTCCTTCCTGGTGTGAAGAGAGGGACATGAATTCTGGTGGGGGAGTTTATCAGAACACAGTAAAGGACCGTGTAGGTGTATGCACTCTACTTTTCTTGTCCCTCCAGGAATCAAGTCAAGGAAGACAGATCCCAGTTAATAGCTGTAGAACAACTTTTACCCATGAAACTATTATCATTAATGGAATCCAAGCTACTGCTCTTAATAGCAGGCACTTATTCAGGCAGTACACTCCATTTTTACACCCCCCAGGCTGTGGCCCAAGCAGGGAGGCCCAACACTTCTCTCAGGAGTGGGCAATCATCCTGATGAGCCACAGCTTCTGGATGGGCTGCCCACTCACATCAGGCATATGTATATATGGTCTTTGCACCTTCTTGGTGGTGTCCTGAGTGTGGGGTGGCCTTGGACACTGTCAGACAACTATGGGTGTCCTGAGTTTCTCAGTTCTCAGGGACCAAGCAGGACCACCAGTGTGCAGGATGTTCACACTCTCCTGAGCCCACATTTTTTCTCCTGGACCTGCTGTTTTCTGGTGACTATTTTCCCACGCACACCCACAAGTACCTAGAGGTTCTCCTCACACAAGCTCACAGAGCAGTGTTTAGGATGTTTTATGCTTCAGCTTAAAGTGTTTAGGATGCTTTATGCTTCCCCAGTTCATACAGCTGTTAAAAACTTCTGAGGACCTCGAAAATTAAGTGACACACACTTTTATTTGAATAAACACTTCTAATTTTTACTCCTTTTCTAGAAGTAGAACATGCCCTGAGGTGGCATTTATAACATATTTATTATGGTATCTTTGCTTTACTTCCTATGGGGAATGAGATTCTCCCTACAACAGAAAGATGAAGAGAAAAGAGACATTTTTTGCTGTAGGAAACAAACAGAAGAAATATTATGATTTTCCCAGTCCTGCAAAAAATACAGAGTGAAATTTTATATGCAACAGAGAATATGCTGGATATTTGAAAAAAAAAGATTATATATACTTTGGTTAGACACTTGTAATAAATGTTACCAAATGTAATTATATGAATGCAAATTTTTTTTTTTAAAACAAATTTTTAGAAAAAAATTACCTTTCTATTTAGAGTTTTTATTTAATTTTAACGAATCCAGTTTCTGAGTATCCTGGCAACCAGAGCCCTGGAAAGGTGTTATCTGTGTAAGTCAAGAGTATGTGACTATAATGACAAATTTACCTGTTTATTACCTGTTCATGATTTTTGATCTACCCTGGACTGTGTCTGTGGTTTACTTGCCCTTGTCCACTCTTTCCCTATCTTGGCCTCCTGGGCTGCTCATGGAGGGCAGGGCTGTAATTTCTGCCCTGTACCTGCAAGCCTTGGGTTTATTTAGGAAAGTACCAAGGCAACCAGCACACATCTTTTCTGAAGAACAGGAGGAACTATGAAGCTCAAGAAAATAAGGCTACATGCATGGAGCCAGTGCCAGCAGCACACTCTCATAACCCATCTGTGCTAGAAAGAGAAGGTACCCACATTGTCTTGATGTCACAGTGAGAGACCCCACAGCACTGCTTAATTCCCAGGTCTCTGCTTTCCTCTCTGCTTTTTCATTCCCTGCTTTGGCCCTTCTCAGAAGAGCCTCTGTCCACAGCAGTTCCCATGCAGGGAAGCATAAAGTGGATGGAAAAAAAAGTATTTGTATCAGCCATCCTGACTCTTGTCAGGTTGTTTCATCAGAGGCTTGTTATTCCAAAATGAGGAAAGACTAGAAGTAGTATCATGCAGGAGTGATCATAAGAAGAATAGAAAGAAATGGCAATTGTCACAGACATTTTTTATGGTGGTGACTTCACAATGGGAACTTTTTTCTTCTTTCAGACCTACTCATGGGGAAAAGAGATATATGCTAACAATAACACGGAATTTATTTGTATCAGTTAGGAAATCATCTGTGACTTGAAAGCGTGGCTGATAATGATGCCCAGGAACTACTATCAACAGAAGACCATCATCTCCAAAAACAAGTGGGTCAAAAATATACTCATTTTTTGCTGGGAAATTTTCCTCAGGCTTTCCCATCTGAAATTTTGAAGTATAAAAGTTTCTACTAAATAATTGAAAAGCATGTGCAACTATATATGCTTAGACAGAAAAAGAGAATATGTTACAATGAAAGGAAGAAAAAGGCTACCCAAATACTTCTAAAAGCTGTAACAGGACTGTAAATTCAAGTGTTTGTTGAGTGTTGACAAAATAATTATTAGGCTGACAAATTAGCAATAATTAGCGCATGGGGACATCCAGGTGCAGAGGTCTTGGTTTGACGAAACTCTTGCTTACTTTTAAGAATAAAGACTATGTACAAAATGTATAAATTAAGAAAATATAAATGTAAACAAAAAAGAATTCTGCCAAGATGATTCTTAATACTCAGATGTTTATGGGGCTTTCCAGTAGCATCCAGTAGCAGTGTTAGGCTGAAGATGCTCATTTGCTTAAGCACATGTTAAAGTCCTTGCCAAATGGAGGCCTAAATAGCATTGACTCAATATCACCTGGAGCTTGAAATCTCTTGTCTATGTGGAACAAATTCCTGCACCTCTCTTTCTCCCTTTTCCCTCCTTGTAACCAGTATTGGCTATAGTGAGCCATGAGTCTGAAAACCCAGTGGCTGGCCACAGTAAATAGGCAGTGATGCACAGGGTGCAGCACTGGGTCTCTGCAGGTTTTTATTCATCCCCAGAAAGAGCTTTGCAGCTCAGTTGCTATTGGTAAGTAATCACCAGGCTTACTAATAAATGGGAGGTGGATAGCTTTACAGTCACTGCATAGCATTACAGTACATAATATTTCTATAAGCCATTATTTCCTTTTTAATGGCTTGCTCAATGTTTGATCACAATGAAAAGGTTCGCCACTCAGCAATAATATGCTTTAACTAACTCTTGTTACTAGTGTGGCTAGACTATAAATATTATGTAGTATCCAGGCCTTGCTAGACAACAAGTAGATTTAGAGATTTGGGCTGGGTAAAATACTGTTTCTACCTCTGATTGCATTAGTTTAAAGTCCTGGAAGATGTTTTCTAGATGTGTTGTGCTAATAGGATTATTTATAAAGGTGCAGACAGATTTGAGGAGCAACACCCTGATTAAGCAGGTTGCAGTCTTCATGAACGGGGTTTTTATTGTTTGGGTTTTTTTTAAATTTCCTTCTGAATTAATGGTTCTTTGGTCTTATATTAATTTCATACAGTTGTCATAGATCACAAGAGAGTTGTCATTTACTGACAAATGGTCATTTTCACTTTTAGATTTCTGGGCCTCCTTACACTGAATCAAAGGAAACATGATGAATGCTTTAGGTGGAATCTTGGTACACTCAGTGAGGATTATTTATAAATTAGAATGTCGAAAGTATCCAATGCAGTTTGCAACTCCCAATTTTCACACACATGTGTACACCTATATACAAGAAGTACATTTTTATATATTTGTGATTTATGTGTGCATACATTTTTACACTGTAAAAACAGGCTAATAATAAAGATTTAGAATAAAGCTGAACAGTGTAAAGGCTGACATTTCTTGTTTATACTTCATTTTAAAGCTGATGGCTGGATGAGCATGGTTTTTCCTTTTAGTTTGTATTTATCCCCAAAGCATATTAAAAGAGTTTGCCTTCATTTCTACTTTGAGTGTATCTGGTGCCCTCAAGTGAAACCACTGACTCATGCTGCTTCAAAAGCCCCCTGGTGATCATTAATTCAGGAAACTAGACATGAGAGAAAATACTTGGCTTTGCTGTCTTCAAGCAAGTTAATATAAAAATCTTTAGACATAGGAATGTTTTACAAGGACTGACTTCCCTTTTTTATTGGTTGGCATGTAACATGTAGACAAATACTTTTCCCTATGTCTACTTTGTGGAGTTATAACAAAGCTTCTGTTTCTTGCACACCTCGTCAAACAGAACTCAGTGGTGGCTGCTGCAAAGCACTTCTGCAGGAAAGCCAGAGAGACCATTTCTTCCAAGTCATACTTGCCTTTCATTATCCAAGATTACTCTAAGAAAAAAAAAAAAAAAAAAAAAAAAAAAAAAAAAAAAAAAAAAAAAAAAGACACAAAATTAAAAATTATAGAATCATAAAACATGCTGAATTAGAAGAGACCCATCAGGATCACTGGGTCCAACCCTGGCCCTACACATGGCACCTCAAGAGTCACAACAGGTACCTCACAACATTGTCCAAATGCTTCTTGGCCTCTGTCAGGTTTGGTGCTGTGACCACTTCCCTGGGGAGTCTGTTCCAGTGCCCAACTAACCTCTGGGTGAAGAACCTTTTCCTAATACCCAACCTAAACCTCCCCTGACACAGCTTCATACTGTTTCCTGGAATTTCCTTGAATTCTGTCCCTGTCACAAGAGTGAAGAGATTGGTACCTGCCCCTCTGCTTTCCCTTGAGAGGATGTTGAAGACACGATGAGGTTTCCTCTGTCTCCTCTCCTCCAGGATGAACAGACCAAGTGACCTCAGCTGCTCCTCATACAGCTTCTCCTCCAGACCCTTCACCATCATCATGGGCCTCCTTTGGACGCTCAAATATTTTATATCTTTTTGATGTTGTGGCTCCCAAAACTGCCCCCAGGACTCAGAGTGAGGTTGCACCAGTGCAGAGCAGAGCAGGACAATCCCCTCCCTTGACCAGCTGCTGGGTAACCCTGCAGGTTCATATGGAAGTACAATGCAATTAATTTATTAAATTCCTAATTGTTTTTACTAGTCGCAGTCACATGGTGGTTTAAGTGTTGCAGTGGCTCTCACAGTGACGTGTGGTTTTCAGTTTGTCTTGTCCTTTTCTATATGAAAAAAGACATTAACAAGGAACAACCAAGAATTATCCTTCAAACTTTTTGCCCATCATTTTCATGAAAGACTTCCTTCAGTGCCAGAACCAGAATTAGAAGAATCTTTCCCACATAAATCCTGCACCACCTACTACTTACTGGTGACAGAAGCACCTTACCCTCTCCTGCTTAGGCCAGTAATATAAAGTGGCAATTCAGAATTCCCCCTCTAAAACTAAAATAAATCCCTGATTATCCCACCCTATGTATTATCACATGAAAGTTTGCTAAAAAAAAAATACAGATCAGCTTGGATAAAAAAAAGTTTCAAATTCTTCCTTTTTTTCCCCCCTTTTTATTTATTGTGTGTATGTGTTGAACTTCAGTATCTAGACAGTTATGCATATGTTGGCTGATTCTTCAGGGAGAGCTGATAGAAAACAACATTTTAGCTCATTATTTTTAATTCAATTAATACAAACCAGACATCAGGCTTGAATGATCTCTTCTGCCTTTCATCATGAAAACAAGTGTCTAAAACAGAGATGAGCCATGTATTCTGTATGCACAGACCAGAATGCCAAAAGATACCTTGAATAGAGAATTATCATTGGAAAGCCTTAGTTCTTTCAGGCTTTGTTTATTTATTGGATAACAACCCTCTCTGTAGAGTAGCTTGCTGGAATAAAATATACACAATCCATAAGCACTAAAACGAGAACAATAAAAATGAACCTCTGGTGGTTGTCAGTGCATAGACACAGCAGTATGCAGCAAAGGCCTCCAAAACCTACATCTTAAATATTTAAGACACACAATTTCAGAGAGTGTAAGTAGAATAACCAGTACAGTCATGGCAACAATGCTAATTTCAAAATTTTTTATGCATTTACCATTTTTACTTAATTAATATTTTGGTTTTCCTTCCTTTATTGAGATCTGAGAACATCTAAGGTTTGTCTTAAAACATTGTGTGAGTGGGACTTAGGTTGCTTGACTTTCAGACACTGATAATCAAGATGTGAACAGCTGACCTTCTCAACCCGGCTCCTTAATGCTCCAGTGACAGAAGAAGGCACATTTTAGGGAGCTATTCATTAGCCCTATTTTAAGCATTTGCTTTAGGGGAGGTGAATCAAACATTCACATAGGTGGCAGCTTTTCTCCAGAGGGAACTTAAATGACAAACTCTGATGGAAATGTCTATACTGGATGCAGCTATTTCTCTCTGCTAGCATCTGCTGCTGTGAAAATCTCCTGTCCTGGGTTGGGTCCCATTTGGTCTGATGCAGGAGGGACATTCCTATCTTTTGGGTGGCTCCTGGGCAGGAAGCTCAAGCATGGACTCATGACAGAGACACAGCATGTGTTACTTGATCCATTTTCTGCTAACCAGAAAAATGGTTTGGGTGGAGAGAGGATTAGCTAAAATGAGTGGCACGGGATGTGGTGAGTAAAGGAGAAACAAACTGATGCTGTCTACCTGATGTTTTTCCCTAGAAATTCAGACTTGTCATGTTTGTGTCCCTAGGCTACCTTGATTGTAGGAGTAGGGATTACAAAATAAATAGTGAAACAACTGGAACTATCCATGAAACAGCTGCAGTGATAACAGTGGGTTACTTCCCAAGGGCTACTTGGGAAACATAAAGGAAAACCTTGCATTGTACTGCCAAATCTAGGAGAACACTTCTGTGAGACTGAAGCTATGATAGCTTACACGGTCATATAATCACATCTTTGCCTTCACTTACTCTAATTATACTAGGTATGGATTTGATTATTCTGTCAGCCAATACCCTATATCCTTGAAATGGATGAGTATGACATGTTTGGAAATATGGAGAACCGATAGGTTAAACATAATTCACATAAAGCTAATAAAAAGAACAAAAATAATTTACATATTAATCACAGAGTTCCAATCTTCCAGAAGACAGTTGGAAAATTGATCTCTCACAAGTATAGACTGAGAAAGTAGGTTGAAGAGGGAATTAAGCTTAAAGACAGGACGTGGCATGACTTTCATCACAGGCAGCCTGAATTTCCAAGCTACCAATTTGGTAGGGAGAAATCCATTATCCACAGAGGATCAGCTTGTGCTGAGTACATGGGGATTCCATAGTTGCTCTGAAGAAATTCACATTGACAGGACAAAGAGCTGCTTATACCCTGGTAAGCATGAGAAATCCCATATAACCTTAGTGAGACAGACACACACTGTGGTCATTTAAAAAATTACTAGATACATTACAGAGTGAGAAGTAAAGAGCAGCTCAAATACTTGTTGATCTAGTTTCTGGGCTTAATGGTTATTGTGTTCTGCTCTTAAAACAGTTGTTGACTCAGACACACAGTTCTGGCAGCTGAACATTTTGTTTGTGTATGTGTGTTTGCACATGTGTACATACTGGAAATAAGTGGAGCTGAAATTACTAACTTTGCTTCTGAAATTAAGACTCCAGGGAGGCTAATTACATCATACCATTACTAGTAAGAAGGTATAACACATAGAAGTATATACAAAAGTATAGTTAATACACCAACACAAACTGATGTGTGCAGTGCACAGCTCTGCAGATAATTTAGGCTTCATTGTGGAGAGATTCAGTCTATCAGTAGAATATTAATTGTACCATCAAGAAAAAAGAAGGAATCCTTGATCCACAAAAGACTGGAACTGGCTGTGGAATCTGCCCCACACTAATTACCCTAATGGCGACAAGTGTCCAGCAATTTGTCTTCTGAAATATTAATTATTTCATCAGATCTGGCTCTTGAAAACTCATTACGGTATCCTTCGACCATGCACTGTTACTAGTTTATGAACCTATCTGGGTTCTTAGCTAAAGTTTGCCATGTAGGTTTTATATCAAACCACACAGCCTTTTGTTTTATAGCATCTATTGAGAGCAGTCTGGCTGTTTTTGAGAGGAGTGGTTAAAATAGGGACCTTTGTTTATTTCAGATGGAAGAAAAAGGATTAGGATTAGATTAGATTTTTAAAGTGTGTCCATGCCTCGTAGAAGACTGTGAAATTTAGCAAGGTGACACTTCCCCCCCAGATTTAAGCACATGTAATTTTAAAACTTAAGGGATTTGTGTTGTTACCACTAATATTTTTTGACAGAAGTATAACTCCAGCCTATCACAGAAATGGAAATATCAAAATATTCTAGCAAGACTCAGCCACAGGCAGATGCTGGGCTTTGGCCCCAGGGACTGGCACATGTGATATGGTATCAATTACATGTAAGATGTTTTAAGAAAGGCAGACCCCTGTAGGAAACTTTTCCCCTAGGGCAGGAACATTTCTGATTTTGTGCCTGTTTGGTTCACACCATGACACCTATGTATTGTACAGCATATAAGACTATGGGGCATAATGGTTCTCATCTGCTCTCTATTCCTGAGCCTAACAGCTTTCTCCCTGACCTTCACATCTCAAGACTGGTTGCAGCTATGACAGCACCTCTGTGGTGACCAAGCTCCTCCTCCGAATCTGTCAGCAGATAGACAGAGGCATGCAGGCAAGGGGTTTAGGAAAGTGATAAAATGGCTGGTGTCTGCCTACTCTACTAGCCTTTTTCTGACTCCCTTTTGCTTAGACAGCTTAGATGGCATTGAATCACTTGTTTGTTACTTCACAATTTTCCTGGCTATCAGTACCAGAGAACTGGCCCATGTCATGCTCTGCCAGGACTTCTGGGGAAGCACACATCTGAAGACGGGATTTTAAGAAATGCAGGTGGGTGCTGCCATTGAGATTTCTAATCCACTCCTATATAACAAGATGTAGAAAACTATTTTTATTATTCTACAAAAACAGTTAGACATTCCCATCTTTGTAGCCCCTGGGAGACAAGAGTCAGAAGGCCTGCAAGATAGGGATGCAGAAGAGGCAAGAAGCTCCAGCACCAGAGCAGCACCTGCCAGAAAGGAGGTGTCTGATGAAGTGGAAATGGGATTGCCTTCCTTTGGTAGCCTAGGAGGCCCAAGAATTGAGTTCAGCTGTTATCTTCTGTTGAGAGGAGGTGCAGGAAGCTGCTGGCCCTTCTCCAGCTGACCTAAGCCAGGCCCTTGTACTAAGGTGGCAGTTTTAAAAACACATCATTCTGATCAAGGATATAGTCATATAAAAATATGTGCAAGACCTGGCAACATTGTGTGCATTTTTCTTATAAAACTCAAATAAAATCCCTGAAAGATCATCTGAGAAACCTGTCTGGTACTTCAAAACAGCATGTCTGAGTACTTATGACTGTGGGTCATTCTGCAGAAGCTTCCCTCCTGGCAGCATCCCGCCTTGGGGCAGAAGGCAGAGCAGTACCACTTGCCATGTCCTCCAAGCGAGGCAGTGGTGTGGACAGGCAGCCATCCTTCTCATGGTCTGTTGCTAAGGGAACATGGGGAGATGAGCTATAATTATAGCAAGAAAGCATGAGAGACAGACAGAGAGAAGGAGACGTGAAATGGACATTTATGATGATTCCCTCTTTAGTTTTATTTCATTTATTCTTTGTAAATCACCAACAGAAGTCATGCAAAACACTTCATGTGTTGGCAAATGACTGTAATTTAAGTGAGGCCTTTTGACCAGTCAGCATCGTACAAAACACAATGAGATGAGGAAAAGCGGTAAACTGCAAAATTTAACCCAGTCACCAGCACCTCCCCAACTGAAATTTACAAAATCAGAACATTTAAATAATAAGGGGGCAAGGTGTGGAAAGATCATGGAATATGACAGTATTCAAGGCTAAGCTGCATTTTAGGGAAGTTCCCTACTCTGAATGTCAGCTTGTGCGGCTTTGCAATGGGAATCATGCTCTTTTCAGCCAGGAGTTTCCTAGGGAGAAAAACTCTCAGAATGGCAAAGCAGCCTGGAAATGCTGTGGCACTTCCCACCCCTCCATGACAGTCCATCATTCAGTGAAGGCAACCCATCCTGCCCTGGCTGTGGGAGCCTGGGACAATCTCACACCATGGCCCTGGCTGGTGCTTAGGCTTTAGGGGAAAGAGAGCAATTGCATCACAACACAGTGCCTCAGACAGTTGCCAGGGAATGAAGCACAGCCTTCCACTTCATTGAATAAACAATTAATTTCCCAATGGTTTTAATCACTGCTCAACAGTCTTTACATGCTTATTCTTTGATCTAAAACACACCCTTTCTGGAAGAACACAGACTGCTGCTGTAAACCTTACTCTTCTGAACCACCTAATGCAAGTTACAGGGAGATGCTCAATCCAGGAGCAAACTAAGAGATTCCCATGTGGGTAGGTGCCTGGATCAGTCCGACAGTAGCAAAGAATATACTAAAGGAAGGGGGTAAAAAGAGGGAGAGGAAGTTTAGAAGATATTTAACAATTAGCAGGTTTGGTAGAAGCCACTGACTCAGACCTTTCACCTGGCAGAAGTGATGGTGTGATCTGCACATCAGGAGGGACAAGGAAGCACTTGCAGGGTTTTAAAGCCAAGCCAAATCCCCTGCTGTACTTGTAACTGCAAGGAAGGGAAAAGAACACCACAATGCTTATTCCCTGTACCCAGAAGTGGGATAAGAGCCAGTTAATGCCACTCATATGGCCTGAGATCTGCTCCAGCCCTGACTGTGTACAAGGACAGCCTGTAATAGCCAGTCTTTTCTGTGCAGCAAAGGGCAATGCCCACAGTCCATCAAAATTATTGTCTGGCATACACTTTTCTGCCTGCACTTTTTTTCATAAATTTTGTTTGGTTTGCATTGGTAAAATGGGTATACTTTATCAGTACCATTCTGATGCTACTAGGGAGAGGGCAACGTCAGGGTACAGTTACAGTTTGGAAAAATTGAAAAATAAGTATATACCCACAAACTCATGCTAATCTGAAACATCTATTGAATATCTGGCCAGATCAAATCAGACCAACAGACATCGAGCACTGCTGATTTCACACAAACTGTAGATAGCTGTGCAACGTTGCAGTATGGCACTGTGCTCTGTATAAGCATATATGTCTGCCATCACTACATGAAACAAAAAAGGGCAGCTCTGCTCTAACTCTGCCAAAGAAGGCAGCACTGCAGTGAGGAATTTGGCCCTACATGGCCACACACCCCTGGGAGCCAGGTGCTTGCTACCACCCATTTCTCTTACTGTCTTATATGTGTTAGTGCACACACATTACTTTATTACTGACCTTAATGTAACAGGTCAGTACAATGCAGTTCTCTCAAATTCTCTTTAACTTACCCATGCTTAATACTTGAGGTGAAGCTATTCTAAACAGTTTGCATAATTTCATATGTGCCATTCCCAAGAAACACTATGCATTTTAAACAATATGAACGGGCCACTGCACTAATGAAGCTAAATGAGGCTGGCAAATGGTAGTGAACTGGATATGATTTAGCAAATATGTCTTGAAAGGACAATATTTATGAAGGCAAAAATCTAACTGTGTGCTGAGGGGAAGATTTCTGCAAACAGACGACTGTGGTTAGCAGGATTTCAGCTATTAATCATGCCTGTCAAAAAAAAGACCTTTTCCCCTGGATGATTCCTCTACACTTTCAGTCCTAAAAATTCCCATCTCAACATGCAGGGTATTGAAGATTCCCAGTGAAAACTTATGCAACCTCCACAGGAAACCACAAAATTTTTAGCCTCATTTGTAATTTCTGAGATTGAACAGTTCACGTCCACTCAAATGTGTAACACAAAATCACCTTTTTTCTCTGTCAAGTCCTGCTTCTCTCCCCCTTGTCCTCAACATCCATGTTTTTTACAGATCACTAGCTTCTCAAAGCTCTTAATTTTGGTTGGGAATCCAGATCCCATCTTAATATCCACCAGTTTGATTTTTCCACACCAATTTGACTTTTCAACATGTTGCTGCTCAAAGCAAGACAAGCAGCCCATGGCTGAACAAATGAAAATCCAGCCTGGAGCCAGACCAAGTTCTGAGGCAGTTTTTGGCAGCTGGAAGAAACTTTTGCTGTGGTGGTTTGTGAGCAGGTGCCTGTGCCACTCTGCACACCCCTGTTCAGCAAGGGGGCTGTGGGGATCATCACTTTCAAGGAAAGCTCATCAGAGGCTATCAAGGAGATTATTTAACTCGACAGAAGACAGAGAAGAGCTATTGAGTGTTTCTCTTACTTTCACATGCAAAACTTGTGAGCAGGCTTAATTTAAATGCAGTAGGGGAAACAATGGAGTCTAAGGCTGCCTAATGAGATGTCTGTGGACTGCAGGCTTCACACCTGGCCTAGAAACCCTGGAACAGCTGGAATAGGACTGCAAGCAAAGAAGACCCTGTCAGGGTGCTGAGGCATGGTTAAATGTCAGGAGCAATGACTGCATAAGTGCAATATCAATCCAGGCATAAGGAAGACTGAGGTAGACAGGGACTAAGGTGAGGACATCCCTCCCTGCCACCCTAGAGAAGGGCAATTGTTCAGGAATGGAGAACCTTACATGGGAAATAAGAACCGTGCCTGCTAGAGCAGTTGGATTTATTTTGCTTTACTTTTCAGGCTCTCTGGGACTGATTATTGGAGGCATCGTTCATCAATGAAATTAGAGATTATAAACCTTGAATGCCTTCTTAGTTGCTGATGGAAGGCGTATTTATTGTATCTTTCAGCTCAGATCAGTTCTGGATATAGAGGGGGAAACACCCATGTTTTCCAATATGAAAATTACAGCTCTATCCAAAGCCCACTGGAAATAACTTTCCTTCGATCTCACAGTTTTCTAAAATAAATGGCCAATAATAGTATCTCAAAGGCTCTTATTTTCTCAGCAAGTATTTCCATTATCTATCGTCCCAGTCACAAATACAATAAAACATGCTAAATGAAGACTGGTTTAATGGATCCTGAACCATTTTGAGCAAAGTAAGGTTAACATCAATTAAGAAAAATCATAGAGGAGAAAGATCAGTGATGTGCAATTCACTCAAAGCTAAGAAGCATTCCTGCCTGAAGTAGAAGTGAGCACTGCTCAGGATGGCCTTTTCCAACGGTTCTTCCAGTGGCAATCAGCAGACAAAGGGAAAAATTTTAGATTTTATTTCCCTGGGAGAGAAGTGGAAGTTGTAATTGCATTTGTTCATTTACCAATATGGATAATATCAATGGAAGTGATACAGGAATCCAGACAGATACAGATGGAAATCAAAAGCACAGCTGGATACCTGACACAAACAAATGCCTCTGAACAGTGCAATTTCTTATCTTT
This sequence comes from Sitta carolinensis, assembly GCA_032173965.1. NCBI lineage: Eukaryota > Metazoa > Chordata > Aves > Passeriformes > Sittidae > Sitta > Sitta carolinensis. The sequence goes on along the minus strand of JAVUNC010000005.1, from coordinate 33,485,390 downwards.
GAGTCAATACTCTGAGAAAAAGGACAGCTGAACAGTGACAAAGGAAGAGAACATTTCTAACAGCACTGAAACATCCCTCCCTAACTTTCTTATCCCACTGATCAAGAGCTCTGAACGAGTAAATCACCCTGTGCCAGCTTAAGGGTTTTCCTCCTCAGGAAATTGTTATGCCTCTGTTATGTTATGTCAGGTAGATTGTTATGTTCAGTCAGATACATCAACACAGTTATTTTGAAAGTCAGCTTAACATGATGGTTAGACTTTCTAGACTGCTGGAAGTGTTCATCATTCCATCCATTTGTGTTTCCAGTTACAGGCAATCAACAGATATGGGACAGAAATAAAAAAAGCTAAGCAGAATGACCTAGCCACAGAAAAACAGAAAGATGCTTATCCATAGTGATTTCCTTCACAAAGTGATTTCCTCCTTGCTTTTAGACTATTTTAAGCATTTGTTCTTATAGGGCATAACAGCTGCATTCAGACACTGTTTTAAAATACTCTGCAGTACAGAGGAGGTGAAGAGAACAGGCTACACCTCTATATCTGCCTTTCACTGCACTGAATATAGCTGCACTAATCCTCTGTGTGTCACTGTGCTCTGCCAGAGATGGCTTACTCAGGATCCATCCTTGTCCCCAGATCTGTTGACTCCAAGTGACCCCCATTGTGGGGAGGTGGCTCTTGAGCAGCAGTGAACCCTGCCAAGTGCATCTCTGTGATACACACCCATGAGCGAGAGCTACTAATTATTCCTGGACCTCAAAGACCCAGGATGTAACTCGTGGCGTGACTAACCCTCTGCATCCACCCACTTCCTACCCACGCCACGCATTCATTCTAGAGGTCTGGCTGTTAACAACTGTATTTGATACTTGCTAAATTACCATAAGCCAAAGATAAACACCTGCTTGCCTACCATGACACATGTGTTGGAGACCTGTGGATGGAGAGGGCGGCGTTTACTGAATGCTTTAGTGCATCAACCTCTATTTTGAGGCAGAGAGATCCAGAATCCCCAGATTCCCCGTGTCAGTCAATGCTGTTCATATTCCAGACAGAGGCACACTCGTTTGGCAACAGTATGAAAAATTTCAGGACACTATCTGGGTATATGTTGTATATTTACAAACTGTACTAATGATTGCTTATCTATACACACAATATGCATCCGGTTATTCACAAAGTGCTGTGTGATTTGGAAAAAAAACCCCTAATTAATGGAAAAAACATAATTTTCTTTTCTCAGCAGCAGCTCAAACAGAAAGTGGATGACTTCTCATAAGGAAAATGAAACATTAATGAAACTCCTTAGATACTGACTTACACCAAGTCAAAGGCCAGTAATTGAGGTAACTCCCTTTGAAGCTGTGGTGTCTCCTCATAGTTTTGCTGCATTTACCTTCTGTTTTTTATAGAAACTCCATGCTGATATAGCAATATGCACATGAAACGTCAGTCAAGTAGTGGAGGAAACCAGAGAAAGGAATTTACATTAGAAAAAAACAGTTTCCCATCATAAAACTGGTGCATGTTATAAGCAGAGGGACAAAGAGAGTCCAATAAAAAAAAAAGAAACTTCTCCTGTGGTGGTTCTTGACCTGGGAGTTAATCATTACACTTCCAATAGTGCATGGGAAGTGCCATAATTTCCAGTAATTTCTAAGTTAGTGCAATTCTGTATGCCTCAGGAGGAGGCAGGTTTTCATGCATTACCTAACCTGGGCTGTACATTTCTCCCTGCAGGTATCTGAGCAGGAGTGCTTCCTGGCATGGCAGGCTTGGGTCACAATGTCATCATGGAAATACTGCTCAGACAGTACTGTTATCACATCATACGCTCAATAAGAGTTTGGGGTTTTTAATGAAGAAAACACAAAAATAGGCAAATCTTATCAAACATATGTATACTTTCAATATATATAAACATATAAATCTCTATGTATCCACCAAGTATCTTGCATACCTGGAGCAGCTAGATAGCACTAGAAAAATGCTAAACAAAGGCAGATTGGGGTTTTTCTTGAGGAAGAATGTCCAGTCATATTCATGTGTAAAGAAGGTGACCAGCCCCAGAAGAAAAACAAGGAATAATATCTGTGTCAAGCTGCATCAGGTTTTCCAGGCTCTGCCATGCTTACTGCCTACAGGGCTGGAGGGTGAAGCTGTGGCAGAATTGGTGTAATGGCAGTGCTGCAGAGAGCCAAGGCAATGGTTCAGTCATTCAAAACCTACAGCAGGATCACAGAGCTTGACACTCTCCTTTTTGTCTAGTTCAGAAGAAAGAAAAGTAAATCAACCCCTCCATGGCTCATTTGGTGCCAAACTTCTACCTTTCACTGGATGCACTGAGGAAATAAATTTCTGCAAGGGGATTTAACTGAATTTCCTCCCTCAGCCTTCCTGATGGTGATTTGACTCCACAGGCTTTTCCTAGAGATTATGTGGATGAGTGATTTGTAGATGAGTGGGAAGTAGGGGAATCCTGATTCCACATTTAGCTATTGACTCAGTATCAGACCATAGAGGAGTCACTTGACCTTCACAACACAGCACTCAGCCTAGGTAGGCAACGGAAAGAAAACCACAGCTCTTTGCTGAAAACCCAGAAACCTGCTTTTCTGGGTGAAGAATAGATGTACATTTCTGTTAAAGTGTGGTTCGTCAGATGCATCAGACTGCTACCATACTAAATCCTTTATGAATTTAATAATTTAGGAGGGTCTCTCTTGTTCTGTGGTCTCTAGATATAAGGGGGGTCATTTGTTTACAGTGAAGAAAATGTGCTAATTACAAATTAAAATCTCCCTGCTCCTAACAGTACTATCTAACTTTCCTAATTGGACATTTCAAACACAAGGTGCATCTTTTGCTTATCTTCATGATTACATGAAAATAAGGAAAAATCAAAAATAACCACCACAGCTAAGTTGTCCATATTATAAAGGCTGCCATAATTGCATTTAAATGCAATGCACTTTTGCTGATTAATTTGCATGTGACTGAAACAAGTGGGTAAATAAACATTTCACGAGAGCTTTATTTTTCTCTACTGTAATTGGTGTTCATCAGAACTATTGTGGTGGAGGTATATTGCAGCTAAATTGCTTTTCTTTTTATTAAAAAAAAAAAGGGAAATGCAATTTATTTCTGTACACTCTAAAGATAGCACAGTCTGAGAGGTTCCATCAAGAGTCAAATGGATTCAAACATATGTTGGAATTCCAGCAGCCCCCTCCCACATTTAAGCTGCTATTCCCATGTGCCTGTTACTAAATATAGCAGCAGCTCTTCACATTGACAGGACAGTTCCTGATCCAGGCTCCTGGGCTTTGCTCCATACATTCCTAATATGGTCGAGTGCTGCAGCCGAGCGAATGCTCAGGAAGGACTCGAGAGGGTAAACTGGACCACAGGGTCATGCCATGGGAAACTGAGCAGCAGCAGGCACAGAGAAGCTGTGACTTAACCTTTTGGTGTCTTGGCTCCAGATCAGCTGTCAGCGAAGCCAACTGATTTCTCACGAAAGGGCACGGCTGTGCAATAACGAGGGATGCCAACCTCCAGTTGACACCAGCACTGAGAATTCCCACTTGGCCCCTCCATCTCTCACAGCAGCCAGCTAGGTTACAGAAACATCTGGCTAGGGCAAGAAGGGACAAAATGCACACAATGTTCATTGTGAATATGTTTTAGGCTCATAAATGGGCATTTAAAGTGACATGGGAGTCATTTTAGCCATGCTTCCCACCCTGGTTTCATGAGCAAGACAAAGCTCGTATGCAGAGATGGCATGTACATCTCTGCAGGGTATTGTGCAGTGGAGGCCATGGGGATGGAGCCCAAGAGAATATTACAGAGAGCAATAGTTGATTTCATCTACAACTATTTGCCAATGTTTGTATTACTAATTCAAAAACCTTTTTTGTGTGATTGTATGAGTTTCGCAGGAGTCCCTGAAAACACAAATCCTGAAAAATCAACCAGCAGAGCTACATGGAAGAAATTTGCCTCCCTGCAAAATGTCAGCAGGTTTGCATGAAAGGAAGCTATAAATGTGGCACAGGCCTTTTTCTGCCTCTCAACTCACAATGACTATTTTTGCTCCAAAGTCTCAAGCATCTCTGTCTTATTAAACATCTCTGCTCCTTTCACCATCATTCTGTAAACACCAGGTTGCTCTGAGAATACATCATTTGAGACTTTAAGCTGTAGGCTGAGGTTTTCCAAACCACAAAAGCACCCTCTGGGCATGCAACAGTTGTGTTCATTTAGACACCTCCAGCTCTTTGGAGGTCTATAAGGAAATATACATTATAAATCAGTGTTGCCAGATGAAACAGAATTCATTATGGAAAAGGCATGGTGAAGGAAACTTTAAAGTAGCAATAAAGTGTAACCAGCACAAAAGTGAAGAAGAGAAGAAGGAAAAATTTCTTTGACACAAAATGTACTATTTAGAAGTGTATAATTTATAATACATTGCATCCATTCTTAAATGGTCATGAAAACCACTCCTTGCTTTTTACTGGTGGGAGGGAGAGGAAACAATGCACAGAAAATCAAAACAATTTATTAAGATTGCAAGGTAGGAGACCAGACATCCCAAATTCTAAAATCTTAGGATAAAGGTCATCTCTAGCAGGGTCTAATGCTCAGGGAAGCTTTTACATTTTGAAAACATTTCTTTGTGGCTGCTGTGGGTGGATAAGCTCCTGTAACTCAGTAGTTAAAGGCAGATGGAAAATCCCTGCAGGAAAAACTTCTTGCAATGTGTTAAAGTTATACTGAAGCCTATAGGAGAGTTTTGTTTTTTTTTTTTTTTTTTCCCTGAGTTTCATTTCCACTTTCAGTGATGCATGAAGGTAGCTAAAACTGCAAATAAATAGAGGTTCCTGTCACTCAGGTTCCCTCAGTACTGAAAGTGACAACTACATATTATTTATAGTCAGAACAAGCTGGTAGCTACTGGGTGTTTCTAGCACTATAAATTGAATAAATAGATTGTCCTACACCACCTTGTTAAGCCCCAGTGCAGCAAACTCCTCTTTATACATTGATCTAACTTACCAGCTGGTGTTCATCAACAATAAATCAAAAGTGTGATCTAAAATACCTGTCTTCATAAGGTAAACAGTAGTGGGCCACCAGAAAAAAGGTACAGATTGGAGGTATTTCTCTGAAATAAAATATTCTACCAGTGGCTCTTGAAAATTCTCATTGATGGAAGATAATCATCTCATCTTCTTCTTCATACTTCAGGTATGCATTTAGGCAATTCAGAATGCGAGAGTATGCACATCCCCTCACACTGGAGGTGTTTGTGAATCACCATCTCAACTGACTTGTGCTGTACATCATTAATCTTTTGATTCAAATGCCTGTTTACTTAGGAAAACCTTAATTCTGTATATCTATCAAAACTGTATGTATAATACATCATTTCATCTCAAAAATCCAATTTGTTGTTTTTTAAATGTTTGTCTTCTTCAGATAAGATCTCCACAAACACAAAAATCAATTCAACCAATTTTGAAATGTTTAAGCAGAAACTCTGAGTTTCCAAGCATATCTTTTTATTCTTTCTTCCCAAAACAGAAGTTATACAATTATATTATAAAAGAAAAAAAAAACAAAAATAAGAAAATAAAAAGGAGAGCAGAGGCAAAAAATACCCAAACCTAAACAAACAAAAATGAGGAAATAAGGTTGTGGTGGCAAATCCAAGCTTTCTGTAGAAAAGTAAAAGTCTGCTATGATTGTTTACATGTCCCAGACTTAGGCTGGTAAGCACTTCAAATTGTAACTAAATGCCATAACAAAGTTGATGAGGTAGACCAGGTAGAAGAGATTCCTGAAGCAGTTATAAATAGGCAGAAATAAATGAGATATTGCTGATTCCCTCATCATGGCCAGGCAGCCCCTAGATTCTCTCCTAGAGGAAACCTCACCAGGCTTGTCACAGGCAGCTGCCAGGGCAGCACCTCGCAATATTCTAACCTGAAAATAAGATCAAGAAAAATCAGAGTCCCTCCTGTTGCTTGAGGTGTTGTATAGGAAAATACTGCCTGGAATGTTCATCAGCTGGGAACCCGAAAGACAGCAAATTCTGGTAAATACTAAAAAATGGCCAAACTCATTGGCAAAAGTGGTCACAGTTTGGTTGTGACAGTGCAGTCACAATCTGCAACTGCATCTTGGGTTGCTCATCTTGCCTGTCTCCTCACACCTTGCTCCTCACACCTCCTCTTGCCAGGTTGTCTGCCAGCTGATTCTCATCCAGACATCTGTCTTGGCCAGGTTCAGGGAAAAAAGAGAAATTATACCATCTGGATCTGCTTTTAAAAAGTCATGGAGCAGAATGTCACCAGCATACTGATGGCACAGCAGCCAAACCACAGCTGCCATGTGAGCACTCAGCAGGAGCTGTGACAGAATGGGTCTGGTGGGACGCACCTCCAAGTTTACTGACAGGGGAAAAACTGAGCTAATGATCAATTCTTGCCAGATCCTGTCAGTAGAGGAATTGTGACTCTGATCAGCTTCATTCAAAGTTGTTGGCAGATGAAGCAAAGTTACCAGTGCCATTTTTACTTAATCTATCATTTGTATCAAGATGACCTGCTCAAAGAGCAGTAACACCTCTAAGTCCTTAATGTGATTGGGGGAGTACAGAAGCAGCAGCTGAGCCCTGAGCAGTGCTCTGGTTTCACAGCCTCTCTTGAATAGGAAGCCTTGTGCTGAGGCTAGAAAGTAATTAGAGACTGATCAAGACATTTTAAATAGAGGTCAAGATGGGGGTTGCTTAAGCGTACTTCTGTAGACATCTGCAGTTCTCACCCACCCACAGCAGACCAAGGTGTTCTCAGTTCTCTCTTTCTTCTGAATGTACTCACCTACAGCCCCCAGTTCCCTCACACCTCCATATCCAACATAAAGCAGATCTTGGCCCCAGTGTAGGCAGAGAAGCACACAGTTTGGCATAACCTAAGCACCTGATGTTTTACCCACCTTCCCAAACTCTTCAGCCCGTTACATCAAGGTTGGGTTGGGAAGCTCTCCATGAGGCCATTGTAAGAAAGATGAGCACTGGGCTGTTGTTAGTGAAACTGATGAATATTTTGACCTCTTAATTCCATTTCATCTCTATGAGACATAAAAGGCATTCTGCAGAGGAGTTCCTGGCGGAGAAAATAATTGAATACGTAAACTCCTACATTTGTGCATTTGAATGTACTGGCTGGCTTTTTCCACACCAGAGACATGCTGTCCTTGAGAATTAGGGTGATTCATCTCAATTCAATCTACACATAGACATTTTAAACCCACTCATTTGCCCTGCATCATACAGACACTTGCAATCACATTACTATTCTTCAAAACATAGAGTGCTCCTTGGTTCTTACAGGCCTCCTGGCTTACCTCCTAGAAACTTTATGTTCTCTAATATTAGGTGAATAGAGTATTTGGTCCATTTCTCTTTTAAATTCTGAACCTCAAATTGATTGCAGCAATGCAATCTAAATTAAAAAAAAAAAAAAAAATTGTATGGACTTTCTTACAATGACACAGAAAATATACCTCAGTCAGTTGTCTTTGTAAGGGCAAATGAGCCACAATGGATATAAAGCCATCTGTGGTTCCAGACAAAGATTTGACCATTTTCAACCTGTATAAACTCCCAGGGATATATATTTAGGATTCCTTAGTCCCTCAGTTATTCCGAATCTGGAAGATTTTCACTTTGAAAAAACCCTACTTATTCTACCCCTTCATATTACCTGAGACTTCTTGAAACTATAAAAAAGCATATCAATACTGGGATAAAATTCCTCAGTTTATCCATGAGGCAGGATACTGTAATCCTCATCATCTCAGCTCTGTGCTGTCTGGAGGACCATGGAGCACAAGGATTGCTGTGGAACTTGCCCAAGGTGATGGCCAAGCTCCTTCTGTGGCTGCTCTTCTAGGACACTCCCCTCAGGGCATGAGGCACATCTGGACATGCATGATGAGTGGAGAGGGATGGGTGCTTGGAGGGTCACTGGGAAGGTGGCACTAAGGCCCTCCAGTAAGAGCTAGGCTTTGCTGCTCTCACAAGGAAAATATTTCATATTAGGCAGAGATGACATCTTTTTCTCTCAAAATCTGCCTCCCAAGATTTGCCTTCCTGAAATATAAAGGTTAGGCATATTTTTGAACAAAGAGGACAATTACACCAACTAAAGGAAATGTACATGCTGCCAGATGTCTCAAACATTGTGCAAACAAAGAGTGAGGCTTATCAATGCATTATTTATAATCTGCAGACTGTAATGAGAGGTTGCTCAGTCTAGACAGTGAAAGGCATGGAGAAATCCAGTTAGGGTCCTGAATAGAGGAGTTCAGGTGAAGATCCATGAAGTAGTAAGAAAAGAGAAAGGAGATAGCATGGTAGCTAAGGAGGCTTTAAGGCTGCAGGTTTAGTTATGTGATGGCTGAGAGAGGAAAGGAAGTACTTTAACCAATTTTCAGCACTATTCTAACACAGGTGTTACCTCCTTCCCCAAAACTATTTGGACCAGAATGAACTTCCTATTGACTACAACCTCTCATGCTCCTTCCACTCTCAGATCCCTGAAGTACATTGACAGCCATAAATGTAATTTTGATTATACCTCCATTTCTGAGCAATGTCTACCCTTGAATATGTCTGTTCTAGTGACTTTAGCTATTCCACCATGACTTTGCCCTCCCTGTAGTATCTGGTTTCACATCCTGCACAAGCAGATCAGGTTCCTTTGTTTTGTTTCCAAGGTGCCTGGTGTTTATGTGTGCAAACATTTCCGTTGGTTCTTTGCAGTCAGCACTGAATTTGGGCAATGAAAACTCAGTTGACATGGAAAGATGTTAATTTAATTTTCAAGTATGAGATGTGATTGAGGAGGATAGATAATCCTGCAAGAATAAAAAAAGGTGCCAGTTTGTCTTGTTACCATTTTAGGGATAAGTAGTTTCCTACACTTACAGCTGGCGGCTGGCAGTCTCGCTTCTGGAATTCACAAATGTACAGAAATCTGATGTATTTACTTCAAGGCTCAGCTGGGAGAGGCTGGGCTGACAAGCACAAAACTTTATATCCAATTACTCCAATTTCAGGCTTCAGGGCCATGAATGGATTTGTTCGGGGTGTTGCATACAAAGTACACGTATGAGGAACTGACCTGTGAGTGCATGTCTGTGGTGAGTGCTGTATCTTCACTCTGTAAACAACTTACAAACCTTTCCAAGGTTGAAGTCTGCCAATTTACATTTGGCTAAACAGAAATGGCAGCCTAAGCAGGTCTATTCTGGTCTGTTTATAGATAGCGACAAAATTAAACCTTTCCCTCTTTTATTATCACTGCAACTCTACAATCATCAGGTTATTTTTTTTTTATGCATGTGCTCATTTTACAGCTGTATAACATTTTTATGAGAGGACTGGGGGACACCCACACATTGATCCAGGGTAGGGAAAGCATGGCACCAAGCAGTGCACATTTTCTTTCCCATGCCTGCCAACAGGCTTCATTTTTGTAATAGAAAAAACAGCCATGGAGACCCAGAAGCAACAACCTGACCTGCTCAGACTTTCACCCTCTGGACTCCAGCCCAAACTGTAAGACATTCATTATTGAGCTGGGATAGGTCCCCTTCCCCACACCCACAGTGCCATCCATTCAAAGCCTTCCTGGTGGTGAAGCCTATCACGACAGCTGGCTGGACAAGGCACCTTCCACACTGGATGACTTATAATGTTATTTTGTGACAAAAAGCAGCAAATCAGGTTTGTCTCTCTCATGGATTCTGAAGCACTCTTCAAAAGGACCCCGCTTTTTTGTTAAAAGGAGTGCAGAACTGTATTCTTTTTGCTGTAAGAACTTCTTTCTGCATTCCTGTGGTTAGAAGGAACACAGGTAGCAGCTGTTATGTATGGCTGATACGATGCATGGTTATTTGTTTAAGGAGCTGGAGCTCAGGGAATTTACCTACTGTTTGTTTGAGGACAGGAAAGGTGATTTAAAGTTGTTCCCCTTTTGTAATAAAGCCAGTCACCTTTGACATCAAAAATTGTAACAGGAGCTTGCTGCAAAAGTTTGGATTTGCATACATACATTACTTAAATCCAATTCCAGTGAAAACCTGTCATCTTGATATGTTACACATGAACTTAAAGATTTAACCGGTTTGCCTCAGACCCACAAGCAAAAAGGTCCTCCCTCTCAGCAGGTTTAATATGTTCTTTACAACCGAGATACAAAGGACTCCTCCAGTGAAGCCCGCCTGGGCTGGCCCTGGCAGGGAGCAAGGATGCTCTTCCTGGTCGAGATGCTGGAAAGGCGGCCCAGCCCTGGGAGCTCAGCAAATGGCTCTCTGATTTCCCCTGAAAAGCTGAGGGCTGCTCCTCAAAGCCTTGTGCCAAGAGCACTCGGAGCGCAGTTAGGTACATAGCTGAGGGCTGGCTCGGAGGCAGGGCAGGCTCTGACCCCGGGTGACTCCGTTCCCTCTGGCACAGGCGCGGGCCCTGGAAACCAGCACCGCTCCGAGCTGCTGCTGGGGCTGTCGGAAAAGCAGAGGAACCACTGTCCTTGGCAGTGCTGGGAAAACCTGGAAATGTGCGCCCTGGGGACTCTTACTGACAGCAAAACCCCTCCAGTCATCTCTAGAGTATTGCTGCATTGCAATGGTAATAGTGTAGCAGAGCAAAACTAAGGAATTGAAAGAGGAAAAAAGCAGTGGATGGAAAGACCTTTCTAACAAAGACAAGGACAAATGTCTTTTCTTACTTATGGCAAGCTTTTCTGTGTGAAATTTAATTTTCAGACTTTTTAAAGTCCCCTTCTCATAGCTGTTGATATATAAAAAATGATAAATATATAAAATTTTGGCTTAGGCTCCCAGACCTATACAACATTCATGACCATCACAACTAACTTTTGCTTCAAAAGGAGAGTAAATAATAAAACTGACATTTATTAGTGTGAGCTTGAAAGTGACTTTAATAAAAGTGACTTTGAGATAAGCTTAAGGCATTAAATGCCAGTGATGCAACTGAATGAAAAAATAACGCAATTCAGGATTTTTCCTTATTTAATCTTCTCCCTGAAAAGAACTTGTATGAATACAGAGCTCCTCAATACCAAGACATAGACATGATATTTATCAGATGCAATAATAATTATCTCTTCCCATATGTAAAAATCTCAAGACAACTAAGGTTCTAAGAACATTTTTTAAACCTGTGTTTTAATAGATGAATTAGAATAAGTACATGGTAGCCATGGTAAATTGTTTCTTTAAGCAGTAAAGGTAGATTGTTTCTTAAACCAGAAGTTGTAGCTTTATTTGGTTCTGCTTTAAATGTACATCCTTGTGTGCTTTTCACAAACCCATTAAAACTGTCCACAGACTACAGTTTGTTAGATATAAACCTATTTGAATTGTTCTCCACAGACTATGTAAACTGTCCATCTTCCACCAAAAAAATGGGCAAAAGCAACTTATATTGCTACTATATCCACTAGCTGCCAGAACAAACAAACAAACAAACCAAACCAAAACAAAAAGTTATTCAATAAAGATTGTCTCAGAAGGTGACAGGTGGAGTAGAAAAACTATATTGCAGGAAGCATCTTCTAGATGGCTAAAAGTTAAACTTAACTTAAAACTTAGTTAAACATAAACCAGAGTCCAAGACCAAATAGGAGAAGAAAAAGTAAAGTATTGGTCTAGAAGGTTTTAACTATATTTTAGCCAGGCCAAGATGACATGAAGGCAAAAATGCAATGACTGAAGAGATGGATAACTGTGACAATTGTGGATATGAGATAGGAATAGCCAGTGAAGGATAACAGTATTCAAATATCCTTGAGAATGTCACACAATCAACTGAAACACGTGTCATACCTTAGGCCAGGATATCTGATGGGTCCCCACCAAGCACTCAGTCCCAGACTTCATGTGGACCCCAGGCTCCTCAAGCCAGTGAGTCACTCAAGTCTTTGGGGAAGGAGGATATGGACTCATATGTACAAAAAGAATTCTTCTGTAAGTAAAATTCTATTCCATATTTCATAAACAGCATTTAAGATGCTGATAGATATTGCTTGATACCCCAGTAAAGTGAGTACATAGACACAATGCTTTGAACCAGTCCATTTTCTTGGACCAATCCTTAACTTCTTGGACACCTGATTTCCCTAAAATAATGCAAGAAAATAACCTTTCCTTTCCTCTTCTGCAGGGATATCCTTTCAACAAACTGTTCTGAGACACAAGATTTCAGATACAGCAGCAGTATGGAAGATGCACACACAAAACACACACACACACACACACACACACACACACACACACACACACACACACACACACACACACACACACACACACACACACAGCACTTTAAACACAAACTTTTAAGGTTTGGGTTTCCTTCTGATAGCAATAGCCCAGAAGAAAACAGTGCTTTGTTTGGCAAGTAGCAACTAGTACAAGGGTAGAGAGTTCTAGGGAAAAACTCCCAAAGAATCCAATTTTTTAATATCTTTGCAGGAAAATTTGAACACACAGTAATTTTGAAGTATGATTTTTCTCTTTGTGAGAATGAACTCTATCACAGAGTCTTGTGCAGAGAGTCCATTAAATTTTTTGGCTTTCTAGATGCTTTTGCATCAGAGTAAAGGGAAAACTATGAAGAGAAGATTCTGAATACCTAAGGACATACAGGCACTCAGAGACAGGTTCCTCCTACCTGGCTTCATCCATGCACCAAACATTGCCAGCAGGGCTAACCTATTTTACTTACAGGGTTGTACATGACATTTAAAATAATGTCTCCCTGCACATGGTCTGGAAACCTGCTTGACCTGCAGACTTGTTATGCCCACAGCCATCTCCCAGTGCCCCTCCACAATCCTGTCACAAGAAGGGCAGATAAATTTGGTGCATCAAGAGGGGGTCACTGAGCAGGGAGGCAAAGGGTTGCTCCTGAGCACAGTGGCACAGCTGGCACTGCAGAGAGCTCATAAAGCAGAAGTTAGACCACCCACAGTGATCAGGGCTTGGATTCTCATCACTTTGCCCTTTAAATCTCAGGGCAAAACTTGTGACTCCTGTCCCTTACTAATGGTTACATTACATTGGAATATGGTACTCTGTTTTCTCACTTCTTTGCACCATGCTGCCATTCTCTGGGTCGAAAGAAAAGGTAGTCCTCTTTATACAAACGAAGCAGATTCAGATCAATATAAAAGGAAATCATAACTATAAAACAAGAAAGAACTGATCTGTTCCTCTATATGGCCTGGTTTGATATGACTGAAAGGTCGTGTGGACACAGGTCTGGGAACATTTTAAACAAAAAAATACTTCCTAGGATGTCAAAAAAGAACAGCCTGAAATGGCAAGTGTTTGGTAGTTTTTGTTTTGCTTTGTTTTTCCAAAGGGCTACCCTTACAATGAAAATAGTTTGAAAGAAAATCTGCAATTCCCCACTCAATTCTTGTCAGCCTTTCAATTCTTGTCAGCTTTCTCACATACAACACAACTACTTCTTGTTGTTTATGTTCAGTAATTTTGGCTAACAAAGGTAGGTTCTATAGTGAAGCAAGTTCAGACCAAGCTACCTGCCGACAGCCATGTCTTCAGTGATCTCAACCTTGACACAGATCTTCAGGCTTAAGTACTCATCTCAGTATTTATTTCACTCAGCCTTTAGCAAGGTGCAGTTTTTAGATGGTGTGGGGCTTATTTTCCAAAGCATGCAGTTGTAAAAGCCTGAGAATGACTGAGCTGGTAGTTTTTACTCCCTAGGAAGTGAACATCTCTTTTTGTGGCAGCATGCAAGTCACTTTAGTAATATTCAAAGCAGCAAAAAAATCAGCAGGAAACTCATGCCTGTGTTTCACTCATCATTGATCCTCAGCATCTAAACTGGCCCCCCACTTACTTATTTTATCGCTATTTCTACTCTTACAGGCTAGTGCATTTGAGGACTTCTCATTAAGGCCCACATATGTTCTTCCTTTCGTTCTCATGTCTCCACAGTCTCCCGGTAATCCTGATGGCCAGCATCAAAAATGGCAATGCCCCTTCACAAACCCATTTTCCCCTTTCGTTTGATCTCTCTGATGCCCCTCTGAGGGGTGTTGTACTCACAACTAACAGGATTGGGAGATGTTTAGACACATGATCATTCATAGACACATTGACTCATAGAATGCCTTGGATTGGAAATCTCCTTAAAGATTACTTAGATCCAGATCCCTTGTCATGAAAACCCATGGAGGGGTATTAACAACACAACATCCCAAAAAAGAAAGGCTGCATAAATAGGAATCACTCCCATTTCATCTTCTCACTCTTTCCTGCATAGAATCGTCATGAAAGAATAGAGAACAAGCCACCAGCACTTCTATGCATGCACTGATATAGCTTGTTTGGTGGCTGGCTTATACGCTGGTATCTGCCCTTCACTGCGTTCACGTGCGTTCAGTGATTTAGGGCAAACTTCAAGTTAGGAGCATAAACACAAGGTGAGACACCAGTCACCCTTTTAATGGGCAACAAATCACACCACATTCATTTTTTATCCTTTCATCCTTTAACCCAAGTTTAGTAGTTAAAAAATACTCAGAAAGGCATTTCATTGGGTGGCTTTATTTTACAGCTCACAGGAGATGAAAAACTAAACAAAAAGTTTGTGCTGCTGTTCAGTGACAGAAAGGAGGGGAAAACCCTTGAGACTCTTCCCCTGCAAGTTGCTATTTGTAGCCCACTCTCTGTATGGTCTTGCAAGACTGTGATTAAATGTTGTGAAAGACAGGCAGTGCTAAGCAACAGAGAGGACAACACATAGGGAGCCAGCTCTCAAGTTGGAACAGACTTTGAGCTGTGAACTCAACATTTCCAGCTTTCGAGGAGCTTTGAATTTTCTCAGACAATGATTAGTAACCAAGCGTGCTTCTTAAAATGGCTTAAAGCTAGCAAGGCATGAAGATTTTTGATGCCTAAACAGATCCTTCTTTCCTATCCACAGCTGTGTATGCAAAAGATGATAAATTAAATTAGCTATTGTTTCTCCAACTGTTTGCCCTGACTAAGAGTTTGATTTTGGAAAAAAAAAAAAAAACAAAACAAACCAAAACAACTGTGGAATTTAACAATTAAACAAAACCAGCCCCATTTTTTATATTTGTATACATAAACTGAAAAGAAGAATTACCTTCCATTTGTGCATTGTTCCCTCCCTACTCCCATAACAATTCATGAATATACATCAACTAGCTGAATTATTTGAATGATCCAAGATTTTGAATTTTTGGCTTAGTGCTGATATACTTGGCATGAATCACACTAATTTAGAAGTTATTTGGATGCTCTAGCTTGCCATTATTTCATTATTTTTTAAAGAGAAAGCCCCCAAAATTATTAATGCTCAAGGAGAGGCTCAGTTGCAGTGAGACTATCACATTCCGAAGAGAATAGCTTACGATGCCCTTGCCCAGAAAAAACATACAGATAGAAGCCGGATGGTTCATTCCTACTTGCCAGATTCCTGGGCTACCACTGAAAGTACAAAGACGGAAGCATCAGCTTTGCTATTTCAACTAAGTAGCCCCTGAGTCCCAGTAAATTACTTCTACAAGTCAAAGGGCTCTCCTGGGAGACAGAAGTAGAGCAGGAAAATCAAAATGCAAAGGTTCCTTAATGAGGACAAACAGAAAGGCAGCCAAAGGCTGCAAAAGACAGGTGTTGATGGGTTCAGTGTTCACCATTTCAGCAACAACCGGCAGAAGAAGGGCTGCAAAGCAGTTGAAGACTCCTCTGAACTGTGGGAGGGTGGAGGACAGTCCCTTCCCAGGGGGCTGGCCCTAGCTACAATCCCCCATCTTTCTCCACGAGAATTTCACACCTCTCATGAACCTTAGATGCATCTCCAAGTCCAGTTTTCTTTTGCTGGGATACAAGCAATCCTTCACTTACACTCTTTGCAGGAAGGCTTCCTTCATTAACAAGTGTTTAAAAAGAAGCAACACGTGTTCTCCTCCTTCAGCACATAACAACAGCAAATAGCATAATCAGGGGCTGATTACAAGACTGATTTCCACTCCCTAATTTAAAACATAGAGCAGGTAATGGCATGTACTGCACAATATATGCCATAGCTTATGTGCTGATCATTCCATGCCATAAACTCCTGCAAGGCAAAGCTTTTTAAACAGTATTTCTCATTTATGAAAGTCTGTGAGAGACGAAATAATGTCCTTATTTTGCCTGCAACAAAATCCAAGTTCTGAACAGTCCACAGTCTGCAGGCTGAGAGGATCAGAAAAGAAAGAGGACTAGTCAGTTTTTAGGACCCATTGTGATAATGTCAGTACCCACACAGTCTGTTCCAATGGCAACAAGCTCAAACAGGGTATTTAAACATAATGATTTAATTACCCAAAATAGCCCCCAATATACTGTGTAAACTGCGTCACAAATTAAACTATGACAGGAGCAGAAAGGGTATCACAAAAGAAAGATAACCAAAGCTGTCCTTTAAACACTGTTCTGAGTGAAGAAATGTGAAAGACAAGGAGCATTTTCCATGGGAAGTATCTGAGGTTGCTGAATAGAAATGGACTGTGAAATAATAAAATAAAACCTGGTACAATGCATCAAACAAACAAAATTTCTGGTACAATGAATCAAACAGTGTCAAGGAGGCACAACATTTTTGAAGCTTGTCAAGCCACACTGAACAGCCAGCTAATCCCAGGAGTGCCACCAGCATACCCAGCATCACCTAGCGAAGGGACCTGCATGAAGTGCATGGGATCTTCTGTAAGAAGCAGAAATTCATTGCTTGCAATCTGGCAGAGAAGCTGAGGGATGGTAACTTCACTGTGGCTGTTGAAAGGCATGCAAAAATAAATAAATGCTACTTAGAAAGAAAAGCGTTGAGGTCTTGTTATAGTCTTAAACAATTCAGTGTTTCAATAGTCTAGGGCCCATTACACCAAACTTTAGCTTAATTTCACCTTCTACCATATCAAACTTTTTGTCCTATATCAAACCTCTTTGGGATACAATTCTTGTCATCATATTTAAAGGTTACTGTCACTCCATCACCAGGAGCAACCTCAGTCACCTGAATCTCCAGTTCTCCCATGAGCCCATGTTTGCCCTCTCTACTTCTCCCCTTACCATCAGAAAAATCTCTTTCATCATTCATGAAAGCTACTTTCACTCACCCCCCCCAAAATGTGCTTTCCCCACAAACTACCCAGAATAAAGGATCTGAAGAAGGATGGTCATGCAGCAAGATGATGGTTCCACAAGAGGAAAAGAGGGTTCATAATGCCCCTCTTCCTGTTTCCTTTTGTTTTGAACATCACAGGTCCCTGAAGACCCAGACAATGACTTTCTGCACGTAACACTGCATGGGACCTCTGTCATGACTGGATTAACTAAGTGCCATTGAATGAAAAAACTAGTAGCAGTACATTTCTAATAATGAGACTTATGAAAAAACTCCCCTTGCCTTTTACAACCACCTTACTACCTGGATCTAAATTATAATAAGAATTTATATTTTCTATCACTAGAGTTTGTGAAAAACTTCAGAATTTGGAGTCACAATGAACACTATGTGCCCATGACATGTGTGTATGCTCCTGTACATACACACTAAGACCCTCAATGTTTTGGCTTGCAGATCCTCTTATTAAAATTATGACCAGTTTTTAATAAAGATTTCTCATCAGAATTCACCAGTATCATGCATCAATTTTAATATTTATTTAGAACAACTATGACCTTTAAGAGGCTCACTCAAGAGCTTATTACATTTTTCTAACCAAAATGAAATTTCTTTCATTTTATGGCTTTATTGTTGTTACAAAGATGAGGAATGTCAGGGTACAGTCTACTGTAAAATGGCAGAATGCAATAAATATGCTTTAGTGTAGAGGCTGACTGACGTGACCCAAGTAACACAGCACTGAATGAAAGCAAGCATTTTCAAAGGGAAGGAATAAATAGCAAAGGTCTTCCAGCAAGTGAAAGGACCAGGGAAGGGGCACTCTGAATATTGAACTTGCCTCTATCACCTTCCAAAAGCTGAGGGAGAGGAAGGGCAAAAGCTTTCATCAGAGGATCTGCTGTGGAAGCAGTACCAGAGAATGCACATCCCATCAGTTTGAGCAAGCTTTGTGAACACTTTGGTATCAGCATGTTCCATGTTTGTGTCAGCATTACCCAATTAGTGTACGCAATGAGTTGTTTCATTCGATGTTTTTTAAAAATTCAATTTGATTTCCTCTTTCTTTCAAAATTCAAGATCCGAGGAGATCTGAGGCAGGCTGGCAGAAAGGTTGCCAGCTTTCTGGGTGTGTTTTGGCAGAGGTATGCTGACACATTTATGCAAAACCTTTTAGTTTTCCTGCAACATTTCTGAATGGCTCTAACAAACAAATCCAGCTTCTTGCTGTCCTTGCTACGATCCAGTGATATATAGATCTATGGAAACACAGAGGGTACTGCACTCATTTGAAAGAAGAGACTGTGATTCCTTTTTTTGAATACATTTTAAGGAGTCTTTTATGGAAAAAAGGCTTTCATCCCCGGAGAAGTCTTTGTTATTGTGGGAAGCAGGCTGGCCCTAAGCAATACCTTGACCTCACCTCTGGCTCATTCTGCCAGTGCAGCAGCTGGAGCCTCCTTCAGCCAGAGGGAACAGTTTCACCCCAGGGCTGGAGAACTGCAAGCATATTTATTTACTGAATATGAATAATCTCCATGTGTTATGCAGCTTGGCTATCTAATGTCAGTACTCACTCAGCACAGAAGGTAATAACTTGAAGAGACCCATCCCTGCCAAATCTAACAATCAAAAATTCACTTCCTCTTCCATATTACAAACTAAATCCTGTATTTTAAAAAGCTCATCTATCAGGACATTTACCACATTCTGTATTCATCCCAATGGCTGCTGAACAATTACTTATCAAAGCATTTGTCTGTAAAGTGGTAAAGAAATATCCATTTAATTTTGATATTTAAAGAAAGGGGGAAATGCTGAAGTGGCAGACTGGATTGCAAGAAGGACAGAGACCCTCTGCCCTTTGGATTGCCATCTAAAAAGAGTAGCTTGTGGAGGTCTTTGGTGAGCTCAATCAAATCTGCAGCAGACAGCTGTCTGGACTGCATCAGGCAGATCGCTATGAGGGCTGAGAAAGGGTTGCAGTCCATCTCTCCCTGGCTCCTTCCTGGGGACGGACTGCTCCAAACTGAGATGAGGCTGTTTGGCTTAGCTGGAATGAATTTCTACTGTGAGGGGGCTGAGTGGATTCAGTGAGAAGATGGAAAGTATCAGCCTCTGAAAAAATGAAGAGTTGGTGATACTGCACTTACTTTGCAGAGCTCAGCCTAGGGGTCAAGAAAGATCACAGAGTGCCTAGGTGCCTAGGTGAAGCTATTGCCAGAATTATTATAATTTTCTTCCATTTCAAAGCATGAAACTTTATTTCCTCCTTACACCCGTGATATAATTTTTCAGTGTTCAGCACTCTGTGGGGACTGCTGATATATAAATAACTAATTAGATAAGGCTCCATTTATCCAAGAAAGCCACAGCATTCTGAAGGCAGGCTCACATCAGAGCAGAGACTGCATGAGTTGTATAATGCACTCCTAGCTTTTGAAAGAAAGCCAGGCCAAGCCCAGTATCACTTTGTTGACTGAAGGCATACTTTTCCAAAAAAATCAAAGCTGAAGTTAGATTCCTGAGCCTGTGTTTGAGCTTCAGAAGTGCAGCTGGATTTTCAACCACCGATACCCCTGAGGTTAGTGTGTGTTCCAAGTATGCTGGAAGTCAGAGGAGTTACACAGGAGCCAAGGTCTGGCAGCAAGGCCAAGATGTCCAGAATGCTCTTCAGTGTTTCAGAGGTATGCAGGAAGCTTTAGCTAAAAATCCCAGCCAAGATATGGGCAACCATGGTGTTTTTCTTGCCTTCTCTAATGCATGACGGATTTCAGTGAAAACAGCCCTCAGACTCTCTTGTGCCCTTGTTGCCCTAAGAATTGTCCATCTCTGCTGGTGAATCACACATAGAATTTGGTCTCTGTTTCAGACTCGATTATGTTTCAGACTCAGCCCTGGGACTTTAGGCACAGAGGGTGGGAAAGGGGAGAGATGGGAAAGCATTAGCTAAAATAAAGAATTAGAAGAAAACTCTGGCAGCTACCAAGCTAGATTTGCCATATATTTCTCTGTCAGAGAAACAAACAAAAATCTACAAAATCAGGCTTGAGAAAGTCTGTCTCCAATTATATGTTCTCTCTCTTGCCACAAAACTTTACAGTAAGTAAGAGGAGAAAATTCCCTACCCCTAAAAATGTATTTTTTTCCGAAATAAAAAATTACTCTGATCATTTTTGAGGATTGAAGGTTGACAAGGAAGCAGCAGAGTCTTTCTCAGATCTTTAAAGACAGTTCTATGACACAGGAATGTCTGAAATCAAGGACAATTTCTGTCTCTGTCTCAGTCCTCAGAAATGAACACAAATCAAATGGTATTAGACTTCAATGATGTCTGCCCAGATAGGTTTTTAAAAGGATCCGGAGGTAGGAGAGTGTCTCCAGACAATCTACAAAGACCACCTTTCAGAAAAGTTTTGGGAAAGAAGGGACATGCTTTGGTTTGCAGAAAGCCCAGCAGCTGAGACACATCCTGTGCCTTCAATACAAAAAAGCTTGTGCTGTCAGAGCTTGCCCAAAGCAGCTGCCCAGGATCAGGCCTTATTGGATGAAAGCTTTATAGATGAGCAGATGAAAATCTTTCTGCTAACTCTCAGTTTATTCTGATTAAGAAGATTATCGCTGCTGGATATACTCTTTGCTGTATAGGCACTGAACATTTACTCAGCTATGATGTCCCCTCGTGCCTAGTGTACTGCAGTGGCTCTTGGCACACTGCCTTCTCATATCCCTTGAATATTTTCTACACATTTTTTTAAATTTACTTTATAATGCTATGCTACCATAACGAGGATGTTTCCAGGTTTGTATCATTTATCATCGAGACAAAGAGCAAGGAAGTTAAAGGCCAAAGAAATGCAAACCAACTCTGTCATAGCAAAATAAAAATAAATTGTGTCTAGAGCTGGACACAGCTGGACTGAAGACTCTGTAGCTGTAGGGATGCCATGTGTCCAGTTGGTTGAGGTGAAAATACTGAAATAAAGTCTGCACCAAGAAGGCAGGTACACACTACAATGATCAAGATGAAGCATGTGCAATAGTTAAAACGGGCCAAGATCTGATACTCCTCAGAAGAGCAGATGAGAATACCCATTATTTGCAGAAGGTGGGCTGGTGGGTAGACAGGTTTCACACCAGGACTGCAACTGCTGTGTTCTCTTCCCTGCACAGAGGCGTGTGATGGGACGGAGAGTGCATGGCCAACGTAGTGCTCGCTTAGGGCCAGCACCGGGCCTGATACAAGAGACAGATGGGCTGGGAGAGCGAGCCACATCACGGAGCACCAGCTGGCAGCAGTCACTGGAGCTTGATGAGTGCAGAGAGAGATCATCTGGTGTTCACAGGAAGTGCTGCAATGAGTGCCCTGGCAAAAGGCACCCCTCTCCTTAGCGAGACAAGAAACTTGGGGCAGACATCAGCAAAGTACTAGTAGCTGCTGGCAAGTATCCTTTAAGCTGTTCTGAAAAGAGCTCACTGGGCACAAAGAGGATGGTTTTAGCTGTTCTTTCAGCCCTTATCTTCTTCATTCAGCCTGCTAAAAAAGTTCTGAAGCATTTCAAATGACCTTGGCAGCTCTGTGACACACGTGACATTATTGGACTGAGACCAACAGCTGATTTCAAATAGTCCAAGTAGCCCAATAGTTAAAGAACTTCCAACTCCACCAGTACAGACGCAGCAGATGGAGTCTGCTGTCACAATGCATGAATGTCTTACATCCAGCATGTTTGTCCAAACAGTGGACATGAGTTGCAACGAAAGAAATTCTAAGTAGACATTAGTGGAAAAAAAATCACCACAGGATGAACAAACAGTAGACTAGGTATCCAGAGGGGCTGTAGAGACTCCATCCTTGAGTATATTCAAAACCCAACAAGGCAAATGATCAATGTGATATAAGTTGAACAAGATCTGAGAAGGGGACTGGCACAGACAATCTCCCAACGTCCAGCCAACATAAATTATTGTCATTTTTCTGTAATTTCTTGAAGGCTCATGATAAAATTATCTAGGCCTAAAGCAGACAGCTTGGGGATATTGTGACTTTCCTACAGGAAAGCGTCTCTTGAGAGTTACAGCATTGGAGAGCACTTATCCAGTCCAAAGGCAGTTACATGACAAGGAGGTCCTAGAAAGCTACTTTCCCCTGGAAGGTTGAAAGATTATGTCAGATAGAGTGAATTTAGGCACTTTTACATGGATCTTTTGCACAGACATGGCAGTTGTCAGAATCTGTCCAGACAGGTTGCCCCCTTGTTGGTCTGTACAATGCAAGGGCAAATCACAGCCTCTGAGCTGCACCACGAGTGATGCCAAACCAGCATGGCAAGAATTATAACAATGCATATAAAATTATAATACAGGACTCACAGAATTACAGTTACTAAATGCCTTAATTACAAAACACAGCATGAACAGCCCCTAGATGATGAAATCCATTCCAGCAGATCTGTGCCAGAAGGCTGACTGGGACCTAGATCAGAGCTGTTAAAAGCAAATCACAACAGTGTTTTATTGCTCTCACCACCCTCAAAAGATCCAGCTCAGTTGCTAGAATGATTGCAGTGCTTGGAGGGTGAGAGAATTTTCTTTTCTTCTGCAATTAAGTAATATAAAACCCAAAAGATGCTGCGTGCAGTTGTCTCATTGCTACTGACATTGGATTCATGTTGTACAGGTCTACAGTCTATCCACCTATAAGAAGGCCTAAATTTGGTGAAAAACAACTTTGTCAGATATATTCTGGCATAAACATTCTATACTTCCGTACATTTCAATAAATCAGAGAGGATTATTGTTTTTTTGGTGCTGGAAATTTTAGAACACTTCTTATGCAAAAACGTAAAGCCAGGTTGAAAAAGTGTAATTACACAGACTGTACCAGTCATGGAAATAATTGTGCTGCATTTTACATATGATAGGAATAAGCAACAAAATGATAGAAAGGTCTCCCAAATTGCTTCTTGCCATTAGACAATTATATTCCATATGATTTTTTGTACTAACCTTACGATCACAGTATCTTTAAAAAGTGGTTAATATCCATAATATTGCCTTCCCTTTTCTTATCCTCTCCTAAGTGAGGATTATATTCATTACCAACTGCTATGTCCTAACGGTCATTACTTTGGCTGTTGTTTTACAGCTTACATTTACATTAGAGAAGCCAAAGTCACTTGGAGTCATCCAGTTAGTTTTGGAAGGACTGAGGGAAGCTGAAGGGAAATGCTTGGCTTGGCAAGTGTATGTGAAGCAAGCAAAGCCTGTCCAAGCTCCCATGCTGTCTGTCACCCTGGGGCAGTGAATACCATGACTCCAATGCTACAGAGATGAAGAAGTAGGAAAGACTAATTGGATGTTATCCATTTAAAGCTTCACATGAAACACTTTCTTTTCACATTGAAAACAAGTACATGCAGAGCATGATATCTGTGGAGGAGTCTGATTTAACAGATAAAGGCTGACAAACAGTTCAATATAAGACACGAGAGTAATGCTTTTATTACTCTGAAACACAGTCCAAACCCTAAACCCTAGGCATCAACTGCTTTGCAGAATGACATACAAAGCCTCTCAAGCACATATCACACCAGCCTTGAAGGGAAGAAAAATGTAATGAAATGATGCTCTTGGGGGTGTGTGTGTGTATGAATGCCACACAAGCCAGTGTGCTAGCCCTCTGCATGGCACTTCAAGAACTCAGTTTCTTCAAGGCACTCCAAGAGCACCATTCCAGATAAAAAGTTGCAGCACATTGCGATGTGGATTTTTATCGTAGCCACCTTCAGAAGCAGCAGAAGGTACTGAGAGAATCTGCAGTACAGTTAAAACTACTCAATATCAATTACAGTACTTTATTAGAGCCTTCCTTAAGGGAGTCTTCTGTTAAACATTTGAAACATAATGTATTGTCTTAGATAAATATGTAATACAACCTGGGAGTTATTAATGCATCATCAAAAATCTATTCCAGCAAGAGTTGTTACCTTATTAATTAGAAATAGCAATCCTGAAGAATCTGTTATTTATATGATTTTAATTTAGTTCCAATTCTAAAGGAAAATTTAATTATAGTTGCATCTAATTCACCCAGAAAATGAAAGGGCCCATTTAACAAAGGACATTCTGCCTTCATTAAATGATTACAAAGAGATCTAGGAATTGATGATATTTTACTATATTGTTCCAAATCACAGGGGACTTGCATCAGATATGCTCTGTAACATTTAAGGAAACCAATTCTGGAACCTCAGTAAATGACTCCATAAATTACACTTTAATATCTCAAAGTGCTGCCTTCCTCAGATGGAACTTGTCATTCCCAGGATCAATATGGAGAGTACAAGGTTAGACAAGCTTTATGGAGAGCCATTAATGAGATTGCATCATTATACATATCAGTGTGCCACGTTGCCAATGTATTCATATCTAAGTGAGCAGACATCCCATTCTAGGAGCAAAGTCTAGCTATAAAAATTTGCTACAGGTTAATCCTGTTTTTCAGAGGAAATAATGGAAATTAATTTTTTTCAAAAACATGACAAATGTTTGGAGGAAAGCCACACCCATAAAAATGATTGAAGTACTTAACACTGTAGATTTGCTGTTGTGGTCTAAGTGCAGAAAAATCAAAGTGAGCACCCCTATTTAGCACCAACTTAGTGAACAAATATCTCTCTCTGAAGAATTAGACTACCAAAACTGCCCTTCGGGAATGTCCAGATAACATCAGCCAGGGAACAGCTTATTTCAACCACACGGAGGGAAAGGATTTGTGCCATCCCTTCGTTTTACTACCCCAGCAGCAAGAGCAGGGCGCCGTGAGGGATTTGTTCATCAGGAGTATCAGGGGTGCGGCAGGCGCTCTCACACTGGGACTCGCACTGAAGCGCCTGGCTTCAAAGGCATTCTGTGTGGGCAATGCTACAGCAGCTCCGATGAGGACACCGGCGCTGCGGCACTGACATCAAAAGTCAGAGAACTGAGAGAAAGGGAAACCTATATAGAAACATAAGATTAATCCTATGCTGCAGCTAGGAAGCGTCAGTACATATCCATGTGTCTGGCCCTGAAAAGGAAGAGCAGCATTTTATTTCCCCCCTATAAGTAAAGGAAAGTAGAGTGTATCCAGGTATGGAGAGGGAAAATGAGAAAAATCATTGTTTCCTCTGTTATAATTTTGTAGTGGAATTCTCCCGGTTAGCAAGAGCCATGGTCCAGCAGTAACCTGTGGCTGCTGGGAATCCTTTGCTTGCATTGTAAGCATTTGGGGATTTTTACTGTGGACTGGACATAGTCCGTGTCCGCCAGGATTCCCTGCACATGGTTAGGGGGGTTCTGATTGGAAGACACCTGCCTCCCACTGACCACAGGAGCATCTTTCTGACTGCCATTTCTCACTCTAGAGGGTCTCACACTGAGGCCAGCCCATTTCCTCCTTCAACTCACGCTCCTGGCTTATTTCTGCTTGTTTTGTTCTGAGTTATTTACAAGCAATGGTTCAGTGCCTACTCACCTGAGGGCTCGTGGCCAAGCTGAGGAGCAGGAGAGCAGTGCAGGTTGTGGTCAGTCGTATGGAATGGAGCAGCTATGGGGGACCTTGACCCCTGCCCCATGCAATGCAGGATCCTGCCACCACCCTGTATTCCACCAGGACTGCACTAACCCTCATCCCTTGTCCTTCACAGAGAGAGTGAATTAATGGGGCAGGCAGCAACAGACACCACTGGGCATCACAGGAGATGGGCAAAACCTGGCACTGTGCTTCCTCCTGGTATAAGGGCTGAAAGTTTCTATTCTTTGTCTACACATACATCTGCAAAATTCTCAATCAATGCTGGGTTTATTGCAGAAAAGCTCACTGGTAGCTTCCCAGCAAGCAACTTTGTGTACACACTCTACTTCTCACACTCTGCTACCTATTCAGTCAAGAAAACATGCTCCTCTTTCTCAGCAGCTGATGTCCCTTGCACAGGTCTCAGCTGCTTCTTGCTTTCTGAAAAATGGTGCAGCAGCTTTTCGTCCTTCTTTATTTTCTAGGCTATATTGCCAGGGAAGTCATGCTTACTTTGCCTAGTGGATTAAATGGAGTGATCTTGAAGAACTCAGAGCAAAAACAGTGGCTTGGTTGCTCTCACTGTAGAAACAGCCTGGACAACAGCTTTTAGCCACAGGCTGGTCCTATCATGTGCCGCAGGCATTTATTTGTCATGTCATTGCTTCTCATCTGGCTCTGGCAATTGCATATAACTGACAGGAGAGGCAGGCTTTTTTGTCTTAAAGAGGAAAAAAACCCTACATAGTCCCTTGTGGTTTTGCAGCCTCTTTTAGTGCTACCTGCACCCAGCAGGAATCTAGTAATAAGACTGAACATTAATCCTGCGATCAGCACAATTCACCATAGTATTCTTCCGTTTATTTTTGGAAACTGGTACATTAACACATGCACATCTTTTTTACCTAGATCACAGCAAAATCTCTGCACATAAGAGAGAGAATTACATTTTACATTGTTATCAGATCAGAAAAGAAAAATGCCTCCTTGTGAGAAGGTGCAAGCGCAGAAGGGGAAAAAGAGAAAGCAGCAAACTCCCTACCTTTGACAAAGCTAGCATACAAAAATTTTAACATTTTCAGCACTTTATTTTTTGATTCTCCTCCCCCATTTTGCTGAAAGGTGATTTTCTCTGAGTTACTCAGCTAAATAATTGAAGTATTAAAGCATCTCTTCTTTTACTCTCATAGTTGCAGTCTACATGTGATTATGAAGAAAAATAAAAGTATTTTGTTTTTTTTTGTCTGTGTCTGGATAGGAAGGAGACTTCTGATCTAAGACAATATTAAAGTTTCCAGAAAAGAAAGCTTCACAGATTTAGGGAAGACAAAACTTACAGTGTGGTAAACATTTTATATGTCACAGACAGCAGTTTTCAAACAATGAAAAATTATGAATCCAGTATAGTATAAAAACATGGGCTGCAACGAAGCAGATTGGCTTGGAGAAGCCATTCTGGGGACTGTGAAGTATACATACTCAAACTTGGGGGCAGGCAAGACCTCTGAAAGTCAGCCTCTGGGCGACTAAATTTGGATACACAAAATTAGAGACCAATTTTGAAAATATAAGACTAGGTGGAAATTGTGTACTGTTCGTAAGCAACATGCCATTTTTACAGTCTTATAACAACTCATTCCCAAGCCCATGTTTATTTAAATACCACGTTTGGTCTGGATGAAGTTATTTGACTAGTCAGAGTTCACAAAGTAAGGCAAACATAAAACCCATACACAAACAGTTGCAGAATTATAGCATGGTATGTGGAAAAAATAGTCACCTTGTGCTTCATCAAGTGCTACATCAAGGAATACTTTTAAAAGCAGTTCTAGAGAAACAGACATTAAATTTGCTTAGTTGGAGCACCACTGTTTTTCTTTGGGAACTCTGAGCTGCATGGGGCATGATGGCTTTCCTCCTCCTGAAAAACCAGCCTCTGGGATGCAGCTGCAGAGTGGCACCAGGTGACTTAGCCCAGCCAGCAGGGAATGGTTTTACTCACCCCCTGGGTTAGTCCCTGGCACCTGTGGGAGACAGAATGATGTCCCATATTGGGACTTCTGTCCATCCCTCACAGATAGATGTGTCCTGACTCAGAAAAATGAAGTATTTTGGGGAGATGAATCGGCTCCTAACTGTGGGCAAGTGACTGAGTTGATTAGCAAGAAGACATTCTTGTGCTGTGATTATATGAGACATAAATTGTACAACAGTATGGACCTGTGACAACCCACTCTCCTTTGCTGTTACCCAGCACCTCTCTGGCACTGTTATCCAGCACCAGTTTAAGTTATTGACACTTCCTTAAGAACACGCTTCCTTTTTTTAATTTCCCATGTCTCTCTTACTTTGGTTCCAGATAGTAGGAACAATGTTGTATTCTCCATTTACATCTAATTTGCCTGTATATCCCCCCTGCATAGTTTCTACAAAAACAGTCTGTCAATTTCTCCCTCAGAGAGTTAACACTCGGGCTGTCTTCAATTTCTCTTGACCCCTACTATAAAATTCATTTTGATTAATTATTTATCTCTGGAGCTCCCCAAAGAATTATCATTTGTGTCTTCTATAGTTTCTGCCTGTCACTGGCTATTACCGAATTACATCAGCTGGACAGCAGCTGTCAGTAACCAAACCATGTTCCTCCTCCACCCTGGCTTTTTGCATCACCCAATGGACACAAACCAGCTGGCTCCTACAGCAGGTTGCTTTATGAGCCTGGCCCTTGCCCATTTGGAAGGTTAAAGTCAAGTTGGTTTTTTTTTTCCTTATAACCTTGTTATGAAAGGCAGCAAAAAAAGAAAGAAAGAAAAAAAGATATTTAGTGGACAAATAATGAGAAAACCAAAATTTATTCTAGCCTTGGAACAGAATTTCGTTGCACCTGGCTATGCTCATTGTCAATAGAAACACCTTTGTTCTCCTAAATTGATTTAATCTAAACAGTATATTTGGGAAGCAAATGCACCTGCAAGCTCCCTAAGCTTTCCTTGAAAAATAAAGCAAAGCCTTGGGTGTGAATATTGACTTATGGGCCTTGGTTATCATCTCCTCTGTCATTCAAGAAGACAGACCATAATACTGTCATGTTTTCCTGTTAGCATGCAAAGGGATTTCTTTTGGGCTTAAGGTCCTTATTGTGACATCTCAGAGCAATTAGAAACTTTACACAAGCCCTTTGAACATGATTTCTAACCCACGCTGGCAATAAGAAATGTTTGTGTGTATTAAGTTAAACAGACAATAAAATCTTAGTAGGATTTGAGTTTTAGTCAGATAAAACCTCTCTGTACAGAAAATCCAAATGTAGATATGATTCATTGGTTTAACTGATTTTTTTTCCAGCAAATGTTCTCTGTGTTTGAAAATAAAAGCTCTATGCAAAATTTTTGCAGCTCTTTAGTTTCATGTTTAAACTGACTTCCTCTGACTTCTTTCACTTTGAATCTGTTTTCTTCATTCTCCATATTCCTGTGGGATAAAAAACAAAACCAAAGCAGCAAGTGCTGAAAAGGAATGAAAAAAATTTTAAAGTGCAGGAATAAAACCAAAAGAAAACCTAAGATTTAAACACTCCTGCTTTTGATAATATTTCAAAATGTGCTCGAAAAAAGGTGCTTTTTTTCAACTGTAATTCAGTCATCCATAATACTATCTTGTGCTTCCACTCACTGCATTCTCTTAGCTTGTCCAGGAAGCTTTGTATTGAAAGAAAGAGCAGAAACAATCCCAAGCAGAAGCCTTTCTTTGCAAGAAAATTCCATTCTTAATTCACTGTTAAACAGTGTAAAGAGGACAGGCAGTGAACACCTACTCTGAAGCTTCCTCCTGGTCATCAATGCATCCTTGCTCTTTTTAGAGAAATCGCTACATTTGGATGAACACAGTACAGCACAGACAGTAGTAAGGGTCAATACCATCTAAACATACCACCTGTGAAGACAAGCCCTCATGTCTTGTCTTAAACTCATTTGTAACTCCTACTCAAACCTGAAACTTGGCAGATCCAACCCTTCTCACCAGCTGCAACCCTTTCAGAGCCACATCGGAGTGGGAATTGGCAGAGGCAGGGGCCAGCCCATGTGTGGCTTTCTCATGAGCCATCATAGGAGCATGCATTGCAAAGTTCAGCCTCATTATCAGTTCCTCACGGGCACTAAACTCATCCCAGCAATTTAAAATATTTCCTGCTTTTCATGGCTGCTTTATTCTTATCATCCTTCTTTGAAGAGTAGAAAAGTGTACCTGAGCCCTCAGTATAAGGCATTTCAATGCAAGATAGCAAGGTATGGCTCAGCAAGTCCCACCACTTCTGACCTGATATCTGCCCATGAAGCAATTCTCAATTAAATTTGTAGAAAAAGCAGGATTTTTAGGTCAAATCGTACTATTTTATATCCTCTGGTAGCACTGAAGTCTCTAAATGCTCTGAAGACCTTCAACTGTTGCTACATGCCCTGCAAATTCAGTAGTCTAGGACTTAAACATGCTTTCTTTTTGAAATCTGTCCCTTTAAGTTTATAGGAATTGCTCTCTGAATTTGGGGTTTACAACATACTTCTTTCTGAAACTAGAAACTTATTTCTGTAAAAGTTAGAAAATTTAACTTGCAATAACAATTCTAGGAGAGAGGATTCAAGGAAAAATACCAGTTGAAGTCACGAGACTTGGCAACATAAGGTTTTTTTTCTGCTGTAATGGCAACACCTTGATGGACCAATGTTGATTAGAGCCAACTGCATCACATCTGAAAAGTATCTCTGAAAAATGAATGCTGAATATGAATATTTTTTCCTTACAGTCAAATAATTTCTAATGTTTTACTAACAGTTCTGGCTGCTCAAATTACATACACTCATGAGAATCATGAGGTTTCATTTCTCACAATAAGGCAATGGAAATCTAATCGAACAAAGCCAAGTAGATACATACCAGCCAAGAGAAATTTTACTAACTTGCATCTCATCATCTGTGCACAGCACAAGGAAGGAGAGGCAAAAAACTGAAGAATGGCCTGAATGGAGCTGCTGGTGTGACACAGAGAAGAAAAATCCTGGATGCTCTGGGTGAAGTATGACAGTGGGCAGGGAGGGATGTTTTTAGTACTGTGCATAGCCCTGGTGGGAATACTAGCAGGATGCCAGCCACGGCTCTAAGAAAGCTGAACTGAAACTAGAACAGGTGCAGACATCTAGTAGGACAAGCATGGGGAGTTAGTTTTACTGATGGGACAAATATAGCTTAATAGCACTAGCCTAGCAAAGGAAAGGCTGAGTGGGATATGATTACGCTTTATAAATATAGTTCCAAATACCAGCATGGCAGAAAAATCATTCAAGCCACAAGACAATGTTGGCACAAGAACAAATAGCATGAAAAAAGAATCACCAGCTATTTTAAGCTAAAAGCACATTTCTAACCATCAGAGAAACAGTGTTTTATAGCAGTCTTTCAATAGAAGTAGTAGGTGCTAGTAAGCTAACTACTTTTGTAGTAAACAGTTCATTTAGATAAGGGATTTTATGAAATGATATCTGCTGTGACAGTGGATGCCCTTTAGGCCCTCTGCTCCCAGAAAAGTTCTGCTTGTCTTGGTAGGAAGATAGAAAAGAAATATACAAAAACAAAACTCTGAAAGCTGAGATCCATGAGGGAAATTAAATAGTACTGCACAGATAACTTCTATTTTTAATCTCCTGAGTTTATTATGTGGCTTCTATCTGTTTTTTTAAAACATAGGGTACTCATGGCTCAAGCAGTTGATTGTGTTTTAATACCAAAGTCCAATGCAATAGAGAGTTGGATGAAATCACCAAGAGGAAGAAAACTGATCCCTTTAAGTTTATTACTTACTGCACTTTTTTGTAACCACCATGCTCCCTGTCTCTCCAACCTGCCCATCTACAGACAGGGTAGCTCACAAGGATTTCCTCAGCTTTGTCTAAAAGGGGAATCTTTCTGCCCAGCAGACAGCTCACAAGAGCCACCTAAGCCAAGATCCACCTCAGCAGACAGAGATCCACGTCAGCCAAGGGAAAACCAAAACATTGGGAACAAAGGCTACTATATTGATCCTCTTCTGCAGCTGAGATGGAATTGTGTGCCTAACACCTTCCTGGCTAACCTCAACTGCATCTCTTCAAAGGCCCATAGCAGCCATTTTTTTCTAAGCTGCCCAAGTGAGCCCACTCCAGAACCACCTTTTTGGCAATCAGATCAAAAGTCTTCTACCAGGTGAGCAAAGGCTTCTACTTTACATCCTTCAAAGGTAGAGGCACACTTGCCTTCAACTTCTTTTCACACAGAGTTCATTCAGGAGCTCTAAGGCTGCCAGTACCAATACTCCCACATAACAGACCATCAATAACTGCATGGGTAAGAATTCTGCTAATGCCCTTTGGAGCAAAAACCTGTAACTCCTGTAGTCATTGGACATAAAGATAATTTGTCTGAGTCACTATGAGGAAAGAGGAACCTTGGGGTTGCAAGGTATTTGCTTCGAGAAGGCCCCAGTGTGCTTTTCTGTCAGCTCTGCTGGCATTGATTTACTGCAGGCAATTCTCAATCAACATATGAAGAGCGCTGGCAGAAGCTACCTCCTAATTATAAATCATTTAGTCAATCAAAATAGAGCTCCAAAGCTACGTAAAGATCTTATTTCTTCTCAAGAGCCTTATATGGACAAAACATGGAAATGCTGTAGCAGGAGGAGGGAAAAAGCTTTATTTAAAAGTGACAAAATTGAAAGCTTCAGGATCCTGTTTGTGGTGTAACTTAAAGTAACTTAGGTACTTGTCAAAGCTAATTAAGACAGGCCATCTGCAAACGCTTGTGATTTGAAACATTCCCCTTGTGCCAATGGAACAGTGTGTTACAGCTTCCTCACATCCCACCCTGACAGGTGCTAAGCTGCTCTGCCTGATGCTACCAGTCCCAGGGTAGGGAGAACTTTCCTCCTCCTCCTGCAGCACGAGATCACTCACCTAAGCATCACGCTTCGGCTCTGCTATGCATGAAAGGAAAGGGACAATGTCCACACGCTGTTAGGGACAGCAGCACCCCAGGAGCAGGGCCAGTGCCACCCCTTTACATGGGCACAGCAGGGCCCACACCGGTGGGCTGCAGCACCCTGCCGCACGCCCTATGGCAGCAACTTCACCTTGGAAGCACCAGACCAGCTGTTCACTGCCTTGGGCAAGAAATTTACACACGGAGCTGTAGGCAGTGATGGGCTAGCTCAGGAGGAATGAGAGCTGCTGGCCCCTCCCAACAGGGCACAGACATGGGTACTGGCAGGGCTGGGAGGTGTCTGTGGAGGAGCAGGTCCAGCGGGAAAGAACAGCTCACAGGGCTGACACCCAGGCAAGGAGCAGTGTGGGCTCCTGTGCAGAGAGCACGGCCCTGAGACACAAATGTTTAGTTTCTCCTTAGCAACGCTTCTTTCTCAGTGGTTTTGTCCGTGAAATGTTCTTTGTACCTTGAGGAAGCCAGAAATGCTGGAGGAGCGCCAAGGGAGGGGGGGGGGTCGCCACCGGTGCACCGCATGCACAGCTCCTTTGGTGCCCATCCAGGTGCTGTCCCCATGCACAGCTCCTTTGGTGCCCATCCAGGTGCTGTCCCCATGCTCAGCTCCTTTGGTGCCCGTACAGGTGCTGTCCCATGCCAGCTCCTTTGGTGCCCAACAGGTGCTGTCCCATGCTCAGCTCCTTTGGTGCCCATACAGTGCTGTCCCCATGCTCAGCTCCTTTGGTGCCCATACAGTGCTGTCCCATGCTCAGCTCCTTTGGTGCCCATACAGGCTGTCCCCAGCTCAGCTCCTTTGGTGCCATCCAGGTGCTGTCCCCATGCTCAGCTCCTTTGGTGCCCATACAGGTGCTGTCCCATGCTCAGCTCCTTGGTGCCCATACAGTGCTGTCCCAGCTCAGCCGCTCCCGATGCCGACACAGCCTCAGGCCAGTGTTATTTGGTGGTTTCACTGGAGCAAAAGCTCTGCAGGTTCTGCTGCTCCTTTGCCCCTCCCGGGACGGGACCCGGTGGGTTCCTCGGGGAGGGCTCGGCAGCCGCCCCCGCCCCTCCAGGAACGGAGAATCCCGGCCGGGCCCTAGTGAGCAGCGTAGACAGGGCCATCAGTTGAGGGTAGTTCTGGGAAAAGCACTCTTTGCACAGACCTTTGGAAAAGTCTTTCAAATCTTAAAGACCATTTTATGTCACAGATGGATAAGACAAGTACTAGGATGCTTAGAAACCCATTTTTAATTCCAGCTGTGGACTTTACAAACTCAGGATTTCTTTCTCAGCTGAAGTTTACGAACCCAAGTCTAAGCACATGGACTTAGGCTTTAACCACAAAGGAATTATTTCAGCTGCCAAGCAGGGTAAACTATTAAACAGCTCTCTCATTAATGAAGGTCCACTTCAGAAAAATGTGACACGAACACCTGTCATGGGGTGACACCTGACTGCTGCTCATTGAGCACCCTCTGCCTCCAGCAGGAAAGCTGAGGTTCACTGTGTGCACCCCCAGGGTGAAATGAGTACAGCAGTGAGAAAGGGCTTTGATGTGTGTGTAATGCAAAAATGTTGGACTTAACACTGAAACTTCAAAGAGGCAAGGGGAAAACAAAGCAACATCTCTTTTTTTTGTTTGTTTGGTTTTTTTTGTAAAGCATTACAAAGAATGCCTGCAGAATTTTTGCTTTTGTTTTTCAAAGAGTCATATGTGTGTACACACACACACACATTTACATATACGTTGTATACACACACATTCCTTAATTTTGGGTCCTGCTCATCCATCAGGAGCTGATATTAGAGTAGATGTCTATACCTAGATGGTTTGAGGAAAGTATATTTGTAGTGTCTGCAAGGACCCACAGTTGAGGGAAAAATAATTAAATGTGGAATTTTTACTGCCACACTGAAGCTGAAATAAAGATACTATTATTTTGTCTTTATTCAGACCACTTTTATTAAAGAGGTAGTCTTAAATTAATCAGTACGCTATTTGAAACCTGCTCCAAAGTCTTTAAAAACAACTGTCAATTGCTTTTCTACTTCATGGACATTTCCCTCCGTACCATGTTCAGTCCTGGTTTAATGGTTCACAGCAATGCTTTGCATTTAGACAGTCTGAAAACAGATTTTGGGTGCTACGATGTCGGGTCAGATGGTCTCATCTCTGAATGAGAACCTTTGGATTTCCCAGTGCCCATGTTAGTGATAAAATAATATTTCACTGTTTGCAGCTGCTCCAGACAACATCTTTAGGTACCTAAGGTATGCGTAGATACATGCAGCTCGCAGATAACAAAACCACAGTAAAGAAATAAAAACAGTCTGCAAAATAGAGGAAACAGTTCCCACTCTGTTAGCAGGAACACTGTATTTGTCACTTCCCACGGTATTATGCAGAGCTTTCAGTACAAGAATTTCTTAACAAAACCTTCCCTAACACCATCTCTATCCCAGATTTTCTCAAAAAAGATGTTATGATTTTCCACCCTAGTCTCATTTTCCCCCTCAAAAGGATGAACACAAGCCATTTCATTCTGCAGTACCTGGAATTTCCACCAAACTTCATGCAGAAGTTAAACAACAAGGTTAACAGACAGTGTGGACCCAGCAGCTGGAGGAGAATGTGCTTTCCCTGTCTTAGGAGTTTGGTACTGAGCTAAACTTTCTGTTTATTGTTGGGAAAAAGCTAAAGAACCATTGTGTTTGCAGTATTCCCTATCCCAATGTGTTCAATAGTTGGCAGAGATCCAAAACTCACCACAGAGAGAGGCTGGAAAGCACTTCTTAAAAACAAACAAATGAACAAGTAAGCAAACAGCAGACAAAATCAAAGAGGGAAAATGATACAGAGAAAGACCAGTTCCAAGAGGGCAGAGGATTTCTGCAAAGGAACAGAAACCAGTTCTACCAATGTCGCTTTGATTCTGATACAGCATTATCTGATGGCTGGGAGATGTCTAGTACCATGCACTTGAGAAAAAGACAAGGAAAGTTCTTTCTCTCAAGAACAATAAAATATAAAACATAAGATTATGCTAGCAATGTAACAGCACTATAAATCACATTTCAAAAAGAAATGTATAATAATGTTTATAAAGTTCTAGCTACAGAAAAGATTCTTTAATGCTATCCTTTAATTATTAGAATGACTGGCTTTCAAAAGAATGTCTTTCCACTGAAATAATAGTTTATCAATTGTTTAAGACACTGAGAAGCATTTAAGTCTTTCCCATTCTCAACCTGATACTGCTGAAATTCTTAAACATCCACTGAACCCTGGAAGGATCATGCTTACCCAAAACTTTGTCCTATTTGTCTTACAGGTGCCTTTTCTCCCTCTCCATACCAACTCCTGATAACATGCAGCCCTATACAGACACATTCCATAGTACCTTTTTCAATTCTTGAGTTTTGAGCAAGAGTAAAATTCCTGTCAGACCTTTCAATGAGGAGGTCTTTAGAAACTGGGACAAGATGGCATTTTGAAGAGAAGCAACAGCATCTCTAAGTGAACCACACAGTACCCAATGATCATTACACATCTTGCATTCTTTACTGAGTTTTCTGTAAAAAACGAGACATGCACAGCTGATATCTAAAGGGAGACAGTTTTTTTCAGAAAAGGAAGCACTGTGGAGATAACTACAACAATAGACTGTCATTCAGGGTGGAATTCCAAGGGTCCCATTTTAGGGAGGGATCTGAGCTCTTAAAGACTAGGAAGTGCTGGCAGAGGGCAACACAAATTCCCCACCAACTACTGGGAGTCTCAGCAAATGGCACAGGCCAACAGCCAACTTCCAAACAACTAAAATCAAGTGAGATGGCCCTGAGCCTTCTACAAATGAAAAACAGAGGTGACGAAAGAGTGCAAAAGTTGACAAGACAATTAGATGGCTGGAGTTATTTAAACTTTTTTCCACAAAAACGTTTAACTAACTAAAACCAAAAAAAAGGCCTTTGTCCTCAGAAGAACACAATCACAAACAAAGAGGTCACAAAGATGTAATGTTTGGCTGACTGCACTTTGAAGCTGTAAACTGCATTTATCTATATTTAAAATGATGGAGTTTGTGCTCTAAAATCTCCCAACTATGCTGAATAGGAAACAGTAAAAAACTCCGAGTAAAATCCCTTGATATCAGCCTGGACTCACTCAAACAAGAAAGCTTTTCAGAGAAACTGTTCTGGGTGCACACAGACATTTCCAAGTAGAGAATGTGGCCAATCACTCACAAAACAGTTCTGCACTAAACAGTGAAATTACTCTGGATGTATTAGAGAACAGAACTTAGCTCTCTAGCCTGTTTAGTATGTTCTCATTATCCCGGAACTTTACAAAGTCTGACAAGCTCTGAAAACTCAGGTTGACATGAATATTAGTCCAGAAATCTGTGGCTTTTTAAAGCAGATTTAAGAAAAAGTAAACACACAGTACCTGTCTCAATCAAGTACTTCTTATAAAATCAGACCTACTGTTATTTTAAAAAATCTTTCAAAAGTGGCTAAAAAAAGTAAGAACAGCCATGTCCACAAAATTCCTGCCAAAGACCTTCTTTCTTGAATATAGGGCAAATAACAATACAAAACATATTACTTTCTAAGTCCTGAGAACTTTAGAAACCACAGGGCAAAAGCATCCTCTGAGCAATATTCAAGGCTGTCAAGATAAATAAAGCAGTAGAAGAGTCATCCTACAGCAATGGGTGATTGCTATATACAGACACCAACAAGCAAGCTTGGGGACAAAGGCACTGCTGCCACTGACTGAGCAGGCTAGGAGAAGTCCTTTCCATATTTAAGAAATGTCAGCATCCAAGGGCTTTCTTTATGACTACAAAAAAACCCAAACTACAGTGGACAGAATTAAAGTAGGACATAAAATTTTATTCTGAAATGATCTCTGGCCACAACAATAAAATGTAACAAATATTCACTAGAACAGTCTTAACTCCTGTCATCAGCTGTACAATACATACAGTATCATAAAACTGGCCACTAGGATTAAAACCCACTACAACATCTTGAATGTTAAGTGGCAACAGCAGCATCTCACAGAAAATTATACATAAATATATACACAGTCCACATTCAATCATTTTTCACATGTTTTCAGTACACACAGTTGCAGCATATTACAGTCACGTGTCTAAGTCATTGCCCAATAAAAACCCAAGCTACTGCTTAGACGCAATTGTAGCAGTTGAACTGAGTAATTACAATTTGTAGCAGAGATGTACAAGCCCCTAGAAACAATAATTCACAAATGTTATTTTATTCAAATGCTACCATAGCATCACACTGGGCAATATTCTAACCTTTGCTGACTGTAAAAAGAGTTTGTATTTATCACAAACATTACTGATGGAAAAAAAATTAACAAATGGAGAGCATTAAATAATGCACACCCTTTCTTAAAGATTTTAATATTGCCCGATGCTACTTATGTCTTTTAAATGTTTTCAACATTCCCATGAAGTCATTTATAACTCCACCACCCACCAAGTTAAAAGTGGCTTAAGTGCCTTGCACCCAAATTGTAAAAATCCCTGGTCACTTTTATAAGAGCCAGGCACATATAAAAGGAATGCACTTTGGTTCATACCAAATGCCCTGGGATTAAATCACACTATAAAACTAAAGAGTTTGAGGTAAATTTTTACAAATACAGTTGATTTTTGTCTAGTGTCACTATAACAAAAAATTATTAAAAAAAAATCAATTTGATGTTAAAGTACAACCAATGAGGAAGGGCCATCTTTAACCCCTTAATGAGACCATACTACAAGAACAGAGTGTCCTCTCCACCCTAGCAGTGTGATTGCCTTATTGTTTCTATTAAGGCCTCGATCATCTACAGGATGTTTTAAGACAGGTATAGCACATAAAAATATATTTCATCCCTACTAAGCAGTAGTCCAAGGGTTAAAGAGGCCAAGATGCATTTGTAACAAAAGGCACATTGTTAACACCAAGGGCACAATCCATCCTCTATCCTTAATCTACACATCTTGCATCACTCTCTTGTTCCAACATTTAAGTGGTAATGAACACACCAGTGGTGCAAGAAACTGAGCCAAGAAAGACTGCAACCAAAGACAACACTGTGCTGTTACTATATCAGAAAATAGCTCAGACATCCCCAGACAATGGTAACATGTGAGACTAAGCACTGTTTCCAAGCCAACTTCTATCAGCCTAATTATCAGAGCCCTTAGAATAAAATCACATCAAAGCAAGAGGCAACATCCTTCCCCCCACCCCCCCCCTTTTTTTTTATACAGGTATAAATAAGCTACAATAAAATGCAGCTACATCACTTAAAAACCTTGATGTAGCTGCTCCTTTAGTATAGAGGAAGTTCCACTGTATCTGGGTTAAAAAAATAGCTCTTCACACTATATTTTGGCCTTTAAGTTTCCGGTAGCATTTATGAAGCAGGTGGATCATAAATGCATTATTGGCATTAAGAACTGGTTACATGAAAAAGAAAATTTAGTGGTTGTAGCCCATTAATGACCCATAAACATCATGAATGTTTTCACTTTAAGTTGCCACAAAAGGCAGGAACATGTATCAGTGTTGCTTTAAAAAATATCAAGGGAGATGATTCTTCTTTTGCCCTTAACATCAGCATCCCTATTTGCCGATTTCTGCAGGAAGAGTTAAGGTAGAAGGGATTGGTAAAGCCAAGCAGGTGGTGGAGGAAGTAAAGATTCCCTGTTACTGTAGAAAAATACATAGTATTGTATTCCCACAGTCATGAGAGTTAGTTAATTTTACATTAAATTTAATATATCTCTTTTCCAGACGTAGAATTTACTGACCATAATTTACTGGATATTCATATTCTAAACCCCACTTTTCTTAGAAGTATTATATTTCATTTTTAACATGATTTCATACATGTTTACATATTGCACTTACACATATTGTATAAAGTTGTGAGCAGTTAACACTAAATAATTTAATTTGACTAGAGGCAGGAAATAATTTTTTTTAATTTTAAAAAGTAAGAAAAATGGTTGATTGACAGTCTAATTTTTACATTTATCAATCAACAAACAACATCCTCTACTCAGAAATTATTTTGGAGCTTCTTTAGGTGTTGACTTTTTGGCAAGAAGTTCAAGGATATGTTTCCTGAGAATTCTGTCATTTTTTTCTTTATATCCCTCCCTCAGTCTTACATTAAATTAAAAATAAAGCAAACCAACAAACAAAAATTAAGCTGTAAGTGGTAAATTAACGAATATGAAGGAAAACTTAACCGGAAACTTTCTTGGCCTCCCAGGGGACCATGCTTTAAGTAATTTTCATAATTTGTAGAAGTAACTCAGTAAAATCTGTGCATATAAATGTTGTTTATAAGTAAAGTTACTGAGGTTTAATGCAATCCATTCTGGTATGTCTTGTTCTAACATCCATTAACCCTTCTGGACTGTTCTACTGTACTTAAAATTCCCTTTTCACATGTTTTATACATCCAATGTAGACCACAGCTATTGTACACATTAAAATACTTATCTCAGATTTCAAACTGTTCCTGTTGAAAACATGCTACAACATGTGAATATCTCTCTCACAGGTCTAGATATTACTCTTTAGTAGACCATCTTTCTTCCATGAATACAGTCAAAAGTAAAAAAGAAAACCCAAGCATTAGCACACACACATGTCAACAAATCTACACATATCTCTAACTTTTCTTTCAAAGTTAATTTTCATCTACAAATGCCAAAGATTAAATCAAATTCCAAGCACTTAGCTTTTCTTTGATAATTTTCCCTTATTAGAAACTATCTAGGATGGTGTCTTCCAACTGAAAAGCTTTCCACTGAGGATCTTTCCTTCTACACTTAAGCTGTCTAAGGCGAAGTACTCCTCTACAGGAAGCAACGTAGTAACATCGTATTTGCCCCTACATGCAGATTTGATCTGAAGTGTAAATGTACCACAGAAGTCACAGTCGCTCAAACACTGTCAGAGGAAATAAAAGCAACTATGAAATACATGCAGTTTAACAGTCTGGAAGTTACAGTATAAAACTGACAGAATGAGCACTTCTGCCTATGTGATTTTGGGAGATCAAGCTGCATATTAGAAAAAACAAAAGAGAAGAGATGGGGTAAAAAAAGCGAAAAGGAAAAAAGGAGAACCCGTGTGAATGCTCAGTGCTACAGACCTGAAAAAAATTCAGAATATTTTTCTTTACTGACTGATCAGCCACTTTCAAATTCAAAGAAACAGACATATTGCCATTTTCATGCTTTCCAAGACAACCTGTTCCTCTCACTCTACCACATGGCATGCAAGGTAAGAGAGTTATTTTAGCCCAGGTGTTATTTTTTGCATTATGTTTAAATGATTATTTTAATCAAAGCCCATTACTTTTAAATAGAGAAAGTATTCCATAGGAGGTGACAGTATCTTTAGTGATACCACGACTTTCTCTGGGCTACCACACAAAAAATGACAATAGAACACGCTATGGCTCCACTTTAAACTACAAGTTTACAAGTGCTTAACTGTATTCTTTGAGTATTCTCCCTGGAGGTCCAGTCAGTCATAGATGTGAGTGTGCACAGAGTCCAGACCAAACCCATAAAATCCAAAAGATAGTCTTTCAAATTTACCCCAGGTTAAAACTAACATGAACCATAGGAGGGAAAGGTTAATACCTTTGATACCACGCTGCAATGCATGACAGTCATGTTGTAACCAGTGGCCTGCCACTGATGTTTATTACTGTGTCACACTAGTTACAATAAGGCTAATTGTACTGTAGAAGACGAACATTTTAAAAAATAAGTATAAAAACTTAAAGCATTGTCCCCGTATTTTTATAAAAACAAAATTAACATTTAAAATTACATTTAAAATGAGTGCTGAAAGATACAAATGAATAGATTTATTGAGCAAATAAAAATGCATATCTGAGCTAATTTTTCATACAAATAAGGCTCAGCCACATTGTATCTCTCATATTAACAGCATTGGGTTTTTCAAACTCAGCTAACGAGTTTTGGCAACACTGTTCTTTGCTGAATATTCCCATTGGCATCCGTCATCTGTGCCAAATTAGTCCTCAGTTTTGAAGCTGAGCTTGAAGTCGGAGGTAACTTGGAAATTGAAGTTATAGCACCAGTACTCTCTGTAATTCTCTTTGCTGAGGCCTTTTCCCCAGTTGGAGGTTTTGGCAACCGTCTCCTTAGCCAGGGATGCCGCAAAGCCTGGCTGGGTGTCATACGGACAGCAGGATCCCATTCTAAACACTGTTTTAAGAAGTCAAGGAAGAGGGGATCATCACATCCCTTTAATGCGTTACCCCACTCTCTGCTCTCTGGTGGGCCACGCAATTTTCCCCTCCGAGAGCGTCCACCATTAAGTATTACAGACCCATCAGACAAGGTTGTGATGCTGCAATAGCGGGGATAACCCTTAGAGCTCACAAAGTTTTTCGCTCGCTTGGATGCATCTAAGAGTTTTGGAGAAGGCATGCCCAATAGTTCAATCATACAAGCCAGCTGGTCTCCTTCGTCTTCTCCAGGTAGAAGTGGATAACCAGTCAGAAGCTCTGCCAGGATACAGCCCAAGCTCCACATATCTATGGGCATCCCATAACGAGCACCAAGGATGACTTCGGGTGCACGATAAAACCGTGACTGAATGTAAGTGTAGACACGCTGATGCTCGTAACAACTTGAGCCAAAATCAATCACTTTAATACCACTTCTACCCTGTTGTTTCAACAGAATGTTCTCGGGTTTAAGGTCACAGTGAATGATTCTGTTTTTGTGCAAAGCATCCAAGCACTGTAAAATTGAGTGGGCAAACTTCCGAACCAAAGGTAGGCTAAAGCCTTGAAACTTGTTTTTCTTTATTAATTCATAAAGATTCATGCTCAGCAACTCAAATGTCATGCAGATATGGCTGCGGAATGTGAAGTTTTCCAACATGTGAATAACATTCATGTTGTTGTCCTTATCTTGTTTCCGGAGATGTTCCAGGATCTTAATTTCTTCCGCAGCTTGGCGGTGGAAACGTTTTTCATTTCTCACCATTTTTAGTGCCACATGCTGATGCATCTTGTGATCATAGGCCTTCACCACCTGCCCAAAGCTTCCTTTCCCTATAACCTTCAGGACTTCATACCTGTATGCAATATGATCATGGGGTACTTGTACGTAAGACCCTTGGTCATCATCATACCCACAGTTGTTTGAACCACCAATCACACCTTGCCGCTTCTTTGCATTTGGACCCAAGAAGTATATTTCAGGGTAGCTAAAAATCTCATGATGCTCAAAAGCTGTTAATTTTTGCATGTATTGTTTCATTGCTTGCTCTGGTGTGATAACAGAGGCTTTCACCTTCCCTGTTCCATCTGTAGATTTTAAAGAGCTGGAGCTCCCTTGTCGCCTCTGGGCACTCTCCGACTGTCTGTCCTGAACCACCGGCAATCCAGATTTGCCTAGCGTTGTAAGTCCATTTGGCTGTGTAGTCAGAACCGTTCTCTTGTTACTATTATCTTCAAAGAGCTGCTGAACTTGGATTTGTCCATGGCTACCAACATGTAGGTGCTCATTCATTGTGTGCTTACTGCCTCCAACCTAAAATTGAAAATAAATACATACCCAGTTAACAAGAAAGACATCAACTCCCATGCTTCAACACTCACTCTGCAACCCTCCATTCTGCAAAAACCACCTCAAAACAAAGTGTCTTCTTAGATGTTAATTTTTTACAGAGAATCTAAAAAATACAGCATGTACACTGTGATACTGCTGGATGCTATTAAATTTTCTGATTCTTGTCACCCAAATGCTATTTTCATGACTTCCAAAATGTCTGCAACAAGGCAATCACCTACATGCTACCATGAGAAGCCAACAATATCTCCAAGGAATTTTCAAGCCAGCAGACCTGTAACATCAAGATGTATGCCTGAGGGATATCAAGACTTTATAAAAAATAGTAGCAGTTTCACAGATACTGAAGATAACATACAATGCCTGCTAGAACTTATGGCTTATGCTCTCATCACCTGTTCTCAGAAATCAAGATTTTAAGTTGTTTCTAAATTTGCTTTATATAAAAAGTTCCACACACATTTTTAAGCAATAACGAACGTGCAGTCACATGCACAAAGAGGAAAAGATCCCACATATTTCTGAAGTTCAAAAATGTAACTTACTGCTTGCAATTGAGACAGTCATAATTCAGTAAAACATTCCGATCGATGAAGAATAAGCATATGCTTTAGCACTTCCCCAAACCAGTCTAACAGTAACTTTCAACCAATATGATATCTGGGGCCTTATGCAGACTTGAGAGTAAATCTCTGCCTTGAGGAACATACAGAAACTTTATTTTAAAGGAACGGGAAAAAAGCATTAATAGATTTCAGAAATTAGGTTTGTTCTTGACAGTGTGTACATGGGAATAAACAGCAGCATTCAGCATTTTCGAGCAAACAAACAGCAAAGTACTGGGATGTGAAAAAAACTATTGCTCCAAACCTGTTATTTTTAAGAAGAAACAAGAAATTTACAAGCATACCTGCCACTAAAATAGCTGTCTTAAAATTCCTCATTTGCTCCGAAGTAGAGGATAATTAGTTTGTCTTCTGCCTGGTCTTACACAAATGTGGGAAGAATTCCCCTGCTGTCTCTCCAGCTGATTCACCAGTCTTAATATTTATGTCAAATTACTAACGAAAAGTTCACTGATACTGTCAGACAGATGATCAAGCCAGGGTTGAGAGCACTTTTCATCTGAACCATATTTTTTCTAGGCAGCTAAGGATAACACATTCCCCGTTAACTTCAGGTTGCTGAAACTGAATCAAAAAATGACAGTTGTGTGCTGTGATATGAGGCAATGAAATCTGTGCTGCAACAGCAGAAGTGCTTCCTAATGAGAAAACCCAGACATGCAAGGCAGACTTGAGCATACCTTGTGCTTCTGTTAAGGCATCAGTCTGATACAGCAGAAGCATATTTTTGTAAATTCAGTAACTTGTTCCCAAAGTTTTGCCAGCTGGACACCAGCTTCACCTTTGGACAGTATTTTGAAATTGCAGCTCTGAAACTCACATAATGTAAGAACAAGGGCTCTCAGGGACTGTTTCTGCCACCTGATTGCTCTTC
Organism: Sitta carolinensis; assembly: GCA_032173965.1. Classification (NCBI taxonomy): domain Eukaryota; kingdom Metazoa; phylum Chordata; class Aves; order Passeriformes; family Sittidae; genus Sitta; species Sitta carolinensis. Next base: position 33,440,395 of record JAVUNC010000005.1, on the reverse strand, counting down.
TGATTCAATTTTGACTGATGTTAAATAACTGGTTCATACATCATTGCAGTTTGACTTGTGTATGTCTGTTTGCAGAGAAATTTAGGCTCACACTACCAAATTTGATCAATCCCATAGAAAGTAGTACCATGCAACCACAGTTCAGAGCAAAGATGTTTGTAAAACTTAAGCACAACAAAGATATACAGGAAATCAACAACTCCCTTCCTAGTTTGATGTCTCAAAAGCACCAGAAATTAAATCATTAAAAGGACTTATTATGCCTACAGGCAATTCCTTCAGGTTAAGTTTGAGGCACACTGCAGTAGCAGTTTCCTGAAGGTCGTCCTGATCCTCTATATAAACAGCAGTTACTGCAAAGAAAAAAAAAATTTGCCCCAAGAGCTGCTAAATTACCCATTTCAGAAGAACCAGATCTAGTTAGTAAGATGTGTCATAGGTTCAGCACATGCAGCACTGCAGAACTGTGCAAGAAAGGCATAATGAAACAGCAGAGTAAACATACAATTCCAAAGACTCAAGCTAGGAAATTCTAGGTACAAAAATTTATTTTCCAACACTAACTGAACAACAGCAGAACACACCTAGACAAATTGGGAGTAGGCAATACTAACACAGACAATGAGGAAGAAAGAGTATTGCTGCAAAAGTAATCTTTAAGAACTTTTTAACCCAAGTACTAATTGCCACAGCTCACATCTTGAATTTTTTTTTCCTCAAGTCACCTGTTTACATAGTTAACTATTTTCCACCCTTCCTAAGCACTGCCTGCTTCAATATATTTACTGAGAAGTTCTTCAGGGCTTGGAAAAAAACTCCATATATTTATTCCTTCTCAACGGGGACTAAAAAGTTCTCTTTTCTAAAGGTGTGCTTGTGAACACATTCTGAAGTGTAAACCTTGTAGCTCTGCTTCCTGCATCTTCAGGCAGATTCCTAGTTTTCTCTTGCTGCTGACAGGTTGGGTTTTCTTCCAGCAGCAGAATGAAATTACCAGCATTATTCTAACTTCAACCCAAATCCTAAGTGACTGGTTTTGCCAGTTTCAGTTAGCTGCTGCTTGGGAATGCAAATGCAGATACAGACAGTAGCACTGGTTTTCTTTGTAGAAAACACCACATTATCACAGGCTGTATTCCAAAACCTGTAGAGAAGAGACTGTGCTCTTCTTTCAAAAAAACCCAACAGGAGTTTTAGAGCTATCAGACATAAAACAGTCAGGAAGTCCATGTGAAAAACGGACTTTCCTCATCTATTTCCAGCCTGGGTGAGGGTTGGATTTGCACCAGTCCTTTGCCCTGCCTATCTACTTCTGGTTACTTGGGTGTCTGAGATTGCTGTCAAGTTCAGGCTTGCATGGCTCACAAGCTCTAGAGGCTTCAGCAGCAACACTGTAAGTTCCTGAACCACAACTAATGGGCTTGGCAAGCTAAAAAGACTATAGTCTTCTTAGTCCAGTACCAAACTGTTCTTAGTACGCAGAAGCTCCATTAGCTTTGCAACCGAAACCACAAGCCTGAGAGGTTTAGAACATGTCTCCATCTTGCTTCTGCAGATGCACCCGTAAATTCCAGGACCGACAACCTACACAACGGATCACCTGCACGCACTTACGAAGCTTACTGATTATATATTGTACTGTCTGTGCTCAAACCCATCCACACATAAAGATTTACATAATTTTGTAGCACTCATAATCAAAAACCTACTGTTGTAAATCTATAAAATATACTGAAATAGTTGGTGACCTTGTACTCATCTTCCTGAATCTTCTGACACCATCGATTACATAACAACAAATGTTACAATGCAGTGGGTTTTTTTCTTTCTTAGTAGTTTATCTTAACTTCAAAATCACCATTAAGATTTTAATTTTACTTTGGTATGTTCATTTTATTGAAGTTGATGACTAGGCCGAAAATATTCACTCAATCTTTGAAGTAGATACACCAAACAAAACAAAACAAAACTACCCGCCAAACTATGATTGATAATAAAGCAACAAAACTTTGAGGATGATATTATTTGGGTTTCTTTTGGTTTGTTTTGCCTTCATGAATGGATTTAGGAACAGAAGTATAAGAGTGACTTACTACTCTTAGGCTACAGACCTGTAACAACATGGAATTAGCATAAGAATGAATCCAGCGCACTAACAAGGTGGCAAACCCATTTACCATTCCTTTGCAGTACCCTCAACCACTGCATTGATCTGTTTCAAGACCTTTTTTACAAGACTACCTATAGGACTGAACCCCACAGGGGCATATATACCTCTTCTCAATTTTATCCTCCAAATGCATCAAGATATTATGTAATCATATCATATTTCATCTTTCTAACAGTCACTTCATGTGATTACTAGCACCCTATAAAACTATCCAAGACAGACACGATTCAGCTATATATCATCATTTTATTTTGAGCAAAACCATAGAAAAAAGATTTCACTGTCAATCAAAATCTAAAAAGGTTTGTAAAATGAATCTTAATAACAGAGCAATCATGATGGCCTGCTGAAATACTGCACAGGAATAAGATGTCATTATCTGCTATTACTTTGCACAGATGAGGACAAAGGGAGAAACAGTGTTCTAAAGTAGTAACTTAATTAAAGAATAATTGTTACACTATATACCCCTTTCTTCACAGCATTTCTGGGCGTGCCAGTTTCAGCCCTACTGGGTCAAACACAGGAGAGGCATATGGTATCAGGTGCAGCATGCTTCATTGCCTATTTTGTTGACTACAAAACAATAGCCTGAGCAAATGTACAAAAGGCCTTCTTTTTCCCTGATAAACTAATTCAGCAACATTCCTCTGTTCAGATCTAAAAATACTTGCTAATTAGTACAATGATAATAATACTGGATTATCCCTAATGGTTTTATGGGCAAGTATGAGTTTTATACACCAAAAAAGACTAAGCCTTTGTTGAGCTAGTGGCTCAACAGAAGTGGTAGAAGGAACACACCATTTGGATTTCTGCTGTTGATGTATGTGGTCCAGATAAGCTTATTTTTTTAAAAGTTAACTTCATATAGCAAGTATTTTCACAGACTGAACTATGCCTCAAGAGTATACCGATTCTTAAGCTTTTTCATTCTGTTAGGGGTGCAGTGAGTTTTCATACTTCTTGGATACCCTGCATTTATTACACATGATGAAACTCAAAAGGACAGTCAGTGCACAGTAAATTAAACCCTTTGGGTTAGGTGAACTATACAAATATGAGAAATGTGCCCAAAAGTACTGCAGTCCCCACAGCACCAAAGTCACCATCTGCTGGAACCCAAATATCACAGCTGACCCCCACAGCCCTTAAAGTTAAGACAGCCTCATATTCCCCCTAGATACATATTTTAAATAGAGGAAAAAACAGCCAAAGAAAACAAGCTATAGTAAAATCCAGGTCACGACTGCATAGTTATTCCCAGTCAAATGTGACAGCATTTCTGTGGCAATTTAATACATGAAAACACCACAATAAGAAGGTATTTGCTTTGGTTATGCCGCTTTAAAGCAGATGACAACAGCAAAAATTGGCAGCATGTGACCCACCAGATCTTTGTATTAACAGAGTTCAGGAATCTCTGTTCAATATTAATGTAAGTTAATTTAAAAAATTAAATTTAAAAAAAATCAGATTAATACAATGACTGATGCAAAAGTATACAGATAAACTTTCATCACTGGTGGCAAAAGAAAATAGGCTTTCTGCACAGAAATCTTAGAAAGGGCTTGAAGAAGGGAGGGCACTGAATCATGCATTGTAAATGGGTTGCTTTACAGTACTAGACAGGAGGATAAAAAACTAATACTGACATACTGCAAGAGAAACAGGAACAGTGCAGAATGCAGGAACACATGCCAAGTAAGAAAGAACAGAGATAGAGCTATGCAGAAGACAGAGATGAGTCTGGAAGAGGGACTCACAGGTTGGGATTTACACAAGCAGAGTAGCAGGCAAGCAAAATAATCTGTACTTCAGCATGTCAACTGGATGCAAGAACACCATAATGAAATAGGTAAGAGTGAATGGAAAAAGGTTCCCATCATGAAGGCAAGAACTTAAGGTTTCCAAAGAGAAAGCAATGACTTTAGAAAGGAAAATGAAGAGGACTAGGGTTGGAAATAGGTTCATGTTTTCCACCATGAGGCGAAAGGGACAGCCATGGATGGAAGCATACACAAGTAAGTCTAGGATGTAGGCACTTTAAAAAAAAACAAACAAAAACCCAAAACCTTTCCCTCGTACAACACACAACCCTGCCTGCTTAGAAACAAAAGCTGCTATGCTTACAAAGACTACCACCAAAACCTCTGTCCTATTTTATGAAGTTTGTGTAAAACACCATCTTCTCCCCATGCTATTTATACTCCACCAAACAATGAAATTCACTTTACAGTAGGAGACCACAGTTTCAGCAGAGACTGGATCACACAAGCAAGAAATATGACAGGTTGTTGATTTCGTTCCTGTCTTCATTAAAGGAAAAACCCTTTAGCTTAAACAAAACGTAACTTCAACCTCAGTTTCTCTCACAACTAGTACACATACAATGCACACTTACATATAAACACCAGCAGTTCACCCACTTAAGCACATCATACTTTCTGAATGTTTGAAACACAAACAGAAATACTCTGGTTTTAGCTATTACAAAAGCCACATAGATACAACAGAGGTGAAAATAGGATAACCAAAGGAACATAAAGAAGGAAAATAATTTAAGAAAACTGAAAGGACCCGTTTTTAAACAGGTCTGATTGGAGGAAGTGGTGGGATGCAAAACCAGTGGTTTCATTCTGGCAGTGTCAGCTGAGGTCAGTAGGCCTATGTTTACAGAACAGATACTGCCCCCCTTTCTCTTTCAGGTTAAAATCCAGCATTCTGGTGTCATATCTGATCGTTGCCACAAAAAGTTGTGTTAGCCAACAACAAAATAACCACCTACAAAGGCAGCATGAGGCATTTCTGTAATAGTGCCCAAGGTTAAATACTGTTAGACCAGGCTCTTTATCACAAAGGAAAGAAAGACTTTGGAATAGAAGGAATCTAGAGGGACATGATGCATAGCCATATAATGCTTGATCATTCCTGGGTGCTTCCATAAGTACACATATATATGCTACATATAAACATATGCACACATACACAATCATATATTTGTAAAGATACTTGAAACACAGAAATGAAACACTTGAACACCCCTTGAATACTTTTATAAAGATTACATCTTTACATACATATATATATATATGCACAGACACTACATGTAATGCATATACACAAAATCTTTGTATAAAAATACCAAAATTCTGTACTTCCAAAATTAGTAAGCAGTCACAGATAAACAGCTGGTCCACCATGCTTTCACAAATCCTAAATTAAGTCTGGGCTCTGTTACATGTGAGCCCCTGATATTTGTGGGCCCTACTGTAAATGCACTTGCATGACTGGTGCCCAGATTGTTTGTACTACATTCCTTCTTTTATGATTTTATTTAAAAAAATCCCCTAAGCTGTTGCCCAAACTCCAGAATCAAGCAGCACTTAACTGGTATACAAATGTGAAAGAAATTGGCCTTTTATACTAATGAACAATTCAGACATATACTATAGCTACATAAATATACAATGAAGTTGATCTCAAGTATGCAGCTCCACCCTGAATTTGCAGAATACTCCTCATTCCTTTTGAAAATACCCTATATGTATGTATATATATATACTGATTTTTCAAAAATTTAAGACAATTCTTGCTATAAATGGATTTGAATTAGATGTTTTACCACGAAGTTACACGGAAAGTCACTGAAACACTAATATCTAAATGCATGGTTTCACCTTCCACTAGCCCATAATCACATTACCATATAAAGCTCTGCCATGTTTACAAAGACAGTATGTGAGCATCCATGAAGAACTCGTTAATTCTATGAAAAGTATGCCATCAGTGCCTTTCAGGGTCAGTATGAAATCTTTCAGAATTTAAAAGGAAATGTATGCAATAAAAATTCAGATATTTACTGTTAACACGACAGTATACAGACCCCTCTCTCTACTCTGTCATGCCTTCAGGACAGAGATATCTCCTCTTATCCATATATAGTGGCATACTTGGGAAGTTTCATTCCTAGTAGATTTACCAGGAGTGGGAGATAATGTGAGATTATCAGAAGTGGAAAATAACATCCTTTTCATGCCATCAGCAGTTATTTCTTTATACAAAAACTACTGCAGCAATAAAGGCAGATTCATCCAATCATTGTTCCTGAGCACAGCGATAGCTATTTCTACGGAAGACTGCAATCGGCCTGAGCTAATCAGACACGTAAAGGGGAGAGCAGACTTCATTTTTCACCACAGTTCACACGACACTTTAACCAGTGACAAACCTCATCTCAAGAAATGCATTCACCAGAACATCTCCTCTGAGAGTGTGAAAGATCGAATTTGTCACTGAAAATTGGAAACAGAACCAGACTGAAGTGGGGGGGGGGGGGGGGAAGGGGGGAGAGCTGGGGAGGGAGAAGCAATGTGTGCTGTTACAGGGTCCCAACCTCACAACAAGCATGCACATTTCATCGGATCCTCCAGAAACCAAACGCACGTCGCTCTAGCACCATGCACCTGAGGGGCCCATGCGCGCTCGGTGCCGCCGCCGGGGACACCCGGCGAGCAGCGCCACGATCCCCGGGGCCAGGCGCCCCTTCCCCGCACCCCGTCCACACCCTCCCCTGCCCGGGCTCACCGTGTGGGAAGCGTTGCTGGCCCTGAGCGGCGGCAATGCGAGGGGCGACGGCGGGCCGGTCCCAGCTCCTGCCCGGGAGACCCCGGCTCCGGTGCCTGGGGAAGACGGCAGCGGGCGGCCGCTGTCCCCTGCCCTGCCTGCGGAGAGCAGAGGGGTCAGCGCGGCGGGCAGCAGGCCCGTCGGGACGGCGGCGGCCACAGCGCTCGGCCGGCACCGCCGCCCGCCTTGCTTCGGGCAGAAGCCATTAAAAGCTAATCACCGCCGCGGCGCACACACGCACCGATCCGGCTAATAGCGCGGGCGGGCCGTGCTCGCCCGGCTAAACCCTTCATCCGAGATTAACCCGCCACCGGTAGGCGCCTAACCGGGAGAACGAGCCGGCTCTGCTCCGCGCACGCCTCGGGGCTGGACGGTTGCCCGCGCCCCCCGCCTTCCCCCGAGCCGTCTGGCCTGGCGAAATCCCGGCGCCGCCGGGGACCCGCCAGGAGTTCACAAGTCTGCCGCGGGAAGCGGCGGCGAGCATCGCTGCCCCATGTCAAAAGCAGCCGGCTCCGGCACTCGCGGCGATCCCCAGTTCTCCTAGGGTCGTTCGCCTACGTGATTTCTCTCGCCCCCCCCGCCCACCCCGCTCACCCCGCCCCGCTCCCCCGAGGCGAACTCGCCATCCCGAACAACGGCGGCTCGCCGGAGCCCAGCGCGCAGCCCCCGACGGCCCCCCGGGCTCGGCTGCCGCGGGGGGAGGGCGGATCATTGTTCGACACGCACGGCACCTCTGCGGCAGCAGCCGCGGGGCCCCCGAGCCTCCCCCTCGCCTCCGTCCCCCTCCGCCGGGCCTCCGCAGCCCGGCCCAGCGGTGGCGATCGCGGCGGCCCTCGCTCGCTCTCCTTACCGGCTGGGTAGGCAGCACCAGCGGCGGCGCTAGCTGAGGGTTTTCTGGTTAACATGGCCGCTGGAGAGGAGGGAGAGGAAAAGGCATGTCAGGGTAACTCTCCTCCGCTGCTCCTCGGCCTCTCCGGGCGGCGTCTGCCTCTCTTCTCCGATCAGCTACACCCAGACCCAGACACGTCCTGCGCTGCATCCCCCTGGCCCCGGGCCGGCCGGACAGACCCTCCAATGGCCCGCCGTCGCCTCCCGCCGCAGGAGCAGCAGCAGCAGCAGCAGCCGCGCCGCCGCCGCAGCCCCCGGCCCAAGCTCATCACCTCCCCCGCCCCGCCCCGGTCGCCCCGGTCCCCTCGCACGGAGGAGGGGGCAGCAGCAGGCGGCAGGACAGGACCCTCCTCCTCGCCCGGCGGAGCGGGGACAAGCAGCGCACAGGATCGCAGTCCCCGCCCCGTCGGCCGCGTGCCCGCCCTTCGTCCCTCCCCGCCGCTCCCTCCGGTTCCCTACCGCTCCGCCGCCGCGCAGGCGGCACTGCCCGCGGCTCCCCTCGGGCGCCGCACGCCCACCCATCCGCACAACGGCCGCGCCGGCCGCGCGCCCCGCCCGCACAGGGGCCCCGCGGCGCGGCCGGGGCGCGCCCCGCCGTCGGGCAGCGCGGCGGCACGGCCATGTTGGCCCGGGCGGGGCGGCGCGGGCACAGCGCGGGGACGCGCTCCGGCCGCGCCCGCTGCGCCAAGGGGAGGGGCGAGGCCCGCGGGGAATCGGTGTGTGCGGGTAACGTGCGGGACGGAGGAGCCGCGGGACGGCCAGCCCGGGGACCGCTCTGCCAGACCGGAAAGACAAAGGTGGCCCCGCGGGACGAAGGATAAATAACTTGAAACGCGTACTGTTTAAGTGAAAACTTAAAAAAAAAAAAAAAAAGAAAAAGAAAAAGAAGCTATTGGGATTGCCCTGGAGGCGTAAGTACCTCAGCCTAGAATGAGAGTGCGAGGGGCGTTATTGGCCTTGTTTTCCAAACTGCACGACGTGCTTTGTGGAGTACAATGCTTTGAATTCCTGGTTTGTCAGCTCGAACGTCATTACTGCCAAAAATAGAAGACTAAACATTTGCCCCGCTTGGAGCAGCGTTAGTGAATTGTCCTACCTATGCTTAGCCTTTTTGGAAGTCCATATAGACCTTGCAGGTTTTTCTTTTTGAAACAGCTCGTAAATGTATAGACAGATTTCCCTTCATCCCCTTCCACAGAAAAGACAGAAAAATTAAATCTCCCCTTCCCTATGTCTAAGGGGAAAATAAAATCAGATAAATCCATGCCTTTGCCTCTTCCAGTGCCACAGATACATGCATAAGCTAAGATGTTTCCTGTACTGGTACAAAGAAATAAACATTTTCCTTAACCCCTCCTGTCACATAGAGAAAACAATCATACCTTCTCCTGTCCACACCCACCTAATCTTTTCCCTTCAGTGTAGCTGAAAGAAAGCTTTGTCTTCTTCCCAGATGTCCACAGGCACTCCCAGTGTCCCTTCCCATTGGCTGCCAAGTGTACAAATGGTGTTTTTTTATTACTTTTTGTATTTTCTCATCATTTTTATAAGCAGTGCATACACATCAAAGGTATCTGCATATCAAGCACTCTGATAACATTGGTCTTCTGAGATACCTTAAGTATTTCAGGAATGGCAGACAGAAAAAAAAAAAAAAAAAAAGATACTTTTCTAGTTAGTCCAGGGAGGGGAGGGGAGAAGGGGAAGCTTGTTCATATGCAGGCTAGGTAAGAAACGAATTGATACCAATTTTCATAAGGGCTTGCAGGAGTTCTTCATCTTGACTGATGGGTCTTTTCTGACTGTTGGTGTCACACATGGTTTCATGCATGTTCAGAGGTTACTTACACCTAAACACTGAGATAAGATGAAGCCTGCTAAGTGTCCTGTTTCAACTCCTTTGCAGTCGAGTACACCATCCACAGGATGCTTTCCACAGTTTATTCAAACACTCTTGGACTGCTATGAAGACTATGTAAAAAATGGAGCTAGTTTATCACATAGTAAACAATATTTAAATTAACTTAGTGAGAACACATTTCACTGGTACGTGTCCAGCTATTTTCTTTCTTAGACTGTGTGTGCTGTAAGCATTAGTCTTGAATCCTTGTGAGTGGCCTTGGGCCTGCTTGGATGCCTTTCTTTCTCTTTCTCTATCTGCAACCCATCCTGACATTTGCTGTTAAGGATAGTACTTGATGGAGTCTGAATTGCAACTCAAGATTAGGGCAAGCCTACCTTGATTCCTTCTGAATGCAATGCAAGAAACTTAATTTAAAAGCCCCTTTTATGCATTGAATTTAGATTGATAAAGAGAAGGAACATGCTAATATAATCACAAAATACTGTAGCTGTAAATAGCAATGCCTTTAATAGCCTTCTTTAAAATCATAGAGGCAGATATACAAAGGAAAAAAGAAAGCAAAACCTAAGTACTCAAAGACAAAGCAAAGGTTAATTCTTTCATGCCTTATACTCAGAAATCTGAACTATTTCCTGTTGAGTGTCCACAAAACTTTCTTCTTTGTCATACTGGCCATACTGAGCATATTGGCATTTTCCAGACCAGTGCTATGTGAGATGAGGTCAACAGGCTTCAGTTCCCAGGACAGAAATAAGTGTTGGGCACCTGACAGGAGAAAGTGTACAGTGCTCAGAAATTAGAGAGTAAAATGAATCAGGATTTTATTGATCCTTTTTCCTGCTCACTCAGCTTTTATTACCCAAAGGTGTGAACTAACCTGTAATGATAGAAGATGAGTCTTCCCTTTCTTGTGAACAAATCCACTGAGTATTCATGAATGACAGACTACTTAGAATCATAGAATAGTTTAGGTTGGAAGGGGGTTTAAAAGGCATCTAATCCAACCCCCTGCAATGAGCAGGAACAATTTCAACTAGATCAGGTTGCTCAGAGCCCCATCCAACCTGACCTTGAATGTTTTCAGGGATGGAGCATCCTCACCCCTCTAGAAGCACCAACTGTGCGAGTGTTTCATCATCCTTGTAAAAGATTTCTTCCTCATATCTAGTCTAAATCTACAGTATTAAAACTGTACCCCTTGTCCTGTCTCAACAGGTCCTACCGAAAACGTTGTTCCCATCATTCTTATAAGTCCCCTTTAAGTGTCAAAAGGCCACAGTAAGGTTTCCCTGGAGCCTTTTCTTCTCCAGGCTGAACAACCCTGCCTGTCTCAGCCTGTCTTCACAGTGGAGGTGCTCCACTCCTCTGGTCATTTTTGTGGCCTTCCTCTGGACCCACTCGTACAGGCCCAACTGGTCTTCCAGCAAGGGACTTCTAAGGTAGTGTCATCAAAGCAGTTGTTTTTAAGAGAAATGCTGGAAAACTCTCTTTCCAGATGGGTATCCAAAGAGACCTGTTGACTGGAAAGTGCCAGCTCAGTGTGACAAAGACAGTAACTGGTTCTGTGCCACAATGGGCACCTAAGGAAGAAGGTGAAGGAGCAGTTGGAAGTGCTGGGGACAATCAGAAGGCTGCTTGCCACAGCTGTCTTGAAGAGGCTTAGGTTGGTCTGTTACAGATACCATCCTCCTATAATAAACTGCACCAAGTGTTCAGGTAAAAAAGCTAACTATTTGGTAAAAATAAAGTGGCAAAATCACAACTGTTAAATGAAAAAATTAAAATTCATTAAAGAAAAAAGCCCAACAGAACCAGAACATTTTAGAATAAAACCTGCTATCTTGTAAAACCTTGTCTAAAATTGGTCCTGCCTACTTAGTACATTGAAATGCATTATTGAAGATATTATTCTAGTACAGTGTGGAGAGACACAGAGCATGCTATGTTTCTTGAGCCATTCAGTCAGGGCCCTTGTGACCAAGACAGATATTAATTCTAAGCAGACTGTGAGGAGTTGCTGAGGTCTGTTTTGTCAGGCTACCTGGGGACCCAGTTCATATCTAGTGCCCCTGTTAGAGCACTGTACCTCCTTAGCAACCCTGTGAAGTCTCCTGTGGCAGTCTACTTACCTCTCCAAAGTGGATGGGTTAGGGTTTAATTAAATGTGGCTTTGGTATGCAGTTGTAGGGCCAGCAAGGCTGGCTGGTCAGTCACAAAGCATCTCTGCCACTGGGGTATTAGCAAATGCTTAAGTGGTCAGGCACCAGGGAATTCCTGAGAAGCCACGCATGTCCAAAGCTGCAGTGATGACACTGTGGGGCTCCCGCAGTGACAGGTGCTCAGCACCTTGCTATGCTATGTCCGTTCTCACTGGACACAGCAAACTGTTTTGATAAATCACCACTAGGTAAAGCAAATACAAGGCTCCTCAAACATCAGGGGGTTGAAGGACATGGCACTTACTGACAAGGCTTAGTGATAGACTTGGTAGTGTTAGGTTAGTTTTTGGATTTGATTAACTTAAAGGTCTTTTCCAACCTAAATGATTGTGATTCTCTGAAAAGTAGAGGTCAGACAAGCCTAGAACACAGAAAGTAAAAATGTGGTTTTCTGCCACCTTTTAATCATCTCTCCCTACTAATCAGAATTTGCATGAAGGAGGATCTTTACTAATTCTCAACATCTTTTAAAATGTACTTGTGAAGCAGACCTTAGATGCCGAGCTGGAGACATTAAAACACTTCAAATATGTCTCATCATTAATTAAACATGTGTCCAAGCCTGTTCTCTCAGCCAGTGATATGTATTTTAAAAATAAACCCTTAAGCCCAGTAAGTGGTTGCTTCAGGATGGCCTGAACACAATCAGCACCGAGTTCTCGTTAATTTGTTGTCAGTAATTTAGGCGTGAGCAGGACTGTGTATACTACAGTGTTGTCTTTCAGTAGATCATTCTGAGAGCAGTGTAGGCACTTTAAAATATAGCAGCCTACAAATACTAGCACTGCAGATGGAAAGCACAGTCAGGACTCGACTATGCACTTCACTATGTGGTACACATGTAAGGTTTGCAACTCTACCCTCTCTCTGCTGTTCCCAGGAACAAAAAATTCCCAGCAGAGCATCTTCAACTTAGAATAAAATTGCATTTCAATGCAATTATAAAAGGTAAACTTATGTATTCAGAGCAAGAGTGCAGGGAGTTACTGCCACAAGTCAACTTGCTACTACATATTCACACTGACATGAGAGTATATGAAGCTAAACTGGCTTGCCAGGTTCAGATGTTTGTTGGCCTTCATTCCAGTGTGTATTCTGTTGAGGTTAAACTTCATTCTGTGTTCAAGGGTTTAACAACTTCTGTTTACGAACACATAATTCACAATTTTTATTACAGTACTAAGACACAACAAAGGATGTTTTAGTGGTCAGTGAATATACCTTAAAGAAACTGAGATCCTGTAAGTCTGCAAGCATACAAATAATTTTTACTCTTCTGCTATGACAGCTGTTTTTGGGGATTATCTCACAATATATTTGTATTTTAGTGCTGTCAAATTACATATTAGGTAAAATGCTTTTCTTTTTCACCAGACTATGCCAATATTTCTAAATTTCTGTATTATATATTTCCTGTATAACTTCTGGATTCTTATAGAATTAATATCATTAGAACATTAGACTTACTCCTTTGAGTATACTCCCAGCATGTCTAATGGGAGGAGAAAGATTCCTGTTTTCCTGTCTTGTATAGCAGAAGCAATTCTGATGGAGTCATTTGAGTAGCATTAATATAAAACTAGTCTCAGGGAAAAAGCCTAATGCTGGTTGAATCTTTTCAGCTGATGCACACCTTTCTTTATGTACTCAGTAAAAAAGTGAACCTCTGGAAGAAGAAAAGAAGGAAATTATGTATGTGTCTTTGGCTCTTCTTCTGTGGACCCTTCTCACCATGTTATGAAGCATCTCTGTTTCCCCAGCTACACAAATAAAGATGTGCTAATTGCAGAGGCATAAATTAAAACAACTGGTTTTCCTGTTACTTGAATGTTAGTATTTGCTAAGAAGGTCCTATAAAACAACTGTTTCTGCAAGTTTCAGTTGCAGATGATACATAGGATTTCTACCAAACTGTTTCAGAGAGAAACCACAAACTTGTTAAACTTTATGTCATTTCTGAATTCACTTTCCTATTATAACCACCTTGAAAATCAATATAGAAGCTTGGTGGAATCTTTCTTGCACTCATTGTGTGGGCTACTCTGTTTCAAAACCAGCTGTTCACACATGGGGTTAGTCCCAGCAGTTGAAACACTGGTAACCTTTGCTCATCCAATTCCACACGTGAAATGAAACAGACTTAACTTTAAAGGCTTTATGGTACTCAGCTACTCTTCACAGCAGTGTTTCATAGAAGCTGGGATTTAATTCTGTCAAGTGCTGAGAAGTTTCAGCTCCCCTGAGTCAGGGAGCCCAGTATCGCGTAGGGTGTACTGAAATTGAGAAATTACATATCTCACTCACTTGTAATAAAACTCATTAAAATTATTAAAGTCACTGCCCTGTGAAAGCACAAAACTGAGGCATAATTAAAAGATAATGGGTCAGAGGAACTCAGAATCCAGAAGGAACTCCAATCAAGTTATTTTTCTCACCCAGGCTTTCTCTGGGCAGAATTTATTTATAATAAAAGGAAAATGAATCATTAAGTCACAGGGTCTGAGCATTATATTATTAACTAGTATAATCTACAGTCAGGATTTGCACGGTGACTTTTGAGCTAAACCATAGGCCACCTGCTGAAAAGCAAAATTAAGGCTACATGCTGGGAAAGCGCTTTCTCATTAAAATATAATCAAGGTTTGTTAGGGCAACAACAAAAGAACCAACTTGATGTGCTGAATTGAACTGAGTAAGAAATGAAGGCGTCCTGGGTTGAAGTATATTCTGTCACCATCTTCATGAACTGTTGAAACCAGGTGAGGCAGTGCTCCCTGCCTCCCCCACTCTGGACTGTCTCCTGTTAATGGCCCATCAGGCCTTATCACATGACTCACCATCCCATTGGGAGATGCTCCGCCCAGAGGGAGGAACCAAGCATTCCAGCCTGGATATAAGCTGAGACTCTGAACACCAGAACAGCGTTTACCTACTGGATTCCCAGACGACAAGAGCTACTGCTGGATCTTCATCAGAACCACTCTGCTTGGACTGCTGCCACTATAGTGTCAGGTTGTATTCTGTCTTTGTCAGTGTTCTTGTACTACTGCATTTATTTATTTCTTTTAATTTTTTTTCTCTAAAATTATAATTCTGACTTAAGATCTCCCACTGGTTTGATTTCAAACTAGTACAGAAGGTATCAGAGAGCTATGAAGAGTTCTTCAGCTCCCTGTTTTGCAAGGTGTAAACCCTACATGGGCTAACCATGGAAAAACACAGACTATGTCTTCTGAATGTAAAAGGAGCCCCTGGCCATGTTTCCTAAGAATAGTGCGTGCAACACATATGATACTTTTTCCTCTGTAATGAGCCTCCTTGCCCTTCTCCATTGATGTCGGAAGTGTAAAAAAGAATTTCAAGTGAGCGTGGTCAGGCTGATATTTGAGTAAAAAGAAGGAATGTGCAGGCATGTATGTAAAGTGTGGATGGATTTTCTCAGTGTTCCCTTCAGTACCTTACTACTGTTTCTTTGGTGTGGAAATACCCCAAGCTGTCCAGCCTCTCATTTACACTGCTGTGTGAATACTTGGAGGATGTGTGTATTCAGGTGAGGAGGGTAGGAAAAGAAAAATAGAAAATACATGATGTGAAAATGAACCAGAGGCTTTAATTTATTATCATCATTTGCAATCTCCTTCCAAAGGAGTAATATAACACACAAACAGTTCACAATAAATTCAGAAAATTGAAACTTAGTCATTGTATAATTTGGAAAATTAAGTAAATAAAGGAAAATTCCTGCAGGCATTATACAGATAGAGAAAAGAGGCCCAAAGGGACACTTCAGTATGTATGCTATTTTATTAGTAAAATGAATCCCAGTGATTTCAAAAAGGCCATTCACACACAGTTCCACTTTTAATTAGGATCCCAGCTTTAAATTATAGAACACATTTTTTGCTTAGCTGAGATAATTAATTTTAATTTACGGAAAGGCAGAGGTTGCTACCTACAGGTAACTCCCTATAAACAGATTTAGTTGTGTATGAAATGGGCAACATTAACATGTGGGGCTAGGCCTAATAAGTAGGTAGTTCAAAAAAGGAAAACACATGAACACATGTGGCAGAAATGATAGGTACCAGTGCCCGTTCTAGTACCTGGCAAAGTGTGCTGGGGTGTAAAAGCAGAGACAGAAATCATAGGTAACACAAATACCCAGTAGATTTCCCCCTGTGTGAGCTGGCCAATTCAAGAACATTTGAAGATTCTTTAGAGAAAAAGAGTCACTGTCAGCACAGAGTCCTCTTCTGTACAGTAAAATAATGGCAAAAGCACTCATTTGGCAAAGTTCAATGCTTTGGACCTTCAGGCTCTGAAGGTGTGCAACAAACTAACTACAAGCTGCTGGATCTGGAAATGGGAATTCATGACTCACTGGGTCAGAGAGAGAAAGTGTTTAAAGAGAAATTAAAGATGAGAAAGACTACTGCTATGAGGTTAGACTTTAGAAGTATTTTTTTAACGTTGCATGAAACACAATAATATTCTGTCTCCCCTGACCAGCCATGCAAAATTTTGGTGAGTATTTTGAATCAGGTGGGTATTTTCAAATGGTGTTTAACTTCAGTTTGTAAAGGCTAATGATCTATTTCTGTAAAAATAAAAAAAAACCCACTGAAAAACAGGCAGTAAAAAGCCAAGAGGCAAGAAAGGAAGAAAACAAGGTTGGGAAAGATAACATGAAAAAGATCATGAAAAGCCACATATGAAAAGAAAAGAGGATGAAGCAAAGCAGCAAAACACAATCATCTTTTATTTTCTGACATTAGCTTCCTGGTAGTGTGACCTTTGCCTTTTTCTATCCCTCCATTCAGTGCTGTTTCCACTTGTGCACTCCTCTTTTAATTCAATGTTTTGTCTTCTTCTGGTCTTTGTTTGCTCTCCTAATATTGTCTTTCTGTCAGTGAGGAGGCTGCAGATGGGCCACAGCTGTCTGTCTCCTGACAAGTGATGCCATTACAAGGCTGTTCCCTTCCAGGAATTAGTGGGCGAGGTTGGAGTCCTGCTGTTTGCAGGGCATCAGTTAAGGAAAAGGAGAGCTGAAAGTGCGAGAGAATGACTAGACAGTGTCAGTGGTCTTAAGAGTGCTGAGCAAAGTTTCAGGGGTTTTTTTTTCCCTGAATGAAAATAACCTGCCTCTTCAGTTTCTTTCCTGAGGACTCTGTGCTAGTCCTACCCTTTGAACTGCAGAATTTGTGTCTGGGGCATGAGAGCTGCTGCAGCACAATGAAACACAGGAGAATGGGAATCCAGCTAGGGAAAACCTGTTAGCAAGGGAATTGGCGCCCTGATAGGTAAATTAAAAAAAAAAAAAAAAAAAAAAAAAAATTTAAATTTTATAATTAACTGATTTCCTGAAAGCTCTTCAAGTCAGTCAATTTTTTGCTAAATCTGTATTTTGTTTTATTCTACTGTCCATTTTTTTCTGTCTATTCCTTCCTTCCCACCTAACTTCATAGATTTATCCAGTCTGCAATTGTAGGGTTGAGTTCTTCCCACATGCTCAAGTCCTCTGCTTCCATTGCTATGCTTTTTGTTGGCATGGAAGACAATAAAATGAATGTTACCCTGGAAGCTGTGTGTTTATTGTTGCAATGACATCTTCCCAGTTAGAATCTTCTGGATGAGATTTTCACCTTGCACTTTAATTGCTCTGCTCAGTAAGGCACACCAAGCTTCTTGTCATAAGCAGGATAGCATGAAGGACTCCTTCCCAAGAAACACTTGTTGCAAATTGACAACAATTCAGAGCTTCTAAAACTAGTGGCACCTCAAAATGGCATAGTCAAAGAAATTGATTCCTGAACCGCTGTATACACAAAGATTCATTCAGATAGCAAAAAGATGTCTTCTCCTTCTGGAAGTTTTAAGGGGATGCTAGACTGGTAACTTACCTAAACTGCAGTTTCAAGGATATGTACTAAATGGTCTGTTTCTGAGATGTAACACAGGGCATGTGATGTGAGGTTACAACACACGTCTAACTAAGATATCTTGAGTACCTGGGGAGTGCTGCTGAACAGAGAGGTAATATATATATTCAGCCAAAATGAAAGTGGAAACATTTTTTTCATAGCAAGTGCTCCCCTCTGGCTTTTTAATGAAGTAATTCAGTATTGATATGTGCCACTAACTTTTTCTTTCTTCTTTTCATTTCAGAGATGTAAGTCTCTGTTGCCAAAATGCCAGAACCACAGGAAGCAAGCCATAGTCCCAGAGGCAGAGGAGCTGATAGAAGGGGAGTACGAATCTCCCAAGGATAGATGATTATTTTTATAATGCATTTAAAAAAAAAAAATCCTCTTTTGGCTTTTAGCCAAACTTGTGTTTGTTGCCTCCAAGACACAAAATAGAAACTCTACACTGCTTCACACCTTTTCCCAACTCCTGTAAGAATGCAAAATTTGTGCATTTCCTATGGCATTCATTTCAGAGAGCTTTCTCTTTTCAGACTGAAAGTTGAAGTACAAAGAGGTATGCACACTGCTTCATATATGTACATATTTTTTTTAATTGAAAGATAAGTGATCCAAATGCTTTGATCCTTTGAGAAATAAGGTTTCTGAGTAAATATTCAGCTGTCATACTATTAGATGTGCTGAAACACCACCAGTTGGATCTAATGACCCTCCCTGCACACTTTGACGAAGTTAATAGCAGTGGAGAGGAATTTGCTTGACAAGAAGGCCATTCATAGTGACCATCCATATCAGGCAGGACACCTGACTGCTTCATGGTCTTTCCAGAGAAAGAGATAAATGTTTGGAAGTTTTGCTATGCAGATTAGTATGGAGAGAAGAAACTTCCTATACTTATTGTCACCTGTCCTGAACATTTGGACCCTTTGTCACTGTGGAGCAAAATCCTCCATGATCTACATGAGAGGGTAACTGAGGATCAACAGAATATCTCAGTCATGAAACATGACATCCTTTGAACACATCCTCAGGAAATATTTGCTTGGGGGAAAAAAACCCAACAGTTAACCTCAAGCAAGCAGATCTTGCAGAAGGAGGTGTTTTCATTTCCCATGTTGCCCAAGCACTGTGATGTGAAGTCTTTGAAGTGATAGTAGCTGCAAAAGACAGGAGCTCAGGCAGAGAACATGTCCTAGGGACATGTTGTAGCTCCAGCAGCTGTGAGGAAGACATCAGCTTAGAAAACAGTACCTAACACAGCACCTCTGCCACATGCATCAAACGGAAGAAGGCAAACCTAATTCCCAAAAAGCCAAGCTGTTTGCAACCAATGCACTTACTAGTAACTTGTGGAAGAATGTCTGTTAGTTGTATAAGTGCTGTTCATACAACTCATACTCGCCGACTAAAGGAAAATTGCTTTCACCACTCATATAAAAGCTTAA
Organism: Sitta carolinensis; assembly: GCA_032173965.1. Classification (NCBI taxonomy): domain Eukaryota; kingdom Metazoa; phylum Chordata; class Aves; order Passeriformes; family Sittidae; genus Sitta; species Sitta carolinensis. The sequence goes on along the minus strand of JAVUNC010000005.1, from coordinate 33,421,259 downwards.
GCATGAGAACATCAGGTGCCTCACTGAGCTCTGGACTTCACATGTTTGTTCTCAAACACTGCCCTTTCTTCTGTGTGTTGTATATTATATCCAGAAAATAACACTGAGGTCCAGTTTTATTTAAGAGCAGATTTAAAATATGACAACTTCTCCTTTTGAAAGTAGATTGCTTTAGACACCTCAGGGTTTTGCTCTAAATATGAATCACCCATGCAGTATGCTTGTCAGCTTGGGCCAGACATGTCATACAAGGGTTGGTTGAATTTAGGATTTTTTTCTTTTTTTTCACCTAGAAAACCTTAATGTAGAATCTTAAAAAACAACCAGACTACTGTTATCTTCAGTTGAGAGAAAAAACAGAAGCACTCTGCTTGAGTCCTTCTTTCCCATGTGGCTCATAATAAGTCAAAACTGCCATTTTCTTCTCCTGAAGTTATTTTGAAGGTAATTTCTATTTTGATACAGATCCTTGAGGAATAGCTAGAACATCCTAGCATTGGTTTTTTTTTGTAGCAGAAGAATGACCTGTTACGAGACTGACTTATATGTACCAGACATCATGGCAAAGATATGTGCCCTTCTTTGTGCCCTGAATGGGAATGTTCAATACCAGAATTGTTCTGGTAGAGCTTTAGATAAATGTGCTCTCCATCCAGGTCTCATTAGGAAACAGCTTTGCTGTGCTGTCCCCAGTGATATCGGACCAGATCAACAGAACTACATTTCTACAGTCTGCATCTTTAAAACCTGTTTCAAGTTAGTAGTTTCACGCCTCTTAATCATTGGTTCATAGCACATATAGTCAGTGCTTGCAAAAAATTTTGCTCTGTGTCTTTAAGGGTTGCATGTTTCCTTTGAGACTGACACTAATTTTAGCAGAGCCCTGGGCAAGAATAACATGAATGCTGCAAGCCTGCATTGGGCTCTCTCCTCAACGGCGCTGTGGAGGGAGGATGTTTGCACATCCATGACAAGCCCTAACCTTTCCTCCCACTCTCAGCTGTCTGTGACTTTGCCCCCTCAGGCTATGATTGCTCCATCTTTTTATTTTTGAGGCTTTGTGGACTTTGATGCTGTTGCTGACAGTGCTGAAAGCCAGGAACAGAGGAAGGATGTGGTAAGGGAGAACGATGTGTTGAGAGGGAAAACAGGGAATTCACTATTTGACATGGCCTGTCAGTATCAAGTGAGTGCACAGCATGGATAAGGAGGTGTGGACTGAAGGAATAGGTGGAAATACTTGTGGAGCAGAGCTCTGTGAAGATGAATCTCTCCCTGAATAAATCGACTGCACACCACAGTTATGGTTTCCTATTCTATTTACTAATACCAAGGAATCTTCGTCAGTTCCTGAAGACTTTTTCACAACATATTGGGGGCCCTTTACATATGCAATATGAAAGAATCTGGCAGGCACAAACAAGTTTGTCAGAAAGAAACTACTACTTTGTGGAAGAACAGATTGATACTCTAAACACAATGAGCTGTGAGAATGGGTCAGTAAGACTCATTCTCAGTTTTGATGTGAAGGGAACGAACTACTTGGATCTCCAGAAATCTCCAGTGCCACACAAGTGACACAAAAAGTTGACAGGTCTATTTGGTAATTTAGATCCTCCTGTAGGTTTTGTCTTTCTAGCCCATTTGTCAAAAAGATACAAACCCCGCACATCTAACAAGATGGTGAAGTGGGAGCAGTTAAAGCTGTAGATAAGAATTTGTCAAGTCCATGCTACCTGGTGACTTTGATCTCCTTTCTGTTACCTGTACTTTCACTTAGCAAGCTTTCCTAATCAATGCTCTTTGATTATCAGGGTCTTGTCCTTGTTCTGTGTTTGAAAATCAGCGAGATATCCTTCGTGTAACCAATCTATCAGCCAGATCTAGATCAACCATTCTATTTTCAGCCCACAGACATATTTCTTGTTAGACAGCTTCTGCATCTAGACCATCTCTTCAAAGTTCACCTTGTACAACAGTGTCTGAACGGTGAGCAAGAGAAAAGGATATAAGAAAATGTAGCTACTCTCTGAAATGGAGACAACTGCAAAAGTGGATCAAGAGAGTATTCTCCAGCAGAGCTCTAAATCTATGAAAGGGGTCGAATTGTAAATTAACCCAGAACTCTCAGCATCTACCTAGTAAAAGTGCCCATCAGCACATGGATTTCAAAGCTGTTTCAAGATGCAGTTTCACAGATTTTGCATTCAGATGGCTCTATGATGATCGCCTGGTCTGAAATCCCATGTAGTACATGCCCTAGGACTCACTGAAGAAAAATCCTTCTTTAGACCCACATCAGTACTGGAAATAGAGGATATATTAAAAAAAAACAATCAATCATATTCCCAGTGAAAGAGAATTCTTCATAAACCCTGTGTGTTGAAGTTCAGTGACCATCCCCATGTTACAATACTTTGACTTTATTTCTGATCTAAATTTGTCTAGCTTCAGCTTCCATCAATTAGTTCTTGTCTGAAGCACTTTATGTCTGATTTGAGTGCCCTGTATTCCTAAAATTCAGCTCTTCACCTAGATTATCAAAGGTTTCTCTTACATTTGTATTGCATATAAATTTGGTGAGATAAGTAAAAAAATAAGATTTATTATGTATACATTCAATAAAAATAATAAATATTTCAAGACCAAATAATACAGAATATATTTATTTTTTTTCAGAATGAAAAGTAATAGTCCTCACTCCTTATTACACAGGTCAGATTTTGCTTGCTGACAGTAATTTGTGTTCTGATTGCTGCTCTGTAGAGCAACCTAACATTCTTTCTTTGATTGCAAAGATCAGGTTCTTTTGATTCTTGAGAAAAATTACTTAAGCTAAGAATGCAAAAAACACAAGCCAAAAACCTCATATATTTGTCTGACTGATAAATTATATTTCACCATCCAAAGCAGAAAATAAGTATGTAACTCAGAAAGTAACAAGTGACAGAAATCTTGCCTCAAAGATCTATTAGCCATTTAGTTGTAAGCATAACCTCATTTATTTTTGTAACCCTTAATTTGATTTAAAAAAAAAAAAAAAGTATGATGCTGTAGCTAATTTCATCCTGACACCAAAGATAATTTATCTTGGCTTAATATGCAGCATCATGTAGCTGGAAAGATTATTTTATTTGGATAGAGTTATGGCAAAAGTCCTCATTTTATTCTGCATATGTACAGGATGTTTACCCTGCAACTCAGAACCAGTTGATTCCATTCTGTGCCTCCCTTTTTTCAGGTCTGATCCTGTTGCACTTTATTCTGTCTAACAACAGCAACATGGAAGGCTTTAGGCACTACATTAAAAAACTCTCAAAGAAGGGAAATAAAATTCTTGTTTGAACAAAATAAAGTTATTTGTTCAGTAGCTATTTTATATTTATATTTTGAATACCACTGTGAGACGAAAAAGATGTTGAGAGTATAGGTGTAAAACATGCGATATACATGATATAATTATGTAATTGGATAATGTACATTCAAAAAGTTCCAGCCAATGAGAGGAAATTAAATCTTTCCAAAGAACATATGAACAACACAAGCATCTTTCCAACACCAGAACATAAATCAAGAACAGCCTTTAAGGACTAGGTTAAGTATTATATTTTTGTTTTCCACTGCTTCTAGAAAATCTTTATGTAATACTGAGTAGTTTTAGATAAACAAAAGTACCAGAATATAAGAAAAACATTTTCTGCAGGTACTCACAAACTAAGAACAATCAAAACAGCAGAAGCAGTAGTAGCAGCAACAAAAATAGAGAATGTCTATCCTCCATGCTTCCAGATGTCTTTTAATGCAGAATAAAAGAAGTGTGAAATTCAAACCCAAGTGCTCAATAGGTGAAAAATATATTAACACACCACAATTGCTTGCCGGTGTTTGTGGACATGAATGGGACCAGACAAAGTACATTGAGACCACTTTGTGTGACTTCACATAACCATGGCAGTGAGAAAAGAACTCAGAGAGGATATAATCATTATTTATTACCTTATTGAGACCTGTCTTCACAGCCAGGGGAGAGATTAATATCAGTGAGAGTTAGACTTGCAACTATCCAGAGGTATACTGGGAAATATGAATTGAAATAAGATATATGAAGGAGAGAAACAAATGTGTGTGTTACAAAGCATTTCAGATGAGACAGTTACAAATTTATACTATGGTATTGGCTATTCAGGCATTTAGTGGGAAAAAAAAGGGAAAACACAGCCTCCAAATTGCTCTGGCCTCTCCTCTTGCTGTCAGTAAGCCAGGCATTAGCAAACCCCCACATCCGAAAAGGCACCATCATCTGTTTGACTTCCTGCTAGAGCTTCTCACACTTTGGGGAAAGGCTGAGAGCAGGATTGGAGCAGAATGCATGCTAATGCACCAAGAGGGCACTTGTTGCATGAAAAAAAGATCCAGAGGTCTCCTGAGGGAGTCTCATGCTTTCTTAAAGGGTCTGAGTGTTTCTGATTGAGCTTGGCCTGTTCTGACCAGGCTTGGCAGGGATAAAGAGCCCTCAGGAGGCCCTGGAAGTAGTGTGTCAGATGGACACAGAAACTCACGTGGTCATAGGCTCTGAGAGTTGATATTCAAAAGCATGTTCTGTGCTTCTGTCATTTTGTCAGGGAATGGGTAGGAAGACTGCTGCTTATCATTGAGTTAGTCTTTGGGGCTTTGGCACCAGCACCCTTGTAAACCATCAGTGGAAGAAGTAGATGAAGTGTGGTGCTAACATTAGAGAATCATAGGATAGGCATCAGAATATTATGCTTCTAAATGAAGAGGATCATTAGGGCACACTATTGATAGCAGTAATTACCAAGGAGATCCCTTCCATTTTATGTGCTATCAAATTTGGTTAGCCTTGGGAAAATAAAATCTGCCTGATTAAGCTATCACAGGTACATATACAGCAATTATGGTTCAGCTTCAGGCTATGTCTATCAAATCTCAAGATTTTTCTCCAAGTGTTGACTATGGAATTTCTTTTTCCTTGGATCTTCTGGTGCCAAAGGCTGTCACAGTCAATCAGCACAAAGTGGCACTGCTTGAAGAACCAGCATGACTTACTGGAGCATGGCAGTAGTATGTGTGTCACTGATTGAGTAATAATTGAAACTAGTTGTATAAAGCAAAAATGTTTGGTAGCATTTACTATAAAATTTTTGGTATAGGCAAAATTCAGCTTTGTAATTTATGCAGCCACTTTCTGGGAATGTCACAGTTACAGGCTGTTGTGAGCACCATCTATTGAAAACCATCTTCTCTCCAGAATCTTATTCAGGAAATAATATTATTTAGATTGCTTCTGTTTTGTTAAGCAACAGTGTAAACTTTTGCATGGAATATATCCTGTATCTTCTTGATACAGAGATGGGAGAGCTGGAGTTTGTCTGCCAACGTTAGCCATCTTAAAGTTTGGTTCCCAGTACAAATTAACTTTTTTTTTTTTTGTCAAGAAAGAGATAGAGACACCTCTAGAGGACCTCAGCAGTATCTGTGTTTTTTTCTTGTTTAAAAAGAGTTTATTTAGAAGTTTATTAAAAAGTGTCTGGCTCTGCAAGTATAACGAATCAAGAAATTCCAAACAGCAGTTTCAAGGAAAAGGTTGGTTTAATTTTGTTTGGGAAAGGAGTATCTTCTTCTTGAGCTTCAGGGGTGACCATATAAAATAGAGTCTGCAAATGAAAAATGTTTCCAAATATAGCTCTGCTGTTGGCTTGGAGGAAGGTTGTAACACTAGAAAATGACACTGCTTCTATTACTATATGGATGACATAGAGAAATGTCTTCCTAAAAGGTAGCCGTTCCTCACAGAATTAAATATCAAAGATTAAAATTAATTTAGCAATTAATTTTGTAGCATAAATTAGTTCTTAGCATACAAATAAAATATAATTTTTTTAACAAAGGATAGGTTTTCAGGAGACTGGTTGGGGAGTTTCATATCACCATATATATTTAGCTGGATGCATTTTGTTCAGTAGAGCTGCCAGTTTGTAAATTAGACCTATGTTCGTGAACCAGCAATCATTTGTTAAAACTTTAACTTTCTATTTTTACCCATGAAGTTTCTGACAAAGTTTTTGAAGTCTGTTTTCCTTCTCATCTGTGTTTTTCAGCCTAGGCATATTGCATCTAAAGTCTGAAGTAGGTTTTCTGGGACAAGCTATCTGGGACATTTAATTTTATTTAAACTTACTCTTCCAGTCCTATTGTCTTAGTGCAGTAAATGCTTGATAATTGTTCTATAGGCATAATCAAGACAATATCAGCTATTTCCCTGATACAATATCAATTTTGTTAAAGACTTAGAATTATCCAGGCTGTTTAGCCCAGGGTCAGTATTTAAATGTACTCCGATTGTGGACTGCTATACACATTCATCACTTCTGTGCACTTCTTCCACACATAGAGCTGTTACTGCTTCAGACCAGCTGGTCATGCATGATTATAAGCAGATCTAGCTCTACTTTCATCCTGTCTAAAATCCTGACATTGTCCTCTGCTGAAAACGAGTGACACAGCTCCATGACAATTCAAGTGTCATCACACTGTGTTTACAAGGCCTTCATATCAGCATCAGGAGGAAATGTGTTGACACCTTGTTTACAACCATTCTCTGTGGACAACCAGAACCTACTGCCTTTCACTCACATCTGTTTAACATTGGCACTGTTCCACTGGGTTTACAGGTATTTTTCTTAATAGCTATCTGAGAAGAGAATGAGATTCTTAATTCTCTGGTTTTGCTCATTTTGGAGTTGAATGACAGTTTAAGATCTCAGACTTGCAAAATGCTTTGAATGACTTTGTGTGAAGTTGTTTTAAACATAAAAATGTAAATATAATGGTGCAATTTTAAATTTTAAAAGTAATGTTTAAACGTGAAACTGTAAACATAATAAGGCATAAGCCTGATAATCATGTGAAAAATATTTTTTTTATCCTAGAGTGATGAAGGTTAGCAGTTTGACCCATCCTCCTCATATGCACTAGTGATTTCAATTTTGAGTCCCTGATATTTAATAAGATTAGGACTGAAGAGAAATTCCAGTATTTTTTCTCAGTGATTAAAATCTGTTCTATTTTTAAATTTTATCATGTGGGTGAGGTGCATCTAGAAATAAGCAGCAAAAAATTCAGATTCCTCAGTATCTCTGGTGTCACTGCTATCATAGTATATGGCTTCAAAAGCCCCAGCACCCATCAAGACATCCCCACTACCTATTAACCGTTTGCTTATTTTCTATAACTTTTAAATTAATCCCAGACAGACTAGTACTATTCACTTAAGTGCCTTAATACCACTCTAGCTACAGCTTTTGGGGTTTCTGTCTTTCTTCTTTCAGACATTGTTTGCCAGTTTCCCTCACTCCTCACATTTTTTCACCCTCTCTTTTTTCTTTCCTTTCCTTTCCTTCCTTTCCTTTCCTTTCCTTTCCTTCTTTCCTTTCTTCCTTTCCTTTCCTTTCCTTTCCTTTCCTTTCCTTTCCTTTCCTTTCCTTTCCTTTCCTTTCCTTTTCCTTTCCTTTTCCTTTCCTTTCCTTTCCTTTCCTTCCTTTCCTTTCCTTTCCTTTCCTTTCCTTCTTTCTTCCTTTCCTTCCTTTCCTTTCTTTCCTTTCCTTTCCTTTCTTTCCTTTCCTTTTCCTTTCCTTTCCTTTCCTTTCCTTTCCTTTCCTTTCCTTTCCTTTCCTTTCCTTTCCTTCTTTCCTTTCCTTTCCTTTCCTTTCCTTTCCTTCCTTCCCGCCATCTTTCCTTAGATTATTATTGCTGCAGTATGGCTTCAGACCATTCTTTCCCTCCTCCCTATAGGATTGTCTTGGTACTTTTGATGAAAGAAATCAGGGAGGGGGGAGAAATGGGCACCTGAACTACATTCTCCACTAGCATGAGTTCATTGTCCTCATCTTTTCTGTATTTTAATACCTCTATTATTCTCTTCTGACTCATATAAACCATGCATGGTAATATCATCTTCCTTCTGCATCCTGCCAACCCAGTCCTCCCCTCAGTTCGACCCTGGCTGTGAGTTTCCATGTCCTTGCATTCCACCAGAGAAAAGCTTTTTGCTCAATGCTTCATTTTGCCTTTTCTCTCATTGCTGTAGTGTCATAGCCAAGAAGAAACCAAGTCCAGCAGTTTCTACTTCGGGCAAAAAAAGTGGTTTTCCACTTCTCCCTGCCCAGACAGGAATGCAAGTGAGGAATTTTCACAGCTCTGGCTGCAGCCTCCTACTCCTGACCCCAGCAGCTGCTGCTGCCCCTTTGCCAGCTCCTTCTCCAGCAGCCGGCTTTGCCAGGCTCCTCCTGCTTTTGAAACTCTCCGATGCCCTCAGGCTTCGCAACCAGTAATTCACTTACAGCTCAGGGGACTGAAAATATCTGCTTACCTATAAATATGTACACAGGCACATGCTTACACGTATAAATGTGTGCATATTATTTTTTCCCGTGTGTTTATAGGCATATATAAATGTCTACATTCTCACATGGAGGCAAGTGACATACTGGTTCTCTCATTTCTCTCCATAGGGCATGTAAGCAGGCTTTTTGGAAGTGCAGGCATGGCACACTGGTTTTATCTCCTGGTTTCAAATCTGTATTGGAGAAAAATTACACCTTTGCATGTGAGTATGAATGCTTGCATCATATAGACTTGTTTGTAGCAAATTTTTCCAAACCGTTTTCATGTCCTATATTTCCCTCACTCCTTGCATTTTTTGAGGCAGGGCTTGGCTTTTCATACCTGTGGGCAGACCAGAGAGTCTCCAAACCCTACTTGTGCTGGCAAAGTATGTTTTGAAAATAAATTATTTCTAAAAATATAACTTTCAAGAAGAATTAATGCAGATAGGTTCTGAGGTCCCAGGTTTTTCAGAACCCTCACTACTAGGTATGAAAAAAACCCTCAGCTGAATCCATTACAAGTGTGTTAAATGCAGCTTTGAAATTGTTGTGCCGTGGCCAACATGCTGTAATTTTTCACAGGCCTTGCTGTGCTGTGGGAAAGAAGGAGGAACACATTTCTTTGTGCAAGAGGCTGGGTGTTTCTCAGCAGCTCTGTCCTCTAGGCTGTTCCCTCACAAGCTTGACTCTTTGCCTGAGGCTGGCAAGAGGCTAGTCTCGTTCTCTTGCTTTCTCTACAAAATCCACTGAGGAGCCCCACCCCTGCATTCTCACGCTTCTTAATGTGGCTATAAACAGCACCTTATTTGCTGCCAGATCAAGTTATCTGCATAGGTTATTTCAACCTAACTTTAGTGCCAATCTCATTTTAATTCAGCCAGAATACTGGCAACAAGTTTTTTCTTTCCTTGGATTGCAGGAATGCTGCCAAAAAAATTATCAACTATTTCAGATACAAGAAATGGCTAAATGTTAGAAGCCACAAAAGGCATGACTACACTGAGGAAAAAAAAAAAAAAAAAAAAAAAAAGCTTGTGCTTTTCTCAACTGCATAGTCTACTGGATCTTAATCCACTAACATTAGGGTTTCTGTGTACAATCCCCTGTGGAGAAACAACTGATATCATGATCAATATCTCCTTTTGTTGGCCAAAATCCCAAGGCAGACTAGCACTTTCCCAAAACAATTTATTAGAAGCCTATATACCAGGAGTCCTTGGCTAACAAATCCAGAAGAAGAAGTAAACATCTATTTAAAAAAACCCTATTCAGCTCTCTTGGGCAAAACCAGAGCCTGCAGATATGGCCACATCATAACTGATGGTTTCACGCATCTTCAAAAAGATCCCAGTGAATAAACTGACTCATTCCTGCTACCTCCAAAGCAGCCCTGTCATCAGCAGAGACACTCCCTCTTGGCAATGAGAGTCTATAAGATTGCAGCTTCTTAACTGGGACATAGTTCTGCCCTTCTAAAGCAGAACAACAAGGAGACCCCAGGGTAAGAGGAAACTGTATAATTGATGTCCAAAGCACCTGGTGTGGGGGACAGAAAACATGCTGATGAACGAAGTGGGTAAGGAGGAGTACGACTGTGGAGCATCCCACATTTGACCACTCACAGTCCAGGCTTAGACTAAAAAGTGCTCCTTGATCACGCCACTGGGATGCTCCACAGTCGTACTCCTCTCTCCTTACCCACTTCCTTCATCAGCATGTTTTATCTTATACATTTGTCATCTCTGTTTTAAATGGGCTGCAAGCCATGAGTGCCTTTTTGTCTGAATTTCCCTGGTAAAGGCCTCTCTGGCTTTGTACAGCCATCACACTGAGAGCCCAAACCAGAAGGCTGCTAGTCTCCCTTTTTTTATATCCAAACCATTGTTGCAAATAATTAAAGAGAATCTGATTATGAGAATCAGGGTTAGTTCAGGTGACCTTTCTGTCAATGTGTTTGAGGTTTTCAAACAATTAGGAGCCACACTTAATACCTACAGTTAACTCATACAATCAGTTCTCCTTTCTCATTTTTCTGCCAGCCCCACCTTTGTTACATGCTCCCCTGCTTCAAGTTCATTTTAAAGCCCCGAGGGAGGGAGAAAAGGATATGTTCTCACAGGTGTTTTTAGCACTTTGATGGGAGGAGAGGATCCTGTTTATGAACAAGGCTTGTGTTCTTATAATGCAAGTCAGTCAGATAAAGCAGTACTAATGATAATAACACTGTAACAGAGAGAGACAGTGGTGATATCTGGGTGCTATTTTGGATTCATCTTCTTGCAGGTTTGAGCAATCTGAAAGTGCCAAACATTTTGCACAGTAATAATGTAAGGTCATGAAGGAAAATTGCCGTAAGAACTCTATTAAAACAATCTTTCCAGTAATCTTTATGGCCTGAAGAATTCTAGGGACAAAGACAACCCACAGCCAGGAAACAGGAGGTGCAGGAATGCCTTGTACTGTGGACAGGAAATCAATGTGAGTCCTCTGCTGGAAGCCCTTCCCCTGGGGAAGATCAGCAGAAACAGTGCACACAGATTGTCAGCGAAGATGCAAAGGGATTAGTTATGATAGATGCACATTTGGATTTTCTCAGGGCTTAAATACGGCAAAACTTAGATGGCTGACAAGTTGCTTCAGATAGAAACTGCCAGTATGACCTCCTTTCAATTTACCATCTAGCCATGTTGCACTCTATGAGCTCATGAAGTGTTTTATAGGTATGCAGTAAGTCAAGGAACCTCAGGTGTTGAGCTTCAGGACCCTTGTCTGAGGCCCATAGTTCAAATGACAGATGCATGATTATCTTTTGGGTCTCAGTGTTGAACAACTTGACCACCGTTTACATTAGAGGCCTGGGTGTTAGACTGTGGGATTGCATTGCTGATGTTTTGGCAGTATGCTGAAGGTGACAAAATTTAAGTAAAATTAAAAGAAGTGCTTGTTTAACTGACTGACACAATGAAAACCAACACGGAAAAAAAAAAAAAATGTAACAGCAACTCAAATTGGAACAGGAAAATGACAGGTTAGAAAGTAATTGGATAAACTACATGTGTCCAGATTGTCTTTGCCTGGTGAGTTCTGCCCCAAAATAGTGGAGTTGACTGAGACAGCCTTAAAGCTGCTTTCAATTGTTCCAATAGAATTGTGGCAGAGCAGTGAGCATCCACGAGACTCAAAGGGGGCTAGGCTAACACCTACTCAAAGGGGAAAGCAAGGCCCTGAATTGTCAGGCTGGAAAAAATGAACAATCAGAGTCTTTGTAACCATCTCAAAGGACACAAAGTGGTGAGTAACAGCCGAGATGGATCAGAGCAAATCTGATCTAATCCAGTCCAAGCAACCTAATTTCCCATGATGAAAAGTGGTCAGTTTGCTGTCACTTCTCAAGCTGCTGTCAGCTGAGGCAGGCAACAACACATGCTTGACTCACCCCATTTGCAAAGCAGACCTGTGTCTACAAATAAACGTATTAATTGATATATTTTTCTTCCCAAATTGTGGGAGGTAAAAAGGCACACAGATAACATCTGTTCAGAATTTTAACATTTTTTATTTAGAGAACAAAAGATTTTCCCATCAGTTATGCCAAAGAGAAAAAGAATAACCTGATCTCCATATGTACAGTTCAAAACAAAAGATTAGTCAAAGAAATATACTTAATTTGCAAAGGGAAGAAATTGGATTATATTGACCAAAACACTCTGATCTTAAGGATCACTTAGTGTTGGATTAGATTATGCAAATACCATAATTTGTTCTCCTTAAGAACAGATGAGACAAAGACCTGTTAAGAATCACATTATTCCTCATACTTCCAGTTTTATTTTCTCTGGTTTTCCATGATTTAGAAATATTTGTGATCTTTCCTAGTGCTGGTGAAACTAACAAAACTCCCTCTGTCTATAGAGTAAGGTGTCTTGCACCTTGGGGAAACTAACTACCAAAACGGATACCCAAGACTATTTCCTGGTCCTCTTTCCTAGATTCAGTTCCCAGTTACAGTCAGTTCAACTTGCTGGCTTTTTTTTGCTTTTGCTTTTGCTTTTGCAATGTCTAAATCTGCAGTAGCTGGCAGCCCTGTGCCATGCAGAACACTGTGTTTAGGGCAGCTTTCTGGTGTTTGTGTTGTGATGAATAAGGTGAGGGATTCCGTGTTCTGTAACACCTGCAGGAGGGAATGTGTTCTCGTATAAGCACTGGCTGTTTTTGGGTGCACAAGTATGTTCCATGGATGCTCAGCAAACCCTGCTTTATAAAGCACTTTATAAAGCCTGCCATGTGGGTGCCACTGGCAGGACAGGGCAGCTCCAGTCAGGCAGGGAGCCCTGGGGAGAAGGGCTCCACGTTGTTGTTATAGGTAATAAAACGATGAAGTCGAATTAATAATAAAGAAAATAAATTTTTATTTCGAGACCGAGATTCGGTTGCTGATAGCCACAATCAAAGGGATAGCTTCGAGCCCGGGGTCGATGCTGGCTGAACTCTGATCTGAACTCTAGCGCTTCGAATCCGCTCTGTTCACAAATATATCTCTGCTGGGGTGGGTTTTATACAGTTTTTTTTTTTTCGCTTGGGGCAGGGTTTCTCCTATTCTTTTGTGGTTTCACATATTCATGTAGTCTCTTTTTCTCTGTGTCGGGCTGGACAAACGTTTTTGGGAAGCAACGAATGCTGTTACAGGGACCTGGTATTGGAATGCAGGTTCCTGAAGACTCTACTTTTCTTGATTGTCAATACTTATCGAGTATTTGTCGCTTGGGTGTTTCCTGGACTGTCCCGGGAAGGGTCCATCTCCTCAGGAGCCACGTCTTTTCGTTTGTTCGTTTGTTAATTAGGTCTTTCTCTCAGCTGGCATCTGTTTCACAATTCGTGAAGAAATCTTCTCCCTGGACCTGGCTGATGATATTTTTTTAAACCTTAAGAATTTCTCTTACAGGCACAACTTTATTTCACGTATATTTTACATAAGCACGAATTATTCCATAATATATATAATATTCTTAACATGCACCTTCAGCATCAGCTTCTTTTTTAGGTCTTTCTAAGAGAGGCCGAGACAGCTAATGAGCAACAGTTGGGTCTTGTGATGAATAGAGTCAAGACAGCTGCAGGGGCTTGATTCAGCAATTTGTTTAGTCTGACGCCTGATTCCCTCACCCATTATGGACTACTTTGGTCCTAACCTCCAACTTCAATGTATTGTTTTTTAAAGAGCAACAGGTTCAGTTGAAGGCTGGAACTCTGGGCAAAAAAAGTAACCAAGAAACATGTATGGCAAAACCTTGGCCTTTGCCATCTGTCCTTTATTTTGCTGGGCAAAAATTTGTAAATCAAATCTACTCCACAGGATTAGCTAGAGGCAGTCTCTAGAGATGAAGTGGTTGTGTTTCCTTCAGAAAATTCCAGATGAGAGCCATATAACCTCTATTCTACCAATTACAATTGGAAATCAGATTGTAAAACAAGTAATCCATTTAAAATTAATCTTTACATATTGATCTTCCAGCAGAAAATAATAGAAGCAAGACTAATCCAGAGACCAGCAAAGATTCCTCTGCAGCCTCGTGGAATTCCCACTAAAAGATGACAACTGTCCTGAGTTAGCAGTTGCTATCTTTGGCAGGCAGAAACTCATTTTACCGATAGGGCCCTGTCAATTGCCAAACAGATCATTCAAAAAAAGGGGTTAGTAACTGGTGTTTAGGTGGGGTATAGTGCTGAGGAAGCTGAATAGAAGTTCTTTACGGAAGAGAAATTGAAAACATGAAACAGGCTGTGCCAAGGGAAAAACCTGAAACAGGCTGTTCTGATCAGCATCAAGCAGAAATGATGGCTCATAGAGAAGTAGAAGATGGCAAGGAGCACATTAATTTTCCACTGCTGGAAGTGTACCTGCCAAAGACTAGCCTCAGGAACCCCTTCTGGCCCTTACATGTTCCCAGGTAACAGTAAACTTTCCTGTCTGAACTTGCTCTTTTTCTTAGAGTTCATCCTCTTCTCTTCTTCTGCCTTTTAAATTGTATTTGAAAGGTTTCTCTGAAGGGTGCTCAATTTATCAGTGTCATTTATACTATCTACAGGGAAAACCACAGTGTGAACAGCTGCTTCCACTCGTGATACACTCCTCTCTTTAGGCCTTCTGCTGATGACCTCTACAGTACATGTGTGGAAATCTAAAATATTTATCCATTGGAATGACATTGTTCTAATTAGTGCAAATGATGTTGCATGTCTTTCACAGCATCTCCTTTGAGACAGCATATGTGATCAGCTGTGGCAATAAATTTGTTTACTTTCTTTCCTTCATTCTCTCTTTCCTTCTTCCATGCTTGATTTTTTTTTTTCTTGGCTGAAATCCCTTAAGTTTAGCACAGTCATATTTACGGAGTATCTCATATTAAAACTTGATCATATTCTCTCCAGGGAACTAAGTCAATATCTCTATAATAAGAGCATGGCTAAAGCACGAAGAATAGTACACAGCCTTCAACCCCTTTGAGGTTGAAGCTGAGCTATTGAATTTGTCTTGGATGCCAGATCTCGGGTGCTGTTCCTCCAAGTGATTTTACAGCACGGTGAGCAGGTGGGTTGGAAATAAAAGCAACGTAAGTGATTACATTAGGACTTGTGCTCTGGAAGGAGCTCAAAGCCCTGCACTAGTTCGGCATTTTGTGAGTTGGAGCTTGATCTTTCTCTCTGACTATGACTCAGAACCTGTCTGAACACTGTAATTCCAGAAGGCCTGGAGCCCCCTTCTACCTTTAGTCCCTGTAAGCTCTGTGATCAACCTTGAAAAAAACCAGAATTGTCTCAGCATTGCCAGGTGTCATGGGTAATACTAAATTGTTTTGTGACTCTCCAGAAGGTTAAGAGAGAAAATAAGCAGATCTGAAATAGATGCCATTCCAGCTGCTCACTGAAAAGTGTTTTGTAACACTTTCCTCAACACTGTGTAAATATGAAATTCTTCTCCCAGTAACCCTTAGAGGGAACTAAGCATTCTTACACTCAGATGAGTAAAGTGAGGCACAGAGGATATGAGGCACAGATGAGATATCTGGAGCAGGGCAGTGCTGGAGGAGGAATCAGCAGCCTTCCTCCATCTACCTGCTCTGAGCACCCTATGCATGTGCTCTATCATCTCCCAGGCCTCTATTGAAGCACAGATTTTGATTAGGCTGGATTTAAAGCAGCTTGATCATCTTTTCCCTGGGGCACAGCTTAGGGCATCTCTGTCTCTATTCCTCTGCATGGCAGCTGCTTCCCACTGCCGTGGATGGCCATGCCAGTGCCCAGGGCCAGGGCGATGGGCCGGGGTGGTACAGCAGCGAGACAGCCGGGCTTTGCTGCTCCAGTTCAGCATTATAACAGCACAGAAGGTGCCTCTTTCTGCTTCTAGACCTTCCGTTCTTCTCTGGCAGAAACATATGGGTGATTCAGATCTTGATTTATAGGGCAGACTTCAGCAAAGTCCATTTTAAAGGCTGTAGTTGAACTGACTTTGATAAGTCATCCAGAATTTTGCGAATTTTCTCATTTCTACACTGTCTCGGTTGAAAATTAATCAGCAAATTCAGTCAACCTTTTTGTTCCTGTATTAGAATGTACTGATTGTGCTTTCATAAATTACAACATGTGCTGCTTCACCAAAGTGAAAGTGTAGCAATGTTCTTTTCCAGGACTAAGATTGGGCAATAATAATTTGTCACTAGGCAATATTAAAGT
The DNA here is from genome assembly GCA_032173965.1 of Sitta carolinensis. Classification (NCBI taxonomy): domain Eukaryota; kingdom Metazoa; phylum Chordata; class Aves; order Passeriformes; family Sittidae; genus Sitta; species Sitta carolinensis. Next base: position 33,405,123 of record JAVUNC010000005.1, on the reverse strand, counting down.
TTTCCTACAATCCTCTGCCTGCCTTATCTTTCTCACTAAGGGTTCTTTTGCTCTGTTTTATTCTGCTTTTTCCCCCACCGCTTCACACGCATGCCTTTCAGCATCTGCATTTGGCCAAGCTGAGATGAGGGATAGGGCACTGAGCCCTGTAGCATTCCACTGCCCAGCCATGCCAGGACGGTGGGATGGCACTGGACAGGGCGATTTGCCCTGGACAGGGCGATTTGCCAGCATCCAGCCAGGATGTCAGATGGTGCTGCAGGGTTCTCTGCTGGGCCCCTCAGCCATCCAGTCTGACACAGCTAATCCCCTTGCTGTCAGGGACAGCTGTTAGACCCTGCCTGTTGTTTGGTCACGGCCAGCCCAGGCCAGATTAAAGCTGGTGTCCTGTGGATGGCCTTGGATACCTCATCATCACTTCTGTGTGGGACTTTCCCTTTGTTTTTTAAATTGGACTTTATTCTGCAGTGTAGGCAGTGCATTGCAAGTACTGGCTATAGCTAGGTTGCTTGAACCTGGAGAGCTAGGAGGCTGAGCCAACCATCTCAACATATTATAATCTTCAGGCTTTAATCACAGCCAAGGGTCTGCACTGATGCCTGTAAAGTACAAACAGAAGGGTGTGTTCAGCAGTTACTCCAAACCACATCCCTGCTTATTCCAGTTCTGGCTGCAAGGGTCATGAAGCACTCCGATGAAGACTACTTCTAATTGTTATCCCATTTGCAAAAAAATCCCATAATGTGGTCATCCATGAAGAAGTGAAGGGAGGGAAATACATCTTATATAAGCAGCACTTTTGGGGATTTGCTGCACTTTGTGTGTGCATATATACATGTAACATTTGGTGAAAAACTCTCTTCTGTTGGAATGGGTATTATTCATGAATATGGTTCCAGTTAAGCTAATTGCTCTTGACTTTAAAAATAGAAGGGCAATTTCCAGTAAGCTGAAATACCTTACTTAGACATCTTTGAAATTAAGCATTTCAAATTCTCGTTGTAAAAGAAAAATTTGCATGATCATCAATCTGTTTTATTTTTTAAGAAAAAGGATTTGAGGTGATGTAGAAGAAATTAAACAAAAAGAAAAAAAAAAAAAAAAAAAAAAAAAGGAAGCAGCTGACCTAAAACTAAATTTGTCAGATATTCTAAATTTGGCCATCTGACTGAATGAAGCTATCTTTCACAAAGCCCCTTCTCAGAGGAGCTGAATTGTGATCTAGCCATTCAGGGTGAGCCTTTCACTCTAAAGCTGCTTGATGTAGAAGTCTCTGCATACCACAGGGAGGAAAGTAGGCCAATCTTTGTCCTTTAGAGAGGCACCTGAAGCTGTGTAATCATTGAGGATTAAAATCTTCTGGGACTCTGGCCTCCAAGATGGACAGATGGCAACTTCATGTAACAATAAAGGCATCCTTGCAAAATAAATGAATGACAATTAGTCACATCATACATATCAGAAGACCCTATTGCAGACAGCAAGTGTTAGGGATTTGAAAGGGATCAAACAAGCTCTTAAGCTATATTTTCTCTGAGGCATATGGAGGGTAGAATTTAGGTCTGTGTAAATAATAGGAATGTTGGGGTTTTTTGTTCTACAACTGAATGAAAAAATCAGAATAAAAAATTACAAATTGCATTGAATGCTAGATTTTCACCAAAACAAGACTTAAAAAGTAATTACCTGTTCCAAAGATCCCATGTATTTCATCTTCCTTTCAGTCATTTAAAAAGCCACACCAAGTAATTTTCCCATTAAGAAAATACTGTTAATACCTCTGTTTTATTGTGATACTAGTGATTATACTGTTGGCTCAGAATATGGGATACCAACACTGAATACCCCACTCTACTGAAGGGTCTTTCTGTGCACTTTTCCTGGACAGGGCTCATACCCATGTGTGTGCCCTGGAGCTTGCTCTGCTGACATTATTCTATTTATTTTTATTTCCAAGCACATCCTGGATTTTAAACAGCACTCCCCAGCCTCAGCAGGAGTGCATTCTTGGGATGACAAGGATGAGTGCTGGTCCATCCTGGTGGTGGTGGGTAAGTCAGGGATACCAGGGGTAGTGACAGCTCTGAGAGCTGGATGGAGCCTGCAGCCACATGACAATGCAGCCAAGCACCTTCCAGCTCCACTTGAGCTTTGAACTGAAGCCTTCCTAGGACATTAGAAAATGCTGTCAGAAGTGTAGAGGCTTCTCCACCAGTGTGCTTGTATTTGCTTTTCTTCTGGCTTTCAGGGTCAACATTGTCATGCCCAGAATTCACCTGAAAATGCAGCCTCTCACTCCACCAAGTGCCACTACTTTATTCCTCTAACATTCTCCCTTCACCCTCCTCCAGCCCAGCCCAAAGTGCTGCTACCAAAACTGATTCTGTTTTGCATTGCCCTGGTCACACCAGACCTGTTAATTCCTTTGTGTACCCAGAGGTCTGTGCAGCAGGTTCACTGAGTCCTTGTGTTTTCTGTAAGCTATTTCACTCCGCTGTCATACCTGGATCTCACAGCACTAGTTCAGCTCCAGAAGCATTCCTCACTCTGGCCTTTGTGTTACTTCATACTGTGTGCCAGGCCCTGCTCATGCCATGTCTCCTGCTCACATCCATCTCATTCTCTTCCACAGTCTGTGGCTACATTGCCTCCAGTGCCATCTCTTAGCATGGGTAAGGAGTCTTCTTACACTGACCTTGCCTGAGGAAGCCTTGAGCAAGTCATTTCCCAGAGGCCAGGTTGTTTCTGGGATTTGTCAGGTGCATGGCAGGGCTGGCAGAAAAATTTTGATATATATTTCTTTCAAACCTCTACCCTTCTCACTGCACTCACCAGAGCAGTGTTTCGCTGACTTCCCAACTGAAAATAGTGAGGGAACAACTTCTCTCTTCATTTCTTCCCTTCTCTGCTCCTGATTGCTCAGCTCACAAACTGGCTGGGACTGGTGTTGTTTCCCATCACTTAACTAGCACAGACTCTGGCACAAAGGGACTCTGATCTCCACAGATCTAAGCCCTGCTGTATCAATAGCTAATTAAAGTTTCTTCCATATTTAGGACCCTAATCATCCCTTTACTGACAGCTCTGTGAAATCGCAGTGACTGGAAATCAGACTCAGTGATATTAAAAAGTAACCAACCAGACTGAACACATCAAACACTTTCTGACCTGTTTCACTTTGTCTCCCTTATCTGAACCACATGGGTGGAATTTAGCACCTCTATTTTTAAACCTTTAACTTAGGCATTGACCTCTTTACTGCAGTCACCCTATGTTCCCTTTGCAGTCAAAGAAGAGAGAGGCACTTCTGGGGTGCAGTTTGCATGCCCTACTTTTGGGGTCTACTGTAGGGCAAGATGAAAGGGACCCAAGAAATGCCTGCTTCTTCTATTCACTGACTGTGAACAAAGTCCTGATAGTCATGCCACATGCTTACACTGTCAATGAAAAGCAAATCTAAATGCTCTGAGTTGCCCTTTATACACCATTGTGCACATTTTTATCTCTAAATAAATGGATTATTTACAGCATATAGAGTTTTGTATGTTACACATGTTCTGTATTTATATACATATAATACAAATCCATGCATTCATCTATTACTAGGAAGCTAACCAAACAGCTCTAATTACCACTGCAACATTTTTCTTACAGTTTTTTGGACGAGAACTCCATCTTCCAGCAATTCAAACCAGTATTGATACTTGAGGAGAGTGTGTGGGGCATAGATTTGCAAGGTCCATGTCCTTGGTGATTCTTTGCCTTTCTGACAATGTCATTCCAGTGCCAGCCACCAAGCCAGAGCCACACTCTGGGGAGTCTGGCTTGGGATATTTCTGTATGTCAGGACTACATGGCAGCTTGCTAGGGAGTTTGACTGAAACTGGTACTACTGAGTAATGGTAGCATACCACATGAACCAATTCCTTACCTGGGTGCTCCTATCAGTGAAACTTTTGGGACTGGATGTGTCAGTGTGAGAAGCCAGGCTGTCCCCATTTTTTTTGCTGCAGCTGACCAAAATTAGGTCTGGAATTTTAAATTTACATTTGAATCTACGTGTGGGTCACTTGATGCTGAGACCCACCATATGCAGAATTAATAATCTATCAGTGCCACTGGATCTGCCTGATGGATGTTGTTGGCTACCCATTACATTGCAGTCTTCTAAAAATGGAACTGGTACTTAGAGATAAGGATGTTTTAAAAGCACCCAAAATGCTATAGCCTCTGAAATAACTTTGCAGCCACATTTAATGCAGAAGATGAGAGGATTTTGGGGGTGACAGGCCACATATGCCTTCTTATAGATACCTAAACAATAGCTCTGAAGGAAGTTTTCATTTTCCTCTTCAAATCACTCTGGGAGGAGGTAATTATTTGACTTATTTTTTCCTCAGTGTGCACCTGAGAACTGTTGTCAGTCACAACAGGATCAATGCACACACAGATGAGGGCACACATGCTGCTATACATATAAACTACATGCATGTCCTAGGACCATGTTCTGACATCACTAATTTGTTTAACCTGCCTACAAGATAATACAAAAAATGGATGGACATAAACTGCTGATATCACTTTTCAGCTACTGTAAGTCATTTGGTCTTGAGCACAAATATTGCAATAAAAATTTCTTGATACAAACACAATTTTGTGACAGACAATTCCATTTATTTCCTTGAATTGGAATGCTAATTAAATCTGTGACTTGTTCTTCTGCCAGAGTTCTGCTCCTACATCTGTGGACGAAACTATATTTAAATACCTTTCAGAGTCAGTAGTATTTTATTGATTTGATTTATGAAGGGAGAATAACCAGGAAAAATGTATTCTGTAATCTTCTCACCTAGGAAAACAATCTGATAAGCAGGTTTTTAAATGGAGACATCTTTTGGTAATGGGTTTAACTCTTTGTAGGGCAAATTAAAGTATTATGAATAGTACCTTAATGTTTCAGAGTATCTCTTTACAGTGATAAATTTCATTAGAAATCCATAGCTAAATATTTTCCCTTTCTTCCTAAGAAGCATTGAAGCTGCTTTCTTTTATGTTCAATGGAGCCTGCACAAGTTATCCTTTGTGTGCAGCAATCCTGACACTCTTGTGTACCTTTAAAAGAAAATTGGCCCAGCTGTACTGCATTTCTTATGAAAAGCCCCAGAAATCAGTACTCTCTTTCTAGCTCAAAAGGAGCCCAGACCATAAATCAATATCTCACTGCATTTAGGAAGTGGGTTTCCCAGAAGGAAAAGGACTTGATAGGCTTATTTGCTTTTCTCCTTCCTATACATCTGGCTTTATGCAACATCTCTGAAAGATGAATAGTAGGTACTTCTACCTCAATCATACTGCAGTACTGAACTGCAGCATGTCTGTGCAGCTCCCAGACAGGGCACTCCCAACCTTTCCATGGGGTCCAGAACTGTGGACCAGGTCCCATCTTCTCCCTGTGTCAATACGCTGTGACATGAAGCATCTTAAAGGGTCTGGGTAACTTTTCATGGACAAACAGAGTGGCACAGGGAATCCACACAATGACACCTGTTCTGTGAATAGAACAGTTGCAGCAGCAAGCTGTCCATGAAGGTGGATCCTGGAGGTCCCAGACATTCTGGCCCCTGCTGGTATTGTCAGGTCCCCAACATGGTCAAGAAGGTGCATGTTCAAGAAGGTGCACTGAGCTATTCATGGTGCTAAACTTGCAGGTTCTCACTGAGCTATTTCTCTCTGTTTTAGAAAGGTTGCTCCCATCCTGGGAGCCTACTTGGTGTTACAAGGGTTTTCTGGCTTGTACACACACTCTGTAGCTTACAACTGCAAGCAAAGTATGTGCAACTGGAGACTGAGGCTGGTCAAGGCCCTGATGTCTCTCCTGTATTCAGGATCTTCTGTGGGATTCTGTTAGATCAATACAACCTGTTCCCAGTGCAGCTCAAGTGTCTGGCATACTGTGATTGCTCCTCAGACCTTTTCCTTGATCCAGACCCCCATGAGACGCCCCTTCCTGCGAGAGGGCAGTGGGATCCCAGGGCCACCATGTGTCCCTCTGTAGCTTCCAATGCAGCATGGGGGGCTGTGGGTGGTGTGGGCTGAGCTGAAGGAAGACACACAAGCAGAAGCAGCAACCCCAGCAGTACTTTTCAAGATAATTTCATATTTGGCAGTATTATTCCGCCATTACAGCAGAACATGTGTTTGCATGTGAGCCCAGGATCGCGCTTTCCAGAGCAGTGGGAGGAGAGGCACAATGGTGGCAGCTGGCTGTGGCCAGCAGCCTGTCATAAGAGGTTGTGATACAGATGCAAGACTCTCACTGCAGCTTAGAATATTTCTGATATGTAAATTTAAAAGGTTTAATTTTTCAGGACAATGAAAGCACACACCAGGTCACACTATCTGGGTCTTGCACAGATCCACAGCAGCTCTACAGCGGATATAAAGAGCTCTTCAGCATCTCTAACTGATGCTCAGCTTCCTCCTCGCTCCCCAAAGCATGGGGAGGCTCAGCTGCATTAGGTAAAATCTTTATGCTGAGAACCTATAGCAGATGTCTGAGGGCAGCTCCAGAGATTTCACACTGCTCAGAGATCCTGGCATCTTCCAGCATTAAGTCAGAATTATGGACCCTTAATGACCTCAAGATAGGGTCCTCAGAGCAAAGGTCTGCCTTGATGGCAAGTATGATTATGTCCTTAGATGTCTGCAATGCAGACAATGGATCTGTGTGTCTGGCTAACAGCTGTTATCATGTATGGGATCAATATGTGCCTGCTATCGCCCAGTATTTTAAGAAGGACAAGAGGTGCAGAAGGTTGCATGCAATGTCTCCTCTCCCTGTACCATTCTTGGTCATAGGTTACTGGGCTATTTTAGCATCTGATGTATCTAGGCTAATCCACTGGAAATCAATCATAGCAGCTGGGAATGGGCATCCAGTGATGACAGATTGAATTAATGGTCTTTATTGCTGATTCGGTGACAAGGGCCTAATCCTGGTATTTCTGCTGTGACATGCAGAACAGAGCACACATGGGAAAGCACAGACAAGGTAAGGGCAAACATGCTTTTAACTTCTCAAAGAGCTGTACATATGAGTGGGCTGATGCTGGAATAAATAACTTACCCCATATTTTTACTGGAAAGTCACGTCCAAGCAACTTATGTTTGTATACTCCCTCACACCCCACTGATAGCGTTACTGAATGATATGTACCTATTTCCTCATCAAGATACACACATTTTAATTATAGAGATGTTCCAGTTTCAGTCTTGCCTCCAAATATATCAAGGCTTTTAATGTTATCTCACCCATCTAAATAGTTGTAGTGTCATATCTAAGTGCTGCCATGGTCTGAATTTTGTGTTATTTTTGTTGTGTTAATTTAAATATCACTTAAACTGTTTTTTTTTTTTTTTTTTTCTTCAGCATTACCACCTTTCTGAAGGTGATGGAGTAGAGAAATGTAGTCTGTATTTTTCCTTGTAGACTTCAAGGTCTGTTCCCCAAAGACGAAGAGGTCATTTTTTGAGTAATAATTGAGGATGTCTTGAATTTTGACTTTTTCAGGGAAGTTAAAAGAAGTACCCAAAACCTGACAAAGTCACCAGTCATCTTTTAAAGGCTTCAGCATGTCCACACAGCTTTATCTGTAATTTATCACCACAGCTATTATTTGTCTAAAAAATAAGCCTATACACATGAATATAAGAAGTATCAGTGAGACTACTGATACAGGAAAGGTCAGCAGGATCAGACCTTAATATTTTACATGTAATCCTATGAATGTTAGGTCCCATATGCCCTGCTAATTCCAGCTTTATCTCTAATACATGGCTTATTTCTTAGGATTAGGTTTAGAACAGCAATTGGCTGTTCAACAAGCAGTGCAACAAAGCACCCGTCTTGCAACTACAATTGGCTTCTGCTGGGATTGTGAAAAATAATTCTCTAGCTCAATATCTAAGCAATTGAATCTCTCTGTGATGAAATCTGTGCCTCCTACTGGCCTGCATGTATGTGCAGAAGAATTCCCTGATCTGTTGGCAATAACTATTTTGCAGCCATGAAGAAATCTGGGGTGGCAATGGCTGTTTGAAAGCAATATCCAAGGCATCTATTACACTTGCCAAAATATTTCTGCCTCTGCCTCTGTGTGGCTGCTGGGCTGGGGTTTGCTGTGTGCCCCTCTGTGTCTTCCCCCATTACTCCCTGTCACAGCCTGGACAGGCTGCAGCATTGCACCATCTCGGGTGCACAGGCTGCCAGCTTGGCTGGGAGCAGATGGTGTTTTGAGCTGGATAAGCAGGGAAGTGAGCACATGAGGCTGGCAATGGTGCTGGAGGGTAGCTTGGACATGGGGATCAGCAGCAGGGCTGTGGAGTCAAGTTTGCCTGTGCCTCCCCCTGCAGAGCCTGCTGTGCTGCCTGCTGCAGGAGGCAGGCTACATCCAGATTTCAGGGTACCTACTACAGTGCCTGGAGCCAGAGCCCTGCAGCAACCTCTCCAGGCTCCACATCACATCTTCACCCACGCAGCAATACAGCTCCTATTTCCTTTTCTGAGCACCTTGTAAAAGCCCACCCTAAAAATAAACGTCCTGGCTCATGGACACAGTGAGAAAGAGTGAGAAAACAGCTCTCGGGAGTTGCTTTGGTCAGGACGACCCCGAGATAAATAAATTCCGCTGTCTCCAAACCCTGCTGTTGAATGAATGAGTCGAAAGTCTTTGGCTGATGCTCTCAAGGTTGTTTTATTGTTTCTTATCTAAGATATTTTCTGTCTGGGCTGCCGAGGTCTGTTCAGCAAGGCAGCCCGAGGCACACACCCTGCCCCAGGGGCAGGCACTGACTTTTATACTACCAACTACGTGTTAGTTATTTACAATTATGATCCAATGCCTATCACCTATGTTAGACTGCTACATTCTACTCTAATCCAATCCCCAAGTGCCAACATCACCAAAAGGATGGGGATTAGGAAGAAGAAGGAAGGAGGACAGGACAGCACCCAAATCCCTCCATCTTGCCCCCTAAGTCCCTATGGTAAAATCCCCAGAAATTCCCTTTTCACTCTACAACTACTACTATCATGCTATCTAAAATTTTGTGACTTTTAGTTCTTCATTAAAAGGTGGTAATTTGTTCCATGGGTAAAACTCAAAGCCACAGGAGTGCCTGGCTGCCTGCCAGGGTCTCTGACCCCCCTGCCAGGGCTTAGAAGCCCCTTGGCTGGAGCTGGGATCATCCAGGACTGTCAGAGAGACATCCTGGGTTCTGACAAACAGCAGTTAAACAAACACAGACAAGGCATGAGAGTGCACAAAGTATTCACTTTCACACCACCCAGTTAGTTAATTTTGTCTCTGCCATTTGCATCACATGCCCAAGCATTCATTTAAATGTTGGAGATTTTCCTTTATATTTGTGTCTTCCAAAGTAATATTCCCTTCCATTGGTTGGCTGGACTCACTGTCTCTTTTCCAAGGTCAGGATGAGTGTGAACCTCTAGCAGTCTTTTGACTGACTTTCTGCTGTGCCACCAGCTCAAAGGTCTCCCAAATGCACACCACAAGGCCTTGGACATGTGTTTCTCTCAAACATCCATCAACCTAGTGAATAAAGATGCAAAAATGCTAGAACCAAAATTAAGACATCCATGAAGACACTGCTTCAAATAAACCCTCACGTGCCAGAAGTATTCCAGAAGCTTTGGTTGCTCCAGTTTTGTAAGTTGATGAATGGTTGGAAATTTCAGCACTGAAGATGTTTGTGCCTGCCTACATAGAACAGAAAGAATGGGTGCCAGAAAGACAGAAATAGCAACACATTGTTAATCTGGGGTGGGTGGCATCTCCCTTTGCCTCTGAGAAATACTGCAAGTGGCTGAGAACCAAGGAAAAGGGGTACCTGTCCCCAGTATTACCCGCAGCTTTTGAAAGACAGTTTCTCATCCCTTTCCCTGTTGCCATCCCCTGCAGAGGGCAGGTGGCATTACTAGATGAATGGTCCCGTGAAGGATGGGACACACAGAGATGTCCATCCTTTTTCAGGTCTGGCATCTTGAGGTGGCCATGCAGTGCTTTATCCTACTGCAACCCATGGCTTTGCTAATGCTTGGTGCAAAAAAAGCAGCATCACCCCTACCCTTTCACCTTTCCTAAAACTTAAACAAAGCCCTCAGACATCTGCTCGCCCTCAAATTAGACTTAAACTGGCAAGAAGGTTACAAAATTACTATTGCAATGGACTTCAGCGCACTGCTGAATCCCCACACAAACAGTATCCTCACAGAAGACGGATTTCTTTAGGAAACCAGGCTAAACCCATAATTAATCAGGCAGAGCTGCCAAGAGAGGCTGTGCCTGTGGGGTCTGGCTAGGCTGGATGCTGGCTGGAAGCCCCGAGGCATCATTATCAGAGAGCTGACCCCACACACACTTGTGTGTGCACACCCCCACCCCCCTACAGAGAGCACAAGGCCCGCATGGGGTGGGAACCACACTGGACAGTAGGATGTGGTTGTCACAGGGCTGCATGGTGCATGGGCAGAGCTGCAGGCTCACCTCCACTGGCTGGGGACGGGAGATGTCGCAGAGCTTCACAAATGGCAGTTTCTGATGCACAGATGGAACAAAAGAAAAACAAAGAAATTTTGTATTCATCTCAACTTGAGCCAAAAAAAAGGAAGTGTTGGGGATTTTTAATTATTCTTGCGGAGGGACAAATGCATTTCACTTATCCAAAATGCAGTGACTTATTTCTTTAGGTACCCGAAAGGCCAGTCTCTTGAGTGTGTAAAATGGATCCAGTCCCTCCAGCCCAATGAGAAGACTTCATGCCTTTCCATACCTCTTGGGAAAAAAGGCTGCCTCCCTGAAAGAGAAACTGCTTCCCAGATGAAGAAAACCCTCAGGACACAAGTACCTACATAACCCCCACACTGTCCCTTTGTCCACCTCTCACAGCTGTTTGGCCAGTGCTCCAAGGCTGCAGACAGCAGCACAGGACAGCAGGCAGTGTTAGATTCATCAGCACTGCTCTGGATGGGGCTCCCGTGCGAGTGAGGTGCTCATGATATTCCAGCCCACAGAGAGCATGGGCTCATCCACTGCCTGCACAGATCTGGCATGGCAGGGAGCTCATGGTAGGGTCCCCAGTTTGTTGTTTTGATTGTTCAACATGTGTGGGTGCTGCATTGTGAAAGCACAAGCTGTTCCTCACTTCTTCCTCTGCTCTTTTTTCCCTGATTTAGTGGTTTGCTTCTCAGAGCAGCCAACTTGTTGAGGAAAGGCCCCTGTCTGTCACCACTGGCATGTGGCGTCTCCCCAGTGCAAATGAGATGTAGGTATAAATAGCACCAGCCTCCACAGCTGGTGGTCAACTGCCATGCAGGAGCTTAGCCCAGAACTAATCCACTCCAATGCTGTCAAAATCTAGCCTGTTAGCCCATGGTCCTTCTCTACAGAGAGGAATCATCTATCATTTTCCCAGCTTCCTGACTCTGCTCCCATGCAGGTCTGCTTCAAACATCTCTGAATGTGCAGGTGACTTGGCAAGTGTGGGGACAAGAAGCCACGAGCAGGCTGCTTACTGAGCATCCAGCCCATGGAAAACCTCTTCAGTCCCAGCTGAATGGGATGGGACTGAACTGTATTGTGCTTGTCGAAGTGCCTGAATATTTATGCTCTATGACCCCACCACATAAGAGCACACACAGCCTATTTGGGCTGATGGGCTAGATTTTTTTGTATTAAGCATTAATGAAAATTTCTTGCATCACTATTGGAAAAATATGATTATGGACTTTCTGGGATTTAATACCAGAAGGTAGAGGTTTAACATTATTTTGCTTCCTAGACTAATATTTTTATGCAGGAAAGCAAGCTATGAACTTGATACATAATGTTACTGTTACCTGAGATTCACAAAATGCCAAGGACAATCTCAGTGCAAGCATAAATATGTATGTTGCATCAGCAGCAAGTGCAGATATTTTGATAGGACATACAGGCTAAGGACTTCACTGTGGATTCCTCTGACTAAAATTAGGACATGGCAGACAGTGTCTGAGCCCATGGCTCTAGGCCCCCTTCTCAATCAATGGGGAGAAGTAGGCACCTCTAGGATACAATTCATCTGATGTGGATTAGACATGCCTTAGAATAACAGGAGCTCCACAAATATCTGTGTGCCTGCTCTAACCATTGAGTCCATTTGGATAAGTAGCCCAGGTACAGACCCAGTGTAAGTGTGTGACTTTGGTTATGTGAGTCCCACACCAGGTGAAAATGTAATCCCATACCAGATGTCCTTAAAGCACAAAACTGAGAGGAAAAGGGAAGGTGGGAGGCAGGGTGAGAGTCATTAACAATCCTCTAAACTCTCTTGCTGTTAGTTTGTTCCTCTCAGCTTGGGTCAAGTGCAAGACTCCTGCAGTGCTCTAGAAAGGAGGTACTGTCCAATGGAAGGGAGAAAGAATGGGACAAGCCAAAAAGGCCCTGCCCCATTTTGTTGTCAACCCAAAATTCACTCAGCCTAGGTAGTTCTAGTGAGGTTTTAAGCACAGGCAGGAAAGGTGGGTCATGAACTTGGGAGATGTTTGCACACAAACTTATGCCTTACTTTAGTGGCTGCTATACAAGACCTTCCCATAGCTCCAGCACAATCAGTGGCTTTGGCTTTCTATGCCTCTGGCACATCTCAAGCAATGATTATTTTCCCACTTAGACCCAGAAGCCTTTTTCTTTAAACAGTTTTTAAAAAATAAATCCTTTTCTCGGCATAACTGCTTCAGCCCAGTAGCTGTGAGCAGGTCTTGACCCCCGATCTCACTGTCTGAGGACAGATTCCCCCCTGCAGAATACCTGTAATTCAAGCATTTGATTTTTCCCAGCAGGGAACCATTTCTGCAAATGAAGTCTATTTGTGTAATGAAACATCAAGTAGTTCACACAGGGATACAGAACAGTCATATAGGGAAAGAGCTCTCAAATGAAATGCCATGCCAGGAAAGATTTAATTGTAGTTACCGTACAATAATAAAAGAAAAGAGAGGGGGGGAAAAAAACCAAAACAAGACTGCAGGAACAGGCTGTTTTAATTTCCCAGCAATTGCACGGCCGCCTCAGCTCTCAATAAGCTCCTGTTGGCACTAATTGGCACCCTTGGTGGTGGGTCTGTGTGGATGAGCTGAGATCTGAGTGGGTGGCAGACCCGCTCCCACACCTCCTCAGGCAGGTGGGCTGCAGAGGGGCAAGGTGCAGGCAGCCTCTCCTCCTTGTGCTTGGCAGCAGCCCCGGCCCTGGCAGCTCTCATGACTTCTGCAAAAGAATGTCCTCAGATATGAGGAAAGCAAGTGTGTGCACAGCCATGCTGATATCAGATGGGGACTCCTGCCAGGATTTTAAGTGTAATTAGCAACTTTGAGGTGTGCAGGGACACCTACTCCTTGTGTATAGCAAGCATGTCGATACCTGAACAACTCAAAGCATATGTTTCAGTGCTTTCTGCCATGAGCACCTCAAGAACCCCAGAGTTCCTCCTTATCTTATTTACTAACAGCAACCAAGATGATCACAAGCTTTTCCCAAGCTAATATTTGCAGTGTTGTTTTCCATATTTTTTATTTCCTACGTATCTCCCGTTCTCTCTACAAGTTACCACTGCATTTGCTACTCTTGTCCCTGACAGAGTCCAGGGTTTTTCATGTGCAGGGAAAGTTTATTACTGATTCTCAAGTGAATCTTCAGCTAGGGTAACCCAGGTCCTTCTTTTGGCCAGAGACCAAACCAGTGCCTTCTCTATAATGTTTATTTACCTAATGGCAGCCTGTCCCAGGGAGAGAGGGTAGTAAGATAGCTCATACACAAAGGAGTCAATTTTAAGTCTGTCTGTAAACTTTGAGTCCAGGTTGCCTTTGATTAGGAACTTGAGACTTTTGGAAGAAACTTTACTATGAACATAGAAGTGCTCTGTCAAAAATGCCAAACTATTGACAAATATTTTGCAGCCAAATCTAGGTTAGTTTTTTTGTTTGCTTGTTGGTTTGTTTTGGGTTTTTTTTAACAAGAAAAAAGAAGAAAGAAATGTTCCCATGGCTAAAAATTTTCTCTGCAGTAGCTCTATGTAATTTCTGGAAATGCACATTCATATGTGAAGGATATCTTGCTATGCACAATAAGTAATTTTGTGAATGCATCAGCAATAAAAATGCCTGAGTTGTAACAAAATTCTTGCAATAAGGAGGAGAAGAGGAAAATTTGATTGCCCACTTGTAAGCAATTTATTTTGTATGAAAATAAGCATTTCCATTCCTAATGACTATGCAAGCAGAAGTGCTTATGACAGATACTTATTTCTACAATAAGTGACTTCATGGGACTGTACAGTGGTAGAATAGGGAAATAGCATGCATTGATATTTGTCTGCATGACTAGTATTTTAGGCAGTCAAGAGGGAAGAGCCCTTATAAAGATGTCCCCAGTATCATAGCGAAATCAGAGAATCATACAATATGCTGAGTTGGAAGGGACCCATCAGGATCATTGAGTCCAACTCCTGGCAAGAGCCCAGGAGTGGCACCGTGTGCCTGAGACTGTTGTCCAAATGCTTCTTGAACTCTGTCAGGCTTGGTGCTGTGACCACTGCCCTGGGGAGCCTGTTCCAGTGCCCAACCACCCTCTGGGTGAAAAACCTTTTACTGGTATCAAATGTGAACCTCCTCTTACACAGCTTCATGATGTTTCCCCAAGTCCTATCACTGATTGTGAGACTGTAGAGATCTGTACCTGGGGGATGTTGAAGGCCACAATGAGGTCTCTCTTCCATCTCCTCCAGGCTGAACAAATCAAGTATCCTCAGCCACTCCTCATAAGGCTTCCCCTCCAGACCCTTCACCCTTGTAATTCTATGATCTGTGCTTCCCTTCAGGGAGGTCTGTGCTTGCTCCTGGCGTTGATGGGATGGGAGGGAACAGGATTGGGTATCCCTGCCCAAGCCTGTCAGGTGGGGACCAGCACTGGGTCTTGCTCCCAGGTCTCTCCCCTGCTCTGCTACCTCATCCAGCTCCTCTGCTCCCATCCCTGCTCTGCAGTGGGGTTTCTGGGGTTTCTGGGTTTTCTGAGGCCCTTTTGAGCCTCAGAAACAGCTGTCAGTCCCCTGTCAGGTATCTGGGTTCCCACATTGGATGCTGGCTCACAGAAGACGGAGCCTCAGTAATGTCATAGCCAAGGCCAAAAAATAAGCACCTCTGGAAAGGTTTAAGATCTTATTTTCACACCTCTGATTTTGAATCCCCACTCTTTAATTCAGCTGTGGTATATAAAAATATTAATGATCAATAATTGCTTTGTAGGTAAAATAATCATGCCGCAAATCACATTTTTATTTTAAAATTGATAATAAACACATACCATAAATAAAGGTAATAATGCATTACATATCCACAGCAGTAGAGGCTACCAAGCCTATTAAAACAGTATCAATCAGGCAGTGAAAATGGTTTATATTTAGCACATCTCAGATTAAACAGACTCTGCTCCCAATTATCCAGCAATTACCTAGAGGCATGAAGGCATGTACACAAACCTACAGCAAAGCAACTGTGGGCACTGGCTTACTTTGCTGTTGGTAAACTTCATTTTGTCAGAATTAATTGGAGAGAAGCCTGGTGATGAACACATGACAAGTATAACACTCAATAATGCTTTAATAAAGTGATGGAAGCAAATGTTTTCCATCAAACCTCTTCATCACAGGAAATGTGATTAATTAAGCACATTCATCTAATTACTGTATGAATTCTTAGGAGGTAATGTATACTCCAAGGCAAATACACTGGGTTGTATTCCAGAGGCTATATTCAATCTATTTTTATGTAGTGTTTTTATGTAAACATTAAGTAAGGGTTTTTTTAAGGAGAGATCTTAATGGTGATTGGTTTCCAGCCCTGGGTCAAAGCCGATCCTATTCACCAGTGTTCTTTAGAGCTAATAGCTGGTCTTCCTTCAGAGGAACTCTCTGGCTTTTCTATTATCTCCAGTGAGACTGAGTTGTAGGAAAAATGCAACCACCAAAACGTTTGTTGGATATCATCCATGTCTTACAAGCCTTCTGCTTTCTTTTGCATTAATAGTGTTTGGTTGTTCAGGGCTGGAACTGCTTTTCTAATTAGCAGCAGCAAACGAATTATACCAGGCTCCAGATTGTGTCTTAATGGTACTGCCTGGGCACAAGCCCTTTCAAAGGCAGGAGCCTTAATGTTGCTGTCATTAATCCAGGCACAGCAACCCTACATTAGCAGCTGTAGCAGATGCTGAGCTTCCAGCCCTTTTCTCAGGCCAGTAAGGGAAGCCCACAGGCAAGGCAAGTGTGGTGGCAGCAAGTGAGTGCTTGTGACATTCCCCTCTGCCCACCACTGCCAGCCCAGTACTGTCCTGGGGCTGCCTTCCAGCCCAAAGCAAAAGTTGTTTCCGCAATGGAAATCCTCATTTCGCTTGGGACAAGAGAAGCAGCAGCTGCAGGAACAGTTCAGCCAAGTGACCCAAGGGGCAGTAACCCCTGTTGAATCTTCCCCTTGCCCCAGCACAACCCTGGGCTGCCAAGGGGCTAAACTGCCTCCCCAGCTGCAGGGTGGTCCCAGCCATAAGGTCACAGGGTGGAGGCTGAAGAGGCTGGCATGCAGGGCACAAACAGACCTACAATCACAGCAGTGCCTTGCTGTGGCTTTGTGTAGAAACACTGAATATTTGAGGTAGTGAATCTGGGGAGAGGGTGCCAAAACTAGTAGTGAGGGAAAAGCCATGGCAAATTCCCACCACTTCTGTAAATGCTGCTTCCGCTCCATCCCCCTCTCCCTTCCCCAAGGGAAAACCCATGCCTGGTGCCTGTATCCTTAAAAAGATCATTGCCAAGCTATAAATATCCAGCCATCAATTAACTCTATAAATGCCCATTGTACAGAGAGTTGTCCTTCCGAGCTGCTTAGGTGACTAACATCAGGGATGCTCACCATCACAGGTCCTGCCATATTTGCCTCATTAAACCTTGGACTTTACCAATGCATTTATTTTAGAGGTTCACAGCAATCTAGTCCATAGTGCATTTAAAGTTAACAGGAAGACTCTGCCTGACTTCTGTGGGTTTGGATTCCTTCCAAGGGAAATATTTCCCTACTTAAGTAACTCTGAAACAAGGCTATCACACCAACCAAAAAAAAACCCAACCCTGGAATGTTTCATTTAAAAATATGTTGTCGACAACAGAAAGCAAAGAGGTCCTTAGCACTGGGGATGTATTTTTAATACTGCTTCAATCAAATGCTTCAGAATAATGAAAGACTTGCAAAAGAAACCTGTTTGCATTTATGGCCTTCCCAGCTATGGCTGGGAGGGGATGGGGAGAAGTTCTGTGAAATTCTAGTCTGTAGGAAACAACTAAGGAAAGCAAAAGCTTTCTCAGGCAGCCTGGCAGCTTGCTGGTTTCCCTGAGAGGGGCAGGGAGCAGAGGCTGAGGGAAGCCCCACAGTGTGATGCAGTTCTGTAGCACTGTATCTGCCACATTGGTGTGACCTAACTCATTGTAATACCAGTTTCTGACAAAGATCTGGAGTCTTTCCAGAGCGTTTCACTAAGGACACTGTGCCTGGATGAGCAGAAACAAGAAGGAATCCTCACAAGAGAAGGCAGGGCTCTGTTTGGCTTTTATTTGATGACAGTAGCCCGGGGAGGATCCCACACACCCTAAATTGTTCATCACACATTGCTGATGCACCACAGGTATACACAGCAGCAGCAGGTGAATATACCTGTGGGTAGGTGGACATCTGAGAGGCTCCTGTAATCATTTCTGCAATGTAATCATTTCTCTTCCCCATACTTAGTGCGAAAGACCTCCTTGCATCACACCGGTGAGATAATTAGTGCCACTTCAGCAGGGTGAGCCCAGACACACGGCATTGGAGCAGCCAGGTGACTCACCTGGGACATCTGTTGGCTCTTGCCAGTGATAACCAGACAGTGTGGAGGAGGAAACACTTGCAGTGCTCACTGAGAGGGCAGGGTTAGCACCTGCCAAAGTACTCAAGATTCAAGCAACATCAAGCGAAACCCAAATCTGCAGAAGTATCAAGATGTGTAACTACTAGGATTTGGGAAGGGTGTATGATAGAGAGGTGACATATGGGCACTGGAGAGCCTGCAATCATCTCTTGATTCTCCAGAAAATGAGAGGTCTGGTGTAAATTTGTCTGCCCTATTTCATAAATCAAGGCTGTACTTAAGTACTGCTCCAGAGTGATGTGTGTGTGTGTGTGTGTGTGTGTGTGTGTGTGTGTATTTTGGCTATGAGTTGGGACACTAGATTTCTGTGTGTCCTGCTGGGGTATGCAAATCTTCTGACATTTTTGTGGTAAAAATAAGCTGGAATTGCTGCTTCTCTTTCTGTGACATTTGGTGATTTTTGTCTTCTACTCTCTGTTCAGAGATGGACATTTCATGTGTGGCCAGTAAAATGCTTTGGGGAGACCTGTGCACTGTGTTGTCTCAGATCTGTATCCTAATCGTATGACATTTATATATGTATGACATTTATATTGTATGAGATGCCTGGGAGAGAGGTAGCAATCAAACCCTCACTAGGGCATTGTGAAGGCACAAAGTGAAATTCTTAGGATGTGGGCTGCAAAGCCACAATTTTTCCTTTTGTTTGGAAGAGCAATCCCAGAGTCTCCCTTACTGACAAACACTAATACATGAAGGGCTCTTCTCTCCCACTGTGAACTTAAGGTGTGGATATCAAGGTAACAGATCTGCCATTTGGAAAGCTAACCACAGAAATGTTGCTTTGTGACATATCTTAGGCAGGCACTGTGTGCCTAGGACATATCCCGTGTCCTTCTCCTTTGAAACACCTTTGCTTACAAGAGGTGCCATTGAACTAGGCCCCCATCATGAAAAACAAGTAGAATACAGCATCACAGTCCAAGAACTGGGTCTGTGTCCTGTTGAGCACACAGTAATGGGGGGTGGAATAACAGAACAAGTGCTGGAGAACTTGAAAACATATGGGTTGCCTGTCCCAGTCCTCTCAGTGTCACCACAATGGCATGAATGGACTTCCACTATGATTGGAGCCCCAATATTTCTGAGAGAGAAGGTGACCTGCAACCTCAGTCAAGAGACCAGTAGGCATCCTGCAGCTGAGAGCCTGAAAAAATTCTCTGCAAATAAAAGGATGAAATAAAAAACATGAAGATCTGTATGAAAACTCAGAATACAATAGAAGACATTGACTCAGGCCCCTGCTCATCTATCAAATGATGCAGTGCTGGGAGGAGTGCAGGGCTGGGGCTGGCAGGACATGGGCCAGATATGGTAGCAAGAGGGTCCTGCCCTGGACTCCAGCTGAGCTCAAGTATCAGCACTTTGCATTCAAAACACATATCCACATCTCTCCAGTTTCCCTCAGCTTCACTTTCCTCCCACAATTGTTGGAATGGGTCAATCCTTTACAGAAAACAGCCTACACACAGTTGTGAAGGCATCCTCTCTTGTTTGTCTGTATCCAGCTGTCACAGTTTCTTAAATATAGGCATATGGGCAAAATGCCATTTTGATGAAAGAGTGTAATATCCAAGAGAGTTGTGTACAGAAATTGAGTATGGGCTTTTGGAATAACTGGAATATCTGGACATGGAAGGATTACTAGATTCTCTCATGCCATTTCTAAGGTGACTAAAGCAGCATGTTATTTCCACTGCATTACTAAAGCATATTACTTACCAAATACATCCTACAATTTATATACAGTAAGAAATAGCTTGAAATGTGTATGTTTTCCCAGTGCTGGTCTGAATGAAAAAGAAACAGTTTTTCATTAAAGACAAGTCAGAGGTCTCACAATGTTTGCACCAGATTTATCCTAGAATTAACTGTGGATGACCCAGGGCACATACTTGCTTTTTATTCCCATTTGAATGATACTGGGCACAATAGGGCCCAAGCTTTGATTGTAGTTCTGAGATACTGCAGGAGTATAAAGGAACAAAAGTACTATAATTTAGCTAGGATTTTGGAAAAACCACCAGGGACCCAGTGTCCAAATCCAGTGACAATTTTGAGATGACTAATCTGTTTCTTTAATTCTTAAAGGAGGGTGTTTGTGGCTACTACGGTGCAAAGCCCACCTTCCTCAAGAAGCCCCTCACAGTACAGAAAGTGAATAATATTGTATTTCCCTGTTACAGCAGACTTCTTTTGCATTTTGGGTGAATCACAGATTCCTCTAAATGTTTAATACTGCTGTCTTCAGGTTTTATCTGGGAGACCACAAACTGCAAAATCCCCTCTTGTATGTGTAATGCAGGTAAATCGAAGAACAGCACAGGATGCCAGGATCTGTGTGGCATGCAACTCCAGAACAATAAAAAACAGATGCTAGATTAGAGAAACTCAAGGTAGAGCAAGCATTTAATGAACATTTGGTAAATACTTGAGCTCAGAGTAAGAGGATAAGGAGAACTACTTTAAAATACTGGGGATGCTTCTGACCAAAAAAGAGACAATGATTTTTCAGGCTGCCTGCCCAGAAGAGCAGTCATTCACTTCCAGTCCAGCAGGTTAAAGCCAAAGGTGTGCTAAGCTGGCTTCTTGACATTTGAGAACAGAAGCTGTCTTTGACCCAGCATGAGAAACAAGATTAGCCTTTCTAGATTAGAAGGAAAGTATTAGTAAAGCACCAGAGGGTTTGACATGAGGTCTATTTAATAGTGGCAGGCCTAGACAATAATGATGAAAACAAAAGTTGCCAAATCTCTAAGGCAGGATGGATGGAGTATTAATTTAGTTATTGCTTAAATGCCTCAGCTGATAGTGAAATGCTGTTCAGGATAGACTGCTATAAAACAGGGTTTCTTGGGGCAAGGTCACAATATACAGCAAGAGTAGCTTAAATAATAAAATAAGGATTTTTAATCGTCATATGAAAATTTACAAAGCTTTCAGCTAAGTACATCTGCAAGAAGAATAAGAAACATGAAATTGGGTGACCTGGCCCAAAGGAAAAAGGGGGACTCTTGCTAATATGAGGTGTGCCTCGCTGGGGATATAAAATATCAACAAAGATTGTGTTAACATTTGCAGACCAGCAGGTAATCAGAAGACATATTTACCTCACAGTTCGGGTATTTTCTACAGATTCAATGTTTTTCTTTTTATCTACTGCCGAATCTTAAACTAATGGCAGATTTCCTATGAGACCACAGAATTATGTGTATGTATTAGTCACTAGCTCTGGGATTGCACTGATCTCTTCCTTTATTTTTTTCCTTGAGTTATTTCACTAACAAGATGACCCAGCACCAGATAGCCAGATAGTCTCCATGGTGTCCTTTTAGCATACAAACATTGCTGAAGAATGGTGTCTCCATACTTTTCATCTAGTAATTTTAATTTATTTATTCAGCAGAGGGTGGCACAAGCTGTATGGTAGAGACTTAATCCAGCAAATGTTAATCCATCAGATCAGGGCCAGAGTGCTGTGTTCAGCTTTGACACTCTGAGTTCCCAGCACTATGTGCAGCAGGATGTGCCACAGTTTTTCCTTTTTTCTCTGACTAGCAGAGCACTGGCAGGTGACACCACTGAAACCTCTCTGGTGTAGTCCAGGAACATGGGAGCATTCTGGTTCCCATCAGTCTGGGAGACTGGGTGGTGGGCTTGGGCTTTGTCATGTCCATAATTCACATGAGACATAAACTTAGCTGGTTTTAGTGAAAAGACTGCAATGTCAAGGCAGCTTTTACAGTCAGAGGCTCCTTTCTCAGAACACTTTCCAGCAGTCAGTTGAGAACATCATCTTTTATTGTCATGGCTTAGTGATGTCTCAGCAATAGCTGTGCCCTGGCAGCAGGGTTGTCTGTACCAGCCCTCTTTTGGGCAGCTGCCATGCTCCCTTGGCAGCGCTCCAGTTTCACTCCACTTGTTGCTGAGAGCTGCTTCAGGTCCTCAGGGTAAGGCTTAATTCTCAAGCTTTATACTTTCTGTCCTAGGGTAACTGACCACTAAAATAAAACCTGACAGGTCACTTACTTTTCTGAGTAAGTGATTTCATCAGAATTTCAGCTATTGCCTCACAAACACATTTATTTAACACAGCCTGGAACCTTAATCCTTCTGTTAGTTTTTTTACTGCAAATAGAGGCATAAAAAATCCCTTTCCCCCCATTTTTTTTTTTTTTTTTATTTTTTCTTTTAGGTATCAATTCTGCTTTTTATCCTTTAAAGGTAAATTCACTGTCAAAAGCCAAACAATCAATTTACCTGCTGTTATGGCAATAGTTGAGCTGTGTTCAGTTTCTCTCTTTTACCCAAACCTGGCTTTCTCCTTACTGGAAAGTAACCCAGGTGTCTCCTAGCCACTGACAAGAAAACAAGCTCTAGATCAACAGGTTAAGCTATGTGGCTCACAGACTTTCATGTTGTTTTTAAAAACACTGAGAGCCTTGACTTTCTGTGCCCCCCCAGCCAGGCCATGAACCCTCTGGGAGCCTGGGAAGCCACGAGCAGTAAGAATCCAGTACAAACAGAGCACCTGCCTGCAAGTTTTGGTGGTGTCAGCTCTTGCAGGCATGGCTGTATTGCTCAAAGGAATAAGAAAAAGACAGGCAAAACCTTTCTGACAATGTTTTCATGTCTTGCTCACCACCACAATGCCTGAAAGCACCGATTCAGAATAAATTTCTTCTGAAAAGCAAAGGAAAATAAGGTATTGAGTTAAGCTCACTGTGGAAACATATCAGGCTGGAACATTTCAATGTGACATTTTCAAATATATTTGAAATAAAATAAAATCAAATCAAAACTATAGTTGAAAAAGCTACATTATTTTGGATTATATTCTCCAATCGACAACAAATAGTCTAAACTTTAAAGGTTAACAGAGACCCAAAAATTACATGTTATTTTGTTTTGATTTTTTTAAATCTGCAAATTCTGTGGAACAGCTCTAAAACCAACAATCAGTAACCCCTTCGCAAAAAAATAGGAATACATTTCTTTTTTATTGCTTTTGATTAGTCTGCTTTCCCCTTGCATGAAGAGGGTTCTTATTTTCTGTACTTGAACAGCACATTTAAATTGTGTGTTTTTATACGAAAACTTAGAGGTAATTTTAGATGGGGAAACAAAGTAAGAACAGGGATTTTTTTCCCCACATTGTATTTACTTAGATTACTGAACTAGTGGAAAGGGACACACAAGAAAAAGGTACAGCACGACACCACATCTGAAGCACAGCAATTTCAAATCTTCTCTAAATCACCACCTCCTCATGGAATTTGCCTTTGTTTTCCAGTGCCTGGAGAAAAACCAAAATTCAATAACAATTGAATTTCATTCAATAAGTGGTAAAACATGATAAAATGAACTCTCCAAAAATGAGCTCAAATAATATAACTTATGTATTAATAAATTTGTGGCCTGTCAGGTCAAGGGCTTCATAGCAAAATATCCTTTTCATAAACTGCTTTGTCCTGGTAGGGTCACATCTCTTTTTAACCCCAGGGTGTGAGTACAGGCACCTACATCGATCCCAGCTGCAACGGTATGGCTGGGCAATAAAATTGACAGGCAGAAACAAAACTGATACTTAATCATGTAATGAGGGCTGAAATTTGATGAACACTGCCCTGTGTGACCAGGTCACCAATGGGTTGTTCTTATGGAGGAAGGAAACTGTACCAACTGCAAATCCTGGTAAAGAAGAGAATTTAAGCATTCTGACATTTCTGTCATTTCCCATCCTCCCTCCAACCCATCACTTGTCTGAATTGTTGCACATGTGAGTTACCTCTAGGTGAGGAAGAGAGGTGAGATGGAGCACTGCACTCAAGAGTGCCCCAAACCACCTTTCCCCCCTTTTTTTTTCAATGGTACTGAAAAAGCACAAATGGGGAAAACCATCTCCTCCTTGTGCTCAAACACTGGCAGCCCTTCCCTCCAGGACCTTCATTCAGTGCTTTTTCACTTATGGGAAGCAGACGAGGAGGGAACCCACCCTCTCTGTGCTGAAAAATAGCCCTGATACAAACCCAAATTGCTGACATCTGAAGCCATGCAGTCAGGTTGGGCATCTCTTTTAGAAATTGTCTGATTTTAAGCCTCAAGCTTACCCCTTTTCAGTGCTGCCTGTGCTGCAGCAGTGACAGTTGTTGCTCATCCCTTCCTCGCTGGTGAGTGCAGGCAAGGAAAGCTCTCTGAGCAAGCAGAGGTTATTTTTCAAAGCCTTAAAAATTTTACCACCTCCCCAGAACACCAGGCACTATCTCCAGTTTTTCTCATGCTCTCTGATCACAGCTGTTTGAATTACATCCTTCACAATGTCTTTGATTCACATCAGTAGGGACAGGGAATGGGTTCCTGCCCAACAGAGGTTTGGTGGGTTAGGAAAAAACCCTGGCAGTCCAAGTTGCCTCTGAGAGTTGCTGCTTCTGATATCTCTAATGCCTATGGCAGCTTAGTCCTTGGGCATTTCACTGCCAAGTTGAAAATCTCATTCATCTCTTGATCTTAAAATAGTAAATTTTCAAATATTTAAAATATTTTTGTGAAAGAATCCACCTCAATAAATAAAACCTAGTTAAAGATATTTCATTCAAGCTTTAAAGTTAATCAATTGCTTACTTTTTAGGCACGAAGCAAGCCTGTGAGAATTCAGGAGGCAGACAAAAAAACCCAAAAAACCATGAAAACTTAAGGTGGCAAAATACAGGCTCTCTGGTTTATCAGCCTGTACTCAAGTGGTTGCAGAAAGCAAAAAGTCAGCAGTTTGCAGAAGTTTCAGCAAGTAGGTAAGGGCTCAGATCACATTTTTACTGTGAAATGACCATTTGAAAAACCCACTATCATATCTATTTTGATATTATACATGATTAAAAAATGTAGGAAAAAGGAGAAAAACTGCAGTGGTATTTCAGCCTGCTTCTATATGTTTGGAAGGTCAATTACCAAACAAATGAGGGATTTATAAAATCCACCCCATTGGTCCAGTCCCTCTGCCTGTGCTGCATGTTCACCATGACATTTTGGTCCACAAATTGATCAGCTTTGCCCTATTGCTTAAGCACAGTTTGTTTGTCACACACTAACCTATTATTTTCTCAGTAATATCCTCTGTGTGCCTCAATCACACTAAACCAAGCCAAAACCAAATATTTACTGCCACTGTGGAGCCCAAATAGCATTTACACAGAGGTCTTGGTAAGGTAACTGTTTAAGCCCAAGAACTACATAGGGGTTTCTAGGAGCAAAGTCTTGCACAAAATCTGGCTGTGGTTCTTTTTAAGTTTTATGTTGTGAGGCTGTGGCTGCCCACACAGAGTCTCCATGGGAGATGCCATGGGGCCTCCTTCTCTCCAGTCCCCAGAACACCAGCCTATACACTCCCAACCTGCTCTGGGCACCTCAGCTTCAGTTTTGGGGTGAACTTTGTTGACAGGCACAGGTCAAAGCAATGGCAAAGCCAAGAGGCAGCTCTCCCTGTCCATCCATTGAGATACAAGCTGTTCTTCTGTGCAAGTGCTCATTACCACAACCCCAGCTTGGTGGATGTGAACACCAGCATGTTTGTACTGATTTATTTGCTAGCTTTGCTAGAGAGGCTGCCCTCTTTGCATCCCTACAGAGGCCTCACCCTTCTTTTTATTTGGTATCAGCAACAGATTTTAACCTTTGGGCCCCTGCTATCCAGACTTGTGTGAAGTATAAACACATATAGTCCATGACTCCTGCTGAAGTGAAGACACATCCCAACATTCATTTCAGACAGCTTCTAAGCAAAGCCTTCAAAGATGGCTTTTGAAGTTATGCTCCTAGGAGGAGGATGGAAACTTCAACTTCTAGTCTCACTGCTGTCACATTCCATAGAATCCTTGCTTCTTGCAGCACCTGATGACAGTCCAAAAGTCAGCCACCTAAAAACAAATGCCATGCTCCCTCTGGGCAGCTAGATACTTAACACTGTTAAGGATCTTTAGCTGTGAATCCTCTCCTGGACTGAAGTCACAGAGGTGAAAAAAGGAGCCAGCAATGGACTTCACATCAGATATTAGTTGATGGCAATGTGGACAGAAGTAATGGGTGGCCAGTTCAAGTCCCACACTCTTCTTGATCTGAAGCAGGGATCCAAACCTCAGTTTTTCTGAGAAGTACTCCAATCACTAAATCATTCCATGCCTTTTTATGAAGGATAAATTGCTTATGGTAGTTGTTCCACTGCACATAAAAGAAATCACTTTTTAAGCTGTAAGCAAAGTCAAAAGGCTTTACAGCTTGACATTTAATCCCCTCAGAGAGGATAGTACAGTGAAAGTCTTTGTCATCATAGCTAGAAGTGTGCGCTGCTAAACTGTGTGTGCATTTTGAGATGTGTGTAATCTCCACCCCACTCCTCCCAAACAGACACTGGCTTTGACAGCAACTTTTCAGTTCTACCATGATAATCATTTCCCAACAACCACATCACCAAGTGTGCAAAAAACAACTCGCTTCCATAATAAATAAAGAAACAAGCAAACAAATATAAAGAGTTTCCTCCTGGAAGTTCAACATGAAAATACTCTGCTCTTGGCAACAGCCAGCTAGAGTAACCCATTTGAGCATCATTTCATCAGCCACTGCTGAAACAGACAGCTTCAGAATGGAAGGACCTTTCTGAAGATCCTAGTGTTGCTTACTGGCATTTCATTACTACAGTAGGATTTAATAAATACAGTGAAGAGTGAAGCATGGAAAGTTCAGAAAATTTGAGTTCATTTGTTTATTTGAATTATTCCTATAGATTATGATCATGCATCTGGTTCTTTTCCAGTCTCAGCTATCTGTCAAAAGTGCCCAGGGACATCATTATTCTTTTCTTAGAACAGCCTCTCTTATGTTCAGGGCAAAACCCTGCCTTTGGCTCCTGTTGCCAACATCAGCTTCCTGCCTGCCCCAGGTCAGGCTCAGGCTGTCTCCAGTGGCACAGACTAGAGGAACAGCTGTGTGGTGCCTTTGGGAGCATGCATAACCACCCTACAGTCACTTTGGGCAGACTGGTTGGTCAATGAAGAGTGACAGGCCAGAGAGCCCAAGGCACCTGCCCAGGGGAGAGGAGGGGGCAGCGGGGGTAAAATGTGCAGAGGCAGAAATTGCTTATTGCTCACAGGCTGATATTCCCTCAGTGACCACCAGCACTATCAATGCAATTGTCATTTCAAGTCCCCTCATCACCCCTCCTCCTTTTGGACCAACCATAGTCAAAATTCCCTTTGCAAAAACTGACCTGTCATGAGCTGTTATGAAGGCACAGCAGCCCCAGTTAAAAGAGGAGAAGTTTGAGCATTGCTATTCTTGGCCAGACAGATCATCATCCTGCAGACATCCAGCGAGGCAGAGCTGGGCTTGCACCACTCCACTGGTCTTCCCAGCTGGGCTGCCTCTGCCCTCTGCTCCCCAATGGTGTGACATTACACAGCCACTTGTCATTCTGGTGTCAGCTGTGTCTGCATTTCTTTCTAACAATATTATCTCCTAGAGGGGAAAGATGGGCTGGAGGTGGGGGAACCTGCCTGTTTACCCTAAGACATGTCAGTCATTGCATATAAGCTAGAGTTCACCAGCACCACTAATGTTCCCATATTCCCAATTCATGGGTGTTAGCTTGTTTTTCACTTTCTTCTTTAATTTCATTAAAAAAACCCAAAACTCAAACCAAAACACAAAAAAAGCCCAAAACACCACCACCACCAAAAAACCCAAAATACCCAAAAAACCTATACCTTTAAAATTTATTTCTCTTGAAGGTGCAAAACACAGATGACTGTACCATATTCAGTCCAAAGGCCAACTTTTCAGTAAAATTTTCCTGTGTTTGCAGTTCCTGCAGTGACCCAGAGCAGCAAAGAATGTGGCACAATGCAGCTGGTACAGCTGCCTGTTGCCAGCCAGCATCCCTATCCACGAGCCAGCAACATGAGGAGCCCTCACAATTGTTTTAGTTGTCCATCTACCAGTGTCAAGGGTAGTGAAACCCAGTTAGATATTCAGAAAGGCAACACAGCAAATGTTTTCATTTAACCACTTTTCTAATATCTCAATGGAAAAGCTGCTTGTTTTGATAAGACCAAACAGTTTTACCACCAGTCCATATCTTCAGTTGGTTATCCTGCAGTGGAAAGAAGTATGGGTGCAAACAAAACAAGTGGATAAGTTTGATCAAATTCTTTGTCCCATATGAAAATATGGATGTTCTGTGCAAAACCAGAGGCTTGCAATGAAGGGCATTTTTTGTCAGTCTGAAGCAGAAAGCTGTGCCACAAAGAAACCATCATCTATTTGGTGACTGGGGAAATATCAAGAAAAAAAAGTAGCAAGGTGTTTTCTTCTCTGTACACAGATATATCCCAGCATCACTGCTTCCAGAATCTGGGAACCACTAGTGAATTTGAACTTGCTGGCTCAGCTGAAGTCATGTTACATTAGAGGAAATCTTTCCAGGATCTGTTCAGCTGGAAAATATTATTTGTGTTCTAATACACATTTATGTTTATTTATGTCTTTTAGGCAGCAAACTATCTTGTTCAAGACTACAAAAGAAACTGTAGAAAAATCCCTGAGATGTATTCTGCTACTGGACCCCATCCTCCTAATCCTTTTTGAAAGCCCCAAATATCTGTCACAATATAAACTGTAATGTTTCCACTTGCAGTTTATAAATAACCTATAACTCCCTGATACAAGGTCTAACTCAGAAAAGAGAAAATGAGCCCAGCACCCTGCTCTGCACAACTACTCATTGATTTTGGACAGGGTACTCTCTAGAATGGTCTTTCTCCATGCTAACAGGTAAATAACATTTACCTACATCAAAATCATGGCAGTGGAGTCAAGATGGGATTTATAAGGCATTTCAAGGTTCCTGGAGAACACGTATTACAGAATTACATGCTGATACAGTATCAGGCAAAACATTTATTATTTTGTTTAGGATTACAAAACAAGCTGCTCTGTCTTATAGCAACATTAAGAAGTCAGATGGAATGCTAAAAGCATGAAATCCAGCACATTTCTCTTGTAACAGAAATCCCTTCATCCAAGGTTCATAAAAGGATGAATTCCTTTAACCAGTTCATGTCATAAGACACCTGTTACAGGCATTGAGCTTAACTTAGAATTTCCCCAGATTTCTGGGTTTAAGTTGGAATTAGAAATGCTTTTGAATGTGCTTGTGCAGAAACATGTGCATATTGCAGAGAAAAAAAATTCAGTGAGAGCTGCCAGTAACTGGCTGACAACCCAGCACAGGGTGTATGTTAGAACATTCACAGTCTTGTGCAACAACTTTGTTTTGTGTTAAAAGAGGTCAGAAAAGATGAACTCCATTGAGACTGTGTTATGTGAGTCCATGGACAAGGGCTTGACTTTTGATGTACATGTATTTGGCAGTCGGTGCTGGAGATTTATTTACAGGGTGTCATTTGAGGTTTGCTCTGATATGCCCCACAGGATAACCACTGGGGTTATTTTGCTTGGGGTTTGCTGTTTCCAGCTGCCTTTTTTAACTTCGTTCAGCTGCTCAGGAAACACTTCTTAAAGGCAACTTATTCCTTCCTTGCACTGGGGTCAAACATTTCTGGTGTTCATTCCTCCACTTCTCCCTCTTAAACCTTGCCTGTCTAAGCAAATAAACAGGAGGCCTAAATATGTCCTTATGTGTGCACATGCCAAAGAAAATACCCATTAATTCACCCAAGGCCATACTGCCCCGCTCCTAGAGGGCCTGCAGACCCTCTTAAGGGACTGTGAGCTTTCCTTGGCTGAAAATCCCATTACTGCTGCAGCACGGTCACTCCTGAGAAGAGGTTATGGGCTACCCCAGGTACGCTTCAGATGATGTAAGGCAGAAAAGTGTAATTTATGTCAGGTAAGGATCTAACTCTAGAATATGACTTGACAGGTGAAGACATTTGAAATCAGCCTCAGGTCTGATTTCAATTCTTCATCTGAATTGTTCAGTCCTTTGTCTCACTGTGAGTTATTTTATGGTTTCCAACTACAGCTTGTTATTAAATCAGTGAGTTCAAAATATGCTTAAATTACATGCTTGACAAACACATCTCATAAAGTTACACTTACACTTGTGTAGCCTATAAGAAATCAGTTGTTTTCACTTATTGTGAGATTCTAGGAAGAGCCAGTCAGGCACACAACATCCATCAAAACCTGTCTCTGCTGGCTGAATCAGTTATATCAGCCTTGAGGGACTACCAGAATTGTCTGCCATCAGAGAGACTCTCACAGTCACAAAACATCTTATTTGTAAATAAAAGCTAAGCTCTGTCTGGTGATGACACAGCCTGTTCCTGTGTTAGCTTCAGTGTTAAGTACTGCAGAGAAATGTCATTGATGCATGGTAGCGACTCTGGATTTCCCAATGGATACAATACAGCCTCAGCCTCTACAAATCCTCTCAAGGTTAAAAGGACCACGTCTCATAATCTGATGTGGCTGTGTGTGCTCCACAAACTCTTTCCTGTTACATGCAGCTAGAGATCACTGGCCATGGGGTGAGAGAGAAACGAAGGCAGGACTTGAACTACTGAACCCTGAGCTGCTGGAAATGCACACCATTTTCCTCTGCTCTCCCTCCTTCCCTGGCAGGGACTGCTGTGAATCTTATTTGTTGGGTAGTGTGGCCAAGCACGGGACCTCTCCAGATGGGAAACACCTCCCTGGGAGGTTGGCATGGTATGGCTGTCTCTGAGGGAAGCACTTAAACCCTGGGCAGCCCCCAAGGAATGGGGCTGGTAGCAGCAATGATGGAGATCAGGAGGAGCAAGGAGCAATTCACCTCCAGAGCACAAGAAGGACCAGTGCCAGTGGAAGGAGAACAAAAATGGCCTTACAACTACCGCCTGTAGCATGATATACAGGCAGCTCCTGTGAAAGGGCTCCTGTGAGCTAGTCTCTGTTTCTGAATTACCCATTCTCCAGTATTACCTTTCTTTAATGTAGCTTGAGAATATTAAAGAGCATATATGCTGGAAAAGGTTCTACCAACTTGCATGCACAATTTTTTTACCAGCCTCCTTTGGGTTTTCAGTTCAATTGTACAAGCAATTATTTCTGACCACTCTAACAACAATTACTCACATTTCAATAACTCTTTTCACGTGACCATGTCACCACTCAGTACACAATTGAAGGTGAAGACCACTCCTGCTTATCAGCTGATGATCAGCAAAGGAAATGGGCCCAATCTGGTCTGTTAGAGAGACAAATCTAACATTTTAATAGAACTTATCTCTATAAAGCATCCATATTGTCCTCAGTTTCTGACTGAGAGAGACAGCATTTATTCAATGGAAAAAGGGATTCATTTATATTGATTGGACTTTCCATCCTGCCAAGCACATTGTGTAACATCAGGGTACACTTATTCCACCTCAGTAACTCCACATCAGCCCTGCTGCAGTCTAAGTGCTCTCCCATTAAATTATTCAGGATTTCAAGAATGGCCAACCAGCTTAAGAAGAAAATTCAGAATGATCTGAAAAGAAAAGAAGGTTTTTGTCTTATATAAAAAACAAACAAACAAACAAAACCCCCCAAAAACCCCAACCCACAAACCCCAACCATTCATGTTGTTTTTACTTACAAAGATCTAATTATGACAATGTTAACTTACTTGTTTCACTAGACAGAAGCCTATATAAGAAATTGGTGTCATCAACACATAGGCTAATGCTAATTTTTTCTTTAGAAATCAGACTTTCTTGCTTTAACTGAGGTTAAAAACAGAACTGTGAACTACACATTATTTTAATGTGTGAGAACAGAAGTGAAGGATGGGCTGGAACAATAAATGAGTTGCTTGCTTGAAAAATAACAGTGGAGGGAGATCACTGTCTTCGTGTCCTGGTCACATAATCTGGTGGTTGTTTTAAAGAAATTAAAGCAGACTGCTTTCTTTTTGTGCGTTCGAGTAAAACAGGGTTTTCAGCCAGCAGATATTCAATTTTCCTGGCTAGTTTTTGGATGCAGGCCATTTGTGATTAGTGACCTATTTTCACTGCAATGAGATCAGCTATGTTTGTAGGATCCTGAATCAGCATATCTGTCCTTATTCCTGGCTCTGTCTGACAGCACTGAGCCAGATCCATTCTCCAAACATACTGGCCTGCCATAGATCTGGAGCAAAGGGTGCTTGGTCATAAAAGATCTGTACTGAAACCTAACAGGCCAGGACCATCAGGATCTATAGTGCACAATCTGCTGGTTCTGCTGAACTTGAAATTTTATTTGACTAATTGAAAGGGCCTAGGAATAGAAGAAACCTGTGTTATTTATAGGAATTATAATTCTTCCTGGATAATAGTGCTATTAAAAAACAGAAGGGGCAGAAGCAAGAGTCAGATAAAAATCCTAGGGCTTTAGCTTTAGATCTGAAGCAGTTTTGGTCACAAACACCTGCGGCAATCTCTTGGTTTTGGAAAAGTACAGTATATCCCACAGTTTTTACTAGCACAGTTTGATCGTACTGCATGAATTACCATGTCCAAATGCAGTTTTGAGGTCAACTCCAAAGTATTCTGCTGTTGTTTGCCACCAAAGCCCAGCACAGCATCTGTGGAAGCTTGGTGTTGCTACTTGGACTGAGCCATACAGAAATGAGCCTCATAGGAAAATTTAGGCTTGAGGGAACTCTGCTGGGGTCATCAAGTCCAACTCTCCACTTAAAGCAGGGATAACTGAGATTGGGTTACTTAGAGACCTCTCGGTTGATTTTTGATGGCTCGGAATTAGGTACACGATGTTCAGGATCTGCTCTTCTGGAATGAAGCTCATTTGGATTAATATATTTAAAGAATGTTTTGAAAGAAATTATTATTCATATAGGGCTGCAGTAGAGACCAGAAGTCTGACTGCAGTTCTTTTCACTTAGCCCCACAGCTGCCAGTGTCAGCAGCACTGGGCACTCAGCTGTTAGAGATGAGCTGGTGGTAAACAGGCAGTGGTCAAAACCTGTCCCCACTCATCAGCCAAGATCAAGGAAAGAAAAAGAAATAAAGACAGACAGATTTTCCTCCTAGCAGCCAGGAAAACAAAGGCAATCAGCAATGGTTCACATCCTGCCTTCATTTACCTCTTATCCAGTGGCTGCTGACAAAAGAGCTGCTTTGTCAGGATTAACGTACTGATTCTTGTCTTCATTTCCCAGTAGACCACCTCTGGGGTGAAATGATGTAGGAAGGGATGAATTTTGTCTCATGGTCACCAGTGAAAAGTATTGCTATACATCACCTGAAACATCCTCACAAAGCTCATAAAGACTGCATCATCACCAGCAACATTGGGGTTTTTTGAGCTGTGATGAGGGGCTTCCTGGTGAAGGAGCCTCTATACAGTCCTCTGAGGGAAAAATAATTGAATCCATTGGTGGAAGTCAAAACCATTTCTGGTGAGTGTTGTGTACCTGACTGCCTCTTACTGGAATCCCATGGTGAGGAAAAACCACTGACTTCTGTGAATTTTACTCAAAAATACATATAATTTTGGGACAACCATCTGGCATGCTGCCTTCTTTCATTCTCCTCTGTAGTTCAGACTACAGTACTTCCCTGGTAACCTTTCTTCTCCACCACCACCCCTGTGTGATCCCGAGAGGCCATTAAAATGCTAGATACACGTGTTACATGAAGAGGGATGGCGTCTTTGCCAGCACAACTTCACAGACACCAGTACCCTGGGGAGCTAAGCTATGCTGGGGAAGCATCTAAGATTTTAAATGTGAGCAGTGCCCCTTTAGTGACATAGATACCCTCCTTTTGCATTCATGATGAATGACAAGTTGAAATGCCTGCCCTCAGGTGTGTGGCAGCAGCATGGGATTCAAGGAAAAGCCAAGTTCCTCCTGGAACACGAGGAATGATTTCATTTAGTTAAAATCTCCGAGGATTCTAGGCAGATGCAGAAGTGAGAATGACAAAAGCCATTACAGGTGAGCTGTGTTGTGGTCAGCAAACAGAGCTGGAGCTGGGCAGGAGATGAATACAGCATGGGTTAAAGCATTGTGATGTCCCCTGCCAGCTCACCTTCCTGCTGCCAGAGACTAGAGGAATTTGCGTACATTTTACAAATAGCTTTGCTGTGACTGAAGTGCTGAGACTTTCCTTTTGGATAGGCAGTGTCTCTGCGTTTTAGCCATTTTTTTGTTGTTTGCTGCCTCCAACAGGATTACTGGGAAAATTTTGTCCATCCAGTGACAAAAGACCTGCAATAAGAGCAGCTGCCTTTGATACTCACAGAGGAGGGCAGAATGGTCCTGAGAGACAAGCAACAGATTTGCAGAGGAGTCAAGAGACATCAGCTAGAAATTAAGCACAACTCCAGATTAAAAGCTCTCACTCTTCATGATAGTTTAAGTATTAATGAAGCTACTGTTTAAAAGTTAATGAGTAACAACAGATCTAAAAATCAATTGCTTTTTGGAAAAGAAACTCAGACAATTCCTCCAGTGTTGTTCTTGGAGTTTTTATCTCTGTGAAAGGGCAGAGAAAATAGAAGATTGCTGTGGGCCACCTTGCAAGCCACCCATTCAGATGCTACCTGAGCCACCTCTATATTCTTACACACCTGCTAGTGCTGGCTCTTTGAACCCAAGTGCAAAGTCTTGGTTCATTAGAATTAATGAAACTTGAGTTTAAGTCCAAAGTTTCAAGAAAGGTCAAACAGATTGCCGTGTGCTAGAAAAAGATGGGTGCTGCTTGACTTGAAGGAGTGCAACTACTAAACACAAACTCAAGTGTAGGTTAACAAACGTGTGTGTGCTTGAAGATCTGCACACACACCAATGAAAAGGAGAGGGGATGGAGGAAAAAAAAAGGGGGGGGGATATGAAATACCCATCATGTTCCTTGCAGAAAATAAGGCAAAGCGATAAAGGGGATATTTCTCAGAAGTGCAATATGAGCACCAGTACAGAGTGGCCCATGGACAGATGGATGGACAGACAGATGGATGGATGAGTCCAGCTTCAATTCTTAGCCTGTACCACAGTGATACCTTCCTCCCAGAAGCTCACTCACTGGTCCATCAGACCCATCAATTCACCACAATGATTTTGTTACCAAAAAGGTGTTACATGAAGAAAAACAAAATCAGCAAGGGAATATGAAAGAACTTCTTCATTTCTGCTTTAACTCTGATTTTTCCATTATGTAAGCAAGCTTGAACCTGGGGAGACATACAGCTCTTAAGGTTCTTGAAAGCTGTGTGTTTATACAAATCTGTATTTAGATTAAAATTCTATGACCTCTTAACATACACAAGTCTAAAAATAACATTAAGCACATGTTTTTTTACCCCAGTTTAAGCTGTTGCAATAAACCCCATCCAACATCACACCCAGCTTAGTTATGTTATGTTGCATAGTAACAGTATTTGGTGAAAACTAAAACCACTTTTGGTCAAACAAGATGGGGAATGAAGATCTGATGGCAGCCTCAAAAGCTCCATGAAGCTCTTGAAGGAAGATACACAGCCGATGATGTGGCATTTAAAATGATGAGGGAGACACAGGAAAGAGACAAATGCAAACTAGAGACCAAGCCTAGTGCCATGACACCCAGTCAGGGAATGGGATGGGATAGGAACATATTTTCCTGAGAATCAGCAAACATTTTTTCAGTCCCAGGTGCAAGAAAAAGACACAGCAAGGCTGCAGCACCCTCCCCTCTGGCTGTGCTCTGATCCTTCTTGCCGGGAGCTGGGAACAAGCAGAGGAGCCCTTATTTCAGGCCACGCAGTGGGAAGGAAGAGGAGCAGGTTGTGCCTACTTGAGCACATCTTCATGCAGTTGAAACAGCATGAAATTAAATTAGTGCAATGAAGAATCAGTCCACAGACACAAAAGCATCAAATACAATATCTATGATGAGCCATGATGATTGGTTTGTTTTCAGTGTGCCCCAGTTCATGCCCATGAGTCTGGTCACATCTAAACTTTAAAATTCAGCTTTTCCTGTATGGATAAAAGGATTAACTCAGATATCATACGCTCCAAAATACCTTCAGTGACGTGAACTTCAGCATCTGATCAAATTTTCTGAAACTCAGCCAACACCTCAGTTACTAGGAGCAGAAAAATACTGTTTCTCACATCTATCTGTTCAGTGGAGAGGCAATAGTACATGCATTTGGCACTTTGTCAGTCAAGAAAGAAAAA
This sequence comes from Sitta carolinensis, assembly GCA_032173965.1. NCBI lineage: Eukaryota > Metazoa > Chordata > Aves > Passeriformes > Sittidae > Sitta > Sitta carolinensis. The sequence goes on along the minus strand of JAVUNC010000005.1, from coordinate 33,368,862 downwards.
TGAGTTTATAAAGAAAATGCTGACACAAATGCTGGCAGGGCTTCTGGGCATTCCTGTAATATGGGTGCAGAACACAAGTGGTTACTGCAACTGAATTCACCCTAGGGAAGGCTTGCTGCTTATGGCCACATGTGAGTGACACTGGGGCTCTCTTTGTGCTGCAATCAGCTTTGGAAAGGCTGCTGACAATATGCCTGATCTTCGTTTGTCCTAAGTTAGAAACTAAACAGAAGGAGATAGCTAAAGGCTTGTGAGAATGAAGTCCTACCTACAACTCATCACTGACAACGCAAAACCCAATACCTTAAGGTTTTATACCCTTGCCATACTGCTGAACATCACTGGTGTGCCACTTGCATTCCTCAAGTGATCATTTAAAACCAGCAGGTGAAAGTCAAGGAGCATCCCTCTAGGTGAAGTATTTTCTTCAGTCCAGAATTTGCGTTATCCTTCCCTCATCACCTCTTTATCACAGCTCCACTTTGTTCCTGGCCTCCAACTTGCTCCTTTCTATTTCCCTCAGTTTTCTTGCCTTATAGCACCTCTTTGTCTACCTACATCCTCACAGAAAAAGCTGGGTAAATAATCTTGCCTTTGCCACTGTCCTATGAGCCGCTTCACTTTTCCGCATCTCCCCAACCCTCTTGTATGGCTTGTTGTTGCACTGGGACAGGAACTGCCTGCTGCCCTCTGCTTTGACAGAGGGTGCATGCCCAGCTGCTCATATTGTCACACAGAGAATAGGCTTTTTACCACTGCTGAGGCTAGATTAGTGGCTTGAGAAATAAAATTCAGGACAGTCAGCTATTTTGGGGGTTTCTTTTCTTGCAGTTCAAAGGAATTCCAGCCCACCCATCAAAGATCCAGTTTGTTCTACAGCTTCCCATACTAGTCAGAGGTGGTCACTGATTCCTGGACTGTGTGGGCAGATGAGCTGGAAATTACACACTACCTTTGCACACGATTTTGTTTTCCCTGAGAAAGAAGCCACAAAATTTGGTGATATACACAGAGTGGGCAGAAGAGTAAAATGAAATGAAATTACTCAAAACCACCCAGAAATGGGAAAGACCTGCTGCCCACTTAGGAGCTGTTTCTACATCTATGTATAAAGATTTTAGTGTGGCTTTTTCCCATGTGCCATCACCTTTGGAGGGGTGAGTGGGAGCCAGGAGAGTAGAGGGATATGCTGGAGATTATGAGCTCCACTGGTGCAGAGACCCCTGAAAGCAGCCTCAGGCAGCTGCTGGAGGTCCTGCTGGCTGACAGAACTCCTCATGGCTTCAATATATTAGTCTGTTATTTGTTAGGTATTTTTCCTCTGTGAATTCAGCTTCTGCTTTCCCAAGGAATGGCACAGTGCTTTCTCTTCCCCCCTGTTTCTGGAAGCAGGTAACACTGAATTATCCAAGATTTGTATAAAACACTACCCTGTGTGTGATACTTTATTAAAGCTGCTGGAAAAAAACAACCCTGACTTGTTTCTTTCAAACAGCTGGGGTGGGGCACCTCCATCTTCCACCACTCACAGAGATGTGGCCATCCACCTTGCAGAGAGTGGACTCTTTACCCACACCTGGCTGTGCTGTAGAGCCAAGGAAGCAGCTTGAGCCAGATCCCAAAATTAGGATCTGTTCATGCTGTTGGCTTCCCTAAGGCCCCTGTGCCCATGGCTGTGCCTGGCAAGAGGGTGCCCTGCCTCCAGTGCCTCAAGGATGACATGAAGAGGGCCGCTGCCATCCCACACTCTCCTCCTGCTGCCCTTCAGACCCTTCAAGTCTCCCACATGAGGTGTATGTCTCACCACACCTCTGTTTGTAGGGCAGTGCCACACTGTCCCCTTAGATCCATGACCCAACATCTCAGGCACCACAGCCCGGTCCCACCCGTGACCCACCAATGCTGAACCAGGCACGTGGGGCACCAAAATTGGACAGAAGCTGTCTGACTTCAAAAGCAGGTTATTTTCACTAGTGAAAACACCACTGCTCAGCGGTGCCCACGGGGCCATGTGTCCTGTGCCCTGGAGGCCTGTGGGGTGTCAGAGGGGTCCCAGCCCGCCCTGGCTTGCTGTCTGTGGGACAGAACCCTCCCTGCTGCGAGCCTGGGCTTACTCCATCAGCTCCTTTCACACAAGGCACAAACAGTCCTCCCCCAGGGGACTTGCTGTCCTTTCACTTGGGTTCTAATCACCAGTCTGCACTCGAAACACTCAGAAGATTTTATTTCCTATGGAAAAACCGCCAGTTCAAATTTGTAAGATGTTAAACATCAGCACAATCCTGTACCAGGCCCTTCTAATTAAGGGATGTTTTCAGAGAGGGGGTGAGGCAAATGAGAGCAGTAATTAACTGGAAACAACTTAAGTTGTTCTCTCAATTCCCTATGCACCAGGCTGAAATGGTATTATGGCTTCCTACAAAGTTACATGTACCACATCAAAAGTAAATGCTTAACCTAATATTCTAATGGTGGGTTTAGATAAACATCACAGTTATAAATCATTTTAATGAGTATATAAAAATGAAGCAAATACCACATTAACTTTTCATTACCTTTTTAACATCCCCCATGGATAATACAATTCATTTATGGGTATAACATTCCCCTCTACCACATGCTGTAGATACACAGAGGAATCAAATAGTGTAGCTCTGGGGGTGGTTAAGGTGTTTTAGAGTAAGAAATGGCTATGACTTGTTGATGCACTACTCATAAAATAAAGGTTATGCATTTTAACAAAGAAGTCTGGGATAGAAACATGGATAATTTGATGCAATCATTAAAAAGAAGAGTTTTCTTGATTGCTGACCCTATACAAAAAGGGTTCTTAATCAAAGTAAAAGCGATCAGTGGAAAACCCTGAGGGAAGTCAACTTTTCTTGACAAGCTGTTAATCTAAAGATTCTCCAGTTACAGTCACATCATCAAATACATCCAAAAGACTCCATAGTTGAGGCAGACTAAGCATCTCAATGGGAGGCAACTTCTTTGCAATAGTAATTTAACTGCTTTCAGAAGTGTAGCCACATGCTTCAGCAAAGAACAGAAACATCTGGGGAAAAATCATGCTGTTCTGTAATTCAGCAGAATTTCAACATTGACTTTAAATGTCATCAGGCATTGGGAGGTGTTTTTAGTGCTCTCTTTCAGGGAAAAGTCCCTCTTTAGGTCATTTGGCTGATAGTAATAGCTTAAAAATATAAAACTTCAGTTATCTGAGCAAAAGCGGTATGAAACTCCTTTTTCTTTGAAACAATGTAAGCAAATAGACCATGAAGCCTTCCTACAGCAGTTGTTTCTGATCTCACATTTCTTTTTGTCTTACTCTAAGATTTATGTTGTAGTATTTGTACAGGCAATAGAATTTCACACAGATCTTTGCAGTAGTTGAATCAAATAACAGCAATGATGAAGAAAATATATTCTTTCACTTTCACCATTGACCGAAATGGTTTAGAGGCATCTCTGAGCCACACAGCCAGTAATTCTCTGCTTCATAGACAAGACATGTTTTCCTAGACGTAAACGAAATTATTTATATAATGCATAGAGCGCACAAGCCATCCATTACCTGATACCTTTGAAATAATAGGATGGAGAGCAGCCAGCATTAATTGATCATCCAACTGCCCAGTTACTCTGTGTGGGCAATTTATGCCAGATGCTATATAACCACACTTTGAAACATTTTCCACAAATAAATCTTACTTATAGAGCGGGGTGGTTGTCTTTGGAACAGCTATTTATGAGCAGTGATTTGCCAGCTGCAGCACTTGGGTAGGACATGAGCCAAGCTCCTGGCCATGCTGAACAGCAGGGCTGGTGCTCACATCCAAGCACACCTGAGGGAAGGGCTGAGTCAACTGGGAACTGCGTAATTCTTCTAAGGCAGGTTTCTGTGAGGTGTCAGAGGCAGTTTGGCCTGGCTCGGAGGAATCAGTTATTAAAATTATAGCTACTTTCTAAACCATTTGGTTAGAAACCCACCTTTGACAGGCTCCCCCAATGCCACTGACTCAGCAGAGCTGGGCAGGCATGTCGACTTGCTGGTCTGTTCCCCAGAGCTGGTGGTCACCATCTGAGCAGCTGCTGGCTCATGTGGCTGAACCAGGCACCCTGGGACAGAAACAGCTCTGGGGCACTGCTTGACACAAAGCCCAGGTTAAACAAACCAGCAAGGGCAGTGTGCCCCTGTGTACCAGCTTGCACAGAGCCACACTGGCTGGTCCATAGGGATGCCTCATGTGAATGTCACCCAGGGCATCTGGGCAAAATCAGCTCCCAGAGCATCACCTTCCTATCCTATATCAGCATGGGCTATTTCATCCCATGCAAACGTGGTGATTAATCAATTAATGAGATAACAAGTTATTCTGGCCAATAAAAATGCTGACAAACTGGGGTTTTTTTCTCTGATTGAGTTACCAGTTCTGAGAAACTTTCTGTTCTATCAGTTTCCCATTCAACTTCATGTCCCACATGAATAATTGGGAAAGATTTAATTCCTAATGTCAACTTTCTATTCCACCAAAGCAAATACATTTACAACCAAGACCATCTGCCTGTTAAGTTTGCAGCCTTCATCTGGTTGGGGTTTTTCATTTCACAAGAGTTCTTCCATTGAAAAAATCATCCTTGGAACATTCCTCAACCTACAAGGTGATAAGGTGCTCAACACAACTCAGACCAGGGTGACAGATCAACATGGTATGTTTCAATAGACACCTACAGCATGTCCATAAAAAGTTTCTGTTTTATCTGGCAAGATATTATACATAATTTTTTTGGGAAAATCTAATTTGTTATGACTGCAGTGTAGATCTTCATGTGGCCTCAGCAGGAGTGTCTGTGGGACAGGCAGAAACCCTGTAATGCACAAAAAATAATTGTCTTTCTTTGTCTTTTCCTTGCTGCTCCACATGACCTGATAACAGCTAATCTTGGTAGTCTGAGCAATTCACAGCTAAGACTTGGCAATGACAAGTTTGTCTTTCCCTGTGTGCTGCAAGTCCCAGTTTCCCCAGAAGAACCAGCCTGAGTGTCAAAGATTTCAAATGCAAACCATTTGAGATGTTCCACTGGCACCTACAAAGCAAAGCCAGCTGGTATGCATGGGCCCTCCTGCTCCGGGAGGGATTTCTCAACGTTTTCAATGTATCCTACTGTTGCTTTGTCCCTTCCTTCCACTTTCAAACATGTCCATCTTTTCCTTTCTTCCTGACTCCCTCTTACCCTTCTCTTCCCAAGTCTTTCTATGCCTACATTTTTCATTTTTTCTTCATCTAAACTCACATTCTGTTCACTTCTTCCTTTGTACTCCTAAAATTCGTTCCCTGCAATGCTGGAGTGCAACTCATCCCCAGGAGAGGAGGTGGTGGTGGCAGGACCATGTTGCTCCTCCAAGACCTCTCCTCCACCAACCCATCTTCCCCATAAAAGACACTTTAATTCTACAGAAAGGATTACAGAGATTATGGGTAAAATATGACTGTATCCCTTTCCCCCAGAAGTTAATTTAGATGGATGATTCAACTTAGTAAAGATTTTGCTAAGGTTCAGGAAGACCCTTATCTTTTCTGGATTTCCCAAGTAGAAAAGATTGCCCTGTACAAAATTATAGTCACTCAGATCCAAGGATACACAACCATTCAATATGGTTGTTTGTAAGAAGTGCCACTTAAATCAGTACCTGGGGTCTGAAGTGCCTGGGGTCAGATGTGCCTGATACTTGAGCTCCTTCTTTCCCTACCCCCACCCCCCCCCACACACACACACCAGCACAATAACAAATACTCAGATTCCCTACATGAATTTACCATGCATGGAGCTCACCCTACTGGCAGGCAACGTTCTGGAGTTCACCCACTTCCCCATTTCATGCCATCTCTGCAGCGAACTGATGAGTGATGCTTAAAACCAGAGGTGAAATATGGCCGGTGACCAACTATTTTTTAACAGAAGGGAAGAACATTTTTCAGTGTTTTCACTCACTATTGAAATACAAGTTGAGGCTCATGGGGAAAGGAAAGTCCCCAGCTTTTAGAACCTTCTAAGTGTGCAGGAACTCTCAGTAGGTTAGGGCATGATGCTGATAACCCTAAAGTTGTGGGTTCAACCCCCATTTGGACCATTCACTTAAGAGCTGGACTTGATCCTTGCAGGCCCCTTCCAACTCCAAATATTTTGTCAATCTGTGAACCAAAAGCACAGCCAATTTCCCACCAAGCAAACCTGACTGGCAATCACCCTGGGACAGCTGAGTCCTTAGCAAAAAGCAGGCAAAGGCTCAGCCCTCCAGTGTGTGCAGGCTTCTGGTCCAAGCCCAGATTTCCAGCCTGCCGTAGGAATGAATCTGCAGACCACACTCAAAGTGTGCTTTCACTGCCTCCAGCTCTGAGAGAGCAAAGTGTAGAGCTGGTTAAACTGCTGATGAATGGGGGAAACCCTACATACCAAGAAAAAGGAGGATGAGGGGTTTGCTTTGCTCTTCGCTTCGTTGCTTAGACCTTTCTTTTGATGTCTGCTTGGCTGGTCCCAGAGAGCTCCACAAGATCATAGAAAGGAGATGCCAAACTATATAGCCTAGATTTGATCCAAGATTATCTCTAAAATTTGGTTTTTTCACACCCTTTTCAACAAAAGGGGAATTTACATACTTTTACTGAGACTTCTTATCTTTGCAGGACAGCCTAACTACCTAACTAGCAAAATATAGGGCCATAACAAAATGGGTTAATAACTGTTTGGCTGCTTATCTTAATGATAATTTATTCTCTAACAGAAGAGGCATATAGCCATGAGATGGGAATTTATTTACAGTCCGTGCCTGACCTTTTTAACGTCTGGTAAAATCATGTCATGGAACTGTTTGAGAATTTATTGTCCCCATTTAACAATACTGACATTTCGTGATTATTTGCTCTGGAGAATCTACTGACACTGTCAGGTAGAGAAAGTTCAGAAATTGCTTCCAGGGAACAACAAAGCTCTGACTTTCAGAGCACAGAATACTAACGGATCCTTTTTACTGCATTTTTAATAGACACAAATAAGGAAAAACAAGATGCAAAGCAAAGCTGAAAAAGGAAAAGAGTAAAAGACTCTTGATTAAATGCAAATTAGAAGAGGGCTTCACTCCCAGCTGTCTGAAGTCTGTGGTAAAAAGCATCGTTACTTCAAAGCAAGAACGATCGGGTCCAGGGACACTGCAGACCGGTCCTGTGCCAGTCGGGGCTGACAGCAGGTGGAAAATCGCTCAGAACAGCCCAGCTGGCTGCGAGGCAGCCCCGCAGGAGCCGCGGGGGCTGCGGGCAAGGAGCCTGGGCAATTAGTGCTTGTGAAACTTTCCAAGTGCCCGGGCCACACAGGCGGCCCGCACACCAACAGGGAGGGCTGAGGGTGGTCCCGGCAGGGTCTGCAAAGCACCAGCGTGTGCGAATTGCAGCCTTTGTGCGTGGCCCGAGGTGGTGCCCCTCGGCAGGGCCTGGCACACAGCAGTGCTGGGGGTGGGCTGCTGCAGGAGTAAAGTTCCATGAACCTGTCTGTGGGTAGTAGCCTGACACGGTGCTCAGGGTGGTGTTGAAAAAACCTTTGCCAGGATACTTCAACTTTGTTCATTTACAGCAACAAAATATTTCTGCAGAATGACCACTTGGAGGCTTTGTTAGAAGGTGTCATGGTTTTCCTGACCTTTTGTTCTCAGTGACCCTCCTTTTCAAAATTCTCCTCTATCCCTTTACATTTTTCACCTAATGCTACAGAAAAATAGCATTATATTTGTAGAAACCAATAGCTTTGTGGACAGCAGTATAAAACTACTTGCTCTGTCAAAGTGTTCTTAAAATCCAGAATTATATTGATTCACAAAATCTTTTCCATTGCTGAGATGAGGCAGCAGACCTCAGCTCTTGAAATACATGTTCTTGGTGCATCAGTGCTTCTGAAGGAATTAGCTAGGCAGGGTTGTAGCCACTATGGAAAAATGCACAGTTAGCTGACCAGTTAACCAGTTTACCACTGGGGATTTGCCAGCACACTCAGCTTGCTACAAAATCTTTAATGAAACCAGATAAAAAAATTCAGAATTGCAGCTATAAAAAGAACCAAGAAATAGAAAGATTTACAGCCTTTCAAACATTCCATTTTCAGGTCCAGTTTTCCATCACATTTGCAAATTCTGTTAGAGGAAATGGCCTCCCTGTTGCACCAGGGGAGGTTCAGGTGGGATATTAGGAAAAAAATCTTCACTGAAAGGGCGGCCAAAAATTGGAACAGGCTGCCCAGGAATTCTCCATCCCAGGATATGTTCAAAGGGCACGTGGGTGTGTCAGTTAAGAGACATTGTTTGGTGGTAAACATGGCAGTGATTGGGTTAACAGCTGGACTTGGGATCTTAGAGGTCTTTTCCAACATAAAAATTTCTGTGATTCTTCTAAACAAAACCACAGGGTACAGCAGAGACCATAGCAGTGTGTGACAATAAATATGTATAACTCTACAAGTGGAAATTGTGAAAATTATGTTTATGGGTTATGATCGTTCTCAGCCACTGTTATTTAGAACCAGCCAAGCACTACATTGATTTCATTGAAGTATAAAGGTCTTTACAACTGTTACTCTAAATGTAGTGACTGATCTAACAGAAAGTTCAATGGAAATAATTCAACTACTTTTTCATAAAATACAGAATTTGCACTTTGGAAAAAGTCCTTTCACTTGAAGCACACTGCAACTCAATAAGTGCAATAATAGACCTAAATGAGTTTTTCTTCATTCATGGTAATATCATATCTATTCTCTCTGTTCCTAATGCCCTAAACTTATTAATCAAAATCTCACAATAAAACATCTAGGAGAAATTTGGCTCAGCTACTATAAAGGTCTGGGTTGCAAGATGGATCATTGTGCACGGCTGCTGTCATTTATACCACAACAGAAATCTTTGATTATATTCTACTATCCTGCTTTGTCTGCTGCAGTACAGAATCCCCATGGCTTTGCCAACACTTGAATTAATAATTAACAATAGCTTTTGACTTGATGCAGCGCCTCAAGAAGCTGTTATAGGCCATTTTCAGGCTCTTTCAGCAGATATAAAAGTTGTATTGTCTGGTGATATTTTTCATAGTACCAGTTCTTCATTCTTTCTGCAAAATGCACATCTTAAAGTTAATTGCTCCATTATGAAGGATTGGAGAAGCAAGGTAAAATAATGAAACCCTTAATCCAGTCCCAGTAATTGTAACAGGCTTAAACTCAGCAGGAGAAACACACATAACTTTTGTGTAACCGAACATTGAGAGTAAGAAGTTTATAAGAGGGACTGTTTGAGAGCTTGCCCTGTTTCGAGGTGGAAGTGATACTTATTTGGATCAGCCCACACTTTTCCTTATCTAAATATTGTCAACCCCACATACAGTGGGTGATGTGATGTGGCCTCTGCTCCTGGCTGGCAAGAAGACAATTTTCAAATAAAATGTGAGAGTCCCCAAAGCTAAGGTATGAATGGAACAACCTTCTGGCCTAAGACAGACACAAACAGTGTTGGAAATGATGCAACAGCTGCTTTCTGCAAAGAGCCAGCAATGACCACAGTGTTCCTGGAGCATTCATGCTAACCTGTGGGCTAGCTATTACTTCAAGTGCAATTGATGAAGTTTAGGGGGTAGTGAAGCTGCTGCTGGCCATAAGGAGCACTGCTGGAGTGCTCCCCACACACATGTTCCTCTTTGCGGAGTCTGGCATGCCTGAGCCAGCATCCTCGAGGAGGTACATTTCATCTGGTATTTGTTGCCTAAACAAGAGCATTTAAACAAAGCAGAGCAGCTCTAATAAGGCACCTTGAGGGAAACTTACCTCAGATTAATCCACAGATTCATTTTAGACTAGTGACAGCTAAATCAAAGAAGGAAAAAAACAGACTCAAGTGCCACAAGACAAAGTTAATTCTCCCACTAGTGCCTGCAGTCTCTTTTTTGGAAATTAATAGAAATGTGAATTGCTGTGGAGATATTAACAGTATGATGATGCATGCAAATATTTGAACCCACAGAAAATAATTAAAAGTTATATTTAATTTTCACTCCTGCTCACTGTCTAGAACTTTCAATGATTACTCTGGATTTTTTTCATTTTCCAGACAAAACACTAAGACAGAAAAATATCACATCTCTTCCAGTATTCACAACATCTTCATCCAAATAAACATAGTATATATTTTAATTTAATTTGTACAAACATAGGATATATTTTAATTTAATTTGTACAATCTTTTTTTTTTCACATATGAGGAAATAGAAAAAATGTTTCTATTAAAGAAAAAAAAGTCATATAATTAAATATGGTAAGTAACTCTGGCAATAAAATGTCAGCCAATGGCAACACTGGGAAATACCTGGCTTTTCTTTCATTAGTGCCTACACTTGGCTGGTGGCCATTCTTGCTCACTTGGGCATGGGTAGGAAAGGGCTGTTTCTCATATTTTCTCATAATGTTGCACCTGCCAACATTAATCAATTATTTAAAAATAATTTTTATCTCCATATGTGGGGTTTTTTTTACAAGGAACTACAGTCCATTCCTTCTTTCTTTAAAGGCTGACATTAAATCAGCTGCAAGGTCCTGACTTGGCATATACTATAGTACCTCTTGTCAGTGATATCTAAATGAGAGGCTGAGCCCAGCGTTCATTATTCACTTACATGTGCACTTTGATAAATTCCTATCAAGCATCTCTCTGTATTTTAAAACAATAGTATTCTGAAGTGACTGTGCAAGAGCAGAGAAAAACCTAGCAGGAAAAGTGCAGCACTATCTCTACTAATCGATATTTCCATTTACATTAAAGAAAAATGGTTATATTTGATTTTGGCATAGAATGTGATTCTTTCAGTTTTGCCAATATTTGCACAGAATTTAATTATGGATAGGGCAGCCCATTTTCACTCCTAACCACATAAAGGGAAACATTGTCAGAATGTGGCTGCTGATGGACACCAAGCTGAGCAGGAGGCAGCAAGAAGGCCAACAGCCTCTGGGCTGCATCAGGCACAGCCCTGGCAGCTGGGAGAGGGGGTGATCCTTCCCCTCTGCCCATCCTGGTGAGACACACCTGGAGTGCCAGATCCAGTCCCGGGCTCCCCGGGATAAGGGAGACATGGACAGACTGGAGCAGGTCCAGGGAAGGGCCATGAAGGATAACAGACTTGCAGGACCTGATATTGGGAGGGGGAAGGTGAGAGCTGGGGCTGTTCAGCCTGGAGAAGAGAAAGATCTGTGAGGGATCTCATCCATGTGTGTAAATACCTGAATGGGGGAGGAAATGAGTAAAGAAGACAAGGTCAGACTCTTCTCAGTGATGTGCAGTGACAAGGAACAATAGGTATGAGCTGAAGCATAGCTGAAAGAAAGTTTTGCAAAGAAAAGGTTTGAAGTTTTTTGGTTTGTTGGGTCTTTGGTTTTGTTTTTTTAATGAAGGTGATCGAGCACTGGAATATGTTGCCCAGAGAGGTCCAGAGAGTTATTCCTGACTTTGTATTCTCAAAGAATTTAATACTCTGGTACAAGGATAGCTTCATTGCTGGTGTATCATGATTAGCTGCAGTCTGGATGGATCAGGGAATGTCCTATCTCACAGTTCTCCCCAGCCCTATATATGAATTTATTAACCATAACCCTGCACCTGTATTTATTAAATCCCTAAAAGCAATTATCTGAGGCTCCACAGCAGCTTCACCCATCTCACTGTTTCTTCTTCAGCTGCCTCTCTTTTGATAGTAATTTTTTCCCGAATTAGGGATGCTTCTTTGCTCTGGAGAGAAAATCTTTATTGTCAAGCCAGTGCTGTACAGTTGATAAAGCACACCAGATTGTAGCAGCTGAGCCAGATAACCTTTGTAGGGACAGAAAGAAGAACAGTATTGTTCTCTATAACTTATGCAGTTCCTATAACTACTCTGAAGCTAAAATAAATGCTTTAGAGAGTGTGAGATAATATGAAAATATTATTCATAGAAGTTAGCTGACATGACAATCACAGAGGATGCTGTCCTTTTGTTACCATTAATATGCATTTTGTGTTTTCATGGTCTCTGTAGACACACTGAGATATAATTTGTTTAAAAACACAACAAAGTTAAACCAAAATAGATATATTAATGCGTGCAAATGTAATTTGAAACCTAGAAAATTATTAAAATGGGGTTTTTTACATACCTAGAGAAATTAACTGGGTTATGCACAAGGTAACTCAGAGCAGATTTATGCTCTCAGTTGTTCACTAGAATAAATATCATGAAGGAACTGGATCTGAAAGTTCAAGGTGAGCATTCACATCCAGAAAACTACTATTCAGGCAGCAGAGCTGTAAAAACTGCAAATAAAGGCCCAGCTTGGCCAAAATGATGAGATGTAATCTCTTTGCCATTATGGAAGCGAACTTATTCCTGAAGATGGAGATGCAGGCCCTGCCAGAGATGGCAACTGCTAAACAGTCTCTTTTCCTACTGTTAGAACAATAGTCATGTTCCTGAGTGAAAGGAGCTGAAACACTGCAAACACACAACCAAACCAGCCCTCGTGTTTGCTCCATTCAGCTCCTACCTGACTTGCATTCTATTGTGGTGGTCTAACCAGTGGCACCAAACTGTTTCACACCGAATTTCAGTCATGAGAAATATATTTAAATTTCAAACATGTTCTTCTCATTGACTTTTAACATTACACGAACTTAGCAATAGTTTTTTGCTTTATCAGTTAGATACAGTGTTTTTTAAATGGACAACTTATCTTTACTCCAATATTTGCCATATTTTAAAATATAACCATATTGCAAAATTTTATCATATTGGACCCCCACATATAGGATACATTTGAAGCCTGAAATAATGCTCTTCATTGCTCGCTTGTACATCTGAAGTTACCAATTTACTTCTTGATAGCTGAGAGGACTCAAGCATGTCAGTTTTATGACATTCTCTGCAGCTTTATATGCTTTGGTTCTTCCAGAAACAGCACACACATGCTAATTAGCACAAAACTGCTCCATAATAAGTACTGAGCAGTCAAGTAGTGTATACATTAAAAAATATCTTTTTCGTTTTTGAAATTTCTCAAGCCTCAGGATGTTCCAGTTTTCCTTTCCAGTTAAGGTGTGTCAGGGAGCAGTGGGGGTACCACTTGCCTCCCTTACCTTCTGACAAAGGGATGATATTTAGGACATCACTCTACGAATGAGAAAAAACAGTTCTGTCAAACTGACTTTAATTTTGTTTTAACTAAGATAAAATTTCAGTTGGTATTTTTTACTCTGTAAGAGTCATCCTTGACAAGCTGTTCATACAAAAAGAATTGTCACCATCTCAGTAAATTCATTATAATTTTGATGCCTTAAATCCAGGCTGTTTCTGTAAGGCAAAACTTGTAGTTGAAACTAGGTTCTGGCAAAACCAGCAAGTTCTGATGACAGCTTAAACAATTGGAGCATTAGCACATCCAGGTGGTAGGTCAACTTAAGACTGTTATTTGTAATTTGAGCTTTGAAATGTATACAAAAGCTAGTTTTCCTTTCCTTTTTTCCCTCAGGTACACATCTAGCTCTAAAACTTGCACCCAAGCTGTAGTTTCCTTCAGCAGTTTTTCAGCTGTACCATTTGGGTAGATTAGCACTGAGTTTTATTGCATTTAGACCCCAAGCGCGCAGAGCCCAGTTTCCACACACATGAGAATAAACAAATTTTAAACTGTATCATCTCCAAAATATTCACAAATTTTCAGTTTCAGTTTCATTCTGAAGCTGTTTTTCAGAAGCAGAAGTTGAAATTGCTCCCTGCATTGTACTTTACGGGAGAAACCATTCAGTGAATGAAACTCTTGATTTAGGTGAAAATCAAAAAAACAAGGTAGATCAGAGACACATCCTATCAGGAGAGAAAACTGTTGATCTGCCACAGAAGCCAAGACACTATGTACTTTTGCTGAGAACATTGTAAAGGAATACCAGTGACAGTTCTGGCTCAAAGAGACTGAGTCAGCATAAGAGTGACGAATTTGGATCCTGCTGAGCAAAGGAATCCCTCTGCAGGGGAACAGCTGTGAACAAACAGTGCTGAACTGAACAGGAAGTTCCAAAGAAAAACAGGAAGCTGATGGGCATATTGTATGCTCTGAGCATCACAAATGAAGCCACTGAAGAGCACAGGCTTGTTGAGCTTAAACAAACAGTGCAAAATAGCATGGAGAGCTGGATGGATGAGTTAGAAAATCGGAACCTACTTCAAGTCACCAAATTAGTCCTTTTTGGCATGAGACCTTATCTCTAAAGATCTCCTTGACTGAGACGGAATAAACTCCTTCAAGATATTGGGAAAATAACAATGAAACTGTAATGGAAAGGGGCAAAATATGCTCAGGCCCCTAGCTGGAAGCAGGCAGTAAGAAGTCAGTCCACAGCCATGTCTCTGCAGTTTTCCCTGACACCTGAGTTCAATACTTGCTGCTCTGCCTTTTTTCCCCATTTAAAAGACCCTAATCAAAACTCCTTTACAACACTAATACAGTATGATGATAGACATTGTATTATCCTTGGACAAAATATACTCCACAGTGAGACAATAAAGGCATCCAGGATTTTTATTTGGTCTGGTGCTGGTGTGAGCTGTTGCCACCTAAGAGAAAAGCTCTGCTCTGAGGGCTTGAGGACCAGGATAAAGGCTGAAATTAAAAGGAAACAAATAAAACAAAACCCTCTGCAAGACTGAAAATACAAAAATGTTTACAAAGTGAGATAAAACAGGCTTCAGCCAGACATCCAAATTCTGTTATTTCTCATAGCAGTGGCTGAGGAGAATATCTGCAAGGATGTGTTTGTGCTTACACTGGGCTTGACAGCTTTCTGCCTCTAATGCAGCCTGGAGCAGAAAGCAAGCCTCCATCTCCAGTCATTTCTGTTCAGTTACTGCAGTATGAACAGATCATTCAAAACACTAGTCACTTCCTTTTCAACGTTCAGTACCAAGTACAGAGATTTACAGGAACTATCAGATTTTTGTGGCTTTTTTTTGTTTGTTTTTATCCACACATTTGTATTTGCATTTGTGTATTTCAAATAGAATAATTTTATGTTTTGTCTCCTGTAGAATCCTATCCCTAAGAGCATCTGATACAGCAGCATGTATTTCAGTACTTGCAGCATGAAGTGCAGGTCTACCAAAACAACCTCAAAAGAGTTTGTGAGCTCCTGAAGCTGATGTTGGGCTGGCACAGACATCTCCAGGGACAACTACTGAGCAGTTACCTTCCCCAACTTTTCTTACAAGTAATGGTCCATTTGAATCACATACAGTTGATTCTAGATTACTAGGTCTTCCTCTCTTTGGTCATCTTTTCCAGAACGGAAACCCCAGTTCTGCAGCATCAGAGGATATTACCATTGGAACTGGGATTTTGTTGCATATTTTTTTTAGTTTATGGTTAAATTGTAAAAGAGTATGTGCCCATTAAAAGAAAAAAAAAAAAACAAAAAAAAACCAGTTACCAGGGCAACTTAAATTAGAAATATAAATTAAAAATGTACCCATCCTCTCTTGTTTAAACTCCTGACCTGCAAAATAAGTCAGTGTGCTGTTGTTCAGACACCTAAATTTTACCATTTAAGAAGTGAATGCACTCATTCAGAGGAAGGCAATCACTGCTGACACATCCATCTGCTCACTAGAATCCAAAACCTAGTTTTGTGAATACTCTCGTGTTAAGAGCCACCATTCCATTTCAGCTGACTCCTGAAAGCCTACAAGAAAGGAAATCATTAGCAAGGTAGAAAATATGGAACCATGCTACAAAATCTACTTTTTCAGTCATGTAATTCAGCTGGTGGGGCCCAGGGATTTACTGCACTCCTTGCAGCAGTACCCAGCCATCCAGACTGGACCACCAGCAAACATCTGGCTACAAGAGCATTGCCTGGTGGCCACCCACCTGCACAAACTTTAACAAAATTTACACTACAGAAGTGAACCTTAGAAATAGCTTGCAAAGGATTGAAATAGAGCTTTGAAGCAAGCCGGTCTTAACAGAAAGCTTCAGTAGCTTGTCAAGAAAAATAAAATTCACTGAATCCATTTCAAACCCATTCTTCAAATACCTGCAATTCCTTATCTGTGAAGAAATCTTGCTGGGTTTCCCCTCCCAGTTTGTTTGGTGTTTGTTAATGGTGTTACATCGCCATCTCCTGGAAGAAAACAACTCGTTGCAACTGCTCTTGACATTTTCCATTTCATTGTGCCCACAGAACCAGCTTATACATAGATTCTGCCATGACAGTGCAGCCACCTGAAGCAACTGGATGGGGAAAACAAAAAAAAAGCTGACCTTATTTTTCTTAGTAGATATACTGCAATAATGAGCATCGGGAAAGAATGGAGAGGTCGATTTTATCTTATACTCCACTTTTTAGAGGCAACATGAGGTTTATTATTATAGAATCAACACTGGGAGAGCATAAGCCTGCTCAAACAGATCTGGTTATTCACTGATTCAAATAAAAATGAAAGGATTTCTGTTCCAAGAGGTACATATACCTTTTGGTCAGAGGGTATAAAATCTGAGGTCCAAAAGGCTAATAACACCCCATGATGAGATCAAAATACCTCCAACAATTTTTTTTTAATTTGTGTTTCCCTGCTTTAAAAAAACACTGAGAAACTATTAGCAATAAAACTACTTTCACATAAAAAGGGCCATTGTCAGAGTTAACTTTAGCTTTTTTAAAAAATAAAATATTAATACATGGTTTAACACCTAGCATTGGAAAAATATAAAAGAATTGTCCTTTTAACCAGATGACTGATGTAACTTCTACAAATGCAATTCTGATCATCCAGGGGGAACAGTAAGTTCAAAATATTAAAACACTGAAAGATGGAAAATCCAGAGAGACTCGCCCATTCTCAGATATATGTGCACACATATGCACAGATACTTAGTGGACATTTTAATGCATTAGAGAGCCACTTGAACAAACAGAATACATTAATCAAGAATTACTAGCAAGCAGGTATTTTAATCTTGCAGCTATATGTGACATTAATAGTCCTAGGCACTTTGCTATATTCATGGAGCATTCTGAAATCTTTATTATGGGGCATAAAGCGTACACTTTATCATCCAGGGGTTACTACTGGCATTCAAGAAATAACAGTTGTTTCCAGTAGTAACATTATTACCCCATTGAGTGGGAGACTATACACACTGTGCACATCCAACTCTACAACTGATAGAAGAAACAAAAAAAACTTCAGTTACTTAAACCACTTTTCTTTCATTAAAAGGCTTCAGGGCTCGATATTTAAAGCTCTTTATGAAAAATGCAAGAAGGAAAAATTATTGTGATTTTTATGATCTAAGCAATATAATATAATAGTCTTGGGCATCATGTCTCCCTGCAGAAAAATCCCAGTGCACTAACATTTTATTCAAAAACCCTGGTCAAAAGGGTAACTTGGGGCTACAAGGATACCACATCACATCTTGCTTTTGAGCACAAAAATAACCTACAGCACTGTGCTGTATTCAGCAGCATAGGGTACTGTATTTTCTGGTACAGGCAGGCAGAGACAGCTGGTTATTGCTTTGGCAAAGGCCAGTGATGAGCTGCGCAGACAGATTTCACAGTGAATAGCTTCTTTTTCAGCCACATGATCAAGCAGCTATAAGAAGAGATTTATCAAAGAAGCTCTGATGTTGTTCTCAGATACTGTACTTTTAATAAACCTATTTCCACTACTTTGTCAAAGAAATAGCTGGTCTTCAAAATGGAGTGCATTACATATGACATTTTTGTAGTCAAACATACCATTCTGCATGCAGACCTCAGACATTTCCTAAGGCTTCCGTGTTTCTCTAACATCTGCTCATGTAAGAAGTTAATGTTTTTATTGCTATAGGCTGAAGTCTGAACAAAACTACAGAAAAGTAGGGAAGATTTAAACAAGGCAAGCAAGACTGGGTTTTGTAGTGACATAAAGCAAACAAACATTGACAATAAGAGACATAATCTGTTTACAATCCTAAAGTGCATGTGTTGGAACACTTTTCTTGAAAACAAACAGTACAGAAGCTCAGAAACAACACTGTGACATTTAAGACTAACTCTGCAAACAAATATTTAAATCTTGTATTATATTTTTTTCCTTTTCAAAGCACTATCCAGAGATTGCTCCTTGATGTGTTCCAAGTATTAGCTGTACTTTACAACACTGACAGGTCACTTCCTGAAAAGACAGAAGTGGGCTCCTTCAAAACTATCTGAAACGGATTGCTAAGTAAGTCTGCAAATAAGTGTATTTATTACTTTAAATAAGCAGCCTAAGCATTCTTGATTTCAAATCATATTTATTCCCTATACCATGTTAAAACTCAAATAAAGGAGACAAATACAGACTAAATGCTCTCCCACTTTCTCTTCAGGACTTCTGAAGGTGGGAGGTAGGAAAAAAATTTGACTTGTTTCCTGCAGAATCTTTCAGCTGATCCTGAAAACTGTGCATTATGGTTGTTTGCTGTACTTCATTAGATGCCACAGCAGCATTTCAAGGTTCCTCCTTGGAAACAGATTTAATTTACTGGAATTATTAAAAATATTAAATCCTAGTTTCACCTACTAAGTGCTGCCAAAGGATTTTAAAAGAATTATATTAAGGTCAATTCTCAAAAAGATCCATGAAGCTCATTTTTAGGGCAAACCTTCTCTCGAAATATAATTGTGCACTTACTAAAATTACAATTAAAAATATAAGTAAAAAGTAGAGTATTGCATCCTTGCAGCAAACTGGACAGACCAGTAAATGAGCATTACTCTGCTACCTCAAGCAAAACGAAGTTTCCATACTTCCTCTTAATGACCCATTGAAGTATGAACTGAATGATGGCACAACAGACGTTTTCTGCACCACATCGTCCCCATTTCACAACAGCATATTCTGCTCAGCATTCACACCACACACCACTACGGGCCCTCACTGTACACGGGCTCAGAATGAGCACACTGAAATAAGCTCCCAAGTTCTCTTCTTTCTGCAGCACAGAGTGAACCTTTCCTATATGATGTAGCTAAAAGTATATGAAATGACATCCGTATTGCAATGGCAACCTTTCCTGGTTCTTTCAAACAGGTCTGATTCTCTTCTGTAAGTTTCAAGGATATACTTGTTCTCTCAGCTGGGAGGTCTAAATCCCACTGTCATACAGGATATTACCAGGTCTTGTTTGCTCCTGCTATGCACTTCAGGACAGCAAACAAGGAACACTTTGACCAAAGAATGCTCATTATACTGTGCAGTGCTCTTCTTGAACCTGAACCTGACAATACACCTTTTATTTTCCCACCATTCCACACACTGACATGTAACAAAAAAACTTCCAGCCTGTTGCCAAACTGTTTCTGCACTCTTTCCAATCCCTTTGACAAAGACAACTTGGGTAACAAGTCAAGTATTGTGTTGATAGCTAAGCTCTGCAGTCTTGGAGCAATAAATGCCTAGTGACACCAGTATTAAGAAAAAAAGACCAACAAATATGAAACATTTGCCAAACAGCACTAAAATGCACATTCACCTTTGTATGTGATAGCCTGCCTTTGTCCTCATTTTAGGTTTTCAGAACCAGCCATGATCAACCACCTAACAGACCTGAAATAAGTAATCCACAGACAATCAGAAATTTTTACTATTTCAGAAAACTGTTTGTTTTTACGTGGCCCTTGATGAATCCAACTGTTTCAGCTTGAATACAAACCATTAAAAACGTTTTCTCCATTTATAAACAACCTCTCCATTTTCCTTGTACAACCATTAGAAAGACTGGATGCTCAAGGCTGAAAGCCACTCAAACAAATTCATATTCGGAAATCAAATACCAACACCACTACAACATTACACAATTGTACATTTTTTTCTCTTATTTTAAAAAAGTTTGGAGTTAAGAACTGCAAAAATAATTTATCACCTCCCTAGAAAATGACCTACAACTAAGCTAAGGTCACTGTCAGAACAGTGTATAATCTTCCATGTCAAGCAACTTTGTGATCTTTTTATTTGCTACCTGGAGATACATATATTCTACCATTTTATTAGAGGTGAACTCAACCCATTTTATATGCCCAAAATGGTACCAAAAGCAAAAGCAGCACGGAGTTGAGTATTTCATTTTGGCTGCCCTCTGCCAAGGTATTAAAATCAACCATCACTGTCCATCTGCAGCTTCTGTTTCTCACTTCAATTTTGATGATGAAATAGTTTAATATATTCCTCTTTAAAAAGGCTCATTTGATAATCTCCACATTTGGAAAAAGATATGGTAATGTTGTCTGACTTTGAAAAGGAGTTGATGATGGGAAATCCAAATTCTCTTTTTTCCCTTCTGTCAAATGTGGCTGACACTTCAAAGTTGCCAGCTGTGGAGAGAAGAGTTGAAGTAGCTCCTACCATACTTTCCAGCAGTAGGCAGAATTTAGCTGTTACAATTCAAAACACCTGCTTGCTGGCGAGTTGGGCTAGAGCTTTAGATCATTCCATACAGTGTGAGCATTCTGAAACTGAGGGGCAAGGGAAAAATTTCCATGAATTCATTCCATGGAATTCTGTGGAACACATAATTCTGTTTTGTCCCTAGATAAGTTAGGTATTTTCACTGCAGAGGGGACTGCCTGAGCTATGAACTCCCTCAAAAATAGCATTTTTGTGTAAGCATTGCATCTCTGCATGAAATTCCCCTGTAAAACGGATACTGTGTGCAGTAAATGAAAACATTCTCTTGCACAATGGAAATATCGTTGATACAGGAGACATGCCTGAGACTTCTAGCAAATAACCTCAGTAAGGATTGAAGAAAAAGTCTTCCAGAAGACTTGAGATTACAACATCAAGAATCCCCAGGAAGGGTGGCATCCAGAGTAACAGTAATTAGATGATCAGGAGTCCAGTATTTTGTTCAGTTGAAGAGAATAAGGCTGGGTGTTGAATGGAAACCACAGTCATATAGAACTGGGGCTTTTTAATATATTAATAAAAGAGCAGTGGAAAAGAGTGAGTTGCAAATTTCTTCTATAGGAATATCTTTACTGCACTGAACCAAGTGACACAGCTTATTTCCTAAAGTTCTCAGCAGCTTTATTAAACTGACTCATAACTGTCAAGTGGGAGAAATTTACCTACAAAGGGAAATAATTTCTGCATAAAAGAAAAAATAACAAAAATATAACAAAGCCAAATATAAACTCCTTCATAATAAAAGTATTTTCAAAATTGATACACACTTTTATCAAAATACTCTTTTAAGAAGAAGCAGGGAATAGAAATTACTCCTTTATGTTCTGGGATCACAGGCCACCACTTGCCAATTACTTTTTTCTTTCCCTTCTGTATTTCCCATTCTTCAAAAATATCAAAGGCAGAACACAGAGAAAATTATTTTAAATTAAAATAATCTCACTTTGGTTTTGTCTCTTTCTCAGCATGACATTTTAGTTAACATCTTCCAGCCAGTGTCCATACTGTTCTCAGAAACATGCTTTTATTTCTTCAGTGGTTCAGTGTCATGTTCTAAACCATGACACAGGTTAATATCAGCAGAAATCCTTTGTTTGCTTTGGGGATGGAAGCCCTTTCTGAAGGAACTTTTCTCCTCATCTAAGATTATGTGGAAATATTAAATTTCCACCCTCATGGTGTGGAAATAAATCTAAAGAAGTCTAACTTCACACCAAGAAAAAATTGTCTGATTCTCACAAAAGCCTCATTTGGACAAAGCTTTCCTGTTTTCACCAACACTGCTTATGGAAAATTATTTTACTTTGTTATTCTTAAGAACACCCTCCCCAAACTCAGATACAATGAAAAATTATAAATGGATGTTGATGAAGAAGGTGGATTTTAATGTGAGAGTTGTAACTATAATGAAGAACTCTTCTAGGCCAGGGAGCAACACTTGCTGCCAGAATTTCTACCTGCTCATGTTTAGTAGTGCAGCACTCAAATCTTCCCATCTCATAGCAAGGTGGAATCAAAGAGGGGGGAAAAAAGTAATAAACTGACTAGCATTTTTCGTTTTTTTCAGAATTAATTTTAAGACCAACAAAAATAAAACAGACATTTTATCTGAAGTTTAGAGCAACAGGGAAATAAAACCCAGAGGCTGCAGGTTTAACTGGTTGGTATTTGGCAGAAATAAGTATTATTTCAGTCACAATGATCAGGACTCATAAAATAAAAACAACCCACACACACATCCAAGGCCACACATTACTTTGCTTTTAAAAGTGTAGGCAACGGAGGGTAAGTACCAGTAAATGAGAACAGTTGCTAAATCCCTACTACTAAGTCCATCAGTGCAGGGTGAACTTGTTCTGAGCTTCATTATTGAGAACATCTGTTAAGGCGAATACAATAGGAGCAGATATGGATTTTTAATTAATATCTTTGAGTTGATGAAATCTTAAAATAATCCTTCATTTGAGGGAAGCAATGCTGTCTACATGCCTATGTGCTGCTTTGTACACCTCATAAAAATACAACTGGAAGTAGTACATCTCTCTTTATTTTGTCAACTGCTATATTAGATGCCATACTTTGAAGGAAAATTATATAAAAAATAAATTTACATGATTGAAGTGCAGCGTTCTTGAAGTACTCGAAGGTTTCAATTTATAATCTTAGGAAAAAACCCTCCTGTAAGGATGGTGAGTTCTTTCACTGAAAAACAGCATGAAGTATTTTTGAGATACAAAAATATTTTAACCCAAGAATCTACAATGCAAGGACTGGCCAACCATTTCTATATTATGCACAAGCTTTTTAATTGGTCTCAATTGTCTGTGTGCAAAGTGATGAAAAATACTAGAGAAAGTTCTAATTTTACCAAACATCCTAAAAGTGGCCTTTCAGAATGCTGGCTTTGTTTTAGTGAGAGAAACTTCCTATTTCAGTTTCAAATATTTAGCATTCAAAAAACAGCTACAGGTATTCCTTACATCTTCTTTAACAGAATTACATGTCCACAACTGATCCAAGAGCATAAACACACCAGATTTATACAAATACTAAAAATACAAAGAAAACTTTCAATCTAGTGATCCAGTGAAAGTGAGTGGAATTTCAATTCCTAACATGGTTAGATTTTGTAACGTGAATAAATTACCTCAGTAATTATGGTACAGTTACAATCATTATGAGTATCTCTTGTCTCACATCACCAAAATAACTAACTGCTATGTGGAGACAACTGCACTTGGAATTTCTGCAATTTACCGGGAAGACTTAGCTCTTGTGTTCCCACCTGCTTCGTCAGTGGTCAAAGTGACGAATACTCCTCTGCAAGAAAGCATTCACTATGTAATACAGTTCAACCTTCCTTCTGTCCTTAAGCTTGCTCCTCTGTAATGTACTGTAAAATGAAGTGAAGATGATCTGCCTCCACCACATCAGGTGTTGGTTCTGGTAGGGCATAAGCACACACAGATCTCTTAATTATGAATATTCTGCTCACTTGCTATTGTCGCCTACTCCCTTTTCCTGTTTTAGCCTCCTAGTTCATGTTCATCATACCATTCTCTGACCTAATTTTAGATCTATAAAACATGTTAATATACTTTGAAAACTTACTGCAAAAAGTTCAAAAATTAGTCTGACAACTAATTAGCACAACAGATTCTCAATTAGGAGGCCTGTATATTGCTGCAATTGAAGTAGATGAGTTATACAGTAAGATAGTATATACCTAATTCACAGTGCTTTTTCTACTGTATGGTTTCTCTCTAGTCATCCCACTCCTTTTCATGACATTTAGATATGTTGATGTGTTTAATCTCATTTATTTCTACTTCTAAAAGACAATTGTTACATTAGTATGAAGACTTTGGAAACAGAGAAAGCTACATTTTCAAAAATTTCTACAGCATTAGAATTGTTACTATTGAATGAGTTCATAGACTTCTTTGTTCAGGTCCTTCTATTAAAGTAAAATGTACCAATATCTCCTCTGCTTTTCCCAAGCTGCAAGCATGTAAGGTGAAGATTTTGCCCCAAGCCCCAATGCTCACAGGAAACTGTCTCTGAGGTCATAAAAATGAATGCTTTTTTAGTCCTGTAGCAGCTTATGCCACGTACCCATGTAAGAGGTTTCCAAATTATCAAACTAGCTAAAAAATACCAGTTAACTAAAAAAATTCAAATTCATATCTGACTTGCGAAAAAAAAAAGACAACTAAGCAGTTGCATTAAACAAGTAATGAGGCAATGGTCCCCCATTTTTTTTTGTAATTAAATTTCCAAATCCAGTTCACTGTGGAACTGCCAGCTATCCATTTCTGGTCCATTTCAAAATTACCTCAGCATATCCACAGAAGAATGTTTTCTTCTGTTTTCTTTCTCTCTCTCTCCAGCCTTTTGGCCGTTCCCTATTTCTTGTCTCACCAGAATACTGTACAGCACTTGCAGCATTGCAGCCTTCTGGTGGTCCCATGTGTCGGAACAAAATGATGGTCTGGCAACACTTGTCTAGGCAACACCATATATTAGTGTCTTAACAAAAGCTGTCAGATGAAGAGTAGGAGATAGAATCCACTGAAGAAACTTCCTTCATACTTTTGTAACAAAAGCAGAGTTGAATCCCAAGTCCAGGAACCACTGAGCAGCGCTTGTTTTCTCTGCTCATTTTACCTCTGTCTTGTTTCCTTTCAATCTTATGGTTTGCCCACCTCAATTCCAGTGGATTCAGTCTTTGGGAATGAAAACCCATGAAAACTGCAGAAATTGTCATGTTCACTGCAAGAACATCTGCAGGGTCATATTACTGGCATTTAAAAAAGCCAAGTTAAGACAATGAACCTTCATTCATCCCTTCCTGTACGAATGGCCTGTACGTCAAAATACCTGAAAACTGCACTGATACAGTAGAACTTATTTTAACTCGCATTACGAATAAACTGCACATGCTGTTTTACAGACAATATATATTTGTAAACTTGCTCATGCAAAATTAGTGTGCACAACAGGGATATTGGTTTTCTAATCCCCCACATCTGTAAAAATGACATTTATGTCTGCTCTTTTTGAACTGTGCCCAAACTCTCTTTTTAATATAATAAATCTTACACATAATTCATCTGCCAGCCAAACCAATTTATGAAGCTAAAACAAAAAAAAAAAAAAGTTATACAAAAAACATGGTGCACCTGGACACTTGATTCCCACCTCCCCCATTTTTTGTTTACAAGTAGAAAGAATGAATAAGAGAAAAAAAAATCATGGTCACAAAATTTTGACATTTTAATCCTAAACATTACAGGGCAAATGGATATTGGAATTTATTTCCATACACCACGAGTCAACTTTTTAATTCCCAAATGTGGCCAAATCCACTAAAATAAGAGTGGTTAAACTCTGGATTATGGAAATACATTTCTGGAATAAATGCTAGAAAAGCAATTATGGGAAAAGCCAACTGTCTCCATAAAGGTAAATAAAGTGGAACAATGTGTAGATTAGATACTTTTTCTGTTTCTTACTCATAATCTGTCAATTCAGTGCATCATATGGTTCAACATAATGGTCCCCATTAGACAAACATCTAACTAGTGTCCATTGATTCCAAGTTAGTGGATGATGAATCTTTTTGGATACTTTCAAAGATGGCTGCCAGCTCAGGGTTTGAGCTTATCTGTGACTGAAATTCACTCATTAATGGACTCTTCTCTGCTTCTGGAATGGTTAGAAGTGCTGCTACAGCTCTCATAGCAGACCGTTTTAGTTCATCTTGCTTTTCAAACTCCTGTTTCACTGAGTTTGCCTTTACCTATGGAAAAAATCAAAATATGTTTGAAACTTTACTCAACTCTCCCTCTATACAAATCTTAAATGTACCTAAAAAGCCCCCATATTTTCTCTCAAAATTATCTAAGCTCTTAAAAAAAAATAACCCCAAATATCTTTTTAGCAGAATTTTTACCAGCAGTTTACAAATAGACTGAAGCTTCAGCATTGCAAGGAAAGCATAAAGTTGTAAGCTGCATAGTCAATCACCAAAGCAACTATAGCAGCCAACCTTTAGCTAATAAGGTCAGTAAATGACTTTAAACTGCTATTATCACAGTACTCCCAGCTTCCAGAGAACAGAACTTTTTAAAACAAGCTGACCTTCATTAGAATAACTGCTTAACCTTCTGATGTTATTCTCAAAGATATTTCAATGATACAAACATAAATTATAATTAAAGGCAGTCAATTCTCATGATGTGAAATATAGCAGACTTGAGTAATGGAAAAGCAAGGTACATCAGGCAAAAAATGACTCCAAGAGCACGCAGGTGAATCAAGACCAGAGCAAGGATGGAAGGAGACTAACTACAAAGACCAAATAATCCTGTAATATAAAAGAAGAACAGATGGAGTAAATGACAAAAAGTCTAACAAAACCAGGACTACTTGTCGAGGTTTCAATTTGAACTTTACACTGCCTTCATCAGCCAAATAATTTGTCTGAAACAATACCATCATCAGAAGGCAGAAAAACTCTCCATATTCTAGTTTCACTATTTATAATGAAGTGAGAGTTATAAGTTGCCCAAGTGGCAGCTAAATTTTTAAGGAATAAAAGAAAAGAGATCAAAGAAACAGAGGATTTTAAAAAAGAAGCTTCTCCATCTCTAATTTAAATAAATTTAAATACAAATTAAATACTTGTACAAAGTTCCATTCATTTCTAATCTAATTATCTTGCCTACTGCAGCTTATCAACTGTAACTCAGGAAACGCTGCAGCAGTAGAGAGGTATTCTTTAAACACAAGCTCATTTATATTTCTAAAAGAAACATAAAATAATGAACTTTGATAAACACAAAATAATGAACTTAGATAAGCTGCAATACCTTAGTTGTACATGTAGCACGCAAAGGTTCAACGAGCCTGTCCAATCTCTGCAGCACTGCACTCGGACAAAGGGTAGACAGTCTCACCAACATTAAAAAGGTCAGCATCTAGGGTGAGGAAAAAACCCAACTCAGCAATGGTTATGCCTGGTACAAATATGTGGAGATGTATTTCCTACAACCTTTCCTATGTAACCTTTTGAGAAGTCACAGTTTAATGAAAATGGCAAATGTAGTGAAGTACTTTTACCATTACAGTCTATTCACTATTTGACACATTTTGACAAAGTCATTGCTTTCACAGAGAAAAATGACAGCTAACCTTAATATCATAGTGATCCTTTAGACCATCTTCAACATGGTTTAAGAATTCAAATATATCTAGCCTATCCAAACAGCTATCCAGTAGAGTATACATGCACTCAAAAGCTGCTTTCCTTATGTCCAATCCATCATCAACAGTATGCTTAAATGGTCCCATTTCCACCTATCAGTGAATAAAAAAAGAAAAAGTTAAGTAATACAATTCTTTTAAAAAATAATCTATTGACATATTTAGCATTGTTTTTCTCAGTTAACTTACCTCTCTAATTAACTCCTTTCTGACTTTTGTTTCATTGTAAAGATGAGGAAGCACAGTATCTAAGAGGTCCCTTATCAAAGATGGTTTATTATGGGCAGCTGAATTAAATGTCACTAGGGCTACTCTCCTGACATTGAGATCTGGGTCCTCCAGAGTTTTCAGAAAATCACCTGCAATTACATACAGAAAGAAAGCAACCTATGAGGATCTTTTTCACTTGCAACCTAAAAAATATCTTTGCTCAGTTTTAAACTTTCAAAAAAACATACTTAGTGCAGGAGTTATTTTAATGTAACAGACACCTGCTGTTCCAGCATGATTACACAAGTAAGATTAATTATATTCATATGAAAATTATTCATATAATTGAAATATAGTATTTCATATAATGAAACACTAGTAGAAGAAACACCATCAAAATAAATGGCTATCACAATGATACATAAACGTTTTTTTCTCAAGATATGCAAATTAATGAAAATTACATTTAACCTTTCCTTTTCTCCGTTTATTAAAATTCTCTCAAAATATGCATTAGAAAACCAATTTCAATTTCTCCAGTTCAGGAATTTGAGAACATCTCTTAAGGAAACTACTCATATGCTTATTTTTTAACCCCCAAATCGGCACATACTGAGAATACCTAAATTACTACAAAATAGGCCTACTCGGTATACATTACTATAGCACCACCTCTCCCATCCCACCCCTACCTTTGGGCATTTTTAAATTATATTTTTCTATACTTCTATAACACAGCCTTGTTAAAGTAACTGACTGCATGAATATATCCTCAATGTCTGTGAAGTTGTACCAGCAACTTTGATGAAGAATAAACATTTTCTAAGGAGAAAAGCAACAAGGTGTAAAAAAAAAGTGACTCTTACACCCACTAAAAAGCTGGGTATCAAAAGTCAAAATGGCTAAAATTTTTAAAATACCAGATATTGACAGCTTTTTGATTGAATAATCAATAAATATTTCCAGAGACCAAAGGGGCAAGGCAGCATCAGTGGGAGGAGAAAAAAACCCTACAAGCCTAATTCTTGAATATATTACTTAAAAAAAACAAAAAAAAACCACTTAGTGATGAAAATAATAAAATAACACATAGTAAACTGACTTCATTTCCAGGTAAATAAAAACCTTACTCTTCATAAAACTTTATGCTTTTAAGCATAAATCTTTCCCCTCCTATTAGGTTAAGACACATAGATCTGTAGACCTGTAATTAATCAAGCATAAAACATTCATAACATAATAAAAAAAATCTACAATTCTTTGTTATACTAATGAGAAAAGAAAAAAGCCATAGCATTGCAAGTGTCTTTGTCATACTAATTTATACTGAAAACTCTGACTACCCTATCCCTGTATAAAAATACACACAATTCCAAATGCTTTAAGACCACAATCACTACGGAATCACAGCCTACATTTAAAATTCAAAACTTGGTAACACTCAGAATAATTCACAAAAGCATACATGTTTTAAGTGACTGAATGTCAAATATTTCCAAGACTGCACTTCTTGGTAAACATAGTACATCTTATTACATCAAACTGTTATATAATTTGGCAAAAACATGGGAAAGGAAATCAGCTTTTGGGCCCCATCCTACTATAAAAACTAGCTTCTTGTATTGCCCATCACAAAGTCAATATATAGAATTTTTAAGGACACAATTTTGACTACTCAGAATTCAAATAAATTAGTGTTAACAGAAATAATTGACTACTATGGAAATATCTTGTAACTCTTCCAACAGTTATCATTAGCAGCTAATTCTAGTATCTTCAAAATATTTATTTCTGGTAACATAAAAAACAAATATTAAATTTAATTCTCTTGCCTGAAAACATAGAAGCTGTCAGAGTAAGTAGAGTACTTACCTATGCAGTTCTTCAAGAGTGGGTCTATGGGTTGTGGATGGTCAGAAATAGTGAACTTAACAGCAGTAACCACTGAACTTCGAGCATATGAGGACCCTAATATGAAACAAAAGTAGAAGATGCAAGATTAAAGCAGAACAACAGAATCCAAATCATGCTCAATGCCACTCATTCCTCTTAGACTTCTAATACTCTTAAGAACAGCAAACAAGAAATGCGATTTATTACTAGCAATGCAATACATAACTCAAATAAATCTATGCATAGAACATTTTAAACCGGGGGAAAATACCATAACATTGTAATAAGCATGTAATGTTATCTCCTACAGAAAATTTGAGCAATAAGCCTATTAAAACAGATTTTTTATGATCACACATAGGCATACAAAAAAATTCTCCTCTTTACAGCAGAAGCACACAAAGAAAACATGTAAATACAGTTCTTGATATGAGACTGATTCATGATTTATGTACAAAGATCTTTCCTAATTCTTAAAAACTTCAGAATCCTTAACTGAAAGTTAGGAATATAGTAATTTACACCAAAAGGTCAAAGTGTTGCAATTAGTTTGTTAATTTGTTCCTTAGTTGCCCCATGCTCCTTCCCCTTCAAGTCTATAGCTCTTTCTTAAACAAAACATGGCTAATGGAAATTAAAAGTCTGAAAGCAGAACACAAGTAATTCTTGCTGTGTATGATGAACAACTTCTAGTAAAAGCAGAAAACCTTAATCTTCCATTGCTGACGGAAGGGGAGCACAACTTCAAGACACAACGTTTAAGCAAATAATTTGCTCAACAATTTGCTGCTCCAATACATTCATGCATACACTCCTCACCTGATGCCAAGTAACCCTTGAGTCGTGGAAGCAGAGTCTCTGGGTCTATCAACGTAAGCTTGCCCAAGCATTCAGCAACAACGTTCCTTGTACCCTCTTCTGCACATTCACAGTGTTTCAGGAGTAAGGCCCAGATGTTCTCAACATATGGTTTGAGACCAATCACTGACGCAGAGCTAATTATTTCTTTCAAGGAATGCAGAAGAAGGTATTGCCTCTTAGGCTGACTGGTTATTTCTTGTAGGACAAATGGCAGATACTCAGGAAGATTGCCAACACTAATACTGCCTAAGGCATATGATGCTGCTGACTTGACTTCTTCACTAGGAGAAGAGAACGCTTCCAGTATTACAGACTTCAGCTCGATTTGTCCACTTAAGTCAATGTGATGCCCAACTTCCCCAAGAGAAAGCAAAGCCAAAAGACGAATGGAATCTGTGGACCTCGAGTTCTTAACGTCTTGAATGAACTGACCTACAACAGCCGGTCCTTCCTTAGGGCAGGCTCGAGTGAGGGCAGCAACACATTTGGCAATGGAATAGTAAGACTGCTTGTGAGTAAGTGCTGTGCTCTGTGAGTACACTGGACCCGTTAACATACGCAGTAAATCCATATAGCCTAAATTATTTGTACCAGTCACAACCAAGGCTTGGAAAAATTCTAGCATGGCACTAAGCGCTCCACCCTGAAGTAGGGGTGATCTTACCAGCCCAATAAGTTCATTGAGAATGGAGCCACTAATCTTTGACAGGGAAGAAGGATATACTTTAGCCAGCGTTGTCAGAAAACTGATGGCCATCTGTGATACGTGCATATCACTTTCACTAATCAGAGGTGGAAGCTCATCCAGGACTGCATCAATCATGGCAGCTGTCAAGCTATCACTGTAATTCTTAATTAAAATATCTAGTGCAGAAAGAGTGCCCAGCTTCAAAGCTCGCTGGTTCTTTCTCAAAAAAGAAGCAAGAATAGGAACTCCTTCCCCAAGGATTGGTCTCAAATCTATCTTCAAAGGAGAACCAGCAATCAATGTCATAGCCTTCACTGTAGTTAACCGAGTGATCTCATTCTTCAGTCTCTCTAGAAAGATCTGAAGTGTACTAGGCAGGTCTGTGCCTAGACTGTCACCAAGGCTACAAATTATTTGACCCATACAAGATATTGCCCTTTCTTTCACCTCCTGATCAATGTCAGCAGCCTTTAATCTCTTGATTGTACAAGTAAACAAATCTTTGATGTAAGGAGTAGCATCAAAGGAAGTAGGCTGGTCTAAAGGACGAATAACCTTCACAAGTTGTTGAGTAACCAAAAGTGCCTCTGATGTTATCTTGTAAAATGGGTCACCAACACAAGCTACAACTGGAGGTACCAATGCTTGAACGTGAGGATGAAAGACTTGGGGAGAATGATTGCAGAGGATCACATACAAACAGGATAAAGCATCTATCTTCAGATTAGAAGAGCTTGATTTGTCATTCAGTGAAAAAATTATTCCTGGAAGAAACCAAAAAATGTATTTTTAGGGATAGAGTCTGCTAGAAAACTTCAAAATTTTCAAAGGAAGGCAGCTATACTGAATTTACACCTTCCAGCTCCCCATTTTTCTGAAAGCTTCCAAACCCCTGTCATCACTTTAGTCAACGGATCAGATAATCAGCTTTTAAGCTTCCTCTATCAAAAGACATGGGCCATTCAATGGTTTATGACATATTTTCTTAATTATAAAGAAATTCTGAACCTTTAACATTTCCAACCTTACTTTTCACCATTACTTCAAATTTCAACATTTTAAGTTTTAAAAGCTAAACTATATTTCTCTGTTTGGATGGAAAAGAAGGCAGCTTGATTTTGTAACTAAGAATCAAATTAGCTTCTTTTTTTTATAAAGAAAAACCTTCAATCTTCTTTTCAAGATTAATAGAAATATATTACTAAAATATTTATATGGATACACATAATAGCTTATTATTTTGCCATTTTCTTTCAACAGAAGCCACACTTCAAAGGTTTTGCAAAAAGCACCGTCAAGACTTAAATATTTTGATATTTCAGAACTTCCCATACCATTTATTACTAAGTATTTAAGTTAATGCTGTCTTTCTCATACCTGGTACAAGTACAGGAACATGTTGTGTTAGGGCTCCAGGTAACACATTTACTAGCTCAGTCAGCATGTTAAAGCAGCACTGACGAGTCTTCACACTTTTCTCCTTCATCTGTTTGTGCAAGGCTTTAACTATGTTGGGAACCTGTAATCATCACACATCTGTTAATTGATTCAATAGCTGGCATTTCTTTCATTATTGATCACTGGGGGAGATAAAGAAATACGTGCATCCTCACCCCCTGATTTCTCTACAGAACTAGAGAAGTTGTAGAAACCCTGGGAAATAAAGATTGAAAATAATTGCTTTTAAAAAAAAGTATTTTAGCATTGAAAGGTGATTTGCATTAATAAAACTGTAGAGAGCAACAACTGAAAAGTCACCTAAAAAATTCACTTGGAAGTCTTTCAGCACTATCCTTTTTATTCTGCAAATAAAATAAGTTGCAGCAGATCAAATTTTATCTTTATCATTATGTTTGGATACAGAATACAAAAAGTAACTTTTGCTTTGGCAATTTGGCTAAATGACATAGGACATGCAACTTTTATAGGTGAATTAACAACTGAAATTAAATAAGCACATTTATATAAGTCAATTTCAGTTTCTAAGACTGCTGCATATTTTTGGGCCAGTTTACCCAGCGTGATTTCAATGTTAGTACTACAGGAATAAACTGTAACTAGTGTAGGAAGAAAGCATGATAAAGCACACATTGAATGAACTATTCTTATGAACAGGGTGCAATTTCAAAATGTATTCTCAAAGATAACAAAAATCTTTAAAAATAACCTGACTCTGAAGCATTGTCAAAGGTGTCTCTCCTTGTTCCATTGCATCAGGATCACAAAGCCAACTTTGCACAGGTCGAGTTTGTTTTAAAAGAGAAAGATATGCATGAAAAACATCTGCTTTAACATTCTCTTCACGTTCTTTGAATCTGGCTATTAAAGCAGGAGATACAGTTTTGTAGAATTCTGGAAGCATTTCATGTCGTGTGCTAACCACAGCATCCAGACATTTAGCAGCTGCACGCCTCACTTTCCAGCTCATGTCATCATCATCACTATATTCATCATCACTCCCTTGAAAAAATAAATTATGCATATGTTCAAGTCTAGACAAGCAAAGCACCAAGTTTTATTTTAAACAATTAAAAAGAATACACTTTTTAAACAATTAAAAAGTTGGGTTCTTTGCATAAGACACACAAAGAAACAGGTTCAGAATTACATTAAAAGCCATACATATAAAAAGCCTTCTAAACAGCCTAACTTGTAATTATCAGCCAATTTTTTCACGCTAGTCTTACACACATATTAATTTAAACTGCAAACAGGAAAAGGAGCTCCCCATCATATTTCCAGCCTTTTACTGTTTTAAAACATATTCATCTTTATTCATGACGAACAACAAAGCAACAGTGAATACTAGCTGATCGAGAGTCAACCAATTATTCTGTCTGCTTCTTTCTAGGGGTAAATCAAACAATATGGTGTCCCCAAAAACAGCAAAAAAGTATAAAATAAGCAATATAGATTTTTCAGGTCTTAAAGCAACAACTATGCAGCTCACTCCTTCCTTAAATAATGAGAATTTTATGCCCTCAGTTCAGATTACTTGTCCAAGTTTTCACAAAGCTTTCATCTGGCAATGCTTGGTACCATATTAACAATAAAATACCTTATGCATTTCTATACCTGTGCCTGAAACTCTTCTATCCTATCAAAAAATACTGAGTCATTTTCAATCTATTTTGATTTTATGCATTTGGTACCAATATATTATAGTGGAAAGTAGCAAGAAGCCTTCCCCATGCTGTATATATATTTTCAATTCATTAACTGATGTTCTCAATTCAGTTATATCATGCCACATGCTTGTGTCTTTTTCCACCTTTCAAGTATTTTAAAATATTTGTCTTGTATTTTATGTTCGCTCTTAGAATACTTATCTCCAGCAACATCTTATACTTTATTCCAAGAAGTGAGTTCACCAGCCATATTGAAAAGAGGTAGAAAATTGGAATGAAAGTACACAAGTCATTCAAGTGCTGGTACTCATGCGTATTACCACCCAGATGGGTGCAGGATTAAAAGTTCATCCTCTCCCCCAAATCGAAAAGAGGACATACCTTGATCATCATCATCACCACCATCAGCATCCATAGCATTTTCATCTTCATCTTCATCATCATAATTGTAATTAGGATCATAAGTAAGGTATTTAAGACAAATGTTTATAATAGTAGATACATGAGGATAAACTTCTTTAGGACACCTGTGTAATATAAAAATACAGTCAATGTCAAATTACTTTGAAGTACTAAAATATTCCTAAAAGATTTCCTGTTCCATACTGTATTTTGGAGAGTAGCCAAGACAATATCAAGGCATCCATCTGAACTACAGAAATTCGAAGGGAAGGTCAGAAAGGGCAATGCCATTTTGTAACAGGCTCTGGCTAGAATGGAAGGTTGCAAAGGACTCAGATATGCCTTCGGATACCAATTTTTTATTACCACTATTGGACACAAATATTGTTAGAATACTTTCCACCTCTTGTTTGCACAAGTAGAAGCGGCACAGTAGAAAGTTGTAGAGTATAGACATAACACACTGCTTAAGAGTTAAGTTACAAAGTAGAGTTATAGGAACTGTTCCAGCTCAAAGCTTGCAAGATTATTTTGTATGGAGGCTGTCCCTTGACAGCTTACAACCAAATGACACACTATTAGATCTTAAGAAAACCTTAAATAGGTACCCATGAATGACTTACCTCCTAACAAAAGATTCAAAGGCTTGAATGCAGTACTCTCGTAGTTCATCATCATCTACATTACAAAACTTTACAACCAAAGGAATTATTTTCTCAAGATACTCGCCTGGTGAGAGAAGAAAACTAGCTAAGTAATTACTCTCATCGAAAAACTTCAAAGTAAAAGATAATTTATATATTTTCTTACCTATTCTATGACCTGCTTGCCTACTGATAGCAGCAATACACTGTATATAGGTCCTAGTTGTTGACATGGAATCATTTTTAGACAGCTCTGTCAACAGATGTTCAATGAGGTCAACAAAAACCATATTGCCACAACTCATAACCAGGTGACCAAGAGCAATGATGGTTCTTTTCCTCACAGCAAGTCTTGGGCTGGTCAGCTGGGGGAGCAGACAGGTCAGAATTGAAGGATGGAAGTTAACAAGCAGTCCTCCTTGCCTTAAAACAGACAAAACACAAACTCAAAACCAATTGAATCTAGATAACTTTGTTCATATACTGTAAAACAACCCTTCAAATACTCCCCAAACATCACAAAGATTCCAATCAAACCTTTAAATTTCAGGTTTTGCAACTTTTTAAAAGAAGAAATGAGTTTAAAATATACCCTCAAAGCAATAAACATTAAAATAAGCTTAAACTACAGTTCTCAGAAGATTAAATAATAAGTGATCTATCAACCACTTATGCTCAATACATTCACTTATTTTTTCCTAAATTAAGTCTCATATGTTCTTAATATTACCATATCATTTCATATAACTTTGAATAATTTAATGTTAACATTTGGAAAACTGAAATTCAAGCTTTAAGGAGTATTTATGAGCATTCACCAGCATATTAAAGGAGGGATGTTTACCTGCTCAGCATATCAGCCATGATATCCAGTGCCTCCAATTGAACAGACACATCTTCCTGTTTAGCTATAGCACTAGTGAGACGCCCTGTGATCTTTTTGCAAACATTTGCTGCTAATGCAGAACCTGAAAGTACAATAAAACCTCAGCATCTCCATAATATTAAAAAAATACAGCTTTTAACACCAGAGATGATGTTTGTGACTATGGAAAGCTAGCCAATCTACATAAAGAAGCTTTTTCTACCCAACAAAACAAGCCTGAACAGCCACTCTGTTTGCTAATGTCATGTATGCTCTGCATTAGAGCTGAAAAGACTATCTATGTACAAACATACTAAGCAGGAGGGCTTCTTGTCCCAGAAGGTACACACAACAGAAGAACACTGCTTTTGGAAGGAAAAGCAATGGAAAGTGAAAACCACAAATCTAGAGCAATAAATGAAAGGACTGTAGGTAAAAGTGAAACACAAAAGTAGATAGAGCCACTTCTAAGAGCAAAAAAAAAAAAAAAAGCAAAATAAAAGTATTTTGCACAAGAGGCTACTTAAAAAGTAAGTACCTGAAATACCACTGAAACATTTGAGAAAAGGGCGGAAAATTTATATCCAAAGTATTTTAAAATACAAGCAAAAATGTCTTTATAACAACTTCATAATTCCCCCTTCCTCCAACTGTCTAGCATTGTTTCAAGTAATTATGAGAAGGAACTCATGTCATGGTAATGACTGCCCAGTGGTTAGTACTCATCTTCACCCTCATGAAATTCTTCTAGTCACATTTTGTGAATTTCAATGTGGCATTATTACCATTCCAACCTATGGTAAATCTAGTTTATATATATTATGGCTCATTCTCAACTACAACTAAAATTAAAATATAACAAGTGGACAGTCTAATGTGTTAATGTGGAGGCTAAGAAAAAGAGACAACAATCTGTGTTTGAGTTGGGAGTAAGAAATAACATGTTGTTTATTTTTATACTAGGAATATTAATTATATTGAAAGATTTTGCTACATTTTTTTGTTTGAGCTTTACCTCCACCCAAAAATTTCCTTTTGTTTTGCATACACAAACAAAAGAGTAAAAGCTTAAAACAACTTACTTAAAATTAGTTATTTATGTAAAGTTTGTGCATCTCACTGCTGCTAGACAGAAGCGAGATTTACATGTCAATTTTCAAAAAGGATATTAAAATCAGAGGTTTTTTTAATTCAAGAGACCTCAGCCTCTAAAATTGTCATTTTCAAAGCCTTTTTAATCACTCCCTATTCTCATTCATGTCCTACACTATGATATCTGAAAAGCACTTGAGTAAAAAAGTAATGCTATTAACTGATGAGCTGTTCAACATTAGTGTCTCTTTTAGAGGAAAGATTGCCTTCATTTAAACCTGCAGCTAAGACTTATTTAACAGGCAATTGTCAGAAACACAAGGTACTTCCCAAAACAATTCCTTGAAAGTGAGACAAGAAATCAGATGGTTAAAGAAAAATACAGGAGTTGTAATAAATTTTACACTGTATTATCAACCAAAGACCAAGATGAGATTTAGCTATTAGTACAGCCTAGATGTGCTCCACCAGGCGATTACTAAAATAGAAGCTTCTACAATTTGCTATACTGAAGTTCATATTCTCTGAGTCTGTTTTCCACATTAATGCAATCCTTCAGTAAACAAAAAGTTCTTAAACTAGTGAAATTTGGCAATATAGTCAGAGAAAGAGACACTGAAAGGGTATTTGTGCCATGTCTTTACCCGAACTGAAACTAATTCCAATGCTAAATTAATTGAATCCTCTTCCCTAAAACCCCCAACTTTTTTTTTTTTTTTTTGAATTAGTAAATGATACAACTGCATAAAGTCTTTAGTACAAAATGCCTTACCACTAGAAGCTGGGGAAGTTCTCCAATTACAGTTTTAAGACCAATGCTTGAAATGTCACGTAACTGTTCTTTATCTGAAAGCATGTTTGTACAGAGGGTATCCACAATGGTCTCCACTTGATACTCCTTCACTTTACTCACCAGGGGGCCCAGGCTGTATGAACAAGAGAAGAGTATTAAATTGGCAACAATATTATTTCAGTATTTTGCATTCAAGTCATAAACTTAAGGTTGGTTTTGGTAGCAACATAAAGCACAATTTTAAAAACTGAAAACCTTCATTTGGTTGGATTGATAACTTGCCTCCATAAATCTAGTAACAAAATACTCATTTAATATGTGTTTTTTATTTGGAGCTGTAAATTCATTTTGGACAGCTGTTCTGCTTCAGTCTCAAAACCAGAGTCCCTCTTACTTCTCAGTTCACAGTAAGATTTATAACAAAAATTAACCTAGCCAGAGCCATCAGTTTATTTGCTTGACCATCAGTGCCTGCATAATTCACAGACAAGTAAACAATATTCTTAATTACTATATCTTTATTCTATACAACATTTGGATTCAGTCATGGCTCTAGGCAGTAAGACAAATCCAAAATAATCTTCCATCCCCAAATCTCTTGTATGTACCCTGCTGCTGCCGCCCTTTCTTCCCACATCCAAGAATTCACAGGGGCAAGACCTAATGATTATAAAAAATGCCCAGCAGAAGCAAAAGGCAAAACGCAAGACATGCAAACAGGAGAAGAACATGGACAAGCAAGCCCTTGCATTCAAGCACTATGTGTGACTTACTGCACGAGAGTAACCAGAGTAAGGTTCAAAGTTTTGGCATCAGTGGTCTGTCACCATGCTAGGCACACCTGGAGCTTCTCTTTCAATGGCCATGCTCACAATGCCTTACCTCCCATGAACTCAGAACAGTGTTTGCACTTGAGGCACAACACAGATTAACACCCAGGAATATGCAATTCCCAAGGCAATCACACCTAGCACTTTCCATGCCTTCCTTCACAAACCATAACCTGCTTGGTTTCTTCTCTCCTTACCCACCCTACTCATGGGGTAAAACCTGCTGAAAATACATGTGTGTGGAAGAGGCCAGGGGAAGGGTGGGCAGAGAAGCAGCAAAGGAAAAACATATTTGCCAAAATCAGGCACTGAATTATCACTTACAACTAACTCATTTTTGTTAATGCACAGATCTTGAGAAGTAATTTGACATTAGTCAAACTAGGGCACAGACACCTGAAACTGATGCTTTACAGTCACATCAATGCCACATATTCAGAAAGATTGCAATTTACTCAATTTGCAGAGTAGTTAATGTAGATTTACAGATAACCTTAAAATAAATACATAACAACTTTGGGGTTACATTTTTAAAACATAGAGCATACAGATAATCTCAAGAGAACTGTTAGTTGAGATACTGACTGGTATCTGATCAAAGACACAAAAAGAAGCCCTTCAAGCGCACAGAAATGAAGATGTAATGGATGGTTTCTCACTTGCTTCAGCAGATCCTGCAGAAATGAATAGTTCTGACAGAGCCCCCTTCCTTAAAAACAGTCAGACATCATGCCCTAATCTGACACTGTCCTTTAATTTAGGAAAAGGGCACCATACAGGATTCTTCAGACTCAATTAAATTATCTCTACCAGTCACTGAGAGTAAGGAGGGCTTTAGAGGACCATATCCACAATCTAATCTGGTCATTTTACTGTTTCAATTATGTTAAATTAATAATGCATTATTAAAATAATTTTGAACACTAATACTGGTAAGGACTTCTTGCCTCTAACTGAAAAACTCCTGATAAACCTGTATATAAATATCTGCAAACACAGATTATTACCAATAATTGTATCTGAGACACAAATACATCAAGTCATCCTCGGTTGCAGTTGAAACATTTTCTCCAGTTGCTGAAAAAGCTCACAGCTTTCTTCACAACTTGATTTGACCCTCCAGTCAAGCTATCCCTTCACTGTGATTCATAGACACATCTATGTATAGTTTTTTTTCAAATACACACCACGGTCAGTCAGTGGCTACTCACAGCACTGTTGCATCCATCTATTCTTGGTGCATAGAAAATTGTTTCGCAAGTGACACAAGCACAAATCAACTCAAACAGAAACCTATCGAATTCCAAGGTACAATGACTCCGTAGTAGTCTAGAGAAATTAAATTCCCTGTGCGTTTCAGTCAACAGACTACAGTACACAAGGTTAAAAACCCTTGTTTAAACCTGAACTGTTGAACAACTACTGAATCCTTTTGATTTAAACATGCTTATTTTTCAATTGCAACCTATGAGTAATTAAAATAATCAGAGCAAAGGCCAGTCAATCAGATTCATCTCAGGTTAGAGTCAGAAACACTTTTTGTTAATATTTTAAAGATGACCAAACCACTGGAATGATATTAACACACACTATAAATAACAGGTTCTGGAAAGTATTAAGCCATATTTTACCTGAAACATCTTCAGTCCTATTACTTAACCTATTAGTTCAGCAAAGCAGACATAACAACTGTGAAGTAAATTTTACAAAATATTACCTCATGCTTCTCTGGCCTTCAAAATCAGTAAATATCACTTACAGACCTTATTATTAGTCCCAGATTACAAACCAATCTTAGCAGATATTGAAAACAAACTATAACCTTCTTGTATCAAATCAGTTCTGACTACAAAGCTTTTGCACTTAAGCATGTATTTTACACACTTGAAGGCCATTTTGGATAGTTTTAAGTGCTCTTTGATCTTTTCCCTTTCACTAACCAATAATTTATGTCTAGGCTCTCTCAAACTCATTCAGCTGCCTATGGAAATAAACAGCAACACACTATCTCCTTTAAGTTACACCCATCTGGAAATAAAGATGTACATAGCATAGCTCCATATTAAGAAGATGGACACCAACATATAATCAATTATAATCTCTAACTGGTGTATTCTAACAGCTATGGAATAAGCACATTTATTTACAAGGAAGAATTAAAATTCACAAATTTAAAAGAACCAACATTATTCAAATCACTAGTATAGCATGATGTGCAGTAATGTATTACCAAAGTACACAAAATGCTTTAAAGCTGCTGAACTGGATCAGCCACACAGCAGCCAATACATGCATCATCCTGTTCACACTAATGACTCAAACTCACAGCGTCAGGCAGAGCTCCCTACATTGAGCTACTGCCCAGAGAAGTCACTCTGATAAATGCAGAGAAAATACAGTACCACAAGGGAAGAATCACTGAAAGTGCTTACTTTTTACTTTATCTTTCACCATAGATAGATTTGGGTATGTTTGGCTTCTTACTGGTTTCAGGAAACGTTTCACAGTGTGAACCAAGAAAAATTTCTATGTGCAGGTTTAAATGTAAGAATATCTAAGTGTTCAAAATGAGAAACAGTTCATCCTTGAATTCCAACACTGAACACATGAAACAATGTGTAATTTGCAATAACAGAGCATTACCAAGAATATCAGCAACGAGGAACAAGTGATACTCACACAATACCTATGCTTAGACCACATTGTTTGACTACACCAGATGCACATAATCTTAATAAAGCCACAGTCAGAGTAACTAATGCTGCCATAAGGTGCACAGGATACCATGCTGGACTACGCTTACAGCCATAAACTAAGAATAGCATTTGCCACACTGGCTGACGGTAAAACAGCCTATGACTATCAGGTAAAACATAAACCATTCCTTCAAAGAAATGGAGACAACAAAAATACACTTAATATTTTACATGAAATTAAGAAAAACAAGGTAAACACCTGCTGTTATTGACATAGGTTTCATCTACTGCCTGCAATAAGAAGCTTAACAAATAAAACTCAGTTCCCTTCTGTAGGGTCAAAGATTAGAGCAGGTCAACTTTTACTTAAAAGAGTACTAATGCAGCTTGTTAATTTTCATTTTTATTCAGAAATTAACTGGACAATCATTTTGCAAGGTAAACCCTAAAACTGACTTCTGCTTTATTTTTACATGGTTTATCCTGCCCTAAACCAGCATAATGCAATTGAAAGGAACACAGTTCACTTGTTGCTACACTTGCCTAAAAATAAATACTGCTTTATGGTTGCTCTGAGTTGTTTCAAATCTGCTGTGTTCAGTGACCTCAAGAATCAAATCTTTAAAGAGTGACTCTTATGCAAGAGTTCTATTCAGAGCGTTTCCATTGATCTACCTGTAGAGGAAGTTCCCCATACAAGCTGCAACACTTCATCCTTCCTCAAGGAAAAATCTATCTCAGATTGAAAAGTACATTGGGTAGTCTTAAATCCGCTTTCTAAGAGAGAGGGAATTGATACTTCAATGGGTCATCAAGGCTCTGATGAAAGTTACTGCTGATAGCCTCTAAAGTTCAACACAGAATATTAAGAGAGATCTAAACACAGTTTATGCTTTCCTCAGCTGGAATTATCAAGAAATCCTTAACAGAAATACACAACAGCACAAAATATTTGAAATTAAAAAAGCCAAGAAAAATATGCTGGGCTGAAATTAGCTTCCCAATGAATCAGGCTTACACCCAGTGTTGTAGTAGATGGAAGACTTCAGTTTGAACTGTCTTAAAAAACCTACAGCTTAATAGAGTTCAGCCTCTCCCATCCTTCACCCCCAACAATGTTTCTACCAACAGGCAAACTGCAGGAAGAAAGCACTAAGCCAGAAGAAAACTAAATCCCTACACCAGTCTGTAACAAAGCCAGGTAAGAAGTGTGAGAAAAGGAACAAGGACTACAAGAACAGCAAACAGGAAACGGCAGCAGCATTAGACTCAAAACTGAACCATATTGTGAGTACAAGCTGCTTTAAGGAAAGAATACTCTAAAAGAGTGGTGGGGTGGTTTTTTGTATTCAATGCATAGCTGCAAGTGATTGGGACACAAACAAAAAACGAAACCAAAGAACCACAACTTGATGCATTCCAGAATGTACATGTGTCTATCTTCCGCACAAATGTTCACAATTCACCTGAAAACTTTTCCATGTTGTTTCTTGTCCCTTTAAAGTAAATTTAACACTGCTCCTTAACATTATTTGGATTTCTCAAAAACACTCCAAACTTGAACGAGATTCAATCACACTAGTTAAATCCAAGAGTTTACCAATATATAAAAGTAAACTTTAAAAACTGAAGAACTGTTAATAAGAACAGAATGTGCACACATGCAGGAAGTTATCTATTTTCTCTTTCTCTTCCCTTTGCAATCTTTCTTTCATGTTTTAGTAAGCTTTACTTGTATTTTAGATCCTAAATTCTAACACTGCCATTAAAGATCATGATATATCTGTCTATATGCATTAATCTAAACTTCAGGACAACTTTAGAATGTACATTAGAAATGAGTATTGCATATAGGCTAAAATGTAACTTTTCCACAAAATACTATTGCACACAAAGACAATTGTAAGCCTGAGCCAAGTTTCACAACAATATGCTCTTCAGATTG
This sequence comes from Sitta carolinensis, assembly GCA_032173965.1. Classification (NCBI taxonomy): domain Eukaryota; kingdom Metazoa; phylum Chordata; class Aves; order Passeriformes; family Sittidae; genus Sitta; species Sitta carolinensis. The sequence goes on along the minus strand of JAVUNC010000005.1, from coordinate 33,325,504 downwards.
AGTACAAGCAATCTGTTTCAAAGCCATGAAATCATAAGGAACTCAGACATTACAGAAGTTTGAACTAAAAAGAAACCGTGTATTCTGTGTTATGAAAAGGGGGTGGGTTTTTAACACTTTAACAACATTGCATCCCTGGTGACAGTAGCAAGAAAGTAGGGACAATTATAGTGCTAATATTACTAATATCTGGCTTGAAACTTGACGCTCCTACACCAGTTTGTGAGTACAAGGTTTTGGTTACCATCACTTACAACACTTCAGAAGCTCTAGAGAGCACTGCTTGTAAGTACACAAGCAGAGGTACACATATTTTTCTGCTTTGCTAGTCTGACAGGGCAAACTACAAAGAATAACAAGCTAAAACAAACTTGGCTAGTAACAACGCAAAACTTCTCAATCTCTTGTGTAACAAGTTTACTTCAATTCATACCTCATGGGATATAAGTGTATAGGAATATTAAAAAAACCACCCTGAGCTCACAAACAAGAAACATTCTCAGGAGCACTATATGTTTCTTAAGAGAAACCTTCTTTAAAGCACACAAAAAGTCAGAACGGCCAAAAACAAAAAGTCATAAGAAATGCAGCACCTCTTCAAAGGTTGCTCTGGTAAAGTTGCACCATATGTAAAGGTTAATAAAGTGAGGAAGAGAGGGTGAAGCAACAGAAGTCTCTGGAACATGAGTAAATGCACCCTGATTCCATAAAACATTTACAGTTCCTGTAAAGCTTGTAAAACCATTAATGCAGTATTCTGAATGTTAGTGAAGAGGTAAGTTCCACATATGATATCTTTACCATTTCATGTTTTCATCTTTGCTTGAAAACTCCAATACTACAATTCTTTCCCTGCACATCATCTAAGGTCTCGCCATCAAGTATCAACTACTAGTGAATTATAAGCTCTTTGTGTCTATGGAGTAAACAAGAATTATCACCAAAGAACAAGTGTGCCACTCAAATACTTTCAGCAAGGACTTCATGTGCTATTTGGTGCCTGAAACCCCAAATACTAATCCCCAATGTCAACAAAACATAGTTTTTTACATTACAACAAAGGCAGATAATCTGCAAGAACAAGGGCTCCTTTGTGGAGATCAATTTCAAAATTATTTTGTGTAGCAGTGGTCGTTTGAGTTTTCAAAAGTACTTTATATTGTTCAGTCATTATACAATTCGTTACATCATAGAAAAAGAATACCTACCATTTGACAGCTAAGTTTTGCACCTCACCATTTTTATCTTCCAGTAATTTCAAAATCATTTTCACCACCTTTCTTTCACTGTCATCATCCAGCTTGATAGAATCTTTCTGTAGTTCTGTCATCAAGTCATTAGTAGCCATAAACCTGACAAAAGATGAGATAATTATTGCTAAAGGGACATGGGTTATTCATGGTGCTCAGGGTTCAAGATCCTCAGTTTCCATAATTTGTTATCAAACAAATCACATTTAACATTGAATTATTGTTGTCTGTTTTGTGATGCAAGTGGCATTTATAATACAGAAAGGAAGAAAAACTGTATTTGAAAATTAGAATAACTTTGAGTTAGGTCATCTTTCTCTAATGTGAACAGCTACATATTTTACTTCCAGCATTTACATTATATTCCACATGATCTCCAGAAAGAAAATCTGACCGATTTTAAATAGTCCTTTCATAAGCTATGCTGATGTTGTAAAAAAAAAAATTGATCTCTGCTGTGAGTTTATTCTAAAACAAGCTTTAAGCAAGAAGAAAAATAAAGTTTCTCAAACATTCTCTCATAAAAATCACAAAAGCCAAACTCTAATTAATGGAGAAATAAAAGTTAAGCTTATGTTCCATGTGTTTTTCATTTTCTTGCCTTGTACAGACTAGTTTGTTTACAGACCAGAAAACAGCTGATCACATTTATCCAGTCCACAATACAGGATGCCACAGCAAAGAACGAAATTAATTCTTGAGAGATCGAGCAAATAAAATCATCTTTCATATCAATTATTTTACTATTTAATAACAGTCAAATCCACCAATAGAAGAACATACTAAAAAATTACTTTCAAAAAATACTGCCTTTTTGCCTTCTGTTTCTTTTCCTTCTGAAGGAAGGATTCCTTCACAATCCATTTTTCTTTAGTAAGTGCCCTCCCTTCTCAGAAGCAGCAATACAGATGTATTACTCAATTACAAATCCCATGGTCTTCAGTACCTACACCAACCCCCATTCAAAACTCCAACCAAGGTTTTGTAGTTTAACAGTTAAGGGTGACATTTGGACTTCAGGCACATCATCCTCAAGCAGACATCAGTTTAACTCAGGTCATGCTTGGAAGGTTATCTCAGCAGCTTGACATGCCAGATACTACCTGTTACTGAAAATGAAAGCCAAGACTCTGCATAACCTTAATATGCATCACAAATGCCAGATGCCTAACCTCACATAATGGACCTCGACTTGTCCTGTCTAATAATAATTCCAGTCTAACGGTCTCAAGGTGTTTCTAAGATAAGACCTCACCCCTTTTTCACTCACTCCAACAGTTCCACTGAATGAAGCCTGCAGTCTGACAGGAACCAGATGTGCACAAAAACAGGCTGGATGCAAAGCATCAGCTTTTATGCATTGCAACGGAAAAGGCTACTTGGTAAGTAAAGGTAACAGGACCTGTTTTAAGGATATACATGAAGTCACACAATACCAGAACACTCAAAAACTGTTTCCAAGTTACTGCTGTATTTACCTCCTTTTCTTAAAAACTGAATAGCCTCCTCTCACTTCCTTGGTCTTCAGCTCCTATTTCCTAGCCTTAGAAGTTGACGTCCACTCATCACATACTTGTCAGTTCCTAAACTAAGTAGTGCGAGCACATTCTTGGTGCACCAGCAGCCTCTGCACTCAACTACAACAGAGTTCTGGTAGACTCCTCCACTGAAACGTGCAAATTTCTGTGTGGACAATGCAACCGCAAGTATGTACATCTTCCAAGAACCAGCTCTGCAACGGACAGGTCAGGTTATACAAAAACAGGAGGATTACATTTTACAGTGGACTGCTTACCTGAATGGTTGTTTTACACTCTGCTCCCTGATATCAACAAGAGAACTACACTGTCCCTATTAAAAAGACGTGATCCAAGAATAAATGCACTTATGATTACTATAACTAAATACTATTTTATCCATTAGGCAAATATCCAATACACATAAAGTTTCATAAAATGTTACTCCGTAACAGCCAGTTGGTAAAGGTCTAACATCACTTTTTTTTTAATGGTTTGTAAAGTTAGATTTTAATCTACGTTAAGAATTTCTTTTTAATATTTGAGAATTTCAAAGTTGGTCAAAGCTATCAGAACAGATAATTTCTGAAGTGTGTAAACTAAAGGAACTACAAAAGAAGTTTTAATTACACACAGCTTGGAGAAAAAAATGTGTTTGCTACAATTGCACTGAACATTTCCATACAGAAAAATTTTAACTCATAAAAATCAGTATTTATCACAAATCCACTGGAACTTACTGTAAGTCATCTTCCCCATAAGTACAAAATGGAAATTTCACTCAATCACAAAAACAAATAAGCAGGAAAACAGTAAAAAATCTTGTAACATTTAGAGGAAAAATGTTTCCGTCTAGGTTCAGAATCATTTAAAGAAACAAGGAAAATTTAGTTTCTCTTTTTATACTAATCAGTTGTTTTGGTCTTTTTTTTTTTTATTTCCAAAATTTCTAGTCTGAGCTCTCCAGGAAAAAAATGCTATTAAAATTCGAAAGAAATTGACACAAAAATTCCATATCAAATTTTTGTCCAGTGCTAAAACTCTTTGTCAAAATCTAAAAAGATTATTTAAAACCCAACTCTATATATCACCACTCCATTTTTCCTTTAGATTTTAATATGTTAAGAAGGGACTTGTTTGCATGCCATCTACTTTAATCATACACTAAGCACTGTGATACTGCAGTAAAGTAACAAAACACAAGTGCATTTTATGCCTTTTCCCTGTCTGTATTGTTATAGTCTCATTGACAAGTAAAGCCTTCAAATTTTTCTGGTTGCACTCCATACCAAAACAATGCAAGTCTTTTTAACTTAATGCTTTACCAGAGGTACTGTGTAAATGTAATATCTCTACAGGTTTTTAACACTTTACTTGTATTATTTCATTTTCTCGTAATTTGCATTTTATCTGCTATTAATTTATTAAAAAGCAAGCAAATGATCTAATGAAAAGTAGTGTTCCTGTGACAGATCCTGAACTCAAAATTAAATTCCAGTCTTGTCCACTTAACTGGATTTCTCTCTGTGGATGCACAGGGGCAGTACCAAACTATATGAGAACAAACCCCACTGTCTAAAAGTTGCAGCATCCAGAAGCATGTGAGCTTAGGATTACAGAATCACAGAATCGTCTGGCTTGGAAGGGAGCTCTGCAGATCATCCAGTCCAACCCCTCTGCAAAGACACGGCCACCTGGAGCAGGTGACAGAGGAATATGTCATCGGCTCTAGGTGGGGCTTGAAAGTCTCCAGACAGGGAGACTCCATGACCTCCCTGGGCAGTCTGTTCTCTGCCACCCCCAGTGTAAAAAAGTTCTTCCTCATGTTGAGGTGAAACTTATTATGGTTTACTTTATGGCCATTCTTCTGAGTACTGTCACTGGGCACTGAAAAGAGCCTGGCACCATCCTCTTGGCACCCACCTTTGAAATAACTATGGGCATTTATGAGGTCCCCTCTCTTCTCTAGACTAAACACACCCAGCTCCCTCATGGGGGATGCTCCAGTCCCTTTATCATCGTGGCCCTCCACTGCACCCTCTTGAGTCCACTGTGCTGGCAGTCCCTTCCTGCTTCTATTCGTAGAATCGTGGGATCCATATGATTTTTGAAGCTGAGAAGAGACGACGGAGGTCACCTCACCCGACCTCTGCTGCTCAAGGCAGGGTCAACGACAGCTGGTTGCTCAGGGCTTCGTCCCTTCGGCTCCTGAGCATCTGCGAGGTCAGGAATTCAGACCTCCACCCTCGCCTGTCCCCAGGCGAGTCAGCAAACCTGGCGGCCGCTCGGCTTCTCCCGGCTGCTGGAGATCTCTGCCCACGATGCGTGGAGGCCGCGGCGGTACGGGCACCGCCGCGCCCCGTCCTTCAGAGGCAGCGAGCAGGGGAGCTCCCCTCAGGGAAACTTTCTTCCCGGGTAGCACCATCGGATTCGCGCCCAGCCCCGCGGCGCGGACGGCCGGGCCCGCGGAACCGGCCCCGCCGCCGGGCACCTGCCCCCGCCCGGGCCGCCGCGGCACCAGGCCCGGGGCCGGCGCGCAGGCGGCCGCAGGGGCAGCGCGGGCGCGGGGCCGGAGGAGGGCGCGGAGGGGCGGCGGCGGCGGATCCCACCTGAAGTCCTTGTCGCTGGATGTCATTTTCTCCAGCAGGTTGGAGATGTGGTACGAGGCGCTCGCCATGTTGACGGACCCGGCCGGGGCGCGGGGGGGAGGGAGAGGAGGAGAGCAGAAGGCGGCGGCGGCGTCTTCCCGGCCTCGCCGGCTCCACTTCGCCCGCGGCTGCAGGGGCCGGGCCGGGCCGGGCCGGGCCGGGGGCGGCGGGGCGGGGGCGGCAGCTGCGGCGGACGCGGCGGGAGGGGCGGGCAGGCGCGCGCGGCCGCTCGCGCTCGGCGCCGGGTCGAAGGCCGGCGGTGCTGATTGGGCCCGCGGGCGGGCGGGACGCGCGTGCAGCCCTGCGACGCCGCGTGACGTCAGAGCGTACGTGGCGCAGAGCGTGCGCGGGAAGTTCGGGCGCCGCGGGAGAGCGGTGGGAAGGCGGTGTCGGTGAGGCCGGCCAGGACTGTGTGTCCCAGCGTGCACCGCGCTCGCGCCCCGCCGGGGCCGCTGGCGGTGCACGCCGGGACGTGTAGTTTGACGTGCAGCGCGTGTGCCGCGCCGCGGTGGCTGCTGGGATGCGCAGCCTCGTCGTGGCGCCGGAGGGCGGCGGTGTGCGGTGACGCGGGCGGTGGTCCCTGAGGGAGAGCGGGCTGGGGCGAGGCCGGGAGCGGAGCTCTGCAGCCTGCGAGCTGTCCGCCTCGATGCGTTCGGCAGCGCTTCGGGATGCGCAGTGCTCTGCGTAGCCACACAAGCCCGCCACGCACCCTAATGTTACCGGGGTCGCAGCTCCTCTTCCAGGCCTCCTCAGGGGTGTACGGGATACCCGACGTAGCTGAGTACGCTCAGAAAAATGTCAGGTGACAGCTGAAAATACTGTGAAAAATAACGAGCTGTGGAGAATAATTTTCTTGGTAAATAAAGGCATGTTTCCATTGGTCGTGGATTGCTAAAAGCGGTTTGAAAATGTGAATGCTTTTGGAGGCCTCGGAAGCCAAAGGACATTTCAGAGAATTGGGCATTTTTGTGTACACCATTACTGTTCGTGTCAGGCTCATTTCATTTCTGGGCCTAATATATGATTTGTCTATGCATAGATAGATGATACGGACTGAAATGAACAGGGCAGGACATCGGATCCCTTTTATGCCTTTATTAGAATCTCAGCTCCGGGGTGGGGGCTCGGGGCTGCACACGCCGCCGCTGCTCCCACGAGGTCCCCAGGAAGGAGGTGCTTCAGTCCTGTCAATTGTCCCTTGGCAGGCCTGGGGCTCCCGTCCTCACGGGGACACTGTGGAAGGCGCTTTGGCTCCTTTGGTGTAGGGGGTCACCTCAGCCAGGCACTCTCTCGGTGATAGTGAGGACCTCGGGTATTCTGTCAGAAGCATGCTGGCTCTCTGCCGATCAGGTCATGGGCTCTTATGTTTCCCTTCTCTCTGGTTCATTGTATTTTTGAAGGCTCTCTGTGTCCTCAGACCCCTTTTCACCTCATTTGCATACGGGGGTTGGCTGTCCTCCATGCTGGGGAGCAGAGTCAGTGGCCCGACCGGAAGGGTAAAGGGATACAATACCCGAGTAAGGGATAAATACAATTCACACCGGGGTATAAACACTGGGATTCTTAGAGCTTTAACATTATTAACTTCAGTTCATAACAAACATTGTAACAACTATTACTCCTAACTCATGTAACATTATTAAATTCAGTCCGAAGCAAACATTGTAACAACTGTTACCCTCCAACTCACATAACACACACTAACTTTGAAGTTCACAGTCTACTTAAAGGTGGCTTCTCTTTATAACACGGAGCATTAGGAGAACTGGGGAAATAGTTGAACATTACATCTTCCCCAAAGTTCATATTAAAGTTCAAGGACATAAATAAATAGCCTTAATCCTCAGTTATATTTTTGTTTATATATTATATATATATATAATATATATTATATATATATATATTATAAATTGTTATAATATATATATTATATATTTTGTTTATATATTTTGTTTGTACAGCAACACTCCTGAAGAAGTGGCTTTTGATGCTGTTATTAAAAATAAAAATGTGAACTATAAAGAAAATTTCTTAAGGCATTTATTAGTGCAGCTTGCAGACAGCCTTGCCCAGTGGCTAATGGAAAACTCGCTCTTTACTCAGCTGGTAAACTGTGTCATCACCACAGCCTGTCATCCAGCCCCAGTGTACAGACAGCTGTCTCAGAAGATGCTCATGCTGTTGATTTTCTGGTGGCTGTGCTGGACAGAGAGCTTAATATGTACTGGTGTCCTTCCCCAGAGCAGCTCGGTGTGAGGTTGGAAATGCGCAGCAAGATGAGGGGCAGCGAAAGGCAGAGGTGGGCAGCGTGCTGTGGTGTTAGTGGCACTGCAGTCAGGGGCAGTTAGGGATGGAGTAACCAAGGTAGAATAGTCCAGAGGGAAAGCGTCCTGAGGAGAAATAGGAACATCACTGTGGGCGGAGGAACTGCAGTGAGGGGAAGTGCTCAAAAGTAGAGCTGGCCCAGTGCTGACTGATTTTCAAATAGGCCGTTCACTCCTTTGGATTTGCAATACTTAATTTAGTGGTTGCCTTTTAGAGAGGGAAATTCTTTATTTCATTTTGCTCGAATGCTTGTGTTGGATAGTTAATGAAGCCAGCTGGAACAATACAGATGAAGATAGACTCAATCTTGACTTGGTTGTGACAGCTGAAAATGTTTTGTGATGATATTTTACACACAGGAAATCTGTGTACCTCCTCTTCAAAGTACTGAGGCATGAAAAGTTGAAGTACAAATGTCTGACATTTTCCACATTGATTTATATTTTGCCATGCCAAGGTTAGCACTATTCTAAAATGTTTTGGTGACTTTCGAGCATCTTACAACTTGTTTCTGGGACATTAGTGTCCCACAGTTCTCACATAGGGCACAAAAAGAATTTTCTAACCTGATCTTTATTTGCGTTCATGACTGTGGTATCAAATGGAGATTGGGTGGTAATGGGGTGGTGAAAGATAATCTGTTCCAAAAACATTCTCCCCACGTGGTTACCATGATGCATTAAATTGCAGAAGCATGCTAAAACCATCCAGACAAAAGAAAATCCTTCATGGCAGTTGGAGTTGTTTTGTTGCTTGCTCTCATAGAGTAAAGCATTGCCAGTGGTCCCTGTGAACCACTGTTGGGTTTTGCCTTTTTAAATCCTTACCATTTTCAATTAGACACTGAACCAAGTTATTTCCCTCTTTGGGAATCCTACATGTATCTACTTGTAATAAGAGAATGTATGAGAAAAAAAATATCAGAACAATTCTGCTCTGGTCTGCTAGACAACCTTGAACACTTATAAAATTTTTTCTTAAATCCTTTGACATCATCCTTCCCTTGTTAGTTCCCATACCACAGTCGCCTTATCCTGCCACTGCTCAAACCCGATTACTACCAGGAGCACAGGCCATCGCAGAGGAAGAAAGTATTTTTTTGTTCAAGTACATTTATTACAATTGGGATTCAGCTATAGGAGATGTAATGTTCCAAAGGAAGTTAGACGCAGAGAGAGACTAATTGAGTTGAGATTTTTTCCAGCTGATAGCAAACAACTTCACAGAAGGAGTGGTACTCCTGCTCTGATCCCTGTAGACCTGCATATTAGATGCTCCTCAGTACATTCACAAAGATAGCTGAAAGATTAATTAAATGCTGGAACCTGAAAGGATTTATCTTGCTTTACACTTGCAAATACATTCCTGAAATGTTGAAGAAGAGGGAGTTAGAGATGTATTCACAGCCCTAGAATTTGAACCTTCCCCATTTTGCTTTCACTTCACACGGGCATTGTGAGGTCACTGACCAACAGAGGATATCAGGAATGTGCTGCATCTCAGTCTCCATCCCAGCATGGAAAGTTATACCACACTGCTGTACTCAGCTTAAAGGGAGTCCTTTTGGACGATAAGTTAAAAGCTGGTTATCGTTTTTTACAGCTGGTTTTGGGTGAATAAAAGGAAAATTGCTGCTCTAATTCAAAAGCTGCTCACTGCTGCAAGCAGATATTTGAACCAGGGAACCTTACAGTTGTGGTTTATCACTTAGATACTTGGCTGACTTTGAACATGTGAACTCTGAATTTTCACAAAGATGCCTGGAAAGAGAGTTTTACAAATTTATTGACTGGTTTTATTAACAAACCACAGATGGTTTCAAAGAAGCGATCTAGATTAAAACATGAAAGAAATAAAAAAGAAATGCTATGGCAGTATTTAACTTAAGGTAAACAGTTAAAATGTAGCATAACCTACACCAGAATGGTCTCATAGGTAAATGTGTGTTCCAAGACTTTAAGGTTATTATTATATTGCATTGTATAAACTGTCACATTCCAAGTTATAAAGGTGAGGTAACTGTAGAACTTTAATCTTGGTTTTGGAATCTTAACTATATGCTGCCAAGGGTGGGTCTTTCCCCCCCCCACACATTTTCTGTTTTCCTTCTTTTTCTAGTTAGATGGCATTTCATGGCAAATGATAGCAATTTCCAAAGTAGGACACATTTAGAACCAAATAAATCATTGGCTGCCTTTAACATCATAGACCAAAGTTTTAGTTAAGGTTTTCTTTCTTCCTAAAACAGCAAATTTGTTGATGTGTAAGTGAGAGTCCCAAAGCATCTTTCCAAATGGTGCTGCTCTGCTGATTTTCACTTAAGATTGTTTCATTTCTGGACAATTGAAGGTACTGTTGGCTTCATTTAGGAGATATTTCTACACACTTACCAAGAAGAATAAACAATATCTACAGTTGAGAACTGCCGCCTTCCTAACACAGATAATTCACTTTTGAAAAGCAAACCAAAGTAAAACAAACTGTTTGAGTATCTGAGTCCATCAGCTTTAAAAAAGAGAAAGATAGGAAAACAGTTCTGAAAGGAATGTATTCATCTGGATAAGTAACAGACTGAAACAACTGTCACATGAGCTCAAACTCTGTCTCTCTAAAAGAAAAGAGTTCCAATAGCACCCTCATCATAAGATTAAGTTTCAGGAAACATAATATCATAAAGGAAAAAAATAGAACAGTGTTTTAATTAAAAGGTAAAAAAAATTTAAAACCTCTACAATAATGCTAAAAGAAATTTCCCTTCTTCTTGCTTAACATTGCACAGCTTTTCGCAGCATCTGTGGTCATTTTCAAGTACATATCACAACCACCCCAAAATAAAAAAGGTCAGTCTTTCAAATTAAATCTAACTTGAAATATGACCCAGAAATTTAGATTCAAAGATTTTTGTCATTGTATTATTTTCATACCAGTTGAACTTGGTTTACCGAGCAAAAGGGTTTTTTTCTCCCTCAATAACTCTCCTGAAAATCAGTCCAGGTTTTTTTTTCTTTTGCTTGACCATTTGCATTTTCATGCCTTATCACAACTTGAAATTTCTAATTCCTTCAGAGCCAATTATGTTTCCCTTGATGTTGGCATACCCAGATTTCTTCATATAATGATCTCCGCAATGCTTGTACTTGAGACACTTGTCTTCAATAAACTTAAAAGCATTTGTTTAATTGGAACTTCTGTTATTCAACAATATTCTCTGTATTTCAGAAGTTGTAAAAATACCAATTAAGTGTTTGCAGTATTTAGGCTTATTAGATCCAGAGGTAGCTGTACTATAGATTTTCTTTATTCTGGATCCCACAATTCAGGAGAGCCTTGACCATGCCACTAATTTTGAGATTTCAGTGTTAGTGCATTGGCTAATTACAATAAGAGTCGATGTTTGATAAAGTGGACATAAGGGCTAATCTGTTTTGTTTCCTGACACAACAACGTAATTCTGTTGATTCTTGCCTTATAAATGCTTCATTTCAGGCCGCAGAATGTGCTGTCTCTTGCATTTATGAGACTCAAAAATACAAATAATATTTGAAAAAATACAAATGCAATTATTCTGCCATGCCTCGATGTGAACACAGAGGGCTACAATTACATTAGAATTAATGAATCGAGGGAATGGAGTGTAACTTTGCAGAGTCTGCTTTCTTGAAGCAAAAATGGCTCATTTGCAGGATCGTCCAAGGTAAAGTGACTCAGTGAGTACTCTTGGAGCAGATGATGCCTGTTGTCAGCCTACCATCACTTGAACAAGAAACATGGTCCACTGCCTGTCAAGATGTGTCCCTGCTAGCTGCCACAAACTGACTGTTTTGATCTTTTCCATACTCTGTGAATGTTCTGCCAAAGGGCTTTATTAGTCTTTAACTCATATGTTGAAGCTGAATCGCTCTTAATATATGATGTATGCTTTCCTTTTAATTTTGCTATTTGAGAAATAAATTCATAGCAGTTACTCAATATACACTGTCATCCACATTCTCAGAGCAGAACCTAAATATATCCCCTGGCTTCCATATGCTTTGCAGGAGACATTTCTCCAGGCATCCCTATGTAATTGACTGCAGTTTTTAGACCTGACTTTTAATACTTGTAGTGCTCGGGTCCTCCTGAGCAGGAACACACTTGCTGGTCTTTATTAGAGACTCTTCTGGGACTGAGAACTCACGTTCAATTGGCTCAAAAGTTCTTTGATTTTTTTAGGTTTTTTTTGGGTTTTGGGGTTTTTTTAATGAAGTATTTTTGACACATAGCAAGCACTTATTATGCACAAAATCTTTTCAGAGGACTTCTAAGTTCAAGTACTGATTAGCGCCTGTCTGTTTATTTTCCTCTTCTTACTTTATTTTGCAGAGAGAACAAGGGTAACAGTACCATGCACAGGAACAGACTAGAAAGCTGAAATGAGATTTCTTTTGCTGTTTGCACTGACAGAACTGCTATTTCTCCCTTCAAAGTCTTTAAATGCTTTGTATTGAAGTCTTCCAAAGGTCAGAAGTCAAGATCCAACCGCCAGAACTTATGAATCTGCAGATATGTGAGAAAGCTCCGTAACTCCTTGTCCGCGTTAAAGTTTTACCTAAACTTAGCTAACTCATTGCTCATTTTGCCACTTTTCCCAGGAGGCAGGACTACTGAAGGGGCTGGGGTGTCTGGGGTCTTTCCATTTTCTGGCTGTCTTGCATGGGGGTGGTGGTACCAAATTAGGGATGACCAACAACTGGTCTCTTCAGCTCAGCACTGAATGTCTTTTTGGGTGTCAACTACCATTTGAACAGAAACAAGAATCAATTTATATTGCAGAAAAGTCCTACCATAACATGTTGAACTGTGGGCTTAGAGTCTTTCAAAATGATTTTGTTCATTCATATAAATCATTAACCACATGTTTGTTTGCTAAAATTAGTTAACACGGAGTCATAAGTGTGAAAGTTGTTTAAATGCTTATAGTATTATATTATTCATATAATTCTAGGATTAATAACCATGTATTATGATAGCAAGGCATAGTCTACGCTATGGAGATCTACGCTATGTCATATGTTTGAACATGTCAGAGCCACCACTAGAATTTTTAAACCCTCTGGGTTTGCATAGTTTCTCTTCATAATAAATATGTACCAAATTGAGGACTGCCAAGTATTGGTGGCTTATTTGTGAATTTATGTATCTGAGAAGCAAATATGAAACAAAGTATTAAAAGAAGCAAGAATACAAGTCAAGAATCTCATATATCTTATATGCATTATTCAAGCAAGAGGAGGCTCCCAAACAAAAACATCTACAATTAGTTATAATACTTTTGAAATCATTACATGTCAGGAAGAAAAACATAAATCAATTTTTAACAATCAAATTTAAACAATATGTTTAAATTTCAAAACAGTCTTAAGAAATGCCTTCCAATATTTTGTTATCTCTAGGGGGGGTTAATGATGCCAGTAGCTCTCACTGAGAGATCTGGTATTTTTTAACAACTTCTATCAAAAAAGTCAACCCACATGCTACAGTCTGATATAGAGGAATGTAATTTCCAAAACAAAAAATAGTTCTCCAAAACTTCCTAGTCTTTTCATTCATTGGATTACTCATGTTAGAAACATCTCCTGCCTGTCACAGTCTAGGTGACTGATATGATTTTTTTATTTTTGTACTGCTTTTTTGGTACTGGCAATGTAAGGATGTAATTTTATCTCTGTATTCAGCTATAATGTTACTAGATCTGGGCTTTGTTCTGTTATCATCTTGTAGAGGCCAATATTAGTCATTTTTCTAAGATTTTTGCGTGACTAGACTGGAACAAATATATTGGAGAAGCAATGTCAGTTGGAAGGATAAGATATAGAGACACAATTGTCTGCTCACATATTGCAAGATGAAGATGATTTTGTCTCCCAACGATTTGTAAGAATGTCCTTGAAGTCCATTCCTACAGTGTTTCTGGAGGCAGTGCTTTCTGTAACAATAGAAATAAGTAAGTTTCTTTCTTTGTTTTCCCTTACCTGATGTCATTATTTACACCAGCATGTAATCAGTGTGAAAAAGCTGCTTTGATGACATTTTGCAGTCACTTTGCCCTGCTGTGAATAGTGACACCCTCTGCAGCTGTGATGGGCATGAACAGAAGGAAGACTCAGGTTTGCAGCCTTATATTCCATCAGGGGTTCATCAAAGAGTGCTGCCCAGATAGAACCACTGTCAGACCAGTGGATCTACTGTCCCTCAACTCTCACTTGAAACCGATGGCAACCTTCCTTGCCAAGGACCAGGGAACCAGATGGAAAAGCACCTACTGTATTCTACCAGTCTTGTGTGTGGCCAAGTTTTTTCTTTTGAGATACAGGTTTATTCCACGAATAAAACAAATAAGCTCATTGTTTTCAGGTCCCTGACATATGTTGCTTTCATTCTTGTCCACTCTGCTTTTCTATGTGGTGCTAACGGGGTCATTCTGAGAACCCATCAAAGGCTGAGAACAATGTGAGATTTGTATTATGTTTTATATACACAGCATGAGCAGCTGGGGCTTAAAGAGAAGTTTCATTACCCCTCAGCAGTGTGAAGTCTGAGGCATCTAGCTGAGAAGCTATGATACCATCCTGAAGGAATAGTTTGTACATGCTTCAAGGTCGACTTGTAAATACAGATACTTTATTTCAGCTGAAAGATCCCGTGTTCCCATGTCCCATGTCAAAGTTCATGAGCAAGACATTACTAGAAGAAAAATACTTACAGGAGTAATGTTTTTTTTTCTATTCAGAACTGTTTGTCCACAACTGATGCAAAAGGTTTTTTGTTTCAAGAAGCCAACTCCAAAATTATATTTCCTTGAGATGATTCATCTTGTGGTGCAGTAGTGCTCCTGCAAGGCAGTCAGAGGAGGTTGGCAGTGGTCCATGGTATTTCAGACTTCAGTGAATAGTGGAACACGGTTGGCTTGTATGAGCCATCTTGGTTGGTTCAAGGCTGGTTTAAATACAACAAAGCACTTAAGCACATTGCTGAATTTTGAACCAGAGTGGCATTTTATGGCTTCACATCTGCTCACACACTGTGTTGGGAAAGAGGTGTTTCTGTGCATTGCAGGTGTACCAAGGAGGGAGAAAATCTTTATCGCTATATATAGGTCTGAGGCTCAGGGCCTTCTTTAGTTCCTGTGTTTAATTCGTGTACTTTAGATGTCAGGAAAAATAAAAAGATTTTATTATTTCCTTAATGAGTCCCCACCTTGTCAAAGTCCTTAGCCCAAGTTAGCACTTTACAACATGAATCCCATTTTCAGCATTGGGCAGGATAAAACCCTGACACATTTGCAAAACCAAGTGAAGTCTGACATAGCAAAAACATTTCTGCAACTGTGGGACATAATCGAAGGCAGCATTAAAACTACTTGATTCTCTTTCATTAGCAACCACCTGGGTGTTCAGATAGGTAATTCAGAACAAATGTGTTCCCTTGAGTGGTTAGAAACAACTGGAATGAAAATCCATTTTCACATCCATTGCTAAACACTGACCAAATGAGCAAATATGATGCTGAACCATGTTCTAATCTGGGGGGTGTAGAAGTCTGTCTATCTATCTATCTATTTCTCTCTCTCTCTCTCTCTCTCCCTCTCTCTCTCTCGATAAAGCATCAGGTCATGTATGATCTACTGTTGGAAGACAGAAGGAAAAAGAGCTACATATCACAATTATTTTTGCATTTCCCACTAACTAAAACCTCCTGTAAAATTGTCCTGTTTGAGATTTCTGCCTCAAGATAACTTTTGCACCTGCTGTTCAAAAGTTATATTGCCTCTGTTGAAAAGAAACAGGCATTTGGGGTCAAATATGTTATCAAATGACATTTTTTATTTATTTGTGCAGCTAGGGCCACCGAATTAGGAAATCTTGCTTTTCATTTTGAGCTTTACTGTGGATCTCCCTCATAAAATATTTTTTGAGACAGTGAAAACACTAAGGCTCTAAATTTTATAGCAGAAAATAAAAGAAAAAAAGACATAATTTCTGCCTGGATTTCTCTACAGTACTATGGTATTATTAATACTTCAGTTGCATAAGTAATTCTATACTCATCCAAGAACTACTCAAGTTACCCAAAAAGTTATAGATTTTCGTTATTAAACACTTGACCCTTTCCCTGTCGCCTCTGGTAAGTACTTTCCTCCGTGCCATCCTCACACCTTCAGATGATGTTGTCAAAGTAATCTTTATGCCAATTTATGCACCAATTCATCATCCTTTCTGATGAGTGCAAAATATGGCATAAGAGCAATATGAAACTAAGAGCAATGTCTGCTTCTTAAAAAATAAACTTTATGTGTGGAGATGTTCCCAACACACAGTCTTTCATAATTTTTTGAGAAAGCTTATAATGTGGTTACTCCTAATGTAAAATAATATTCCTCCAGAAAAGTTATTTGATGGCACCTATAGTTCTTTATCTTTGTACAGGTCTTTGTACAGTTATTCTAGAATAACTTCTTTATGTACACAAGCTCAGTAGCAATCAACATTAGTAAACCAGAGTTATCTACATTCACTGTTTTCAATACAAAAAAGCTGAATAGTCAGGGCACTTGACAAAGAAGCAGAGGAGTATTGGCTGAAAATATACCACTGTTTTTAATGAACTGGTATGAATTGCTTGCTTCCTCTGTGTTGCACCCTAAGTGTTGCTTTCTCTTTTGACAAGATCATGTACTCAAGCTGCCTCATTTGGCACATCCAGTTTGTGGCCTATAGAGTCAAGTAAATCCTAGGTTTTCATCCTTCTTCCCATCAGGGATTAAAATTTCTATGTAAAAAGAATCAGGTGATGATACAAAATGGAAGCTAATCATTCAATTTTATATGCTCTTAGATCTTGTATTGTTGGTATACATTCATAGTTACTTCTAACTGAAATCTATCTCATGCCTATTTATTTTGGTTACCCAAAGTTCCCAGGACAAACTAGTGTAAGAGGTTTAAAATGTATTTCCCATTGTCCACAGCTCATCTTAAGAGTTGTAATTTATGCTCAGTATAAATGCCTAAAGAACAAGACTATATCTAGGAATTGGAGCAAAATAGGACTTCAGCAAAAATATTTTTTCTGGCTGGGTTATCTAGTGGTGTAAGATTGTCCAGGGTATTAGCAGTGATTAAAGAATGCAAATGAAGAGCAAAAGAAATGCATGTTGTCCTAAGTGCTGAATGACATCAAGAACTAATGGAGCAATCAGCCCCTTTTATCAAAGAGTCATTTTACAGTAGAGGGAGGAAAATGTGGTAATCACAACCTATAATGTGATGATGGAAGATGCAGTGAGAGTGATATTCCATTAAAGTTCATATTACATTTTTCACTAAAGATTAACAAGTTCAACAGTAGCTGAAGTCAGATTTCTATAGGCAGTTATTGTTTCAGCTGTTATTACCTCTTCATTGCTTACCGTAAATGAAAGTTTTCAAGCAGCAGATCCAGTCTTTGGCTTAGCTGTGCTCAACTGATGCACCAAAACACACTCAGAAAGGAAATACTGCAAGATTATTTGATACACAGTGACTTAAACATGAGTAAGAATTAAAGGAAATAATAAAAACAGTATGCACTGAATCACAAAAAGGAAATAGTTTCTTTCTTCTACTAGGGCTACATAAAAGTGAAAACAAAGCAGTGGACATGCTTCAGGTCCAATTGATGCTGGCAGAATTAAGGTCCTGATATTTAAGATTGAGTCACACTGTGTGGCAGTTGTGGTAGATTTTCTCTTGGCTATAAAAACCCCTTGTGATTCCAATAATAGAAACAGTTTCACTCAATTGCTGCAGTTTAATTCTTTTCCCTTCAAACCGAACCCAAGGAGCTGATGGCACAGAAGATATGGGAATTATATATCACATCAGTGCAGAATGATCTAATTTGCTCTGATGCAAACGTCCTAAAGAAATATGCTGCTGAGATGATCCAATCAGGCAGGGTTTCTTCTTTTCCTGTTCTAGTTTAGAAAGCAAAAAAATGATCTGAAAACTAAAGCTATGCCCTCCAGAGAGTTACCTTATCACAAAATCAGTCATACATGAAATGCATAAATCTTTCAGGGAAAATAGACATCAAATCCAGCCTGGTGGTGTTATCTTCATTTTAGAGCTTCAGTAATGATATTCCAGTGAAATTTATAATGAACCCACAAAAAGAAAGGAGTCTGGAAAATTCACTTTCATTTCATACATGAATTAAAACAACAGCTCCCAGACTGAGATCATTCTCTCTAATCATAGTAAGCAAACCTACGCCTAAAGAACTGTCAAAAAAATCTTGCCAACATAAGTAGAGTGTACCAGAACGTCTTCAGAGTTTATTTAGCCAAATGCAGAGGTACTGAAGTGTGATGTCTTTTCCTGCTACTAATAATACAACTAAGTATGAAGATCTAGAAGGCTCAGTGTTCTCACGATTGTTCTCTTTTTTTATCTAGAGTGGCAATTCAAATCCTGAAATAAGTGAAGACAGTGAATTCTGTTGCCACATCTGCTCTTAAGGGAATTGGTCAGAGTTACTGGCAAACTGGTATTAATCATATACAAAATGTCTCATGATAAATTGCTGCCCTCTTAATCTTCAGAGAAAGAAATAATATAGACTGAAGCAGGCAGGAAGAACAAAATCTCACCAGTTCTGTAGGTTGTTCCCCTTTGGGCAACAGATTTACATTGAGGAATTGAGCCAGGAACAGCAAAAGAAATCTTGTAACGCTTCCCACCTACATCTTCTAGTACCAGCCTTATGCTTAGCCAAACTTGGTCAGTTTTGTTTCAAAATTCTTCATGAAAGGCATTTTCAGGTCTACATAGAACCACTAAATGACAGCTAGAAAAATAATCAGCAGCAACTAAGTTAAAGTGAGAAATATATTTTTTTTTTTTTCACTGAGGAAAATACATTTCAGATTTGCATTCTACTCATTCTCTCTCAGTAGTAATTTATTCTTTAGTCTTGTGCAACAGGTCATTAACCTGCTTAACAACCCTAAATCTAGATGTTTTCGCTTTAGAGAAATGTAGTGAAAATACCAAATCTTTCTTCTACTTCATTTCTTTGATAGTTTACAGGAATGCATGAACTGGGATTTTTCTTTTTCAGTGGCAAACAGTAGTTTAGCTGTTAACTACATGGAATCTAGATTTGGGACTGTATGTCTGTGTACAGTCTTTTTATCTGCTGAGTCTGACTGTATTCAGATCAATATTGTCTAACGATTGTTATCACTGATAGGATATTTCAAGGATATTTCAACTTCCACCACCATTTGACAGTAGGCAGAAGGTATCATTGCAAAGTTCTTTGGTCATCTTGATCTTTTTTCGCTAATGAGAAACAAGATGAAAATCCCTGAGAGTGTAATTTAAATTTTTCATTCACATCTCCCATATTGTACCTGCACCAAAAGACACATAGCTGTTTAAAATGCGAATCATGCGAAGAAAGTAGAAGGTAGAGCTACTCCTAAAGCTTAGTGACAGTTCAAACCCCTGCCTGAGTTTTGCCTCTCTCTCTTTGGAATTGGTGAACAGAAGTTGTTATTTTAAAGTATGTTTAGATTTCTTTTGTTTCCTTTGATGTGTTCAGTCTTGTTCTCACCCATATCGATGTTCTTTTCCAATGTGTAACCTGGAGGTGAAGGCCAAAACCTCTCTAGCTTAGAAGCAATGTATTACTTGTTTTTCTTGAAGGATTATAAAACCCCATCATCTCTCTGCCAGTGATGTTCACTGAGAAAGATGCCAGCCAATATGTTGTTCCAGGATTAATTAAAGAGTTTGTCTGCCAGACATTCTTTAAGTCTGCTATTTCTCGTTTTATTTTTACTTTTTGGCATGTAATAGTATTTCCATACTTATTAAATCCTGACTGATAATTACATGCAAAAGAGCAATTAGCAGCAGACAATTTAGTAGCAAAGAATTTATAATTTGAACTGTTTACCATTCTGAGATGACTGAAAGTGATAGCAACTGCATCAAATGAAACTTCATCAGTGATATTGTTCCAGTGGAGGTTCCACCTGGGGTGCTCTCTATTTCTTCAAATCTATCTTTGCATTAAGCAAAAAATCAAACCTGTAAGTAGACAGTTACTGGAATATCCTGCAGCATATCAGGTGTTTCCTAAAATCAAACCCTCATTTCATTGTTAAGCACTGTGTGTGTTGAGGGACCAGTCCATGTGTTGCCTCCTATTCTTATTAGAAAGCCCAAGTGTCACGAGTTAGCATAAATGAAATTTCTTAGTCAAAGAAACCCTGACTGAGTGATTGAGATCTACAGAAGTTTTCTCTGCTCGTTTTCTATACTTATTTTAATAGAAGCTTTACTTTTATGTCTGTGGGAGCATAGATTCTGTGTTCCAAAAATAACAATGCCATTTCAAGCACAATCACTAGGCCAGCAAATGCAGAACCCTTGTCAATCACTTAATATCTGAAAAAATGAAAAGATTTGATGATTAATAAAAAAAGCTCATTCTGAATGAGACATTGGTGGCAAGGATTTGATCCTCTCTGATCATGAACTAAGCAGGAACCAAAACGTCTCGCCATTTTGACAACCCTTCGAGCCTGAAGTATTTCAGTCCATTTATGTGTGGGCAAGAAAATGCACAGGCATTACCAATTTTATAGGAATAATTATCAGCTTTCTCTGGTTCTTCTGACACATTTCAGAGAAAAGATTTAAAATAGTGCTGGGTAACCAAAAAGAAGGAGAATGTCTGGAAAAGAGAAGACACACACACACACACACACACACACACACACACACACACACACACACACACACACACAACGCCACCCCCCACCCCCCGCCCCTCAGACTTTGAGGCTTGATTTCTTTCCAGTATTTGCATGCTTTAGTCTGTTGCTCTTTTTCCTGAAGTTACACTGCACTCCAATTTATACTGCAGTTATCCAAGATTGCTTCTTCTGAGTAAACCTTGCTTTCAAGTGTCACTTTTTATGGTCAGCCATCCCATTAGAAACTTAAAAACATAGAAAAGTTAGTACATTTATGATTCATCATCTCAAAGGCATTTGGTACGAGTTTTTTAAGTAATACTAAGAAAAAAAAGCTGAGATAAGGACCCAAGTTCATAGATGCCTTTAAGATGGGCAGGTAGCAGAGTATAGTCATGTTGATTTTAATGACCTTGCACCTCTAAAAAGCCACTGTGATGAGTCGTCCCTGGCTGGATGCTAGGTGTCCACCAAAGCCACTCTATCACACCCCTTCTCAGCTGGGCAGGGGAGAGTAAATGTTAGGAAAGTCTGTCTGGTTGAGGTAAGAACAGGATGAGATCATTCACCAGTTAGTGTGGCAGGCAATGCAGACTAAACTTGAAGATATCAGTCTAGTTGGTTATCAGTCAAATTCTAGTAGCATAATGATAAATAAAATCTAATCTTACAATGCCTTGTACCCCTCCCCCTCTCTTTTTCCCAGGCTCAAGTTTACTCACACATTTTCTATTCCTCCCCTGAAGCAGCACAGTGGGAAGGGAAACAGGGGTTGTGGTCAGTTTACCATGTGTTATCTCTGCTGCTGCTTCCTTCTCAGGGAGAGGA
This sequence comes from Sitta carolinensis, assembly GCA_032173965.1. NCBI lineage: Eukaryota > Metazoa > Chordata > Aves > Passeriformes > Sittidae > Sitta > Sitta carolinensis. The sequence goes on along the minus strand of JAVUNC010000005.1, from coordinate 33,304,149 downwards.
CACCTTATACTCTTCCCCTGCTCCACTGTGGGTCCTTCCCACTGAAACAGTCTTCCACAAGCTTATCCAATGTGAGTCCTTCCCACAGGCTGCAGTTCTTCACAAAGGACTGGAGCATGTGTCCCTTCCATGGCGTGCTATCCTTCACAGACTGCTCCAGCATTGTCTCCCATAGGATTACAAGACCTGTCAGCAAGCGTCTCTCCATGAGGCCACATGTCCTGCCAGGACCCTGCTCCAGGATGGACTTCCCACAACCTCCTTCCAGCATCCCCCTGCTCTGGCATGGACTTCTCCATGAGCTGCAGGTGGATCTCTGCATCCCTGTGGACCTCCATGGGCTGCAGGGGCACAGCTCGTCTCACCATAGTCTGTGCTATGGGTTGCAGAGGAACATCTGCTCCAGCACCTGGAGCACTTCTTGCCCCTACTGCACTAACCTTGGTGTCTGCAGAGTTGTTGCTCTCACATATTCTCACTCCTCTCTTCCAGCTGCATCTGTGGAGGTTTTTTCCCACCTTCCTAAATTTGTCATCCCAGAGGTACTTGCCCCTGTCAGTGATGGGCTCAGCCTTGATCAGCGGAGGGTCCATCCTGGAGCTGTCTGGCATTTCCTCTTGGACATGGTGGCAGCTTCTCATGGAAATCACCACTGTAGCCCCTTGGCTAGCAAAACCTTGCCACACAAAACCAATACAGTCATGTAGATCTTAGCTTCCTATGCTGACCTGGAGATTTGCAGTAGCATAGGGCTCTTTCAAATGCTAGTTTAAGGCGCATACAAAAGAAAGCCTGCAATCTGCTGGTGAATATTTCCTTCCTGATTCACCTACTATGTGTTTCCAACCAAGGAGTGACCTAACCAAAACTCATTTAGTTTATGCAATCTGGTGTGACTGCAGCCTGGCAGGTATGATTTGAAATATTTCAGAACTCAGAAGAAGAAAACATATCCACTTCATATTTCAAACATCCAACCCTGAACATGGATTTTGATTCATTATGAAAAAGCACACTGATACTCTTAATAAGAAAGCAGAGAGGATCCATTTTGTGGCTGTGTTATTTTTTAGATTTATTTGCATATGTAAGTACTTCTTCGATCTAACTGACATAACAGGAAACTCTTGTTTGCTTTACAGTTGAAGTTGAAGTGTAATGAAAAGCATTCTCCAGCATCTATCATGAATATACACAGCTGTGGCTCCATAATGACCTTTCAAGCCAAAATCAGGGAGCCTGGGAAAGCTTTGGTATGGATATACTTGTTGCATCAAAGTCCTTGATGTCATTGCCTTCATTGTACTTACCAGCAGTTTTAAGGCACCACAAGGGTGTGTAGCCTCCATATCTGTGGTCTATTGCAGAGTGATAACTGCAGACACTTGGTTTAATTCCTCTGAAATCGATGTTCACTTTTACTTTGCTGACACTAAGTCTAAACAGATAAATCCAGCAAACTCTTAAGATAATATTGGGTTTTAGACAAAATGTGTGTTTCTTTAATAAAATAAGAGACAACCATGCAATAAGACATTAAAACATTTACACCTACAAAGAGGCAAGTAAGCATAGTTAGCGAGGCAATATTACTTAATTATATTGTAATATAGTCTCCTGTTCTACTGGATGGAGGGTTCTTTATGGAGGAGATCGTCACCCTTAAAAAACAATTTCATCTGCATATACAAAAAAGGCACAAAACTTTTCTAAATATCAAAGGAACATTCAGGCATTGAGTTGTTAGAACTTCTCTGTCCTAGTCTGGAAAAAAAACAGTCTTGATGGTAGATTTCAGAAGTCCATCTGGTCGAGAGGGGTGTGGTGTGCGTACCAGTCCTTTTCCCCTTTAGTGGGGAGATGCCTGTCTTTCCACAGAGCCCATTCTTCCCTGCCTGGCTGTCTGCACATTAATAGCAGGGAACAGAATCCATTCAGTGATTGATACCAGCTTATGCTAAATAATTTGCCCTCCTGTTTCCAATAAACATGGCTGTTCAAATAGATTATAGTGTCTCAGAGCGATCACATCCCCTCCAATCCCCCTCCCTGTTTCCCTCCTCCCGCCTTAGATGTCCTTTAGCTGCTCTTTTGTGATGATAATGAAGCTAAACAGCATTTCAAAGAGGGCTTTGATTAGCATGGTAACCATGTAGTGGCTTGATGGGCAGCATGGAATGGTTGTCTAGCCTTCCAGCACCAACAGCTTCGAAGAAATGTTATACGACTTGTTAAAATGCATGCATGGATGTAGATATGGATGTATGTGTGTTTGCATTCACATAAATGAGGTATAAATAAAACCTGACAAGGTCCATTCATTGATACTCCCTGTTGCAACAGCGTTTTCTTGATGCAACGGGCTATTGCAGCAATTTACCAAAACTTGCCTGGATTATCCATATATATTTAAAGAGGGGACTGGAGGTGGAACTGCAGTAGGGCTCAGTAATTACTTATCATGTACAGCATCACCACATTGCTGCTACTCAAGCCACTGGTCATTACTAGAGATTAGAGTTCTGGAAATGGCATACAGCAGAAAAGCTGCAGAAAACTCCCTGTCTCAAGACCTATGTAACAGTGTCAACATGCACACCAAGGGCTGAAACAAATGCCATGGCACCAATATAGCCTCCCAAATCAGACCATTTAGGTTAGGAGTTTATGCTGAGAGAATGCCCTTTCTCCCTTGTGATATTTATTCATTTTTCTGAAAATTAAGTGCAATATAGAAGTTTATTCCTGGACGGTTATCTGACATGCATTATGGTTCTAAAGGGTTAGACCCACACAATGGGATGGGGTGAGCAGACGCCCATTGGCTGTTTCACAGTAGTTAGACTTTATGGGACGTGACTGACTCCTCTGGTTTCATTTGTTTTTGAGTTTCTGCTTTCAGCCTCCCTGCTATAATTATTTGGAGCACGACCATGAAAAACTGCCTTAATTGAAATAATGTTTCCTCTGGATTTCTTTCTTACAATGTTTGTACATATTTTGGCAGCCGTTCAGGATGCTATATGTTAAGCAAGTAGATGACAAGTGGCATCTTGCTAGTCTGCAAATACCTAAATTCCAGAACATGAAGAAGCTTCATGTCATTTATGCTAGCAACATCTATCTGCAATCCAAAGAGAAGGTAAGAGAAGGTACATTGCAGAGGCAACAGATGAATTCAGCAGCATCATGAAGCTGATTACTATGACAAAAAGCAGAGTGTCACCTCTGTAAGTACACTCAGAACTGGAAGCTATGGTTACTAAAGAATATCAAAAAGCCTTGCAAAGAGATTTGTCTGCTTTAACTGTAGAAATACGAACAGCATGAATCCAATATACACGTTGCTATAACATATATGGGTTTAGGCAAATATTAACAAAAATACTCAAATCAAGCTAACAAAATCCACGGAGTTATTTGGAACAGAGAAGAAAACAGTGAGTAGCCTGGTGCAATGTAAGTTTTGGATGTGGAGGGCCCTGTGTTAACAGCTGGATGATCATGGGGGATTGTGCGCCTGGGGAACAGCTCTGTGGGAAAGGGCTGGGACTCCTGGCTGACAGCAGGATTAAATGTGAGTCAACAACATGTCATGTGTAGTGGCGATAGCTGGGACCACACCCAGCTCTGTCAGTAGAGCCACGTGGCCAAGAGATTATCACCTTTCTATCAGCACTCATTAGAGCGCAGCTGGAATTCTGCATCCAGTTTTGGGCCCTACTATACAAAAATGACCTCAATAAACTGGAGTGAATTCAGTGAAAGACTACCCTTGATGGCAAATTTGGGCCACTTGCCCTTAAAGGAGATACTGAGGCACCAGGGAATCTTCAGTCTGGGAAAGGGATGGCTCTGTGGGAAGCTGACAGCAGCACCTTCTAGCCAGTACTAATGAGCAGCTATCAAACAGAACCCATGACTTACTGAGAAGCTGGAACCAGAGTCTTCCTGGCAGTGCATGGCAGCTGACAAAGACCATGGCCATGAAGAGCTAAATGGCAGATATGACTGGGTATAAAGGAAAATATTTTCCTGATGAGACTGGAAAAAATATCGGAGCAAGGAGGTTGTGCAGTTTCTACCCATGGAGGTTTTCAATGGCTAGCTGAATAAAGCTCTGAACAACTTTATCGGACCTTTTAGCTGGCTCTGTTTTGAGCAGGAGGCTGGACTACAGCCATCTTGAGGTCCCTTACAGCCTGAATTACCAGGGATGCTGTGTTTCACACAACTCATAGCAAAGCTGTACAACTTTACTGCAGAATGCTGCAGACACTGTGGGTGTCAGTGTAGGCTTCAAATACTGGCCATGGTCATCAAAGGGAAATGCACTGATGTTTCGGGTCTGAACCCCAAACACATGGAGAATGGGAAACGTTCAGAAGAAATACTACTGTAGGCTTGCTGTAATCTCATATTCTTCCTTGTGCAGATGCTTATGGCTGCTGTCTGAGTTGGGGACTGACTGTCCATTTCCCAAACCAGTAGAGCTTTTTTTTTGTCTTTTTATTTCTATAAAACACATCATCAGCATGATCTACTGTTTCAAACCTAAAATTTTGCAGAGCTTTTAATTACAGGGAAGTGGAGCTTTTAGAACGTCATCCCTACCCTTGGAAGGAATAGTAAAATAATGAGGCTTTTCAGACTACTTTTTTTCTAGTCAATTTTCATAATGACAGTATTTGGGGGGAAATTGAAGATTGTAGCATATTACCAAAAAGAAACAGAAGTGTTGTAGAGAGATCTATTTTTATTTATTTAATTTTTTTTTTTACTTTTTCAGAAGTTCAACAAGTTCATTGCAATCTGCTTTTCAAGGTCATCCATCTGAATCAATGATCTTAGCTCCACCAGTTCTGATTTTTTGAATAAAATTGTAATTACCATCCTTTTAAGCACCAGCTGTTCTATTGAAACATGATACTGGTGGTGTACTCAGTCCTGGTAGAAAAATATCTGTGAGCTGCTCTTCACTGAAGCCTCTGAGCTGATTGCAAGAAGCATTTATAGTCACAGAATTAAAGGAGCCACAACCAGACCCTTTATGGATACAGTTCCTTTTATGCATTACCCTGGTCAAACATGCATTCCAACCTCCACTATTCTCATTCCTTATATAATAAGGAGAAAAGGGAAAGTACAATATCATGCAGTGGAACGTGCAAAGGAGTAATCGATGAGTTTGTCCACATGATGAGCCATACAAGAGCAATGCACAGAAACAGAAACTCTTTAGGGAAAGGTTTCTCTGCCATTCTTTAGCAGCACATGTTTTTTAGCACAAGTTTTTACCTATTTAGCATTATGTACCATCTTTATCAACAGGCAACCAAGGTTAACAATTTTTAAGAGGAGGGCTATAATCTACACTAGACAGGACTAGTAGGACTCTGTACTAAAGAAGAAATCAGTGATGAAAAGGGAAGCAGAAGTGCTTTTCTAGCAGGATTTGCAGGAGAATTGAAAGGCTGATTGGCACAGGAAGTGGCATGGGAAAATAAAAGCAAGAGGTAGAATTTGTCTTGGCGGGAAAGTGATGTTCTACTATTAGAAATGCCTGCCAGCCAAAAAGAAAAAAAAATCCTGTGCTGAGATTTAAAAAGGATTTTCCAACTGCTTTAAAGCTCAGATCCTACACTAAATATCTTCCTAAAGCACATAGAATTTGAGAAGTGCAGAAGGTTTTGGTCATGTTTGGAGGAGCCAGAGACCAGTGAGTATTTATCATCTCAGACTGGGATGGTGGCAGTTTCTGTGCAGACAAGCAGGATGAAAAGAGCAGCCAGGCACTGGGATGCACCTGCCAACTGCTGCATCTCTGCCTTCCCTCCTTTCCCCTAAAAGATTTTTTCTTTACATATTATATTGTAGTATATTTTCCTTTTTTCTTCTATTTTTATAAGAAATTAGGATAGTTGTAGGTTATCGACATGTCTGAACAGTAGCTTCTGCCAGGTCAGGGTGCTAACAGAGGGCACTTGGGCCTGAGGACACAGGGGAGGGAACTTGCCTCGTCAGCTGCAAAATCTGAAGCATTGCAGTAGTGCTGACTGATTAGGCATTGCTATATTTTTATCTACTAATTCCAATTTTCTCTTTCCAAAGCCAGGAAAATGTTCACGCTGTCAGAAGCCTTTACCTACGAGGACTTTCATCCCTCTGCAGTGTTCTATCAGGAATCAGAGTGCCTGACAAGCCCTGCTCTCTGTAAGTCTTTCCCTTACACAACAGACCTTGAGCAGTATTCCTGTGCTCAGTGCCCCTGACCATTAACTCACAAGGCCCCAGTTCAAGAAGGCCTAAATGCACATAATGACATATCTCTTTTTCTAAAGATTGCACATAGCATGCAACCATTATCCCTAAACTTGGCCTGAAGAAGTATTCCTTCCTGAGTCAGAGATAAGTAAAGATCTGAAATGAAATGGCAGTACACAAGGAACAGTGAAGTAATGCAATACTAAGTTTTTTCTTACTTATTTAACAGAAATAAATATAGAAAAGTAGAAGAGCAATACCAAGATCATATTGAAAATACTAGTACAATTGAATGGACATAACAAGATTATTTCTTTTGTGACATCCCTGATTGCAGATGTTTGGCATGGGAATTATATTTTACTGCATTTGTGCACAGCAGTTTTTGCCAGAGTTGTTCTTGATCTCATACTGGATCTTTAGACAGTGCTGAAGGACAGGTGATAATAACTGGTGACAAGTATGGAGGGTTCTTGTACTCATTAAGGTATTTCTGAAAAGCAATGAGTGGAAAATCAGAATGACCACATGTATAAAGATAAAAATAAATAAAAAAGACTTGCTGACTAGAGAGTTCAAATTATTTCATTTAAGGTAATATGAAAGACTGAGACTACAACTTTCTTTTAGAGATGCACATTTTGTCACTTCTTTGATATTTGCTCTTGCTTTAAATGGTATATTCTTTTATCTTGGCAGCTGAGGTTGAATGGAGAGCTTTTTATTTTGAGATATTTAACTCATCACATCTCCAGATGGAGCCACTGCAAATAGTCTGAGCACTTCCAGTTCCTTCTTCTCACTGTGCCTGGCTTCTGCTAGCCAAGACGAGGTCATTTTGTCTTAATATTTGATTGAATTGGTGTATTAGTAATACATCAAAGATGATGCCTTAATGAAATGCAGCAGCTGGATATAGTCACAGCATTTGAAAGCAATGTCAGAAGAAAAGGCTGATTAGTCTGCATAGAAAGGGAAGGCTGATGTTATTTGATCTCCTGGAAGCTGGAGGCTCCAGCTCTGCAGTGGTGAAATAGACAATATACATTTTGTGTTATGTGAATTTTAGAGCTGGTGATAGACATGTAATCTCAGTCAGTTGGCAGAGATTCACAGAGCAGGCAGAGGCTGCTGCAACCAAGTAAGCTTCCATATGCTGCCTTGTCTCAAAACTAATGTGGAAAGCAGGCAGATTATACTTTGTCATATCATCACAATTTCTTGGTTTCATAGCCAAAAGTCCTGCCGGGGTTTGTGACCAGCACCAAACACGTGGTATTTGCATTTCTCGCCTGGGTGTTGGGCTGAGAGCACTCAACTCATCCTGGGCAGGTCAAGGGGTGGTCTTCAGGGACGGGCAGTCCTTGGCCACTAGTGGCTAGTGGCTGTGTTGGAAGCAGAGTTCAAGGTGAAGGATCTCCATATACCACTACCTGTGCCCCAGGCTATCAATATTTTCTCAAAACACAAAACTACAGAAAAATAAGGACTCCAAATTGACAGTGGATATTTCATTAACATCTTCTATCAGTGTGATATTTTCTCCTTATGAGGATATTATCTGTTTGCAGGTGACCACTGCTTTTCTTTTTCCTCTATGAGATTATCATCTTAGAGAAACAAAAAAGGGGTCCCTGTCAGCTTTTATGACAAATGGTGATTACAGGAGTAGTGTATTTTGTTTCTCCTTGAACAGATTTAATGCTTTTGTTTGCGCTTTGTTCCTCCTGGTCATTTGATATCTGAATGTGTTTATCTCTGAAAGAATCTCACCCAGAGATCTTGAAAAACTCCTTTCCTCTGGAGTCCAGCAATATAGTTTATATATTACTTACAGATGCAATAAACAAAGCCTCTTCTCCACTGCAATCTCTTAAGATTGCTGAATAACTGATCATTTAGTTGATAAGGTGAATCCTGAGTCAGATTTTCTGTGGTGGATCGATCAAGTGATGGAAGCTGAATATTGCATTTTCTCACCCTATGATAGTCAGGAAAAGCATCAGCATTAATAGACATCTATTTTGGCAGGTAGTTTAAGCTCTAAATTGTGATTTTTATCAGTGACTAATATCCTTTAAAAATAACTGCATTTTGGAATGACAGCAATTATGCTCACTCTGCTGTTATGTGAATAGCTATGTGAAGTGGACAGGACCCAGGAGCTGACCCAGTATTTCTCGCCAGTGACCCACTAGGCCAGTGTGTTTTACTGGTAAATAATTTTGCATGAGATTGCCTACAAAGGACTAACAGGTGGAACACTCTCAACTAATAACAGAAATGTGTAGTAGAAGTGATCTACCCTGGGAATTATTTTTTTTTACTTTTTCCTTTTAAAAATAATTTTATTTCATCTGAAGTAATTCATTCCTTATCAGTAAGATGCGAATAAGATTATTTTTGGAGGAACATAATGGCAAAGGCAAAAAAAGAAGAAAAACACCCAGAAAAAAAAAAAAAGCTAAACATAAAATATATCCTTGCGTAACACAATAGCTGGTACAACAAGGACATGAGACAATTTCAAAGTTCTCTTCAAGTGATCAGAATTGAATAGTAATCAAATGGAAAATATCTTCCATCCTAATAAATGAGTATTCTCCCTTAATATAGAATGTACTATCAATTACTGAAAATGCTACTGAAACTGTGCTTTAAATTAATTGTGTACTACATGACTTGACTTTTAGAGAATATTTTTTAACACACTTTCCTAGTTTACACATTATTCTTTCCTTCCTCCAAAAAGCGTGCAAATGACCAAGAAGCCCAGCCAACACCTAACCTTTGCTTAACTTTTCACATTTTATTACAAAACATCATAAAACCTGTGGTTTCCAGGACCCTCTGAAATAAAAAAATATTATCCTTTAAAAATATATTAAAACAAAACGTAAAATTTTCTGAAGCATTTTAATTAATTGTAATAATTGAAAAATTAGTGGTTTCTTTTGTTTTTGTGAGTATAGAGAGAATTTTTAGTGGCAAAATAAATAATAATTGATTTTAAATATCTTCACTGAAAATAAAGTAATCCAAACAAATATAACATTCAATCCCTTGTCTATGTGCATCCTAATAAAATTTAATTAGATATAATCACTTGTCATTTCCACTTCTCCTGCCTCCTGAAAATGTGGCATTATATAAAACCATCCTACCTTTTCACATAGGATTCAATTTCAGGAAATCAAAGATGTGTTTATACAGTCTGAATTTTTGGATAAAGGTTTTTGAACAACTGACCACTTAAAAAAACCTCTTAACTTCTTCCTTAGTAGATATTGCATCCCTGTTCTCTGTAAATTCTCATCTGAATGATTGCTACCTGCTATTAAATTTATCCAAAATGGAATTGTTGCCTGTAGATTTTCCACATTGTATCTCAAAGTTATCAAAGTGACAAATGACAAGCTCATACATACTATTTTTCCCTTTTTTACCTATACGATCAGTTTACTTATATGTGTTTTTAGTAGGAAATTCCTATCAGTTTAAAGGCATGAAATGGCAGTATTTAGTTAAAGGAGAAGTACTACTACTTAAAACCAAAAGTTATTTTTCTGTATTTAGGCTGAATCAAAAAATTCCATTTTGTACACCCACTCTTCTGTTGTAATTTTGTTCCAGCAAAACCTTGCCCAAATCTGCAGAAGACTGGTAGTTAATTTTATGAACTTTAGTACTTAAAATGGAAAAAAAATAACAACTCATCATTTTTAGGCCTTTGGGAATTCTCTGTAGCACATGGAAAAGAACTCTCTTATCTCTTCAGAGACTGATGTGAGAAAAGGCAATATCACCTCTGAATATGTTACCAGGATAAAATAGCTGTTTTCCAATAGAGGGAGAAAAGGATGATGGTGGCCATGATAGCCACATTCCTGTAAAGCTCTGTGTTTCACTGATATCTTTATTTCCACACCAAGTAGAAAGATGAATCTTCCAGTTTCTAAAAGACGTGATGCTGTGAAGTACCTGAGAACTGGGTTTGCCATGATTTTTTCCCATCATTCTCTTAAATAAATCCCAAAGTCTTATGCTTTCTTGTTAGGCTTATAAATACAGACTGCTTCCTTTACTGCTCTGGCTGCTTTCCTCAATATTGGCTGGCTTCAAAGGACAGGTAACAGGAAGAAACATGCTGACAATGCTCACACTTTCTGTGAATCTCTTTCATTTATTGTAGCCTTTAGCTCACATGAATTTCAGCTTTGAGGCATTTGCTTGTACAGCCTTCTCATCACCGACAGTTTCTCCAGCTGCCCCAAATCCTTTCCAGCTCTACTCTATTTAAAGGACCTGGCTGCAACACGTCTTCTGGGTGAAGAGAGAGAAACAAAAATAAGAGTTTATTTGCCAATGTCTTCTGGATTTAAAACAACTCAGCAGCTAATGGCTGCTGGGGAAATAGTTGCCACATTTGTTTAAGTTCAAAAAGACCAAGCACCTTTCCTGTATCAGGGACTTCAAGAGTTTCATAAATAAGTGCTTCAGAATTTGTGCATTTAATCCTTTTTATGCAGAAGCCAATGGGGACATTATATTATACATTAATTAATAAACCTTATTTTAGGTATCTATACATGGACATTGACAGGTGGGTTTGAAGAGCTTGTTACAGGCAGTGTAACAATGCAGGACTATGCAGGAGCCTGCGGAACATTGCAGCCGGCCCATGCTGGGAGACTCAAATGGGGTGCCCACACCAAACTATTCTGTGCCATCTGAGCTGTAACTGAGGCATTCACACCATGATGGCAGACACGAGGCAGCACCTCCAGCAGGTCCACATCCTCCCAGAGCAGCAGTGGAAGGTCAGGAGGGAGGTACTACTGTCTCAGCACCAAGTGCTTGTCTGTAGCCTCTCCCTAGTCCTCTGCTCTGAAAGGAGTTGAATTCTCCTCTCACAAGTGTCTGACCCCATTGATCTGTCACCTTAGCTTAAAAACATGGCTTTCCTGTGGACAATCACAAATAGGCATCTGCCTTTAGGTTTCATAATCTGGACCTGAATTTCTCCACAAGACTTATTGCTAGGACCTCACTTTTGCCTCTTCATACCATACCGGGATTACACCACCAGGTTCTGGAGAGCTCCTGGGGTAGGTGTCACAGCAAGGCACTGCATTCTCCAAAAAGACTGGAAATATGAGCTTGTGGAACATGCAGATTTAGAGCACCCTGAGTGCATGCACTGGAATACAATCAGGCCTTAAGGCAACTGAGCAAACATAAGGCATGGTAAAATGTACACAGACAGGGCACTGGCTAATGCAAGTTAGAGCCGTCCCAGAGGCAAATTGGTCCTAAATATTTATTGGGACTGATAATCCACTTTTGACTGCTTTTTATTGTTTTGGTTTTTTTTTCCAAATGACTCCTCAGAGCCTGTATCAAGTATAGATTGCAGGATCCAAAGACAGGATTATTATTCTTCAGTGAACCTTATAACAGAAAGCACAACACTATCTAACTTGTCTGATGGTTAGGAAAAAACACAAATGTAATACTTAACTCTACTGCCCAATATATTTAAAAGACTGTATCCTAAATTAAAATGCATTGGAAAGTACATATTGAATACCTTAAAAACCACATTTGACAATATATTTACATTTCTCTTTCACACAACTTGCTGTCAGAGAAATTGGTAAGAAATAGCAGCAAGGCTCATGTTGTAACAAAACTAAGGTTTCTGGCCATACTGACACCAGACTGGCTTTCCTGAAGTTAATCTGTTGAGGAATACAAGAGTCTATTGTGCAGAAACACACAGAAGCTGTTCAGATTTGGAAATGTGTAGCTGCATTGGAATGGCACTGCCCTGAGCATTAATGCTCTACAAACACATCTGAACTTCTCTGAGCCTTGAGCTAGTGGCTCTGTAAAATGCCAGGCTATGGGATGGGGACCTGCTGGCTCAGGTTGGCTCTAACTCAGATGCTTCATTATACACCAGAAGTTTGGCCTTCATGTCTAAGAATAAGCAGGTAAAAAATTTCAAATATGAGCTATCCCTGTTTTCTTCAGTTCATCCTAGAGGGACTCTAATAATACATATATCTAAGATACACTTGATAGATTCAAGCATCAAGATAGATTGCTCTAGTGCCAAACTACAAACTTTTACATATTCTCTGGTTGCTTAAGTCATTTTTAGCAGCAGATATTTACCACCACTCTAATATCTGGATACAAAAAAGACTGATTAACTCACATTCACGTTAAACTATACAATGTATTTCATTAATGTTTTAAATAAAATTTCTTTGCTACATCTAGATTTCATCTTCTGTTGTTAATTGATGTAGCACTTATTCTAGGAGGGCTTTATCTCTTAGCAAAGACATGTGGTTTTTAAAATTCCTTACATTGTGTAGCAGACTTAACTGATGTGGTCCATTTATTCCCCCTTCAGCACATTATCTCTATGTAAAATGAATTATTACCTCTTCTCCAATGTAACAGCATGTTATGGTCCACAGAAGACCCAAAACTTGTAGTCTGTATTCCCACAAAATGTTCTTCCATGATGTCTGGTTGTCTCTAACGACACTTATTTCACTAACTGGTCATTCGTATTGTTCTAGTAGTATTAAAAGTATATGTTAACATTAAAACTTTATTGAACTGGTTCCCATAGGACATTAGAATCTGAGGGTGAAACTCATTCCCATGCAGCTCATTTTCCAGCCAAAAGAATACTGATTTTACATGTGATTTATTGATGCATGGCCCAGCTGTCCAGCATCTGCTTAGGAGATTTGCATCCAGGTTGCATGAATTCTGGGTAAGACCTTGCTGCTGTCTCATAGGAGTCTTACAAATTTTAAATAGTAAATATGTAAAGCTCATGGCATTTCTGTGAGAATTACTTTGTCCAGCCCTAAAGTAGAAACCGCTTCTGACATAAAACACAACTTCTATTTAGTGCCTCTAAACTGATGTAGAAATTTGAAGATATATTCCACATTTCTATGAAACTACTACACTATGAAGGTGTAGTAGACAAGAAGAAAACAAATATCCTTTCTAATAGTAATAGTATTATTCTAATTGGTAGTAAATATAAAGTTCCTTCTAAACCCTTGGTGTGATTTGTTTTCCTATAAGTGAATCAGAAGAGAGACTTAACAGCTATTGAATCATCAGCTGTGTTTTCAATAGCATATGGGATTTTCTCCTTAAGTACCAATGCAGCCCAATCCTGCTTAGGTTGTGATAGCTGATTAGATTGCAGCTTGAGGCATACCCAGTAATTGTTGTTAACTTAATTATTTTACCTTGTATTAAACATGCTACTGCATTTCCACTATTCTCTCTCCCACTGTTCTGTTCTTATCTTTCTAGTTAGATGACAAAATCATCCAAAAGCTAACCAGCATCAAAAAGAAAGCCACAAAATCCTAATCTTGCTTATTCTTTCAGATTGTTTTTTTTTTTTCAAGGAGGCAGAGAAGTGTTGGTTAACATATGGCTACCCTTTAGGTTAATGCTTTTGTTTTGATGATGTTGCTAAAGGGGTTTAGAGGAACTTTTTCCAGTGTTTCCACTTAGTGCAACTACTGCCTTGGGAATTGTCTAGCTTTATTTTTCAATAAAGGTTTAGATTTTATATTAGTCATATTGTTGCCCCTATTCAGTTAGAAAATCAAAGTGTGTTTTGCAGAAATCAGTAAGAGTTTAGAAAGAGTGGATCTTGCCTGAGCTACGTATTGCTCTCCAACTACCTGTTTTGTCTGCCTATCCACCTGCTGTGTGGTGTTTGCTTTGTCTTCTACTGGCTTCTCTCTTTTGACTTAATAAAAGCTCAAGGGAGAAAAGGTCAGAAGAACTGCTTTTGGAAAGGTGGTAAATTTGAAACTATTAATAGTGCAAGGCACATTAAGCCCAAATAATATGTTGAGACCCTAATTTGAGGTGGTAAGGCATGGGAACAAGCTGCCCAGAGAAACTGTGGCTGTATTTCATAGCAGAAACTGGGAAACGGATAGAAGCTGAAAGCAATCACCTGTCCTTGCTATTTACTTGCACTGTAGTGTGCCATGGGGATATGCTGATTATGGGGCTTCTTGCAGAGAAGAGTCCCCATCAAAGCCTGGACAGTGGTGTGAGTCCCTAAACTGCAGGAACAATGAACTGCAATGATGAGCCATGTGTGGGAGCAGGCTTTCTCTTTTATACCAGTGTAAATTTGTGAAGAAGGTCCAGCTTTTTAGAGGGTGAGGCCACCCCCTTTTCCACTTGCATTTATCCTATATTCAGACTTGGGCCTGAATGGATAGGGAAGCTGCATTAAGACTAAATTTTTTATTGAGACTTTGGTTTGTGTGAAGAGACACTAGAATAGGCTGCCGAGAGAAACTGTGGATGCCCTTTGTTGGAAATGGTGCACAGGACAGAGTAGGAGTACAGACAATTTTATTCATGTTGAAGACTTTTGCCAGTTTTACATTACAAGAGAAACTCCTTTTCTTACTCAAAGTTGGTTAATGATTCACATGTGCAATCTGTACCTAATTTTACATCTGGGTAGCTAATGGAGACCATCACACGTTTTGTCATTTAAAGGCAGGGATTCATGATGAAGTGGCTATTGTGAGTATTTGGGAACTTCAGACTTTTTTGTCACTCTCTAAGGAGCATTCCCTGAGTGCAGCCCACTACCCTGAGAGTCTGTCCTATTCCTCCAAGTGATTACATATGAAAAGGTCAAGAGTTCTTATTTTATCTTATGTTCTCCTTTATCAGGAGAATTAGGCTAAAAGTCACTTTATCTTACAAGTTTTAGTGTATCTCAATACTTTAGTATTTTAGTTTATCTTAATACTTTTAGTGTATTCACATGCACACAAGTGCACACATTCACAAATACACTTCTATGCCTCCTTCTTATGAAATGCATTTTACTAAACATGATCTATCCTTTTAAATCCATGCAAAACCTCATGAGTCACTTTGTACTTGAGAACATTTTCTAGCTTGTTGCTGACCAATGATACTAAATCTTCCTCCATATCAATGTCAGATATAAAAAAATCCTCTATTTTTTTTTTCCTCTGGGATACCTGCATATTTAAGAAGGATTTTATTAGCCTATTTTGGGCTCTCATTTTTCCTCCTCTTTTAGGCCATTATTTTCAACAATCCTGCCTTTTTTAATGCTTATTCCAGTAGTGACATAAATATTTTATCTTAAATGTATTCCAGCAAAAACAGAGTGGACATTAGCTGTCTATAAGAGTTAACCCGTTACTGAAAAGCATGCCTGATAAATTAAAAGTGTGGGTCTCAGCCAAGAGAGATCGGTATATTCTGAGCATTCATTTTCTGCCTTAGGAGTGGCAAATCCTGTTGCTGGGATCAGATGTGATACAGCTTCTGAAAGAAGCAACCTCAGAGGCAAATTCATAATTTGCTATTCAGAGAACTCTCCACTAACAGTGTACTTTTCGTAAGCATGCCTTTCTTATGAAGTTATCATTGTATCTGGAATTGCAAATTGTAACTGAGAAACAAAAAGAAGCATAAACAACTTTAAAATAAGTAAGATTCCATTTTCAAAATATCATATGGTATGTCTAGTAATGTAAAAATTTTAGAGAAGTATTTATTAAGTGCTTCTTGACATATTTTTAGTCCAAATTTCAGCCATATTTTCTTCCATTCTGAGTACTAAAATCAGTAATTCAGTATTCAGGTGCTGTGTTGCAATCCAAAAGCATTCCCATAGTCTCAATGTGGATCAGTAAAGAACTCCAGTCAAGCTGTCTGGAAGTGAAGCCATCCTAGAACAATGTATGATTTAAGAATAACTAAACAGCAGTTGACCTTCCTGTTTTAAAAGAAAATAAATATTCCACACTTTTTTTCCTTACATACTAATTTTGTTTTATAATCCCTATTGCATAATTCCCTATCTGCAAACTTGAATTCAGTGTCTTTGTATTTAATATACATTGTGTTTGATTTACACTGTGCTTAATTTACATCTACACAAGAGTAAGGAACAGAAGTCAGGCTTTTACAAATTCAGGCCATATTGAAGCTAGCCAAATTCTTTCCCAAAATAAAAATGCAGAGCCCCAGTGCTAATATTTCTTTGATGTACTGGAATTTATGGAACATTATGTTTCTCATCTACTACAGTCACAGAGTCTACAAGGAGGCTTTTGGGGGGCCTTCAGTTCCTTCTGGCAGACAATGAAGAGAATGAAACACCTCCTGGGCATGGTGAACACCTGTGTGCTTGCTGCCTGCTTCACCCAGTCATGCTGAATAAAGCCTTCCCCAGTGCCTCCAGTGCACCAACACTGTCCTGAGCATCAGAGCCAAGCCTATGGAGAAGGGAAGGTTTTGTGTAATAGGAGAGGGAAGATTATAGTAGCCTCTCCCAGGTTTCTCTGCTTCTTCTGCTCCTCTTCCCTTCTCAATTCATGAGGTGCCTTTGCCAGTCCTCAGGCAGCTGAGGACTATTAGCAACAAGAACAGTGCACCAGGCAAAGCAGAACACAGAGGTGGACAGGGTGGGGAAGTGAATCCTTGGAGAGAAGGATGGGAGAAGGGAAGACAAGAAAAAGTGGAAGGGTAGAACTACACTCCTAAATACCCTTAAACTCTTTAGCACTCTAAAATAGTCCCTTTTCTCTTCAAAGTTAGTTACCATACTTATTGAGAGGCAACTTTTATTAATCCACATGCTTTTGCCTTTCCTGTTAAAAGACATAAAATTTGTTTGCCCTATGAAATCACCTCAATTTTCTCTATAAATGTACTTTATTTGTTCAACTATTACAGGACAAGCTCACACATGAATATAGCAGGCTCTGAAACATCTAAACTCTACGCTCCTGACATGCAGATAATTCTTCATTAAGGAGAAGGTAGATATATTTTAAAGAACTTATATTTAAAAGGAAGTATTTTCTTTTTTTTTTAAGGAAAACTCATGTGCATACAGTTACAGGGAATGTATACATTTATCTGTATTTCATACAATTAGATGATATTTGTAGAAAAGGGTTAATATGTAAAATATGCTTGTTTTGACATTTATGAAATGTACTGCCTAATAGTTTTCAAGATTTTCTAGTGGATGTTTCCTGTTGTTCAAGCAATGCAGAAGGAATATCTTTCCTGCCATTTTGCAAAATGCAAAATAATTTCTCAGTGAATGTTCTATATTTGCTCTGTCTCCCTAACATTTTTGATAGGGAGGAAAACATGTCAACAGTTCATGTAGAGCATATGAGAAAAAAATATTTTTCCCAGTGTGATTATGTACTCTTGGTATTTCAGCAGTCTCTGGAGAAAAATCTTGTATATTCATGCACTGACATAGACAAATTATCATTCTTATTGCCTTCAAGCTGTTCAATGACATTATACACCTATCCACAAACAATTTTAATCACTTTGGGTTTATAATTCATCGTTCATTGGAACTTTAATACAACTCGTTTTTCTTTCTCAGAAACCAGACTTTGCAAGTTTGACCTGGGGATGAAATACTCTGAAAGAAAATTTACTACAGTGTGGAAATCAAACATTCAGAACTAAAATTCCAGCAACAACAGTTTTCCAAGATGTTTTGCATCTTATTTTCTAATTTATTTTATTTCATTATGTATTTCAATAGTTACACCACTTTTTACAGAATTTCTGGGTACCTGAGTTTCCTTTGCAGTTTAATAGGACTCCAATGTGGTCAGAAGTCCAAGGTGGATCTGTCTTCATTTTCTCTTGAAAGCAAACATCCAAATGCACAAAAATGGGCTTTGACTTTTAAATGTAGCTTTTTTTTTTGAGCAGAAGTTTTAAGCATTTTTTCAAATATCAAGCTGTTGGCTGAGACATAATGTTGGTGCAGGGGTTTCTGATCAGTTTCCCTGTGAAATACCTTTTTGCAATGTGAGATTTCTTCTTCATATTTGCTTTTGGTCCAGCAAAAACATCCTGGGCTGTAAGGAAACCTTTAAAATCTCCTCTGGACTCTAGAAGCCTTTGCTTTAGGAACCTCCAAGGCCTGGATCCTTTAGGGACCTGCTTCCCAAGCCCACAAAATTTTGGTGGGTCTGCAGGCTTAGTCGTTGCTGGCTCCCCTACATCTCATCTCTTGATGGGGTCTTGAAGCCTCCCCTCCAGTGAGTATTTCATTGCCTTTAATAAAAGGGAAACTCATATCCCTGCAAAAGGGAGCAGCACACACTGAAATCAGCGCACTGCTGGCAGGATATGGTGAGCAGAAGCCTTCCTTGCCACTGTTCTGCACTATGTTAAAAAGAAAGGCCACTGGTGTGAGCAAAGTAAAAGAAGTGTCATCCATCATCTCTTGAAACAAGTCCAGTAGTATGGTCATTTTATGAGAACAATTGGAATTACACATTTACAAAAAAAAAAAAACCAAAAAACCAACAAAACCCACACAAAAAAAAACCCCCAAAAAAACCCCCAAAAGACGATGGAATAAAAAGGTGTACTCCAAACCTTACCATACTGAACTTCACTTATGATGCTTGACTTGTTTCCTTTATTTCCTTTACTCTTTTCCTTCCATGCAATTACAGTTCCTGTGTGAACTAGCAATTGGCACAGTGCTTTTACAGCAGCACCTTAAACATTCACTGTTTCAGTTGGGGTAAAGCAAATCCAAGAACTTCAGCTTGGCAAAGCCTCTGAAAATTTACAGTGAGATCGTATGCTCTGTTTTTTAACATGGACAGCGATATCCTTTGGAACATGCCATATTTAAATTTCAGCTGTGATTATTTACTCACTGACCACAAATGCTCCATAAATGTCTTTGTACAGTACCTGCTGTGCAAGACTTGGACTGAGATGTTCAAATTTGAAAATTGATGTCCAAATATCACTGGCAGAGGTGTGATGAGGAGAGGCAGTGAGAACACAGTAATTCCCTTATGCTCAGTACATATTTTTCTGTAGGTTTTGATCCTGTTTGAAACAAATCTGTGCTGCTAATTACTGTCATCTGGTCCTGGTGTTAGCTGCTATTCCAGAGAGTTTACCTCGCAGCCCTGAGCTAGTTTTGGTATCCTCAGCATATGCCCGGTTCAGTGGGTGCTGACAAAACCAGCAATTGCATAGAAGTGCTTGAGCTTCTACAGTATAGGAGCATTACTGTTTCACTCTGGTAATAATAACATCTACTGACTCAGGCTGTTGGTTTTTTTTGGTTTTTTGTTTGTTTGGTTTTTTTTTTTTTTTTTGTTTTGTTTAGTTTGTTTTTGTTTGATTTGGTTTTTGTTTTGTTTTGTTTTGTTTTATTTTGGGTTTTTTATGTTTTGGTTTGGGTTTTTTGTTTGTTTGTTTGTTTGTTTGTTTTTTGGTTTTTTACCTCAGAGGTGTGAGGGAGCTTTAAGTCTTCCCTGTTCAGACCCTGAAGAAGCGTATGAGAGTCTTACTGGATTGGAAGGAATAAGAAGGCAACACATAAGCAGACCAGGATCATCTACATGGTGGCTACTTCATGCTGCCTCTGCGAATTTTATGTTTTAGAGCAAAAAGCATGACAGTACCATGGCTTATGTGAGTATTTACATGAATACAAGCACAGGTCTGCACTCAATGGAGTTTGAATTAAAAGACTCCTGTCCAGGTAAATGGCATGTATTACCTATGAGCACTGGGAGGGGTCTTGGAAGATATTCCAGACCTTGTCAGGCCAGCTTTAGATAAGGGTTGGGTGTGAAGGCAATGACCCCATCAGCTACAGGCTGTGGCAGCGCTGTGCCCCAGTCTGGACCTCTGCCTGCTGGGACCTGCAGGACAGGGCTTAAGAAGGAAGACAGCAGCAGGTGAAAGGCTAGGAGAAATGCTCCCTTAGATCATTCCCTCCCTAGGAACCCTTGTATGGGGAAGGGTAATACTGGATTTCTTTCAGAGGCTTCAGAGGCTATGGTTTTGGTAAAGCCAAACTGGGATATTATCCCCCAGAAAATATGAATGTAAAGATCCATTATAAGCCACTAGAATAGACTGAAACATTGCATTTGAATTACTTGTAAGAGCTAATTTGTTGATCTACACAAAAGGTTAGCTGCAATTTCAAAGCTGGTTCTATTAGATTTTATATAATGAGACATTTTATTACATTATAGGACAGTAATCCCATTGTTTGTGTGTTGTTTCAAGTGCTTTACTTTGCTGTTGAGCCCTTGCCATCACAGTGTCTTGGTGCCTGTAATCTGTTCTGTGGGTCAAAGTGGGCATCAAAGGACTTTTTTTCTTTTAGTCAGTCTTCATTGTTAAAAAGGTTTCAAGAAAGTTTCTGATATTTTTGTACAGGAAACTTGTAGGAGACAAAGCAATAATAGGCTGAAAAATAAAAAGCTCTTTCCCAAGTAGCATAATATCACTCTAACCTCAGGCTGTACCACAGTGAAAATTACTAGCTAGGGTCTACTATTAAAATATTTTCTATCAACCTGCTTATACTATATAAGAGAAGGTTAAAAGTGATATGTTTGCATTGTCTGCCACAGAGGTGCCATCTTCTCTGACAGACATCTGTTACTCAATTATCATTATCTTACATTTCTTAATTTTCTAGTCCAGCTCTTAATAAGGTCTCCAGCACAGAAGGCTCTGTTCAGAAGCAGGCAGGAAACATTCTCTTGCTCTTTTGCAGAGGGAACTTCCAGGACTTGGTCTCTATTAAAAGAAATGATCAAGTTTGTGCCCCAACAGTTCATGATTCTCAAAAACATGCTGCTATTTTAATGTTCATGGTATTTTCCCCCTAAATATTTAGACTGTGTCATGGCAACATCAGCTTTTAGTTCTAAATTTGTTTTGCCATCCTTCATTTAAGAAAAAAATGTCAGTTTCAATTTATTCCCTTTAAATGTAAAATACAGTATTTTAAACTTTCATTAACTATAAACAGATATATCAGTGGTTTGTGATCTGCTTTGTATTCTCTACCCAATTGGAAATTATTATATTGATTGATATTAATTATGAAGTGGCACCTAAAACTATAAGATAAAAACAGATATAAAGTACGTACAATACGTGTTGGAGGTTTTTTGGAAGGGGTATGACAAGTAGAAGGTAAGTAGCAAAATTAGTATTCCCAGTACATATTTAAAAAACAAGAAGTAAGCTAAAAATAATCGCATCATAACAACAGGGGCAATCAATGGTCCAATTTTTTCCAGTCCAGTTAACTTTATTATGTTTGTATGAGTGTAAAGCGGATTGAATAATTGAATGTACAAAATCATGATATTAACAGCTGAACATTTTATTGCCCAAGACAGGTCTAAGGAAAAGGACATTTAAAATCCTTAAATGTAACTCTTAACAAATGTACCACAATTAATTGTTACTACTGTCATTATTTCTACTATATTTGAAGAGTGCTGGAAGTCAAATGTAGTGGATTCAAAATAGGTACTTCCCGAGTGCATTTGGATGATTGCTTACCTTGGTCAAAATAAGAAGAGACTGAATTTTGATGCAGAAATCCTACATTCCTGTTTAGAGTAGTCTGATCAGCAAGTAAATCAGTCAAAAAATTTAATGAAAAAAGTACATGCAAGTCTTTTGCCTATATAAGCAATACACAGGACCACGTAAAATGGGCATTTTATTAAAAAAATAAACTGTTCTACTCAAATTCTGATTGCCAACTGATTATTATAAATACTTATTAAACTTGCATATATTAATAAGGGAACAGGACAATGTACAGATATAAAAAGATGCAATGACAATATAAAAAAAGAAATTTTTTTGACTCTTTAAAAAACTTTCTAAGTCTGAGGAAACCCTACTACTCTACTACCTAGTATTGTTGAGGCTTTACAGTTAAGTTGAAACATGTTGCTAGTTTTAGCTCTGAAGTGCCACTGCTTTATGCAGGATGGTTAAGGCAAGATATGTATTAATGGCTGATGGAGAACAAAAAGATTTATAATTGGATTGTGCTTATTATCAAGATACTATACCTTGCCACAGGAGGAACATATTTAATAGACATACAGATATTTCATACCAGTTTCTTCTATACCACACCTTCCCCTCTTTGTTTTAAAGTGAGAGTATGAATCTATACATGCCACTGTGTGTACTGATTTGCACAGAACCTGCTTGATTGCTTGATCCAGGAAAGCTCCTTTCACTCTATTAGTGGAAGTAACCATATCATTAGTTACAGTTTGTCATATGTGCATCCTCCTCTGAATCAGGGCTGTTAGCATTAGATAGGACTATGTATTGATACTAAACACTATGTCTTCTTTGTAGAAAATTCATTATAAAATACTTATGCCTCTCTAATCTTAATGCTTTTTCAATATTTTAAACAACCTCTGTAACAGTTTTTTCCTGCTTGGAAAGTATAATTGCATGTTTTCTTCCTTTTCTGGTGCAAGGCTTACAAACACATTCTTTAAGATCATTACATTATCTCAAGTACCTTTAAAAAAGCTTCCCTCTGATCAGCTCAAAGTTCTGTGTATTGTAGGAGATACAGATAATAGAGTTATTCACATAAATTTGCATTAATGATACTGAATTTTCTTAAAAGACTAAATTTAATCTACGATTCAAAAAATGAAAAAGCATGACCAATATTTTTCTGATAGGCACACTAGCTGAGCATCAGTTTTATGGCTGTTTGTCAAAGCAGATAGAAAATAAAGGCCTTTTCTTTAAGATTTAGGGTAAAACTTGAAAATTGTAAATGCATCCAGGCAGCTGAGGTTCCAGTCTTGAAAGGCAGTTGGAGCACACCTACATTGCTATGTGCTTTCACGTTCCAATTCATCTGCTTCTGGCACAACATCAAGTCTCTCTCACCTGCAGTGCAGATTCTGCTTGTCACTGTGGGGCTACTCCTCCCTCTCCCTACAGTTATGAAGATTTGGTGCTAGGGATGATGGGCCCGTAGCATCTCAAAACTTGCATGTATTTTCTTAGGTTATTGAGTAACACTAAGTCCATCCTTTTTGTCCCTGTAAAATGTCAATGGTTTCAACTTAGCTCTTACTTGAGGCACTCTTGAGATTGCACACTGGTTGTTTTCCTTTCTTCCACCTTGCCGCTGTTCATTCCAGCTTCCATTTAGTTTGCCAAGCATTTGTACAACAGGCAGGTGTTCTGTGAAATGCTGGATCCTGAACAGATTAACTCTCCAGCGGTAAGGTGGATTCAGGAGGGGTAGGATTGCATCAGTGTGGAGCACAAGGGTGACAAGCAGTGTCTCCAGACCTTCCTTCCCTGGAGGTGAATAGATTTCACCAGCGTGCCCTAGGCCACCAGAAATGGGACACTTCTGCCCTGAAATCGAAACAGTTGCACAATAGAGGTGGTTACTTCTCATAGCTCTAAGTTCATGACTGGGTCAGCACTGGCCAGTCATTATTCCTGGGCTAGTGAGGATTCATGAGGCGATCAATCATATGGCCTGTGTATGGATAATGGGTGTAACTAATGTGCCTGAAATAGCAGCTGGCTTTCTGATAATGGACTTCCCAAAGTGCACTGAATGTCATTAATAGTATTCATGGCTGCAGTTGCTTGCCAGAAAAAGTAAGTAAATACATTCATCAGAATTCAACACAGACTAGCATCAAAATGAGATATGCAGGAAAGGCACATGAAGAAAACCTAAGTACCTTGGGAATTTGAGGGGCCAAATAGGGATTATTTTACACGGGCTGTTCCCTAGTACTGTGTCTTCTGGAGACACCAAGGTGAAGCCTGACAGGCAGCTAAACAAGGAGCATAGGAGAGCTGAAAGCAAAACTGGCACCTTCTAAACTCCCGTGCCCTCACCCTGGCAGCATGCTGAGAACAGGCAGAACCAGGACCCTGTTATAGGTTAGCTGTCTAATTAAATCCGACAGAGTCAAGCCAATCAAGAAAATTATTTTCTTAAGCAAGCAGCAGTATGCAATCAGCGCTGGATGGCCGGGGCTGTCTATGCCCCGCCAACAGCTCGCAAATTCTCCTTAGCCCGCGGTTATCTTTATCCAGTCCAATGTCCTGCTGATGTGTCTTTCTGTGGAGTACTCTGCACATTCATCCACTTTGCTAAGGGATCTCCTTTCTTTTTTCTCTTGATGGTCGTTGGGATGAAGGCAGCAGTCTTCCTCAGGTATCTGTTCATTGATCTTCTCCTGGTATGCGTGGCTCCTCTCTATATCTTCTGTGTTTGTGCAGTCTGTTGCTAGGGGGTCCTTTCTGCCCTTGGACCTTCTTATCTGCTCGTGCAACTGCGTGTTTACAAAACAGGAGGTATGTGGTTATCCTACTCATTGTGTTCTGCTAGCCTTAAGCAGCTTCTCACAAAGCCTTGGGTCAGAATACATAGTTTCTAAAATTCAGTTATAACTAATTCCTTAAGATGTGATTAACAAACTTATATGTACTTATTACAGACCCCAGGAAATATAGCTTTCTAAGTTTACCACACAGGTTACTTGTCATCCTTAACTTTTTCAGGAAAGATTGTCAGTTATTTGTCTGATGTCTCTCTTTAATTTTCCCTGTCCCTCCATGAAATCTGCCTTGGATCATGAAAGACTGAGGGGCAAAAAGGTAACATGTGAACTGTTCTCAAATCTGAAGCAAAATCGCATTTTACTACAGGCAGTTCCTTGAAATAACAATCTCATTAGTCACAATGAAATCAGAAATCATTGTCCGTAATGCCTGCAGTAGAAACACCATGAATGGCAGTCAACAGGGCCTGGATTTGTTTCCTCCAGTTCTTCAGTCTTTTCCCTAAGCACTCCTCATCTCAGATGCTTCACAGCCCATTCTTTTCTCCAGGCTGATCCTGAGCTTTTGACACCCTGAGTTGTCCCCAAAACTACATTCCTTTTCTGCTGCAGGCTTTATCTCTTTCCTGCTAAAGTCAGCTTGACCATTTTGAGAACCAAGCATTAAAATGAAAGCCTTTCCAATGCTGACCATAGAAATTAAGCAGAATTGTGGAGCCTTCCTCCAGGCAGGTGGCAGAGCCCTGAGTGATGGATATCATGGAGCTTGGTGATCCTGAGTAGGACTGTACAGAGGGTTGTGATCAGTTAATGCTCTATTTTATTTATTCAATATTAGCACAGAAAGGCAACACTAAGTCAGGGTACTAAATATTTGCATAATTTTCTTTTTTTATTTCGCTGGTAACTGTGTATCCCTTTGCTGCTGATTTACACAACTCATTTTTGTGCAAACAAAACAGTTATATGCACTAATTAGAGTATTTCATTTTAGCAGTGCACAATCCCCAAAATTTTTCATCTTGGGTACCTATATCTCTTCAGAACTTAAAGCCTGAGCACACAGGGAAATTGTGTCTCTGTTTTGGAGCAGGTTACAGAAAAAGGAAAAGGCAAGTAGGTAGTCCCAAGAAGTCTGTTGTCTAGTGGGATTCATGTGTGTTTGGCACAAGAATACTGTCATGACCAAGAATTTACATCTTCTGCTAACTCTGAGCTTGTTTGCTGTAGTCCAAGGATCTGAGATAAAACGTTAAAAATGTTTTCTTTCAAGGGAAATAAGAGAAAATCTTCCCGCCTCCTTAAAATATCAGACGGCTAAATCCAAAGTCACACAGGTACATAACATGGGCAGCAGGTGAATTGCAGGTTCCTGAACACACAGTCCATAAAACTCCCACCTTCCTCTTTTGCTTATTTGAAGGCTGTGGCAAATCCCCTAAACTAATCGTGCTCATGTTTTGTCTGATTCCTAAATCTTTTTGGAACTGACAGACCAGGTAACTTGAGTTTTAACTTCCTGATGGGCCCATTTCCACAGGCAGGCTCAGATGTTCTTCTCTTCTGCTGAAAGTTCCCACTATGCCAGTGCAAGAGATTCAAGGGACCATAAACAGAGCAAGCCCAAGGGACCATGTCTCCTGCACTGGCCTAAGGTGGATATTCCCCACTGAGGCTGACAATGACTGGCTACAACTCCGTGGCAGGATGTCCAATTATTTTTTCTTAACATTTATTAAGAAAAGTCCAAAACTATGTCCCCCCAAAAAAATCAATTGTTGGTATACTCCTTATGTCTCATGTGTGAACTTTTTGACCTGATGTTCAGCAACGTGACAGTATCTTTCAAGATATGACACATTTTTAATAAAAGGAAAATACAGAAAGAGAAAATAGAAGAGCAGTGGGCAGAGAAGATTCTGTATGCAGCTCATCTCTGGTCTGCCTAGTGCTCAGTTCTGGCAGGATTGGTATCAGTTTTTTAATGAAATCACGTCACATTTTAATGTGACTTGCACACATTTATGTAACACTTAGTAAGAATACAATAACACAGTCTCAGGCTCACACTGGTGACTAGTCCACCTAAAAGAATCAGAACCTACCCTTCTCCCCAAATGGCACAGCCAAAAATTACAAAGCCATCAACAACAATGTGGCATGCTCAGGCATTTTAATCAGAATTATATGGAAGTTCTAATCCAGAAACCCATAGAAGTTGCAATATCTTAAGATAATAAATGCAGAAATTAATTAATTAATTACAGCAGAAATTGAACCCTTCAAATTTTCCTCCGAATAAAGGGTTCATGTGTAGTTGTTTGATTACATAAAATTACATTCTATAAACGCGAGGATGTTACAGACAATATAAAAATAATCACAACATAATTGTTTATCAGGATGAAGCTCTTGTAGGAGTGCACCTACAGAAGTGCCTCAGAAAATTAAAAAGGTAATCTGTATTGCTATCATTATTTTCAAATAATAATAGTTATTTTAAGTAATTTTTGACTTTTATTTGCTGAATATATTTTCCTTCACACCTTCTAAAGCTTCTTGTAGTCAAAAGTGTGTATGCAAACGTGTCAGTTACTTCATAAAAAAAAATAAAAAGGCTAAGAGTTTAGAAGACCTAAAAGCTGAGGTGTCTCTCCTAGCTTAGAGGTAATTTATGGCACAAATCTCCAGCTACTGAGAAACATTGTCCTCCAGCAAATGAACCTTCTGCCCGACCATCTTCATATTTCTCCTATTTAACTTTTTGGAAATGTGTTGGAAATTAAAAAAAATTAATCCCTTCTTTAGAATGCTCATAGAATAAAACCTTTCCTTGGGAATATGGTACTTCTTTTGCTTTTGATTAATTACAGTGTTGTACATGCTTCAGATGACCTGTATGTTGCAGCATCAAGTAAGAAGAAAGGGTGTTTCCTTGAAAATCAAGATTTGATTAATTTTTAAATTCTCTGGGGAAAAAACAGTAGATACAAAAGAACTGCCAGGAAGTTTATAGCTACCTGTATGATATATTCACCATAAAATGCATATCTAAATCAGGTGGCTGCTTTCCTCTGTTAGTAGTATTGGGATACGCAGAAGCAGTTGTTCAATGTAAAACAGCTCATGTGAGTTAGAGAAAGCAATTAAATTAACTTGAGCCAGGCACCCATGCAAGCTTCTCCTTTGGCAAAGAAATGCAGAATTATAGACTGTCATTGCCTTAAAGGATTTATTTGTAAAGTACTGCATAAGACAGAGAGAAGCATACATATTCCATTTAATGATGCAAATATTGCCAACTATTTAATATGTAGTATATTTGTTCCTGAGAAGCCAGTGATATTTAGAAAAAGTAGAACTTATCCCTCATTTTAAAACACATTTCTGGAGAAAATCCAAGCCAGCAGCTGGGATTTTATGACTCCTGCAGGATCCTGAAAAATCCCACATTCAGTCCTAAGGAATTCTTACTCACATTCAAAGTGATGATACTATAAAAAATATCTAGAAAATGGCTTACTGTGGATTGAAGAGTAGGGTAGTCTACTTCTGTATTCCTCTGACCTGCAAATTTGCAGAACTCCAGTGCTGGCAAAAAAAATCAACTGGAGGATCAGAACTGCAATGTTAAGGCTCAATGTTTGTATTTTTATCATCTGCAATGGAAACTTTAGGAGTAAAAGGTAGACTTCAGAGGAAGCATGTAAGATTTAGGACACAGATGACAGAATCATCTGAGGTCTTATTTTATTCCATGGCACTTGAAAAGTCCAGGTGTCTTTTAAGAAATGGCAGAGGTAAATGCCAAAGTAATTTGCTTTTTAAAGTAGTTATATTTCTATACACTTTATTGCCTTTAAACCTGTTCCTGGCTGTGTATTCTCCAGGAACTCTTGGGACAGATTTCTGCACCTGCTCCTTGTGCTGGTGCCTGCTGGGCAGAATCTTTTCTCTCTCCATTTTCTCTTCCTGAACACCTCAAAGGCACTGTGTGGAAGCTTTGCCCTGTGACCAAAGAATCTAGCTGGAAATCTTTATTTTATAATGCTTAGAAATTCACATGCATACTGAAATTTTTCTTTAGAAATACCAATAACATCCCCCAACATTATTTAAGTAAAAGAACTATGAAAAGAAGAATAATATTAGCATAAACATGTCTCTTCTAAAAGCACAAGACTGTCGTTCAAATATGCAGGAAATCTAAATTCAGTGTCCCCAATAACGAAACAAAAATATCAATAGTCACATGATTCAAAGCTGACATAAACCCAGTCTGACACTTGTAAGTTGGTAAAATGTTTTTGGTGTGTCAACAGCATGTTGCTGGGATTTGATATAGATCAGGTATCACCTGACCTCTCACAGGCTGCAAGAGTGTTGTCAACAAAAGGAACTCTTCATCACATACTATTAATTCAACCAAAATCCAGGATATGCCTGCTCTGGAGCACTGGTACTGCTCAGTGATCCTGAAGCATTGCTGATGACAGGACTGCGCCCAAGTGCAAACAAGGAAAAGTCAGGAGCTGCAGCTTTCATCAATGGGATTTTAAACAAGGGGTTTTCATGAGTACCAAGACACATTCTGCTTGACATGCTGGCACAAAGTCAACACAGAAGAATGCTGTGTCAGGAAAGTGCCATGATATTTACAGCAGAAATTAAACCCTTCAAATTTTCCTCTGGATAAAGGGTTCCTATATAACGCGTAGTTGTTTGATTACATAAAATTACATTCTATAAACGCGAGGATGTTACAGACAATATAAAAATAATCGCAACATAACTGTTCATCAGGATGAAGCTCTTATAGGAGTGAACCCGCAGAAGTGCCTCAGAAAATTAAAAAGGTAATCTGCATTGCTATGATTATTTTCAAATTATATTCAAACCTGCCACTTTGAATTTCTTTTCTGTAAAAAATAAAAGGAATATTTAATCATCACAGCAGTAGTCTCCTGTTAGGACATGGCTGTGTCAGAAATAATTTTAGTGGTGAGATTTAAGGCCTTTTAGTCAAAAGGTAGTAAGGAACTACCTGTGATACTGACAGAAATTTGACCTGTCAAAACCGGGTCCTGGACTCTTTATGGTGCAAATTCTGGTTTATTTGATCGGGGGCTGTCCCTGCCCTCCGTGGGAGTTTGCCTCTGCTTTAACTCGTTGTATCCCAGCTTTCGCACGCCTGGGTGCAGGGAAACCGGCCAGTCAGGAATCGCGGAGGGAAAGGGACGAGCCCTTGCCAGCGCCGCGAGGCGAGTGGCCGGCGGGATGGCCGCGCCGGTCGCCTCGCGGGGGCCGAAACTCAGAGCCCAGCACCGGAGCGGAGTTTCGCACCCCGCGGCCGCCAACACCAGTGCCACGGCCCCGGCCCCGGCCCCCGCCCCGCCGCCCGGGGCGGCTCCGCGGCCCGGCCCGCACCTGGCGGGCGAGAGCGGCGCGCCCCGCCCGCCCCACCTGGCCCCGCCGCGCCGAGCGGGGCCGCCCCGCGCTCTCCATTGTGCGGCCGCCGGCTCGGGCCACCTGCCGGCGGCGCCAGGGCCGGGCACCGCTCCGCGCCTCCTCTGCCTCCCACAATCCCCCCGCCCACCCCCTCCGGTCCCCGGCTGAACCGGGGCGAGCCCGCGCCTTCCCTCCCCGCCTGCCTCCCTCCCGTCCCCGCGCTGCCGAAGCTCCGCCGCCTCCCCTCCCCCTCCTCTCTCCCTCCCACCGCGCGGGCCGCCGCCCCTCCGCCACTGCCCGCCGGAGCCGCCGACTTCCCCTGAGCGCGGGTCGCCGCCGCCTCGCCCTGCCATGAGCCGCCCCCCGTCGCCGCCGCAGCAACGCTGAGCGGGGAGCGCGGAGCCATGCCGGGCTGGAAGAAGAACATCCCCATCTGCCTGCAAGCCGAGCCGGAGCGAGGTGAGCGTGGAGCCCCGGGGGCGCCAGCCGCCCGCCGCGAGAGAAGGCAGGCGGGCGGGCCGGGGTCTGCGGCGGTGCCGGCCGCCCCCTCCGCAGCCCATGCCCGGGCACGGCTGCAGCCGCCCCGCGGTGGGACGGGCGGGCGGCCGGCCCCGCGCCTTCCATCTTGCTCCGCCGCCGCGGCAGGAGCGGGGGCTGCGGGGGGCGGCACCCGTGCCGGGCCGGGGAACACACCGGGCCGGCCCCCGCAGCCTCCGCAGCAACTTTACTTTGCCCGCGGCGCTGCCGGACGCGCTGCCCCAGGCCGAGCTTTTACCGACGGGGGGCGTGAGCCCAGGGGTGGTGGTGGAAAGGTAGTTCCGAAGTGACTTCGCGAAA
Source organism: Sitta carolinensis (assembly GCA_032173965.1). Taxonomy (NCBI): domain Eukaryota; kingdom Metazoa; phylum Chordata; class Aves; order Passeriformes; family Sittidae; genus Sitta; species Sitta carolinensis. The sequence continues at coordinate 33,273,340 of JAVUNC010000005.1, read as the reverse complement.
CTTCCCCGAGTGTGGTTCTGCCCCGGCCGCTGCTGGACCTGTCCCGTCCCTCCCGGTGGTCGCCGGCGAACCGGCAGCGATCGCGCCTCGGTGGCGAGCAGTGCCCGCAGGAGCTGCCCCGAGTGCCGGCAGCGGTACCGGGATGGCCTCGGGTCCCCGAACCTCGCCGTATGGGAAGCGAGACTGTTTCTGGTCACTTTGAGGAATAAACAATCTATTTGTTCTAATAACAAGGTATCTTTGCCACTTCCTCAGAGAGGGTTTCTGGTGAGTGTTGTGTCCCTTGCTCCGTCTTCAGCCTGTGAGTCAAAGACAAAAAGGCTGGGACACCATTTGCTCTCAGGTATGCCCGTCGAATTATGTCTTCGATTTACTGGTTAGTTCCGTGGTAGCGTGTCCTGAGGCAGGACATTTGGGTTTGGTTGCTGCTGTGTTGGATAGCTGGCTCTCCTGCTAGGAACAATTCGCCGAGTATTGAGAAGGACGAGGTTCTGTTTGCTGTGTGGAAGAAGTCTTGTTCCCTTGCATTGGAGGTGGAGGTCTTTTGCAGAACTGCTGCCCTTCTTCTCACTAGTAAATCCTATCCCTAATGGGAAGTTTATCACGAACATATGGCGTCATGAAAATAGTTGCTGAAAAGAGCGCAAGGTATTTCGGCTGTGCAAAGCCAGCTTTTGAGTCTTTTAGTAAATACATCATTACTAAAATCTGTGGTCGTATTTCTTTATGTCATGAATCTGTGTAGCAGAGGAATCACAGAAATAGGATGGATGACAGTTGTCAAAATATATCAGATGCGTTTACAGATGAGGGAACTTTAGAAAGGGTCTAATCTGGCTGTGTCAGAAACTGGAAAGATTTTCTCATTTCATTCTGCATAAAGGTTGTGTCATGAGCTATAACATGCAGGTTTGTCTTTATTCAGAGTAAACAATGGTGGTGGTTCTGCTCTGATGGGTTTAATGTCAGTTACAATACTGATTTGTTAACAATTCTTGTTTATTCCTATTTCTGTTTAACCTCTTTCATCTTCATTATGAAGCCGAGTAGATTTATATGTTAATAGTCTTACCACTGATGCTTTTCTTTATTGTATTTCAATTGTGTATAGGAAAAAAAAAATCTCTACTGTGCCTAAAGTAAATTATTGCCTTCTGAAGTATGTTGCATTGTATAGTACTTAAGTTTGGCTAGTAATTTAGCAGGATTCCAGTCACTGGAACGTTCCTGACTTAGAAAAAATATTAAATGCTCAAAAGAGTTAATCAGTATTGAATTTAATATTTCTTGAGTATGAAGAATAGATGAAATAAAGCTTTCAAGCTAGACAGAAAAACGGCCAGTGCAGTAATGAAATGAAGGTGCATCTTTAGCTAATGTAGGAGTTTAGTGTGGCATTGAGTAAAAGGCAATTACAAATACAGTTGAATTCTGGTTCAGAGCCACTTATGCTAACATCTCCCTCTTCTGTTTCTAGAAAATATTTCCATTCAGTTAGTCTGCAGAACGTTTTATGTACTTTGTGCTATCAGAAGACTTTTGTGAATGTAAATACTGTTATTTTAAACTACAGAGTAGCTGATAGCTTTCTTTGATTTAGATATGGAGTAGTACTGGATGTGAAATATTTGGTAATATAAATTGTATTTATGTCACGTAAACAAGTATGCCTTTATATAGGATATAAACTCTCCATTTATCCATCCCAAATGCTTGTGTGTATAGGATAAGAATACTCATACAGAACGTAAGAATAAGAAACATTCAAATGCTAGTGTATTTTCTTTGATTTTATGTTCCTGTAATCTGATTGTTTTAATCAGTGTTTTGTTCCTGTGAGAGGAGCTAGACTTTATTCAACTCTATGAACACCAGTAAGTCTGACTAGTTGTAATTTTCCTGTCTAACAACACAGACCTGCTAAGTTAATTTGTTGCTGAAGTTTTTTGGTGCTGATCAAAATGAAAAGGGATAAAACAACCTTTCCAAACCAGAAAAGTACCCTACAACCACAAACCAAACAAGATCTCAGAAAAGAAGTGAGCAGGTAAGTAATGCCAGTTTATCCTTGTGCCTCCTGCTGGCTTTCCACTTCAGGGAAGCCTCCCCTGCTGCCTTTATTATATCCAAGTCCATACCCCCCTTCCCTGTCATAATAAAGAGAAACTGTGCAGCTTTAATGTCAAGTCTAGTTGTAGCAGCACATTTCAACTGGAAAATGTCAGCTCTGGAGATGCTGGAAAAACTGGGAAGGCAAAGATTTGCCTGTGGTGAACTATGGATGGTTTGTACCAGACTGTTTTTCCCCAGGCTTTTTCCCCTCACATGTTAGAGGCTTTCTTGAGAGCTCTGTGTCTTCTGCGTGCACCTGTAGGGAGCTGATCGGGCCCTTAGGTCCTCAGCAGTGGAAGGAAGGAAGTTGTGGGCACTAGGATGTGAGGCTTGAGAGGTGGGTGGATTTGTTAGAGAGGATGTGGGGGTTGTATCCTCAAGGCCCTGCAACATAGAAGGTTCTCTGGGTACTGATACTCTTTTCTCACTCCAAACCAATGCAGCATTACTTTGGGTAGCGCTTCAAGGCTGTCGTATTTCCCTTGATGCTCGGTTCATCTAGGGTGTCAGGAACTGGATGGCAGTGCTGCCACACTGCAGTGCATGCCACAGCATGTTCTAGTGCAAGGAATCAACTTAGAAACTATCCAAGGAACTGCATTGTTTTGATGTGAGGAGCTCTTGGGATATTGCAAATGATGATAACCTTGTGGAGACCTACTGCGTTTGCTCCAAGTGGGGTTATTTTAGTGTATTGGTATCCTTGGTTGTCCCTTCCTTGCGTCAGAGCCCCCCTTCTCTATTGAATGTCTATCACAAAAAGTCCTTAGTGCAACCTGTCATCGTTGTTCCTACAAGTCATGTGCTGAAATGGAGGTTATCCAAAAACTCGATAAAATCAGGATTTTGCTAATGGAAATTGGCTGGTCTTGCTGAAATGAATTAGTGGAGATGTGGTCAATGCTGTTGGCTCTCCTTGGCAGCAATTGATAGTCTGAGTAAAGGAGAATAACCTGGGATAATGTTTCGAGCATCAGTGCGTGTTTGTGTGTAGGGTTTAACATTTGTGAGAGTGCTTTGTGGTGGAGAAGATTCTCTTCTGAGGGGTGGCAATCAGTGGTATTTCAACAAGTATTTTTAGATGTCTTGACTGTGAAAATTATGTGGGATACTTACGTCAACTTAAAAAAAATCATTGTGCCGCTTTTCAGTGACTAAAACTGTGTTTAAAATGTGAAGAGCTGCTTTTCTGTGTGTACTGCAGCAAAGTTCCTGGTATTCTGCTGCCTGCTCTGTAATCAAACAGTACTCTGCAGTGGCTGTGCTGCTTCTGGCTTCCACTGCCACAATTATCACAAGAAGTCCACTCCATTAGAGGAAAGAAATTATGCTCTGTGTTAAGTAAAAGATTTGTAACATATACCTGATGCAGTATACCCTGTCAGATAACAAATGATGTGTGAAGATGTGCTAGTGTAAGACAGTGTCCTTAAAATTCAGGGTGCACTTTCCTCCTCCCCAGTTTTCTGCCTAAGACATAGATCAGATCTTGTTGTAAACTACCTAAAACACTTTCTGGGGTGACAACTTTGTAAATACTTTAAGAAGAAGAATGTTACTGGAATTAATTTTGTCCAATATTCCTTCCAATCAAGTTAAATGAAGGTGTTTTATGGAACTCCTATTTCAACTTCATAGCTGGTCGAGTTTGTAGGAGTACAGAAAATACTATTTGTACATCTTGTATGCTTACTGTAGGACTGCTTGAGATTTCTTAATTTACGTACATGTTAATTTTAGAAATTAAAGCATCTTAGTATCCTTTGGTCTTGATTTTATTTTTAAAATAGTATTTCTTCCACAGTTGTTTATCCTCTGTTAAATAGACCAGTTAGGTCAAGGAAGAAGGAAATACTGTATTATTATTATATTATACTTTTCTATCCATGACACTTGACAGTCAGGAAAATTAGGTGAACTTCCAGGAAACATTTTCAAGGAAACATTAGGAAATGTTTAAAACCCCAGGACTCAAGGATAAAAAAAAATGTGCAGGTATTTTGTGAATCCTGCCTCAAATACAAAACTAGCACATTCTCATGGAAGATGTGCTGACAACAAGCATCTATCCCTGAGGTTACTGCTGTGTGAGCTTGTCTGCTCATCTTAAGCTGGAAGAGAATCAGTTTCTCAGATGAGGGAAAGGTATGTTACTGAATTTAATCATATTATTGTGGGTTAGCAATTGGCATCTATCAAATGAGGCCACTTCACAGTGGATATGCTTCATGCTCTTGCCAGGTAGGTACATGTTAAAAATCACCTTATTTTCAACCCAAGGCTGAGGGTGACTGTTCTTTGTATTTCAGTCTTTCACCTTGTAAGACAAGAGAAATATTTTCCTTCTTGAGATTACATGGGTTCTTGTAAACTTAATAGAGCTGCAGACCTAGGATTAGAAACCTTGTACAGAGGCTTTCTGTCTGTCTTTATCTGTTTTCTCATGTGTGTCACATGCCTCCTGAAAAGTTAAAGTATAACTTGGATGGCAGAAAACTTTTGTGGGGAGAGGATGTGCTCACAGTGGCAGCCCTAAGAATCAGGACTGGGTGTTGGGGATGAATGTTTGGAGGGAGATGCTTGGAAGATGATCTTTCACCCTAGGGAAGGCATTGCCTAGACTTAGCGTGGAGTGAGATATCTAATACATGAACAGTTGGGACATTTGATCAGTCGTGGTTCGCAAAGTGCACTGTAGTCGCTTACATTTAAGGTGAAGAAGTGATAAGGACAAAAATGGAAGGAAATGTCAGTTTCTCAGCTGCTGACACAAGAAGCTGGCATAGCTGGCTTCATTCCCTTCCTCCAGTAGCATCTGAAATGACCACTAAATCTCAGATTGGAAAACTAACACCAGGAGATAGATTAATAGCAAAATACTAATTACAAACTGCATATATTTTGTTCTTGTTGGGACTTCTGCCTCTTTTCACTTCAGTCTTGACTGAACTGTGTCTTGAACGTTGGTCTTTCTCCGTTTGTTAAACTGAGTGTTGGTGAAGACCATTTGCCAGGTGGGATATGATGACACTTTAGAGCTGGTTTTCAGCAGCATGCAAAGGGCACATGCAAGCTGTGTCGGTTTTTAAATTCTTTCTCTTAAAACCAGCTGGGATGGGAACATTTTAACACAAGGATGGAAAAGAGGCAACAATTGCTCCCTAGTGCCCTTTTAGCATGAAAGGAACTGAGATCAGGCAAAAATCATCTTCATCTCTTGCTATCTGCATAGCCAAGTTAACAGCATTTTATGACCTGTGGTATTAAAAGAATTTGTTAAATCTTGTGGGATCTTCAGGAAGGCATGGTCTTCACTGATAGTGAGAGATGATTGTCTTTTGTGTCTGGGTCATAACCAAGATTTCTTCCCCTCTTGTCGAAAGAAAGTGTGAGATAAGTGCAAATAAAATGATTTCTGTTTTTTGCAGAGGCAAAAGCAGTTTTTGTTTGCGTTTGTCAGAAATGCAGTCAGCAATGAGTGATGGCAGCAAACACTCCAGCTTGCCTCAAAGAACAGCAACACGAAGAATTTGAAGCAGTAACAATATTTGCCACTGACAGTCACAGTTGCTTTTTTTTGGGTATCTGGGAGCTATAAATGGTATAAGTTCTGAACGACAAGTTTTTGATCAGTTTCTTGCACACTGAAACATTAGAGGCGAACATAACTGGAAATACAGAAGCTACAGTGTTAGATCCTTCAGCAATTTACATGTATACAGCTTCTCTTGAATCTCAGCACATAATTGTATCCCTACTATGGGTTGTTTTTCTATTATTCAAGATTATCTTGAGCTGCCACAGCTCGAGGTTGTGCCTGAAGAGCTGTGAAGACCATGTTGTTCTCCAGTGGTTGCAGAGTTAAGGCTTGATCTGCACCTTCTCCCCACTGCTTGTATCTGAGTCCTCTTTAGTAATGCTAGTGCTTTTGAAGAAAGATGAACTGAGTCAGCAGGTATCTGTGAGGGTCTGATGATTGTGGCTGTGAAATTCAGATGTTTTTCAATGTTTTACCAAAGTGTTTTGAGGTTATGCATATTGAAATGTCAAGAGTACCATCTATCCTGACTTATGGAAAATGACTAATGAGAGGTGTCAGCATCCTGTGTGGCTGGGGACAGGGTGTTCACCTGCTCAGCATTTCATTTGGGCAAGATGAGTGTCAGACCCTGCAAAATTCAGGGTACAATAATAACATTTTTGTCAGATACAAGTAATCTTGATTACTGTATCATCCTGATGGTTTGTTTGTTTGTTTTTTCTCCCTGTTCCTCTTTCTGCTGGCACACACTCTGCTGAACGGCTGGGGAGCACAAACTTTGCTCACGTGTCCTCTGGTATGAGGCGGCCAGCCTTTTTATGGTTCCGAGTGATATTGATGGTCTATTGTCTGATTTTTTTCGAAGTCATTATCAGTGCAATTCTGTGTATCACTGGTTCTGCATCACAGTTTCGAAGCTGTGTTCTTTGCTTACTTTTGAAATAGTTTAACGAGAACGTATGAATAGAAAAAACAGGTAAGCAAGGGGTGACAGTTTTGGTACCGATACATATTCTACAAGGAATTTTGTTTTTTCTCTTTGGAAATCATCACAGGAATTGAGAATGCCTGGCATGACTGACTCAATCTCCATCTTTTTTGTGCCTTAATTTCTTGTTATTAGTAAAAAACACCACTGAGAGGATTCTGCTACTGTGAAGGAAGACTGCAGAGAACATTTTAATAGTTTTACCATCTTCTTTACACACTGGAATCCACAGACATTTAGGTAGTTCCACAGTTGCCTCACACAAGTTTAAATCTTCTCTCAAAATAAGAGAAATTATTTCCTGAAATACGAAGACAGAGATGTAATGATGACAGTTAAAAGTAACTGTCAGTGAAACTTACCAGGTTTTGCTTTTTTTTTAAACCAGTGGGGGAGACTGAAGTTTTAACATCACTGTTTCGTGGGCTAGTAATTTCATGTTAAGTAACTGAATACTTAACTTACTAAGAAATAGCGTTTTGAATGTTGTAAGGTATTGCCAGAATGTGTCTTCTCAGTAACTGTCTTTCCTAGGAAGCTAGGAGAATTTAAAATAACTGTTTTTGTTTACTAAGCCACGTTATGTAGTTAGCACTTTCTTCCCAAAGCAGTTTCCAGTAGGTGAATGTACAGTGAGACATGGTCTCTCTGTCCCACATAGCAGTGTGCAAAATAAAACCAACACATTTGCATTTAGTCAGCAAAATGAAGAAGAACATATCGGTGACTGGTGTGTAAGTGAACCAGATCTTGGTTTGTTTCTGTGGATATCACTTAGTGACACAGAAGTAATGCCAGCTTTTCTACAATTGCCTGATGAGGAGACAGGTGTTCTGCAGTCTACCACTTGTTTGTCAGTTTAGCAGCTTTTACAGTGGGACATTATTCACTAGAACAATTTTTGTAGGCAAAAAAAATAACAATAACTGCCACTTTTGGGGGGGGCTGTAGTAACAGCTGACATGACACCAAATTCAGCAGTCGAAAATATCTTTGTGATAAATGTGTTCTGCATGGGCAGGAAGAAACAAGGTTATAAGAAATCATTATTGGGATAGAAATAACAGACTTGTGGAGTATTTGAATTATATTATTCTTTTATTATTTGGATTACTGTGTCTGTGGACCAGATATTAAGTCCTTTGTATTTCTGTTGCAAAGAACAGCTTTCCCTGCTTCTGTCTTTCACCTTGATTATCAGCTCCCCTTTCCTAAAGGTGAGGAACAACCTGTTACTGACAGTTGCTGCCTCTCACCTGAGAAGTTTCTTTGGCATCTGAGCATAGCCAGGATGGTTCCAAAAAGTGAGTTGTATCAAGCTCCCTGCTATGCTTTCTTGAAATCTCTTTATAGCATTGGTAACTGGCAGGATTTTGCTGTCACTTGTACCCGTGCTCTTCACAACAGGATTGAGACCTGAGTTTGAAAGGAGGCAGTTGTAGAATAAACACATTGTTTTACTACTCTGACAAAAGTTTAATCTCAGTGGCATTTTCAGTGAAGTATTTAGTTGGTTTTGTGTTAAGAATGGATTATTTACAAAACAGCTGGTCAGGAAGTAGAGTGGTAGTCACAGAGCAAATACTCTGGGGAGTAAAATTCACTGCCTGGTAAATGGATACAGTTCTGCTGGATTCTGAAGGTTAATTCACTAGTGACAGCAAATTTACTGGGCCCTTGTACCTGTTAGTATAAGCTGTTTCTTAGTCCAGGCTCTCTTCTGAAAAATCAGAGAAGACTGCTGCCAAAAATACATTGCTTCCTTCATGTATATCTGCCAGTTTTATTCTTCTGTATTTTAACATTTTCTGGATCATATTTGTAAATGCCACAATGTTATTGAATGCACTGAGAAATTTTGAGCTTGAGCCTTTTCAAAACACCTTATATATTTGATAAAGCTTCCAAATTTGTGAGGAATATACCTGTAATTTTCTTTGACTTTTTTGTTTAATATTATTCTTTCCCAAACCAAATTATATACCCAAGATGTGGGCCTTAAATTAACTGTGTTGTTAAAGATTCTATGTGCATCATGATTTGAAGAACTGAAGAAATGTCTCCTATCTTACAGAAATGTGTTTTGAAATTACAATTTGTAGTGCTTTTAACTTCACCTCTTACTAGGACTGTTTGCAAAATGTGCAGGAGCCAGATAAACTTTCAGGATTTGCATGTCAAAAGTGAAGCAGTTGATCAAATGCTTTCAGCTTCAGTGTGGGCTGCTCTATGGAGAGGGGACAGAAAGAATGAAATGGACAATTACGTAAGGATAACTCAGTATCTTTATACTTTAGCTTTTGTGAGTCAATAATTCAGGAATGTTGGTCGTAGCAAAAATCTTGGGCCTCAAGCACAAAGTGTTAAAACATTGCTGATTTTTTTATGTATTCTTCTTATTGAGAGAACACATCCTGACTTAAGTTTTATATTATCTTGATTGAATATTATATGGCTGTAGTATTCCTGAGCTTCCCTGTTATTACAGTCACTGACAAAAATTATGTGCTAAATCAGACTTTTCTTATGGTCTCATTTCCTGTGTCTTTCTTGAGTGCACTAAGCCTAAAGCTTTTGAAGTTTCCTGTCTGCCTAAGGTGTTTCTTTCACATGTCCACAGATTTAGGCATGCATTGGTACCTATATTTATGTATTTGTTTAAAAAGCAAACATGAAAGGTCAAGAATAGTATATTGTAGTAGTTCCTCATTGTGTTTAGATGCATTTCTAATGCATTCACTGCTATTTGTTTAAATATTTAGTGTGAACTGATTCTTGCTTTTCAGAACACTTTAGTATGAAAAGGACTTTAATTTTCAGAGAACTTGCCCTCTGCCATTAAAGATATATTTTTCAAACTAAAGAAAGAAGATTCAGCTGCTGGCTCTGTATTCTGTTTTCTGCTTTCATCAAAGATCAGGGCAGTAGGTAAGTAGTGCCTTAAGCCATGTTCCTATACATATGTTTCTTTTTAGTGATTGAAGTAATTTTAAAAACATGCAATCTCTAAGAATTTTATGATGCCTTCCTCAGGTTTAAATATAGGAAGCATCCATGTAGGTGAGTTAGGGAGTCCCCTGTCATTTGAAAAACTAGTCTTATATTTTTTTCTTTGTCACCTTATAATAGACATCCGGCTAGTTTTGACATTTCTCCTTTTCCTCCTTTTCCATCACTCCTTTCTTTTTTTTTTTCTGCTCTTGCTAGGGTTGATGGTACTTTTTTCCTGACCCCTTTTTGTAGCTAGGCATATTTAGTTCCTCTTTAACTGCAAAGAAAGAAGTCAGCACAAAAATGAAAAAGAACTTAATTGGCCTGTTCGTTGAAACTGAACAGCTGTCTGGTGTTTAGGCTGCTACTTTGAAGAAAAGTAGCCTTTAACTGACTTGTTATCATTGTTTATTATTTCCTTAGTGGTAGTTGCCTGAAATATTTACATTAAAATGTCTTTTTTAATTTGTATGGTTTTGCTTTCAGTTATTAAAATGAAAATTCGGTTTGTTTATATGAAACTTCTAAATGTTCTAAGTGACAAGATAGAGGTTTTATGCAGTTATGTGAATACATTATAATTTTTTGGGAAGCTGATGCTCAATTATAGAGTGTTTCCTACATAATTGAGATACTCAGGGTTGTAGTCTGCCAGCCTGGCTTCAGAGCAGAGGTGCTCTAGTCCCCTTGCCAACGTCATGGCCCTCTGGACTGGTTCTAGCAGTTCCCTGCCCCTTTGTCTGAGGCACCAGAACTATACTCAGTACTCCAGGTGGGATCTCAGGAGAGCGGAGGGGGAGAATTGCCTCCCTTGACCTGTTGGCCATACTCCTTTTGATGCAGATACTGACAATGAATAATCCTTCTGAAGTCAGTGTGCTTAAATTTATGCCTATAATTTCTATGCTTAAGTGGATCAAAGGGTGATTCTAAATAGAAACAATTTTTTTTCTTTAATTAAAGATAATTCTCATGATATGTGCTAATATGTCTTGTGGGGGGAAAGAGAAAGCCAGTATAAAGGATTTAAAATACTGTAAATTTTCTCCCTTTGTTTTTATTAAAATATTGTTGTGGTTTTTTCCCCAGAGAACAGGTAAAATATGCTTTTATTTGGTGGTATTCTTCTGCTTATTCCTCATATTCCTTGTTGGAAGAGAAGTTAAATGTGTTTAACTGCAGGGTATTTGACATTATTCTTTTCTGGTGGAAAAACTTCTTTTGTGGTCGTTGAAATATGTCACATTATGAGTATAAGTAATGTGCAAAAAATGTATACTCAGAGCTGGCAGTTCTACCACCAGAAGTGACATGTACCATTTACCCAAACAGGTCTGAGATCCCACTGTGTTTTCAGAGTTACCTGATTTATTATCACAAAGAGGCTAATAAGTTTATATCATAGTAAAAGGAACAGTCTTTGTCAGAGTGGAAATATTGAGAGGGTTGGGTTTTTTAACATTTTTTTCTTTCATGTGGATTTTAAAACCCACAACCTTTTCTCTACTGCATATTTGATTGTAATAGCACTGAAAGCAGAAGTTATCAGTGTACAAAATAGGGTAGCATCTTGGTTGAAATCAATAAGAATTTTCTGTTGAATTTATTGAAAGTAGGATACCTGTGCTGTTGCCAGTTGGAAAAGCTACAAATTTGGCTTAGTTTTTTTTAAAAACTTGAGTATGGCCTTGGATGGAATGACAGAATCATCTGTTGAGAAAGAGAAATTAAACACTCTGAGGCTGTTGCTGTGAATTGGCATCGAAAGGAGGAAAACTAGTGATGCTATTTTTGTGCCTTGTTCCTTAATTCCTGGGTAGTTTAAAATACATATACTTCTGGATATTCCTTCTTACTTTGATTTTGTATTTCAGTCTTTCTGTTTTTGTGAACTGCTGATGTCATTACTTTGAAAATGCTTTGACACCCAGGAGGTGTTAATGAAATTAGGTAATAATTAGAAACATCAGAATTTCCAAAGAAACTTACAAATGCTCCCAGACAAGTCTAAATGTCTTCTGCTTTGTTGATCAGAAAAGAGGACTTTGAGTTCATTAGTTTGTTTCATGTTCAGCAGTGATTTAAAACCTTAAGCCTTCCTTCTTTTAAACAAGATAGGTATTATTTTGTGAGAAAAAAAATGGGGCAGATGTGTAGTTGTTGCAAGGTCCTGGTAAATATTTGCTTTGCATTTGGAACTCTCATGTCTTGTTCTTCAGTCAGTGAAACATGATATTCTCTAGTCTTTCCTGTATGAAGGAATTGTAAAGGTTTCTCTTTAATAGTTGGTTAGAAAATAAAAATGGAAGGAAAGAGGCACCTTTCTTTTCTCCAGACAAAAAACTACACTTACTTGTTTGAATACAATATGTAGGAGATATTGTAAATCCACATGCTCACCCTTACAAGCGTGATCCAATGTCAAGTGGATCATCCATGGAGTAAGCTGAATAATAATAAAAAAGCAGAATAAACCCAATATTATTCTGCAGTATGACATTGCCATAAAACTCTTCTAGTGCTCTATAGCTTTCCAGTCAGTTAAAATATTAAATAAATTATCTGTTAACATACAATACTCATGTCTTTAAATAGACTTGAGTATTGCTATGGTAAAGAGGATTGGTGTATATGTCATTAAACCTAATGGATTTTTATTTGTGTATGCTAGTTTCCTGTTCTACTGGTGCATCTCAGTGTGTTTATTGAAGATTTCCTTGAGAAAAAGTCTTAAGGGAGCGTAATTTGAAAATAAATGTTTAATCAGAGGAGGTAGGGGCTTTGTTTTCATAATGAAAATGTCATCTTTCCCTTTGAACTGAGGTGCTCATAAAAGGTGGACAAGAATAAAAGCACTTTTGCTTGTTTGATCTTCCAGGGACATGTTTATGATCTGACATTGCATAGTTTGGGAGCGATAATCTATGAACCAAGTTGCACAGAAGAGAGGATGCAATTTTTTTCTTCGCATGTAAAACCAAGCGTTACTGTGATGCAGATAGAAACACACAGTAACACACACAACAGGTGTTCAGGCACAGAAGAAGAAAAGAAGTCACTAGTTTATTGTTGACCTCGTATATATAAGTTTCTGGACAGTGACCAGAGATTGGACAGAGAGGTTACCACCTCTCCATCTTCACTGGTCACTTGAGAAGTCCATCAGGTGATATCTTTTCACAGAGGAATGCAAACATGATTCTTGTTTATCTTACAATTTGTGAGAACTGACTCTATTATACTAAAACAAATCAGAAGGCTTATTTTCAGGGACAGCAACCAAGGATTTACATTAAATCTTGTGAAAAATCTACTCTGCCAATAGTAAGATGTGAACACCAAGGTGCCTAAGAATGTACAGAAGAATTGTACCAGAGTTGGCAGTGCTAGGTTTATGGTTAGACATAATTGTCTTAAGGGTCTTTTCCAGTTGGGATGATTCTGTGATTCTAAGTTTCTCTCTAAGAGACTGATCTAGCTATGAATCTTCATTCTTCCTCCTGATGTCCCAGTAATTTGGGCTACACTGGAGACAGCTTTGGTCTTAGACACCTTTAAGTTTGGCTTCTGCTTTTCTGAGCTTCTAGAGTTGTCTGTTTAATGGTGATGGACTTCAATACCTCAGCTGCTTCTCCATACTGTGTAACACAGCATTCGCCATTTGTTTTCTGCCTGACCGAGCAGCTACTGTTCTCTTTCCCCACAACCACCCTTTGGCTTCTCCTGAGCTGTGAATGTCGTCTGGTATAGTAGAGAGCTGTCAATTGTTTTTGCATTAGATTTTGCATTCAGCTATCAGCACTGTATTCTGCTTCTTTCTGAAACTGAGTTTGGGATGCAGTTTTGTATAATTCATTCTTTTTTGATATTTCAAGGTTGCAATGAATTAGGGCAGTTATGGGAAGAATTTGAATCTTCAAGGCAAAGTACAGGTGCAGTGAAAAAGACCTGTAAACACCTATAGGCAAACAGGTAGAATATATTGCTATGGAAACCTTATTAGATTGGCAGTGATGAGAATGCCTGATTGACTACTGCTTCTTTATAAGATGTTTTACTAAACAAGAAAAAGGTAAAAACTGCAAAATCTTATTGAGGAAGTAGGGACTGCGCTATTGCGTTCAAAGATGTGAACTAATATTTACCCATTCAAGGAAATACTAACAAAATGTCACTTTTATTAGAGAAAAACTTCAAGGTCTAGTTGTTCCTTCATCTCCTTTACATACAGTGTAGAGTATGTAAGCATAGTTTGGGATTGAGAATATGATTTGTTTGAAAAAACGTTTTTAATTTTTATTCATAAGAAGTCAAAAAAGGATATATAAACTAAGGAATGAACAAAAAAATAATGCAGTGAAATTGCTTGAAACTGTTTTAATAATGTCTCATGTCATTCCGCAAATGTTTTAATTTCTTTTATGGTGAAGTGTTTATTGAACATAAACAAATTGTCGTTTAATTTTATTTAGTTATATTAAAATGAGCTATTTCTTAAAAGGAAACCCAAGAAATTATTTTCCAGTAATCTACAGAACCTTGCCTAAGCCCCTAGTTTGTTTAATATTTTAGATAAAAATTTTCCTCTATTAGCCTTGCTGTCTTCATGTTACTGTATTTTGGTATTTTTGTATGATTTCATAATATTTCATTGTTTGTTTCCTTTAACAGTCTTCAGCTATTGCAATGCATTTTTTTTTTCAATTTTGATTTTTGTTTTAACAGAGAGAAGAAGGGTGGGGAAATAATGTTCAAACAGGAGCACTGTTTTTGTGATTGTTGTGTCCCTATTCTTGTCACTGCTGTCCGTGTTCTTTGTGGTAGAGGCCTGCTACAGCTGGCCTGTATATTGCTTGTCTCTCCTTCACGAGTGTGTCATTGGTCACTGTCTTTTCTGAATCTGGAGGAGTGGAGCCCAACACCAAGGTCCAGATCTGGATGTTCCTGTACTACAACCTTGAAAAATCCACAAATCCATCCTTCTCCCTTAGAGCCTTTGTTGTGTTTTGAGGAGAACTCATCACTGGATTGTCCATTGGTCCTCTGCTATTAGGTTACCCTTTAACTCCTTTTCCTCAGATACCCTGACATTGCTCATAGACTGCTCATCTCTTCATTATCATTAGAAGTCTGTACTCATTATGCAAGGGTTATTAATCTCATCAGTTATCCGTCTTTCATGTTGGTTGTCAATATTTTTCTGTTTCATTTCCTTTTTCAAAGAGCCTTTCTTCCTAGTTTAGACACATTCCTAGTCCTTCCTGGTTCACATGAATTGATGGAAAAATCCAGCAGGAGTCATGGAGTTAAGAAAAGTCAGAACTCATCCATGAACGTGTCTTTGAACGCAGTAAAACCAATTATATAGTTGGTAATTTTTTTTTAGCTGAATTGAATATACCTGCTTATTTGTAATTTGCCAACATAAGTTTTTTCTGATTGTTTGGGCTAAATGTTTGAATTTGCCTTCTGCATGGTGAATATATATAATTTTAATTTACTTATCAGTCAGTTAACTTGACTAACTAGGAGATGAGTGGGAGAAGAGGATATGTATTTCTGCCTACGTATAGGAGAGCGTGGAAAACCTGGGCCCTCTGATTGAGAGCTCTCAGTTCCAGATTCCTTGCTGTTTAGCTGGAATAGACTCCAGCTCTTCTTACAACTTGAGCTGTGCATTTCTGAGCTCTGTGTCTGGGAACAGGGAAGCCCTGAAAGCCCATATAATTTCAAAATGTAAAGCAGGAGCTCTGGAGCCCTCTGTCACTTGGCACTCTGCACATTGGAATATCCTAAAGCCTGTGTCCAGCAGCTCAACATGGGAATTACCAGAATTTATGTATGTCTGAATTTTTAATGAAGCCTTTTGTATGTTAAGGTTATGTTGTTTATTTCTTTTTCCTTGAAGCATTTATGTTTTGACAAATCAGTAATTGGAAAAAAAATTGTCATTGTAAGGATTGATTAAAAAAATAGTTAATATGACTGGCAAGATTGAGCTTTACTGTTTGAACTCAGAAGCATTAAGTTCAGTGGCATATTAGAAAGAAAGTAATGAAAAAAATTATCATCTAATCATATCTGGAAAGTGTACATACTGATGATGGAAGAGGTAACTTCTAGGAAGATGACCAAGTATCAAAGACCATAGAAGTCTGAATAGTTAGTATTGCCTGCTTGGTATTGCCTGTGGCTGTCTTTGTGGAGGTAGGATAGATGATTTGATGTGCCTTGGACTGACTTCCTCGCGCTGTCAGCCCATTTGCACGTGTTGTGAGTGGTGGAGCAGATGTGAGCATGGTCTTGCAAAGCCGCTTTTGTCTCTTGTCTTTAATTGGAGGTTAACTGCTCCTGAGAACGTGAGTGTTCAACATCGGGCAGAACTGAGCTGCTCTGGCAGCATTCTGCTTCGCTGATTGCTTTGGAGCAGCAGGGTGTGAGTACTGTGGCAGCCATGGTATTAAAAGTTTAAGATTTTTTGTGAGTAATTATTCATGAAAATAAATTATAAATCAATGTACTGGCTTGTCTATTTTTTGATTTTACTCTGCATCTGGCTTTGTCTCTGGCCTGGTTTGTAGCATGAACAAGCACACCCGACAGTACGGGCAGTGTGCTCTGTTTTAGCAACTTGATGGGCGCTGATTGTTGTAGTTTCCACCCAGCAAGAGGAGCAATTTCAAGGAATACCTACAAAGCTTAACAGTTTCAACTGTTGATTTACTTGAGGTGTTAGAAAGCTTTTTCCACTTGAGATTCTGTGCATTTTTCATTCTGGGTCTTTTTCCTTTCTTTCTTCTTCCAGCTCCCTAATAGCAAAGGAGAACTGCTTCCTGTCTTGCATCTCACCTATTCTCCTTTTTTTCTTTCTCTGTCACTCTTCTTTTTTTCCCATTTTCTGTCATCTTTTATCCTTGTTTCTGCAGGTCTTTCTTGAGATACTTCTTTAGACATGCATTCTAAATAAGTTGCACTGGACTAAGGGTGAAGACAAGCTGAATAGGATGAATTACCTGGACATGACTTATGACACTTTTTTCCACCAGTACAGCAATAATATATGGGCAAACTGCTGCATAGAATCAAAAAGCAAAATGCTAAAAGGGGACTGTAAAGGTAGTTTTGTCTAGTGTTATTCAGCCTGTGGTTAATAAATCACTGCTGGTCTATGAATTGCTATATAATGGCCCTTTAAACAACTGCAGCATGCCTCAGGCACACACATGCTCCCACACACTCAGAAGGATTGTGTACCAGTACATGGGCAGGCCCAGTCAGAAACTGGCTCCCAGCCTGTCTGTCCAGGCCTCATTAAAATGTTTATTGCTGTCCAGTTCTGAACTTATTGAAGTTCTTTTGTTTTACCCAAGTATTAGATATCCCTGTTCTAAACTTCCTGTGTTGCCAATACTTAGTTAAACCTCACTTTCCTTGCTTTAGTCACTGTCTCTGGCTTGCAGTCCAGATCTGTTTCTGCCATGAGTTATAGGTCTAATTATCATGTCTATTAGTAGAATAGCTCTAGACCTCCTAGTTCCATATCTCAAGTTTTACAAGTTTTGTGTGTGATCTACTATATGTATGTGGCTAATACATTTTTCTCTACCTTGCTTCCAACTTGCCCAAGTTGTTGTCTCGTTCTTGTTTGCTGTCAAGCTGCTGATAGTATGGTGGTCATAAAGAGCACATTATTTTATATGTTCTACCACCTACATTGTGTATCTTATTGTAAAACTTCTGGCAGTAATCCTTGGAGGAAGTGTTTGGTTTTGTCCTCGTAGACTCAGAAGGTGGTATGCTTAATGAGATTGTGGTTAATTCTTTCTTATGGGCATACATCAGAAATCTGAGAAATTAACATGATAAATTCTTTCTCATTAACAAGTCTAAGTACCTTGTTTTGTGATTGGTTTTGTACTGTAGCTAAGTTCAGGTAATTTTCCGTGCTGCATATGTGATGCAAATTTGAAATTCTTAGCCTAAAATGTGTAAATGGGAGGATATTCTAAAGAAAAGGCACTGGCAGTTTTGGAAAATAAGACTTCAAGTATTGTCTCTTATTTCAAGTATGATAAAATTCTTCCAATTCTCTGACCCAGTTGGTTGAAGCAAGAACAGTAGGAGCAACAATCACCCAGAGGCAGTTAATTAGCACAGATTTCAGTGCAGTTAAGATTTGGCAAAGAAACAGATACCTAGAGCAGTCCTATGTTGTGAATAAGTAGCAACAATTATAATAGGCAGTACTAATAATGAAAGCATTGCAGGAGAAAGTAGTTCCTGCAGAGTTCCCAGAAGCTGATTTTTTCTGTATCAAAGGGAAATCATAAAGAATGAGGTCATCTGGTACAAATTTTAGTATCTTGGTTTTTCTTCCTGCATGGGAAGGAATAGAATTCAGCCTCCCTCTTCCAAGAAGAAGAATTCAACAATATTAAAAAATGGTCATGTTGTCCCTGAAAATCAGCCTTCTGATTTGATTTAGTATAATGAATGGAGTCAGTTCTCATGAATTGTAAGATAAACAAGGATCATGTTTACATTCCTTTATGAAAAGATATCACCTGATGAACTTCTCAAGTGACCAGTGGAGATGGAGAGGTGGTAATTTCTCTGTCCAATCTCTGATCACTGTCCAGAAACTTATATATACGAGGTCAACAATAAACGAGAGAGTTCTTTTCTTCTTCTCTACCTGAACACCTGTTGTGTGTTACTGTGTTCCCTCTGTGTGTCACAGTGACACCATCATGAACAAATCCAGGTGTACTTGCTTTTAACCTTACAAAGTAAAAGAGTTATCTAATGCAAAAAAACCCACAAAACTTCTGATAAAGGCCAAAATTCTAATTAAAATTCCTGACATCCAGAATGAGAAGGCACTGATAAAGAACACTTTTAGTAAATATTTCCCCATTGGACCTTCAAAGGAACCTGACACTAATCTACTCTCTGCTTTGGGAGGATGTAATGAAAATAGAATCGGAGCTTCTGAATGAAACAGGCAATGTGTGGAACCTTACAGGTCTGAGGAAGAAAAACCTGTTTCATTTTCCCAAAGTAATGGAAGAGAGGCTTTGCTCACAAAAGATACTCTTATACCAACCACCTGAAGGGGGAGATTTGTCCTAGAAAATAAATAGATAAATAAGTGGAAGTTCTCAGGAGTAATGATGGATATCAGCTATGCTCTAGGCAGCAGTAAATTCTGCATGGGTTTTTCAGGGCTCCTAGCCTGAAAAACACAGCCATAGAGTCCCGAATGGCTGCGTTTTGGCAGTACTGGTGGTGTTCAAGAGGGCTTCACAAATTGCTGCTTTGTAAACGTGTGCACTCTTGCTGGGGCATTTCCATTCTTGGATGTGTCCAGATGGTGTGAACAGAGCAAGACAGATTTCCTGGCTCGGTCTCAACATGTAGCAGTGTCCACTGGCAGTGGACGTGCATCAGCACAGGAGGCTGAATCTTGATACTGGCTCAAACAAGACTAAAATTTTTAAAACCTTCAGTTTAATATATAACCATGCTTTGTGAGAGAGGTGGAAATACTAGAGAAGCATCATCAAATTTTATACATAGTGGAGACTGAGCAGAGATGTACAAATTAACACATCTTTAAGGCAATCATTAAAATTATATGTTTCATTTGATGGACTGATACCTAGCAGGTGTGGCCTGGCAGTCAGTGTGTATGTAGCTCTGAGCTCTTCACAACATGCACTAGCCTGCCCTGGGAGGGATGTTAAAAGGGGTGTGGAGAGGAGCTTCAAGTGTGAAAGGATGTTCATAATGGTGAAAGGGGCAGAGGGGAGTGTGTGGAATTTGAGGAGGGGACTTCAGCAGGAAAGCAAATTCATGGTTGTGCTGCTGCTGGTACAATTGATTGTGTTATGTCCTACAGCTATCATCCTTCTGTCAGTTGTATTTCTGTGTTTACAAAGGCAGAGTTTGCCTTTATTTTATGGTCTCTAGGAGGAAGATGACTTTCTTGTTTCAGTTTTGGTCTTTTTCTTTCTTCTGCAATATGTTTTTTAATTTAGGTGCTCTTTAAAAACAAGGGGTAAATTCAGACTATTGTGTTGCATTTATTATGTAAAATATTGCAAAGGGAGTGAAGTCAAGATTGCCTTAAAAAAAAGGCAGTAGACAGACTGCACTGAAGGCATGTGTTGCAAATGTTCCTTAATTACTGTGTATGTGTGGGGTATATATTCCTGTATACAAAAAACTATCTGGTAATTTTTTGGCCACTGCTGACATGCTCCCCCAGTCTTCTTATCTGATAGCAGCATTAGGTAAAGGTTTTCTTCACTGCCTCCTTTGCCTCAGTTGCAGGTTCATTCAGACTTTGGCAGGGTACAGGGAATCCCTGCAGGCAGCTGTTTTCAGGCTTTGGGAAAAGGAGGAAAAAGACTGGATAGGACAGGGTCAGTCTGACTTGAAACTGAGGTGTGGGGATTTCTTGGGGGAGAAATGAAGGGTTACCTTCAAGGCAGTGTTACAGGAGGACCTGGTGCATGGGTAGTCACTCTGAAGTCTTGGCTCCTCTAGCCTTCAGCCCTCTCCTTTTAGATGTTCATGATTTATACTGGCTCCTGTTTCAGTGGTTCCCCTTCTGTTTTCTGAGCTTCTGCTCCTGCAATGCTCTTGAGCACTGTGCTGCAATTTGTATGTTTGGGTTTTGTTATGGCACCAGTTGTGTCATGGACGGAATGGGTTTCCCTTTGTCCCTTTTAGCTCTTGATCCATTATCTGCTGCTGCTGCAGACATTTTCTGTCTTTGTCCCTTGTAGTCCCATGCTCATGGGGATGGGTGGCTTATTCCAGGCTTGGGTTCCCTTAATACATTTGCCTATGAATGGTGGGTCCACGGACAAATTTCCTCACATGACTGGACTCTGCAAAAATACTGATTTTTAAACTCTATAGGAGCTTTAACTGATGAGTACAGTTTAAGATCTAAGTGAGGTCTGTGTCAGCCATTGCTGCGCAAGCCTGCGCAATCCAGTCTCTAGGATGATCCTGCTTGAGCAGGGAAGTTGAACCAGATGACCCCTGGTGGTCCCTTCTAGTTTCACCAGTCTGTGATTTTGTAGGGTTTCTCTGAAAAGTCTTTGCAATCTGTAGTACAGAGCCTACTCTGCTGGGCTCCACATGCCCCAAGCTGAAAAGGAAGTATCTAAAGCTTTCAAAAGAAAATGTTGCCCAAAAAGAAAGTTATTGTTATGTAAAGGATGCATTTTTCCTCAGAATGTCTATTAAACATAAAAATAGAAGGAATTTCTCATTTAAATCTGAACATACCATGAGAAATTTCAGCTCATCAGTTAAAATCCAGCCAAGCAAGAGGCATACAAAAGCTGTGTCGACTTTAATCATTGGCATTGATATTGGCTAGAATAAATATGTATATATATATATATATATGTGTCTTAAAATTGCAAAGGTTATAGTCTGACTAAGAGTGGATTGGTTTCTTCTGTTACCTGAGGAGCTGATACTTATGACATCAGTCCTGATTCCCAGAGGGAGAGCTGAGCTGAAGTTGGTGTGTCTTTTCTCAGGAAATAATATCTCATGATATTACTTTTACATCATCATTAGTAAAATTTGCAGAATGCTTATTGCATTGGTTCTGGTAGTGTGCATGACAATATAGTATGAATTGTGTTTGAAGCTGGTATATGTTGACCTGATGTAATCGTTTCAGAGTGCTTTCTTGGGAAATGATCCTTCAGGTTCTCTAAAAACTCAAGCATCTGCTGAGAAATGGAAACAAAGGGCTTGATAGTGAATGAAACTTGGGGTAATGAAATTGTCTGTTTTGCTTTTCTGTAGTTGTTTCATCCTGCCTATTATTTGAAAGTGTTCTATAATACTACAAAGCATAACATCCCAGGGTGCCCTTTATGTGTGCTGTAGTGATGTAGGATGATTAGGCAGTCTGACCTCATGGAGGACAAATTGCACAGTGCCTATGAATCTTCAGAAAAACTTCCTTGTTAAAGTCATGTTTGGGATTTTAAAGGCTCTCTGTAGTATCTCTTTTGTTTTGCTTGGTTGTTGCTTTGCTTTGTGCAATGCATTATTTGATGAATAGAATTCTTTCAAAACCGGCATTCAGAAATTGGGAGAGGTGCAAAAGAAAAAAATCTTGTTGAACAACTCCTATGTGATTTTGTAAAAATATTATTTTAAATCATTATATGAAAAAAACTATAAAAAGACTGTGCTTCTGTAAAAAAACCCAATCTGATTTAGCATTTCTGAAATGTATAGTTTTAAATATTTAGAAAAACAGGTACTTTGAAAAACATGAGCCTGGGTGACATCAGACATGTTCTGTATTTAATAACTTTTTAATTAACAGGTATACTGAGTTAAGGACTCAGGGCAGGTTGTCATAATTTCATAATTTTTAAAAGCAATTTAGGTGTGGATAATTTGCTTACATAGCAAGCATTGTAGACCTTGTCTGTCTTAAATTTTCCCAAGAATATTGTAAGTGATTATACATGTTAAAATTGAGCACTTAAAATCCTGGGTGAAGGTGTTGCTCAGGAATGCAGCTAACTTAGACCATACACGGTATTTTTATATGAGAGCTAGCTGCTGGCTTTAGCTTAGGCTGTCATCCTTGCTTACTGCTGGTTGTTTGAGACTAGACAAGCTGCAAACTCAGCTATACTTGGATTTGCGTTTATAGACTGCAGCTGGACTGCTGTGCTCTTGGACTGGCACTGTCCTACTTGTGCAACTTTATGGAGCACACTTGGCTCTATTTGGTTGTTTCTTGTAGTGGCTAAATGATGTTCTAACATTTAGATCTCTCCTTTGGGCAGGCTTTCTTCTGTTCTTCTCTTCCAAATACTTTTGTCTGTTCTTCAGCTGTGCTTGCATTCACCACCATGCACTGACAGTGTAGCCAGTCTCAGCTTCTACTAAGATATGCTTTAAAAATTCCAATTTTTGATTTTTCTCCCTTCCTTCAGGGAAAATAGCTTTAATGAAATTAATGGTTTTAACCAGCTTTAGTTTCTGTATTTTCCATTGTGCTAGTAAAGACCACACTACAGAAATATCTCACTGATTTTTTCTTGCATAAAGTCGCTGTTCTGGTAGCTTCCATTTTAAGCAAATAAAGATAATCTGTATGCCACTTAAAAAGAAAAGTATGTACTTCAAGTTTTCAGAAACAGTTGTGCTAGAGTGGGTTTATTTTGAGTCATGCTTCTATTTGACTGGCTTCAACTGCTAGCATTGGGGCAAAAGTTAATGTAGAATGTTTTGTGGAAATGAGAAGCAGAAACATGTCTAATTAAAAGACAATTACTCTGTGTTTTAATCTGTATACTGGTTGGGTAAATTGGATTTGTTTTAGCTGTGGTCATGTAAATCATGTTGCTGCTGCATGCTTTCTATTTGGCTTGAGAGTGCTGTCTTGTTTGGAAGGGTGTGGATGATACCTCTGGGAAGGGATGCCATTCTGCTTTGCACAAAGGATTTATCAGGAGTCACATCTGAGAGTAAGGGCTTATTAAAACAGTAGCTAGTGCTACACATTGGTAAGATTTATCCTTACTTATTCTGAAATCAGCTACTAGCCATTTATGGGGACTAACCTAATTTCAATGTTAGAATGGTTTATTAATTCCTAGCTTTCTCTATCATCACACTTAATGCTAGAGACTGCAAATTAAATGTTTTGATGTTTTAACACCATGGGTACATTTCCCACTTCTTGTCAGTACTTGGTCACTTTGTATGGTTTTGTTTTTTTTTTTTTTAATGTACTTATTTTTAATTGAACCCAGCCATCCACCCAGAAATATGTCTAAGTGCATAGAGAAGTTATTGGCAATCCTCCTTCCCTGCCACATACCGGTTGCTTTTTTTCAAGCTGGAAACAAAATTCAGTTGGAAATTCAGTTTCAGCAAGCTATGTTCACATTTTCAGATGATGTGAATATCATCCATGTGTGACAAAGGAATGGCGCTGTGCTAAATGCTTTCAATGACATTTATTAACTGAGTCTCACTACCAACTAGTTGCATTTCCAGGGCTTCCTATGCTCTGTTTTGAGTTACTACTGTTTTCCCATTCCTTCCCCTGTATATTTTGTAAAGCACTGAGAGTCTTTGCTGCTAGTTTGGATGATGTAAATACTTTGTTGTCCGCAACCACATGCAAAAAAATTCTGCTGCTCTTGCAGCTTTTGTTTAAGCTTTTACAGATGACCTGCTATTACTAACAATCTGAGAATAAAGTGCAAGTGGGGGTAAGGATAATGTTGCAAGTGTACGAACCAGGATTAATGCTGAGGTCCTTATGTGCTGCTCCATCATGCTGAAATCCTGTCTGTCATTGCAGGACTACAGGTTGCTGTTTATCCCACTTTGGGTTTCTGTGTCTCTGCTAATGGTGCATAGTAATTCTGTTTTTCTGTGTTTGCATGGGAGAACTTTGGAAGATGCTTTGTCCCAGAGGTAGATTCAAGGCTTGTACGTGTAAAGAATTCTACTTGTATGAAGCTGTGGAGGATCTGGGTGTGCCTCTTAGGGAAATTAATTTTTCCCAGTTGTCCCCTGATGAGGTTAAGTTTATATCAGAGGGTTTTTCTTCAGCTGGGATTTAGAACACAACATTTTGTTGTTCTTTCTTTAAAAATAAATAAATAAGCAAACCTCATTCAGTAAAAGTTTTGTAAAGAATATCCTTGTTTTAAATATATTTTTATTTTATTTTACCTTTAAATTTTGTAAGTGGTAATGGATTAATGGTCTCTTATTATGTATGTTTGTTGTCTTCTCATTCACTAGAGCTCCTGCTTGACCAGACAGGATGTCTGTTCATTGAAAGCTGTTGTCAATCAGTGGCCATTGTCTTGTAGATTTGCGCTTTGAAATACTACCATTATTGGCAGTGAGTTTTGTGAGTGCATGTTTGCTGCTTCACTTTTTTGTCCCCATTCCTTTATTGCTTATTTACTTGCAGGCATTTGAATTGCCTGACTTCATTGAACTTGAGTTTGAAGTTGCTGATTCTGTGTCTTCGGTCTAGACTGTCCTTTTAAATAACAGTAACGAAGTGCTGTCACAATGACTGTGTTGCTGTCTCCAGTGTGGGAAAATCGTCTCTGCTGCTTCCGAAAGCTTTGCCTGAGGTGGCTCCCTGTAATTGTAACATTTTAGATAATTGTTTGTAGATTGTACTGTGCTTTTTGCCTAAACTGAGAGCTGCTTGAAAATGAATAGATTGAAACCCCATCTCTTCCTTCTGTGCTTTGCTAATGACATAATGCTGCATGATTGGAGTTTTAAATACTTTTTGTAACAGATAGACTTTGTGTCATTGTGTTTGTCTAAGGTGGATATGTTGCTTGGAAAAGACTTGTATCTCCTCAAGTGTGGTGTGAGGAGGTATGAATTGGACCTCTTCCGTCACACAGGGATTGCATGGGACAAGGCAGGTGTTTTGGTGGAATTAGTGAGTCATGATTTTTGGTTTTGCTGTCAGTCAGGTGGTATTCATTCAGAGGTTTATAGTGTTAACTTTTGTTGTCCAGTAGACTCTGCACTGCAACAATTATAGCCAGCCTGAGATTAGAAGTCCCTCACTGAAAAAAATCTAGGCTATTACATGTGGGATTGCTGCTAAGAGGTTATAGGAGCTGGGCCCTGTGCTATGTAAGTGGGGGTGGGAATGGAGGATTCCCATGCATTTGTGCCTTAACCTTCGCTCATATAATTCATTCGTATCAGCTGTATCTGTTTAGCAGGGCAAGAAGTGCTTTGGCTGCACTGCTCCTCTTCTGTCAATAGCAGATCTATCTAAACTGGCATTGTTTTCCCATTTCTCATTTGTCCAGCTGCCTCTTTCCGTTTCCCTAGAGAAGGATGTTGGTTTTCCTCATTGTGGCAGTTATTCTGTAGGTTCTTTCTCTAGCCTTGATCTATAAAACAATCCAGGTTAAGAAAGGAACTTCACACTGAAAAAAGGGAAGAAGCTTCAGACTGATCTATGTTATAAGAAAAGTATCAGCACTTTGTGGAGATGTCCTCTGTGTCGTTACTATTTTTAATTTTTTAGAAAATCAAAATAAGAACAAATGTAGGAATTACTCATATTGAGTCAGACCCAAAGTCTGTCTAACCCCATATCCTTTCTGACAGTGGCCAAAAATGAAAAGCTTGAGAAGATTACAGCAACAAAGTAATGACCCCACCATCTGTCTTCTCCCACCCTTCAGTGGTATGTGACTCAGGATATTTTCCTGACATAGTGGCTGTTGACTGTTACTGCATTTCTCTTTTGTAATGTGCTGGGCCTCTCCTTAAAGCTGTAGGGTTTTAGTAGCCACAGTGTCTTGTGGCAGAGTCCCATGACTTAGATCATAGTTGTGTGAATACTAATTCCATTTGTTCATTGTGAGCATGCTTCTGTTGGTCCCTAGCTCTTGGGCCACAAGAGGTCCAACTCTTCATCCAGACTGTGCCACCTGTGAATTTTATTAGCCACTATTATATCTCGGCTCCTTTGTCCCTTTTCCAGGCAGTGGGGGATTAGCTGCTCAGCCATTGATTGTCTGAGGAGAGCACCAGAACTCAAGGCAGCATTCAAGGTGCAGGCCCCCACTGGGTTTAATGGCAGTGTTAAGCTTGTCTCTGTTTTGTTCTCTCTTCTGCATTGCTTTTAATAACCTGCTGTTTTGTTGTGACTGCTAAGCATTTAGCTGATGGTTGCCTGAAAGCATCTATTTCATCTTGGAGGAAAATACATTGTGCTGGGTCCGACAGCCCTAGAGAAGCAAGGCAGCTGCTGCTTCATGCCTCAGGGCTTCATGCCTCCAGTGTTGAGGCCGAAATGTATCCCCAGCAGGCATGGATGTGCACTGTGTGCACATGCCAGGGATAAGATAGGCAGAGAGAGCACTATTTGAGCAGGAGGGAGCTCTGGGAGTAGGAGTATGTGTATACACACACATTGGAGGAGCCTGCCAGCAGCTGGGCCCACATACTGGGTCTGTTCACAGGCTGTTCTGGTGTCCCCAGTTGCTGGCACCTGGACATATGAGCTCCCTGGTCCCAAAGCCAAGTGCTGTCATCTGTAGAGATGTGCAGGTGATCTCAAGCTCACAGGTGGCCCTTAGTGACCCACTATAAGCCCTTGCTCCCAGCCACTTCTGCTCTCCAACTTGGGCTTTGTTATTACTTGCATGCACATAAACCTTATGCAATCCCAGAATGCCCTTCCCTTTCATCCCACCATGTGCCCTACACCCCAAGGCTGAAACACTCCTTAGTTGGAAAGGTGATGAGGGGTAGCTGCTTCCTGCAACTGATCTTGCTGGGTTCCATACCTGGACACTGTGGCTGAGATTCTCCTGGGACAGACAGGGTATTGCTCAGCTGGAATCTTGCTTTGAGGTCCTACCTGCTTCTCTTCCATTGCTCCACTACATTTGTTGAGATGGGATTTGGATGGGCTTGGGAGTAGTCTGGAGTTGTATTATTTGTGTAGAGGAAGTAAGATTATAATCCCAGAATTATACTTCCAAGTTGAGTAGGATCAGAGCCCATTACTTTGTCTGTGACACGAAGATTGACTTTTTTCCAAGTGCACAGCTTTTTAAAATTTAACTTTTAAACTTTTTTTTTGCAATCAACCCATATTTTTAATTTTCTGGCTTTTTAAATCCCTGGAAATTTAAATATTGTCTATAAATCCTGCACCTTAGTATTCACCTTTTT
Source organism: Sitta carolinensis (assembly GCA_032173965.1). NCBI lineage: Eukaryota > Metazoa > Chordata > Aves > Passeriformes > Sittidae > Sitta > Sitta carolinensis. The sequence continues at coordinate 33,245,957 of JAVUNC010000005.1, read as the reverse complement.
CCCTAGTTGTATTAAGAATGTACTGAGTAGCATAGATATTAATACAGCTCTGCCAAACTACTGATGGCTTCTCTCTAACAGCAGATCATCATCTTTTCTCATTTAAAAAAATTATCTATGCAAGAATCAATAAGGTATTATTTCTATCTAGCAAACAAGTTATCTTTATTTTCAAGTTTTGTCTGGTGTAGTATTAGGCTTGTCATTGACAATGATGCTTCCATCATTTTCTTTTGGAAATTATTTCATAATCAAATAGCTTTTCTTTTGTCAGAACTTATGTATTCTGTCACTCAATAATTTCCCTGGCCTTTGTAATTTTCTGAATTAGTCCTGTCATTCTTCAGTGTGACAAGGTTCCTATGCAGCTTTGTTAAGCAGATGAAATACATTCAGCTTTTCCAACTTTTCCTTAGAAATTCAGTGCTTCTCTCGCTTTTCAGGTCTTAAGGACTCCCCTCCATGATCCAGCAGAACAGAGTATCTTGTTCCATCTGTATTCTTTCCTATTTGCAGGAAATGCATCTCAGTGCAATATTGTACAATGACCCACTCTGGTTTTTGGACAAGTCTGAAGTGCCCTATTAAAAAACTTTGTTTTGAGTTCTGGTTAAATAGGTATGTATGTATGATTTAAAAAAAAAGATACTATTTTCCCACATCTTACTTAGGAAAAAATTACTGCCATAGTACACTAATTATGAAAAGGTATTGCCTTATTTTTTTTTAGAAAATTATTATAGTAAGTGCGGTTGCTGTACAAATAAAGAATTCATGTATTCTTCCCAAATTACCTTTACCACAGTAAATTTTAATTTTTTAAAATACTTTACAGTTTCTACAGTGCAAATAAAAAATACTAGGTTTTGTGTTACCCTTTTTCCTATATGAGCATACCCAGTTCTGATCTTTTTCTTGAATTCTTTGCAGAACTTTTGTTTTCAATTGAATCTATAATTAAATACGCCACTCTTGATCATTCCATATCTCTAGGCACTTGACTTTATTTTCTTCAGCTTTAAGGATGTTGTTTGTCAAGATTTTTGTATTTCTATGGTGTATCTGCAGCTTCTAGTCAGACCTTTCTGAAGTCCTTCAAACTCTGCTGTAGGAACTGCAGCAGGGCAGCAAATCACCTCATGGGTTAATGTGCTTATGTGGTGGCTGGCAGCAAAAGCTTGGCTGGGTTAAAGTCCTTTGCACAAACAATATTCATTGAGGAGATTTTATTTTTTTCCTAGCCCCAGGCTGTAGTGATCTGTTCCTGTCTGGAGTTTTAGTAATTGGAGATGGGGTGGGAAATGTGTGCTTTTTGCCAGAATTGAGCCAGGACACTCACATTTTCTGGTATAGGAATTCTATAGCGTTCTGCCTGGGGCTTTGGAAATAATTGCTGATTAAACTTAGTGTACTGGTTCTGGTAGGGTGACTGAGTATCTGTCATTTTAACAGACATAGACTTTGTAGCCCCTGTAGTTTGGTTACTGAAGTTCCAGTGTGCATTAGGCTGAAAAGGAATAGCATGCCCTGGTGCTCTATGTGCTGTGTTGTGTATGGCAAGTGGAAATCTTCCGATATGAAGACTTCTTCATCTCTGATCACCAGTCCCTTAGAATTCTCTCAGAATTGCTATTTTTTGTTTTTATAAGCACCAGTGTTTCTTTCTGCCATTATGGAGAATTCAGAACCAAACTTGTCTGCCTCAGCTTAGCTTCTTTGAAATATCAGTTACTTGTCTGCAGTTCCTTTAGAGCTCTGTTCTCAAATATGGAAGGTTGTAAGTTTGTTGTTGTACATAGAGATAAAGGAGAATTTTTGAATCAAATGGGATTTTGTAAGTAGAAATGTTTTGCAGACCTAGAAGTAGATCTCCTGCAGGCTCTCCTCTGTCCTAAGTGACTCCTTGGGCCTGGGCAGCTTTTATCACCTTGCAGCTGTTTTTGTAGGTAGTGCAGAGCCTTTGAACACGGGGGTGAATGGTTCTGACGGTCAGTCTCCTTCTGTTTTTGGTGAGAAACGCTTGCTAGCGTGGCAATTACTGCTTGGAAGCTCTGAGCAAAACCAAGCTCTTCCTGTGCTAGGAAGTGTCCCATATACAAGAGCCTGTGCTTAGGAACTGATTGTACAGAACAGGTCAGAGTAGGAAAGAAGTAGCTCTCTTCTACCCTTTTTAAAAACAATTGAAGCTAAGGGTGACTTAACACTGTATAACTTCAGACTGGGAGCTCATAGGAGGGCAGAGGATTAAGTCCAAATATTTGGCATGGTAGAACATGTCTGAATTGTAACCCCAGACTTTCATCTGACTCCATTATTGGAAAAATTAAAATCAGACTACCCTTTAATTAAAAGCTGAAGCTGTTACTGGAATGTAAAAGACAACTCTATGCTAAATTTCATGCATCTCATTTAAGAAATATTTTGCATAGAATTAGCTACAGCAGTGCTAACCACTTTTATTGAATGCAAACACTTGTTACAGACCAGCTTAGAGCTTGAGGTGGTGTTTCAACACCACTCTTGAGGTGGTGTTTCACATCTCCAGGCTTCGTGGAGGAGCTGTGCTTTATTCCCGGGGCAGTAAGACAGCAGCCACACAGAATGCAGTATGATCTGTCTCTGGGGAAATTAGTCCACTCATCTCATCAGGAACTGATTCTGGCAAATGACTGGTAAATGTTATGACACATTATTGTCTTTCTACTGTATTCTCTCTCTCTGTCTCTTAATATGTGTGCATATGAAGTGCACATGGTGATTTGAGGTTATAAACATACTGGTATAATTCACTAGTAACAAATGAGCATCAGTTAAAAATTTAACTGATCCTTCCAGCAGTAGCAGTTTAAGGAAGCAAGAAGCAGCATGAATCACTTTGCTGGAAAGGAAGAAATATCTAGATGCAAATGGCATTTGGCAAATGAGTGATGGTATAACAATCTGAATGCTGTACAGACCATGACCCAGCTATTGGCATTACTTTTAGTGTCCTAAATTGCTCAGCTGCCACACTCTTCTGAGGCTTCAGAACATCATAAATACTTAAGTTTGTATTCACTGGTTTAAGCTGTTGCCAAAAGCATTAAAAGAATTGCTGTCCTAAATTAATTAACTTTTGTTTGTTGACTCTGTAGTGTGGAACAGAAATGTCGGTTTTATTCAGACAAAAGGGAAGTTTCATCTCCAGGCCATAACTGATTTTGCCCTGGCTTAACGAATCATATATTTCCACTCGACCTGAAAGAGATATTTTTTTTAAATGATTGCTTCAGGCCACATACAACCTCATCATTTGCAGCAGTGCAATTTAAGGGATTTAATGTAAACTACTCAAAGCTTTTTGATGATGTGCTTGACCTAACCACAAGAAAAAAAAAATGCCTAACCTTCAATTATAGTAGCATAAGAAATAGAAGTCAGCAGATAGGAGATAGTTGAAAATGGCAGCCTGCCCACTGTGCTACATGGCTGCCCCTTCTCCTGCTTTGAGCACACCATTGCCCACCCTCCTGCCTGGTGACATCTTTCCTGAGGCAGAGGCAGTGGATGTGTGGGGCTGGGTCCTCTGCCTGACCTCTGCCCACCTGACAGCCCTGTGGGGCTCAGCACCATGTGTGCTGCCCTCCCAAGGATTTGCCATCAGGAGTGAGCATGGTGATGCAGAATAGCTTGCTTTGATTTGCTTTGCTCTTTTGAGTGTGGTGTGATCTTTAGTCATAGGGACAAAGCATGTCAAAATGAGAAGGCTGGAGTTTGCCATCATGCTTGTTCTCTTTCTGTTTTCCCCAGCAGTCTCTGTCAAATCTTTTGCTCTTTTTCAGATCCCTTACACCATGTAGGGACTTCCATTTGGCAGCTGGTGGATGTGATGCTCTTACCTGCCTTTGTACCTGTGTTTTCCAGCATAGTTCCACTTGAATTAGTTCAGCATACACATGTGATAATTAGTTCATGTAACAGGTTTGTAGATGATAAGAGGAGGTTTTGTAGTCACAAGGTTTCAGGTAGACTGTAAATACCTAATTTTTTAACTTGCTATTATTCAAAACCATTATATTGACCTGCATTGTTAAAACTGACTAATTTTTTAAATAAATGTATTACAAAAAGTGAAATGTTTTGTTGGTATGAGGAAGTATCACATCTTTTAGGGTCTTATAAATGGAAGGGTGATGCAGGGGTGTACTGGGAATTGACTGCCTTTTGGATCAGTAGTACGGTGGATGTGTCCAAAAAAAGTCACTATAGTCCTTTCAGCATCCTTGTGTATATGCTTTATCAGGTACAGGAGAAGTGCCATGATGCAATTTAATGAAAGTGAGATGCAGATGGGATAGGAAGGAAAGTGAAGCAGAAAAAGATCTGTATATTGACTTGAAGAATTACGTGCTCTATACTTATTCGTCATGCAGCTTTGAATGCTGCTAGTTTTTCTTTCTGTCTCTCTATGCCTTCATTCTTTTGTATTATCTTTGTAATGTCAGTCTGAAAGGGAAACATTCTTCACCACAGGTTGTGAAATAATTTTTCAAAATCAATCCCTCCACAAGGATTTTTTTTCTTGGATAGGCCTTGTATGTTTTTTTTTTTGTTTTTGTTTGTTTGTTGTTGGGTTTTGTTGTTGTGGTTTGTTTTTTTTTTTGTGTGTGTTTTTTTTTGTTGTTTTTGTTTTTGTTTTGTTTTTTGATTAGGTTAATTGTATCTTGTGGTCTTAAATAGCAAAAGATTATCATTTTATATCTCAGGAAAGGCAGGTAATATTTCTTTTCTGCTGGGATGAAGTATTTGACTGTACTTGAAAGAGTCTAAATCTTGGATATGAAATACTGCAGTTTTTGTATTCAGAAAAGCTATTTTAGAATATTCTAAAAGGTTTTAAAAAGGTATTAGCTGTAATTTTTCTTTTCTTGTGAATCCTGGAAAGTGTTGAATGTATAGCAAAATGAAATGCTGTGCTTTCCAGGTGGAAAGGGAAAATAAATGGTCCCAATAAAATATTGAAAGCTCTGTAAACAATTGCTTAAGTAGTTATTCAGTAAAAGTATGTGGTGTCTGTAGAATATGTCCCCTGCTGGACATGAAAAGTATTTTTTCCCCCTTTCTAATTAGGACACAGTTGAGTTGAACTCCATACCTCATGTGGACATTGAGGTTGTACCACTGTAGAAAGTCTACACTTGATATTTCACCATTCTCTGCTTTTTTTTGAATCTGTAATTTTATAAACTATTTTCATTTTGTCCTTTAAGGATGTTTCATTCTGCAGCACTGAGTTGTACGTATATATTTTTTATTACTTAAAAATGTCTGTTTAAATATTTTATGTTCTTAATAGTGCTGAGCTTTGAATTCTACAGTTATATTCTATCCTTCATGGCCTGAGCACAAGTAGTGGAAGTAGTGGTGTACCTATTGCTTCAGGTTGGTTTTAGATGAACTTTAGAGTGTTCTGTGGGTTGCTGTGGTGTGGCAAAGTTTCTAACATTTTAAGCACTTTTAGACAAAGTGATTTAAGGGTGGTTTATATCTTGGAGCGCATGGATTTTAACAGTGCTGTTGGAGCAATGAAATCTTAAAAAGCTGATTCAGTATACCCAGTAAAGAAGTATTGGTTGTGTAATGTTGAAATCATAGTATCAAAGAATGGCTTGGATTGGAAGGGACTTTGAGGATCATTCAGTTCCAGTCCACCTGCCATGGGCAGGGATAGCTTCCACTAGACCAGGAATGGTATATGCAAACATAGTAACATGTGCCATTTTTTTCAGCTTTATTTAGTATGGAGTTTTTAAAAGATCTTAAAATTATTTTATGTCTGTAGAAATACTATTTAAAAATTGGCAGCAGTGATGCAGCAAAATATCCAAAGAAGGTATGTTTTCTGTTGTGATCCTCATCCTTGCTTTTCTGACTTAACTATCCCATTAATGAATTCACAGTAACTCAGTTTATTTGGATGAACTTTATGTTACCTGGTATGACTCAAGATTCCTTTTTTGCTTATATGTAATTAACATAAAACCTCAAACTGGAAGTCTGCAATATAGTGTCTCATCACAAAAGCAAGCTAACTGTAAAAGCTGATAATGTTTGTAAAGCATGTTAAGCTCCCTGGTGAAAGGTACCATAGAAATACAAAGTATTAAGCCAGTAGTTTAACTATAAGATAAGAAGTAATTGAAATTTTCCAACATGGTTGCATGTGGAAGACATTCTGGTGATTTGCTTTGTAATATTTAGGTCAGTGAATTGAGATGTCTTTCTAAATCCTTTATGAATATTCTCTCATTTAAGTGCATTGCTCGAAGGTGTCTGATACATTTATTTGGCTGGCTGATACTGCAGTTTAAAAATACCACATTTCAAGTAGGCAGGGAAGTGCTGTATAGAAACCTTTGAAATAACCAACCTTCATCCTTCAAATTGACAGTTATTGTGCTATAATAATTGTAGAAGTACTGAATTTGCTTCAATTGATTTTTTTTTTTTGAATAGTAGACTGCTCATTTAATACACAACGCCTCCAGAATTTTAATCTCCATGTCCCTCTTATGGTTTATGATTTGGTGCAGATTTCCCTTGAGATATTTTTCTTTGCCTTATGTATATCTATATAAAAACCAAACATTTTATCACGAGTACTAAATCCTGCTTCATGGCACTTACTGTGATATCAGCTAGAACGATTCATAAGTTGAAATCAGTATTTTATGTGGCATTAATTCCTGAAAACATTTGTACTACTTCCATACTACTACAATAAAAGGTAGCCTGTAACAAGTGTATGGTATTTTTGACTCTGAAATGTCCAAAACAGATCTTAATCATAGTAGTTCCCTCCCTGTTGCATCTGTTTTGACTGTAGGAAATATGTCAGTTTGGGTGCAGCTTGGATTGTCCCAGCATCCCTGCATCTCTTTCCAAGCTGCCTCCATGGCCCGTAATGCTTGATGCAGTGGACACTGTGTGGGACAGAAGGAATAATTTGAATCTCCATCATTCTCTTAGACCCTCAGGGGGAATTTCCTCCTTGGTCCCCTGCAGCTTTTCTCCTCTTGCAGTCATAGCAACACTGCAGGACCAGAAACTGCCTTGTTTCCAGCCCAAAACTGTCTTTCATGACTCTGCTGGTGGGAGTTAAAAACCTACTGCTGCCTGCTGCCTTCTGCATGCAGTAGGTCAGTGTTTTAGTTTATCTTTATTAGAAAAATAAAAACACTGAAATATTTTAACCTTTTTTTTTTCTCTGCACAGTAATCATTTCTTCTGAAGAGGGAAATCTCTTTATTCTTTCCCTTCCCCTGTGTTTTTCTGTCATGGTGGAAGAGCTGTGTCCTGTGGGACGTGGCTGCGGCAGAGTCCGTATTGGCCGAGGTGTGCTGCAGAAATGTCGCCTCAGACGGTGCCTTTGCCAGGAAGCTGCTGAGCCAAGGAGAGAGACTGTTCTCAGGCAGTGGTCAGGAGGTGTTTCTAACTACTGTAAAAGATGATCTCTAAATTTTACAGCCTTGAGCTCATAGGATGCAGAAATTTTTAGGAGGACCTGAATTTGGCAGAAATGGTAAAAGGTTCTTGTAATTAATGATGTAAAGAGTTTTCAGGTTTAAAATTATAACCTGGACTGAAAATTCTAAAACTTGAATGTGAAAACCAGAATAAGTTTAGCTGCTCAAAAATTGTCTGCCTGTCTGCAGGGGTTTAAAGACAAATTTAATTTTGAAAATAAGTATCCTTAAAGATTTTAAGTGTTGAAGAATTGAACAGATTTGCTGTATATTTCAGAATGTGGAAACCTAGGACTGAGTGTGGGGGTTTGTTTGGTATCTTCACAGCAAAAGGCTGTGGCCTCCGTTTTTTTTCAGCGGTGCTCTGGGGCTGTGCTGGGAGGGCAATATGCTGCAGCCTTACAGGCCTGTTGCAGCTCAGTGCCTCTCTTGTCAAGCAGAGAAACTAAAAGGGCCATTGATTCTCTGTACTATGGTTTGCGGGGCAGGGTATCCTCTGAGACATACAGAGCAGTTTGCCTGTGGCATCACAGTTTAACTGAGCTCTGCCTCTAAGCACCAGTCGCAGATGTGCAATCCTGTCACTTTATAAGGAAAACAATATTTTATGCTATTAAGTTAAGGGGAAATTTGATTGTCCCAAAAGGAGGAAGCCTTCCTGAGGCGAGCCAACTCAGTTCCTCTGGCGTCCTGGGAAGCCCCCTTAGCAACACTTTTTTCCATACTCTCCATAAACTATCAATCCCCTTCCTGCTCATTACCTCTTCCCCATGTCCTTACTCCATGTTTCATTTCATCCTGAATCCCAGAGGAAAAAAAATACACTGCAGCCACCCTGCTGTCATTCCCCCAAGGCTGTTGCTTTTATAAACCCTGTCCTGTGGTCTTGCATCCCAGTCGTGGCTGTGCAGGAAATCCCATCCCTGGAGGGGCAGAGAGGGTGGAGATTGTCCTGCAGGGGTGCAGCAATGCCACAGGAGTTAAAACCTTGGCTCTTTAGCATGGTGCACAGGAGTAGGTCAGCTGCGGCCAGCCAGCATGGTTGGTATGGAGCACAAGGAGGGCAGGAATGGGTAATCACTGAGTAGTGTCCCTCAGACATTTGAGGTTTCCTTATGTAATGGATTGAAAATGTACTTAGTCACTGTCTAACTTTGCAGATTATTGCACTTTTAAGACAGAGTCAAGTGTGAGAAGTAGGAATTTCAAGTTTTACTTGGAATGACAAATCTTTCATTATTATCTGTTGACAGTAGTTGAATTACTTGTTTACATTCTATATCTATTTTTTTAAAGTTGAGGTAGCCTTGTGTCAGTTGGAATTCAGGCAGGACCTGAAATTTTATTGCCTGCATATTCAATTGAATGCTATCATGCTTCACGGACCATAAAGTTTAGATTGTATCTAGTAAATGAGTAAATGCATTTTATAAATAATTAGTCTTCTGCTTAATTACAGGACTAGGTTTTCCAGCACATTTGTCATGTGATCTATGTATGTGGTGTTGCTGTTTCTAATTGAATGTGAGAAATAATCGGCTTTCTTAAAAACTTTTGAGTCAATACTTGCCTCATCAAACTGTAGCTGATGGATTTAATTTGCTATTTGTGGAGTTATTGATTAAATAACTTAGAATTGCTTGAGAGAGAGGTAGTTACCTGGAAACTTAGACTGCTTCTCCTCTTGAATGCACTGGTTAAAAACAGCTTTCTAAATGTTACTGTTGATTAATAGTTCACTTAGAAATAATAAACCAGTCTAAATTAAATACAACACGGTGTTTCACTGTAGTAGATGCTTTCTCTTTGGAGTTCATGTTTGATTTACTTGCAAAGTAGCTTTTGCTTTTTATATAGTACTGGGAAGCTAAAATGTAATGTTCTTGCTTTGCAGGTATTTCATCCCCAGTGTTTCTTAAATAAAACCCAACTATTTTCCCCACAAGATTGTTGGGGTTTTTGCTGAAAAAATCATAGACTGGAAAATTACTCCGGCTCTTAAAAATATTATAATTTACATTATAGAAACTTTGGAAAGATGAGCAGTGATGTGTATGATGCTTAAAAGACAGGCAGAATTCAAGAGCTTTCTTCCTCAAGGAGAAGTCGCCAGTGGTGTCTCTTGGTGCCTTCTGTTTATAAAGCCTGTCTAAAGTCCCTCATGCCAGGCACCTGCAAGAGAAGCTTCTTCACACTCATCCCAGCCTCCTCTTCCAGCCACTACCACACACTTTCCCTCTGTCTTTTGTAGGTGATCCAGGATAATTACTAACCAGGATCTTAGTAACATAACCTTGTATGTTTCACTCCTTCTTGTTATATAGTTTCCATCTTTTGGGTGATGGAATGTTTGTCTTTGGATATTTGTTTATGTAAACTAGCAATATCAAGTTTCATTTAGAGCTAAAATTAGTAAGTGTAATCCCTGATTTTGTAGTAAACACTAAAACAGAGCTTAATTTTCTTTAAAGGCTATTTAAAGGTTTGTTTTAAAAATAAAAGATTTGTATGTCAAATGAAAAATTTTAAAATGCAGTTTTATTTTGTGCATAAATTAATGTTTCAGCTTTGGTTTTTGCTTTCTTTTCCAAGTGCCACCTACTGGTATTCTTGAAGCTTACTTTGGTAAATCTTGCCTCTTCAGAAAATAAGGCTATACATGCTTCTTTTTATGGGAAACTCCTGTAAAGAAAAATGAAAATAATGAAGATGAATTGAGTATTTTGCAAGTTTATTATTTGGTTAAACTAGTGTCCTGTTACAGATCTGAATATCCTCTGGACTTTTTAAATGAAAAATACTTACTAGAAAAACCCTGCCATATTTTATCCCAGTTGCAGTAGTACTGTGTGTACAGTTTTTCTTCTTTATTTGACAAATGTGCTACTGCACTAATGTGCATTTGATCACAAACCTTGGCTTAAAAAAGAAAGAAAAGCAGTTTTTCTGGAGGTGCTTTTCCTACCAGCTCAGTTTCAAGAGCCTATGGAGTTCTTTTGTCCTGATTTTGCAATTAGATTGAAGTGAAGTGGTGAATTTGTGGCGACTGTTACTAAAATCTCATAAACTAGAGGAGAGTGCATTCCAGATCCTGCTACCCTGGGCTCAGTGGGAAGGAAAGGCTTCTGCCCCTCTCCACTGCTCCTGTGCCAATCCCTCCAGTGGAAAACCTCCTGCCTTCTACCACCCTTCTGACAGACCAGTGTGGTTCTAGCAGATCAGAGAAGCCTTGTGCTTGGTCTCTAGTGCTGTTATTCTGGCTGACTCAGCAGGATTTGGTACTTATGTTCTTCTTTTTTCCTGTGGAACGTGCGAGTTAGGCAAACCCATACCATTTCTCTTGAATAAATAAATAAATCTGCTTTCAAAACTCACAGCATGCACAGCAAAGAAATAATATATTGAGAAAACTGACTTGTATAGTTGAATCTATATTGCCATGATTTCCTCAAAACATTTGATTTCCTGCAAACCTTAGCAGTACCATCAGTCTGGGCTCTCAGAAAGTGCTTGCTGATTTTATTGTATTGTATTGTATTTTGGTTTATTTAATTTTATTTCTAATATTTTTTTCTCCAGTTCTCAACTTCTGATAAATCACCTATTTTTACTACTAAGTTTGGCAACTTTTTGTCTGATTCTTTACATCTTCTTTGAGGAGATAATTTTTCTGGTCCATGCAGATCTGGGTGCTGTTCTCCAGATGCTGGAATGCCTTTATTTTCTTAGAGTTTCAGAGTAATGAAATCTAAAATGATGAGAAAGTATCTTGACATATCTGGATAAGATGATGATAAATAGGCTGCAGTACAAAAACTCTGGTTGGAAATGTTTCTGTGGTTCAGCTTAAATGGGATAACTTTCTTTGGTGCTGTCCTAAGCACAAGGCTTGTCCCTTTTACTGTCTCAGTACTGTGGGACAAATAGTCGTGGTATCGTAGACCCCTCTCCAGAGGCAGTGATGAACTTGGACAATTTTGTGTCGTTTAATAAAGTTTCAAACATTTGTTTTTACTTAATAGACTGTGTTTACTGATTGATATACAGAAGCTGTTTCTGAACTACAGAAGTAAGCACTTTGTGCAAAAATGTTTTCTTTTCCAGAAAAACAAATATGCTGTGTGTCTTTACAGCTTTTATTCAGTTTTTATATATGTTGTTTCTGAGCATTCTAGATCAAATTTCTTTATGCACCCAGAAATTTTGACCTGCAAGCTTAACATGGCTGTTCTGTATTAAGTATGGTTTCCCTCCTTTTTCCACTGCCCAAGTTTCATCTCTCTCTTTTTCACATATTTAATATATGTATATTTGAACACCATAAAATAAATCCAGGCTTTGCTTCTGGCAGATTTCCAGTGTGCTCTATTCTTCTGGCTGCTGGAAAGACTGGAGGAAAAAAACTTGCATCACTCTCATCACTATTATTCAGCATGTGATGAGATTTTAAGCATGTCAGAATCTATGGGGTAGGACTTATTGACCTCCTGTTTCAGTAATGCTGTCTTGTCATGGTGAATGGGCTCCTGAATGAAAAAGGCCACGAATGAGAGCATCTCTTACAAGGAAGGGGCAGAGGGAGCGGGCGTGTTCTTGTTCTGACATGACTGAGAGGGGACCTAATCAGTGTTTACAAGGGTGTAACAAGAGAGGGTGTCAAGAGAATGGATCCAGGCTATTCTCAGTGGTACCCAGCAACAGGGCAAGAGGACAGGGACAGAGACTGATGCACAGGAAGTTCTGCCTCAGCATGAAGAAGAACTTCTTTACTGTGCTGGTGACTGTGCACTGGAACAGGTTGCCCAAAGAGCTTGTGGAGTTTCTCTTGCTGGAGATATTCTAGAAGTGTCTGGATGCAGTCCTGTACAATGTGTTTTGGGATAACCCTGCTTGAGCAGGGAGGTTGGACCAGATGACCCACTGTGGTCCATTCCAATCTGACCCATTCTGTTGCTCTGAAAAGAAAATAACAATCATGAGGTGCAGCAGTTGGGTCGCTGAGCATAAAAACTAATGAAGCCTGACTTCATTAATTGTCAGCACATTAACTGTTCTGGCCCCTTTCTTCCCTTGACAAACTCCTGTCCAGAATCGGGCAAAAACTCTTCTCCCAGCTGCATCCTAAAACCTTCCCTTTTACGAGAGTTGGCAGGTGCAGCAGCCAGTGACAGTCTGGCCGTTGGATGCTGCCAGCACTTAGCGGGTTGTGCTACAGCTCCTCCATTGCTCTGTGGAGGCTGCAGGTACTGACACTTCCCAGCAGCTGATTGTTGTTAAATATATTGGAGCATAATTATTTGAAGGATTTTTGTCCTTCATAGAATTTAACTAGAATCAGCCAACAGGCTTAGAGAGTGCGTGGGCAGATTATGTGATAAAATAAGCTGATTTCCTTTGGAAACTATATGGACAATTAAAAAAAAAAAGTTTTTTACATGAAATTCTTAAATTGAGTAATTCAATTTATGTCACAGTGACAGGAAAACGTCATAGTACTTTGAATTCCTAACTCATGGGTGTGGTGAAAAATTGTCCCTAACATGAGAGTTTGCTTCCTAAGTAGGTGTTATTTCATCCTGCTTAATAGTTTCATTGCTGGTCTAGAATAGACAGTTACCTGACACTACCAGTGGGAATGATATTTTATATGAGGGTAAAAAAATAGGTCATCTTTAACACATTTCTGTAGCTAGTGTGTATTTGAGAGTTTTGTCTATACTTTATCATCAGGTGTAAACCCTAATGCTGGATGCAGACACCATATCTGATAGCAGAATTTTGAAAGCTTCAGAAACAGGCTGGGGTGGAAACCTTGAAGATCTGTGTAACTGAAGCTTCAGAATGAGAGAAAGTCTTCCTGTAACATTTCTATTCTGTCTCATAGTCTGATAGAAAATGACATAGCCTTCCTTTCATCAACTAAAAGTAGTCAGCCACAATGAACGTGCTTCCCCAGTGGAAGTTCTGTAAAAACAGACAGACCAAAAAAAATATGATTTCACATATATTTATCCTCTACAATATCCTCAGTGTCCTGATTTGCTCAGTTCAGTAATCACAAGAATTATGCTTTCTACTTTGGTACTGAGGGTCAAATATAAATTGCTTGTTTTCCATACAGCTGTCTTCTTACCTGTGTTATGTGACAAAGAGCCACACCTCCCAACCTCCCCAAAACAACCAAGAAACCCAATTTTTGTCATTAGTATCTGCATATCATAAAATGTTGAGAATTGGGAGGGACCTTAAAGATCATGTAGTTCCAATCCCACCGTTACGCAGAGTAAGAGTTGCAGCATGCAGATTGTTATGTCATGATTTAATTTCCAAGCTCATGCTGCTGATTTGCTCTTTTCTGTTAGGGTAGGGCTTCTCTTGGTGGGTGCTTCCTGTAGCCTTGAGGTACATTTGCTGTGGTGTAATAGATGCCCACGTGAATGGACTTGCCCCAGGGTAACAGTACTTGTGGTGATACACATCACAGGTCACAGATCACTCTCTATTCATACTAGGTTGCTTTTTGTAGCTGTAGTATTTTGGACTTTCTGTGCCTTGAGATACTTAGAGTCTGTGTTTGCTCTGATAGTGTGGACAAGCTGCCATATGAAGCCTTGCTTTTTTGGATAGAGACTGCGGTTAGTATATGACACTTTATTTTTTTTGTATATAACACATATATTTTTTTATATATGACTTGGGCAAGTCAGCCTCACTTGTTATTGCTTTCTTCCTTGAGGGTAAAGCAGTTTTCATCTCTTGGGACATGAAGTCAGCTTCTGGAAACTTATGTCAACAGCCAGATAGAAACTGAAGTGGAACAAAATGTGCTGATGGACTACAGAGGACAAATACAAGGAAAAAATATTTTACACCAGATGTGTCCCTAATTAAAGTTTGAATAAAGTCATCCTAGCAGTATTGGGGTATCAAGTTTGGCATTTATTGGCCTATAAGAATGCTGATGCACGTAGTGTATGGTGTGAAGTTGAAGTGTAATAGTGATGGTAGCTAGTTGCACTAGGTTTTCTGGGTATGCATCATTGTTTTGTGGGCGAAGGCTATCAATACTTAGGGCAGCAGCACTTGAGAGGCAAAGCTGGAACAGTTGATGCTGTAGCAGCTGCATGAAAATATTTAGGCCATGCCTTTTTAAACATTGGAAAAAGCCAGGCTGCTTATTGAAAGAATGGTGCTTGAATTAGAACATGGGAAAATTGCTCCTAGTTTGCCTGAGGACAATGTCCTGTGTCATCTGGGAACTATTCCTGTTTTTTGAAGTGATTGGCTCTGCAGCAGTGAAGCTGTTCCTGTCCATGCCATAACAACATGGGGAGGAAGCCACTTTGCCACGGAGGAGGTGTGCAGCACTGATGTGGAACAGCGGCCTCCTGACACTTCTGTAGGCTGTGTACTCTGTCCCTGGGGCTGCCTGGAGCTGCAGCCTGCAGGACTGGCTGCACCCACGGCCAGGGTGGGGGCTCAGAACCTGGCGGGCAGCCGTGTATGGTCCTGCAGTCTGCTTTGCTTGTTTGAATGGACAAGCCCTCCACTGCAAAGATTCAAGCAAAAGGAAGAACATAAAGTTACTGCCCATCTCTCCTTTACAGTCTGTTTGTATCTGTCCCTTGAGCATTTCTTTTCTCTTTCATGAGGAATAGCTATCATAATCTCATCAGAGGCAATATATTGAAGTGTGGTGTGGGTTTAGTGGGTCTGTGATTTCATTTGTTCAGTATTTCTTACCAATCACTTTGGATGACACGCTTGTTCGCATTATTTCAGTTGTCATCTAATTAATGTATTTGTGGTTAAGACATTTTAGAGATGTTTGACCCGCTTCAAACTTCATTTTCCTTTCGCATTGCAGAAAACTCTGGTTTATCATTTGACTGGGCTTTAGGACTGTGTGGGACTATGTATTTGGCTGCCCCCTCAGCCAAGGATGGTATTTTGTAACCTCTTGCTGGGGCCATGCTGGGGCATGGGTGTCCTATAAAGCGCACGCATTGGTCCCTGCGTAGCTCCTGCACCTCTCCTAGAGAGTGTTTAGTGTGCAGAGGTAACACTTGCAGAATTGCTAGAACTGTCTGAGAAAATTAAGCCAGGTGTTTTGAGTACTTCACCTGCAAAATTCCTGTGTTCATTGTTTTCACCAGCTGTGGTGTCAGACTAAGCCATGCATGATTTTGAAATGTGGATCATATGAGTTTAAATACATAGAAGCATGAGAAATTTTCTTTAAAACTTCTTTCTTGTAGACTCCAGTACTTCAAAAATAAAATACTGATTGCTTTTATAAAACTGTAACTTAATTTGGTAAAGGAATTTGAGAAATTTAAAGCAGTTTAAGGACAGTTAGTGTTGAGCTAAAAGCCCACCTGGTGTTGTCTTTCAGGTCACTTTAAGATCCATGGATCTCAGTGTTTGATGGCCTGATAGCAGTACCACTTTTAGAAAGCTTTTGTGAAGTGATGTAATTTCAAGGGGAAGTGGAGCTTCTCAGTATTGCGTTCAGATGAGCTAATGGTGGTTCACAATGCACTGGGAATAATGAGCAATGCTTGTTTTCTCATCAGGTACCATGTACCCAGAGAAGAGAGATGGGAATGGATGAGAGCATTCTGCAGCATGCCATAAATTACCATTAAATTCTGCTTTGATGCATTTTTATTAGTATTATTTCTGCATATCATATATTAAATATATGATAATTACATATTTGGGGATGAAATGTGTTTTAATATCCTGTCTGATGTTCTCTTTGGAAAAAAAGAAGGTAATATTGTTAGCACTTTGCTGATTTAATGCCAGTTCTAGAAGTTAGGGATGTTGTCATAGAATCAAAGGTAACAAAAAATATAGACAACAATAAAATATATAGGATTTTTATAGAATGGCTTTCCTCTGGATGTTCCCTATGAGCAATTAAGCTGAACAGAAATGAAAAGGAGGCTAAAACTTAATTAGCTACTGCAACATGGTGGAGTCTGAGTTTATTCTTTTCTTTAAGGCTGTCTGTGGTCGAGCATAAGAAGGCAATGACACCATTTGGTGTTTGTAGTAGAGACATAATGTTTTGTTCAGTATTTTTGTGTCGTTTTGTTTCTAGTTTTCTCTTAGACAGTCTAATTTTCCATTAGGCAGAACTCGAGCTGTGTTCAAGATTATTTTGAATTAAAAGTGCTTTCCTGTAAATTTAAAATGGATGAAAATAAGCATCTACTTCACAAAGTCACTGCTTGTTTTTATGACATCCTGGGACAACAGATATTCCCTGCTCTTCTGTTTTGCTTTACTGCTGCTTGCACAGACTCACACATGGAGTCAGGCATTTGTCTTGCTGTGGCTGGCAAAGCTGCTCATGCTTCACTGCACACTTCCCTGCGGCTGTGCATTGGCTGCCCTTGGGGAAAGCCAGCTTCTTCTCTGTTAGTTGCATTGCTGAACTGCAGCTCAGCAGCTTTCTTTAAATAGATAAAAACACGTGAAATTTTCCTTTGGTTCTGCCAAGATAGCAGTTTGATCTGTAATTGAAACTGTAAATGTTTGGAAAAACTAGAAATGTGGGAAAAGGAGCTACAGCTTCTGAGTCTGCATGGCAAGCCATTATCCATGCTTTGGTGGGTGCCTAGGAATTTGGTACAGCTAACAGACATCTGGTCATCTTCCAGGCATTTGCCTAAGCTCACCATTTCCTCCTCCATTTCCTTCCTGTGTTTTGTTGGTTTGGAGGTTTTGGTTGGTTGGTTGATTGGGGTTTTTTTTGTGTTTTTTATGTTTGCTCTGGTTTTTCATTTGAATTTTTCCCTCTCTTAAGGTCTAATCTGCACAGACGCTTTTTCGAATGTAAACTATGCCACCTTGCCAGGTGTACATATAAAAGGAAGGAGTGGGAAGTTGTAAAGGGCTAAATATTTGTACTCTAGTTTTCCGGGATCCTTTGTTATATGGCCTTTTGCTAGTCTTTGCCTCAAAAACCTTGCCTCTTTTCCCTTCATATCATCTTGGATCCTTTTTAAACTCAGTAGGTTTTTTTGCCATTTAATATGTTAAATTTTCACATATAGGAAATGTGCCCAACTTGACTGCTCTTTCTCCTGCAGGATAGTACATAATGCCCAATGTCACTTTTTCAATTATCACCTAAACTTTATAGGAAAATCCATACACTCCAGTTTCGTTGAGGCAGGCCTGTGCTGGACTGTTGAGTCTTGCTTTATGGAGGATTGTATTCAGTTTTTGTCTTAATGGTCAGAAAATATCAGATGGCCTTGCCATAGTTCATAATTTTGTATAGTATTAAAGATTAACATAAACTGAAAGAGAAAATGCTGAAAATAGTCAGTTTCAAATACTATGTTGAAAACCTTACTTCCAGTGGGATTTTGCTTTCTTTCTTGTTATAAGGTGAGTGCAACTGCCCGATCTTTCATATTTAACTTTTTCTGCTTTGTGTAAGTTGAATTCATGACTCTAATCAGAGGTGGTGTGTTTTAACTGAACAGTTACTAGTAAATAGATGGGGAGAACATATAATTAATTTGGGCAAATCAAAATATCAGAAGCAGAGACACTTGCTTATAAAAATTTACCGCAATACACATAGGTGCAAGGGGTAAATATGCATTCAAATTGTCATTGTTGGGTAGGCAAGAACTATAGAGCCTTCCCTGGGGATTGCAGGGAGGGAGATCTTGGATGCTTTGATCAAAAATATCCATGTACCATCAAAGATGGTCCTTTCAGTCTTTGGCTTAGTTAGTTCATAGTGTTACTAGAGAAGTATCTGAAAATGCCTGGGAGCCTTTAGGTGATGCATAGAGCAAGTATGTGGCATAGGCATATTTTGCTTTCTCTTTGAAATGGTGAAATACCAAAAAACCCTAATGTCTTTCCACTCAAAATAAAAAAAAATAAAAAAAAAAAAAAAAAGAAGGAAGATAATTTCATGGGCTTAAATGTAAATAGTAATTCTGTGATATGATTAAAGAGGGTAATTGACATAGTGTTTGTGTGGTGCTGAAAATTTTATTCCATAGATAAATGAACAGTTGTTGGCTGTGATGATTTGACTTTGGCAGGATGCCAGGTATCCACCAGAGCTCCACTGGTGCTGCCCTCTGCAAGTGGACAGAGGATAAAAAATATAACAAAATGAATTGAGATAAGGACAGGAAGAGATCACTTACCAATTACTGTCATGGGCAAAACAAACTTAACTTGGGGAAATGCATTTATTAACAATCAAATCAAAGCAGAATAATGAGAAGTAAAACAAATCTTAAAAAGACCTTCCCCCACCTGCTCCCTCCTTCCTGGGTTCCACCTCCTCCCCCCCCCAGTGGCACAGGGAGAAGGAAATGGGGGTTATGGTGAGTTCAGCACAGGGTGTTTCTGCTGCTGTTCAGAGAGAGGAGTCCTTCGCCTGCTCTGGAGTGGGGTGTCTCCTACAAAAGACAGTTCTCCATGAAATTCTCAAAAGTGAGTCATTCCCACAGGCTGCAGTTCTTCATGAACTGCTCTGAAGTTGGTCCCCCACAGAATGCAGTTCTTCAAAAAAAGCCTCCCCCAGTGTTGGTCCCCCACAGAGTCAAAGGTCCTACCAGGACACTTCTCCAGTGTGGGTTCCTCCCTCCATCAGTCTGCAAGTCCCTGCCAAGTCCTCCCACAGGTTCACAGCCTTCTCTCAGGAATTCACCTGCTCTGGCGTGGGTCTGCTCCACAGGCTGCAGGTGGAATCTCTGGCAGGGGCACAGCTGCAGCTCCACAGGCTGAACCATGGCCTGCAGGGGAATCTCAGCTCCAGCACCTGAAGCACCTCCTGTCCCGCCTTCTCCTCTGACCTTGCTGTCTGCAGAGCTGTTCTCACATATTTTCACTCCTCTGTTTCCTGAGTACAATTACATCTGTGTGATAACTTTTTTTTCCCTTCTTAAATATGTTATTCCAGATCATTACTGTCATCTCTGATTGGACTGTTTGGCCTTGGCCAGCAGTGGGTCTGTTCTGCAGCCGTCTGGCCTTGGGTCTGTCAGACATGGGGGAAGCTTCTGGCAGTTTCTTACAGAAGCCACCAGCCCTGTACTCCCCTGCCACTAGCAAAATCTGGCAACACAAACACAGTAGATTGGTGTAGACGTAAAATCACGAGTTAAGCATTTTGGCAGACTTGTGTGTATTGTGATGTGTAAGAACAAAAAAGGTGGAAAAAACCAGAACTGATACCTCTGCAAACCTACGTCTCCAGGTCTGGCCTGTGGCTGTCCTCACTTTCACCATCCTGCACCTCATCTCCAGCTGGTGCCCTGTGTCTCCGGGTCAGCTGTGGGTCACGTTTCCCTCCGGATGCTTTTTGTGCTTTGCTGAAAGGGTTTTGCTTTAGAATAGGGAAGCTCTGGGGCTTCCTTTCTTTGAGCAGATCCTCTGGCCCTGGAAAGCCCTGCCGCTTCCTGGCCCTGCTGGTGCTGCCTGAGGAGGGGGACTTCTGTATATCCCACTGAGTCTTGTGGCAGGTCCTGCTGCTCTGCTGCCCAGAGAAACTCTCTGCTTTTGAAACCACACCTGTGCTCACATTGCTTTGCCACCCCTTCTTCTTAGTCTTTCATGATGATGAGGGGGAAAAGGGACTCCCAGGTGGACTGGTTGGAAGAGGGGACTTTCCTGCCCTTCCTCTGGGGGGAAGCCCAGGAGCTGCCCCTTCATCTTGAGGCTCCCTTAAGGACTGTGAGGTGAGGTGACACCCCAAGGGAAAAAAAAAAAAAAAGCAGCTACAATATAGAGGTTTTGTTATGTATGTTATTCTCCCTCACATATTTTCCTAAAATAATTGAGAAAGTGTCATCTGTGTCTGGGCGGTGAGGCATTTGATCTCAGATCTGTGCTGAGAAGATGGGGATTCTTCAGACAGGGGATGTAGGAAAGTCTTGTGAATCTCATCTAATGCTGGGTTTACACCATTTTCATTTTGCTGTATTGTTTTCTTCTTATCAATTTTTTGTGAAGTGTCTTCTGTATTTTGTAATGCTTATTAGTAGCAGTGTAAGTAAAACGGAATTGATGGGAGACAAGATCTCTGACCTAAGGAAATCTGTATCATGCACTTACAAATACAAAAGACAACTAATGTGTTTGACTTCACAATGTATAAAAATGTATGTAGAGTATGTGGAAATGTATTTTTAAGTGGAGAAAGACATTCCAAGTGAATGAAGTATGAGTATTTGCCTCTGATACTAAATTCTATTGCATGACTTTTTCTCTAAACTGAATCACAGTAGTTTACAACATTTGTTACCACATAATATGTTTTCCCATGGTAGCAATCATAAAGTCTCAAATTGGGATAATTTGATGCAGCTAAACTAGAAATAAATTAAATCTGACAAATCTGTCATAAACTGTAAGTTTTAATAGAAGCTTAATACAAGCTTTCATGACTTTGTCAAAACCAATAACGTGTCAGCAGCTAGCTCCAGAACTGGTTATGTTGTACTACAGGACTGCAAAGGTTAACGGGTTTTTAAGACCCAATTGTGAAGTTATATACGTTTTAAAATGTCTCTAGCAGAAGGCATATTATGATTGATTAATGGAAAGATATTGTGTGTTGATACTTGTTTGAAAATAATGTTCTTTTACAGCTAATTTAATAATTCCTTTATTCAAATGCTTTGCTGATTATGACAGTGGTGGGCATGAAGAAAGTGACAATCATATTCTGTTTCTTTCTGTTTCTAATGAAATAAATTCAGTGTCAGGGCATCCTCATAATAGATAAAGCAGAAGAACCATAAAACATGATGAGACTTTCAACATTGTACCACAATTCTTGTTTCATAGGTTACACACATATAGAGTCAAAGGTTTTGTCACTGACAGCCTATAGAGATGTTGGGATATCATGGCTTTGTAGCAACCAGATTAAGAGAAATACTTCTGTTAAAAGAATATTGTAGAATTATGAAAGTGCTTCACAGGAAACTTTCTTCATTAAAATGCAATACAATCTATATGACTTCAGGGAGAACCATATTGAGTCAAAAGAATAAACTGACCCAGTAAATAAATTTCTGGACTTTTAAAATTAATAAATGAAATTTTTGACACTTGGAGCTGCTGCAAAAGTGTTGTCCAGAGAGACCAAACAAGGAAAACTCAGGTCTTGAAATGACTCAAGAACAATTATATCTGCACTAATTGAACTTTTGTACCAAGCTAAGTAAATTTGACACGATCCCCTGATTACTGTGAAAGTATTGTTGATACTTGACTGGTTTTTTAAGATGGGAGGAGGTTTTCAGGGAATTAAGACTTAATAAAATAGCAATGATATTATGCACAGACTAACACATGGGTTTAGTATTCATGAGGATTATTAATTGTTGTTAATGTTTTGTTGGTCAGTTTTTATTTATCATAAAACACACAGCTAAAGAAATATGCCCTCTCTGGGAGTTGAGGAAGGGGAAGGGATGAAGTGGTATGTACCTGTTGTGGTTGCTTTTCTGCAATCAGTGTAAAAAGTCCAACACTGAGAGTTCGTAATGTAGGCTGTGTCTTTTTCAGTATAGAAGAGCAGTGATACCTACTTACTTTAAAAATGCAAAGAGCAGTTGTAGTATCAGAATAATAATAAACATCAGGACACATGTTTCTTTTTGTAATAAATTCTTAAGTTTTTTTTCTTAAGCACATAAATTTAGGCAAATGATTTGTGAAACAAATGTAAAATTGATGTATGTCAGACATCTGGCTCATGCTTAACTTTTAGCTTGCAGTTGGTATTTTATGCATGACAGCAAACAGGTGATCGTGATTGAGTGTCTTTCAAAAACATCAGCAGAAATTACAGGTTTCTGAAACTCTAATGGTAAGGAATGACTTACTATAATTGATGTTTTCTCCGACTCTTTAATGATCATAATTTCTAAGGCATACTTTTCGTTTTATTTCAAGCTTGAAAATCTGCTAATTCTGAGGTAGGAAGTTAAATACTGAAGTGGAAAGGGATGCAAGTGTCAATGGGCTGCTTGATATTTATCTTGTTTTTCTGTATGAAATTCAGTGAAAATGTTACAGAAATTGGTCTGATTTGTTTCCTGCTTTGATTACAGAGGGTTTAATCAAAATCTTTGCGGTTCCTGTGTGACCAAGCTGAGCTGTGTGATGGCTGGCCCTGTGCTGGTCTCTTGAGGGGCTTGAGGTAGCTGGGTTTGTTTTCTCAGTGTTTGACAGTCTCGGCATGAAACATGACAGCTGTATCTCTTTTCATTGGAAACTTAGGTGTTGGTAAGGACTTATTTTTGTATCGATCAGATTATGTAAGGTATTTTTACAGTGTAGCAATTGGAATGCTTGATTTGAAAGAATGGATTTTGATTCAGTGCCTTTGTCAATATGAGGGACTCAAAAAAGAGATTTTGCCATAAGGCTGAATTGTAACAGGGTCATTCTTATCTCCTGTTGGTGAAGTTGCACAGGAAAAACTTACTCATAGAGCAGGAAAAAACATATATATGGAAGAGCATAGATCCTCTAATCCAGTGTTTTAGAGAATTCCTCTAGAGGAGAAAATTCTTCTGCTTCCTGAAGCCTTGGCTTCATTTATTTGATTTTTTAGTGGCAGTTAGGTGAAATGTGTAAATAGTATTGGGAACTGTCTCAGGTATCCATCCCCTCTTTCAGCAGAGTGCTCCTGTCGCTAAGATACAAATTGCTTTGTGTCTTTTTTTTGTGGCTCCATAAATCTGGTGTTTTTCAAAGTAGATCTGAAAGACTAATGTCTTACCTCTTTTGCTTTGCTTCCAGTCCCATCTTCCCACCTTCCTTCCTTTCCTCCCTTTGTGGTCACATCCCTCTTCTGGAATGCTGGACTCCTGAAACAGGGATTGATCTGTGTCTTAGCAAGTATAATAAATTTATTTAAAAGTATAATAAAGTATAATAAAATGTATTTAAATTAAGATTTATTTTAAGACATCCAAACAGACTAAAAAAAATTAGTCAAAGCCTGCAAAAGAGACTAGGGCACCTGAAATCAGGAAGGATGTGAAGTCTGTAGCCCAGCTGCACATGGATATTGGACTGAAGGCTGCAGAGAGACCCTAACCCCAGGGATGGGAGCAAATTCATATGTCTTGCTGTCCTGAGTGTGGGCAGAGTACCCAGCTCTCCTGCCACTGGTTGGATCCTGTGACTGCCATGCTGGGTCTCCAGGCTCATCTTGTGTGCTGCTTTGGGAGCCTAGACAAACACTGCAGTGCTGCAGATTTGTTCCTGTTGGAGTGAGGCTCTTAAAAGTGTTACACCTCCACAGTGTGTGGAGCTAGTCCAACTCTCTGTTAAACTCCTCTACCATTAAATGGCAGGAGTCCTGTTTCTTTTATTGGGTTTTTAAGCAGGCTTCAGAAAGTCCTGTCTAATGAATTTCTTGCTGAAGAAACAGCCTTACCACATCACTGCTTATGTGTCTTTCTCTAAACCTTTCTCTGCAGGGTGAAGCAATGTTTTTTGAAAATAACTATGATCTGTCTTTATTCTGGTAAACCAGGATGTGAAGGTGCTTGGCAGTTGGTTTTAACACTTTTGCAGAATCAACCCATCAGTTACCAGAGTTAACTTCTGAACAGACTAATGTATCTGCTGTGTGTTCATATTAATGCTTATATTAAAATTGTCACAATTTTTCATTTTAGAGAAAAAAAAATCCCCAGGAAACTCTGGCATGCTGTTTACTTTGGTAGGTATTCTCCCATTTTTGTGTTTACTCAACTTGCATGTGCTGACAAGGATAAAGAGAGTGTTAGCAAACATCTAATTGTGATGTTTTCACAATGTGGCAAGGAATCAGAATAAGTATGAATGATGGGCTTTGGTTCAGATTGGAAGTCAGGCAGACTCATTGACTTTAGCACTGATGGAAAAGCAGAGAGTAAACTGTACACACCCATGAAAAATAATAATGGGCCTTGCTCCATAACCTGTGGGGAACAGGAACAGTCACTGTCCAATTGTAATTTAGTTGGACTTTCAGTCTGTTTTCTGTTTGGCTCGGTGTGACTCTTAGCCAGTCAGAGAAAATTAGCGTGAAATGGATGTCTGTAATCAGGTGACTTTGGTGGTTTGATAGTCTCTCTCTTCCACTCTTTTCCCATTATATATAAAGGAAAATATTTAATTATAAGAAAACTATTTTTCCCTGTTCTCCTAGGTTAAGAAATCAAATAACACAATAAGCTCATGGGTGCTTGGAGACTTCACAGCTTTAGACACCTTGTCACCTTACACAGATTGACTTCCATGGCCAGTTACATGGTTTGGGATGCTCTTGACAAATTCAAAGTGTAATGTGGAAGTCAGGGTAAGCAGTTCTGGATGATACATTATAATTGCAAACTGAAATGCATTTGTGCAGCAGTAATGTTTAACTGTTTTCATTGAAACTGTACTAGTTCTAATAATTCGTGTGGAATTTAGTCTTACAGATGAGCTAGTTGTGTGGATAATGTGTATCACAACAACACCCATTCAGTTTTGGCTCTAAAAGAGAGTGCTGCTCTATCAATCAGAATAAAAACATTCCAGTTGCAGAGAATAGAAGATAACAGCTGACTGTACGGGGGACAAAAATGATGAAAAGGGATTTTAATTTTTCTTAAAGAACAATCAGCTCTTGGTTCACCATGCTGGGATAAGTGAAGGACAAGGCTGTCCTCTGCATGGACTTGCAGGTTGCTGCTTTGCTCTTCTCTCTGCTTCCTAAAGTGGTCCCCTCTTTTCACAATTCCTGTTACAGTGTTCCTTAAGGGTGAAAACATGCTCATACAACACAGCTTGCACCATTCTATGTCAAACTTACATAGTTTATTCTGGGCATTCCAGTTTCTGTTGCACTCAGTAGCAGAGGGTAGGCTGCCATCACATTTCAAAGCAATGATGTTTTCTAGTAACTGTACTGGGAAAAACAAGAATGGTCTTTGGGGAACCAGGATTTAGCTTGTCAGAAGACACTTCTGGGTTATCAGTAATTCAATGCCTTTTTTCACATTGGAGTCTGACAGGACTGAAAATAGAAACTGTCAGCCTCCTGATTGTCTGATTATGTTAAACCATCAGTAAAACCAAAACAAACCAGGTATGATAGGATTATTTATGTGCATATATTTTTCTTGGAGATATTTTTATAAGATTTATAAATGAAAGAAATTAACTTTCAGCTGTAGATCTTAATGTTTTGGAGAGTGAGCAGAAAAAAATGCTGTAAATCTTCCAAATGTAAACTCATATTTTTGATGTGGTTACAGGTTAGAGTGGTAGTCTTTGAGGCTGATCAAAATAATATTTTGAAATGCATTTCAAAAATCCCAGACATCTTGGGCAAAATTATATGATTTACAAGACAGGAAGATTTTCAGCTGTTGCCCAAATGAAAACTAAAATAAATGTGTTGGGGGATCCTCTACTAAAAAAATGTTTGGTTTTGGATTAGGTCTGTCTGTACAAAATATGTATCAGAAATAGTTAGAGATAGGCAAGTACAAATCCATGACACTGTTGCTACACCAGAGGGCTGTGAACTCCTCATTCCAGTCTGACAAAATGAAGAATTACTACAAAGCCTTCATGTCATTGCTATATGTAGTATTAATATACAGCTAGGCAACTTTCTATAACTGTAAGCTATCAGTCAGGAATACTTCTGTACTTAATGTAAGGTTGCCACTTTGCTTTTGCTCTCAGGTACTCTGTTTAGAGTGACTGTTTCCTCTAGTGGTGATGTGAACCTGGTATTTCATTAGACTTAAAATTCTTCAGTTTCTATGTGAAAGGACGTTTTCTCAAGAAAAAAAGATGCAGTGTTACTTCTCAGTGGATTATGTGCTGTCTTAAAACAAACCTTCACATTTAAAACAGTAGCCTTTTGGAAGAGAACTAGAGTAAATAAAGTACATTTAAAAATACTTGTGAAAATAAAAACAGTTTGCAGTGTCCATTTCAAGTGGTAAAGTTGCACTCTGCTTACTTTTAAGTACAAATGACTCTTTTTTCTTTCACTTGTCAATAAAATGTAAGCCTGGGCAAGCCTGTTAAATAAAAAAAAAAAACATGTTGATAAAGCTAGATTACTACTTAGCATAAAGGGTGTTATTGCCACTGAATTACTGATAGACATGATTTAGGGAAATCTATTTTTTCATAGATTCTGGTTCAGTAAGTTTTATGGAAGAGAAAAAGAGTTGCGTTTTTGAGACAAAACAGTTTTGGACAATACTGAACAGGTTTTCTGAAAGGTGAATTTTATTCTGTCTTAGTGAAAGCCAGAATGAATCAGTCTTATGTGAAGACCTTACAGGTGGCCTGTAGTTCAGACCCAGACGTCTGTCAGGCCCTGGGGCTGCACTGCAACTGTACTTTGCAGATTTATATTCTTGCCTTGAAGGGTGGATGAGCAGCCTTGGTCCCCAGGGCCATCTGCAGTGCGAGGAGACACAGCACTGATGTCCCAGGAGGGTTTGTTTCTGAAGGCTTAAGCCTAAAAGACAGGCCATGACTGTCAAATTCATGCCAGCTTTGTTTCACTGTGCTACTCTGAAAAGTTACTCTTGTTATTAATTGCATTTTGTGAACGTGACTAAATAATTCGCCCAAAGTTCATGCTCATTTTGACCCTAAAAAATGGACCTGTCCAATCAGTTGTCATTTAAGTACATTGCTAAAAGAATAATCAGCTTGGTGGACTGAAATTAAACTAGGTACTTCACAAATTTTCTCTTTAGAAAAAAACTGCGAACAAACTGAAGAAAAAGCAACCAAACAAAAATCCCAACAAAAACCCCAAACCAAATGAAAAACACTGAACTCAAAACCAACCAGCCCTCTGTTTCATCTGATTTCTTTAGGTTTGGTCAAGGGAATTTGTCCATTTGTTTATTTTTCCTTAGCAGTCCTCTTTCAAGCCAACAGATTTCAGCAAATTATATTGTGTACAGTGAAGAATCATGTTTTCCTCTTTGACCATTTTTAAAGATCCTCAAGTGTAGGGGTGTTAAGAGTAGAGAATAAAAACAACATCTTGGCTAATGTTGAGAGAGTTTGGCTGACAGTGCCCTGTTGTCCCCAAAGTTTTTTTCTGCACAATACAGACACTTTTTAGATAAACTTTACTGTGTCTTTCCTGCTGCAGTTGCTAATGATCTGAAGAGAATAGATGCCTGTACTGTGTTGACTCCCTTAACTTCACTAGGGAGAAACAGATCATCTAGGAAAGAATGGGAAAATTAAAAGTACAGAATAAAAAGCCGATCCTGTGAATATCCTTTTTATTTTTTTTTTCCCAAAAAGGATCAATGAAGCTTCACATGAGGACCTAAAAAATCATAATTCAGCTGCTGTTATACTGTGAAAGCTGAAGAGCTTTCGTGGGCGTTTTGCAGTCATGCCTGAGTGGAAACAGTTATCAGGTAAAACTGCTTGAGAGTTTTACATTTGTTATTAGTCTGTTCACTGGATGAATGATTGAGGTGTGGGATTAACCTACAGTACAAAAGATCTGAGAAACAAACTTCATAAACAGACTAACAGCAGCATTCATTGGCAGATTCCTCTGTTGCTAGAGTTCAAGAAGAAAAATTATTTGTGGATGCCAGTGGTTAATTATTATGTACAAGCCATGAGTTCAGATGGATGAAGTGTGTTGCTTTGAGGTGAATCTGTTTTATAACTGCCATGCTTTCTAAGTTTTAGAATAGGGAGATTCCGATGTGTCAAGTTATTGATTGAAATAAATCTGCCTTTTTCAAGACCTTGGGAGTCAGGATCACTTGCTTGTGCTCAAGCCCTGCTAGTGTTGAATTAGTCTTGCCTGACCAATTATGCTTGGTTTTGTTTTCCTGTAAAAATCAGTGGGAACACAGAAAAGCTAATGGAGAGCATACATGAGCTGTGCTGTTAAAGAGTCAATCTTTATTACTTTCACTCTTGGAACTCTCAGAAGCTGACTTTGGCTGAAAGTAGGGGTAGATAGAGCTGAGCAAAGTGTTGTGTACAACAGTTTTTGGGAATCTGTGTCTTGTGCTCATGGGCTCTGCTGCAGCTGGTGGCTTTAGAGAAATGCAGGAAGAAGTCAGAACTTGGAGAGTCACCTGTGAATTATGTATCTGTAGCTGTATTACATGAATAAGAACAACAGAAACAGGCCATCATGATTGTTATTATTTTAATTAAAACAGGCTTTTAATTAGCAAAAGCTTTGTCTCTGGATGAAAACTGGATGAGCAATACTTCCTCAACAGGTTACTCGAAAAGCTGTCTTCTCAAATGGGCTGCAGTGTATTGATTTAGGTATTTATTTTACAAAAATCTGTTTAATTTCCAGTTTATGCTTCTGAAGCCCAAAGGAGATATCAGGGCATAACTCTGTAAAAATATCTTTTCTCTTTATTTTTCATTTACCTTTTATTTTAGAGCAAAGGAAGTATGCTGCATTCTGTGGAGTGTGAGTTGTTTCTGTTGTCTGTCTTCAGAATTGGGATTTAGTTTCCTCTTGTGGCTGGCATTTGTCCATGTGAGTTCTGTGGATGCTGGCTGGAGAGGCATGGAAACCTTTGCTTTTGGTTAAGGCAATGTACATCTAGACTTTCAAGACCTAACTGGTATTTTTTCATCAGAATACCTTAGGTTATCTATTTTTCTTGTTTAACATGCAAATTAGCTATTCAGAATGTTTTGCTGCTCTAAAATTCTCTCAGTAGAGAACATTAATTTGCAAGCAGCATCAGTAATTTAGCAGCATACATTTCATGGTTGGCAGGGCTGGTGTGACTCCAGAGAAATATTTGTACCTTCTATGGTTAGTTCTTTGCATGTTCATTTTGTAATTGATGAAATATCACAGTGGGTAAATTGGATACATTTAATATGACAGCATCATCTTTCATCACCTCAAAATCTGGGGTTTTTTTCCATGCCTTCTGCTATTGCTGTAGAGACTGGAGAACTCCTTCTAAAACTGAGGCTAGTTGTACTTGCCATTGTTGATGTAGTCAAGGGAGTTCAGTTGCAGTGTTCTTAATCACCTGCAGTGTTGTCAAACCCAAGCATTTGAAAAATCACAGTGTAAAATTAATTTCTTTGCTATTTGAGGTTTATTTTCCTGTTTCTTAGCTCAGTGTTTTCCAGCATTTTTATGTCCGTGAAGATGAAAACTTGACAGTCACCTGATCTGATTGTGAGTAGTATTTGAGATACATCCCCTGGGATAACCTCCATGAAGTGTCCATACTTCAGCATGTTTCATGTCATGTAATAAAGACACTGAAAATGTCTAAAGCAGTAGATTAAATTCTTTATTTTTTAATGGAAGATGTTACATTTGTAGTAGGAATTGGTTTTCAGGAGAACAGATGCTCTTGAGAATGGATTTGTATGTGTAGTTTAAAATACACACACACTGTTGTGGCACTCAGTTGCATGAATAAGAATATATTGGAGGAACAGAAGGACGGACAAGTGTTTCCAAAATGTCTCAGTTTTGGTGCAGCAGTGCAGTAGCAGCGCCTTGTGCCTGCAGGGTGCCCAGCCCCCCCGGGTGCTGAGCACGCATCCCTCCTTGAGAATGCAGGGAACTCCCTGGGGCTGTGGTGAGCCACTGCCCGAGACACCTGGCTCTCTTTTCTGGCTCTTGCACAGTAGTAAGTCTTGGGGAGACAGGTTCAAGTGCTGTGAGACCTCAGATGTTGTTGGTGTGTGCTTGGAGGAGTAAGTGCCCCTTACAGGGTGGGTTTGTTCCTGTATTGGCAGCTCATGTTACCATTTAGTGGCAAAGGCAGGGCAAACATATCTGTTCTCTAGGTCAAAGTGCACTTTTAGACACTTGAAAAGCAGGTCCGTTTAGGGTCTCTGAAGAGAGAAAATTCTTAATGGATAATTAAGGGAGACCTTGAGAGTGATTCAGTTGATAAGGATGGAGTAAGAATATCTACAGATAAGACAAGTGCATCTCAATTTATTTATTTCAGTGCAGACTCTGAAGAAGTAATTATGCTGATGCATTAACCCAGAGATTTGCTGTGAACATTTCATTGGCTGTCTCCAGGGACGTGCTTTTTTTCCTTCCTATATTACCCTAAAATATATATTAAAAAAAAAAATAAAAATCAGGTGCTTATGACAGACACTGTAAGCTGGAGCAAAGTGAACTCTGAAAATTGTCAGCTTTCTTTGCAGTCTGTGGCATCATTGGTTGTTAATGAGGGAATGCAGTTAAAATGCATATTAATATTTAATTGAAGAAGATTCATGTAAACCCCAGCTGTGACCATAAAAATTGGTGCTTTTTTCTGTGAGAAATAAAAACAGTGTTTCCCTATGGTCTTGTTTGATTTCTTTATTCAGCAGCCACCCGTATGTTAGCATACATCTGTGTAGCCTTTTGTATACTTGCAGAATGGAATATGCAGTCCTCAGTCTTACTTTAGTTTAAAATGGTAGTGACGAAATTGCATGTTGTAGAACTGCTGATGCTCAAAGGTTTTAAATAACTGTCATGAGGTTTTCTTTGTCATATTGGTGGTTGGAAGAATTGTACATTAACAAATGTACAGCAGATGGCACTGCACTGTAACTGTAGAATGAGAGGTTTGGGTAGAATAAACGTGTTCATTTAGGGTTTTGTCCCTATGTATGGAATTTGTATTTTCTTGTAAACAGTAATAGAAATCAGGTGGTCTGTGTTTTAAAGCAGAATTATGTGAACTTGCGTAAGATACATGTCAAGTAAAGCTTTCATGATTCTTTACTAATTGTGGTCAGTGCTGTTTCCAATGATTTTTCATCTTTTAGGGAAGCTCTGCTGCTTAGGTGTTACTGAGAAACACTGAAACTAAAGTTAGGAAACACAGAGCTTTCTTCTGCTGCAGGACAGTAGATCAAGAAGTTGAGAAGTTTTTTAGAAGAGAATTTCTCCAGGCGATTCTTCAACTGGGTAGG
Source organism: Sitta carolinensis (assembly GCA_032173965.1). Taxonomy (NCBI): domain Eukaryota; kingdom Metazoa; phylum Chordata; class Aves; order Passeriformes; family Sittidae; genus Sitta; species Sitta carolinensis. The sequence goes on along the minus strand of JAVUNC010000005.1, from coordinate 33,214,467 downwards.
ACTTTTCAGCATGAATTTTATCAACAATTGAGAAACAAATGCAGCTATGAGGAAGGAGACTGTTCTGTGTAGGTGCTGCCGTCTTCCCTTTTTTCCTCTTCTTCCCATACCTCTGGCACCTGTAAGAATGCTGACTTCATTGCTCTGTTCAGACACAAGTGACATGTGAAAGGAATGGCAGCCCTCAAACTGCCTGTTCTGTGTTTCTACCACTTACACATGCGTATCAAAAAGGCTTTATAAACCTGATAATTTTTCAGTGGGGATCGTAAAAAATTACTCAGTGTCACCTCGTTGGAGTTTTCCCCTTAACTAAGCACAGCCCTGACTACCTCTTGTAGTGAATCAAGTTGATGCATTTTGTGCTCCATAGCATTAGATTGCTTGTGAAAGATTTAGAAGGCTTAATGGATGCAAGTTTTTGCCATTCATGCCTCAAAATTTGGAAAGTTGGGTCAATATAATGTGCATCCCATACAAAACGAAAAGGGAAATGAAAGGATTAGAGGCCTTAGGATGATGCCTATTTGGCCCCTTCTGAAAGTGGACACCATCTCTCCAAACATTGAGCTACAGCCAGTGACTCCCTTCTTGTGACCTTTGGTGGTGTTATTTCATTTCAGCCTGGTTCTTCTGCTTCCTAAATGGACTTAGGGTCAAGTCATGAACAGAGCTGGGTCTTAGGGAGTAAAACTGAGATAGAAGAGGAGACATCAGTCTTTTCAGAACCAATAGACCCAAAGCAGAAATAGTCAGCTGTCGGAACCCAGGATGTCTCTCTGACAGTCCTGGATGATCTGAGCTCCTGCCAAGTGGCTTCTAAGCCCTGGCAGGGGGGGGTCAGAGACCCTGGCAGGCAGCCAGGCACTCCTGTGGCTTTGAGTTTGACCCATGGAACAAATTACCACCTTTTAATGAAGAACTAAAAGTCACAAAATTTTAGATAGCATGATAGTAGTAGTTGTAGAGTGAAAAGGGAATTTCTGGGGATTTTACCATAGGGACTTAGGGGGCAAGATGGAGGGATTTGGGTGCTGTCCTGTCCTCCTTCCTTCTTCTTCCTAATCCCCATCCTTTTGGTGATGTTGGCACTTGGGGATTGGATTAGAGTAGAATGTAGCAGTCTAACATAGGTGATAGGCATTGGATCATAATTGTAAATAACTAACACGTAGTTGGTAGTATAAAAGTCAGTGCCTGCCCCTGGGGCAGGGTGTGTGCCTGCGGCTGCCTTGCTGAACAGACCTCGGCAGCCCAGACAGAAAATATCTTAGATAAGAAACAATAAAACAACCTTGAGAGCATCAGCCAAAGACTTTCAACTCGTTCTTTCAGCAGCAGGGTTTGGAGACAGCGGAATTTATTTATCTCAGGGTCGTCCTGACCGAAGCAACCCCCGAGAGTCAGCCAGTCTGCATGCTGGTAAATTCACCAGTCCACGCCCTTTTGGTTGGTCAGAAACATGCCTCATGGTTATAGCTAATTTAGAAATAATTTTCTGTGGAGGACTGTAATAGTATACTACATAGCATACTTCATCATGTCCTAGGTGTCTGTAGTTCTTAAATCATCTTTAAAGTAGCAATTCATATTTCTTATCTCTTAGCATACTAATTTAGCATTATAAGAAAAACTTTAAGTCAGTGGAAGGTGCTTGATTCTCATACATTTAATTATATAGGAGTTAAAAAATATACTTAAAGATCAATTTGCTTTGCTGCCTCGATGTTATCAGAAGTAGAAAATTGAAATGGGAATATGACCAAGAGTGTGGTGAATGCAAGGAAAGATGTTTTGTTGTCTACAATCATGGTGTGGTGCACATAAGGTTGTCTAAGCCTGGAGAAGTACTGCTTAAGAAAGTTTTCTTTTATGCATGCTAGTGTGCTTCAAAGAGATTAAATCAAGATGTATTTACAGTAAGTTTAATGGCTTTTCGTGTTTAACTGGAGTGCAGTGTTAATCATGAAGCATTTCTGAGAACCCTCCATTAAAAATTGACAGTGATATTCATGGGTAACTACTTATGTGTAAATCTATTAATAAATTAATCAACTGCGTGATCCTGAGAAAGGACACTAAAATGCTTTATTGGTTTGCTGCTCATTGCATTGATTATTGAGGGTTCTTCTGAATATGCTTCTTTCATTTCTGCTGCTTGCCAATTTGTCATAACAGTAGTTAAATAACATTTTGCTAGCTCAGCATTCTTGTTCATGCTGGATTTGTAGCAATAACTGAAGGTGATTCCATTTTGCAAGGGGGACATAATTCTCTAGAGAAGGGAATGTAAATGTCCTGCTAGCATGGCTAGTGTGCAGTATTTTAGTAGTGAACTTGTCTTTATTTACAATGCTTTCAGATTTAAAATTATGAATTAGTTCACTTTTTAAAGTAACAAAATTACTATATATTCCTCTAAAGGTTGCATTTTATTGATGATTAAATAAACTATCATGAAGTGAAATTAGATGGGTTGGTACTCATTTGTGCATTGTAGTATGTATTTCAGTTGTAGCACTCAGGATTTTGCAATAGGTAAATAATTTTGCAGAAATATTTGTTTTGATTTTTTTTTTCCTGTCTTACAAATATGGACAGGGGAGAAAACTTACAGAAAAGTCATTAAGTAATGCAGGTATGAGATATTAATTTGATGGTTCTTTACTCATTTGAATCCAGGGGAGTTCTGATTGAGGAAAACCAAATCTTTATTCTGTGATCAGTTTCTAGTTATGTTGTCTTTTTTATTATTGTTCAGACTGTACTGGGTAAAGTACAGGATGATATTTTTGTCCTCTAATACTATTGAAATTGACTTGTGGGATGTAAAATAGTATTGATTTTGTCTTTGAATGTCCTAGATTATTTAAGTAGATAATCTTCAGTGTATGTTTATATAAATGAAAAATAAGAAGGTTTTTCAGCATTTTTTTAAAGATGTGCTTTTCCGCTGATGATCTCCATAAACCCTAACCCTTAGTAAGGTCTGCATGTCCTGAGCTCGGGGAAACTGATAACTTACTGAAATGGAGAACTTAGCACTGTGTGAGATCTTTGGTCTATGGAAGTTACTTGGGGAAAAGAAAAAGAGAATAAAAATGGATTTTTAAAAAAAATGTACCTGTCAACTGTCACTCCTCGGGTCTGTTTTCTTCTAATCCTCCTAACCTGGTTTCCTGAGGAATGAGATAGTGTGATTTTTGAATTACTTAGAAGTCTGATGTAGCTATGCTGTAAAAAGGGCCAGACCCAGCTGTGGGGTGTTACCCTGTTTTGATCACTTCCTATGACCCCTTGAGGGTCTCAAGGGCTCCCTGGGTTTGTGGGAATCTCTCAAAAGCAAAGCTGAGTCTTGGGGAGAAGGCTTCCTTAAAAGCCCTCTGCTCCTGTGTGCCATGTGTGAGCAGACAACCACAGCTGTTATTTATATTAATTACCTGAATTTCATTAAAATTCTTTTCTTTCACACAAAGCAGCAAATATTGAATAGCAGGTTAAATAATAGTAAATGTAATTATTTCTGCTAGTTATTTAATAGAGGCAAGTCATTAATACTGATGTATCTTTTGCTTCTTTGTTCAGGCTGCTCCTCTTTTGAAGTAGCAGTGATACATAATAAATCAGGTCAGTCACATAACTAATCGACTGTGAACCAAGGCATAATTTTCTCAAGCAGGAAAACCTCACTGAAGGACTGACATCTCCTGCTTGGTTTGAGTCAGAAAAAGAAATGTTTTATTGAAGTTTGATTTGAAAACTCCACAGCCTTTTTGCTTCCCTGGTGCTGTTTTTTACCCCTAAAGATTTTTAATAAAATTTTACTAGACATTCGAAAATAAAATGACTGTTCAGATGGAAGCCTTAGAGATGCAGTATGTATTACAGCACATAGTATATAATGTATTACTTGAAATTATGGAGTTATTCAAACAAGTCTGGCTTATATCATCAGAACAGTTATCTCTCCCACCTTAATTTTCTTTGTGACTTGAGTTCGGGTTTGTGAGATTTGCATGACATTGATCCTTTCCTTGGGCGATGCACAATTTCATAATTCAAGTGCGACAGCTGCTGTAACCATCATGCCAGCTGTCCCTGCAGATGCTCAAAAATCTCCAGCTTCTCAAAGATGCGTATATGTCCCTGGGGTAAACCATTTTTCTAAGGGGTAATGTATGAAGTATCTTTTAAAAGGGTCACTGTGCTGGCAGTTCTGAGTGTGTGGTGCATGTAGTGCTATTTCTCTTGACAAAAAGCTTTTCTGTGTGTCACCCTACATGGCCCATAGAGGGAAAAAAGAGAAAAATTGGCTTCCAACCCCCCAACAAAGAAAAGAACTCCTCCTGTTCATCTGTTACTGTTAATAACTAGAGAAATGAGGCTGTTAAATAAATAGATAAGATGGTAAAATTTGCCAAGTAGGGTCCAAACTTCAGTTCAAGAGAGATTTTTACAGATTTGGTTTCCCTGTTTACCAGTCTACAGAGGATTTACCTCATGTAGAAGAGATCCTGGATGAACTCTTGTGTCTGCCTGACAAAGGATCATTCCTGCCTGAATGTTTAATGGGGCCACTGCTAAACTCCACTGCAGTTTGGTTGGTTAAATTTCCAGTTAAGCCTTGTGAATTCAGATCATCCCTTTGGGCTGGTGTGATGCTCATCCGTGATGCCAGCAAAGGCGTGGGCTGTGGGCAGTGCTGCTGTCTGAGTGTCTGCAGCACTGAGGGAATGAGGAGGGGTCTTGCTGAGCTGGGCTCTCCATTTCCATCGTGCGTCCAGGGCTTTGCACAGGGGCTGGGCTGCAGTGCTCAGATCCTCTGAGGCAGAGCCATCACCTCACTGGAGCTCCTGGAATGATTCATGGCTTATGGACGAGTGCCAAAGCCTTTCAGTATGTTGAAAGTACCCCGCATTCAGACTAGGCTGAATTACCTAATCGTCCTTATATGGGTTGAAGGACCTAATGGTCCTTATATGAATTGAACTGATTTTTTTAGTGTGTATTCCACAAATCATCCCCTTACCTTAAATTAACACTATCTGAAAAATGAGGAAGATTTAAAAACATTTGTTTTGTGATGAAATAATTACTTAATAAGAGATAAGCCCCTTAAACTAGGAAAGCAGCAATGTTCTGCATCTGACTCCACATGTTTTACTGCTTCTCTTCCAAGACAAAAAACATGTCAGTCATAGGAGTCCATTAATAAGCAATGCTTCTGGAGACTGATGTTCCTCAGAACAAAGGCTTGGAACAATTCATAGCTAGAATTATCCTTTTTTTTACTCCCCAGTCCTTGCTTAATATTAGGCTAAAAAGAGGTAAATACAGGTTTTATCTAAATTGGTCCTATCTGAAGCTAATCACTGTGGTTGTAGGGCTAAACCTACGTTGGAACGGCATCCCTTTTTGTAACTTAAGTTTCTTGAATCCTATTGCCTCCCATAAGAATTAATAATCATATCTTGCTACTGCCTCTTCTTGTTATATCCACTTACCTTCTGAGATCCTGGGAACAGCCAGAAGTCTTTCTGCTCTGCTGTGGCAGTGTGGCAGGTGTGAATTTTATAGTCAAGGTAACATTCCGCCTGGAAAATGCAACTGGCAGAAAAGAGAGTTAATTTCTAATCAGCCCCAAAATTACACGAAGAACTGTTTTTGAAATGTGACTAGAAAAATAATTGCATTTATGTTTTTTGAGGTGCCGTGCTTCCCAACCTCCATGCTTCACAAATGTAGAATTTTCATGAGGTCATTCTTGTAGTTGAAGAAACTGTTCACCTAGGGTTCAGCTAAAGACAGTCAAAATCTACTTCTTTTTCAGAAAGGTTTCTGTACAGTAATTTCTTCAGGAAAACAGGTTTTCATTTTTTTCTTCAGAAAAATCTTTCAGAATTCCAAAAAAGTAGTAAATTTGCAGGAAAGGGAAAAGAACAATGACAAAATTCAGAATTTATTAATACTTTAACTTATAAGGATTGTTTAGAATGGGGGCAAAACTTTAATAAGTAAGCTTTTGATGTCCTTTTATACTTTATTAGCAGTTATAGCTGTCAGATGAATTTTTGCTCATTATTTCATGAATAGATATTGATTCTAAATTTAGAAACAATTTCTTAAGATCGGAAGAAAAAAATATTAGCTGATGAATGAAGGTTAAATTAAGAACAATAAGTCACATCCTCTGAATGCGTTTCATCTCAAGACCAAGACAGTTTTTGAAAGATCGTTGTAGCATAAGATAATAGTTTTGTTAATCAGACTTCATAATTGTGTCAGTTCAGCAGTTGGTCTGAAAGCAGAGTAAAACAAGGGTATGAAAAGTATTTCCAAAAGAGAATACAATATCCAGAAATTGTGTCCTGAAGCTATAAATAACTTGGAGTGAGAATACTAAGATCCCAAAGTCCCTGAAAGCTGTGTTGTTTAGCATTTTATTTTGATGTATTGTAGACCTAAGGGCTATGCCATAAAGTTTGCTTAGTCTGTGCACCCAAGTTGTCTTTAAAGGTTTGTGGGTGCTCTTATCAAAAGTGTACTTTTCAAAAAATACATTTCCAATTGTATAGCTCTTGCTGGAATGGAAGTAATCAGTCTTTCATTGTAAATGGATGGGAAATAAGCTGCTTTTGAGAATAAACACCTTAATTTTGCTACTGTTGATGCTAGTTTGCAGCAGCTGTTTATGTCTCTAGGCAGAATTATTCACTTTGATTTCCTGTATAACACATATTTTTTTGAGTTACAGCAATTATTCCATCACTACCATAGGACTCAATATGTCTGCAATGATTGGCATCTACCATATGCTCTGAGCTGTCAGCTCTTGACCTTCTTAGCTCCTTGTGCGCTGTGGAGTTCATGCACAGGTTTGTTGTCTGTCCCAGGTGCTGCTCTGGGAGAAAAGAGGATTTGGAATCAGGCTTTGATCAACAGATGTTGATCAGCTGTACGCTGGGATCCTGGCACATGTCTGTCTGTCATTTGTTGCTTTTGCAAACTCACACCTGCAAGCAGACTCTTTTGTCTCTGCTTACCCCATTAGGCTCAGCAGACAGACTGAAGGTGTTGAATGCACCTGCAGGCAAGCTAAGGACTTCTAGTCCCTGCTTATTACTGCAGATCAGTCTATTCAGAAAAAAAATTAGATTTATAAGCCCTTATGCAGCCATTGAATTTTTTTCTGTTCACAGAATTCAGTTTTATGTTATATTCCAATATAACATCTTTTTTTGAAGTGACTCTAGAAGCCGTTGGAACTAGATATTATATATATATAGCTATTAAATATAATATTAGGCATTTAAGATATCAGCTGTGATGTTATTGCCACAGGGATAGAGAAAAAGCCCTTTGACTCCTCACTTAAATTCTGTGTGAAGGAAGAAAAGTGAAAAAACAGCAGGACCTGTAAAGAAAAATACATGTATGTGTGTGAGTGTTTGACCTAATTTATGCCATGCAGTGAGCAATGAAAGTGATGTAATTTCATTCCCTTAAACCTTCATAATGTCACCACCTGCAGCAATAATTTGTCAACTTCTAACACCAATATACCTTTACTTGGAAGTAGTCTATGTGTCCCATCATGAAAAAAAAGAGATGCTTCAGGGAGCATTTCTGAGGGCTTCCCTGTTTGAGGAATCCTGCAGAGACTGGACATACTCCAAAAATCAGGTTTTTGACAAACCGTTAACCTAATGTCATGCTCCCTCTGCATCACATCCTTCACCTTGGATCCCCATCCCACAGGCCTTTGTTAAGCAGAGATCCTGTAATGCTTTGCTGGATAGCACAGGGGAAAGCATCCTGGGACACTCTTCAGCAGTCTTCTCACGGTCTGCAGCAAAAAGGCTGCCACCAGCCTGCTGAGAATCCCGCCAGCCAAGCAGTATGATGATTTCAGCTTTAATTATCAGAATGTGGTAGGTAGATACATCTGTATTGGCTGTTGCTTCACAGATACCTTACCGTTACTTGTTTGCAAAGTTTCATTAAAACGTAGGACACTGGTTGGTATTCCTGCCACCGAGTATCCTTCTCAAATAATTTTTCACTTGTGATCATGTACTAGTTTGTCTTTTATGTGTCTCTCCCAAATGTATTCACTGGAAGATTTCCAAGTAGGTATAGGTGTGAATAAACTGCTTGGGTATCAATATTTTTCCCCAGCTTACCAGAGGATGATGGCACAGAGCTCTTTTCCCAGTGGAATGCTCACAGACTTCTTAAAAACCAGGGTATTTAGTGCATCTTAGCCATCATTCCTCCGCATCAAGGAGGTTAAGAGCAACTTTTCTATGTGGCTTGCAGCTCTTGTTGCAGGACTGGTGTCATAGGAAGTGGGCAATATCTATGTACTTTTGTCAACTTTGGGTCAACAGAAGCGACTGTTTGCTTTCTGCATTTGGTGGCTTGGAAGTATACAATAATAAATAAATAATTTAGACCTGAGTAGATGAGTCTTTTCTAGGGACCACAATTTTGTTTGTATCATGTTTTCTTTTTCTTCATTACCTACAAAAAATGTACCACTTAAACCGTTGAACAAAACTGCAATATTTCCTCCCCCTACCCCCACCCCAGGAAGCTTAAAAAAAAGTTAGTGGAGATGACATAAATAGGCTTTGAGAGTGAAAAATAAGGTATTATTGGTATTGTTCAACTCAATAAACTCAATTGCTTCTTACAGCTTTGCAGTGGTGCATGGGAGGCTTTATCTGTTAGACTGGTGAGTTGTGATGAAATTCACTTAGGAAAACCTTCAGTCTGTCATTCCCAGCATTTGGTTTCTTCCTGCAGCTCTTATGTATGTATTCTGTCTTCCTATCAATTGCATCCTTTAACATATTTTGACCGGTTCCTGTGCTCTCCCAAATACACCTTGTCCCTCCCTGCATGGTTCGCTCCCACCCGTCCCTGAGCAGAGGTGCATTCTTACTTGTGGGTAGCAGTCGACCTCTGGATGTGGACTTAATACTTCCTCATCTGTCTTTACTCTCCCTGTTCTATTTTTTCCCCTACTCTACTGATGATATAAATGAAGAAAGTGCCTGAGTCCTGGATGGCACTGGCAACCAACCAGGCACAAGATCCTGTCTGCTTGCGAAGGTCTTTTGCAGTGACAGGGCTTCTATTTATTATATTTGAGCCAGATGCTGTGACTTTACTTGATCCTGCACTTAAAGTCCTTTGAGCGATCCTGGCCGAGGGCTTTTGGCAAGTGCAAACCAGAGGCCTTTAAAGAGCGTATGAACTGCTGAGTGCTCTTATGCAAGTCAGTGGCAGCCCACCAGAAATGCTCTGAATAACAATTCCTGTCACAGAGAAGCTAATGAAAAAATTAACTTGCACTACTCCCCTGCCTCACCCATATGCTTACTGTCCTGGTGGGGCCATGGTGACACTTTGTGGCTCCTTTAGGTGCTGGAGAAGTGATTTCTCAGCGCTGACAAAATGGGACTTGGCAACCAGTTACTGACACTTATGTCAGATTTGCCACAAGGAGCACATTTTACCGTTCAGGAGGAGGCACACCAGACAGCACAGGTCAGTCTCAGGGGTAAATGGAGGGAAAGGAATTGGGAGAAAATTCTCACCATGTTACGGTTTTGCACACAATGCAATTAATGTGATGCAGGCTATGTTGTAATTTTAATAATAGCCCTTGCTGCTTATAGATCCATGGGTGCCATCCCAGCCCTGTTTGCCACCTTTTCTGCATTCCTGAAGATCTCAGCTGGGCTCTGACCCTGGTTTTGACTTCACCTCTGACATTTTCCTTACATTTCTGTTGGCATCTTGTTGTCTTGAAAATTCACGTGATCCCTAGGAAGGTCTCAGAGTCAAATTGGCAACCAAAACACTTGAGGCATAGCTGGTAAGAACGCCACTGAAGTCAAGTGAACTAGGAGACCACCCTTTCCAAACCAGGGAAAGCTCAGGGAGCAAGTGCCCATGTGGCAGAAAGAAGGGAGGTGTTAATTCCACAATGGAAAAGCCTTTTCTTCAGCTGCATTGGTGATATTTTATGGCATTACTAGAATTTTTCTGCATATTTACAGGAAAGCATATGTTTGCATGTGTACATTTGGAGGCTAAAGCTGTTGTGTTTATACTGAAAAGAAATAGCTTCAGTGTTTATGTTTAATGAATTATAACTAAACATTTGGAAGTTAGGTGTGACTAGTAAAGCTATTTCCCATTTTAGTAAATCTGTAGCATGGTCCCACTTGCTCAGTCTTCTAAAAACAAGGTCTCTACCTTTAAGTCCCCTTTTTTTGGTTTAAAGCACAAGTGTCTTGCATCATTTTCATCTGCAAGTGTTTTTCACTTGGTTCTGGAGATCATCATTGCTATCTATGAAATAATGAGGGTGACGTTATGCATGTTATGGAACTATGTAATTGTTAACTGATATAGGTATGATCTGAAGAGAACAATATTAAGTGAAAATAATAGCAAGTGACAACATTAATACTAATATTATCCTAGTAATATTAATATCTAAGACAATAATACTGTCTCCTGTTACCTTGCTAGAGCAGATTATTTCATGCTATTAGGTGTATCTTGTCCTTTTACCCCTGTTTCTTGAACTGTTATAGTTTTTCTTTGTATCATATCTAAACTCAAAGGATTTATCAGAACTTTATCAGTTTGTGTTTTCAAATCATAAACATCAGGAAGTGACAAAGATACAGTCACCTTCTGGCTGGCATATGGTGGTGCTGGAGCTGGACTGTGCTGGCTCCTTCACTACCTCAAGTGGGCTTTTGCTGTCTGTGAGACCTGTGAGAAGACCTGTCCTCTGCGAGCAGCAGTTCTGCAGGAGCCCTACATGAGTAATCTCATGTTGACTTGGCTTTATTCCCTTGGTAATTGATGAGATTTATAAGGCTGCATTCTTCCTTCAGTTCATAATTAATAGTATGAAAAGGAAAAAAATTCAACAGCAGTAGAAGTTGCATTGCTCAGTGTTTTCTGTTTGATCCGTTATACTGATGTTTATGGAGATACTAATGTGTAGGTTGACAGGGCCTGTTCACTGTGCTGGCCAGGGGACATGGGCAGAGAGCTGTGTGTTGTTCAGACTTGGCAGATGCCATGTTTAATGGTGGCTGGTTAGTTCTGTGTTAGGTTAAACTAAGTACTCTATGGGAACCAGGACATCCTTTTGACTGTCCTGGGAAAATTTATAAGAATTTGGATAAAATGATAATTAGTATGTCACAGGGTGAAAAAGTAGAATTTTGGGATTTTAGAATGTGAGATCAGGAGGCAAAGATGGAGGAAATGGCGTGTCCCTGTCCTTCTTCTTCGTCCTCTTGTTCTCCATCTTCTGTGGTGGTGTGGCACATTTTGGTTGGCCTAGAACTGTTCAAAGGTACACTGTTCAGTGTAGCGAATAGATATTGGAGAATTGTTGTAAATAAATCATATATAGATTTTAGAATAAAAGATAACACTGTCCCAAGAGGCGGAGAGTTCAGCACAACCTGGCCTGCAGAGAAGACCATGGCAGGCCAGGGAACAAATATAAGATAACGAAGAATAAACAAATTCCTGAACATGAGAACACGATGGTCTCGATCTCTTTCTTCAGACGCAGGGCTGGGGGAAAACATAAAGCCTTCACAGAGACAGAGAGAGAGACATGTTAAGTCAGGTGGAAGCCAAGCTCGTAGAAGCACACAAGCCTCAGAAACCCAGGGAAACGAAACAACACAGAAAAAAAAGCATTTTATTTTTTATATATTTATATTTTAAAATCCTGACAGTACTCCTGGACAGGATTGTCAACCAGCAAAAGTAAAATTTTGATTTACAAATTCCTTCTATGCAGCAGAGGATGCTTCAAACAGATAACTAATGTGGGTTAGCTTGTTCCCTCTCAGAAGACTCTTTTTGTTGGTACGCACGCTGCACTTCGCAGTACAGGGCTTTAGCTCGGGCCAGCTTGATGAGCCTTTCCCACTGGAAGCTGCATGTAAACCTGTCATGTAAATTGTGATTGACTTGCATCTTTATTGGTAATATGACTGACTTCTGAGGATGAACCTTCTGTCTCCTTTGCATTACAGTTCAACATACTTTTGCAAGTTAGTTTAATAGCTGAAGGCATTTCTGCAGGAGGCCATATGCTCCTGTTTTCTTTTATCAATGCCCATTTTTGAGGTCAGAAGAGTCAAAATTGGCTCTTCTCTGTGTTAACTTGTATCTGCAAGTGTATGGTGTCAATCTCTTCTATGCAGTCCTGGTACACAGGATGCTGCTCACATGCTGATTTGAAAAGCTATCCAAATTACTCCATCAGCCAATTCCTTCAGTGCAAACCAAATCCAAACATTTAAACTTTTACAACATTTTGCTTCTGTACGTTGTTTTTCCTAAATCAATCCTGAATAGCTCACAATCAAATATTTTGTCTTGACATCTGGGGTTGTATATGGCCTTGCTGGCTGGGGAACAATCATGATGGCCCCTGGTTCTGAAACCTGGACAGTAATTCTGTTGTTGAGGTCATTGCTTCTTTAGCTTTTGCTTCAGACAAATTTCTTTATTCTTAGTAGATCCTTAACCTGAAACTTCTGTCCCAAAATTCAAGATGCTTTTAATATAATCCTTTTCCTGTTTTTACTCATCAGAAAAGTTGCAAAGTATTCGTTTTTTTAATCTCTTCTCTTTTGGGGGTGTTGTTACATAAGCATCAAGGACAGGATGGATGTGCCCATGTGATAGCATTACCGTTAACAAGATGAAAACCAGCAAATCATGCCCAAAAGCTTGAAATAGTCTGTGGAAGGATGAAAAATTGCAGTATAACTTTCAAACAAATATTTTTTCATATACTATACACTTTTTTTTCGCTGGCAAGTTAATTCTTTCTGACAGACTTGGCAAGTGAGCAAGTGTCTCGAAGGCAGACACTGAAGCTGTTTCATGAATTCATGTTACAGTTTCTCTGATATTGTTGCTCTGCTCAAATGGTATTTTTAGCTTTATTCACACCTTGCTTTAACATTTCTGTGATTGAGGAAAATTTTGTTACCTAGTCTTAACCAAGCCATTGGTTAGTGTTTCTCATTGTTATTGTTTTTTCTTGAAGAAATGGTAGCAGGACCTAGACTCCCTGGAAGAAAACTCTGTCTTTGGGAATACTTAGTCAAGAACCTTACTCCAAAACTCAGACCTCTTATGTGGCAATTTTATGATTTTTTAAAATAGTTGGAATGTTTTCTTTAGAGATGTGTAAAATATTCAAATTCCTAATAGAAGAAGAAATCTCATATATTGACTTGGTTGATATTTTTTTAGACTGTTTTGTCACACAGTTTTTCTCACGGGATATGGTTTTAACTGAAAATTTTCAGATGAAAGAGGTAATGTCCTTCACTGACCTCTGCTTGTGTTCACTTCTGCCTCATGCACTGTACTGTTAGAGAGGTCTTGTCAAGGGAGGGTGTCCAGTGGAAAGCTGAAAGCACAGGATAAATCTCTGCAAGATGGAAGTACAGAATATTTTTTTCCAGTACAAGCAGCACAGCACTATATTTTGTGTAGGCAGTGTCATCACAGGTCTGACAGTCCCCAGCTTCCACCCTCTAGAAACTCCTGTAGCTGATTACCAGGTGCAGTATCTGTCCAAGAGAGCATCATTGTCCTTTCCTGAGACAGCCAGGGCTAGAATCGTCTCCTGGCATGTATCAGACATGAAAAACAGGACTGAAATGCAAACAGTTAGGAAGGAGAGAGGCTCAATGAAAGAGATTCCAGGTTCAGATTTATTTTAAAAAACCTTCCAAGTCTCAGCAATACCTTAGGTTGGAAGGTTAAGCACTTCTCTGTTTCTCTGAGATGTGTCCAAAAAATGACAGATGCCTGAAGATTATTATTGAATAGTCAGTCCTCTGAGGAAGCTCAGACAGACCTAGTCTCACAGAGGTTCCTGTGATTAAATTTCAGCCCTTACTGGGGCTCAGTCTAGCACAGACCAGTGCTGCCCTGCTGCCCATGGTGTAGCTCAGCACAGGTGATGGAGCCTGCCCTTTTTGCTCCTTGTAATGAGCATTGGTTGTGATGGTGCTTTCTCCATTCATGTGAACGCCCTCTCAGTTTCACCTGAAGCTGTTCTTACAGAGCAGGAGTTGGGGAAGAAAAGAAAATTAATCTGCTTTGTTACTGTGACGCACAGAGGGAGCACAGCAACACGCAGACAACAGGTGGCCAGAGCACAGAAGAAGAAAAGAACTCAAGTTTATTGAAACCTCAGCTATTTATAATTTTCAGGATACTGACCAGGGATTGGGTAATGAGGTTTCCACCTCTCCAATCCCACTGGTCAGATGAGAAGTCCTTCACATCATATCTTTCATGAAGGAATGCAAATACAACCTTGGTTTATCTTACAATTCGTGAGAGCTGACTCCATTCTAACAAAACAAATCAGAAGGCTTATTTTCAGGGACAACACTGCTTCAAAGACAACAGTGAAAATTACTTGAGAGATCTGCATTGGGCAGCCTTGATGGAAGAAAAAAGTCTGCTCAAGAGGATGTGGAAATGGACCCTCCTTGCAAAGAGTAGATTGAATCACACATCAGCTGCAGCAGCAACTGAGAAAAATAAGAGAAAATCAATTTAATATTGTAGGTTTCAATGTTCCTTCCAAAATAAGTACAGTCTAATGATAGAGAATGTCTTTTCAAGTGGCAGATGGCCGCGTTAAAAGCTACAGCTGTGCCATCATTTTGGAATTTCTATAAGGCACACATGAAGAGCAGACAGCTGCCTAGAGCGTGGGTGCTAGACCCTCCTAGGAAAGCTTATTTTTAACTTAGATCTCTTCCCTGACTCAGTTCACAGCTAGATGTCCTGGACAGCTCTCCCAGGTCAGCAAAAGGAGCAGTGTAGAGGTGGTGGGACAGGAGCTGTAGAGGCTGTGTGGGGAGAGGGAGGGGAGAGCTGGGGCTGCTTGCCCTGACCTTGACACGGGCAGGAGCATCTCTGGAGTCAGGAGCGCTCAGCAGGAGTCAGGAGCTGACGCCTTGTGCCAGAGAGATGGGGTGCTCAGCAGCATCTCCCATGCCCTGCTGGGTTTTTATTAGCCTTTAACTTGAAAATAAAAACACAGCTGTCTGTCACTCTGTGTCATGAAAGGGATCAGAAGACTTTGAGCTGGAGATGCAGTTTCCTTGGGCTCAAAGCAGCTGTTTCTGAAAAACAATAGAAAACAGAAAATTATTATTTAGGAAGCAATGTTCTCTTAATGGTCACAGTTGTTGCAATATCTGGACTATTTGCAAAGATGTTAGAATTGGGCTGTGTTAATTTTACTAGCTCATAAGAGAAGGAAACTTAGTTTGTGCTTCTTTTGTATGATTCACCGTGAGACTTCTTGAGGAAAAAAATACATGCAAAAATAAAGTTAAGGTAATATGGAAAGGAAGATGCTTTTTCTTATTACAAAGTTATATGCCAGTACACAGATGTGTGTGTGTATATTTTAAAATTTGAGTTTTGGGGTTAGGGGAAATACACACGAAACATGGTAGAAAGCAGAAATCAGAGGAGGTGGAGAGTATGGGGAGTCAATGACACAATAGAAAGATGGGGGAGCTGTGGGTGAAAGGGGAGCAGGCAGGAAGAACAGGCGCTGAAGGAGGTTGCTGAAACACCATTTGTCTGAAAGAACCTTTGGCTTCTTTCCTCTACAGAAGCAAAATAAGATGTTCACCAGCTCTTCTCCATTCCTGCTGGTTTCTGCTAGGATATTTACCTGTCCATGGGAAAGGAAAGCAGCTGATGAAAACAGGATGGGCAACTACAGGATTAAAACTAATTCTGGAAGGGAAGAAAGATTTTTGGAGGATAAGGAAGAGATAAAGAGGAGAAAGAAAAAAGGCAAGAGTGCAGGGAAGTCAAGCAAAAGACAAGTGGGATAAACAGCACTAAGCAGCACTGAGAGATTTCATGTATGAAGTTAGACAGAATTATTGGAATGGTGATTAGAAAGATAACTGGAGACTATGATAATTCAAATAAATTTTCAGAACTTGACAAAACCACATTTTCTAACACATGCAGTTGCTGTTTATATTTGAGTGTGTTTGTAACTGATAGAGTTATTTTCAGTGCTTTTTTTTTCTGGACTCTTGGATAACTTTTAATTTTTTATTGCCTTTTGAATACACCAAATGGCTAGGCATTTATTTTGATGTTATTCAGGGCCTTTTATTATTTTCCTTGCAAAAGAATTTGACACGTTCTGGGTTGTTTAAAATACACCTTTCAGTGATTTTGAACTTGCAAGTGTTTGAAGTTGTTAGAATAGCACTGCAGAATATAAAAACTGATGGATCAAGATTCTTATGTTTGAAAAATGAGAGCAACAAGGCCCTCTGATGTGTTTCCTACCTCTGCAATGCAGTGCTTGCCACAAACACTTCTGTTGGTGACATTTCTGGTTTTACCCTTAGAATGTCTAGTTTGTAGTCTGTACAGTTTATTGAAATTTTCTTGCTCTATGTCTATAATCCACCTAATTTAATCCACCTACTGTTTTTGTATCTCTTCTGGTCTAGTAACAAGTTTAGCCCAGACACGAGAACTCATAAATTAACAAAGATACATAATTGAAGTGTGTTAAATGCAGTGTTCAGAAGAGAAGTCGTATTAACCTAATCCCTTTCCTAAACCAGTGTATCAGAATCCTCTCTAGCATGTCTCTTAAATACAGTATTTTATGGGATCAGATTACACCAATTTTTCCAGCAGAAATTATCTTGAGTTTCTTGTTTGCTAAGGAATATACTTTAAAAATTAAGCAAGTCATTGTTATTACCCATTTGCAACAAGCTGGTAAACAAATTAATTTGATTAGAATGTAAAAAAAGGAGTTCTTATTTTTGTCAAATGCACAAATTTGTAAGTGTATAAAATCTTCAAAAGCTTCCCACCCAGTCAAACAGCGTTTACATGAGAAGGATCATTATTGACAGATTACTGTCTAACTGTGTGCCTTGTTCTCTCAGTACCTAAAAGTCATGTTCAGATAGCACATAAAATGTGACAATTTCTGCTTTTCACAGAAGAAACACAGTGCCATAAGAATCCTACCCCTAGAATTTTGCACCTGCAAACAGTAGGCTGCCCTTGTAAGTTGAAGCAGAAATTTCTTTACTTGTAGGTAGCCATTCATAGGAGAGAGCCTCTGTCAAACATCTTGGCACTTTTATCATTTTGGCATGTTGGGAATAATGTAATTTTCTCTGAACTCCTGAGAGTTGTGTTGTTCTTTTGTTCCATTAGTTTAAGTTTCTTCTAGCAGGATCCTGGTTGATTCAGAAAGATAAAGCAACCAGCAATGATTGCTGATTAAGTACAGAGTGTAAAATCATAAAATTTGTTTTTCCAATTTTCCTATTATTTACGATGGTTAACCCTTCTTCATTTTTCTGCCATTAAATCATTAGTGAAGTCATGCATACGTTGATTATAGTAATGATGAAGTTCTTTGCTCGGATGTAGGGAAGTGAGAGAAAAATGACTCACTTCTAGTATATATAGTTTCATCCAAGGTTTTAAAATTTTTATTCCTATTGCACATGCATTTGTTCTTGTTTCCTGGGTAACAGCATGTTTTACAAACTCAGATTTTACTGTGGTAGAAGTAAGAAAAGCTAATCTCAGATAAGTATGTAGCTATCAAAATCTTACTAAAACTTAAGCTTTTAATTTCATATTTCAGTAAAACATCTGTGTGTGCATGTCTTTACATATATATATATATATATATATATATATATATATAGGTTCTGGAAGCTAAAAGCATATATACTTGATTAATTGTAGCAGAATTGCTAATTTAGTTCATGTTATACCTACACACTTTCAAGTTTAAAGATCTTTCTTTATTCTCTGCGGGTGGTATGTATATATGCATACTTTATGTAGCTGAATCACCAAAACTACTAAGAACTACTCTAAAATAAAATATGTATGTATAGTTATAAAAGTAAATGTTTATATTCTGGTTGAGATTTCAGGCTTCTCAGAAAGTGAGCATTCTGTTGTTTTCTGCCTATATGAAAAGAAGTTTGTTTTCTTTTTTTTTTTCCCCCAGCCTGTGAAATGCATCTAAAGAACTTTCTTCACATAGTTTGGGAACTGTCTGGACTATTCTTTGAACTATAATGTTGAAAGACTTTTACAGCTTTAATTGGAGGAAGGGCAATCTTACCTTTTAAAAGAGATAAGAAAGGATAGTCTGCTGGCCAATATTTCATGTGTTAATCACATTTTTTTCTTACACAAAATATGTCAAAAACTATAGATCTTGATAATGCAAGCAGTTTTTATTCTGTCACATTATTCACAAAATCAGTCACATTAAGTAATTGCTATTACTGTGGTCTCTCCTGCCACTAGTGGATTAATGTAAGCAGTTCCAACCAATCTCTTTCATTTATCAGCAGCTTTTTAATAGTGAGGACAAAACATTATGTCTGCACCTTAAAGGAATTTTGTGTTGGTGTAAAGTTTTAATAAAGTATTCTTATTTTGCATTTGCACATTCAAAATCTCCAGGTTTGAGATTGAGGAAATTGCAGAATTTTGATGTTATAATTATCTTCAGTTCTTTTGTCAGAAGGTGTCAGTTTAAGGTTTAGTTCTCCTCAGTGGACAGCATACATCATTACTGCTCTCTGAGCTCTCTGAGATACGGAAAATAGGTCTGTATGATCATCCTTCCAGTGTAAAATTACTTTTAGAAAGCTTATAGGTGATCAGCTGAAGAATCTTTGGTCCTGCCTTGAATATTTTTGGATTATCCAGGTAAATTCCCTATGTGATATATCCAATCTCCCTTTGTCTTTTGTGCCTTAAAGGCCTTGAAAGTTAAAAAGGGCTTTTTAAAGTGATTATGCACCATGTATTCCTCTCTCACAATAGGCTGTCAGCCCAGCACTCAGAGAAGGTTCCAGTTTTGGCTGTCAGAGAAGTGCCTGAGAGCCTCTCTGGGAATTGCAAATGGGATAAGGAAATATTTGAAAATATTATTTTATATGCTGCCTGTTGTAACATTCTCCCCTATAATTTTTCCCCTTGTTTTCCATGCAGTTTGGTATTTAAGATTAATTTCTGAATGTTATTACTGTCAAATTTTTAAGTATGTGATATACAATATTTGTTTATATTTGTAACCCATTAGCTAAAATGAATGAAGCACTGTTCGCACAAAAGGGAGAAAACTCATGTTCTGTCTGAATATTTATTAGTCCCTTTCAGTCTTCAGGACTGCAGGAAAAAATAGCTCGAGTCAGCCTCTGGAGACTGTATGGTTGGTCTCATAGCCCAAGGCACTATCTTTGTGATTCCTCACAGACACTGTAGAAGAATTATAAAAGTTAGGTAGGAAGAAACTTCTGGAGGTTGCCTGGTCCTGCCTCCTGTTCAAGGCAGGACCACCTTTGAAGCTGGATCAAGTTGCTTAGGGCCCCTATTCAGCTGAATTTTGAATAACTTTAAGAATAACTCTGAGAAATATGCTCTCAAGTTTTAGCATGCATCCACAATTTTTTTCCTCTCTTCTACCTAATAAGAATAACTTGAGTTTCACTTTGTATAACTTATATCTGTTTTCTTTTGTCCTTCCACCGTGAATTTCTGGGAAGAGCCTGGCTCACTCTTTTCCAGAATCTTGAAAACAGCACTTGGATTCCCCTTAATCTCTTTTTTTAAAGGTTAAAGACTAAACAGTCTCAAGCCCCTCAGCCTCCCTGCATACATTGCATGCTCCAGCCCTTTGTCTCTGCCATGGCCCTCCACTGGACTGGCTTTTTACAATGTCTCTGTCCTGGAGTGCTCCAGATGAGACAAAATGCTGCACATGCTGTCTCACAGGTGCTGAATTGTGGTGAAGGACCTCACCACTTTACCGGCTGTCTGTGCTGTCACTGATTCAGCCCAGTACGGAGTTGGTCTTCATTTCTACAAGGATGGACTGCAGTCTGATGTGCAGTGTGTTGTCAGCCAGGACCCCCCAGTCCTTTTCAGTAAGGGCTGCTTTTAGTTCCAATTGGTGCCCGTGCTGCAGGTCTTGGCATTTGCTTTAGTTGAATTTCTTGGGGTTTCTGTCAAATCATCCCACTGCCCTTATCCGCTGAATGTTTTATGTTCCTCTGGAATCTTCCAGACATCTCTGTAGAAAATGGAAAATAAATTTTCTTTCTTTTTCATGGTCTTTGATGTTTCTGTGTATTCTGTGTTTCCACTTCAGTCCTTTCTGCTTCTGTTTTATTTATTATTCTGATTATACTTTACAGATCTTTAATTCATGCACGCTTTAAAAAAAACCTCTGACATCTTAAATGTGGACAGAAGCATCCAGTTCAGACCCTACCAATGTAGGAGAGCAAGAAAATAACTTTATGTGCTATTATGCTGTTCAATATATCTGTATGATTGAGTAGTTTACCATAGTGGGTGTTGCAGAGCTGGGTTTAACTACTGTATGATTGTGGTAACCAGATGCTTTTCAGGGTAATACCTACCTAATCACTTGTTCTTCAGGTTATATAGTTGCATATTCCTGCTTATTGGGATGTCTTGTTGAAAGACATCTTGTTTCTTTCAGATGAGTTCTTCAATCTGTTTATTTTCTATTCTGATCTGCTCATCCAGAGTGCTTGCATTTGGTCTAAAATTGTTGATGTCTTGGGATTTATTCATGACCTAGATAGATAAAAATGGAAATTGCACATAAAGGATTGCATATGCATAATGTATAGAAAGTAAAATATTGAGTAGCAGTGGATCCACATCTTCCAAATTATTCTTTTCTGTTTGGATTCAGTATAGTTTTCCAGTCAGTTTTGCATTCACCCTGACGTAGGTGAACTTTCTTTAAGAGAGTGACATATATTGCATACTTGTGAGCATATTTAATTAGCACATATGACATCTGTTGTGCTCTGTCTACATGGTTTGCTGTTCTGCTGCTAATTTGACATTATTTAATCATGAGAGATCCACGTTGGCTGTTTGTTTTTTTCCAGGTGTTGTTGACTTATTGTTTAAATGTCCTGTTTAATTTTTTAATCTCAGTATTTTCTTGAGTGAAAGTTTAATACAGATCATATAAAGATCTTCCTCTCCCTCCCTCCATCTGCTTTAAGACTGAAGTTGACCTTTTCTAGTCTTATATCTCCATGAGTTCTCAAAGATTACAACTAGTGGCTTTGAGACTCTGGAATTAGAACAAGCCCAGCTACCACATCTCCAGTTGCAATACTGAGGAAAATCTGCCTCATGTGAATGTAGTGGAATTACCAGCAGTTGCTGAGATTTTGTCCAGTAGTGACATGTATTACATGAAAGTACCATGGGCTCTTTAAATAATCACAGATGACTGATCCTTTATTTTAGATCTGCTTTGGATCTGGAATGAGTCTGACTCATATTGACCATAATTGTGACTGGGAAGAAGAAATTAATTCTCTTTGTGCTTAATGGATGTTGATGTAGATGTTAAAAATAAATACACATGAGTTTGAAAGAAGGTCTTCATGTGGCTTGAATATTGCATTTCTTCACTTGCGGTCAGGCCGTTTGCATAATTTAAACATTATTTGGCATAAATTTTTAAGCAAATGTACACAGACATTAGCATAACCCTGTTTCTAAACAACCCCCTGCAACTCCATGCTGCCAGTTTAATACTGTTTCAAGTACTGTGCCTTTATCAGCTGGCACATTCACTATTTACTAACTTGCTGAGAGTGAATGTTTTTATTTGGTGAGTTATTGTCAGTCCATACGTAACTCCTGGAGTTTGTGTTATTGTGGTATTTGGCCCTTTGAGCTCAGACTGTCATTGCAGGGTTAAAAGAGTATGGATGAGAGAGAAACAGAAAGATGCTGGTAGGATGAACCAGTGATTAACTCATAAGCATTATTTCATTGTTTCAAGGTGCTGGTACCCTTCGTAATTCTATGAATCACTCTGATCATTGAATAATTTGGGTTGAAAGGAATCTTAAAGGCCATCTAGTCCACCCTGCCCCCATGTCTGCCGTGGGCAGAAACATTTTCAACTAGATAACATTGTGTCCAGTGGACCCTTAATGTTTCTGGAGATGGGGCACCCACCAGCTCTTTGGGCAACCTGTGATGGTGCTCCACCTCAAGCATCGTAAAAAGCTTCTTCCATATATCTAATCTAAATTGACCATCTTTTAGTTTAAAACCATTTCCCCTTGTCCTATTGCAAAAGGCTCTGCCAAAAAGTCTGTCTGCATCTTTCTTATGAGCCCACTTTAATCCTGAAAGGCAGCAGTGAGGTCTTCTTGGAAGTGATTGGCTCGAAGTCAACTTGGCTCCAATTCAGCAGTGCTCTACCCAGAGTGAAAGGGCAGTCCTACTGCCTAAGTCATGAGCTAATGTCTCACAGAAAGATGGAAAGTTTTTTCACCTTGTATTTTGTAAATGGGCTTGTATTTTGCTTTTCTTGTGTTTTCCTCCTCCCTCTGTTTAGAAATATGGAGTTTTTGGGAATGTTAGCCCACTCTATAAGTTAGCTTCTAATTGCACAAAGGTTAAAAGATTCTGAACTTGATCATCTGAACAATACTGCCAATACAGGACTTCAAAATATTGTACATGGAAGGGGGAAAAATAAGGAGAAGGATAAATGCAAAGAGTTAGTAGGAAAGGGTCTGATTTTGTGTTTTGTCTTTTGACTTGAAGAGTATCTTTAAATTACATTTTCAAGATTGTCTCTTACATCTTGTCTGCTTTAAACTTGTACTTGAACTACAAGTTGAATTTTTCATTTACTTTGGTCCAGCAGCTAGTTTTAAAGCAGCTTATGATATACTAATAGACACACAGTGCCTCCAACAATGTAGTTTTCAGAAACAATGCTGCCAACCTAATATTCAGTGTCACATTTTCCCTTTCACCTCTTGGAAGTGGGATCAGAGGGGATTCTGGGAAGATTGACTGCATTGGCAGATAGAACCCATCTTACTAAATTGAGTTTAAATCCTTACTTGATGAACTTAAACATGATTCATATTTTTTTGTCTTTCCTTCAGGAGATTATTGAACACACTGGGAAAATAAAGAACATAAATATTCATAAATTGATCATGTGTTCTCATTAGTATGTACTTGATTTTAATCCAACTGGTGTACACACTAAGGAGTATGGACTAGTCTTCCTACACCAGACAACTACACTTTTTCCAGAATTAGTGATAGAAATTCTTCCATTCCTATGTTCATTCTGAAAAAAAAAAAAAAGAAAAAAAAAAAATCAAAAAAAGGCATTGTAGCATGCATCAGTTCTGTGTCCAAGTACACTGCATAAAAGGGCTGATATATCTTAAAGCCAGATGCGCAAGATGGATTTTTTCCTCCAACTCTTGGAGGCTTTGGTTTTGCAGTTACCTGTCAAGCCTTAGCTTTTGGACTCATGAGTAACAGTTGATGACATCAAAGACGTCAGCTGCAAAAGAGGGTCATTCCCCACCTGCCCTTTTATGTTGCCATTTCCTTGTGGTTGTTGTAAAGTAACCACTAAAGCTTGAAATCAGAATCTGACAAAAACCTCTCCTTCTAAGTCATTGAATTGTTTGGAAGGGACCTTAAAGATTATCTAGTTCCAACCCCCCACCTTGGGCAGGATTGCCATTCCCTAGATAAGGTTTCTCAGAGCCTCATCCAGCACCTTGAACATTTGTGAGGATAGGGCATTGACTTCAGACAGTGGAAGTTCTTCCTGCTGGCCTCAGTAGATGCCAGTATTCAGATAAGTTGTTTTTAAAAGTAAAAGTAACCAAAATAAAAAAATTAAGATAGTGACCAAGAGAGAATCTGGTTGAGATATTTCGCATTTTAAATCCAAAACCAAACCATGTACAGTTTAGATGGAAGGTATGTCTGTTTCCAGATGTGGTGGTATGGAGCTTGATTTTATGCTTTGCAGAGTCTTTCTGATTTCAAAGTAGCTCTGGCTCTGTGGGGAATCAGTTATTGGGATATGTGTTGGTGGGATAGAGATGGGGGATCTTTCAGAAGGGAATAATTTCAGACAAAAAAGAAAAAGAACATACTTAAAAGCAGTGAAGCAGTACTTCAAGTTAACTTTTGTTTGCTTTTTATTTTCTTTTTTTCTTAAAGATGCAAAATGCTTTTTTTTAAACTTCTTTATTTACAGTGGTTTATAACTCATTAGAGATCCTAAGGCCTTTTCAGAGTTTTGCAATTCTTTTTCAGTTAGTTTTCTTATTTGATAATTAGACTGAAAAAAATGTGATTTGATTTATTCAATAAGATTTGAAGTGGTAATTAATCACTTTGTGTTGTAACAGGAATTTTAGGTAACTAAATCATCAAAAAAGGTATATTGTTATATATATTTGGTTGTTTGGTATAGTGCTTCTGGTATAGTATATCAAATGCAGTAGGAGTGTGAGAAAACAATAGCTATCCCTTAAGAAAACAGCATTGTAATTTTTCCTTTAGTTTTCCCTTTAAAATAAACATCAGAATAGATTCAGCCCACATGAAAAATCTTGAATTTATGCCTGTGTTCTGTATCATTTCATCATCCTTTCACACAAGGCCATAGATTTCACTGGCTTCATAAACAGAAAACTTTTGGATTTGGCAGTGTATTAGAGAAACAGCATACAGGTTTACTTTTTATGTTTTGGCAGTAAAAATAATTCTAGGAGTACTGCATATATAAAGAAAAAAGTATCTTCTGCATTGTCTCAGCATTTTTAATTTCAAAACTGAGTTTTTCATGGCAGTTCAAACACATGGTTCATTTATGCACTTTTAGTGACTCTTAATGATAATGCAATTGGTAAAGTTATTGTAAAACGAAATTAGAGTAAATGTGACCTAACTTTGCAATTCTGCAAAATGTGTAACGGACTAGCAAATTAAGTGACTTTATCCATCTGTGGAATATTTCAAGGTCACACCTTTATTAGCTACAAGATTTCTAACTAAAAAGACAGAAGATGACAGTACTTACAGATTGATAATGTTTGCTTACTAAGCGTGAAATGAAATTTAACAGTGCAGCATGTCTACATTTGTATATTTATTGTGGTTGTTTAGACTTCTTGGAAAATGAAATGTCAAGCTATCACTCTTGGCTTCCAGGATGTGGCCTTTAGGCCCAACAGAAGAGTTCACTTTGTAAACTTCTCTTCTTGAAATAATTGTGATATTAATTTTTTGAAATGTATTTCTTGAGCAAAACAAAACTCGTGGCATGACTGCATCTGAAGTTAGGATGTGGCAATACCAGCACAGCTGGGAGCATCTGATGCAGCAGCCTTGCTACCACCAGGCATCATGTTCAGCTCAGTGGGACAGTGACTGAGGTTAAGCTCTTAAAGGATTTTGAGATTGACAATCCTATATCATAGCAGTACAAAAATTGTGTCATCTGCACCTGAATAAATAGTGTGTGGAGAAGATGAAATAGAAAAACTTTATAAATATGATTACTTGCCAAAAGATTTTGAGAATATAGAAACTATAGGCGAAATCAGAATAAAAGTAAGCTTTGAGATACTAAGCTTTAGTTATTAAACAACTGGAAAACAATGGTATAGCTGATTGAAGGTAATTTCTTTTTGACTGAATAATACTTTCTTCTTGTAGACAGGTCTAAGGGTCAGAGCAGACCCCACTAGCTTAGCAGAAGGGATCTAAAGAGCAATTTTTAGGGTTTAAAATGTAACACAGTATGGTAATATAATGATTCTTATAGGCTATATGTAAATTCTATAGGATTTGTATCTTGTACTAGATTGGTTAGCGAGAATTAAAATATTCAGCATGAAAAATAATTTATTGTATTGTAACGAGAATTGCAGGCATTCTATCTTTTTGCACTCTCTCTTGCTCTCTCTCTCTCTCTCTCTCTCTCTCTCGCTCTCTCTCGCTCTCTCTCTCTCTCTCTCGCTCTCTCTCTCTCTCTCTCTCTGTCTTTCAGGCCTGCTCCAAGCTGTGGCTGGCAGCTTTAAGCAGGCCCCCTGCACCCATGCCCTTTGCAATAAACCACAACTTCCAAGATCAAGCTTCAAAAATCTTTCATCATCGTTTTATCCTAACCATCCCTACCACCACCAGCACTCACAATAGTGCAGAAAGTAATTTGCAGGAAAGACAACTCCAAGAGTAGAGATTAGGGTGGTCAATTGTAAATATTCAGGACACCTTTTTTTAAGGGATTGAACTCAGACCTAAGGGGATTTTTTTTAAGGAGAAAGAATATTTGCGGAATAGTTTATTAAAGAATCTTAATTGTCAATCAAAACCACATGATGGCATGATGGTATAAAACCAGGGACAATGCATGAGCATGTCTACAGAATTGCTTTAGTGCTGCTGAGCAAAATGTTAATGGTTGGGTACTCCAAATATCAGTAATTAACAAGTCAGTTCATAAAATACACATCCTGTCTGAATTTACATCGTTTTGAACTACAGATGTATTCTGAGCATCTAAAAGAGTGAAAAGTTTTATTGGGATATCTGCAATAGTTACAAAATTCTTTGGGATAGTGAAGTTTTAGCTGTGTCAGTTTTGCACACTAACTGATAATGATTTAACTGCTCTGTTATAAAATTTTCTTAGTATTTTCTTTTATCATTTGTTAGTGTTGGTGAAAACTGAGGCGTCTGAATATCTTGGTCTCTAGAATCTTGAGGTGATTAATTACAAGCTCCGCCACTTCATGTATGTGTTAGGAAATAAGGAATTTGCATTTTGAGCAGTATATTAATTTTCTGTGACTTTCATAATTAACAAAGAGGAATGCTGTGTGTTTCTTGATATGCATCTTTTTACTGTATGATGTGACCAAATACATCATACAGTACAAAAACTCCAGGAGCTGTGAATTCCCACATTATAACCTGTATAACAAGACAGAAACAATGCCTGAAGGTATGGATCCTACTGAAGAGCACAGGGCAGAGTGTGAGGATGAAAATGATTGTTAATAAGCGTTGTAAAGTGGATGTATTAGGGATGACTTCTTGAAAACAGCTTGAAAAGCATTTGTATTTGCCATTGATGAGAGTACCACAGGAGAGGAACAAAGTAAATCCTGGTGTACAAAGCATCAGAAGGAAAGTTTGAAAAATCAGACTATTTTGTCTCTGCTGAATGTCACAAAATGTAAATTCCAAGTAACCTTTCATTCCGATACTATCAGCTTTCAAAGAGAAGAAACCTCAATTATTCTGTTGCTTCTGAAAAGTAATGCTGAAGTCAAGGATCTCATAGTCTTTACAAGTAAAATTGGAATTATTTGTTGTAGCCTTTATTACTACCCTGTAAAGACTGCAACACTGAACAAGTGATTATATTTAGTCCCACAATTTTATATGGCAAAGTTGTTATTGTAAGAGTGAATTTACAGCAGAAAATGTCAAACAGTACAGAAGTAAATGAGATTCAGAAGCCCAGGATGTGGTGGGTTTTTTTTTCCCTTTGGTTACCTTTTAACATTCAAACATAGGAACGCTGTTCTCACAGAGGACAGAGCAGACAATTTTGAAGTCTGTGCATTTGCTTTGTCTATATTTCCTTTGTTAACATCTTAGCAGCAGCATTAAGCAGATTTTCTCTCTTTTCTTTTTTTTTTTTTTTGTTTTCTTTTTATATTTCCTTTTTCTGTTCCCCTGGATGGAAAAAGGTGGATTTGGACTAGGAAACAAATTACAAACTGAACAGCAGAACCTGTTCTGTGCCCTTGGAATGGGGACAGAAGGGAAGTGAAATCTCATACATAAAGAGGTGTCAGCAGCTCTCATTTCCCAAACTGCTGTTTGGCGTGAGAGAGATGAAGTACCACACTAATGTTCAATGGGCCTTGCTATTGAGAGCTGGTGGATGGAAACCTCAATCTGTGCTGTGGACATGTACTTGGGCCTCATTACTATGAGGTTACATGTGACGTTGTCCTTTTTGCCTTTCAAGTCTTTTTACTGTTCTTTTTACTTTGTATGCTTTGTGGTTTCAGATCATATAAAGACAACAGGAATTAGTTAAAACTGGTTGTGGAGGGTATTAAGAGAGAGGAGAAGGGTTAATCCTTCTGAAAAACTGGCTTCTTCATTGCCATGATGCCTCTATGGCAGTGGACTCCAGATGGATGGCTTAATTTGCATATATATTTACATCGTCTTATATTGTAAATTCATGTGATCATGATGAGGAATTTTTCTGTAGTAGCCTTTTCTTGATAGTTAAGCAGAATTTTCTTCCTGTCAGAGCTCACCTGCAATAAAATCTTTCTATTTATCTTCTACATCTTGACCCTGATAAAACATGGAGCTCAGGATACAGCTCAACTTTCTGTATGCCTGTGGTTTTTTTCCCAGAGGTGCTTCTTCATTACTTCAATTTCATAGTTGCCTCCAGATTTTTCATATTTTTCCCTTCAGATTTCTTTCCTGTTGCCATCTTTTATTACTTCTAACTGCTCTTTCAGTTTATTAAACAAATTACACAAGTTTCTTGTTGCAGTAATTGGTTCATCAGAGAAATGCAAAATATATGCCTGGTAGATGCATTCAGTAATAAAACATAACAAGGCTTTTACTGCTCTTCACAACTAAATTTTGGTAAGAGTAGAGGGGGTACATAGCAAACAATCTCTTGCATGAGCTCTTACATTTAAAAGATTTCAATTATGGATTCTCCAGTGACTTACCTTAAGTCTCACACAGCATATTCAAAGAGATCTTCCACTGTCAATTAACTGTGAAATCCCACCTTCTGTAACCTTGTTTGATGGCACGCTATAGCTCTTGTGGTCTGCAGCCTAAGAAAATATTCTGATGCTTTTGTTTTAAGAACTTCATTTAATGTATTAGCTAGGTATTTTTGTTCTGGCCAGCTGTAGTTTCATAAATTAATTATTGATTCTTTCTAGTGATCTAGGTGCGTTTTAATTATTGTTAGAGTTGACATGTGCAGTTGTTGAAGAATCGAAAATTAGGGAAATAAAATGTTTTTTTACTCAGGGAGGAGTAAAAACCATATCCATCTTCTAAACTACTTCATTTTTAATTCATAGTTGATTTGAGATATTCTTTGTGCATAAAACAGACACACAATGCAAAATCTTGGTAGTGTTCCCTCTACATTTCTTTAGAAAGATGAAAACACCTTTAACTCAGACTTTCCAAAGAACTGTGTTCTAATTTTAGTATTTTAAAATTTCAGTCTGTTGCTTTAACCCCGAAGGGGTTTTACATATGGTTGGAATAGTTCTCTGCTTAGCTTTTCTTGTAGAATGATTATTGGTGTCACAAAACATTAAGGAAATTAAAACTTTTTTGTACTTAATTTTACCTGAGCAGTATTTCCTTGGTGGTGGTAAATTTAGCATTTGTTAATGCATATTTGTATATTCTAATTAGTCACTTACTTAAAGCCAAATAGGCTAGAAAGACGAGAAAAAAATAGAATGTATGCAAATGGCTTTAGCTGAATTGAAGGGGGAAAAAAAGTGTCTTTTCCCCTGAAGCATACATTCTGCATGAAATTCAACTTGACAAGTGACCCTTTCAAAACAGCGCCACAAAGATTTCTCAGCATTCTCCATATATGAGAGGCAGCATTCTTGTATTGTACACATAAGCAGTCCCCCAGTTCCCTCTAAATGAAAGTAGCCTCTTCCTTCATCCTTTGTGTTCTATTTTACCCTCATCTCTGTGTTGGCATTCACATTTATGAGCGCGCTTCTATGTGAGGATATTTTGCAAAAAGCAAAACCACTGGGGATGTTAATACAAAATAATATATATGATAGAATACAATCAACAACTCAAGTTCTTTATTTTATTTATTTCAAAGTATTCAAAATGTGTGTGTGTTCACCTGCCAAAAAAAATAGGAAAAAAGAGGGAAAAGAAAAAATATCTGGCAGTTAATTTAATTTACAACTAGGTGATGCAAAAGCTGAACTCCAACTCTCAAGTCTTGCCTTAATTTAGGAGCAAAAGACAAAAATGGTCTATGATTCTGTGTGAGCAATGAATAACAAGAATGTATGACTTATGAAACTGGATGTAATGCATTAAAATCAGAGTAAACTGATAATTTAACAGCGTATAACAAGTATCAGATCTTAAAAATAGCAGTAGTGGATCAGCAGTGTTTTATCACCATCCAGTTCTCCTGCAGCAACATTCTAGAGATAGTACACTGATTATCTTCATGTATATAAACTGTCAAATGGGAGAGATATGCAGTGTAATATTGAGTATATCCTGTCCCTTCAATGCTCTTTTCAGATGTCTTTAGGAAGAGAACAAAACTTATGTTCAGAATCTGGCTTGACAGAGGGTTTTCGGTGGGGCAGGACCAGAGAAGAAATGATCGGTTCTTCCCTTTGAGGTTTGCTATATCTTTATGTTTTGGGGTTTGAGGGAGGTGGAAAAAACCAGTTTCCTCTATTCAGCCAGCCTCCAAGAGCTGTTTATATTAATCTTAATTTTTGTATTGTCCAGGTATAATTCTGTGGGTTTTTTTCACAAGAGTAACCTGAAGCAGGTAGACCTCTGCAACTGCCATGGTGTTCTCTCTTTCATGGTTGCGTCTCAGTGAGGGGCATTCCTTCTCCCAGCAGAAGACTTTCAGGGGCTGCCCAGAGAAGCAGAGAGATATACAGGAGGATAGGAGGGTTCATCTGTCCAAACTATTCTTCTTTTAAACACTGAAACATACTGAATAGGAGGGTGCAAAATACCTGCCTGAAACTGTCAATATTTGGTGCCCTTTCCATTCTGTATTTATGATGCAACACATTAGAGAATCTTGCTTCATATCCAGGCTCTGGTTTCAAAGCATCATGTTTGCAAGTCCACTCAAATGGAAATACTTGTTAAATATTTACTACCTTAGTGGCTTATCCTTGGATATCAAGATGTTTTTCCTGCTGCTTTTCCCAAATACTGGGAAAAGTGCTGTAGAAAATAAGTATGTCACTTGTGAAAGTTTACCTTGGTAACTGTATAGCTAACTTTGTGCAAATAAAATATTAAATGCAAATATTTTACATGATGAG
This sequence comes from Sitta carolinensis, assembly GCA_032173965.1. Classification (NCBI taxonomy): domain Eukaryota; kingdom Metazoa; phylum Chordata; class Aves; order Passeriformes; family Sittidae; genus Sitta; species Sitta carolinensis. The sequence goes on along the minus strand of JAVUNC010000005.1, from coordinate 33,183,346 downwards.
AAACCTAATCTTTGCTCTGGGTACGGTATGAAGACAAGTTAAAACTTAAATGCTGACATCTGTCTTCTAGAAAATTATCTGTGACTGCAAAAGCATTTATGCTTCAGCTCAGCTTTTTGAAAAGGACTGTCTTATTTATGTGTGTTTTATTATTGCTATAAGGTCTTTTCCAGTAAGTCACTGACCTGAGACTGATCCAGTTCGATGGAGATTCTCCTTAACTTAAACAAATTAATTACCAGAATGGAGTATGCAAATATTATCTAATTGGTGCCACTTGGCAAAATTTTTGTTATGCCAATCATGCTGGAGACAGCATGACAGTCCTTGCTCCTTCTAAGGTGTCCTCTGGGAAATGGTAATAGAATGCTTGCTTTGATTGGAGTAGGCAGAAAGGATGAGCCAAAGAGCTTAAGACATATTTACATTGCAACTTTCTGTTGTGGCATTAAAACACCAGAAAATTTATTCTCCAAATTCTAAAGAATTCTAGTTCAGAGACAGCTTCAGAATATTAACCATTATCTAATTTTATGCCCTCTGAGCATAATTATCCTATTCTTTTTGTCATTAAGGATGAAACTCCTTGTCATCTCTGGTGTTTTGCATTTTAAAAATTTGAAAGCCAGTATTTGTTTCTTTCTCTGCTCGTCCTGTACAATCAATATGACTTTCTGAAACTGCCGTATGCCTCTATTAGTTTCTGCTTGTTTATTTCTTTTCAAGCAGAAGGTTGTAAGAACCATGTTCATCTTCTTTACGAATTCAGTTCTCCACAAGAAGCTGCAGAAGGGTGAATACTGAGCAATGAGGAAAGCAGTAGTTAAACTGTTTATTCGGGGTTGTTTTCTAACTGCTGTGTTTATGAAACCGAGTTCTCTGTATATACCTTTGAAAGTAGGACTGTGATTAAATATTTACAGGTATGGCATGAGGAGTAGCTAATGAATGTCTCCAGTATTTTCAGCAAACACTAGCAGTGGTATGTAATGCATATGAAACAAAAGTTTTGTTCAGAAATCTTACTAGTATAGTAAAGCATTTAATGCTCTGACTCACATTAATATATAACAACAATGTCCTCAGTTAAGGTATTTCCTTCTCTTTAAATTGCCCTGAATACCACAGTATTTTAGGTCAGAGAAAATCTAATCAAAAGCTTAGCTTGCTCTGCTTTTTTTTTTAAATATGTAAAAATTCTGAAATCATGTGTGTCTGCTGTTTGCATTCATGTAAAAGGAAATTAGTGTATGATTTACATGTTGGCAGGATTGTCCATTCGTGTGTTAGAAACTGGGGGCCTGCTTCTGCATTTTTAGCGCAGGAGATGGAGCCTGGTCTTTGTGAGAGTACTACGTAGTGGGATAGAATGAAGTACAGCAGAGCTTGAACCCCCTCTGCTTATCTGAGGGGAGTTTGTGCTCCCCTGCAATCCCTTCATACTTTAAACAAAACATAGGTGGGAGCTACTACCATGAGCACTGGCCACTAATACCATTTAGTGCATTTTTTTCTGCTTTATTATAGCAGCCGTATAGCTGTGTGATGCACCTCATGAGCATGAGAGAGAAGGGAAAGTCCATTGCACAAGGTAATAATGTAGTTGCCAAAGCTCAAAATGTGTCCAATATTACATTGGTTCTCTCTAGAAAGTGGTCAGGCAGTTGATGTCCTGCACCTGCTGCATCTTCAGATCATTGGTTGCTCCCTTATCTGCTCATTTGCTTTATTTGTCTTGTTATGGAAAGGACTTAACTCTCCCTGGAGTGTGCTGAGGACTAGGGAAGCTGCTTCTGCTGCTGCACATTGAGCAACAGAGACACTGGAAAAGGTTCTATATACTTAATAAAAGCTAAGTGTGTCTGCTTGATTTCAGTTTTCAGCTTTCATTTAGAAGACAGTTTAAAAGCCAGAAACTTCTACATCTTCTCCTTTTTAAAAAGCTTTGTAATTTTTAATTTAACTTGATAATTTAACTTCATGGAGCAGTGATGGCTGCAAGATTTCTGTCTAGACTGTTTCTGACATCTACAAATACCTTGTCTTCATCTGTTGGTGAGAGTCCTCGACAGGGGCAACAAACCAACATTTCCCTGTCTGAAGAGTGCTGCCTCTGCTGTAGGCTGCATCTTTGGTTTTCAGGTTTCGTGACAGTAATGTTTTTGCTGCTTGGTGGCAGAGCACAGAAGAGATGCAAGTTGAAACCTTCAAAACATACAGTGATCCCTTCCTGTAGTCCATAGGTGAAGTTTTATTGGCTTTTCTATTTTTGGAAATATGCCTATGATATTCCTCTAAGGTTTGAAAGTTGAAAGCTGTGTGATAAAAACAGACTTGTAATGAAACACAACCTCCTTATAGAAGTTTCACTAAAAATAGTGCTGGTGGTGCCCTGGGGATGTTCATCAGCTAGCGACAGCGGCTGCATTTTCACAGAGGGAATGCAGGGCTGGTGAGGTCAAGGAGGATGAGCCTGTATTCCTGTGAGGAGCTTGGCAGGAGCATCCAGGGGTTTTGAGCTTTTACGAATAAAGTGAGTGTGGGTTTGTGACAATACTGTTTTAAAATATCTGGAAAGCTGGAACAAGCCCAAAAGAATTCCAGTTCCACCTTTCAGTGTGTGTGTGTTTTAAGATCCTCAGGTATCAGGTGATAGCTGACCTTATAACTTTCACATGTTTCAAAACTAGAAAATCCCGACTTAATATTGATCAATCTCTGCATCCTTTTTTTTGAAACAGAATTGGTAAGTTAAAATCCTGGTTTTTGCTTTACTACTTCTTTTATGCTTTTGAAAACAGTGCCCTGGTTTACTCCTTGCAAAATGACTCACTGAAATTTCTGCATCACCAGAAACTAATCCCTATTCTGCATGCTCTTCCTTTTCCAGATGATGAACCTGTAAAATCTGTTTTACAGGAAGGCTTTTCGACTTCCTTATGCTCCTAAGTGCAAAATGGTATCTCTTGGGAGCCCGGATGCCAGTGACCATGTTCAGCACATAGTTTGACTGAGGTGACTGCTTGATCCCTGACTTGTGCCAACAGACAGGAGAGACTTCACTGGGCTTTCAGGAGTGTGATTACAATAAAAAAAACCCTGACGGATGTCAATGTGACAGGATTCGAGCAGTCACTGCTTTTGTTTTTGTGCGGGAGGGAAACTTCATCAGAAACACAGATGAAATTCCAGCCTTATCTCAGGGAATGCATGTGGGTTTCAGGCATGCAGCAAAAGAAGAGAGCCAGTACCTTTTCAGGCCTTTTGCTTCTCTCCACCCTGTGCAAAGAATAATCTGCTGTACCTTAATTTTAAAGTTTTTTGAACTCTGCTGGGATTTGAAATGAGTATTGTCACAGTGTGCTTGTGATGATGCTTCCTTTGTTTGCCTATTGCCATATACCCTGGCCAGCTCTGTGGGAGACCTGTCTGGAGTGCCTTTTAATGTTTAGATCTAGCAGTGATTAGAATACACTAATGCCCAGTGGGTATATGTGTCATTTTTTAACAGCTGCCGAGCTTTCTCCCTGCTGCTCCAATTAACACATTCGGCACACACTTGTCGGTGAGTGGGCCGTGTGTATGGATTAAACCACTTTGCTATTCATTTATCCAGTGTGCGAGATGCCAGAAATGGATTGGCATGTTTCCTGTTCTTACAACAAATGAAATCAAACGTGCTCCTGATCCTCTGCCCGGGTATATATTAGGGCATCATTTTATTGGCAAATGGAAACCTGTTTTGCCTTGAGATATGGTTCAGTCCATTGACTAACATCTATCCCCGCCTCCCAGCCCCTCTTCAAATGATGGAGACACAGGATAGGGAGCTCTCAGTGCTGGGCTTCCCCTTACTGGCAAGCAGGTCTCTTCAACTTTGTCCTCTGCTGCTTAATAACAGCTTGAAATTCTGAAATTCTCCTTTTGCTTCAATGCTTCCCTCCTTTATTTATTTTCAGGTTGAAATATTCCAGTCAGTAGATTTGCTAAAGTGTGTCTGTGTCCCTTTTTTTTAAAAAAAAAGGGAAAACAATATGTTTCCTAGTCACAGCTGAGATAAGGGAGGGGTTGTTTAATGGTAGCGGAGCGGCTGGTGGGAGCTGTAGCTCTGCTCCGGTGCTTGTGGCTGATTCATGCTGGGACAGCTCTTTGTGAAGCAGAGGGCGAAGGGGGCTGCCGGCTGGGGCTGTGAGTGAGGAGGGAGATGGAGCGCTTCTTGGGCTTTGTCAAGCAGATAAGAAGATCGAGAAGAAGAAAAGGCAAAAAGTACCGGCCGGAGGAGGATTACCACGAGGGCTATGAGGATGTCTACTATTATGCCTCAGAACATTTTCGAAGTAAGTGTTTTGCAAAACCTCATTTTCCTTTGGCTGTGATAAATGTTATGTTCTTAAGATATTTTAACTCCAAATATGCAAGCAGTTTTTCTCCCTTGCTAGAACCTGAGCCTCCTGTATGTATTACAAGTAGGTTTCTGTGAGAGCCCTTTCTGGCTCTGTTGCCGGTGAACAATACAAAGCATCTGAAGTGGCACAGAAGCTCTCAAAGTGAAGAGGGTCTGTCTGCAGACCCTGGTGAGATTTCAGATGCAGTTAATCCGGTCTGACTGCTGGAAACCTTTTGTTAAAACACTGTGTTGAGAAGCGATTAGGGTGGCGGTAGCGCTTGTGGAGTGCTTTGGAAGCCTGTGTGGGTATTTTTAAAACGCTGCAGAGGCAGTGGGCACTCATTTGTAAGTTGAAGTTGATGATTAATGTTTGGTATTGAGGTAGAGTCAGTTTACTAAGCCTCTACTGTGACCTGATCTTTTCAGTAGTGAGTAAATTGAGTGGGCTGATTCTTCACTGCAGGTTCAGGACCACTCCTGGAGAATTAAGTGGGGATTTTTTTTTTTTTTGCTGGCACTCACGTGATGGCACTCAGCAGCTCTGCCAAAACCAAAATAAACCACCTGCTCAGAAATCCCTGTGCAAACTGTATGCTGGACCCTGCAGCTTGTTGGAGTTTCTCTGCTGTGCCTGTCAGGTTTCAGAGCTGCCAGGTCTGCTGTGGTCTTCTGGAGGAGAGGATGTGCCCAGAGGTGCCCACAAGGATGGTGGGAAGGAGGGAAGCCACGCTCAGTCCCTGCCTGGGGTCTCATGTGGCACTGTTGAGAGGCATGTAGGCAGTAGAACCAGCTGTGAGCATAAATCGCCTGTTTCTGCTGTTTTGGCCACTGATTTGGGACCTTTGCAGTGAAGCTGTGCCTAGTTGAGCTGCTGAAGTTTGATGCAGTTTTTTGTTGTCCTGTATACCATGTGAGTGACTGTCAGTATCAATTTTTTGCTTCATTTCCACTTTGCTGAAATAAATCATAACATTATGTTTGTTTTATTATAGAGTGATAAATGTGATTGTGTCTTACAGCACTAGAGAACTGTTATCTTGTGGAAAATTAGAAAACAAGAGTTGTTCTTACTGGCTTTCTCCCAGTGCACCATGCTTCCCTATCTCCTAAAGACAATGTAGTTGTTTGTTTGGTTGTTTACTGGGCTTCCTCTTGACACAATTTTGATTACTTTCCATTTTTAAGAAAACTTACTGTGCTGATAATATTAAACTATATAACTTATCTATGTTAAGAGGGAGTTCTTGCTAGAAAAAGACCTATTTGGGAGGCAGTGTAGTCGTAATGGGTAGTGACATGAATTCTGCTACACAAAATATACAACACAAGAACTTAAAATTTTAAATCGGTTTAGCACTGAAAAATTTGAAAGTTATATATGTTAGTGAAAGCATGTAACTTTTTCTTGCTTTAATATGTAAATCAAAAGAACATGTCAAAGCATATGTCAAAATATTTCCCTAGCTGATTGTTGTTGTTGAAGGTCCTTCAAAGAAAAAACAAAGCCCCTTCAAAAACTGTCAAATGTAATAAGGATTTCTTGAATGACGATTAATAAATTATTAACTCTTAACTTAATGTATGGCACTAAGATTGAGCCAAATATCTAATAGGTTTTTCCTTTTACTCTACTTGGAAAATAAAAGAATAGTATACACTTCAGCTTGTGGAGGTCATAGGTATTTCAGACTGGATAAAATGTGTGTCAGATTTTGAAGCGATGTTTACAACAGTGTTCAAGTACTCAGATTGGATTGAACTCAAAATAGCACACATCCCTCTGGAGCTGGATGCACAAGGAGTTAGCTACTTCTCACAGTTACTTAAACCAAAATGTCACAGGAGGTTTGAGCCTTGCAGTCTTTATAGAGGTACCATCTCTAGTGCAATTCCTCCTCAGGTGCTTTGGTCTGGTCTTTCTATATGCTTTATGTGTCAGGGTTTTGGTTGGATAGGTGTAGTAGTTACTTAAAGCAATGTGCAAAATCTGAAAAGATGCTGCTGGTGCTACTAAAAATGCTCTCATCAAATTGAATTTCGTGTGTTTGGGACAATGAAATGTTTCATATTTGATTTAGTTATGGACTGGTTTTACACTGTTTACAGTACAAATTTAGAGTAATTGCAGATCTTTTAATGGCCATTCCTTCTGCATTCATTTGCTTAGAAGAATGTGTGCTTGCAGGAAAGATTGTATTTATTGTTGCAATTTTAGACTATCAGAGCTAATGAAATCAAATGCCTATTGTTCATTCAACTGAACAGAGCTGGAGCTTTTTTTAGATTTAGTTTCCTTTCTCTGTGTTCTTAGGCATCCCTTCTCCATCATATTTCTGAGTTACATATCCAATTAGCCAATACATTTGAAGATTGTCTGAGAGAATCACTTTATGAGCTTGTTACTCTCTCTTTTCCCCCATTTGTAATATGGCTTAGAGTGTTGTATGGGGAGGCAGAATTAATGGAAAAATGCAGAAACTGCATTCAAATAACCGCAGGATCAAACAAAGACAACAAAGTTAAAAACAAAATAGGCCTCTGGGAATCACAGGGAAAAGGTGACTTCAGTTTGTCCTCAGCCCAGCTGTGCCTGGATGTTGTGATATTGTCGCTCCCACTGTTTGGTATAATGTCTTTACTCCTCCAGAGCTTTGCCATGGAAGACCATATTAGCTGTGATATTGGGACACAGTTGGATGAATGGAACATGCAATGGTGCCTAAAGCTCCCTGGGTAAAAAAAGATATCCCGGCTCCTGAGGCAGATGTCTTTTTTTTTGGACATTTAATCTGCTTGTGTTCAGTTAATGGATAACATTATTTTGACATGCAACACCAGCTCTCCTATCTTTCTAAAGTGTCTGTGCTATGTAATGCTAGAAAAACTAAAGTAATTTTGGTACGCAAGCACACTTGACGTTAGTTGTGCAGGCATCATACTCATTTCAGCGAGACTTTGCAGTGTGAACATAATGGGTGATGAGATTGCTACCCAACCTACTCAGACAAGTTGGTGCTTATTGTATAAACACTTTAAAAAGCATCATACTTACCTCGAGCAGCATTATGGCGCTGCCATTCAACCTGTTCCTTATAATGAGGCTTTGCATGAAAAAGGCACTTGTTATATTTTTACAAAGACTGTTTGCAAACCATCAGGAATGCTGTGTAGCAGAACTTCCTAGAATGCTCCCAGAAATGACGTATATCCTATTGCTGAAGTCAGGGTGTTGTGCCAAGAGCTTGGAGTTTCAGCCTAGTCTTGAGTGAGAGTGTGGTTTTGGGACCCAGCCCAACTTGGTCACTGCTGACTAAAACAAACACTTCTTCCCACACCCTAAAATAATTTCAGCACTAAGTCTTTATTTTTCAAACTACTTGGAAGAATTTGGATACTTGGACTTTGGGTTTCTTCCAACTCATTTTTGAACTTCGCAGGTTTCATGAAACATGCAGGTCTAGAGGGTGGACGCATCTTGTTAAATTTTGCTTTATTTATGTTGCTTCTGGTGTCTGTCATCCATCTCCTGAGAGATCTTTATTTTTTCTCATTGGTGGTTCTTCTTCTTATGATGGTCTTCTCAACATGGTTCACAGCATAATCTGTTGGCGTAAAGATTTTACTTTCTGTGTAGATACAATGACAATATTAAATAGTGATCACAAAAAGCAATGTTTGAAGAATTCTAGTAAACACCCACTAATCTGAAAGGTCCCATGATTTTAGCCTTGACCTTAAAATGTTCCATTTAGTCACCAGGATCCAATGAATAACTTTTTTCTATCCTTTGTCAAGGCTTAGTATATGTTGTATAACAAGAATGTTGATATTTCAAAGTAATCTGCCATAGTCCACATCTGCAGTGAAGTCATTATCATTTCCCTCTCTAATGCCATTTATTAATTATTTCACAATTCTGGTGTGAGACTCATCTGGTTCCTCAGTTTAGGGCCATTGACCTCTTCAAATTTGTTCCCTAAATACTTGTGATGGTCTTTCAATTGATATGCCTTACTCCCTGCCTTTGTCATCACTGGAAATTGAATGGAAGATATTTGACTCCTAGTCTAGTAAATAAGGTAAAAAAGGAAAAACTGAAGGTTTTATATGACTCAGAATTGAAAATATCCTCTTGTTGACTGAAATCTGGAAATTATTAAAATCAATATTGTATATATGATACACTGCTTGAGATGGTGACAGCAGAAAAACTCCACTTGGGCATTATTCTCCAGCACAGCTCAATATTATGGCGCAGAAACTCCTGCACCGTAGTTGCCAAAATAGTAGGAATAAATGTCTTTGCATTTCATACCCAAGGTGGTTTTAAAGCTGTATTAAATACATAACACAAAACACCAAGGGGAATGACATGCCTATGGTTTCTTAATGCTGTGGTCAGTAGCAACATCACTCTTGTCAAGATTTTCTCCATTTTGTAAATTGGTACAAATAGTTCTTGTTTGCATCAATCTCACAGATTTGATTGGGGTTGCAGAAGAGTTAATGATTTTATGAGTCATGTGATGACAAGGGAATTGAGTATGTCTTGTCAAGCTGCAGAGATGTTAATTGATCCTGAGGTGAGGAATGCAGGACAACTGCTTTTCCTTTTACAATGATTGTGTTGCTAGCTTGCAGTTTAACTGGATGTGCATGTGTGGGGGGGTTGTTCATCACCTGTCACAGATCTTGTCATGTCAGTACAGTAAAATATCAGCTTTCATAGAAACTAAAGTATTGTTAAAGCCTACAAGAAAATAAGGCATGGTAACCTGAGTAGAGGATATGGCAGACTTTGAAAACATAATGACAATAATATTTAAAAAAACCCTAAAAATTATTAAAAGTTCTTATTTCCTTCGTCTTAATAACTCTCGGAATCTGGAGATTTTCATTAATGGACTACAGGGCTTGAGTATTTGTTTTCCGTAAGCCACTTTTTTCCTGAGATCTGGATAGCCCAAATGCCTCCAGTTCATCATGAGTGTGATGCCCATGTCCAGACAGACTCTGTCATCACAGAGCTACCACCCAGTGTCAGTTTGCAAGCCAGCCATGGTGATAAAGGAAGCAGCTGTATTTGAGCTTTATTGCTGGGACAGGCGGTGTCAACTTCCCCATTTGGGTGTTCTGAATGAAACAAAAGTAGTAGCAAGTGATGTTGTGTCTGCTTCCACTGCTAAGACTTCCAATGTGATAATTGCAAAATTTTCCATTTTGGATAAAATTCATGCAGTCGTTAGATAAGGGTCTACCCACATGCTGTTTCTCTTGCTTTTTCATCTTCTTCAACACGAGTGTTGAAAATTGTTTAAAAACTGTTAGGTTGTTTGGGTTTTTTTTTTGTTTGGTTGGTTTTTTTAATAATTTATCATTGCATCTAGTGCATTTTTTATATTTCATAACAACCATCCTCTTGCAGGGAATTGCTTGACTTCTGGTGAGGTATGTGTGTGTTTTGGAGATGATCCCATTTATCTATGATCTTGCTCATCATGGTTGCTAGTGAAAATGTTCTTTCCAGTGGAACCCAGCTGGAGGAGAAGAATTACATGCTATCCTCATTTTATAGACAAGCATGCTAGTAAGAGTAGGTAATAAAAAGAAGACTGTTAGCAGCTCTTCAGCCTCCCATGAAATTATTTATGTTTTCTAAGCCCATAAGAAATATGCATATATTAAAATCGTATTTTACTCCTTTTCTGTTTGTTATTAGTTAAAACATGCAAATCTTGGAACGAGGCTTGTGTTTATAGATGTTTAGTCTGTTTGAATAGTGGCTTTAGCTGCATTATGTTGTTTATATAATTAAAATATAATAAATTGGTGTTGTTACTTGTGCTGCAGTAGCATGTTACCCAGCCACACGGTCTTGAGGCTGTGTGGTTCCCTGCAGGACTGGAGCAATGCAGCTCTTCTTGCCAGGTGGGTGTGTGCTGGTTTTGGTGAAACATTTTCATTATTTGTGAAACAGAACACAAAAGCCTAATTTTGCTTTTTCCTTAAAATTGTGGTGCAACAGCCTGTTTTAAGTTTGTTAATAATAGGATTCCTTTTTTAAATGATCCTTTGTGGCTCTTCTACAAGTGGCCCTTAACCTCCTGAGGCAGCACAGAGCATGAATAGTAAAACATTGCTTTGGATTTATTTGAGGGAAAACAGCTTCTTTATTTGAAGACACTGAAATAATGAGACCTGAGTTATATAATTCTTTGCATGAAGTGAAGACACTTCTCCCTGCTAGCAATTACGAGCTTACAATTTCTGTGCTACTTTTCTTTCATTTACATTCCAGTTCTATTCTTTACTGAATAAGTAAAGTTCCTGATTGTCCCTGCTCAAGAAATTTCCTACTTCTAGGTCTTCCTCTTCTTATAGTGGCTGCTGGTATAAGGTTGTACTTTGGTGTTTTAGAGAATTTGGCACCGTTTATATTTTATTGTGTCTAGAATATATGATGTTCACATTCAGACAAAGAAATTCAGAGGGATCTGGGCTTACTACTTCCTGAAATGATGTGTAAGTCCTTGGTTTTAATCATGGCTTTGTCAGTTTACATCACGAACATGTAGTGTTGTGGTTATTTTTCTCCCTTGGATATTGTGAAGTGAATGAAATATCAGGTTTTATGAACTAAGATTAAAGAGAGAGGTAGAACCAACTGCTGAGGTGTCAGTTTTAATATCGGCCTTTGGTTCCAATAGAAAACTTGAAACAATTAGTGGAACAAAGAAAGAAACGGTATAAGTCCCCTGCTGATGAGATAATAAACATTTATTGAATGATTTCTGTGTTTGTTAGCAGGGCATGACAGGAGCTGTCATTAATCATCATCATGAGTATAAACACACCTGTTTACCATAGTTCTGTAAGACAAATGTGGTGGTACTCATCATATGTACAGAAGTTACTGGGCAATTTTGTTTAATGTTTTTCAGCAGAAAAGCACAGGGGTTGTGCTGTGAGTGGGTACAGGGGTCTGCGATGACCACACTGCTGATGACCCAGGTGCCTTAATGCTACTGATTTTGTTCAGAGGGTTTTCTAATTTCCTTCTGAGACCCAGGATATGATACACCAATCAACATTCTGAGGACACGTAGTACAGATTTAAAAGGCAGCAGAACTAAGGGTGCCTCTAGGACCTTCATTCAGCCTCTCATTAAAGAGCCCTTAATGAAGGACCTGATCACTTTTGCTATAGTGCTGGTGTGACAGAGGCTGTACCAAATCCTGTCAAGGCTCATCCCTTGTTTTCCTCACTTGAGAGCTTGAATCTGCAGATGTCTGACACCAGTTGCTGTAGCCAAGGGAGGTTTGGTTTGTATATACAGAAATTACATAAGCCTCAGTAGTCTGAAAATCCAGCCATAAGGCATCTCAGGCTGCAGCCTTTCAATTCTTGCATACCTTTGATGATAATCTCCCTGTACTCTGGTTCTCTGCCTATGAGATGGGATTAGTGATAACTCTCCTTCACAGATACACTGTGGAAGTAAGTGAGTGTTTGCTAAGCTAGCAAATGCTACAGTAATGAGCACCACAGAAGAACTTGGGGAGAAATGAATGTCTGTCCGAGAGAAGGGCTTGAAGGGTGGAAATTAAGGTACGGAATTACTTTTTGAGCAGTGAGGGGAAAGCAAGGTCATAAGTAATTTATCAGGTAGTTAACATAATTTCTTTTGGGCATTAAATGAAACGAAATTTCATGCAAGAAGTAGATCAGGTAATAAAAGTTTGTGTTGTAATGCTTATGCAAAAGGAGGCCAAAGTGAGAAATTCTTAAATCTGGAACTTGCAGTTTGCTTTTTTAATGGTTTGTGTGTGCACATGCATTCAGTAGAGAACATGGAGCCAACAGTTCCTGGGGGTTTAGTATGCCATAACATAAATTTCATAACAACATTTTATTGATGTAATACTTGCTATAAATGAGCCAAAATCTCTTTGAAGTTAGGATGCAGAAGTAAATTTTGATGAGTGGCCATAGGATCTGATCACATGTATATCAGTTCAGTGTTTTCTGTAGTAACAGTCCCTGTGCTGATACTGTGGGCTGCTGTGGAACAGAGGAGGGAGGAACCAGATTTATTTTTTGTCTGTCTCTGGGCACTTTGAACAGATGATAAGAAACATTTGATGTGGCCTGTCTTCATAAAGATTACCATGGGAAGAGCCAAACTTTGGAAAGCAGAAAGGAGAAAAGATAGATTTAAGACAGCTCTGGGGGAAATACTGGTCGAATGAGACTGTGAAAAAGGAAGTGAAATCAAAAGAACACCGATATGATGTGAAGTAATAACTCAGTAAGTTGTTTTCAAGTCTGTTTGCAAATGTTTCCTTTGGGTGTGTTTAACAAGCTCTGTGGCTGCCCAGGTCTGTTTTATTTTGATAACATTGTCCCTCTCCCAGAGGGTAAAACTCTTCATTTAATTGTGTCACTATTCTGTCAGTTGGTAACATCTCTATTAAAGGAGAAAGGAAAGTATTCACAATGTATGACAAGTAAATGCAGTAAAAAAAGAATGGTATGCAAACATATATTAAATACAGAGAGATTCATGCTTTTTGCTCTTCCTTTCTGTAAGCTGGAGTAGGAAATATTTTAAAGCCCTGATGACCTCCTACCTGCACCCCTTTTGTAGGAGCCCAGTTAAGTTGTGTGGTCATCAAGGGATGAATCACAGCAGTAGCTGCTGGCTGCGGTGCCAGCTGTATTAGCATGAATGCTCAGAAATCAAAAGGGATGTTTGCCACACTGTCTGATAGAGACGTTGCATCTGACAGCCCAGTTTAGGGAAAATGGGAAAATTCTTGTGAAGGAAAGTTGGGAGAGAGCCTGGATCTATGGCAGAGCACTGCCAGCAGCAGCAGCAGTGCTCAGGTCAGTTGTCAGTAAATCTAAATGCATCTGGTGGCATTTTCAGTTTGGAAGGCAGGAACGCGGATTTTCCATTGCGTGGTAGTAGAATGTCACGTTGCTTGTCACGAAAATTCTACACTCCCTTTCATTGCTAAAAGGAGACCAGAGTGACTTCTGAAGTGAATAAACCGAAGCTGTTCAGGCCAGTGGTCATAGCTGCCCATCAGTAATTAAATAGAGTGCAGCGTGCTGGTGGAACTCTGAAATTCCCATGAATTTAATGACATTTTGGTCTGAAATGCTCCCATTGTAGCTTGACCCACATTTCACTTGGGCTTCACAGATTTGCAGAGGAGTTACACAGGCAGTCCCAGCAATTCTCAATCTGTTGGCCTTCACTTCTGCCATACCCTGGCAGGAAAAAAGAGAGAAGTCTTCTGAAGCTTAGGTTAATTATGATTTACTTATGTTTTTCTTCGTTTACATTAAACATCTTACAAAAATAGAAGTGTATTTATGAATGTGGTAGGTTTTGAGAACAATCAGCTGCTCTTCCAATTGTCATGTGTGTCTTAGCTGGCTTCTTCAGGCAGGGAATACCCAGCCCTGTGCTACAGGAGAACACAGAGGAAGAGGTTTGTCTGCTGGAAGAGCACAGCCATCCCTTTAAAATGCTCCCATGCATATCAAAAGGGATGGAGAATGCACCAAACAGTTTTGTTTTGTAACTGGTACTTGATTTGTGTGCTGCAATTCAGTGTGTGTATTTTGTTCTTCGGTGGATAGAAAAGTAGTGCTCCTTCTTAGTTTATTTGGGGTTTTTTGGTATCTTTTTTTCCTTCACTACTCCTTTGAACTCAAGGTCTTATAACAATTTGAAAGGCTGTGGATTTTATAGGGCAGATTGTGTCATGCAAATTGTTTCCACAGACTGAGCAAAACTGTTGAAGGCTGTTCTAGTTACAGCCTGGAGTTTGTGGTCCTTTGTCTTGTACAGATAATTGAGCTTTTTACAGCCACATGTCTGTTCACAATAGGTTGTTTTCTTCCTTTTACATAGTGAAAGAAGTTTATTAGCTGTTGGTTTAAGTCTCTTACAAAGATGCTGCTCATGGCATAATTATTAAGGAGGTTACATCAGTTTCAGTAGAGGAGCAGGCCAAGGTAACATACTCCTCCATTGGATGAAAATAGGTTTAATATATGGAAAATGCTCAGATCTTCTATTTTTCTCACAAAATTGTAGCTACGACAATTTTAAAATTCTGTGAAAGCAATTGATTGGAATTAATTTTTACACAGCTTTAGTATGTTGACATTTCATGCACTGGTAAAATGGTGGATTTTCAGGTAAGGAAAATGTATTTTTGGTGTGTGAGCTCTTATTTTGTCATCAAATGTCTTTTAAGTCTTGATGACTTGGCAAGTATGTCTTTTATGATTAATTAATGGGTGGTTAATAGCATCAGCTTTATGCCTTAGTTTTATGTAAACTACCACTGATACAGGGATGTGTACAAATCAGGAGAAAAATGTAACTTGATTTTGAATAATCTACTCAAAAGGTGATTAATAAACACTTGTGATCACTTCTGCTCATATTAACTGCTTCTCTAAATAGTTAAAATTGTTCTTGAAATTACTGGTAATATTTTCTTGGTCACAAGTTATATTTTTTAAATGCACCACTAAATTGGTCTGAAAAAAGACTCTGAGAAACAAGCAATATTTGAAAATCTGTAATGGTTCAAGAGGTGAATTTTCCTGAATTTTTCATTTGATTATTTTACTGTTAGAAAATGGTCAGTGCTTCCCAGAGGATCACTAAATGATTTATCTGTCTGTTGGCTTCTAAATTCAACTTTTGGAATCTGGAAAATTTGTCCAGTTTTGAAGTCCAGTCTAATATAGTAACAAGGACCATGGTATGGAGAGAAGGGTTAGGTGATAATATCTAAATGAGAGAACACACATACACACATATCGGCGTTATATGCAGCCCACTGTGTACTACTATGGCATCTTTTTTTTTTTTTTTTTTTTTTTTTTTTTTTTTTTTTTTTTTTTTCCTTCACCAATCCTCCCCCAACCACCTTTCTCTCTGTTGATGCATATAATTCTTTAATTCTTCAGCTGGGCCCTGGGCAATCGAGTGACCCCGTTTTTGTGATATGGGTTATTTTCCAAAGTGGAAATGTTGTGTATTTTCTGAATTGCATACCTGGAACACTTTTCTACTGAAGTCCCTTAAAATACTTAAAAAATAAAGTTAATGGCACACAGTATCTCCTGAATTTGTAGTCTAATAAAGATTTTTCTTGCAGTTTTGTCATAAAATCGAACTATTGTTACAAAGAGGAGAAAGCCAACTCATCCCATCTGCAGTCATTTAAACCCTCAGGCAAAGGAAAGCTTCCTAGTCATATTCAGACAGGAAAGGGTGTATTCAGAGGTGTGTGCCTTACTAATGGAAAATGCCTGCTCAGCTACAGTACATGGTTTACTTTTAAAAAGCATAAGTTACTTGTATTCTGGCTGCCAGCTGCTCTTTCTGCTAATTTATTTATTTAAGCAGACTAGTCAGCAGACCAGGGGGATGGTACAGCATAGTCTAGAGCTCAAGATGCATGTGTCCTGCCTTTAGGCTTGACCCAACGCCACTGGGGATGCTTTAACTTAAGGCTAGGTCAAAAAAATGTGAACAGGAAGCTGTCTGGGAAAGAAGCAGAGGAAGTGAAGTGCAAATAGCCTTTGCATCTGCAAATTCAGCTGTTTTAGTCAGAGGTTCTGGTCTTGGGTTTTAATGTGTTCTGTGCATCTTAAAATGCATGGGGAGATTTATTTGTTTGTTTATAGCTGCTGCATGGAAAACAAAGCCCTCAAAAATCTATTTGCAGTAATTGTACTTTTTCTGCTTGGTGTTTATTTTATCATGCAGATTTGCAGAGCTGACAGTGGGAGGTTTTTTATAGGTTTTGTATTGTCTCAGTTGTGCCTTGCTGTAGGCCAGCTGAAGACTTGGTCCTGCAAGTGCCAGGCTTGTAACTCCACGAGTGTGAGAAGTCTCATTGGTACAGGTTCGATAGAAGTCTCTAGTTGGGAAATTGAATGAAAATGGTGTGTGTGTGTGTGTAAGAACAAAATAGTAATTCTAACAGTTTCTCCCTAGTGTTTGTTGTATGAATCGTGTTTCTATACTCTGTACTCATTTCTGACAGAGATAAAACCTATTTATACTGAGAGATCAGTATCTCTGTATTGTTTCCTCTAAGAGAATTTGTAAGCATGGTGGTTCTATTTCATTTTGGTTCTCAAGGAAATTGCTCAGACTTCAAAAACAAAGACAGTTGATTAGTTCTACATTATTTAATTTCAGTGCATTATTTCAACCTTGTTCATTAAAGCTGAAGAGGAAAACTGGTTCTGAAGGACCACTGTTGACAGGATCCACTAGCCTGGAGCACAGAATTCAATAATCATTGATTAATGCACTTTATTGCTGATTTTTTTTCTTTGGAAAAGCAAATTATTCTTGCCAATATCTTTTATACATGAGCCTTCACTTAGAATTTAAAATTGTAACCTATAATAATATTAACATTTTAAACTGTATAATACTTGCTGGAGGACAGGAGGTGGGGAAAGAAGGGAAAGAAAGACAAAAAGTGAGACTTAATTGATGCTGACCCTAAAATGCTTTTCCACTGGAGCAAAACCTGAAGTAGATAGATGTATTGTAGTAAATATTAAATGTGTTCAATTTCCTGCCAAGTACATTGATTTTTTATTTATTTCATTTTTATTCAATCTGCGTGGAAAATGTGTTTATATGGAGTTTCATAGAAGATATGACTGCTGCTCTTTACTGTATGAAAGCCAATTGCTGTTACAGAATCCAAGCAAATGAACGCGTGCTCCCTTTGGTAGGGAGGCCAGTGGGGATGCTGTAGTTGCTGACTGATTTTTGGCAGGAGCTAAGCACGTCTGTATGTGCACATAGAAAATGCACATCGGGTGGGTAAGTGACAGCTTGAGATTCTTTGGTAGGGTATGAAAGATTGGAAATGTCAAAAGATGAGCTGTGTGTTTATATTGATCCCTTTGCTTAGAGCAGCTCAGTGTTGTTTCTTCAGATGCGTGAAAAGAAGGACCTGAAGAAATTGCAGCAAAGCAAACTTCTGAGGTGCAGTCACTGTAGAATAAATAATTTATGTCTGGAACTTAGGGCTGCAGCAGGAGATCAAAGTACAAAGCTTTGGTCTCTGTCTGCAGTTAGACTTAGGTCTAATGCAGAACTGAGTGACCGCCCTTGCTGTATGAGAGTCCTGTTGGTGTCCAAGAAGCAGCAGGGGAATAGACATGGACACTCCTTCTTCTGAGCTTCTCCTGGAAGAACAACTATTAGGAGAAAGAACCCTTGATGCTGAAATTTCAATTCAGATATCTAACTCGGATGTTTCAACTCAGATATCTGTGTGTGTGTCTGTGTGTGTATATGTTTCAGGAATCATGACTTGATTTCTGAATTACTTTTTTGCTTTTCTGCACTTATTTCAAGAGCAGCATGTACAAAATCCCATTATGATGCTTTTAAAGTACAGATAAGCCTGCATTTGTGCTCAGTGAGCCTGTTTGAGTTGTGGACGGTGGAAAATGGGCACTCTCCCTAACAGGCAAAGTTCCTGTATCCTCGAGTTCAAACATCTTCAGAACTTATTTGGGGGTTAATCTATAAATTATTTTCTTGGCTCTGTATTTTGCCATAGGATATAAGAAAGTAAATATTTATTTGACATGAAGACATTTTTCTGTATTGCGTGTGTTGGGGATGCCTCCCTCCAAGGCTTGTCTGCAGGCTGCCTGGCTGTCTCCTGGGGTTGATACTCATGTGCTGCTCAGGATCTGATGGACAGCACTTGGCATATGAGGACATGAGCAGTTTCTTTTACTAATATTTTCTAATTGCTGATAAATTGCAAAGTACATCTTACCCTGTCATTTCTTGAAGAATGATTGAAATATTGAAATGTCAGAGAAAATTTGTTGGAGATTTTTTCTCTCCTTTTTTTTTTTTTTTTTTTCATCTTTATTTTTACTTTACTGTAGTCTCTATAGCTCAGTTTCAGGTGGGAACAGAGGTACTGGGTGAGGAGACAGAGGTGCCAGAGACAGGACAGTGTCCATGTACATTTCATAGAATCATTAAGGTTGGAAAAGACCTCTAAGATAATCAAGTCCCATTGTCAACCTAACACTGCCAAGCTCATCACTAAACCATGCCCCCAAGGGCCACTTGTAGATGGTTTTCCAAAAACTTCCAGGAATGGTGATTTCACCACTTCCTTGAGCTGCTTGTTACAATGCTTCATAATGTCAGTGAAGAAACACATTCTGGTATGTAGTTTAAAAGCTGCCCATGCTCTCTGCTCCATGGCAGGCAAAAATACTTTTTTCCTAGGCAAACCTGTAGCACCAAGTCTGGCCTCAGTCCACCTTCTCTTGGGTACATTGTATACAGTCCTACTGAAGACAAAATAATGTGTGATTTCTATGTGAGCTTCATTTTATCTTCGCATGGTGATGAATGTGAAGGCTAAGAACAGTTTTGTATAAATAGGATTTTATTAAATGTGCAAATGGAAACAAATAGATGGGCCTTCCCCCCCGCCCCATGTATGTTTTTTCTGTACAGAACAGTGTGTGTCAATCTCAAGATTGTGAGTCTACTCTGGGAAGAGGGTTTGTGGCCTTCTGATAACCTTTAACTCTAGGTTCAGAGTTAACTTTAACTTTTAATTCAGAGATGCAGAGTAACAAAATTATTTTAAAATGTCAGCCTGTCTACAACTTGGTTTTCAAGTGTTCTAAGACTAAAGCTGCCTAAAACTTGCACCAGTGTTTCTGTGCTGTAAAAGTTGTTTTTACTAAGCCACCTATGGCACCACTACTATTGTAAAGTACTGAAGACTTGTTTTCACTTTCTCACTTTATTTAATTCGAAACCAATCTCAAAAAATGTGAGGGAATGAGATTTATTTCTACAAAAACTAATCTGACTGGCCCACGTACACACTCAAGCGTGACTGATGAATGCTATAAATGAAATAGCATGTCTAGAGCACTGGTGTATCAGACAGGAATAGTATTCAGAAGGCCAGAGATGCCTTCTAATGTCTCAGTCACCTCCTCTGCATGTCTATTAAGGGACTATGTGGGACCTGCTGGGTTTTTTCCCAGCTTTACATGCTGCTGGAGGTCCAGATTCATGAGTGCTGGTGCTAAGCTGATCTGTTGCTGTTCGGCCCTTGGGCTCGTGGGGCTTCCTGGCATTGCTCCTTCAGTGTAGGCTGGAGGCTGCATCCCAGCCCCAGTTCTCCCTCGTCAGCTCTCCTGCAAGCCCTCTTCGTAGGTGGACACCACTGATGCAGCAACTCCTGGTTATAGCTTTTTTTGAGCCAAATCAGATCCCACAGTTATCTAACTGTTACTTTTCTGCAAAGCATTTACAGCATTTAGAGCATATAGGAAAAATAAAGTCTTTCTAAAGACAGTGAGGAAGAAAACAAAAAATAGTTCTTCTTGTCATCAAAATGTATTTAATCTTTGCTTACAGTCATAAAATGTTCATTGCAGTGAGTTTTTGCTTTTCTAATTTTCTAACTGGTTAGATATTGACTGTGCGTATGATTTTATTTTTCAGAGACACCTATTGAAATAAAGGAAACAGAAATACTTTGCAATTATTAAACTTTTGCCTTAGGTGTATTTGGTGTTTTCCTGTACAACCTTTTCCTGTATTGACTGATTGCCTAGCCTGGATATTTTATTTTCATCTGCATGTATTTATTCCCAAGTAAAAATTTTGTCTATGTGAGAAATACTTAGTAATGTATTTATATGTATATAAAATATATAAAAATACATAAAATTTGAATGGTCTTTATGAGCAGTCTTTGAAAATGGCTGGGCATACTGAATGTAATTAAATGTAGGTTCAGTGACTGCAAAGATACTATTTTTGAAAATTGAATGTTAGGTTATATAGGAAATACCAAAAATATGTAAATCTGTTGAACAGGGTTGTGGGGAAACCAGTCTGGGGGATGTATGGATTAAGTGAAGTGTGTTTAGATGTCTAAAATAATTGTTTCCAAGCAACTAATGCCAACTGTTGAGAGTAAAGTTAATTTGCTAATGGGAACATTGGACCCTTTGAAATGCCATTTCAACCACCAAGTTAATTTTAGAGATTTAATAATTAATCAAAGTGACTGTATTAAATGTCAGTGAATATATCTATGTGTTGCTGTCATACCTCTCTCTCAACATGTGTTTCCAGGCTCTTAATGATTAACACAGTGGGATCTGTAGTGTAGTAGTAATGCTAGTGTTCTGGAAGACACAGTACCTCTTGAACATTCTTACTGCTCATTCTTCAGCTTGGACTTTGTTACGAGCAGTAGATGTAAGGAGTGCTTTTGATGAGTTAACCCACACTCACATCTTCCTTAGAGGTTGCTTTTCTTCTTTTCAGAATTATAGCCAAAGATACAGGGCAGGATCTTCAGCTCCCACTGCCACTCCCCCATGGCTTCCCTGTGCTGCTCTACTGGAATAGCAGATGTTGCAAGGAAGGTGCCAGGGTTGCAGAGGGGTGCCTTTAGTACAGGGAGATTGGCTCACAGAATTTGCCTTGTTGGTTCCTGTGTATTTCTTGTGTCTAGTCATTCATTTAACTGTTCATGTGGTCATGCAAGGTGTGCTTGTCCTGTGAAGGAGGATTAAAATTATAGAATGTCTCATTTTCACACCTGTGCAAGTGTGCATGGATCGTTTAAGGCCTCAGACATGATAATGCAAGAAATTTGCAATAGCAGCTACGTGATACAAATAAACTGAAATTGCAACTCGAAGCATGTTTTTCCATGACTGCAGTCATAGAAAAGCAGCAAATCTACTGCACTGGCAGAGGCCTCTCTGTGGTTGTGTGGTGTTGTTGGTAGTCCTGTACTGCAGTGGATTACTCTGTGTGTGGCTGTACACATGCACGCACATGAGATAGTTCAGGAAAAGCCTTCCAGCCTTCTGGGAAGAAAGAAATCACTCAGTTCCTAAAACTCCACTTATGTGCAGAACTGTGTACTGTCCAGACTGGCTTGCATTGCTCTCTAGAGCAGCATTGAATCACTGAACACTTACTCCAGCTTCTTCATAATAATCCTGCTTTTGAGAGAATTACATGCTAAGTGCATTATGATAAAGAAGTCACGTTAGTAATGAATACTTGTGTAATGTAGTTGCCATATAATCATGGGGTAGACAGGTCAGAAAGGATCTGGAACATAAGGTTTGGTGGTGGGCTTTTCAAAAGCTTGTGGCTCAAGCTGGTGCTTGAGGAAAGGTGCTCTGGGCAAACGGGGATGTTGTGTTCAGAGTATCCAGGTTGTAATGGTCTAAAGAGGGCTACTAGAGCTCCCAGTCAGTCGACAGTATTGCTTCCTTGGGGACTAGAGTCACTCAAGGTAAGCTGCCAGGCTGCATTCTTTCATTATTTCCTATAGCTTCTCTTGTGAGAGATGACAGTTGAATGGCACAGCTTAAAAAGTCTTGGGGGGAAAAAAGAGAGGCTGTATTTCTAAATGATCAAAATTATCCGAAGTCCAGCATCAAAAAAGACAATAGCCTTGGAAAGGCATTTTATAAGGCAGTAGGATTTGTGGGGGCTATGATTATTTCTGAGCTACATTTTTATCTCTCAGAATCTATATGTTCTTCGTCATTGCCATAACCTTATATTAGTAGTGTACAAAAATATTTGCAACATAAACATTGAAGGAAACATGGCCTGAATAAGAGGCCTTTGAAGTAAGTAAGCGATATGGCATTTGCTTCTGCAAAGATTGTAGTTAATCCAGGTAGTCAACATAATTAATTAAAGAATTCCTTTTGCTATACAGCTGTCTGCATCCTGTCACACTTTGAGTTTTATTCACAATATTGTTTTCCTGATGTTTTTCAAAAAGTAGCTAATTAAAACTAATAAAGTTAGAGATTACTTTGTAT
This sequence comes from Sitta carolinensis, assembly GCA_032173965.1. Classification (NCBI taxonomy): domain Eukaryota; kingdom Metazoa; phylum Chordata; class Aves; order Passeriformes; family Sittidae; genus Sitta; species Sitta carolinensis. The sequence goes on along the minus strand of JAVUNC010000005.1, from coordinate 33,161,030 downwards.
TTTTTATTAGATGTAATTCAAATACAGAGGTGTTTCTTGTTCTGGCTGTAACACTGAGCTCCCACCACTTCCCCCTTCTGGGGGAGCTGCTGACTGCTCTTCCATTCAAGATGTGCTCATCACCTGTTGGTAGATGTGTATGGATCACAGCCGGGCTGCTGCTGGCAAGCCACCAGGCTTTGCCCAAGAGGCCCTGGAGAAGGTGGCAGCTGGGGAAGAGCACCTGGTTGGATATGTCCTGATGCTGAGCCAAAGTTCAACATCTTTGTTGAATGGCAGGATGCATGGCAGGACTGCAGCAGTAAACTCATGATGAAGGTATGTTTTAGGGCCCAAAAAGTAAGGAGAAACCAGCAACTCTAAAAGCTGAAGAGAAACACCTCCAAAGCAAAAGACTGGGATTTCTATTCAGATGCAATGAAGTAACAGTTCTTTCCCTTGTATTCTCTGTGGTCTTCGTGTTCAGCTCTTAGGTATGCTGGGACATAGTGATGGACACTGTATGCAGGTTCACAAACATCAAAGCTTTTGATGGCAATGAGGAGATCTTGCTAGGTGGAATGAGAATTTTCAGTGCTTCTTGAGGACTAATTGAAGTAAAATTATCCAATGAAAGAGTAAAAAAACAGGAGTTTGGGGGTAGCGTATATATCTCTAATTAAAAAAAACGGAAAGGTTTATCAAAATACAAACAATGCAGTGGGTGATTATAGTGTCAGTGGGCAAGAATTAATCGAGTACAGTAGAGGCAGTTGTGTGCTACAAAACTGTATTGTTTTATTGCTGCAACTGTGCTGTCACTGGAGGCTTTGAAAGCATTTTGTGGCTATGGGGAATTGCTTTTCTTCATTTACTGGAAAATGTCTCAACTCAGGGTGTAACACAGTACATTAAAAAAGGAAGCAATTAAATGTTGAGATGTGCCTGTTAAAAAACCTAAAATGGAAATTGCAGGAAAAATGGAATTTTTTTAGCCTTATTCTGCTAGAATTTCCCATAATGCAAAGATGCTGAAAATCTTTTTCTTTTGCTCTGCTGAAATTTGGCAATAACATCCATGTTTGTAAACATTTTCATGTTTGTACGAGATTGTCATAGTAGTAATATAGGAATTAAAATACTGAAGATCATTGTTTTCTTTTTCTATTTTCACTCATAATGTTTACTTTATATAGTTTCCTTTATAACCACTTCCTTAGTTGTCATTGTTTTTATCAACCTTTGCTGTAAAATTAGGAGAGAGTTCAAAATACTGTGAAAATAGACATAAAAAGGAAGTTCCATCTATCTCCATCAGCAGATAGAGCAGAGCAGGGTGAGCTTGGGTCTGTTTGCTCTCCTTCGTGCAGCTGTACCCTGGGTTTCCCCAGAAGTCTGACCCTTTCTTGTTAGTTTTCCTTCTTACATATATAATTGTATAAATTGCATGTATCTAGATATTATCAACACATATGCATGCAAAATAGGTAAGAAATATAAATGCATGAGAAGGCAGCATGTCCCCCTGCTGCCTGTGAGGAGCAGGCAGAGCTGAGGCAGTGCCAGCCGTGTGCCCCGAGAAGCTCAGCCGTGCATTCCAGTGGAGCGTGAAGCATCACCGAGGCATCGCTGGAGCCTTGACTGCCAGGCGTGACAGTGGTTTTGCCCCAAGAACATGTCAGAGTGCCTTGAAAGACTCTTATGTCAGGAAATCCTCTAGGATTAATTTCATTTCCTCAATGCGTTTTTCCTTTCAGTCACCTTTGTCCCTGCTTCTCAAATTTCAGATACAGGAACTGAGAGGGGAGATGAGTCACCAGAGCTGATTAAGCTATAGGAGAGCATCTTATTAACTGGGGCTCTAGAAAGCTTCCTCCCCACAGCATATGGGAGCTGCCCCAGCTCCATGAGGTCATGTTCTGTATTTGCCAGGTCAAACTGTGCAGTAAACCTATAAACCAAAGTAAATTCCATCACACTCTCCTTCTCTATTGTGTGTAAGACACTGGAAGACACACTTCTTCTCATCTCCTTGAACATCTTCCTAAACGTTTAAGTGATTTCATTCTAGCCATGCTTAGCAGTTTTAGAAATGGTCCAAATGGGAAAGATGCTCCCAGAAGTGATAAGTGATTGTTCCCTTGTGCTATGTGTTTCTGGAAACATAGCTGCTGCCCAGAAGTACTTTTATGGGGGAGATCTGCCTGTACCTTCAAGTAAGCAGAGTGGACATGAGATGGAGATATAGGTTTATAATTATATATATATATATATATATATATATATATATATATAATATATATATATATACACACACACACATACAATTTAGGTATGTAAATACAAAACTAATTTTCAGATCTCTGCACAGCTAAAATTGTTTTCCAAGTACTCCCCATAAAGGTTAGAAACAGTGTTTTTGTCTTTGCTCTCAATATTTTACCTCAGTTGTGTATCCCAGAGCTGGACACATAGCAGTCAGTGAGTTCTTCTTCGGGTCACAGAGAGAAGGCTGTTTTAGAGAACCAATTCTTAATAAAATACACATGCTTTTGATAATGAAGGTAGGAATGCCTACCTTCAGTAGCACTGAAGTTGTATGACTGCTTGTAAAATGGAAATGCAGACAGTAGAGACTGTCTCTACTCTGTGACTACAGCCAGATCACTTTTTGGCTTTTGTTTGCTTTTCCCCACACTGTAGTCTTTGGATGCCACAGCTGCTAACACCCTCATTTGCGTGTGCGTAGGAGAACAGAATTCCCTCTTGAACATCATTCTTCCCCTCATTTTTGTTTTACTTGACCTACTTTTCAGTGCATTTCCCATCATTAACAAACATCGTTCCTAACCCTCAACCTGTGAGTAACTGACCATGACCACCCTTTGAGACAGTGCATAGCTGGATATAGCAGAAAGTGCAGCCCAGTTGTTCTTGTGGACTGTGAAGTCCTCCCTAATGAGTTGCAGTTGTTTCCTTTAGGTTGGTTTTAACACCAGCACCCACAAAGGAGATCACTATCGTTATCTTCAGCCAGAGGAACAGTCCCTAAGCTGTGCACTCAGCTCTGCTAACATTGAAGATGAGTCTGTAAGGAGAAAAGGTGACAAAATTATCAGCTGAAACGATGGTAACTTTTTTTGGGGGAAGTATTATAAGCCAGTGCTATGACAAGGTGTTGTAAGAAAAAATTCAAATAACTGTATATTCAAATCAAAAGAAACCTTGACATTTTGAGTTGACACAGAATCAGAACAAATGGTATTGTGATACACAAATGTCAGAGGATTTTCTAGATATATTTTTGAAAGAAACCTACTGTGCATGTAGCTCCCAGTGTGGCTGCAGGCCTGGAAATGGGGCTGGATCCTTTGCCCGGTTGAATCTTGCACACTTAATGTAGGTGAGCTTCTTAAACAGAGCGCTCATCTAGCCTGTTGAAATGACCTTCATACTCTATGTGTAGGACCCAGGCTGTTTGGGCCATGAAATACTTGGTTAGCTAAATGGTGGACTGTTATGTGCTTGAAATCAAGAGGTTCTGGAATAGAAGATCCCAAAAAGAGAGTCTAATAGATGCTCTGTGTTCCAGGATGCAGTATGTGAACCTGTGCTTTCCCTATCATCTTCCTGTGTGATGCTCAGAAATACAGCACAAGTAATAAGCCTGCTATTGTTGAAACTCCTGCAGATTTGCTGTCCATGCACATTAAATTCAAAGACAAAGCTTTTGCAACCCAGTGGAATTTCAGATCTTAAATTAATCTACTGACGAAAAATTCCTTAGGTATCCCTAGAAGTCTTAGTTAAATCCAAGCAAAAAGGAAGATAAGATTATACATAAACTTCGGGAGATTGTGTGATGTGGCATTTGAGGTGTTTGTCAGAGACAGCATGAAATTATTATTGTGACTGAGAGAGCTGAAGTGTGAAAGTATGTGAGTTTTTATCCAATTGTAAGCAGGACCATTTTTAGTCAAAATACTCATTTGCCTGTGTTCAGAAGCATGCCTGCAAAGATGGTGCACTGTGGACTTCTGCTCTGGCAGTGTCCTGCATGTATGCTCTTCCTAGTTGTTGAACAGAGTGGAGGATGGATTATCCTGAAGAAATGTGTGTAACCGGTTGGCAAACGATGAGTTGTGGCAAATTACACTGAAATCTGCAGTGTTTCAAGTGTCATATCAGGGCCAGTCCTAAAAGCATGATCAATTTCTATCTTCCACGACAATTAAGAGGGTCAGAGTATTTTGAATATTTTTGGTGAGAAAGAGTCCAAACTTGTTTGTAAGTGTCTCTGTCCAAAAGCTTCTCCAGGAAAGCAAAGTGTCTGTATATTGTATTACCTGCCTTGTTCTTTTGGGACATTTGAGCCAAAAGCTGCAAGAGGGGAGAGGCCCCTGTTAGGACTCTGCCAGGCATCTCAGTGGTGGCTCACTAACTTTTCACAAACACTGCACCAAGAACGTGGCTTAGAAATAGGTTAAGCAAGAGAAACCAATAGCAGAAATGGAAATTCCCCCTAAAACAGAAATGGTCTGTTTGAAATGTAGGGCAAACTAATCTTTTTTCCTCATTTCCTCAGGAACAATTGTCTATAGACAGTGTCTTATTGTAGTGTAAACACATTTTGTATTGTAGACCTAAACACATTACTTGAAAGGGTAAGGTTATTAAATATTAAAAAATGGGGCTGATGGAGAAATAGAAGTATGACTTTGTATAGAGGAGGCCACTTGTAATAACATATTGTTGCTCAAAGGTAAGTGGAAACAGGTAATATCCTCCTTCATGTTAAGAATGTCATAGTTGTGACACAAATTAAAATCTACTCTCCTGACTTTCACATAAGGAGGAACAGGAAATAATTAGAACACCTGTTGGTTCAGGTACTAGAACTACTTTGAATTCCCCAAATTGTTATTTCCAGGTAACACTTTCTGCATTGTTTTTTTCCTGAGAAGGAAGGAAAGCTACACCTGTCTTTGCTTAAACTTACCTATTCCTCACCTAGTGCTGAAGAGCTCTTGCAGCCCATTATAGGTATTAGATATGATTTGATTATGAATACTGGAGATTTACCAGCATCACAAGGGTCCTTAAGAATTGCTAATTCGGTAAGCACTCCAGATTAAACACTTCTGGGATTAATTTATCTCAAGAGAAATTGCTTAGGTTGTTACAAATTATGATATTCTGGGAAGTGAGGAGGGGATGCTCAGCTTTCCATGTGAGAGAGCAGCAGGAATGCATGGATCAGACAACTAAAAGCTTATGGGTCAGGCAAAGTGCACAGACCAGTGTAGGTGACATTGTGATGGGTGTTTGCTACAGACTGCCCCATTAGGAAGAAGCAGTGCATGATGCCTTCAAGCAGCTTGAAGAAGTCTCACATTTCCAGGAGGCTGGTCCTGGTCCTCAGGGGGACTTCAGCCACCTTGATATCTATTGGAAGAATAACACAGCAGTGCACAAGTAATCCAGAAGATTTGTGGAGTGAGCTGATGATAATAACTTCATAACACATGTGATTAATAAGCTGATGAGTGGAGGTGCTTTCCTTAACCTCACACTTACCAGTGAGAAAGAACTGGGCAGGCATGTGAAGGTTGAGAAGCCATGGCTGCAGTTTCTGTAATAAGGAAGAATTCAGGATTCTGCAAGGAAGGAACAAGACAAGTAGCAGAGTCACATCCCTGGACCTCAGGAGAGCAGGCTTCTGTGTTATAGGAGGCCTGCAAGGACCTTGTGAGGATCCGGGGAGTCACAGGCTGGTTAACTTCACATCAGTCTGTGGAAATATGATGGAGCAAACAATCCCGGAAAGCATTTACAAGCATCTTATGGGTAAGAAGGTGATTTGGAGCAACCTACATGAGTTTAAGAAGGTGAAATCATCCCTGACCAACCTTGATAGTTTTCTACAATGTGATGGCAGCTGAATGGATGAGCAGAGAACAGTGGATGTTCCTTATCTTGACTTTTGACACTGTCCCTGTATCATCCTCACAAACCATTGAAGTATGGACTAGATAAGTGGTTTGTGAGATAGTCTGAAAAATGACTGAACTTAGAGGCTGAGAAGTTTGTAATTGGCGCCACCAAGTCCAGTTGGAGGTCAGCCAAAGGTGACATACCCCGTGGTCTGATACTGGGACCACCACTGTTTAACATCTTTAATGACCTGGATGATGGGACAGAGTGCACCCTCAGCATATTTTCTGGTGACAATACTGGGAGGAGTGATGGATACAACACATGGTTGTGCTCCATTCAGATGGACCTTGACAGGCTGGAGAAATGGCAAACAGGAATCTCATGAAATTCAGCAGAAGGAAATGCAAAGTCCTGCATGTGGGAAGGAGTAACCCCATGTGCTGTTCTATTCTGGGGTCTGACCAGCTGCAAAGTGGCTTGGTAGAAAAGTGCCTGTGAATGCTGATGGACACCAAGCTGAGCAGGAGGCAGCAAGAAGGCCAACAGCCTCTGGGCTGCATCAGGCACAGCCCTGGCAGCTGGGAGAGGGGGTGATCCTTCCCCTCTGCCCATCCTGGTGAGACACACCTGGAGTGCCAGATCCAGTCCCGGGCTCCCCGGGATGAGGGAGACATGGACAGACTGGAGCAGGTCCAGGGAAGGGCCATGAAGGATAACAGACTTGCAGGACCTGATATTGGGAGGGGGAAGGTGAGAGCTGGGGATGTTCAGCCTGGAGAAGAGAAAGCTCAATGGGATCTTATCAAAGCATGTGATGAGAGTGAGTAAAGAGGATGGCTCTTCTCAGTGGTGCCATTAGGCACCAGTGGTGACAGGGCAAAGGTCAGCAGGAACAAATAGGAAAAATTCCAATTGAAAATAAGAAAAATGTCTCATGAGTGTAAAACGAGAGATTGCAACAATAAAATATTAAGAAATACACAGTAAGTAGACACCTTAACAGTATTGTAACTACTGCTCTGCCTGTAACAATTTACAGAGTGCCTCGACAAGGACAAGGAAGTTATTCATCATTGTAAGTAGCAAATTGATCTTGGTTTTACAGACCAACTGAAAAATAAATGTTCAGCAGAAAATGAGTTGATTCTTTTTCATTTTGCTGTTGTGCCAATTTCTGCTAAAAACACTGTCATGATTTTAGCAGTTTGTCAAAAAAGGCATGATTACATCCTAAGTACTGTCAGGAAGAATTTAAAATTCAGCACTCTTGTGAGGGAAGTAAATTAATGTATTTCATACTTCTGTGTGTTGCTGGCAAAAAAGGCATACTAACATTCATCCAGAAGTGCTTTTTTTCATCAGCCTGTTTAATAAACTTTACATTCTTGCTTGTTACCCTAATTAATACTTAGCTTTTGTTTGTGGTGATTATTCTTGTTTAATATAATCCTTTCTATTAAATAACATATATATACTTTAGAATTAGAATGGTATAATAATATAGAAGGGAAGGTTGTAATCTTTATGGGACAGAGGAAATAATTTATAGGTCATATGCAATAAAATGTAAAGAGGAAAGATTAATGTACCTCCATACTTACAGACTACTGAAATTATTGTAGTGATTTCTAACAGGAGATGTAAAGGAAAAAGCAGTTCTCTAGTCCATGTCATAAATGGTCTTTTTGTAGCATCTTGACCACTTAATACAAACTCTTACTGTGTTATTTCAGTAATAAAATCTTGTCTCATCCAGCTGACAGACAGGATGCAGATAATGAATTTCTGGATAAAATGTAATATCAGTAAAAGTTAACATTTCTTGATTCTTTATATATTATGTTAGGTCTTGTCTTCTTGATGGAATATTTTTAATTATGTGTCTTTAGTAACATTGTTTAGAAGCTCTCTGGTGCTTGTCTTCAGTTTTATCTTCAGGATATGAACTCAAAAAAAGAACAGCAAAATAAATTATTAGTTCAAGAAGTGTGTAATTGTGGTACTTGATCTTGTATTCTGTCTTTGGAAGATAGATGAAATAATGATTATAAAAATGGCAGGGAATGCAGTCACAGAAGTACAACCAAAATATGATTTTATATGCCAAACTCTTCATTAGCTGAGATTGGGAGGGCATGACCGAATGTATTTTTTGAACGTGACTGCTCTGTGTTTGAATCTTACTGCAACATCAGTGGCTAGAGCATGCAGAAAAGCATATCTTAAGAAAAAAGTGTGTGGCATGTTGTTACTAAATGCTTCAGGAAGTGGAAACTGAGTGTTTATTACAATTTATAACCAGTTTCTGTGTTTTGACTCAGAAAAGCCATTTTCTGAAATAAGAAAAAAGCCTTCATTGCTCATCTGCACCTTCATCGTGGTACAGCGGGCAGTTAGAGCTGTAAGCAGCAAGCTATCTGATGGTGCTAGCGTTTGTCTTCCTAAGGAGTGCAAACACCTGCTTCTCTATATAATTTCTGTCACTTGAATAGAAAAGGAAGACTTAGCAAGTTTTAAGGGAAAAAGTGGAAAACAAACCCTTTGGTAATCTGGGAGAATAATGTGTGCTTAGCAGCTGGCAGTGTCATTTTTGATTTGTATGTAATTATTATTCAGTTTTCCATGGTGCTTATATTCTTTGCTCCTGATGAGAAGATTCATTCGTACGCATCATTATTATCTCTTCTGACATATGCCTTAGTGACATTAATCTGTGTTTTATTTTCTGCAGTGGTAATAGCGGGCTTGTCTTTCCCTAGCTTTATTATGTTGTCGGGCTTTCTGAAGTTGTCCTCATAACACAAAGGAAAAGTACAGCATAGGGATCTAGGGAGAGCCAAGTAACACTGAGTGCGGGGGAAGCAGCTCCTCTCATCTTGCCTCCTCCTTGCCAGGCTGTGCTTTCCTCACTGGTGGGCAGGCAGGCAAAATCACTCCTGTTTCAAGTTGTGCAATTGAAAAATACTTAATTAAATGTTTCTAGAATGAGTGTAGCCATAGAAGGTTTATATTCTTGACGGGAACATTTAAATCCCTTTTGCAGTTTATTCTGGAAACGTGAAAGATTGTTAGGGGCAGTTAGAGATTTATTCACTTTTAGCTGGACTGAAATAGCCTCATTACTTTCAAAATGCAAGCTGACAAAATGACTCACTCATTTGAAATCATTCAAATGGTGTTTTTCCAGAGCCTCTGATGCTCTTTGCTTTATTATGAGATGCTAATGAATCTTGTCAGGCTGCTGAGGAAACTTTAGGTCCACTGCGCTGTGGCACATCCCGGCTAGTGCAGTGGTGTAGGTGTACTGTTTTCGTCTGTTGTCATCTTGGTTTCCTGGTTTTTTTCACTACACTTATTTTTTTCCTACACTTACACATACATACTTTATGTATTAAGATCTTTGTTCTGTCTCAGAGTCTGGTTTTGGATTTTCTATGGAAACACAATATTCAACCTTGCACATCTGATTGCACTATTAGTATAACACAACCATGGTATGAAATGTAAATGGAGGATGGAAGTTTCATCTGAGTATCTCTACTTCTCTTTCTGCTCATTTCATTTGTCCTTCTCCTATTTTGAATAAATACTGTATTTGAGGAAGATACTGAAATATATGGACAGTAGCCATATAAAGTAAGTGTATCAATATTAAAAAGTGAAGGATTAAAATTAGGGGGTTTGCCTTTATTTCTAATCTGTCTGGTATCAATCCTTTCCCCTTATTGCCTCTGTTAAAATGCTTGGAATTTATTCCCCATCATATAAAGTCTCCATCTTCACATATGACTCATTTTTTAGTATGGATACTTACTTTGTGAGAAAGAAAAAAAATTCCCTCTCTTTTTTGATGTTGCTTGAAATGTTACTTGTTGTTTACTGAAATTTAAAAAAGGATATCTCAGTCCATGACTCTGAACAGTCATTGACAGCAGTGGGTTCCATTGGTGTGGATAGCTAAAAGTCTGTGGGTCAGAACAAAGTGGTGGTGGTGGTGGATTAATTCTAGCTAATACATGGTCTCAGATTGTCTATTTCTCTCCTTTAAGAAAAGAAGCCAAGGAATTGGGGTATCTTTTGCTTTATTCATTAGTATAGTCACATGACCTGGCAAGGAGGAGATGTTGCATTTAGAATGTGATATATACCTCTTTAGAATGAGTTATATTCTTCTTTTAACTGAAGAACCTGAAAATTTAAATGATGTGTATGTTTTCCCAGAGTTTAAGAGACTCCTGAAAATTCTTGTTTTGATGCACTGCATCTTGTTATTCTCTAGTAAGCTTCCCAAAATCCTGCAGGCATGGCTGTACTGAAAATTAAAACATAATCTCATTGTCCTTTAATTTTTTTGCAACATAAAGTGAAAATGTGAGAAAACTGTCTTTTTCCCCCTTTTCTCAGGCTGAACAAAAGCCTTTTCTTTTACAGGCATTTAATCCACAAATAAGTCTAATTACTTGTTCATCCGTGTGTTAAACTATGCAGCACTCTTTAATGTGTCTGCAGTTCTGAATTTATGTGACTGCTTTAAAATAGTGATAAACACCTCTTTATGCTGTGATTGCTTAAGAGTGGAGATACTGGGTGATTACCATTTTGGCAAAGCCCTATTGACTTCAGTTTTGTCACACCAGTAGTGATATCTCTTTATGTTGCTGCATAACCTCAGTTACTGGTGTCTTTGCTTGACAACATTTATTACAGTCATTACTACTTTTACTTACCTTTTATCATTAGTTTTGCTTTATTGGAACAATAATTGGATATCTTGAAGGCATGAGCATTTAGTGGAATAGCAATAGTTCCTAAAAATACCTGCTCAGAAGCTTTGTAGCATGTGAGGGAAGATATCATTGCCATTGTATAGAATGGATCCATCAAAACCTTCCCCTGCAAAATACCCTTGCAAACAAGAACAGCAACGGTCTGTCTGTGCCACATGGAGAATTGCATAATTGCAATAATACATAATTGCATATTATGAGCTACAGTGTAGAACATAATGTTATATCCTCTAAATGAAAATACAGCCTCTGGTATTGTTGCCATTTTAAGCAATTGCCTTAAAGATCATTCCATGTGCTTTTCATACAAGATAAATAGCTCACAGGACCATTCATCTGTGTTTTTTCTATCTTTTAGTAGGAAAAACGCTGCTGTTGCCAAAGATCATAGCAGACCATAGTTATTTGCCATTGTTCTTAATGTACTCAAGGATTCTGGTTCTGAACATATTGCCAGACATGGGGATTAGACTGAAGGGTTTTCCTCCTGAAAGGTAAAATATACACTGTCATGTAAATGGAAATAAAGCAATACATTTGACAGTCATTTTGGGTAGTAAATAAGAAACAGGGAAAACAAGTCCAAAATTAATTCTCCTCTTAGGAAGAAGAAGGTAAGAAGGCTTACAAGATAAACTTTCAGTGTTTGAAAATAATTTCCGCAAGTTCTTCAGGGAGAGGTCCCATGCAGTTAGTTGGCCCTGTATTGAGCACAGCTTGGTTGACGTGCATCCACACAGCATGGATGCACGGTGCAGTGGTCCTGGACGTGCTCAACCTTAGACTGATGTTGATAGTTGGATATTTGTGTGAGAAAGCTTAGTCACAAATACAGACAGACACTGTTGTCTCTCTCCTGTTTCCAGTATGTGTTAGAGGATCATGTAGCTCTGAGCAAGATGAGGAACCCGCAACAATATGCCTCATGTATGTAATGACAATTCCTGCCCTAGAGAGATCCTTGATATAGCCTGTGGCACAGATGGATAGAAAACAAAAGTAGGATGACAAAGAACCACTGTTGCACTGTTCTGATGAAGCTGTATGATCTAAAGTTTTCAGCTGTACTTGTACAGTTTATGGCTGACTGGTTTTGTGGTGACAGATGAATTTCCAGCTAGCACTGCATGCTTTCATGAGGATACATCTTGTACAACTGCTGTTGAAGGCTGCCTGTGACCTTATCTATAATTAGTTATAATTGTACTAACTATCAATCTTTATAAAGTCTTTCATTTTTTTAGAAAAACTGTTGAGCAAATCCTTATAAAGCCACTCAGGCAGCCTGAGATTTCTACAGCTGAGAGATTTACAGTGAGACAGCAGTCTGACTGATGCCGTTTATTAACCAACTCTTGATAATGGTAACAAGAAATATGTCCCTTTTTAATAAATATTTTCTCCAAAGCAATATTTCTCATAGCTGTAAAATGTGGTGCTCAGCTTTCCAGCCTACTCCAGTGATAACTGATCTCTGTGTCTTGGAAATTCAGGTCACTTTGTCTTTGGCAATTAGATTTAATACCCCAACTTTAGTCACCCAAAACTTACAAGCCAGACAGTATTTTTTCACCCAAATCTCTACCCATTTTTGAAGAATAAAATTATTTTAATGTGAACTGATAATAAAGTTGAAACCTTTCCCTGGCACAGTATTCCCCTGTGCCCTATTTCTTATATTGTTTAAAATGAATGGGCTGTCTGCCCCTCTGTCTTGCTGACTAAGTTGTTGGCTCTGCTGTACATCTTACATATTGCTTCTACTGAAGGGCACATTTCCCCCAGCTTTCTCTTGGAAAAGAATAAAAGTATTGTTGCTGACAAGATAAACTTTTGTGTGATTGGAAATTCCTTCATATGCACAAACCTTCAGTTGTGCAAGCCATAAATGGCCATAGTTGGTGTGTGGACTGAACAGGGTTCGCCAGGTAGTATCAGGCCATGGTATTACAAAGGTAGAGTTTGGCAAAGCCAAACACAGTTATGAGGAGCAGTGGCATGGGGCGCGATCCAGCGGGTTTTTGAAACGTCCAGTATTACCTGCCTGGGTGGGTTCCTTGTTCGAGGATCCAGGTTGAGCAGGATAGGAGGTGTGCAAAAGTGGGGTTGACAGCTAAGCTCCTTCAAGAGGAGCATTCTGGGCCCTGGGCAGAGAGCTGTTTGTCCTTGGTCGTGTTTGCACTATGCAGGAAGCTGATGAGTTTTGAAGAGGAGTATGGCAGCAGTTTCCCTGCCAGGACTCTGTGCTCAGGTGGGGAGGTGCAGACCCGGGTGGCGGGCAGTGCCACGTGAGCAGAGGTTTGCAGTGCACTGTGACTGCAGTAACAGCACATGGAGGAATGTACTTGCTTTATTCAAAATGTGGCTGTCGTGGCATGGATCTGTGTTTGAGTTGAAGGTCACCATCAGCCTTCAGCAGTCTGGATAGGAGAAATACCTCCTCTGTTAGGAGGCACCATGGCTGTGGGGTGCTGGACCATTGCCCGAGAAACAATAGGAAAGGCAGGGAAAGGACCGTGAACTCTAGAAAAATTAAGGGTATATATGGAAGACCTGAGCTTGTGCCCGTAAGAATAACCCTGTCTTACTGTCCTATCTCCACAGCTCCCTGTGGAGTAGCCAAACCAATGTGCAAACTTAGACAATACTCCTTTCATAGCCTCATTTATTTTTTCTGGTTTAGGAACTTTGAAGAAATGGCTTTGTAGTTAGTAACGATCAACGTATCTTTATGTAGTCATCCATTTTCCTTTTGAAAAACATTAAACAACAACAGCATCCTTTGGCAGTGAGTTCCCCAAGTGTTCTTGGCTGCTGTCTGGGGTTAAAACATGACCAGAAGCAATCACAGAAGTCTGTTGAGCATAAAGCAAAGCTAAGCATGGCTTTAATACAAAGCTTGTTTTCCTGAAGCAATTCTAAAAAGCCCACAGTGATAAGGCATTTTATTTTGTTGTTTTTCAGCACAGTAGAAAGTCATTTAATCTAAGCAACTGAAAATCATTTTAGGCTTAGCAACATGTTGAGAGAAATGATAAAGTATTTAAAAGCCTCATTTTACTGAAGAATAACAGTCCTTAACAATTAAATTAATTTAAAAAACCTTTCAGAGAGGCAGAAAATAAATTTAGCTTACAAAATTGACAATAATTGGGATTTTTGGTTATATACAGCTTTGCACTGATGATTTCACTGAAGCTTCAAAAATACCATGAAGATCAAGTAATATTGAAGACTGTCAGGGTTTTTTTGTTTTATCACTGTTCCTTTTCTAGTCTGCTGTCTCAAATATGAATTATACCTTACTGTCCCTATTCTTTGTTGGTTTTCATATTCATTGTGATATAAATGTCAAAATGTCATTTCAAGTTTGAATGTCTCAAATTTCTTAAAATAGTGTTCATGTTATTTATTTCTCCAAGGAAAAAAAGGAAAATAACATGCTTTATTTTGTTATGTAGACACGAAATTCAGACTTAAAATAAATGAATTTGTTTCTATAATCACATCAAGTGTTGTGCTCATTGTACTAAACCTGTGCTTGGACTTACAACTTATTTTTCATACTATTTGGTATTTCACTATGTTAGAATGCATATTTTTACTGTTGTGTTAATTAAATATTCAATACATAGTCATTTCCATTTGAATGAATTCTCTTGGTTTGGGTCACCCAACAGCCACTGGCTTAAGCTTTCTAGTTCTTGACTGATGCTGCATGGAAAAGTTGTCATGGGACATCACTATGTCCAGAGAAGAGCTTGCATTCAAGTCTGGCTTGACAAGCAAAAGTATTTAGAAATGTCTCTATTTTGGGAAATAACTTTAAAAAAAAATAGAAAATCTAGCATGTTTTACTCTGCACGTTTCTTCAGTTTCCACTATACTCCCAGTTCATAGTTTTCCTTGATCCTACAGGCAACACAAGCTTTTCCAGACCCTTCCTTTTGCATTGCTTGTACTCACCAGTTAGGTTCTGTTGTATTTGTTTTATTAATACCAAATAAATTTTACTACCAGGACAAAAGTTTGGCATGCATTTTGTGATGACTTCTTTATCTCTGTAGCTGGTGAATCCTTTCCTCATGTTGATTCAGCTGAAGTTAAACCTTTTTTAAACCCCAAGTATTCATCTTTTGTCCCTTCCTTTCATTTTAAAGAGTTTTAGTTTGAAAACAGTTATCGCTTCAGTGCCAGTGGCATGAATGTAGACTAGGTATTGCATACATTTTTTATATGTAAGACTATCCTGTAACATTAATACACTACAATTTTGATTTCTGTCATTGCTGTATACTGCCCTGTCCCCCTTCCTCCCTCACTCCCTTAACTGGACTCTTATACAGGATGGTTTGTTGGGTTTTTTAAATTCGTTTGTCTAATATTGTTTACAAAAAATTTAATTCAAGTTTTTGGGTTTCATAATTTTGAGACTTAAAACTTCTATTACATTTTCCAAATTACACTTACTGAACTTCTACACTTGGAGACTTTACCTAGTTTATAATAATACATATTCCTAATTTTGATCCTTTTGCACGGATTCAAAAAAAGATAAACCTTTATTGTTTACTCTTCACATAACATGGCTTTCTTCACAGAATGGGCAGGGTTGGAAGGGACACAGTGGATCATCTGGTCCAACCTCCCTGCTAAAGCAAGGTTGTCCCAGAGCACATTGCACAGGATTGCATCCAGACACTTCTTGAATATCTCCAGTGAGGGAGACTCCACAACCTCTCTGGACAATCCCTTTCAGTGTGTGGTCACTGCACAGTAAAGAAGTTCTTCCTCACATTCAGGTGGAACTTCCTGTGCATCAGTTTCTGCCCGTTGCCTCTTTTCCTGCTGCTGGGCACTACCAAGAGGAGCCCGGCTCCCTCTCGTGGCTCCCTCTCTTCAGATATTCATAGGCATTGCTGGAGTCCCCTCTCATTTGTCTCTTTTTGAGGCTGAACAGTCGCATCTCCCTCTTGCAGTCCTTTGTAATGAACTTGCTTTATTCAAAATGTGCCCTGTTTTCCAGATACCCTGGTTGTCATTTTGATGAAATGCTTAAATTTATTTTTTTAATATCGTGTCAGTCTGTTCAAAAAATACAGCTTTGCTGGGTTTTATTTCTCTGTCAAATTGGGAAAACTAACTAGGCCTATTATTGTGCTTTTCAACCCTAAAAATTAAGGATTTCATTGCAGACACTATTGGAGATCTTCTGTATCTCTGTGTTGTATTTTACATTGAAATTAAATTGGGTCCTTTATCAAATCATCTGGTTGGGTTTTTTTTCATTATAACTGCAAATGTCTAAATGTAGTTTCAGTTTTTCAGAGTAAAAAATATGATCTTTGTAAATAAAGCTTTAATTGAGTTTTCATCTCCTCTTTCTGCAAAAGTAAGCTGGTAAGCCAAAGAAGAAAAAACATAAAAAACCGAGCTTAAAGAAATGGATATTTGGCAAATTAATTATGCTCAAATGTAGAAGTATGAAAAATTTAAATTCCTTTTTAAGAACTCTTTGGTGTCTAATAAGCACTACACAGTTAAATTCTTGAGGAAACATAAGAAGACAAAAATGGGTACGCTTCTACAGCGGAGCAGAAAGCTGGAAAAATTTGCAGATAGAAATGTATCCTATCCAGACCTCTGGAGTATTTTTTAATTGCATTTATTATTTGTCTCAACAAATGCTTAAATTATTTACCTATGTTTGATTAAAAAAACTATAGAAATGTGATATAAAACCTTGTTGTATTTCAGCACCTCTGATCTGATACTCTGGTTGTTAGTGAGCTTTCTGACGTGTTTGGAATGTGGACAGGCTTGGACCGGAGTTACTGGATTGGCTCCTTGTCCTTTCTGCCCATCTCTACCCTGCCCAGCACTTGTAGGCTCGTTGGGGCTTTTACGCACACTGTGTGCTACACTCACTGTTTCAAATTATGTTTGGAAACATAATTTGGCTTTTTAACTCTTAGAGTTACCAACCATCAATGATTTAAAATGGTGTAGTAGTACAGTTTCATCAGGTGTACTCAGCCTTTACTTACGACTTCCCAGAACTGACCACAGTGTGAATCTCAACTCTGTTTCTGAGAAATGGTTTGACAGTGCTCAGGTGCTCTGGGGCGTGAGTCAGGCCGGGTGTGTGCCACCAGAACCTTCTTTCACCAGTTGCCGAGCCCATCGTGGGATTCTGCCACCAGAAATGCAGCTGTCTAGTGGGTGTGATTTTTCTAGACGTACTATATCATTATGCCTTGGAGCTCTGCCTGAGGGATTTGAAAAGGGTCACACAGCTGTAGGGGATGCAGGAATGAAGCTCAGTTCTGTATCAGCTGGAGAATGTTACTCATTTGCCTTTAACATACAGAAGTAACAGACAGTTAAAACAAGCTTCCGAATAGGAGAGGGGAGGATGAGATAAATGTGGGCTGGCTGGTATAGAAGTGATATATCTTGAGAGATAGGAGAAATGCAGAAAGGATGTAAAAGCTGCATTAATCAGAGATAAGCATGGGGCAGGCATAGTGGAGTCACAATGTGGCCTCCAGAGGCCACAGTGGCTGGAGCAGTCAGGGGCATTTCAACTGTACTTCAGAAACTCAACATCTTTTGCAATGGGAGCACTGCATTAGTAAAATCATTGTAAATGAAAACCTAAGAACAAATTGTGTATGCTGTTAGTGACGACCTGTCATTTCAGTTGCACCATCCCCAGAGTCACCTAAAGCTGCTGTGCATCAGATTTGGAGCTGAATTCAACAATAAATACAGTCTGTCTCAGAAGTAGAAATGTATCCAGAGTCCACGTATTTCAGCAAATGTGTGACTGGAGGAGAAATACTGTTTGTTCTAAAGCCTTCCTGTAGGATAAGATTTTGTTTATAATGTATGGCAATAGTTTCAATCTTCGTGATGCCCTGTGAGCCACGCTGGTTATCCACCAAGCTTGCAAGGAAGTAAATAGATTGTGTCAGCAGTGTGACAGATAGCTGAGGTGTTCTGGGACATTACTCCTAAGAATTGTGTTTTCTTGGGGTATTTTTGTATGGTGAGGTTTTTGTTGTTGTTATTTGGGGGTGGTGGTGTTGTTTAACTAGAAGATTTGTTTTTATGATTCTTAGTGCTTAAAAATTAAATACTGAACTGTTACAGTTCTTTAAGACAGGCATAGACTTTCAGGTTAGCTCCCCGAAATGACCTCTGACCAATCTTATGTGTCATTCTTACAGGGATGCTGTAAGAGTTGTGTTTCAAGTCCCAGATCCTAACACTGCTAAGTTTTTTAAATTAATATTAAAAGTGAAACATCCCCAAAGAAAAGCAATGCCAGCTCACAGGTCCAATGTCTGCATCAGTAATTTTTCAGTATGTTATAATGCGATAGTGCCTAAAGCCATGAATAGGTGGAGGGGTTTAAAGGCACTACTGAGGTAAGAAGTAGCAGAAACACTCGAGAGAGTTGCCTTCTAAAGGCTTCAAAAGCTTTTTTTGGCTTGAGGTGTAGTGCTTCAGTTTTGCTACAGTAACATTTCTTAGCTAATTTAGTCATGAAATCTGAAATGGGATAAAATTGTTAACTTACCCTTTCCCTGTCTTACCTTTTAAAAAGAAAGAAAGAAAGGTAGTTCCTCTTCAATAACAGGGTATTTCCTTCTTGCCATGGATGCTATAAGGGCAATTTTTCTTCTGTGTCTTGGTTTTAGTTTCACTATCATGAATGAGAGAGTCACAAGATAGAGTTAGGAAACAGGTCAGTGCAGTGTGAGATGGGATGGTTTGAGGGAGGGAAATGAGTTGTGTTTTGGAGTTAATTGAACTTGATGGAGAGAAGTGGAAAGAAATAAAATGAGAAGTACTTGCTGAATTCACAGAGGAAAAGATGTGGCATGAAAAGAAAGGAAATGTGCGGGGGGGAGATAGCAGGAAAGTAATAAAGCATCAAAAATATTTCATTACAAAAAGAAAAAGTTAAATTGGTCGCATCAGTGTACTACAATTAAATTTAAGGCCTTGAACAGAGAGAGTACAGGCTAGGAGCTCTAAAATTTATATTTTTTTAATTATTACTGTTCTGTTCAGGCAAATAAATTACTTGACAATAATTAAAAGCTTCTTTCAGACTGAGGCTTGTGAGGTTTTCACCACAAACACATTTGCAGAGTTTGGTTATAAATGCCTGCAAATAGATAAAAAGGAAAATGCTGATACAGCATAGAGTGTGGTAATGAAAATATGCTTCAAAAACATGAGATGTTTGTCTTAGGATTATGTCTTAGGATCTTAGCGTTGAATAATAATTTCCCATTCATATCAGTTTTGTTCTTCCCTCCTCTTCTTTTTTCCCACTCTTCCTCCCAGTCTGAGAGTACTTAACAAGCAGAATTCTATTTTGTATGAGCGTACTCCAGTGCACTTCTCTATAATGGTGAATGTGCTGCAGTTCCCAGGCTAATTGCTCTTGTGCTGGTGTGTAGGTCATCACCTCGTGCTTCGCTTTGTCTTGTGTCCAGAGAGCTGCTAAAGCTCACGGTGCTGTGCTGTGGCTTTCCAGTGGCTCTTGCAGATTTGTTACAAATAAGTGTCATCTTGCTGCACCTGCAGCACAGCTTTTTGCTCTTACGCCAGGCATAAACAGCAGGTTTATCTCTTATAGGAATATTTTATGTAAGTTAAGCTTTTTCACATTTTAGCTCTGCTCCTGCTTCATTGCCACTTCAGGCAATAGGCAGCAGCTCCTCCAATCTCTTCAGAAATGCACCTTGGTGGAACAGCTTTCTGCAACTGCTGAAGAGTTAAAATTGTTGCTTAGTTCAAATGATAAAGAGCCTTGTATGTTGGGCACTAGAATATGGCTCCACTGGGGCATATATAATTGAATGTACATTTTTTTCTTTTATTTAAACCTCTCATTCTCTCTCACTTGAGAGAAAGCTGCATCTCTCCCTCGTTCAGCAGTCTGAGCATTCATATGTCCTGTGTTCCTGAATGAATGAACTGAAACAATATGCAATTTCCTATTTCAATTGGCTTTTATGAAAATCAGTGGCCAGCAATGTCAGACTGACATTTGGTTTTGTATAACTTGAAATGATTTGCAGAATTAGGTTCACCACATCAGTGTGATGCTGGCAGCACAGGGACTTTGTGTACAGGCTGCTGGGTCAGTTCTTCAGTCACATGCACCAATTTCACCCAGCTGTAGCTCCAGTTGCCACATTTTCCTAAGTCTTACTAGCATCCAACAAAAGGCAGTGCAAGTTGGTTTTCACATGATCTCAATGCTGATTTAAAAGCAAAGATAGCACTGTGCTCAGCCTGTAACATTGCTTTTAAAACATCAGTGTTGTTTCTTTTGTCACCTCGGTGCTGAGTTTGTGCATCCTGGGCCTGGACGCAGCCCTTGAGGCCATTCCAGAAGCACACAGACATCCACAGAAGTGCTTTGTCAGGGATTTGGCTGATGTGCTGATTCAGAATTTATGGCTGCCCATCCCTCCCAACTCACCATGGGAAGGGGTATTGTCATCACTGCTCTTTCACAGAGAACACTTGCTCCCACTCTAGAATGGCTGGCTCTAGCCAGTTCCATGGAAAAGGAGCATCTTTAAGCCTTCCTACACCATTGATGTGTCTTTGTGGAATTGCCACAAAATGCCTTCAGAATTTAGTGAGATAGAGTGCACCAGCAGCCACGCCCAGCTATGGTGTTAGGGGTTTTTTTAAAGAAAACTAGAGGTTATGGTAAGACAACCTATGTCCAATGAAAAGCTTTTTACTTGAGGAAAAAGGGATACTGGGGCAGGAAGGAGGAAAATGGGACAGAGAAGGTTACATGGTCAGTGCTCAGGGCTGCCTAGGAACGAAAGTGAAAGTGTGGGAAAGAATGTAGAGGAGGAGACTAAAGGTTTAGGTTGTTTCAAATCAAGGGTGTCTCTTGGAGTTTACTTCAGAGTACAAAGAAATCAGCTAAAAAAATCTTTAAGTCATTAGGGTTCTTAAGAAGCCATGGAAGGAGAGAAACGCACTTTGAGAGGACTAGGGAGGGACAGAGATGGTTGCCTTCTCTAACGCAGAAAAAGAAGTTAATGGTAACTATAAAACAGGTGTTGCAAAAGATGGAGTAAATTATTAAATTATTTGCAAGTACTTAGCAAATAGCAAGGGAATACCCAAATGGATTTGTCAAGAACAAATTATGTTGAGTTAATCCAACTTCCAGGGTTGACAGACGAATTTGCAGAAAGTTTAAGAAAGAAGTATTAGATGTGATCTATTCTGACTTCAGTAAGGCTTTTGACACTATTTCACTTGACATTGTACTATGCAAACCAGGGAAGTAATTTAAATGAGGTATCTCTAAAGTGACTTCTGCAGTGGTTGAAAAACTGCAGCAAAGGTTTGGTTTTCAATGACCTATAGTCCAAGTGGAGAGAATTCATTTTCTTGAGGGCTTTGTCACGTGCCCTGTTCTCTTCAGCATTTCTTTTATGATTTGTATAATGAACTTGAAAATACTTAGAAAATTGCGCATGGTGCTCAACTGAAAAGGGCTATGAATGTTTTGCAGACAGGACAGACTTCAAAATAGTCTGGATAAATTAGGATAAGGGTCTGAAATAAGTAAGATAGTATTCAGTGGAAGCCACAGCTGAGAAGGAAAAATCAAATGTAAAACAGGAAATAAGAAGCTAAGCAGCTGTGCTGCAGAGCAGAATCAGTGTTCATTTTTAGTGGGTGACAAATTAAGCAGCTTAGTGGTGTGATACCATTGCAAAGAGCAAGAGTTTTGCTAAGTTTTATAAAGACTCTGTGTCCCATGTGAAGCTGTCCTGGATGGTGTCTGCTGTATTTGGGTATCACACTAGGAAAGGGATAGGCAAACTGAATATGGAGTGGGAGGAAGGATTGTTTTAGAAAACATGGTGTGAGACAGGGATGAAGAACTTAAGACTTTTTTACTTGAATTTAGGAATTCCCTGTTTTTCTGGACTTGTTAATTTAGCAAACATTCCATCGTTTGAAAAATAATACAGCATTTTCAGATCCACTGGACTAGATCAAAGAAGAAGCAGGAATTGGCACCATCTGAAATTGGAGACTATGAAGTTGAGCAAAATAAAAAATACTTCAAAGAGGTGTACAATTCATGGAAAAACTCTGAAGAGCTTTGGGATTTTAAACTGTTTTCTTACTTAATTTAACCCTGTTACTTCTACTGCTTATCCCCCACTAGAATTAATAGTACTGCATATAACCTTTCTATTTAAATAACTCCTAATTAGGATGCCAGTGAGTTTGTCTTCCAGGTTCTCTCACAAGTTGATGCCATGCTGCCTTTTCCTCTTGTAAATCAGACAGGCCAAATCATTGCCTTTCTGGTTATACTCTCTTCAGACACCTACTTCATTCAATCTACTCATAAGTATTTTCCCCTTCTCATAGGGAAAATGCCAACTCAGATTTCCGAAAGTTACCATTTTCATATTCTCATGTTCTTTAGAACAACTTGGTCACTGAGTTTTCCGTGCTCTTCTGTTGCCCCCGATGCACTTTAATGGTTGTCAGCATTCCTTCTTTATGGACTGTGGTTTGCTCTGGAAGACTTTGGCATCATCTCCCAGAGCAATGGGGCACAGCTATGAAGGTGGGGTCAGCAAACTGCTGTCTTTACCACTGGTCAGTCTGTCAGATCATCTCTCTTGCTGTAGAGACTGATGGTGCCTGGTGGAAAGTGTCCACCTGACATCTGCTTTCAATACCAGCCTTGCAGAGCAGCATTGCAAGCTCAGCAGCTTTCTGCACTTCAGTTCTGCTATGAGATGTGTGGAATACTGTCACCTGGTCATAGTTGAGCCTTTGATGATATTAATTGGCTACAGATTATGGCAGCTTCTTAGGGGATTTAGTTCTGTTGGGTCTTGTGTCTCAGAAGATCTTTCCCTCTGAGACTGGAAAAATAGCTGCGGTAGTCTATCGTGTTGAAATCTCTGTATGGCATTATGATGCATTACAGTAATTATTAATAAAGTGAAGAATGTGCAGGGGAAAAAAGATACAAATGCATCTAGCAAGAAAGAACTGGAATGACTAATGTTTTATAAAGACAGAGAATCTATGTACCATATAATGTCTATGCAGATTTTCCCAGGGTACTCAATGTAAAATCTATCTATGACCGCAGTATTTGCTCTATTTGCAGAATTTCTCATTCTGTTAAAAAAAAAAAAAAAAAAAAGAAAAAAGTCTTTATGTGTATGATATACCTCTGGCATATTCTGTAGTCCTGAGATGACTACAAACTAGTTACAAATAGTTATATTCTGTAACAGAGCACAAGGGTGAATATTTTAAATATCTGTTCATCAGACTAAAGAGGGGCTTTGAAACCAGATGTGGCTGAAGTCACTGGCTTTCCACAAAAAAAAAAAAAAAAGGTATTCTTTTCACCTGACATGACAGTGCGTTGGGGTTTGGTTCAAAACTTGATGCTGCTGATGCACACAGAATACACAGCAGTAAGAAATCTCCTGATGCTGAGGAAAGGGGAGTGGAAGCAGAGAGCTCTCCTTCAACTATGTGCAACATCTATGAGAGGGGAGGAAAAACCACAAGGGAGGCTCTTTTTATTGTTTGCTCTAAGCATCCCCTTTTCTTTCATAGCCCATGGCTTAGTTATCTTTCCCTTAATCTCCAGGTTGGTGGCAGGCTGCAGCTGTACAGCCTGTTGTGGTGTGTGTTAACGATGTGAGGGAAGTCCCACCAGAGTTTCTGTGGTCTGTGGGGTAAACTGGTTTGGTGCTGCTTTCCACGTGGTGAATGACAGTTCATTTCAGGAGCTTGACAGAGTCAGTGAGGAGGGGGACATGAGGGCAGTGAGAGGTTTCCAAGCTGGTACTTTTTTGGCCTTTACAGGCAGGTAGCATTTGGCCAAGTAGATAATGAAAGCAGTAGGTAAGTTTCCTAACACAGCAGGTCTGCCTGCCAGGCTGTACAGGTCTCCTTGTTTTCAGTCAGAAAAGAGGTTGCTTTCTTTTGAACGTTTTGGAAACATTGATAAACCAATATAAGACAGTTGTATGTGGTGACAGTGTAGTTGTTCACTCTGTCAGAGCCAGGGAGAACTGTGCAAGGCCTCCAGTTGCAGAGGAGTTGAGCATCACTTCATGTGCACTTAGGAGTCTTGCTGTAAACTGCATAAGGCAGGAAAGAAGGGGGTAAGTGTGATGCCTGAATCTTGAAAACAAAGGAAAACTGTTACATTTGAGATAAAAATGGAGAACAATAAATAATGGTTCTATTTGTTGGTGCCATTTTATAGTCCAATTCTGAGTACAAGGTTATATTGAATCTCATTTGACCAATACATTCTGCTGCTTAAGCTGCCTTGAGAGGATCACAGTTTACCAGTTTATCCATGGTAGTTTATTATAGCTAATGCCAATGCTGATGTTTTTCTAAAAAAAAAATCTCCCAATAAGCAAATGACAAAAATACCCAACTGTAGTGTTATGAAGAATAATCTTTTTCACTTGTAGATCAGGTTTCTTCAAATTATCATTTGTGAATCTGCAGTCCTGTTTTCATATGAGCTAATTGCCAGAGCACAGGTCTTTATCCCTGTCCTGGTTTTGAATGGGACAAAGGTAATTTTCTTCCTAGTAACTATTCACTGTTGTGTTTTGAATTAAATATGAGTTTAATGTTGATATCACACTGATGGTTTTGTTGTTGCTGATATTTACATTTAGTCGAGGACTTTCCAGCCTATCATCCTCTGCCAGCAGGAAGGCTGGAGGGGCACCAGAAGTTGTGAGGGGACACAGCCCCACAGTTGGTGACTCCCAACTGTTCAAAGGGATATTGCAGACCATACAACATCATACTCAGTATATCAGATGGGGGCAAAGCTGGTCAGGGGTTGCTGCCCAGGGACTGGCTGGACATCACTTGGCAAGTGGTGAGCACCTGCCTCGTGCATTGCTCATTTTGTATATTTTAGTTCTTTTGTAATTACTATCATTATATTATTTTCTTCCTGTTCTGTTCCATTAAACTGTCTTTACTGCAACTCATGAGTTCTCTCACTCTTTTGAGTCTTCCCCATCCCACTGTGGAGGGAGCAGGAGGGGGAAGTGAGGAATTGGGTGTGTGGTGCTTTGCTGCTGGCTGGAGTTAAACCACGATACTCTCAAATACTTAACTGAGAAGGGTCTGTCCCTCAGCATGATTGTGCAGGCATAGCTGAACTTAAGCTGACATAGATCAGAGTTGTCCACTGTGCAGAGAAAATACTTTGTGCTGCAGGATGTCTAATGATTCTTTGATGCAGAAAGAGCCACATCAGACAGAGGCTCTGCTGAAGGAATTTTAAGTTTAGGACTGATGTCTTTTGATGTCAAAGTTGAGACTTGCGTGCAAATTCTTCCCTTAGAAATCTTCTGCCTTCTACAAGACAGCCAGTCTGCTCCTCTCAGCTTCTCCAGGAGATGTATTGCTATACTTTCAAGGTGAGTGAGTTTGTGTGATCACCTTTGGCTGTCTCTGCATCCTTGGAAGAGGTTGTGGCCACGAGCCCAGCAGAGCAAAGCTTCAGTGGAGATGAGGCTGGATGTTCCTGTACCAGCTGATATGAAATACAAAGCTTGAACTTTCAAACTGCAA
This sequence comes from Sitta carolinensis, assembly GCA_032173965.1. NCBI lineage: Eukaryota > Metazoa > Chordata > Aves > Passeriformes > Sittidae > Sitta > Sitta carolinensis. The sequence continues at coordinate 33,135,663 of JAVUNC010000005.1, read as the reverse complement.
TTTGCAGGGAGTGCTTGTGCAGGGAAGGTCAAGCTGGTGGATTGTCAGCTTTAGTCAGTCCCACAGGGAATGGCATGGCCTGAAATGTTGAAAGTTCACTTCATGCTGCCTTTGCACAACTTTTTTTATTTTTTTATTTTTTTCCATTTTAATGCCAGAGTTCCTTGCTGCTGTTTGAAAAAATAAGTGAATTTCTTTCAAGTCCTTGTGGCCAAGCTGGCTACATCCCAGGGATTGCCTAGAGATGTTTGGGGGCTGTGTTGTCAATCCAGCATTTCACGTTGATGCCTGTTAAATTTACTCTTGAACTTCGACTCAATTGTAGTCACTGGTGTTGCTTCCAAGGCTAGACTTGCATACCTGTTGAAGGTGACAGCTTTTGCCATGTATATTTTTAAATTATTGGGTTGTAATAATGAAACTTGGAATTGTTTATACTTATTAAATTGCCTCCTTAAACTAGACTTAGATTGTTTTTTGGATCTCAGATGCTCTCACCTCCACCTTGAGTCTCCCTTGTCTTTGTTTCAAGTCCACAGGTTGCTTTTCTTTATTCAGTAACAGTCCTTCGTTTGCTTGGGGTTACTCATATTCATCAGAGATTTCACTGCGCTAATGTTAGAAAAGAAAAACAGTTTCTCTCCTTTGTGAAGAAGAGTTTGCAAATCCTGGATAAAGCTGTGTAAGAAAACATTTTGTATCATTAGTAAACAGGGCAAGGCACAGAGTTGATAGTTTCATTTTCTTTAGAGAAGATGGATTTTTTTATGCTCTTTGATGTGAGTGGGAAGAGGAACAGGAATTTATGTATAGTGTGCCATTCTCCTGATTTTAAAAGCAATGGTTTTGCCTCTTCCCTTTCTCCCCGAACTACTCAGACTTAATTACATTCTTCAGTTGGGAACGTAGGATTTATTTGCATTATCAGTTATAATTAAAGAAAAGTCCATGGTAATTACTGTCTAATATGTATTATCATTATATGCAAATGTCGAATTCTTGCAGACAGCATTATAGAGCCAATTAAAAAAAGTATCTGTTTAAGATTAGATTCTTCAGACTTTTTCCATTCCACAAATAAGAATCACTTTAGTGCTGTATTTGTTTGCTTTAAGAGATGGCTGAGCTTGAGGAGACAAGTTGTCATTTATAATGCTTTTTCTGTTTTCCCGTACTTTAGTTTGCATCACTGCTGTGTGTTTCTTTTGCAAAGCTGCAGTAACACTTCAGAGCAGAGTTTTTATTAACTTAAGAAGATTAACATTTACTAGGACAACCACCTAACTTTCTTTATGCTACCCAGAGGTGCCACCTGTAACAAAACACACGTTTTTGAAATAGTGAACGTGTACATAGCCAGCTTCCTCTTGTGGTTTCAGTCACGGTCACACAAAGCTGATGCTCTCGGTGAGAGGAAATGTCAAATTAAACAGCAGGAAGTCCTGAGACAGCGCTGCTGGCTGGAGCCTGCTGCCCTCTGCTTGTGAAATTTGGGAAATGTATTTTTGCTTCTCCCTTCAGCATTTAACCTGTCACTGCAAATCTCGTATTTTTTCCCTTGGGGGAAAATTTATGGAATTCCCTCCCATTAGAAGAGCTTCTTTGCAGAATTTTTTAACATCCCAGCTTTTAGGGTTACCTGTATTGTTTACCATTTGCTAATCATGTGATGAATTATTACAGCTCTGCTTTCTGTGAGGAGACCCATCTTTTGCTTATACTCTCCTTCTCTCTCTTTCTCAAAAGGGGAAGAAAGAAAGGCAGTTTTGTGCCTGTAGAAGCTGTTAATGGTAGCATATGTGCCATGTTGTCTAAAGGTTCATGATACCAGCACTCCCACTTTTTATTCTATATATGAAGCCTTCTGGGATAACAGAAATTTTCTGGTTCCAGTTATTTTCTGATTTTTCCGATAAAGGCTTTTCTGAAGAAGCATGTGGTGTTCAGAGAGTTTAAATAAAAAATGAATTGTGTGTCTGGAACTAGAGTAGTAAAGCAAAAAGATTATTTTTTAATGATTATTTAAATGGTGATAGTAATGTCAGGCTTACTTACAATTTGAAGAAGTTGATGATGTTTGCATCTATATCCCATCTTTACAATGTGTGCAAATCACCAAATCACCAAGTGTACAGATAGGTGTTTGTGTGTTTAGGTATGAAGGATGTTATATAAACAATGTAAAACAGAAGTTCCATGTGTGTTTAGTCGAGGCTTGCGGAGTTGTGTCAACCTTACGATTACGTAACATACAAAATAAATTTTCTGGAATGATGTTTTGAGAAACAGAGAGCTTTTAAACAATCTACTGAAATCTCTCTCTCTTATCATCTTCATGACATGAATTTCTAAAGGTGTCTATGAGTTTGTTGAATGCTCACATTTATGGAAGTAGTGTGCTACTTCAGCAGAATACAGCATTTCCATGAAATGTGATATTAGGAAAAAAAATCCAAGCGATCGACAATTCATAGGCTTGAAAAGAGAGGCAGAGTAAGTAATGGGTTTGTCTCTGTAATTAATTGAGCCAAAAATGAATCAGGCTGGTCACCTCTACCAGGTCCCTTAGGTCCAAGGGAGGGCAGAAGTGTGTAGATGGTAGGGCTGGGGCAGTTTGCAGCCCATTGGGCTCCCTCATGCATATCCAGCCTCTTGCATTTCAAATTTCAGAGTAAAATGCAAGCAGTGATTTTCTTTTTTAGAGAATTCCATAAATATTTTAAATGAAACAGAACATTCCATTTCATGAATTTTGCATTATTTTAAGTCTGCTATAATAACAAAATCTGAAAGTTTGTGTGGAGTGAAAAGCAAACAGAACCCTGTTTCATATCTATGTACATTATTGTGCAAACTATAATTAAAGTTAATACTGGACACTTATTTGATGCTTATCTGGAATTCGCTGGGAAGCTGCCTAGACTCTTTGTGCAAATTGTCTTGCAGATGCTCACTGCAAAGCAGTCGACCACCAGCACAGAGTAAGATTTGGTGCAATGTACTGCAATGTTCACGTTGTGCATTGCCAGCAAAAATACAGGTATTTTTTGGAAGAGGAAAGTGGCAGCTCTTGCCAGCAGAGGGAGTCGATGGACACTGATCTGGGACTCCACATCTGTGTGCAGGGTGCTTGGAGTGTGTGTGCTCCGCTGTGTGTGCAGACATACTCTAATTTCTGTATGCTTCAGTCTTCTTCATTAAGAACATTTTGATAGGGATTTGTGCTTATGGATCAAAAAAGGTGAATAAATGCATCGGTGTTACAACATTTCACTTTTAAATAAGAGGGATGAAAGTTAAAATAATTGTCCCCTTGTTTCAGACACATCAGACAAGATGACTGTTTTCACCATTTTACTGTAATTTTGATACTATCTAAGGGTTTAGCAAAAGAAGGTCTTTCTTTTTTACTGAGTTCTGTTCACAGAAAATGTTTTTAAACCTTGGTGTCAGAGGGCTGGAGGCAGCTCCATCCCTGTGATTCTGAGACTCTGGTTTCAGGTAGGAGGAGAAGGCAAGGAGAAAGGAAACAGCTACAAAGGAATGATTTCAGGGGAGCATTTCCTGGCAGCTGAAGAGCTGCTGCACCCAGTGATGCCATCTTTGTGCTTTCCAGACTGTCTGAAAGGGAAGGACAGATTTATGATAGTGGCTGCTCAGTGCATTAGGCAGTGCTTTGACCAAAGCAAAAAAAGAATATTTTCTGGGACCCATGGCCTTCTGTCACATCTTACCGATTCCTAACACCTAGACTGAGCATCTCTTGCTTTGAAAGTGGAATATTTTCCTCTAGTTGAGCAGTGGCAGGAGACTGTTGTTCCCCATCTGCTGAGCAGATCTGGCTTTAAATCTACAGTTACAATCATCTGCACTCCACCATCTGATTGAGAGAGGAGCATGGTCCTCTTAGAAGCTGAAAGGTTGCAGTTGCAAAGTCACATTTGTGACTGTTTCCTGGGTTGTCTTTTTTTGATGGTTGTGGTGGGGTTTCCTGAGGCGTTTGGAAACAAACTGTCTCATTTCAAAAACAACCCCTAATTGCTACTTTGGCATAAGTAAAACAATCCTCACTATGTTTTATCAGAAAATATTCCTGTTTATCATTGCATAATCCAAACCAGTGGGGTTTTGTGTGCTGGTCACTCGGTCAGTGCCAGTCACTACTCTGGCATCTGATGGCATGTGTCGCTTCAAGCCCTGTAGTGCAGTCACAGGGCACGCTGTGCACCAAGGGAGGTAACATTGCAGGCATTTGAACCAGTGTAAGGAGTCGGTCTAAGGCAGGAGACTGCAATGTGTGACAGTGGCAGAGCCCCCTCCAAGGCAGTTTTCGAAGTTTGGTCATACTTGGAGAGGATTTAAAACAATGCCAGCCTTCTCTGTGTCCTTTTTTAAACATGGAGCAAACTTGGGGTCTCAGTTTTGTATTCCCACAAAACGATCAGTTCAAAAATGTCCAGGTGCATTTTCTGTGTTGCTTCAACAAGCTTAATGTGAAGAGGAGGACTAGGAAAGGTTCATTTAAGCAGCATCCAAAAGATGCTGAAAAAAGAGCACTTGACTAAATGTGAAATGAATAGATGTTCCCCAAAAGCTGTTTGTAAAGCACAAAATAAAATGCAGCTGCCTTCCCTGAAAGCTTGTTTCTTGCAACCTGCATAAAGCAGAGGAAGCTTCTGCATCGTCAGGGATTTGCAGCCGGTTCACCAGTGCTCTGATGTTGAGTATATATTCTGTAGCATAAAGATATGAAGGGAAACTTATTTTTGATCTCTTACAGAATCAAAGCCTTCTTTTATGACACCTGTTTAATAATCTAACATAGCAGAGGAGTATGGGAAACAGCTCTTAACCTTGAAAATCATCTTGGGGAAAATGCTATGAAGAGGATTTATATGGTGACAAATATAACAATCCACTGAATTGCTTTTTCTCCTGATGTGAAATCTTATAGCTGTCCAATAGAGACAAGGTATAAAGCACCAAAAAAGAGTATGCTTCAGTTTTAGAAAAAAAACCCCATATTTGTGGCCAAGTTTAAAAAGTAGTGAGAGACTTATTTTTAGTATAATAAAATTTACAAGATGTTCTTTTACATCGTTGGGGGTTTTTTGTGTTTTTTTTTTTTTTTAATTTTTTAATTGGGCCTTGCTGAGTTTCTTATTTGGTCTTACTGAGCTGGTTCATTATTGACTTAAATCATATGTTCTCTCCACTCACAAACGAAACACCACATGGTTTAGAAGCAATTGGAGAAAGAAAGGAATGACAGAATTGTAGATTTTGTCACCCATGCCAGGGAGATATTTTACATATTATATGTAAAATATAATATATATATGAAGAATGGAACAAAAAGAACACTGGTTGTAAAAGTAAAACCAACAACAAGCAAGCCCCAAACACCTTTTCATAGTATTAAAACCCCTGACAAAAACCAGAAGACAACCAAACTGGAGCACTTTTCTAAAATACAGTAGCCTTTTGTGAAGAGTATATGATGTGGGTCTTCTGTTAAATTATACTTCCTAGATCCCACTGATCAAAGACATGACCTTTCCTTGTTATCTAAATGATTCATTACCTTCTTCAGAAGCTGACTTCCTATGTTTAACACCACTCTGTGCTGAGATTTTGAACAGGCTCATAATGTGCACCATACTGTATTTTCCCTTGCATTGTTCTCGTAACTTTTAATTGAGGCTGTCTTTTATTACACTGGTTCATACTGCCATTTCACTGTAACTCATTTCCTTACAACTAGGTATGCCCCATCCCTGATATGCAATTTTCTTTGTGCTGATAAACGCACAGCACAAGTTTTACATGATTATTCTCATGGGACTTTTGAGTTTGATAAAAAACTAGGATCAGAAGACTGTGCCCCCAAGGCTGAGTTTTGTTGTACTTGAAGCACTTGAGGCAAGTTTGCTTTGCTGGGGCATGGATTAAAACTAGGAGAAAATTATCTGTGAAAGACTTGAGGGTGGGTTGTGAGTGTCTGTCATTCCTACTCACCATTTAGTGTTTTGTCAGTCTCTGTCTGTGAAACAGAACTGAAATGATCTTGTGATCTTGATAGAGAGTTAAACAGAGAGGAGGCAATGTGATAGAACTGATCATTCAAATCCATTGCTAATGGCAGTTTCCTTCCAGAGCCAAAGACAGGGCTGCTCCCAGCAGGAACTGTGTTGGCCGGGGAGCCAAGTGGAGGTGAGCTGCACACCAGGCATAGCTCAGTGCCTTTCTGCACAGCCTCATCCTTCATCCTGATAATGTATGACTGCACTTAGTGGATTTGGAGGATCGAGAAAGAGCCTGTGCACCGAAGTGTAGTTTTAAATAAAAGGCAAGCATTACAATGCTGGCAGTTTTTTTAAGTGAATAAAAAGTAGCTTTTTGTTAGTCAGCCACCACATAAGCATACTAAATGTAGTGTTCAAATAAAACCATGATGGGGATATTGAGGGATGTGCTATGATAGAACTGTAGGGCTGTTATTTATTTCCTTGCTGAAGCTTAAGGTATTTAGTTACTTGTGATTTGTTTCTGGTATCTGGACATAAGTTTCCAAGCAGCCTTACACAAAGGGTGTCAAGTTGCCTCTTAATTAGTATTGAACCTTCTGGGAAAAGACTGCTGACTCACTATATAACTCACTCTGCAACTTCTTTGTCATTTGTCATACGCCACTAAGCAACTCTTAGATATTAGAAACCATACATCAGTTCCTCCCTCAGGTGGATCCAAACTGACAGCTTACAAATGAAAGCCTCCCAAAATCAAAGTCAATCTTCTAAGCGATTCAGTCCCTTAAAACAACATTTCAGGTGGAATAAACTGAATATTAATGGCACTGATAAGAAGCTGAACCTCTGCCTTTTTCTCATCTTCCTTTCTTCTCAGAGGGAGTGGGTAGTCTTCTCCTGGTTTGCAGCTCTCTGTTGAACTCCAGACAGTGTAGGCATGTCAAATTGTTCCACCCCTCTTCCCATTCCTCTTTGGCTTAAAAAGCTAAAAGAGAGAACAAGGGCCTTTAGGGACTGAAACCTGCCAAGGACTGGATTCACAACCACAAATTCCGGATGAGACATCTGTTGTGCCTCTGATGGTATCAGTGCTGAAGCTTATTGCATTATAGTTGTCATTCAAAAACTCAGCCCTTTAAGGGAAAATAACAGGGAATATGTTTATTTGTGTAGGCTTCCAGATGTTGTATCAAAGATTAGGGCCAGTAGTTCTGATGAAAGCAAGTGGAGGGTGGAACTTGAGTTCACCTCTTCTCAGACCTTAAAGGGATATCATCAATATAGAGTTTGTTTCCAGGCTTTATATGTGGGGGCAAAATAAATATTCACTGTTGCTAAGGGACACAGATACTTTATTTAAATGGGTTTGTATTTTGCAGTTGAGATTTCTATGTGCTTATCAGAAAAGGGTAAAATAGACTAGGAAAGAACACTCAAAACGAATATAAATTAAGCACTTAAAAATTTATGAAAACTACTTAATTTTCCTCATTGTTTTTGGTGATAACATCTGATAGTAGTAAATTCAATTTTCAGGATTCCAAGTAGTCTTTCTAATACCTGCACCAACTTTGCTCAAAAGGCAGGGAAGAGATTTGTCTACACTGCAGATGCATCTCAAATCTGTCAATTTAAAATGCCTGGGAAGAAGCCAGTAGGAAGTGCAGCATCACACATCCAGCAACAGGCTGTTATATCTGTGTCACTTGGAGATTGCCCAAGTGAAGAGCTCTTGGTCATTGCCTTTTCATGTGTTTACAAACTTAAAATGCACAGCCTGAAATGAGCTTGTTAGTGGAAAATGTCCTGCCTCTCTGAGTGGGTAGTGTGCAAATATGGATTATTATTTTTAGGTGAGGCTTTTTGCTACACTTGTTTTGGAAAAAAACAGAGCATCCTTACTGAAGCCTCATGTGAAAATGACAATAGCTGTAAGGCTCACCTTCATATTAGTAAGATGTGAATTGACATAAATGAAGCACCTCTTTCAGGAGTATGCTGTGCTTCTCATTAAAAAAAAATCAAGGCATAAACATGTTGTTACATGAGGGAGTACAGTGGATCCCTATGTTTTGACCAACTTAAAGGAGATGCTTCCTCTTTTGAAGTCTTTGCATATCCAAATGAAAGCAAACATAGATTTATTATTTTTATATATTTTTTATACTATTTTTGTTTATACTACTCTAAGAGTGTGTATCTTGACTTCCTGCAGCCTCACCTGTTTGCCCCAGTGTGTTTGGCAATTACTACAGGAGCCAGCATCCTTGTTGCTGGACCACAGCACCAGCAGAGCTCTCTCTCCTGGAGCTCAACTAGCAATAGCAGTTGCTGTGTGAACATGGGTCTCTTGGTTGCATTTGCTCTCAGTAGTGCTTCTGCCCCCCAAAGAGGAACTTCTCCATTCACCTGACTCAATGTCTGGTTTCTTTGTTAACAGGCTGCACCATTAGAGTTCTCCTTCGTGACCTGGAGGGTGAGACCCAGGTACAGCAGGCAAAGTTCATATAAGCAGCTTGAAGCCCAGTTGTGGCCAAGTAGAGGATGAATCTTTAATGCCACCTACTTGATCTGCATTATGTTTTCATGCATCACAGAAGGTGCTGCATTCAATCTTTATTTAGATTTTCCTACCTGGTATGAAATGAGCTGATGGCAAAATCTGCAGTTACTTCATATTTTTAAATGATGGAGATAGATGGCTGTAATCTTCTGTCATTCGACATGATTTTTTCCCCTACGCTTTTGTGCCTTGGCAGAAATGATGGGAATTCAGATGGTAACGAGGTGGCATCCAGATGCACGGCACAAACATGCGCATGCACAAAATATTGATTTAAATATGTCCTGACAAGCTGGTCAGGCAGCAGTCTGAAGGAAAGGAAACTTCTGAAGTGAAAGAGAAATAATGACAATAATGAAGAGGCAGAACATTGATTTTAATGTGTAGCAGCAGTATGGAGATCTGGGTCTGATGAATCAAAGGGGAAAGCTGGCACAGGAGCACACTGTGATTTGTTGCATACATTTGTTTCCATTTTTAGCCATTAGCAGCACTGTGAGCATTCAGTTGCAGATGAGGGATTGGGAATGGGGAACAGGGGGAGGGGAACTTGGGCTGTTAAAACTTTAATAGGTGATGAATTTTATCAGGTAGCTTTCTAATTTCCTGTTAAAATGTCCAGGCCCCTTTTTCCTTGCCTTACTTTAAAATAAATAAATAAATGGCACAGTTACTATCCTGTTTCTGCATTCCAGGCAGCAGCTTGGGAGTATTTCCATCACCTCAACAATTTAATGGACCTTTCCAGTAAGGCAGCAGGCCTTGGAAGTTGGTGCAGTACCATTAGCATATGCCTCCACAAAATATTTCATCATTTTGTGACTCCCTTTTGATCAATTAAGTTTATGTAGCTCTATCCAAGTAAGTTCATAGAGAGAAACTGTATACAGCAATCTCTTCTTGGTACCTAGTTTATTTTCATTGTTGAAGTGCAGCAGCTGGCGTGACACAAACCAAAATGAATGTTGGGAAAAAAATAAGTAAGTACATTGAGAGAAAGTGTGTTGGGGGAAAAAAGTAAGTGCTTTACAACAATTGTTGTATGAGTCGGTTTTTATAAAGCCTGTGACGCATGAACAAGTACAAAGAAATTCAAGTGTATATTATTTGCCATTTTCTGTCTCTGCCTGTGAACACACTGATCTTTGGTATCTCTAGGTGGAACCTGTTTATCCTCACTCAGGCAGAGTTTTACATTCTGTTTGAATGGAAAGCTAGTGACATGCCACAAAAAACACTAATATGTGCACTTAAAAAGAGGAGAGGGGGGAAAAAAAAGGTTTTGATGTAAGAAGAGAGAAAGAAGTTTTGGCCATGATCTTCTCCTTGATTTAGTGCTGGTGTCTATAAAATTTAAGTAATTAAATAAATATTGAATAAACATTAAAGAGGGAGAAGGATTTCAAGTCTTGAAGGTTATGTGGACATAGTTAATAAGCAGTATAGATTTGTAAATAATGAACTCTGTCACAGTTTAGGATAGAATACAAAATTAATGGAAGACATACTATTGCTTGATGTGACTCTGCAGGGTGTTTTTGCATCTTTTAAAACTTTTGATGAATTTTAAATGCTCATGATCTAAAAAGGAAAAATACCTCAATATGAGTTGGTTGAGAAACACCCCAGGAGTTGACTCAAGGATAAAGACAGCAGTAGTGATTTAACACCCTCATTAACTGTTGATAAAATTAGCTGATGAAATTAGATCAGGAAACTTACATAGTAACATCGATGTCTTTAACTAGTCTTTAAAACAACTAGAAATGTGTAATATGCAGAAGAATATCACATGACTTGGCAAGTAAACATGTCTGTGGGGAAATAATCCAAGATATGATGATATACTATGAATGAAAAGCTGGGAAAGCAGCAGTGCTTAGAGGGACAGCACATGTGGAGAAATAGCAGTTAGGTTTGCTAATCACTAACAGCAGCAATACTTGCAAAAGGGAGTAACTAATGCTGTGCTCAGAGAGGTCATGTCACAGGCATAGGAAAATAACTGCCCTTCCTTACTCAAGTGTCTGTTGGACTGCACTAAGGCTGTTAAATGTAATTATGGCTGCTTCTCATATTGAAACATGGGAGTGAACAGAAAGGGTTCAGTAAAAAGCAGCAGATAGATTTCATGCCTGACGTTGCAAAAGTTAAAAATTTGTGTGTATATTGTATACAGTGATTATTAGAAGAACCCGGATATCTATGGAGAGAGGAAAGTTCAAAGGGGAGATTTGAGAGGTCACAATAGTTACAGAAAAGTAAGGGGAAAAATAAAATTATTATTAAGAAATTTTCAGTAATACTTTTTAAGTAATGTGAAACATACTTGAGAAAAAGATTTTTTTTTTTGACTGTATGACATGAAGAAGCAAGATATCAGCTTTCAAAGCAGTGTGGATGGCAGGGGTGTGCTGTGGCTGGTACAGTCCATGCCTGGGCAGCTGGCCTAGACATTCAGATGAGTCCAAGCTGAAACTCTTCTCAAGACCCTAAAGCCAGTCTGAGACCTTTGAACTCATCAGGAATTTAGATGGGTGTTTTAAAGAAGATAAGCAAGTTCAAAATTACTAGTTGGTTAATGAAGATGTAGTACAGAACGTGAAGTTTGGTGTTTGTTGATAAGCTCTAATTTCGTGCCTGACAGTGCAAAAGAAATGTGTGAGAGGATTTTTGTATAAAAATGTTAGAGTATTAGAAAGCTAACTAAAACAGGATTTGTTACTAGTTGATAATTTATTAGTGATACATCCACAATAATACAGGAAGACCAGTGCTTTTTTTCTTTCAGTTACCCTTTTAATTTTGCAGGGGCAACATTTGTTTTGCTGATTGGCATATTTTAGTTTTATGTTTGTTGGGCTGTTCTGGAATGTACTGTTTTGCCCTTGTATCTAGTTGTACACAGTTTTTTATTGATCATTTTTGTATACAATACCATACTTACCTTAGGAGATTGTAGGACTGTATGATTTAATAAAAAAAAAAAAAAAAAAAAAAAAAAAAAAAAAAAAAGGAGAGGGGAAACAAAACTGATAAATATATACAGACTTTCAAGTGCTAATGTTACCTGGCCAAGCTACTTTTTTGAAGAGTATTTTAGAAGAAACTATTAAAAGTGTGATGAATAGCAGTGGGACACCACTAAAGCATTAATGATCCATGGAGGAATAACACTAAAACAAGCTTGAGGCTATCAACCTTTTACTTTTGAGACTTATATTACAAATATTTCAACCCTATGTCTAGGAACCTTTCCTTTGTTTGTTTTGGTGACCTGGGAGGAAAACACAGTGATAATTTCCTGTGAGTCCTATATGCTATATATGTATTACATGTATGAATTTTCCTGATGTAAATAGCATGCTTTGTGTTACTTTGCTCATGTGTGTTTTCTGCCTGTTGCTGTGGATCCTGTGCCTTCTTTTACAACAAAAGGGAGAGGATGTGTGTGGCTGAGGATGGTGCACAAAAGGTTTCCCTGCTTTTGAAATTTCAGTGTTTTGAGAATGTGGAGTAATTATGGTGTTTAATGGGGCACTTTTTCTAACACATTAAGGATTCTGATTATATAAAAGATTTTTATATTAGTGTTAATTATATATTTGACAAAATATTATGTTTATATCTAGTCCTACCTTTTAATACCATTTTATTTGTACAACATTTCATGTGCAAACCTGATGACTAGTTTAACGATGAAAATAGCCTGAAAACTCTTTCAGTCTATTTTTTAATGGTGTCCATTTCTCTTAGTCAAAGCAGTAGCAACAGACAGTAGGAGGACATAAAAATCTTGTATCTTGCTTCATTTGCTTTCTAGGACAAAAGAGGACATGTATGATGTGTAAGCAGGTTGTGACATCCAGACTGTTACTGTTACAGCAGGTCCAATAACTGATGTTTTGCCAAAATGCATATTCCAGAAAGGCAGGTGGCTCTTCTGAGAACCATTTTGGTAGTTTTCTCTGTCAGTAGATCTTCCCATCAAAAATCAATTAGTTTGAATTTTAGCACTTGTCTATCGAGTGATGTAGAAGCTCTTGAGCACTTAATGTGTCCATCCCATGACAGCTCTTGGGCACTGTCTAATCAGGTCACTGTACTAACTCTCCCAATTTGATATTAAACTGAGTCTGGCACTGTACAAGGCATTTTTATTGGTCAAATTGCTCTTGGTGCTCTTCCCTGAACCCTGTCCAGTTTTTCAGCCTTTTAAAAATAAATCTAAAGCGAGCAAATCCCATCATACATGTCAGACTTGAATATTGGGTTCTAGTAAAGGTCCCTGTATGCAAGGCAGGTAGTGATCTTTTCTATTCTGGTTCTCAGTCTGCCCCCATTTGTACAAGCAATGATTGCATTAAACCTGTTGCCACAGTCACAAGTCTTTGGCTTACCTTGAAATGATCTGCTCAGTTGTTTTTATAGTCATCATTTTCTGGGATGCACTCCCTGGTACTGCCAGTACTAGTTCTACTTCTGGGATGGAATAGTCCATGTGGCCTGAGAAAGTGCAGTGCTTGGTGCCAGTTGACTGGCAGCTGCTCAAGTTGCAGGCAAGCATCCAGTTTCAGTACAGAGGTCGATTCTGTTCTGGTAAAGCAGCTGCTGCCATGTCTTCCTGAAGCTTGCATATGGTAGGAATGAAGTTGTGTCAATGAATCAGCATTTCCCTTCATCTTGCAAAGGCTTGAAGTTATTGCCAGTCAAAACTGCTTGTGCCATCCTTTCCTTTTGCTGCATCTCTAGAGCTATAATATTCCATTGCCATCCTTTTTGACCATATCTTGAATATAAAGATTTGCACATAAAAAGTTGCAGAGTTAATTCCTAAAAAATCTCTTGTAGTAGATTAAATGACTTTATATTCTAGACTCATACCTCCAAATACACATTTTATTTTCTAGTGTAATATTCCAATTTCATGGCTGAATAATAGGTTGATAAGAATATGGGAACAAACAATATAGTCAGAAAAACGTATAGTTATTCCACTTTTGTTCAAGTGGATTTAGTAGAGTCATAATGGTTTTTTGGGTTTTTTTTACATAAGAGTAGAAGAATCTGTTTTCTGCTAAGTGTAAGAGAGAGTCTCCGCTTCCAGTATGGTAATTTTGAGAGGATGCTTAGCTTTGTTTTGTTAGAGACTCATGTAGCAGTTGGAAGGTCATCATTTTAATTAATTAAAAAAAACCCTCTACAAGTACAAAGCCCTACAGAAATTGTAATTACAGGAGTCTTTAACTATGTAGTGCAGCATGTGGAAGCTACTTGTAAGACAGAGTCATCCTTTAGTTTTGAGATTAAGTTAAATCCCAAAGCCTGTAATTATATGCATGTTGCTGGCAGGAGCCCATGCTGGGCTGATTGTGTTCAATGAATGGGGTCGTTACTTGCTGTTCTCTCCATGAGACCTACAAGCATCCTGGAAAGCAGAATACCTAGTACTTTCACTGCTGCTTCTGCTGAGAGGACAGACAGACTACTTTGGTCTTGGTTTATTTCATTATATTTTGACAGATTTCAGGTTCTTTACTAACTGTCAGTTCAGAAGATGCAAGGTAATTACTAGTAATGCTCCAGAAAGCAAGCATTCTCTTCTGTCATTGAAAAGCAAAGCAAAGTAAGGGTACAGACACGGGTATGTACTAGAAATGCAGCTATTCATAAGCTCTTGATTTTGTGAAGAGACTTGGTGCAAGGTGCACAAGGGTTGAGGCAATCCTAAGCACAAGTACAGTCCGGGCAGAGAAAGGATTGAGAGCAGCCCTGCTGAGAAGGACTTGGCCTTGCTGGTTGGTGAGAAGCTCAGCACGACCCAGCAGTGTGAGCTCGCAGCACAGGGCCAACCACATCCTGGGCTGCATCCAAAGCAGTGGGGCCAGCAGGCAGGGGAGGGCACTCTGCCCCTCTGCCCCTCTGCTCTGCCCTGCTCTGGTGAGACTCTGCGTGGAGTAGACTCTACTGCACCCAGCTCTGGGGCCCTCAGGGTAAGTATATGGACCTGCTGGAGCAAGTCCAGAGGCCCACAAAGATGGTCCAAGGTCTGGAGAGCATCTTCCGTCAAGACAGGCTGAGAGCTCTGGAGTTGTGCAGCCTGGAGAAGAGAGGCTTCAGGGAGACCTTAGAGCACCTTCCAGTAACTAAAGGGAGCTTAAAAAAAGTGAGATGGCCATTTTTTTACATGGGCAGATAGTGATGGAATAAGGGGGAACATTTTTAAGCTAAAAGAGGAGAGATTTAGGTTAGATGTTAGGAAGGAATTTGTACGATGAGGATGAGGGTGGTGAGATGGTAGAACAGGATGTCCAGAGAAGTTTGGGATGCCTCATCCCTGGAAGTGTTCAAGGCCAGGTTGGATGGGGCTTTGAGCAGCTTGATCTAGTGGGTGGCAGGGAGATTGAAAGTAGATGATCTTTAAGGCCTGTGACAACCCAAACCATGCAGAGAGGGTGATGAGGACTTGTTTCTGAAAGAAATCTCAATTAGATGTGACTATGCTTGAAGTTACCTTTGAGAGTCTGCAAAGTACTTGTGCTACTAAATTTCTAATTTTCATAGTGTATGTGGCATCTTCACCTTTTCCAAATCTTTTAAGTTCGTAATTATTTTTAAATAAATATTTGTATCTAAGAAAGGGTGGAAAAAGCTGACCAATAGTTGAAATGAAGTTAAGAGTGAAAAGTCAAAGTTGTACTCAAGGGTTTTTTACAATCTTTCTCTAGTATGAAACATCTCTTAACCTTTGTATATCAACACAATTTCACTGAAAAAGACAGGTTTAATTTTTGCCAGCAATTGAAACAGATTGGTAAGATAAACATTTTTTTGTAAAGCTCTGGTGTGGGATTCTTGTAAAGGGTAATATAGGCAATGCTGTTCTTATGTTGTGCTAAAGGGTAATGTGCAGTGGAGAGTTATTTTTATGTAGAAAAGATGTATGTATTATCTCTTCTTTAACACTGCATTATAAATTTTTTAAAATAATTGTTAAATCAGACTTTAAAAAAGTAAATTAAAATGTGAATTTGCTGTGTTGTAAAACAAAAAGCCATCCCAGGATGTAGCAATATTGACTGATTTTATCACCACTTATTTAATACCTACTGATTCAAAAAGGTTAACGTTGCTTGGAGCCAATAAATGAAGATTTTGTAGTTTTTTAGCCTAGAAGGCCCCTAAATCATTTTTCCTAATCTCTTCCTAGGCAATGAAGCTACAATACTTGTATGGTGCCATGCAACAGTGTTTTGGCATCAACTTAGATCTTTAACAGATGTATTCTTGTCATCTTTTAACCACTTTCAACACACACATGTCCTTGCTTTTCAACATGCTGCATCTCGTACATGACATGGTCTCCAGTGAGGATCTTCTGAAGCCAGAGCAGTTTTTATGACTCTTAATGACCTGCAAAGCATTCTGCTGCAATGTCTGCGTGAAATTACCCATCAGTGTTGCAGAGGTGGTTAATAAAGCTAGGAAATAGCTGCTGTAGTTGATTTAATAAAAATGTAAATTTACAAGATCCTCCAAATTATGCAAAGCGGACAAGTTGTCTGTTTTGATAATCTGAGCACTGGGGAATAACAGGGTGTCTTTATTTCACTCGCCTTGCTATTCCTTCTCCCTGTAGTGAAGTGGAATCTTTATAATACAGCAGTATTTATTGCAAAATGCTGGACTGACTGAGCCTGCTGCTGAATGGGAATACAGCTCTTTTCTTTGGGATGAAAAATTTTGTTCAGGCGATTCCAGGTATTGATATAAGGTTCTATCAAATACTGTAGTTGAAATGTTTTAGTTTTAAAAACAGAAGTATTCTTATAACAATTTGTTATTTTCAGAGCTAAATTAAGTATCTTTGTTCCTTAAAAATCTGACTTTCCATTTGACTAATGTGGTAGATGCCACCAGTAACTTGTACAATGATGAAACAAAATACTGACTTGTACAAAATCCTTATGCATTCAGATTTCTTAATATTTCACTTCAATTTTCTTATTCAGGTAGATCCAGCAGATATCACTGTGTCTTCCTGATACATGAAGCACTTGATACCTGCATGTCTTTCTCATTGCCTTACTGTTTTACTGATACTGTTGTTTGAGCACATTGCTGTCCTCACTGAACCCCATGGGTTGGCTTTCTTTAAAGGTCTGGGTCTGTGGTGAACATTGCTGTGACCAGATGAGTTCTCTGGGCTGCACCTGCTTCAGCATGGTCACACACAAACCATGAAGAAAAACAGGAGCCTGCAACATCCAGAACCAATTATAGCTGCTCACGTGGGCAAGTCCCCTGACAAGGGAAAGAGGGGATGGTGTGTAACTGGTATTAAGGTGTTCAGTCACTGCGTGAAAGGAAATGTTTGATACAGCATAAGTGGAATTTTACCTGGGGTGTCTTCTGGGTGTGTGTATTCCTGTGAAACTGAAAGGTATGTTTTCTGCATAAGCAGATCATTTTTTGCAAACCCAGTTTCTTGCCCCCAAAGACAATTTCATATTTTGCAGAATTTGTATTCATTGAATACTGGTTCTTAACAGAATTTTCCTCCTTGTTTCTAAGTGTCACACTGTATAAAGATTATAATCTTCAATTTAATTTAGAGAAATTTCATTTCATTTTTTTTCCTACAAAGAAGTGTAATAGATAGTAACATTTTTTGATTCATTTATTTCAGCTAATGTGATCTGATAAGATTAACCAGAAGTTTGTGTTAAATAGGATGCATATATTACACTGCCTGTCTTATCGTATGAAAATATAAGCTTCTTTCATCTAGTGACCTTCTACTGAGTACTTATGAATAAAAATTCAGTTGATAAAGTATTTGCGTATTATATATATTCTAAATTTATAAATAATCTTTCAGACTTCTGAAAAAAGGAGTGAGTGCAGCAATAAAAGTGATACAAATTCATGCTGCTGCCCAAAAGGATCACAATGAAAAAAGATTTTTACAGAGAAGTCCAGAGAAGATTTTAATGAAATATGTAGCTCTGTTAATTAACAAGAAAGAAATATAATTACTAGAATTTAACCTGTGTTATATAGACTATAAATATTTTTAGTATGTTCGAGGGGTTTTGATCTCCTAATATTATATTAGGTACCTTTTTGGTTTTGCCTCCTCTCTCATTTTTCCTCCTGAACCCAGCTGAGTTCAGCTGCAGAGTTGAATGACCAACAGTTCAGAAAATTATGGCTGTCTTTTAGAATGTTGAAACATTTAAAACCACAAAATACTGTATTTGGTTAAAAAAATATATTAACACAGGAGGTACAGTTAAATTAATTTCAGGAGTAGGACTTTGGACAAGAACAGTTATGTAAATCGTCACGATTGTTGTCCTGAAAGAAGGTGGTAAAACCATGTCTATCATGAGTGAATATTTTAGAAATTGTTCCAATAACTGGATCTTTTCCAGACCTAGCAAAAATGAGGAAAAAATATGCAGTACATACATTATGTTCCATTCTGTATTTGAAGTATGAATTCTTTGTCTTCTGAAACATTTTTGAGAAATTCAAATCCATACACGACCTCCCTTGGCAAGGACAGAAAAATTGTTGAAAAACAAGCAAAACATTATCCTGTTGACTTGGTTGGAAGTGACTATTGCAGTGCTTCAGAGGCTGTCTAACATACACACCAGTAATCTAGAAGTAGTAACAATACAGTAAGCTTTCTGGATCAAGGAATGAATATATCCTTTTACTGTTAGTAAAGCTTTATCTGACCAAGTCTGCTGCTGGTTTTGCATATATATCACAGTTTCTGTACAATTATTACAGTTTTACATGTTTCTCCTTAATCCCACTGGGACTTAGCATTTCCTTACCTAAAGGCTTGATTTTTCTCCGATATCTGAAGTCTGTCTTTTGCAGCCTCTTAGCTCTCTCTGTGAGTGTCCTCTGTTTTGGACCCTCTGCCAAAGGGGCTGAACCAGGCTAAGTCATGAGGTCAGATCACAAAGGCATGCGGCAAGCAGTTCTTCCTCATGGTGTAGATACAACCTCTTACCATCCTCTGCCCAGCAGAAGTCTTCGATGATGTTCAAATTGCACAAAAGTGGACTCTTGATTTGAGACCTGCTCACCAAAATCATCTTCATTTGAAGGTCAGAAGGAGAACTTCAGCCTTACCTGGCAGTGATGCCAGCAGGTGGTGGCAAGGTCCCTATCCAAAGAGGTGGGAGTGGAGACCTTACTGCCTGGAGTAGACGATGCTGACTCCACAGCTGACTGGGAAGAATCAAAGAACAAATGTTAGGACAGCTAAACTATCATCTTGCAGTATCTTCTGGTTGCCCATGTTAAGGGTAAGTTTTTAAACTGGTCTGACTGGGTCCAATGAGGTTTATGGCATCGAGGACAGGCATCTGGCAGATGAAAGGCAGTAATAAAGATTCTGGATGACAAGCTGCAGAAAGAGAGCAGCAAGTTCGGGCAGCTTCGGCATCTCAGATGTGAAGGAGCTGTGAACAGGGCTGCTGTGCTGAGCCATAGCCTTTGGTTTCTGGAACAGCTTTTCCAGAGGATAAGGGAGAAAAGAAAGCAGATATAAGGTGGTATTTATTAATATTATTGGTGTGAAGTCCTGTTACCTGAGTAGGAGGTGGTAAGAAAGAGTGCTGGCAATTTTTTTCATCTAAAAGCTTGTTGGCAGAGAGAGAGCCACTTTATGGGAGAACAAGAACACACAACTCCTCTCCCCTTTCTTTTCCTTAACAGTCCCAAGATTTTCTGTTTTCTTTCCAGACTACTGAATTACACTGACGTAACCCCACCTTTATTCTCTGGTTTCATGCCTCCTTGTATGTCCTCTCCATCCTTGGCCAGAGGTCTGTGGTTACAAGGATGGAGCCATCAGTTCATGCCTTCAGGTGCATCTGCTGTTCCACTGGTTGGGTTTTATGGCTCTCTGGTACAAGAGCAGCTATAAGAAGCAATAAGGTTGGTGAGCAGATGACTCGATTACCCCTATCTGGTTTTAATGACAATAAAATAAAATCAAATTTTCACCAGGTCTGTCTAGGCAAGTGTAACGGTGCTGATGGAGTGTTTCATCTTACCCTTGGAAATATGGCTGTTGCTCTAACCAGTAAAACAAAAATAAGAAAAACAATCACTGTAATAGTAGTTGGAGTTAGACTATGGGAAGCATGGGGCTGCTGATGCAGTGAAGAGCAGGCAGGGAGAGAGAAACGGCTCAGAGTATGAAAGATGTCCATGCTTCCTCCTGGCTTTCTGTAGCTGGTGGTGGAAGATGTGCACCATGACATTGGACCATAACATTAAATGCAGTGATGGATAAAAGATAGTAGAAGATAAATTAAGCAATTTTGTAATCAAAGCACATGAATGGGACAGAATATATGAAGACTATATGAATAAAGAATATATAAAGACTATATGAATATATGAAGTATATATGAAATTTTAAACATTCAAATGAAGCATAAATCTTGAGGAATAAATAATTATGTGTTGTCTTAAAGGAGAGTATCTAGTGCAGCGCTTGAAGTTTGTGCATAGATTTGATGTGAAAAACTGTATATGGAATATTTTGGTTTGCTTGCTTGGTTTTTTAGAATGGGTGTGGACTTTTGTCCATAAAGGTGGTATGAAACTCTAGTTTAAGTGGTATGCTCTACTTCATAATTTTCTGAATGGATTGTAAAAGCAGGTTAATTTGTGGTTTGAATAGGCATGAGAGGGCATAAAACTTGTGAGCTGAAGAAATCTTACAAATGGCGCAATGTTTGGCCAGTTCAGCTGCTCTAAAATTTTCTCTCTTCTCCCTTTAGTGAAGGCAGAAAACTCAATTTGCTGTGTGTTTTCTATTCAGCATAATTTTATTTTGGTGTGATCAAATGCTTGGTGGTCCTGCCCACACACAACAATCCATCAATTCCCTCCACTCTCTCCCTCCCCCTGTGGTCTGTGCTTCATCGGCTGTAATATAATTGTCTATAATTGTCAAAAAGCTTTCCTGCTTATCAAATCAGGCTTTTTCTTTTCTCTTCCTTATAGATCAGTAGGATTAAATCTTAAATATGCTTTGATTAGAATATTTCCATTTGAAATGGGCTCCTTCTCTCCCAGAAGTAGGATTCCTGGTGTTTTTGCCCTATTTATCCAGAGGAAACAGTAAGGGAAGGGACAGATATGAGGAAGGAGGAGAAAAATCACCATGTCTTGTAGAAACGTGGGGCCCTTTGCGTGGCACAGCAACCATTCCTCCCTGCAGGGTCAGGGAATGCGAGAGGCTGGGGGATGCGTCCCTCTCATATCTGCGTCTGTGTGTGCAGCTGGGTGTTTTCTAGCTTGTAAAGAAATACGGCTTTTAAGCCCTTCATCTCCTCATGCAGGTGGGGGTGCCGGCGGTGGTGAATGACACAGCTTTGCCGGATGACACGGAGCTGATCTCTGCATCAGCCAAGAGGAATTAAGCTTTGTCACTCCCCGCCGGGGCTACCTTTCGCCTGGTATGTGCGGGAGGAGGAATTCACAGGCTGCTGCTGCATTCACCCTAGCAGAGCCCCGAGCGTGCTTTGCCAGGGGAGGCAGGCAGCCAGAATGATAGCTGTCTCTTTTAAATGCCGCTGTCAGATCCTGAGGAGACTTGCTAAAGGTAACGTGCTTTCCTTCTTACTCATCCTGGGGCTCCGTTGCATCCTTCCAGAGACACAGCCTGATGTTTTTACTTTTGAATATGACCGTCCTTCCAAGGTGCTGTCAGGCAACAAAGAACTCCTGATACAGGAGGGTGTAGGGGCTCTTTCAGTTAACATTCCTACATGTCCCAGGCAGTGATCCTGCTAGCAAGACAGATTCCCGGGATTTCTTTTTCTCTCTTTTTGATACTGCTAGAAGGGGGATATTTTCTCAAGTGAAGTGCTAAAGTTATTGTTGGGGTTGTTATTGTTTTGTATTTCTGCTACCTGCTCAGAGGTGTCCCTCCTTGGTCAGTGCACGCTCTGCCTTACTGGGAACAACTGACACAGCTGTCCTGGACCTGTATCCAGGACGAATTTCTGTTGTTGCATGCCCTTTGCGAGCTATTTTTACCTGTGCTTTAGATGCCGAAGGCTGTTGTATGTGATGAAATAGGGATAGCAGCATGTGTTTTTTCAGGGCTGCACTCGAATGTCACACTTTTGAAGTTAATTTGCCTGTTAGAGCAGTATGCATTTTATCTTACTGTAAATCTTTGCACTTGCTTGTTTTACCGCTCAGAACTTTAAAATACTACCCTGAGTCCTGTGTGATTGTTAAAGCAGATATGTGAAAACCTGCCTAAGACACCTTCCCTGTTCATGAATGAACATACCTTATTTTCTAAAAATAACTTTTATTAAAAAAAAAAAAAAATCTGTTATATTTGGTAATTTTTTCCTTCTCTGTGTGAAAAGGCTTCATTTGAGATTTTGGCTTGATGTTTTGATGGGAACTTCCAACATTGTAATAGCGTTGTGTGTCTGCAAATAAGAAGCTTCTATTTTTTCTCTTGGGTGCTGTGAAATATTTAATGGCTGTTACTGTGCAGCTGAATATACATCCGTATGTGAATGAAACTGTTTTTATCAACTTAGCTTGAAAAAATCAGATATCTTTGATTGTTAGTCAGGATAGCTCAAAATCGATTAGTGTTTTATTTTGCAGAAGCATGAGAAAGTAGCGTGCTAATACAGTGAGATCAGTAATAGGAAAAGAGAAGAATACTGCAATCAAACTTATATAAGCATTTTCCTTTTATTTAGATTGCTCAATGGGGCCACGTTGTTCAAAACATAGGAACTTAAATATTTATTAATCATCCTTTCAGTAGATTTGCTTCTCTTTCAAATCTGTGCTGGGTAATGTCTTTTTTTTTCATTTGCGTGAAATGTTTCTGTTCTGGTAGCTCTATTACATGCTTATCAGGTTGAAAGTCAGTGTATTCCCTTTTTCTGGTGTGAGCAGACCAACCTTTTTGTCTGCTGATGTCTTTATCAGACAGATCTTGGCACTAATTTAGTCTCTCACTGATGAGAGTTGTTGTTCTACTTAAATACAGTTTCCCTGTGAATAATCAATAATCTTATACATCATAGCCATCTTAATTATTTCATGCTTCCATCATTCAACGGAACTCAGGCTAGTGGTTTTTTCTCCTTTGAAATAATCTTAACTACCATTGAGACTCCTTGCTCCTCCTACTCCCTCCCAATAGGAACTGGCATGATACTATTGATTTTTTGCATTAGTGTGCCTTATGCTTGTCTCTAGTTGATAAAGAAAAAGAGTCTGGAGGTACATTCATGCATTCTCCTGTAAGCCATATGCATGCTGGACTGCATTGCTGTCCTAATTGACAGGTTCCTGAATTTTCCCTGTTTTGAGTGAAACCTTTGGTTTTTTATTTAGTTCTCTGGGGGTTTTTACCTTGGCATTTGCATCTCAGACAACAGTTACAGACTGCTCAACACAGCCTAGCTGAGGACAGGGATGGACCTTCACATTATTAGTGTGGAGAGGATTCTTGCCAACAGCTGGCCATCTCCTGCTGCTTTATCAGCTGGAAGATCTCCTTTCCTTCTAACCTGCTAGTCATGGTTTTTTGTGTATTCATTGAGTTCCTTTGCTCCAAAAGCAGTTTTCCTTGCTTTAATACTTGCCCCCAGCCTGTCTCTGATAGGGTCTTTCTCTTCAGCACTAATCCTGTAGCTTTGTGCAGTTCCCCGAAATTATTTCTTTACTGTCTTTCAGGTCCTACTGTGGTGAAAAGACACAGGTGTGCTGCACACTAGATTAGGGTCTTGTGTTTTTAATAAAAGATGTGCAGTTAACTCTACATCAAAATGTGGAAATATCTGCTTTATGTATGTTATGTCATGTCATTTTTCATGTCTGTCTTGACAAAGTAAGTTTGCAATTTCATTTCCTGTTCTTTCAGATAGGGATGCAAACAGAAATGCCTCATGTGAGCAACTGGAGACTCTCTGAAAGTAATTCTTTCCAATAGGGAGGTGTTCAGGCAATATTTTATTTTACAGCAATTGTACTCCCCACTTCTTGTGCTTCATCTTAATCTTTCAAAGCAAAAGGGAGAGCTTTTTTTGTGTTTCTTTGCATTGTTGTACATGCATACTTTGTAATTGAAAAAAATTCTGGCAGGAGCATCTTCAAGTATTGTGAGCTAATTTCAAGGCAAAAATATCATAAAGAGGTGGGAATGCTCTCCAAAACCCAGTCAGTGAGCCACTCCTTCCCAGAGCTGTGAGTCAGAGCCTGCAGCTGATAACCCTTATGTCTCTTGACCTCACCTCCAGGGTCATCTTTAGATGGAAACATTAGTCTTCTCTGTCCTCTGCCTTCAAACTTACACCATTCATAGGAGACAGACACAATTATAGAATCACAGGATGGTTTGGGTTGGAAAGGATGGTCAAACATCTTCCCATCCAGCCACCTGCCCCTCAGTCCTGCTTCAGGGCCCCTGCCCCTTGTCCATGCACTCCTTTTGTGCCACGTTGCCTCCGTGGCTACTGTGGCTGCTGCAGCTCCTGTATAGAAGTCTTCTTCTGTATTTCCACTGGATCAATCACCCCCTCTTAAAGCAAAAGATGTGGCAAACAAGAAGTGCACAATAATTATTCATGCAGGAAATTTAGAAGACCTGAGATTAGGTCCCTTAATGTGTATTACACTTAAGTTTTGTGAGTCTTTATTTTGGAGGTCAGTACATTTTCAGTAATGAAATTGCATGTTACCGAGGTCAGATGAAGCTTCATGTTCGTGTCCATTAACAACCAACCATGAAAGAAAAGTATTATGTTATTTGAAGATGCAATTTGCAAGAATGATGGTATGTGAGAATGTTTTCTCATAGGCATGGAGACATGATTTGGATTTAGATCAAGTCTCTCTAGTTAAGAACAAAAAAAAAAAAAACATTCTGTTTTTTACACTGGTGTGTTTCTATACCAGTCTCTTGTTTCTATGCATTTTTTTTAATAGCTATTAAAATGTTTATTGTGGATGTGAATTTGTGCTGAAATTGCCTGATTTCTTTCGTTAATAAATCTTTCATGGTTTTACTTTTGAGCTGAAATATTGCTGGGTCAATCTGTTTTTATTGTGATTATCTATACGTATTTGAATCTCTGTGTGTACATACACATGCACATATACATTTAAAGCAATATTGGAAGTAGTTAAAAGATTCTGAAAAGAGAAAAGGTATAATTTTACCATATTAGGTACTAAAATTTGCATTGAGAAGAGAGTTTTGTAATTTTTATGTATTATTTTATATTTTTTTATCTCCTTTCTATCCCAAAAGAGCAAGATAAGCCAAAAGCTATGTTAAGAATCTGAAGTAGTCGCTGTTTTTATAGTTTTTACTATGAGAAGTACTGGGCTCAGAGAGAATGGTAACTTACACTTGGACGAAGTGAATATAAGGAAAGGCCACATTTATAGTTGTAAGAGCAACCGCAGATCTGGACTTCGTATTGTAGGATGATTTTTTTTGTGCAGTGGAGAAACACTAGGGGTTTTTTCCCCTAATTTATGTATGTAAGACCTTGGGCATTGAGCAGTATGCTGTGCATACCAAAGAGCCTATGGTAATCCCTTACATTGCATATGTATGCTAAATAAAAATGGTACAGTTTACAGTTATTATGTTAAGCAAAACAGTGAACAATATACATATATAGAATACAATAGTGAAAAGTTGCTGAATGTGTAGGCTGGTCGGGTATACAGGTAAATTAACCACTTTATAGTTTAAAAATTGCCTTTCAAGTAGTGCATTACAAAGCTTTGGCTGTGGTTAATTGATGTAGGGACACGTTCGTTTTTTCTCTTTATTAGCTGAAAGAACAGCACTTTAGGAAGCTGGGTCTGTAGTATAAAGTTGCTTACAGAAATGGGTCTCTTCGTTAGAGTCAGGAATGCAGTTTTTCACATACACAGATCAGTGAAGTTATTCTGGATTTTATTATAATGGAAACAGGATAGGAGCACTCTGATAAAGATGTCAACTGTTGTTACACAGGGCATAGCGTGAGGAGCTGAGTGGAATGCCTCTCACCCATCAAAGCTTTATAGCCTTTCTTCAGGATAATTTATCACCTACTGCGCATACAGATCCTTTCTGCAGACATATATTTTTATTCTCCCAGTATGTTTCCAATACAGCGAGATAAAGCAAGCTTTAAAGGCAAGATGCTGCACTCCATTTTACAAGATGATCAGTTATCTAAAAATTGGATTGGGGCCTAAAGCATCAAAGGATGAATTCTGAAGGTAGTTGGACATAGGTTATGCTTTGCTTTGTGCAGAAGCAACTACAACACAAACCCAGAATTTGTTTTTTTAAAGTATGGAATTAAAATGGTGTTAAAGACTTGATATTGAGGCCATATAGTATCATATTGCAAACTTGCTAGTGTTTCAGGCACTCATCCCTGATTATCAGCCTGTAAATTATTTTAATAGTAAGTCTGATTACGTGGTTTCTTTTTGCCACTAAATTGTTTATAAAAATACAAGCTTAACTACTGAGTCAAAAACAGCTTGACGCAGTTTTTAGTTGAATGAAGTAAAAATCACAAGTAACAATATCTCTAGGGACTTTAAATATAGGTTGGTTCCCTGTCTTTCTAAAATTAGTTCTGAAGGTTCAGAAAACTCCTAAGTGTCTGCTAAGCTCTATAAATAGGCAAGCAGTATGGATTTGTTGGCTTGTGCATTTGATTTGGGTTTCAGAAATACACTTTGAGGTTTTTCATACTCGACACCTGTTTATCCAAGTTGTCCATATCTCCAAGTTTTTTGCATTTTATTTCTGAAAGTGGCTTCTGTACTTCTGATTTAGTAAACAAACCACAGTGAAAGAATGAAGAATAGAAGTAAAAACCTGTAAACTTTCTTTTCTGCTAGCATGTGGGAACTTCAGGGCCACCTCCAGAGCTGCAGCCCTTCCTCAGCCCTTAGAGGGTACTTCATGAGAAGACAGGAGAGAGTCCACAGGGGACACATCTGTGGACATCTGTCAGCAAGGGAAGTTTTGACATTATGCTTAGTGTTTGTAATGTAGAAAATACGATTTAAAAAACAACTAAAACAAAAGCATTCCTTGGTACTACTTGAAAATTTTTGATTTGTTTTGTTGTTTAAAAAAATATTTTGTTGCAACACTCGTTTGTCAGATAAGAAAATGAAGGCAAAGAGTGGCCATGACTTGTCTTATATCACTCAGTGGGTCCATGCTAGTCTTGGGGACAGCCCTGTCCTACTCCTGCTTGTTTATCACTGGTTAGGAACAGGCACTGAAGTTGGTGAAGATTATGAGAGAGCAGAGAAGGCACTGCATGACTTTTTCCCTTCTAGATTTTTCACCAGTTTTGACTTTTTTATTTGCACTTAAGAATGCCTTTGGCCAGGATTGTTTTAGAATTGCTTTTAAATTTTAAGTGCCTGCATTATGATTGCTGAAGGAGAAGGGGAGAGAGGAGTTTTTGTTTAGATGTTCCTTCTATAATTGGTATTTAGGCTTTCCAGCACTGAGTATGTGAAGAACAAAGGAGGCAGATTTATTATATTTAATGAGCATTATTAGTTTGCTGTATTGTCTTTCTGTTCAAAAGAATTCTTTGAACTTATTGTTGTAAAAAGTAATGAAAGGAGAAAGATTTTTTCTTCTAGAGGAAGCTGATCACAGTTCACAAGTTCAAGCAATATTTCTTCACCACTAATATATTCAAGAACTGGCAAACTCTTTATTAATTATTCAGGATGATCTGAAGCACAGCAGCATACTAACCAATCTGTGTGATGCTTTGACAGAAAAGAAAGACAGAGAAATACTTTCCAAATCAAGCACGTACTACTTAAAGTAGGAGACTGCTACAGCCCTTATGGTCTGAGGCTTGTGTGTATGACTGGAGTCCTGCAGAGACATGTTTTGTCTTTGATAAACAGATATAATTGCATGCAGGCGCCTATGAGGTGTGAAGAGAAAGCTGCAGTCATATAAAGAGATGATAAGTGGCCATTAGCTATCTTTTATCTATCAGATATTACTAGCTGGTATCTGATATCAATTAGCTCTGATATCAGTTACACATGGAAAACATGGGAAGTGTTTTTTCTAGCATGTGAAGATTTGCAGGATGGGTTACAGAAGTGGTTGGCTGGTTCCAGCTGAACTTCTCTCACGAGAGTTTAGCAGGTGATTGAAACTTTTGCCTTGTCCCTAGTGGTCTGATGGGAACAGCAATGTTTCTCTCTGAAGAGTATTCTGAGGAAAATAAAAATTAAAAAATTTTAAAAGATTGCCATGTGTTGGCAATGTGTTGCTTTGTAGGCTTTCTGAATATTAAAGGTGAAGTTATTTTTAAGAAACAGTGTAGTGGCAAGTGTTGTCAGTTTTATTTTGAATGCAGGCAAGATAGCTGAGCTATAAGTAATGAAACTCCAGACTTGCTCATGGGTAGGGTGTTGCACAAACACCTTTCCAAGTATCAGCATTGCTGCAGGATATAAGTGCATTGCAGATGTTTCATGAGTTTGTCTTTGGTGTCATTGCTGCTTCTAGTTGTAGAGGACAGATACTCAAAAATAGCCCAGGAACCCAGTCTGGGTGAGCATCCCAGAGTGGCACAGAAGGTGTGAGGAAGGCTGGAGCCAGTGCTAGGCAGGAGCTTGTATTAGGTACAGTGGGACAGACACAGCAAATTTTGCCAGTCTGCAAAAACCTACAGCCACCCTTGCCTTTGCATGAGAACACTGGATTTTTCTGTGCAACCAAATTTGCTCTCTCTCTGTGCCTATCTGGTGCCTTAAGGGAGTTTTGATTACTTCGAAGTATCTTAATTGAACAGAATTCTGTGGATGGAGGTGAGGCCTGAGGAAGCAGGGAGAGGGAAGGGTGGCATGGGGTAGAGAGAGGAGGGGCACAGGCTGCAGGCCTGTGCTTGCAGGCAGCTGGAGGTGCCCGTGGCCCCATCTCTGCGGTACTGGGAGAGTGGAGCTGCGCCTGGCGGAACGGCTCTGGGAGGTGCAGCACTGCTGGGAGCCCAGCACAGCATGAGGGAAGGAGGACAGTGGGGAAAAGAGAAATGAGGGGCATGTGAGAAAAGCTGGAGGTGAAGCAGACGTGGCATGTGCTGTGGGCACAGCCACTTGCTGCTGGAAAGGCACATGCAATGTGAGGAAAAACAGGAACCCAAGCTGCCAAGAGTAAAGCAGCAGGAGTTAAAAATTGTCATTCTATGAAATTTTTTAATCCCATATAAAGTTCACATCTACAATTATGTAGTAGTACCTACCTAGATGATTTAGGAATATATTGCAAGCTGAGGCTCCAGGTGGAAATGAGCTCTGGTTCCTTGTGTGAAGAATGGACTCACTCTCTCAATGAGCTTTATATAATCTTAGTCTGGGTGTCTGCTAAATCTGAGAAACACTGTGCAATAGGGGTGAGAGCATACCTGCCTTCTGAGGCAGATTTCTGCAGCTTAATCTGTCTCCCAGCATGACTCTGCTTAGTAGTACCTCATCTGCGTTTCATATTGTGGTGCTGCTGACGTGCTTCTGCCATGGGAAGGTCCTGCTCTAGGCATGGCCCCATAGCAGGCAAGTCTGTCCCTGTCAACACAGGTTACAGCACCTCTCCAAGCAGCTGTCAGTAAATCAACAAAGGGTAATCTCATTTCTTCTGCCCTATCTGCATTCCCTGCAGGAGTTCTGCTGGCCTGGGGAGATGGCTACTCAGTGGGGCATGCAGAGAGGACTGACCTGGTTGGAGAATATCCCAAAGAGCCAAGTTTTAGCAAATTGCAAACAAAAAGAAAGCGATTCTTAGCATGTTCCTTTTTTCTTCAAGGGGAAAAAATGATATTAAGTTTTCATAAATTTGTTAATAATATAAATTAATGGAACATTGTGCATCAAAACTGATTTACCACAATGTTACCAACAAACACCATGTCATTTCCTCACTCTCATAGAATCATTTAGGATCATTTAGACTGAAAAAAGACCTTTAAGATCGAGTCCAGCTATTAACCCAGCATTGCCAAGTCCACCATTAAAACATGTCCCTAAATGCCACATCTATACATCTTTTAATTACCATTTCCATGGGCAGCCTGTTCCAACGCTTGCCAACCTTTTCCATGCAGGAATTTTTTATAATATCCAATCTAATTTTCTCCTGGCACAATGCGTGACCATTTTCTCCCATCCCATCACTTGGGAGAAGAGACCAAGCCCTGCCTGTGTACTTTCAGGTAACTGGAGAGAGCAATGAGGCCTGAGCTGCTTTTCTCCAGGCTCAACACACCCAGCACCCTCAGACACTCCTCATCAGTCTTGTGCTCCTGACCCTTCCCCAGCTCCCTTGCCCTTCTCTGGACACACCCCTGCACCTCAAGGTCTGTGCTGTAGTGAGGGGCTCAGAACTGAACACAGGATTCAAGGTGTGGCCTCAGCAGTGCTGAGTACGGGGAATGATCACTGCCCTGGTCCTGCTGGCCACAGTTTCTGATATTTCAGAAACTGCAGGCCGAGTCCTGTTGGCATCTTGTAAGTGTATGAACTTCTAAAGATGCTCATCCTTTATACATTCATTCTTCTTTTGGGCATTTGCTTTTAAAGCACCACTCCTGTAATATTTAGGAACGTTTTAAGATTCTGGGCAAAAGTTAAACAGCCCAGAATGTTGCTATTACAGAAATAGGAAAAGTATTATGTAACTCTCTCTATCTTATCCCTTGAACTGCTCATGTGCAGTTTTTATTAATGCTGTTGGGAATTAATGTTGTTATTAGGAAAAGAGACATCCCTGAAAGTGTATTGGGGCAGAAAAATTGCTCCAGATTGGTCTGATTACAAAAAGACAAACACTAGACAGTTTTGTGGGGGAAAATGTGTTACTAGAAATAGTGTCACATCTAACAGGCTTATTCTGTCTTAGCTTCTCAACACTGAAGAGAGAAAGATATTAAGAAAGGAAATACCAGCTATTACAGTGACTGCATTACCATAGTGCATTAGTAAATGTCACCAATAAAGCACAGTTTAAATCCACGCTGCTCTTAAGGAAACATTTATACTTTTAGTGAACTAGAATTTGACAGCTCTGTCTGGCAGAAGAAATTGTTCCTGACATTTAGTTTTGGTTGGCTTTTGTTTTGTTTAATTTTGTTTTACTGGGCATCTAGTATGTATTGTGACCTCCTAGAGACCAGTGCAGATTTGCAAAGATACTGTGAGAATCTTTGTATCATAAGCCAGTGATGAATAGCAGAGATGAAATTTCCTACCATGTTAGGAGACTTAAGTTGATAGATAATTTCCTTCTCCCCAGCAGTCCAAAAGGAGGGAACCTTTGAGTATTTTAAGCTTTCCAGTGACAGGGTTTATATGTTGCTTTTTTTTCCTTTTCTGTAGAGCCTAAGATAATATGATATTGTTATAACACCTGTGGGTCAGTAATCTCTTTTGCTCAACTTGAGCATAAACTTACTGCATATTTTGTTTCATTGAGCTAAAAGGAGTTGGGAATTGAGATAAAACCTGACAGCCTGAGTTAGTATGTAATATAAACAGTTCTTTTTTATCGGACCAAAAAAACCCCCAAAAACCAAAAACCAGAAAAAACCCAACAACCTCCACAAAGCTTGAAAGTAAAAAGAAATTACATTCTTCAAAAAGAAACAGACATAAAAACTTTTGATTTAATAGCTCTTTCCTCAAAGAATGAGAAGGAACAGAAAAAATGGGGATTCTGGTTTAGGTTTTGTTTTACTACTTAAAAAAAAAAAAAAAAAAAAAAAAAAAAAGCAGGAAAGTGCAGTGTTAGTGGGGTTGTTCCTTGGGAAGTTCAGCAGTCCAGAAGATTGCCTTGTTACATCTTGTCTCTGTTTTTGCTCTGGAGCTGTGTAATGCAGTGATAAATGTGCCCAAAGGCCACTTTTATTCAGTGTTCCAGAGCTTCCAAGGTAGCAGGAGCCCGTCCTGATGCGCAAGTGGAAGGTGGGTTGTGCCTTAGGAGGCACTTGAGCTCTCTTTGTAGAAGAATACAGTTTCCTCTTCAGTGCTGCTGTTATGGACCTTGTCAGGATGGTTCAGGCAAGGCCACCAAGCCAGCAGCAGCAGCTCCTGCAGACGCCCTCTGGGGCCACTTCCTATGTGCATATGCTATGTAATATTGAAGAGCAGCTGCTCTGTGTTGGCTGACAGCTGCACTGAGGTAGGAGCTGTAGCCCCAGGGAGTAAGGCTGACTTCTTTTTTGTTGCATCTGTGGCAGTAGCACCGTGTGGAGATCTCCTTTGTCCAGTGTAACAGAAAAATCTTCATCACTTACTCCCTGCAGAAATGTGAGTATAAACTCTGCCCTTATTTTTCATGGGATTCACATCCTCACAATTTATCCAGAATGAGAACTTGAAGTGGTTGGGCTGGGATGTGGTGTACCCAGTACTGAGCTTTTCAGCTGTCTCCAAGATTTCATATCTCAGTGTAGCCATAATTGGAATGGCCATTAACAGTTCTAGACAAGTCAGTTTGACTTTCAAGGCATATGTCAGACCTGCTGTGCTGCTATGGTGTACTGTGTGTTTTGGTGATGATTTTTTTTTACCTGAATGTCAAAAAAGTGCCTTTTCTTTTGCAAATGGGTAGTTGGGTAGAGGAGATCTCAAAGGTAGTACTGAATCCAGGCTATTTCTTTTTCATGGTTTCCAACAGGATAGGGAAAAGACTTACAAACATTTTCCTGATTTCTGCCATTGGAGAGTAGAGAAGGTTGGACCTTCTTGAATGGGCATTGGCCATGTGGACTACATACCATGTTGAAGGGGTTTGTGTGTTGTGTCTGTACGTGCAATGCATTTTGAGAACTCCAGGCTAGCATGCTAAGGCAATTGTTCAGTTTTTCAGGGTGTTCAGGTAATGCCCTGGGTAGCATATTACAATAGATGAC
Organism: Sitta carolinensis; assembly: GCA_032173965.1. Lineage (NCBI taxonomy): Eukaryota > Metazoa > Chordata > Aves > Passeriformes > Sittidae > Sitta > Sitta carolinensis. Next base: position 33,103,075 of record JAVUNC010000005.1, on the reverse strand, counting down.
TTAAGTACATCTGTGGAACACCAAGTGTGTATAGGAAACTTTGAAGTTACTTTGATGGCATCTTCAGTAGAGAATGTTAAGAAATATGGTCTTGATACTGATAAAATATTATGGACAGCTGCCTTAGAAGAAATTAGGACCTGAGTTGACATCTCCAGTATAGTGTCCCCCTGAAGGTGGCATTCAGCACCATTGCGCAGCCACTCGCATGCTCATTCATAGCATGATAAGTTTCTCTCCTTCAAGTATTGCTCAGGAATTGTGCAGGAGCCAAAAAATTACTGTAATGAGCTCCCCACCATGTATTTAATCATAATTAGTTGTAGAATAATGAAGTAAGTGACATTTCCTGTGATCTTTTAACAGCAAATTCTACTATCCATGTTACCATAAAAAGAAAAGAGCAGAGGGATGATGTTGGAAAGAGCAAATGGCTTGTGTTTATGGTGGTTTGTCACCCTGTTCTTTTACTGTTCTTTCTGGCCTTCTGATTGTTTACATATTTGGGAATCAGTTTCTCACGATTTTCTATAAACAATATTATTGTTGACATTCCTTCTAGTTAGGAAGGACAATTGATAGACATTTTCCAAGACCAGTGGAATTGAAGAGGTTGAACCTCTATCTTCCAATGTGGTCCCTTCCTGTGAAAGGTATATAAAGTCAAGTCAAAAAAGTAAATCTCTTTTGCTCCTCTCACTCCAACTTTGTCATTTCTGTTGCATCCCTCTGTGACATCACAGCATCAGTGGTTCTTCATAAGTGCCCCAGTCTGTCCCACAGTGACGTCTTTGTCATACCAAAAGATACAGAAGAGATGGAGTTTAATAACCTGTTTGAAAAATGTTTTCAGACATTTGAGTGATATATGGTTAGCTGAAAGAATTTTCATATTCTTTTAATTGGTCTGGTTTTCTACTACTTTTCTTAAGCAGTTCAAAAATTACATTTTCAGATATTTTTTGTTGAGATTTCACTATAAGCCTAAGTTTGATAATCAGAATGTGATTTAATTTTATTGGTTTAACTCTGTTAACATTTGGAGTTCATTATGATTAAACGTGAAGAAAGAGGAAAAACAGTAAATTAAACTAAAATAATTATGTTTCTTATTCAAGAGGAAAAGCTCTGTCTAATGTGTTGTATATCTACATTGCTAAGCTTGAGACATCAAATGCAGTGATATCTGAAGCCTGTGCCTTTACTGATGGAGGCAGAGGAATACTTGGAGATGTCAGAAATTGTGAATAGCAGAAGGATAGAGCAGGCAATTATTGTTCAGAAACAAACTTCAGGATTGGTAAGTGTTGATCACAAAGCTGAAGATAACACACCAAGTGACTCTTGAAAAGTTATCATGAACAATTTACAAACTCAGATGAAAAAAATCTTTATATAATTCTGACAAAACTTAATGGGCAGTGTAATGGGCAGTGACAGCAGAGAAATTCAATGGGGGGTCCGTGGACTATTCACAGCCCATGAGCTGTTTTCAAGAGGTCTGCAAATGAAATCAAGAAAAGGAAACTTCTGGTCTGCATTTAATTTTCACTGTTATGGAAAATACTAAAACATTTGAAAATCATAAAAAAAATGGAGCATCTATGTGTTTGTGTAAATATACAAGTGTTTATATACACACATATGTGGGCACATACATACAGCAGCTATCTTACTGCTGAAGCCAGAGGTTATAGCTAACAATTCAAATCCCAAATAACTGCAATAAAAGATTTGAACAATATAGGAAGGAATAATTCTAAATTTTTATATCATTAGAAGAGCAAGATAAATCTACAACAGCCATGTTCACTGCAACCAGTCACATTACTATTGTATGTCTGCACGCAAAAAGATTGACAAATGATGTATCTGTAAAGACATTTTTTTAATAGATTAATACAGAGTAAAAATATAATATGAGAAAGAATGTTGCAGGACATCTGAATAGTCAGTCCCAAATTCATAATTCTTTGAGAGCTGAAGTTATGAGAGCTAAGAGATAACCACTTCCAATTTGGATGAATAAATATAAAATAGGTAAAACATAGTAGCTTTACAACATGTAACAAAAGATGAATAAAATTCTGTTCACTCTATAAACATCATAAAGCTTGAAAAATGGTAGCTAATCCTTTTTTAAGAGAACTTTCTGGAAGACATACTTGCTACCTACTTTATGATGTGGATCTCATATTTCCCTGCAAATGTTGAGGGGGAAATATGTCTGCACTGTTAGGGTTTTCTTAATTTGAATTAAGAGTTAAGATGAACAAAATCAGATCCCTATTTCAAGATCAGCTTTGTCTTAAATAGGAAGAACAGCAAACATGGATTGTGTAAGTGAAACAGAGAGAATGTGCTTGGATTAAAGCTTCTTCATCCTTGTTTGCAATCAGGGTGTCATTGGGATATCCAGGAATGTTCTCATGCAGAGAGCGTGAAGCTCATACATTATTATATGAGCAGCTGAAATACAAAGAATGTATGGTAATTTATTCTCTTTGCTGGTTTTCATTACAAGGGTTTTTATTCTTGGTAAGCCTTTCCTGCAAAGGGGAATAGTCTTCCTGTAAATGTAGGTTTTGTGACATGAATCCATGGGGACTGTCTGTCTGATTTGAAGTTGCTAATGGATTCGGCATATTGCTGAAGCATTTGCTCATCTAATACCACCTCCTTGAATCATGAATTACATTAAAGTTTTGTTCTTGGCCTCTTTCTCTTCAGCTTCTCCTTTCATGGTGTCTGTGCCAATGAGCACATCCAAATCTATTTCTCTGTTTCTAATCTTACTGGTTTCAGACTCTGTGTAGCTGTTCCAATGAAGTTTGGAAAACCAAAATTGTAGGTGTCCCAGGCATCAGATGTAAGAAGAAAGAGATCCTTTTAGTAAGGAAAAGCTGGCCAGGATCTGATGTTGAAGCTTTAGATACATATATATATATATATATATGGGGTGTGTGTGTGTGTATGTATGTATGTTATGTATATGTGTATATATATGTATATATATATATATAAAAAATGTAAAAATGGTTGTATTATACATGAGATAACTACAGATGCTTTGTATTTGTTGAGCAGCATGGCTTTTCTGCTGGCTAAAATGAACCACTCTTTTGGGAGCAAATAATCAAGCACAATGTAATTGGACAGGAGTCACTGCCTTAGGAATGAACTCTCGGAACAGATGGAGCAGGAATTTTGGGAAGCCTGTGGAGTGTCCCTACCTTCCTCACTCTGCCAGAATAGGTGGTACCAGTGCTGTGGTGCTTATCCTCCTTGTGATGGTTTTATGTAAATAGGATTTATTTGCATTGGTCATGTGTGACCAATTTTTTTGGTCAAAATCAAAGATTTGCTTTGATGGTTTAGACAGATGTATCTACCGACTGCAGGTTCTCTTTCTTTTCATGGTGGGGAATCCTAGGTTTGTTTCAGGCTTTTAATTTTTTTTACCTAGGATGTTATTAGCAAGGTACCTGTAGATGAAATCAGAAACCTGTTTATCTGTTGACCATGATATCTAGTATTTTACTATACTAGAAATCTCCATGATTTAAACATTGCTTTTCAAGAAAAAACAGTAATCCATGTGAATATGACACTGAAGTCCTAAGTAAATCAATGCTTATATAGTCAGTTGTTTTTCTGCATTTGGTTTTCAAATTCAGCTCCTCTTAAATGTCTCTAAACACTTTTATGTCCATAACATTCTTTGCCAAACTTGTCACATTAAAGAAGAGGCTATATAGGACAGACATCTGGCCATAAAAAGTTCATCTGGCCTTACTTTTCCATCCCAGTGCTGACCCTGGCTAGTGAAGCTCAGAAGTAGCTCTGAGGAGAACAAAAGCTGAGGAGCACTGCCCCACTCAAAGCTCAGAACATGTGGCTGGGTGTGGAAGCTTGAGATGGTCTGGCTTCTGAGAAAGGTGGATGAAAGCAGAGCCTGCAGGATGAATGCTTTTAATCTAAAAGGAGGCCCAAACTTTTCTGGGTCAACATGACCAACTGCAAGTATATATGCCAGTGCAAATAATCACTGATAGTCATGGTGGAAAGTTTGAGATGGAGTGACAGGCCAAGCCATGAGACAATTGCGAGAAGTATATTCTCACACCATTTGTAAAAATGAAGTATTTGTTGTAAGAATTAATTATTTGTTGGAAGAGATAATCTTGGTGAAGAGACAGTAAAAAAAGAAATTGCCTTAAACTGTAGAGGCACCAAAACTGGCTGGAAAGTGCAGTGAAGAAACAGTACTTGGAGCATTGTAAAAAGTGGATAAGGATGTCAGTGCAGTATCTGTGTATCGTCCTCTTCAGAAGATGCTCAAGCATGACATAAAACCACAAGAAATAAACACAATTGATCTCCTTCACAGCAAAAGAAAAACTGTTTCAGGGAGCTTGTTTGATTCTAGAAGCCAAATGCTAGAAGTTTAAGCAAGAGTGCTTTCCTGACATGTGTCTAAGGAGGTCACTGAAAGTTATTGGTCCAGAAGTGTAAAGAAAACCATGGACCGAATTTGTCTAAGAGAGTTTCTCCAAGATTGTCTGGTAGGCTCATAGAATCATTTAGGCAGAAAAGGACTTCTAAGGTCATTAAGTCCAACCATTAACCTGGCAGTGCCAAGCCCACCACTAAACCATGTCCCTAAGTGCCACATCTGCTAGGTTTCTAAATACCTCCAGGAATGGTGACTCCATTTCCCTGGCAGCCTGTAGCAGTGCTTGACAGCCTTTTCGGTGAAGAAATTTTTCATAATATCCAAGCTAAGCCTTCCCTAGCACAACTTGAGCCCATTTCCTCTTTCCTATCACTTGTTACTTGGGAGACCAACACCCACCCATTCCACTGATGGAAGCCTTGGTCTAGATTGACTGAAACAAGAGAAAGAGCAATGGCATTTCCAGAGGACAGAGGGGCCAGGTGAGATTTGAAAGGGATTTTGTGTCAGTGATTCTCACCTGAAATGGAGCTGAACTTCCTTTATGAGTTGACTAGAGAGCCATATCATTATCTGCAATGGAGATAGACCAGGGATTGAGGAGCTATGTGATAGTTAATGTTGGGAGACCATTTCTGCAACTCTATTAAATCTGTCACAGTCTGGATAGCTAAGAAATCATAGCTTGGAGTTTTGAGGGATGGTAATTGGTGGACTCTTTGGATGATCCCTAGATAGTTTCCAGCTATGATGCTGCAGGAACAGTACCATGTAGACATGAGGGCTCATCACAAAAGCTTACTTGGAGAAATGCACCAGCTTTTGTATAGATTTCAGTAGTCTTCATTCTTTAAGTGGTCCTTGGACCCCTAAAGACCTTATCCTAAGGTCCTTTCCCTAAGGATTAGAAGTCCTTCATCTTTAAATGTCTCCGTTGTCCAGCATTTCATGTTGCTAAAGGTCATAGCTATATCTGGCTGTAATTTATTGAGGCATAACAAATTTATAGTGTATATTTTAACTACTTGTTACTGCGTAGGTGCATTGATCAAGAGTCAGAAAGTTTCTTTATAATAATGGCTTATAATGCTTCAAAACTGTTTTACTGATGTGAAAGGTATCTGTTAGTAGCACAACTTGGCTAATTTAGAGAATTGTTTAAAACATTAGCAGTTTGAGAAATGTTGGCTGTAATTTAATTTCTGGGTTCATATTCTAGCAAATGATGGCTTATTTCAACCATTTCTCAAGCAACCATCTTAATGTCACTGTAATGCATTATTCTCAGGAGTGGAAGATGCTCTGAGATAAAATGCAGGTGGTTCACATTGCTGCTACCTAGCTGGGATAATATTTTTATATCTATGTATTTATATAGATACATAAATATATTTTCCACTCTCTACAAATCAAGTGCCTTCCTGACTGAACTCTTAAACCTGTCAGTATTCAAACCTTAGCAGTTGTACCATTTCATATAGTTTTATTCAGAACATCTTACAGCACTTCTAGGTAGCTGTATTTTGAATTGTTAATGTTTTCACAAGGCAGTAGTTTGGGCTGCCATTGAGAATTGGTAGTCATTGCTTTATGCATTGAAGTTGTACATAGTTATCCTTCTGTTATCATGAAGATTTTGGCTGAAGTAATACTTGAAGCTCTTAGCTTATAAAAAATTGGTAGCTTCACTTTTTGGTCAGGTTGAGAGCCATGTTTTTGATGTTCTACTGAGTTGACTATATATTCTTTTCAAATGTGATCTTACAGATCCCTTAAAAATAGTTTTAATCACTGTTGTGTTCTGTAATACAATTTTTTTGTTTGTTTTGTCTTTTTTTACTTGGTATTTGTATTTATAAGCAAAATGAAAAACACTTCAGTGAAGAATGGGGAGAGAATTGTGGAGGTTAGACTTTGTGAATGCACATAATTATAACTCTTCATTTTGAGTGAGGAACAATTAAGAGGATGGTGACAGTTTGTCTTTCCAAGGATGGTCAAGAATATTCCATTTTATCTGAAAGTACTTTTAATTCCTCATAGTTATGTGGTATCATGTTTGCCAAACATCTCTTGCTGCTGCACTGTATTCCATATCAGTAATTTGGCAGAGAGGTGCTGGGATTTTGTAACTTCTTAGCACTTACTTACTTAGCACATTTGTGTTTCCTTGTTTCCTGCCTGTGTCTGAGATCACCTCTATTCAGTTTTGCAAGAATTTTAAAATTTTTTTAAATTGCCTATTCCTTTGTACTTGAGGGAGCCTCTTCAGAATAAAATGTGTCCTTTAACTGATTTGGTAAACCCTACAGTAAAGTGATGACAATAATTAATGTAAAATAGGAGTTTTCTTTGATTTTTATAAGATGCCAGAATTTTGTCTTCTAGTTTGCTTTGCAGAAAATATCTCAAATTGTTAGATACTGTTTTTATAGTGTAAAAGTTATTGATATTTGAGCCTTAAGGCAATTGTGGTTATACATTAAAGAAGTTAAATAATAATAGGTTCTGTGCACAATGCATTTGCATATCTTTCCAGGAGTTGTTTTCTCTTTTCTCAAAACAACCCTGACTTCAGGAGCATGAGTGGCTCCTATTTGCATACACAAACTGTGAAGCCATGTGTCTTGGACAAAATACAAGGAAAGCCTCATTAACAGCTGTGGTGCAACCCGGTCCCCTCTTTATACTCAGAAGTTCCCATGGGCTCTCAGTGAGTTTCCGGTCTCTTTTTATCCTCTAGGGATATTAGAGAAAGAGAGTGATACCACCCCAAATGTGGCAAAAATCATTTGATGCTTTTCCTTTCTTTTTTTTTTTTTTTTTTTTTTTTTTTTTTTAAAGCCTTCTAAAGGTACAGTTGAAAATATTATCCTGGTTTGTGGTAGTTTGCTTTTGAGCCAAGGTGCTTTGATTTCACCTCAGGACTTGAGTGTGAGACTTGTCTGCTTCAATTTCCCTCCACTGCCTGTGGGTCTGTCTGGAATTAAACCACTACAGGAAACAAACTCTGTGAAGATAAATTTGATGGGGATGAGCAGAGCATCATGTTGCCTGGCCATACTTCCTGCTTAAAATTTTGGGAGCCAAGGAAGGATATGTAATCCCTGACCTTGACTCTGGGTCCTGACATTCAAGTGTAAGAAAGCAAATGAACTTTCCAGAAACAGCTGTAAGGAGAGGGAATTTGAGTCACAGAGCTTAGCTGAGAGGACATCAGTATCTCCAGAATGTGAGTTTTCGGTTTAACTACGAGGAAACATGTTGCTGTTGAAATATTTCTTTGACATTGAATTTGGTTTTGATCTCCTTCAAGATGCATCTTTTCACTAGATATCTTTGATATTTTGCACTAGGTATTTTGTGAAAGATAAATTAAATGTTTCAGAAATAGAAGTCTTGCTGCAGTTGGAAATAGCCATTCAATACCCACGTCACCCAGTGTAAAATAATGTAATTTTCACACATATGTTGAAATGTGTGTGTATAGAAATCTTGAAGTTCTATCTATGGAGGCATATATCAATCAGGAGAATGCCATGTCCAGTTACATCTTTCCTGAGGCAGAGCGTAGTCCCAGCGTCATCCAACTATTTCCAAACATGCAACATTTCCAACTGCTACTGCAATACTAGTTTCCTAAATGCATCATGAGGTAATGGTATGGACTTCCACAACTTTTGTTCCAATTGTGGTAAAAGTGGACAATTCTATTAAGCAATCAAGTAACTGATATAGCTTTAACTTCCTGGGGGATGTATGCAGCTTTCCTTGTGTCTGTGGATTTAATTTATTTGCTGGTTCTAGCTCTCTGATCAGTGCATGGTCCCTACCACATCCTAACATTGTGAGTTATGTAGTGTACTTAAGCCAAGAGTTGAAAGTACAGTGATAACAACTAACAAATTGCCTTAATAATCTTGTTAAGGGTAGATATGAAAAGGGATATAACTGGAAATTAAGATGATAGGAAAGATACACTGCATTAAATTATACCATGTTAGTAGTTTTACCATTGCTATAAGTATAGCAGCTGTACCAGCTGAATAGACAGAGATACACTGCAGTTCTCTCTGCCTTCTGTACCAGTCATGTCATTGTAGTGCTACAATGGCTTCTCTCAATTTGTCCATTTATCTTTTTCTCTGAAATGAATTAGGAATGTGCAGCAAACTCCTTCCAAGGCACACACCTCTTTTTTCCCTCCCAGTTTTGAAGGATGCTCAGCTTTTTTATAAGGTCTGATGCATTCTATACTGAGGGAAAACAGGTATGCTTTCTTTCTAAAGATGCATCCTCTCAATCGAAACACTTAAATGTTGTCCTGTAAACTGATAGGACTCATATAAAAGAAATACCAATAAATGAAAGCATTTGAAAAATAATGCCAAGTATATCTGTATTTCATGTAGAGTTGTAAATAACTTTTTCGAAAGAAGCAATAGTTTAGTATTTTAAAGCTGGGAAATCTACTGTCTTGGTGGGGAAAAAAAGTACATTAAGTATGCTATTGCTTTCTTCACCTGCACATTAAAATGTATATTTTTACTTGGGTTGTATAGAGAAGCTTTTCATAGAATTTAAGTTAAATTAGTTCTGACAATTCTTCATGTTTAATCACCAGTTTTTCACTGAAATAATTCTGGTTTTCAGTGTTGAAAAATAGGATTCCACAAAGAATTATGCATAGTGGGAAACATCAATCATATTTGTATAAAATCTGAAAGACAGGAAGTGTGTCATATTAATGGATGCTTGTGTATTTTATTCGGAGGTTAGAGTGACCTTTCTGTTGTTACCTTAAAAGCAGGTAGTGAGGTGGGGAGAGAATCATAGAATTTTGGCTGAAAGATGACTGGCAAGTCACCATGTCTTTGAGAGTTTTTCATGGCCTTCCACAACTGCTTGGTGTAAGCACCAAAGATAAAGGAGAAGTATTATGCTGATACAAGTGCAGTTTGATACAGGTTTCCATGAAATAAAACTGTTGTGTGTTTCTGAGCATCATGAGGGTTTTAAAAGTTGATAAAGGCAGAATGAGTCCCAAGAGCCATGAAGGAACCTTGAAAAACTCATTTTATGCCCTACTCAGCTTTAGCTTCTGAATGAACTGTACAGTAGGTGAAGCACTTAGTGGCTCAGTCTTTCTTCCAGGCCAGGGTTTAACATAGGTGTTAACACTGGAAGACCTTTTGTATTTCTGTGACACAAATTTGCAAGGACTTAAAAAAATTGCAAATACTTATTGTGTCTGTACATGCAGAAGTAGTGCTTGGACATAGATCAAGTATTGGACTCATTTGAAGGAAGTTATTAAACCATAAAGTATAAAATTCTAACATTTTACTCGGTAGCAGTTTTAAAACAGGGTTTTTTTACTGTGCCACAGATAGAGGAATGCTGTTTATAAGGCATTCAGGTGATGTTCTAATTGGGGGTTAAATTATTCCCAGCCTTAGTAAGAAGCTAAATTCCCTGGGATGAGGAATATTTTCAAAGATTGAGATGAAAGATTTCAAACAAGATCACATTCTATTTTATAGCTGGTTTTAATGAGTTTTACTTCATAAGTCTGTGTTTTAATTATTTTCTGTGTATTAGCATGAGCCATCCAGTATGTTTGCATGTGTTAATTCTTTCAAAAGTTATTTATATATGAATAATTTTATCTGAATTTTGTGCATATTAATTAGTCTTGTAGGGTTTGATTCTCCAAGCATCTGCATAAGTAGTTGAAAAATCACATCCCAGTGAAAATACTGCTGCAGCTTGCATCTTTAAATAAATAGCAGAACTCGTTGGAAAAAAATCACATTAAAAAGAGTATTGAAAAGCATTTTGCTGTCATTCCCACTTCATTTTGTCAGAATTCTGGTGATAGTGTGACTCTGGTAACTGTGTTAGCAACTGTGAAATGCAGGTCATTAGGGAGATTAGGCTGGCAGCCAGTTGCATTGTTATTACCTTTCCAACTTATGGTGCTTGGTAAATTATGAAGTACTGCAAAAGATGTAGCTGTATGTTTTCTGTATTTCTTGAAAACTTTTCAAGGATATTGTATATGGTAAACAAACATTTCTAATGCAGCAGTAGGGTTCTTAATTAGATAGAATATGTAACATCCAGCCATAGATTTCTATGCCCAGAAATGATAAATGATAGTGGTTGGAGTTGCTTTTATGCAAATGTAATTACTGGAAAGAAGAAGCAGCACTTCACTTGATTATGCATTCTGCTTTTGTCTTTTTGGTGGCTTTGCAGCATTGTACTGCAATGTACATAGCTTGTACTGTGCTATGACCATCTTTGGTATTTGCTAAAAAACTGTGTTCCATATTTATACAAGTATTAAGGCAGTAAGCATGTATTAGTAAGTGAGACATTTGGATGGATATAGATTTATATGCATACAGGAAAGCACATATGGCATGCATATACATAATGCTTTGTCTTTTTACGCATTCCGAGAGATACGAAACTTGTTATAAGCAAAATCAGCCTCAAGAGAATCAAACTACTGTGAAAGAACCTTGAAATCTTACTTGGTGACACCCATTATACTCTGAGTTGCTGTTGCAGAAGCATGTGCTGAGCATTAGACCAACGTTTGACATATGGCAAGTGTCTTATTTTTCAGCCCTTACAAATCCCCTCCCCACATCTATATTTACATCCAGTTCAAGTGCAGTAGCTCAGGTACTATGACATCTTCAGGTTCTTACAATAAAGAACATTCTCATAGATCATAGCAAGATTTCACAAAAGTATTTCGTTTGCAGTTAGGGCCTTCTGCAAGTCATCTTTCAACTTGCAAATATTCTGTTTTTAATTTTTCCTACTTTGTTGAACCAAATCCCCTTTGAAAAAATAGTAGGATTTGTAGTGTAAGTTTTATGAATTCAGGTTTTCAGAACCTTCTCTAAAGAGCTCCTATTTCACACTTTTTCCTCTGTTTCCTCTGTGCGTTTCCTCTGCAGAACTTTAGGAGGCTAGGACATGTTGTACCTCAGATTTTTTCTTGTTTTAATTTGAGATTAACAGTTAACAGAGAATTAAAAAAAAAAAAAAAAAAAAAAATATAAAAGGTACCTTGGCCTGTCTGCTTCTTTAACACTGTTGTGATTTCATTATCTATTGTATTTTCAAGTCGTGTATAAGAATCTTCATAATGTTCCTGGTGATTCAGACTTCTACAAAAGTTTGGCTTCCGGAGAGGAAGGTTGTTTGAAAAAGCAATAGGCCTTTGAGCCTGTGCTCTGTCTCCAAGCCTTGTTTAGTGCAACACTCTGGAAATTCCAGTGCTGAATAAAACGGCAGTGATGAAACTCCTTCTGTATTCCATAGTACATTTAATTAATAAATTCATTTTAACAACTTTTAAGTACTTGCCTGTTACGAAAATAAGGATGTACTTGAGGGAATAACTTGAGGCATCTTTTACCTGTATATAAACCAATTTGGACTAATAAATGTAAGAAATCCGTAGCATGTGTAAGATTTAGAAATGTAGCTGATACTGTTTTAGTAGTCCAACATCTAATATTTCTGAATAAAAAAAAGTTCAGGTTCTGTAAAAAGTCTCTGAAGGAACTACTCAATCAAGTGTGACAAGTGATAGGGAAAATGAACTTAATAAATACTTTTTACAAGAAGTGTGGCAAAACGGGCAGGTGAAATCTAACAGGGTTTTTCACTGAGATTTAGAGGCATAAGTACCCACATAAGTTTTGAAAACTCTAGTTTTGTCATTTTGGGCCAGATCTATACCTTGACGCTGAGAAAGTAGGTGCACCTCTACTGTGCTTGATCCTGAACTCATAGACCTCTTGTTGGATTCCCCTGTTCCCTAGGCAGTGTACAAGACAATTGGCCATCACAAGGTGAGAGCTCGTTGGACAAAGGTGTCAGCAAGAGCTCATGTGTTGCTGGCACAGCCCTTGCATTTACCTTGGACTAGCCAGCAGGTAATTCTTGAGAGTGTGAGGTTCTCTTGAGTCCACAGAAAGATCAAGTTTTCCACCCCAGCTCTGCAGCTTCTGCATTTCTCTTCTGCATGCCCATATGTACCCTTTCTTAACAAACTCAAGAGAGAAAGAAAATGGAAGAAGTCATTCTTTGCTGTAAAAGTCTGGGGGGCCCCTGTGTGATTTTCCATTTTGTCAGTATGTGAAAGTATTAATCCTGAAGAATTCAAACCTATTCCACCTGCACATGACAAAAGAAGTCCCTGAGTCACACCACTGCAAAGGTTCTGATAATATGTACTCTTTTTCTTGTCATGGTACACAGTATTGGAATTTGTACTGAAAAAGTTTTGGACTAAGATGAGAGAAAACAGAAGGGAAATTGTACCCTTGCATCTTACAGGAACTTGGCCTTCCTGGGGAAGGGTCTTTTTGACTCCTCCTTCTGGGAATATTAACTGTTCCACATGAAAGAGGTTGCAGGTAAAACCAAATTTGTATCCTTCTAAAAGGCCACCTGAACAGTGGGTGACATTTCCTTTATTAGGCAGTTTATCCTGTCAATGACAAATGGTCTTCTTAAAATCCTTTAAGGTCTGATTTAATTAAATTTCCAGGCCAAAAAAAAAAAAAAAATTAAAGCAATCTCAGAATAAACTCAAGGATATTATAGGATATCCCTTATTTTGGCAGAGGGATGCCTAAAATTTCTGAGTTACAAAAAATGCTTCCACCAGCTGCTTCATCTTGTAAAAAAACAAGCTACAGAAACTGCTTTTTCAGGTATTATGGGACCTCACTTTACATGGAAATTGTGGTTTGCTTTCTCTTTGGAGAGGTACATGCCTTCAGAGGCTGGTGGCACAGAGCAAGGATTTTTTAGGGTCACATTATGGGACTCTGGAGACCTAAAAGCCATTATAAAGTCTCCATGTAGGTATACAACATCAACACTGAATCTATCCTTCAAGCTGTCTTGAATCTCATTGCTGATATTTCATATTCTTTGGTACAAGAAAAACAAATGTGGTTTTCACTGGCATTTGTCTTTATAGAATGTGGCAGATGGAAACTGCATCTCTGAAAAGTTTGTTGTTGTTTTTCTTCATCTTAAATGTTGTGTGAAAATTTATCTGCCAACATTCAGCCGTCTGGGATAGGGTGTAATGGAAATTGTATCCTTTCCAACTTAAGAGTCCCTGCAAGGCATTCCTGACTATATATATTTGCATAATGAAGCATAGCAGTATTTCTGTAGAAAGGTTTTGCAAGATTTTCACTGTAATATTTTCACAGGTAATATTTAGATACTGGATTGAGACAACCCATTCCAACTCAGGTCAGCATTTAAGCCCACACAACTGAACTTTATTGGCTTGCTTAAATCTCACTGGTTTGGTATAAGTACAGTGTTGAATTATTAACCTCCTCAACTAGTTTATTTGGAAATATCTGTGTAGTTTTATGGTTCTGGTAGATTGTGAGATATTTCAGTGGAAAAAGGCACTTAGTTTTCTAGAAGCTTTTTGTACCTCATTGTTCTCTAATTTCTTTCAAGTGTTGGACAGATTAGTTATGACTGGACAGTTATAATTTTGACTGTGATATATTTTATATCCAGAAAGATCAAACCCAAATGTCCTGTGTTAGAAAATAAAATTAGTACTTGCTAATTTTATGTACTAATTACTACTAACTAAGTCATGTACCCAGTACAATGCATGCATATTGTATCCACAAATAGATGGAACAAAGGCAACGACCATTAGAGCAATCTCAGTATTATTTGAACAGCAGTGGGATGCTTTTTCCCAGTGCACCTGGTTCAACATGGGAGTCTCAGAATCCAGTATGTATTACCTGGCTTTCCATTATTAATGCAGAACCATCTACCACGTGTACTTTTTTGAACAGGACTAATGCCTAATAAGAATGCCAAAATACTGTAATAAGCTCAAACCCAGTGAAAAGTCTATATATGTGCTTTATAAGTGAATTTATCAAATAGTTGAAAAATCAACTTTCAGTTGTAGCAATCATGAATTGACAGAAGTGAAATTATGTTTTCTAAGTAACATAAGGTACTTTTGCACCTTTCAGAGTTGACAAATTCCTTGTTGTGTATAAAATACTCTCCAAGAGTATTAATCAACCTATTTTAAACAGCATTAAGTGCTTGTAGCTTGTTTTATTTGGCATCACTGATACTTGACATTTATAGAACGCAATCCCTCTGGTGCATATATTAGTAACAGTCATTTTAAATTAGTAATCTGGGTATAAGTACAGACCTTGGAAAATACCAACTTAGCCAACTATGGCATTTAAATGGATGAGGTCAGATTCCTTGAAAATAGACATAATATGACAAAACTAATCCACCACTCACCCTGCCAGGTCATCTGTGTTAGTATCAGTTAGGATATTGTGCTGTTACATTGGTAATGGCATTGCAGGATATGGCACTTTTGTTTGTTGGTGAAGAAAGGTGTTTTGTTGCATTTTCTTTTTGACAGTCATGTCGTGTGTGATTTCTCGTTCCATTTAGTTTTGGGGAGGGATATGTTACTACTGCTACTGAAAGTGATGCTCAAATATAATTTACAATTCACCAGAATAATTGTGAGAGTTGTGCAAACTGCTTTGTATCTCCTCTAATTCCCACTGGCTTGATTAGCAACACATTCACTCTTATATAGACGGAGAAAGTGATAATTATCTCCATCTTTATGAATAAAGTTTGGAAAAGTCTTTTTTTGACAAGTCATGAATTTGCTGAGAAGCAAGACTTGGAGATCAGAAATATGTGCATTTTCAAGGATGATTACTGCCAGTAATTTTGAATGAAAAAGAAAGATGATTTCCCCAGATGCTGCAGTGTCTTATTTCAGCATTTTCAAAATTAGATCTGTCCTCTTTCCTTTCAAAGTATTTTGGAGCTTTTTATTGTATTTTTTTTCCCTTAAAGAAAACATCTTTTTAAGGATTAAAATTAAAGGAAGCATTGCATTTTGGATCAAAATTAATACTTTGGATTGACCCAAAAAGTCATTTTTATTACTGTATTATTTTTCAGCATTATCCATTTCTTTAAATTCAAACTCTTCTCCTCTTTTAAAACTTCTTTTGTTTACTTTTCATGTTTAAAACTGTCATCAGTTCAGTTCTAATCTAGAGTTTGTATGAAAAATCACTTGAAAGTTTCCAGTAAAATGGATGTAATTTATGTTTCAGAATATATACAATATCTCCACATAAACCAGACAGTTGTCTCAGAGTATGTTATTAGAATATTGCACTTTACCAAACAGCTGGTGTATGTTAGCAGCTTTATAAACATGTTCTATAATAATCGTTGTATGAGAGCAGATATATTGCTTCCTTCAGTTTCCTGGAGGGAGTTGCAAACCAAGAACTGGTGGTTCCCACTGAAGGCTTGTATTTTCAGAAGGTCAGCCATCTGAGGTGGTGTATTCAATCCCTTTTCTGATGCTTGACTGGCAGGTGAGCCAGGATGATGCAGCTGTGGGGGTTCAGAGAGGCGTCTTGGTCCCTACAGCCCTGTGGAAGATGGGAATTGGCCATACCCATCAAAAGTGAAAGCCAGAGTAATTGCTGTGATGTGCTGCAGATCTGTCTGTATAGTAATGTTGAATGTTAAAATGGACATATTGAATATCAGTTTCTCGTGTATCCCTTCTGATGAGAGAGTCTGTGAAAGAAGAGGGACCCTTTCTTTATACAGGTGTGTGCAGTGGCTGGTGAATGTAGCTTGATTGTGCTGCTGAGTGGGTTTTCAGTGCAGAGGTGCTGAAGCGGGTGCTTCCCTCTCTGGCTTCACTGGAGCTTGTCTGGCTTGCAAGGGGCTCCTCCAGCTTCTATGCCTGAGGCAGGGATGGTTTACCTTGCTTAACCCCTTCACTCTTCCTGCTGAAACTACTTGGTTTTATTCCAGTATTTGATTATGTGGATGCAGTTTCTCTTCTGATAAGTAGAGATTGTTGCATACCTAGTCAGCTTGCGAGGAAAGTTTCTAACCATGCTGTATTAACTTCCCAATAAATAATTATCTGTTTAACAGCCTTTGCACAGAAAACAGTTCAGATCTCTGTGGGGAACGGGCAAATGATGTTACTATTTGGTACATTTCAGATATATTTTGTTGCCTATTCTGTTTTCCTGTTGTCTCACATAGTGTTTTGTGCCTGCATGTGATTGTCAGGTTGAGTATTCTGCAACTGAGAACACAGGAAAATCTTTAATTTAGGAAACAAAATGCATATCAATTGCATATGGGCCAAGCGACCGTGTGCCAGCTGTGTTTAGGGAATGCTGGTGAGTCACCTTGGTGGGCAATATTATTCATGTTCTTACCTTTTTGTGCTTTTCGTCTGCCACCTCATCCCAGGATGCAAAGCCCATGTTTTAAACTTCTGGTCTTCATTATTGACTTTACATTATCACAAGAAGGTAGTGCATCCTTGGAAGTTGACATGGATTGTTTATTTTTTGCAGTTAAGGGAAGTAAAGTGTAGTAAATACTTCATGCTGTTACTAAGAGCACTGGGAAACTCCTACCATCTGCAGAAATAAATTTCCTGGAGCAGAAATAGTTGTGCATCAGGCTTTAATGCACTAGATTTATTTTTTTTCCCCATGTCTTTTCCACGTATCTTTGTTGTACGTGCTTGGAGTTGGACAACTTCAGACAATTTTGCTACAAATTGAAATGGCTGAGAGATTCAGGGGAAAAAAAAGACATAATTGTTGTGCAGTGACCTCTCCAAGAGCAGCAGTACCAGCAGTTGTTCAATTTTGTAGCAGAATATAAACATACTCCTGCACACACAGTGGGTTGCACAACCCTGTTCACAGAAACTGTTTGTCATTTCCAAACACAGGAAAAGATGGAGTTGCCACCTTGCCCTGCATGTTTCTGAAAGCTGCAGGAGGAGAAATTGTGCCCCCTCTATGCTTTGGGCAGGCTAAGGGAAGTGGATAACTCTGTGTTTCCCAATGTACAAGAAAGCATTGGCGTTGTTTTGCCAATGACTACAGCCGTGGTTTGTTCCTCCTCTTTAGGAATACTGCCTGTTCCCAGCAGCGGCTTCTTAAACGATTCCCATGAGTTTTCAGAGGTGAAACGTGCTTTTTCCAGACTCTCTCTCTCTCTCCTTTGTTCTTAGTTCTTGTCTGTGGCTGTGGCCCTCCCTCATTTGCTGGTTCTTAGGGAAAGACACTGGCAGTTCATTTATGTATTGTGTGAGGATTCTGCACACACTCAGCAGGCCAGCACAGCCCTGTGTTTGCTTATACAGAGGTTAGCATGGTGTAGATAGTGAAATCAGTGCCAATTCCTTCATCACATGTCTGCCTTCCAGGACTGTGCAGGAATGACTTTCTGTTTTTCAAGTGTCCTGTCCTTAAATGTGAACTGCTTTAGGATGGTTTTCTCCCACAATTAATTTGGAATTTTATAGAGGTTTCAAGAGATGGTAGGAGCGGGGAGAGTAGGAAAGGGCTTTGTAGTGCTCCATCTATGGTACTCTTTGGACCTACTTGGCATCTTTGTAGAATCACAGCATCACAGAATCATTTCTGAGTCCAGCCACTAAAACACCACTGCCAAGTCCACCACTAAAACATGACCCAAATTGCCATATCTCCACATCATTTAAATATATCTGGGGATGGTGACTCATCTGCTTCTCTGAGCAGCCTGTGCCAATGCTTTACTACTCCTTCCCTGAAGAAATTTTTCCTAATATCCAGTCTAATTTGGGTGTTTCTGGCTGACCATGCAGTCCATGGTTTTCCAAACTGAGGTGCCTGCTCCTTTCAGGCAGGCATCTGGTAAACTCACGATAACTCCCCAACACTGTTCTGGCCAAATCTTGTGACTTACATGCAAGATGTAAATGGTTCCATGTAGGTACCAAGTAGGAGACTGGCTCCTCTCTGTCCAGCCTGAGAGTATGAGGGCTGCTGCTGCTGCCTCTTTGGTGCTGGTCTGGGGTTAAGAAAGAGACAACGGAGCCTCTCCTGCTCCTTTGGGCTGGGCTCAGGACCAGGGCTATGCCAGGGACACTGTCTCCAGCCTTGCCAAGGGCAGCTGCAGTCCCAGTGGTGCTTCATGATGCTCTCAAATGACTCACAGCTGATCAGCACTGCCAGAGGCAACCTGGCCAAAACACTGCACCCTCAGCAAGAACAGCCAGGGCATCATCTCCTCCCTTTGCCACATCCCCTTGCTGCCTGTCCTTCCCTCAGCATGGGCGGGATGTGTCTCCCTGCCACTTTCTGGCACTCCGTGGTGCAGCTAGCCAGTGCATCAAGCCTCCTGCCTCACCTTCAGGTGACTTTCTTAGCTCTTCAGCATCTGTTCTGGAGCCTTGGAGAATTCCGGTATGGCACCATTGTGTGTTGGTGGCTTTGACAGCAGTGTGGTTCAGCAGTAATGGTTACCTCTGTGTACCTTTTAATTACTTTAGATACACAGTGTGTATCTCTGGGACAAACTGCCTGATGCCCCTTAATCTTCCTGTTTATCACTGTTTGCTCTGGTTATCTTCAATATGCCAGTCAAATACTTGAAAAATATCTGCAGTGGTTCTGTAGTATGACTTAATACAAGTGTTTTATTTCCATAAATTAAGGAATTAATCCTATTTAAATTTGAGCAACCTGTAGATAAATATTGATCTTAATTTAAAAAAAAAATGTTTAGTAATCGAAAATGAACATTATTGCAAAAGTGTTACTAAAAATCAGTATTAATAATCCAAGAGCCTTTTGGCTTAGCTGTTGAATCAAAGTCATCCAGACCTGCTTATAGGGGACTGCCTGCCTTGCTATCATTGAACATCATTCTAAATTATTGTTGAATTAGAAATACACTGTTATCATCATGATAAGTTATGTAATCCATTGGTTTTTGACAGTTGTGATTCTTCTTCCTAAAAACACTGCACAGAGATTTTGTAGGGTTTTAATTTTTCCAAACACAGACTTTTTCTTGAAGCCTCAAAACTTTTATAGTAGACCTTTATGGCTGATACTTTGTGGTTTCTGGTTTCTACGCATCACCATCTACTTCTGCTTTCTCTCATATCAATGAAGCATTAGCGACTTGTAAACTAGGAACAGCATTTCTACATGGTATAACATCCCCTGACCTGTTCTGAGTCATACTCCTTTTTCAACAAGTCTTAATTATGCATTTTAATTATCTAATTTTGCTTTCCTTCTCACCCCAGTACTTTTATTATTTTCAGCTTAAATTTTTCCCTATACATTAATTGTTCTGACATCTCCTATCTAGCACACAGGTTTCTAGTTCTGATGCAGACACAATTATCTTCTCTTCCTATTTCTCATCTTTAGTAATTTCAAATAAATTAGTTTCCTAAACCTTGATTTTTATTTTTTTTTTAATGCTAGATGAATATTCATTTGTTCTCTCTAGCCATCCTCTGCAGCCATTCTCCTTTTTGGTATTAGTTTTATCAGCCTGATTGACCTATTTCTTACAAGGTTGACTCTCTTTTTGCTGAGTTGGAGGGCACCTGGGCTGTCAGCCTTTTTCCTTAACAAGGTGGGGATGTCCCAACAGACAGACCCTTCTGTCTTTGAGGGTTGCTAACACATCTCTTTGCTGGGTTAATCTTGGAACAAAGGGAAGCCTAATGTTCGCCGATCAGTGGTGATTTGGGAAGATGTGCAATAGGGAACAGATGTTGCATCCGGATATTTATCCCAGTGCATCCCTGTGCTGGCCAGCAGCTCCGGTTTATCCAAGTTGGGGCCACACCAGCTGGCTTTTATCCAGATGCCAGACATTTGTCTGAGCAGGGGATGAAAAACCACCGGGCATCTATGAGAAGTGACATATCACACCGGAGTTAGCACAGCCCAGACCTCTCCAGGCATGCCTGTGGCTTCCTGTGGGAGCCGCGGTGGGGGAAGGCAGCCAGGCACAGGCTCTCAGTTGTTGCCCATTGCCCTGTGGGCCTCGGCAGCTTCAGTCATTTCATCCTAGGCACAAATATTGGCTCAAAATGGCTGACCAATGCATTTTATACGGGCTGTACCCAGAATGGGCAGTCTGGAGCTTAGCTGTCATTTCACGAGCTTTAGTTTGCACAAACCACCTTTGCTTCTGTAGCACAGCATTTTGCACAGCAGCGATAAGCTCTCCTACGGAGGGTTGCATTGCTTGTGAGTGGGCAGGGAGTTTCACTGAAATTCCCTGATCATTATAAATTCTGCAGCTGTGCTGTTGCCTTTGAGAGGTTTGTTTTCTCTCCTAAAGAAGAGTCCCACCAAAAAAAAAAAAAAAAAATCCTCTATCTGCCAAGCTTCCTTCTCAAGCAAATATGTTTCCTTTGTAATTTCCCATTTCAGCAACTCTCGCATGCCGTGGTGGGAGAGGTGCCAGTGAGCGATCTCTGTGCTGTCCTGATGCAGGCAAGGGCAGTGCGGCTGAACAGAGGTGTGACAAGGGGAGGGTGACAGCCTAGAGAGATCTCTGGGAGGCATAGTCCTTGGCTGGCAGAGTGAGGGTAACCTGACTAGATACACGGCTGCAAAGGTAAACAGCACAATTGAGAGAAGCTGCAGCCTGTGCTGCTGCTGCCCGTGTAGTGCTCAGGGTGGTGCGGGCACCGGCGCCTGGCGCGCTCTGAGCCTGCGAGGGCCAGAGCGCAGCGGGGTCAGGGGGTGTGCACTGCAGGGTGTGGAGCTGTCCAGGTGAGTGCAGAACAAAGTGTAGCTTTTCAAAAGCATGCTCTTTCCTCCTGGGTCTGAGTTAACTTTGGCCTGGCAACTTCTATGCACTCAGAAAGAGTTGACTTAGAACCACAGAGCTGTTCAGGTTGGAGAGGACCTCTAAGATCCTCGAGTCCAAATGTTTACTTAGCACTGCCAAGTAAGTCCACCGCTAAATCCTGGTGTATTACAATTGTAAAAAAATTGAATCGGTAGTGACAGTGCTTTGGTGTGGGGGGATAATGTTTAAGTTGTGTAGATGGCTGCGTGAGGGAAACCATGAGAGGAAGCCAAAAAAAGGGGGAAGAGACTGTCAGTAACAGAGTGAATAGCTTCCGGCTTTCTTGTTTTGTTTCATTTTGTGGCTTTTGTTGTTATTGTTCCAAATAAACTTTCTCTTTTTCACTTAACTATGGAAATATTTCTTTGGACCCCTGTGTAAAAGCAAGCAGAAGCTTTAAACTTAAGAGTTTTATAAAAAGGTAATAAGGGAAATAAGAGATTGATTTTAACGCCACAAATAATCTTCTGGCACCTTCACTTTCGCATTTTACCTCAAATCAAGGATAGAATGATCTGAGGAATGAAGTCTTCTTGTCTGAAGACAATGCAATCATGTTTCTTTTTCTTTTTTTTGCCTCCCAAACTCTTGGTGCCACATTCAGAGGACTTTTGCTCAGGTCCTTCCTCAGCTGTAGATCCAATGAGTAGCGCCAAGTACAGTGCTCAGTATGATGCTTCTGGCCTCTTCTAGCAAGGTCATATCAGCAGAGAGCCGAGAGGTTCCTGGTATGTTGTTTTGTTGTCAAAGGTGAGCTCTAACAATCGTATTTTTAAATATGTAGTCAGCTTGCATACTGATAAATGCACCAGTTCACTGGGTCTGTGTTCAGGCTCGACTCTCTTGCTGGGAAGGTTGTAGTGGACAAAATGATGGTGAATAGCCCACTTACAGGATGTAATACAGATCTACAAATACAGCCTTTATTAGAATCATACAGTCAATAAGACTGGAAAAGACTCCTCAGATTATTGAGTCTAGCCCTTAGCCGAGCATCACCTTGTTTACCACTAAACCATGCCCCCAAGTGCCACATCCACACACCTTTTGAACATTTAGTGTTCATACTTGAAAATAAAGTAGCCTTAGTTCTAGGCTATATCAGCGTACAAATTTTTCAAAAGCATAAAGGACATTCTGCAGGACCAGAGATGGCAATATCTTGTTGAACCTTACTTTGCAGCAGTTACTAAAATTTGATTTTATGACTTTGTTGGTCTAGAGTGAATAGTGGTTGGCATGGTTAGCTGGGGAGCAGTGTTCAAAACTGACCAAGAGAACAGAGCATTCTCCCTCCCTTCTTCTTGCTCTCATTCCTAGGGAGAGATGGTAGCTAGACACCAAAGGTGAAGGCAGGCTAATGAGGATCATATTTGAGGATACCAGGGGAAGTCAGAGATATGGTTATCCCTGGTAATATTAGCATGCCATTTTTTTATCTCCTTAAAGGGTTTTAGCAGCAGAAATCATCTACTTTGAGCTTGTCAACTTGCTGCTGCCACCTTGCAAATATCTGCCAGTTTTAGTGAATGTTTCAGATGGCTGTAATAGAAAACATGCCTGCAGTGGTTCTGGGGAGGATGTTGTCACCTACTATGGTGGAAAAACAGTGCTGCTGTGTTACAATTCTGGCAGTCCCAGTAAGCCATGAACCTGATCCCTTGCCTGGGTTTATGTGACTGCACACATTAAAAAAAACCCATAGTCTCCATTTAGCATCAAACATAGCAGTCCAGATGAAACATGGGTCACTACGTAGCTGTGCTTTGTTCTGCATGGGCTCAGTTCAAAATCTCTCTCCTGTTTGAAACTCGTCTGGGAGGACACATGTAATTGCCTGCAGGATCATTTCTCCTTCTTGCTGACTGCTTCCAGCAGCTGTGTGTGACAGCAGGGAAATGTTCCATGACAAGTGGAGCCAGGCCAGTGCTGGCCGTCAGGCCATGGTGAATTGAACCTAGATTAACAGAACATCTTCTTGCAAGAGCTAGAAATGATCATAAAGTGCATTTCATGAAGATGCCTCCTTAAGATTTAGTTTCTCCAGAGCAGCTTTCTCTTGATAAGTTTTTGATAAACTCAAATTACTTGATAAATAGTAGATAATATCAAATGTAAATTATATTTTACAGAAATAAATCTGTTTTCCTTGCACAATGTTTTTGAAGAAAGAAGAGAATAATTCTTATTTTGTGAAACTCTAGTGACAGGTCATATGTTCCTTTATTTGGGAGGCATTTCTGAGGTCATCTAAAGTGAAGATGTATTTTATCCAGGGTCTTTATTGCTTCATTTTTAAGTGCAGTGTCTCATAAATGGTATCGATGGTTGTCGTAGTTTGGAAAAAAATGAGTTTTTTCTGAACTTCAGTGGTCAAACCAATGAGTGCTCAGGTTTAAAGACTGGCACCTGGTGTGGCCACTGAGGACAAGGATCCGCCTCTGAGAACACAAGGGGTTAAAAGCAGAGGGCTCCCCGGAAAGCTCTCTCTTGGTTCCGGTCCCTGAGGACGGAGGGATCTCCCCTGCCCAGCGGCTGGCTGGGCGGGGGAGGGGAAGCCATGCGGCCTGGGTGAGGTAGGCCCTGGAACCTCGGGCAGAGAGGGGAAGAGGAAAATCCTGTAGGATGGAAGGGTGGCAGACAGCCTTCTTTTCCCTTTCCCTCTCCCCCTTCCCCCTCCCCCCCGGAGGGAGACTGAGAAACCGTGTGTGTGATCTTCGTCACCTTGAAATTTGATATCAACAACTAGACAGCACGGCCGAAGGAGTATGGGGGGGGTGGCGTGAGAAGAGTGCCCAGCAGCAAAGATACCGTGAGAGTTCTAGGGAAACAAAGCCCAAGATTTTAACCCTTTTCGTAAATGATGGAAACTTTATAAATACTAATCTTCTTGAATTTGAAGAAGAAAGATAAGAAGAATTAAGCAAAGATGATGGAATAGGAATGCTGAAAAGAATCCTAGGTGGGAGGAGATGATGGAGTGGCTCTGGCTGGACTCTTTTGTATAGCCATGGACGGACTCATTTTTTTTCTATAACATAGAAACTGTATCTGGGGAGAGGCATTGGCTTGAAGCCAAGAGTGGACAGTAGTGTGAACAGAGATGAGAAGTGTCCCCAAAATTTAAGAGGCTGTCGTTTCTTGGAACTAACCAAAGCATCTTTAAAAAGAGAAACCCTAGAAACAGCTCTGGTCCATGCACAGTGGTGAGAGCACTGGACATGGAGGAAGAGGCCACGATGTGGTGCAAGAAGGACTCCTATCTCTCCTCAACGAGCTGAGTACTGATTATCGGAAGGGTAGTAATAGACTGAAGATTAATTATCTAAAAGGTGGTAACGTGATAGGGAATTTTCAGTTTGTTTTGTTAAGTTGAGAACTGGTGGGGGGGAGGAAGAGTGTTTTTTTAAAGTTTCCATGTTCTTCTGTATGTGTCTTCTTTGCCTATTATAAATAATAAAGTTTTTTTTCCTTTTGCTTTCTAAATTAGACACTGTTTTGCTCTGTTTTTGGTCACATCTCACAAAAGATACCAGGGACAGTATATCGTTATAAGGGCACTGGCCTTGTGCCAACGTCAAACCTTTAACAATGGTATAGTCCTTTCCTAAGGAAAAAATGTGGATTTTAAGTGTGATAATAGCTCTGTAGACTTTTTCATAATTTAAATGCCTTGGCTTCATGCTTATTTGGCTTTTCTGCCAGTATTGATATCACTATTTATTTTCTGATTTTAGCCAGTTTGTATAGAGTGTCTTAAAGGTAAATCTCAAAACCCACAAATCTTACTGTTCACTGAGGTGGTAATGAATGTTTTCTGTTTATGCAGGATCTCACTGGATTTATGTTGTAATGTTAAAGGTGATCTTTAGCAAAATCTGGTAGCAAGAACTTGAGAGAAGCAGCTGTTGTATTTAAAATTAGCACATAAAGTGTCATTAAAATAATGATAGAGGTTCACAGAGTTGCATTCTAAGTGCTAATCATCCTGTCTTGTGGAAGAGTTGACTGCTGTGTCTTACTCCACAGTGCTTCATGGGTTTGGATTAGCCTAAATTATTTGGTAAAAGGCAGGAGGTGATAGAAATAGGAGCACATATATGCATAATGTGTGACATCTGTCTAATATCTGCCTGCTGAACCCAGCAACTAAATTAACATTTTCTTTTCCATCCTTGATCTTTGCCAGTGTCACTGTAAGGTGTAAAGTACTGTCCTCTCTGGGTTCTCATGAGGATTTTCAGTGTACTGGCTTGAATTGGCAGGGGAAGAAAAAATTACCATGGACTGGCGATATTCTAAGTTGTATGGGGAGCTAGCAAATTACCAGGGTTGGAGCTACTTTTTGGCAAGCTAAAGTGTCAACATGAAGAAATGATGATTCACTAAGATTGTCCAGAAGAGCTGTAATTATAATCATAATCATAATACAGAATGGCTTTTCTCTGTTCATTTAGGCAGGTTTTCATAAGGGAACTGGGTCAGTCAAATCAACACCCATATCTTTACAAATCCACACTACTTCACTTATCTGCTCACATAAAATCATTGTTTCCATTGTACAGTGTAAAAGACTAAAATCTGTGTAAGATTGGAGTTTGGTTGCAAATAATGCAAGAATGGTTGCAAAGTCTTTAAATACTAATGAGTGAATTAAAGCAAAATTAAGGTAATTAAGCTGGGCTTTTTTTAAATGGAAAAGTAGTGGTGTTTGTAGATCGTGTCTGTATGTATGAATGGATCACAGCCCCTTTCAGCACTTTGATGCACTTTAATAAACTTCTGTCTATTTTAAAGTCTGTGTGAGCACAAAAAAAATCTGTGAAGAAAGGGATGATAGCCCACATATCTGGGAATTTCCAAACAGATTGTGTGTTTATAAAAAAAAATGCTGGACAATCTTTTATAGCCTTTTTATATCAAAGTACTGTTATTCTGAAATTGCTACTGTTTTCTATTGTAAATCACTGTGTTGGAAACATTTATTTTCATGAGCTTTATGAGAATAAATGTTACAATATTTAAAAAAAAGAGACTAAAATGATGAATGTGTGACTTCCAATATCCAGTTTTTTACTCTTACATAGAAACTGTGTATTGGACTTGCAGACATCCATGCTCACTGCAGTTTGCCAGGGTATTCAGCGGAAAGCTGCTACAGTAGTGTCCTGCTTTGTTATAGCTGCATTTAGGAATGTGATATTCAGTGCCATATTTTAGAAAGGCTTGTAGAAATGATGGTATATAGATTTGTGATGGATTTTTGCTTACCTTTCCTTACATTATTGTTAAAAATGCATATTTTGGTTTTGGCTTTTTGCAGACATTGGAATGAATGTTATAAATATGATGTTTATTTTTGTAGTTTTTAGTGTGTTTTAACTGCCTGAATAGATGTATAATGGTTTTTTTTTGCTGTAGTTTGGAATTTAGGTGTAGTGTGTTTCAGCTGCCTGAATAGATAAGATAACTTGAGAAAGAGGCCCAAGTGACTCTCAGCATTCACTGCTTGTGGAAGAAAGGACCAAAGCCCAAATCAAAAAGATGATAAGAACCGAATAAAAGTGAGATTGTGCTTGATGAACCCAAAGAGTGACCATGCAGAGCAGTTCCTGGAAAAGTGAATGTGCACAAGTCCACGCATGAAGAACAGGATAAAAAGGGGAGGTTCCAAGACACCCGTGTGCTCTTGGCAGTGTGCCAAGACACCGGGCATGGGGTATTTCTTTGCTTTATTGTTTCTCTTATTCTCTTTAATAAAGATTTTTAAACTTTACCAGGAAAATGAACTTAGTTTATCACAATTATAAAGCATAATACAATGTCACCACACAGACAAATATATTACCATACACTTCATGTAAATGTACATGTCTTGACTTTCTCAATGAACTTAGAGGGCAAAAAGCCCTGCATGTGCCTGAATACCTGCAAAACCAGAGCAGGAGAGCATCCCAAACCAGAACAGCATCCAGCCTGTGTTTCAATCTAAAGCTGTCTGCTGACTTTAAAATCCCACTGCCTTTTTATTTGGCTTTAATAGGAACAAATGATCCCTTAAACTGACATACTTTTTCAGAGCAGGGTCTTAAGGAAAATTACTGCTTTTACTATTGCTGTAGTAGCCAGTCTGACTAAACTGAAGATACCCTGGCAATATCAATGAAAGAGTAATCCTTTTGTGTTTAACTTTCTTGTTTTTACTTCTGATTTAATTTGAATAAATCCATTAGAAAAGGATAATGGGACCATTTTATTCTTTATCATAATCTTTATTGAAAAGAACATCTTGAAATAACTTATATTACTTGTATGAAACATTTATATATGGATCTTGGCATGAACTTGGGAAATAGACATTCTTTAATCTTTGTTGTCATTTTATTCAACTTCTAATTAACTTTTTACGTGCAAGTCTCAATAGACTTTGATACTGGAAGAAATGGGAGCAATTCTGAGGCTAACCCAGTCCCTGAAAAAATTATGCTAGAGACAAAAATGTGTATCAAACAGTGGTGGTTAAAGAAATAATTTTTCTGCAAGACCTTATGTTCACTTTGTTTTGTTTTGTGTCATTGACACTTCTATTTTTTTTTTTTTTTTAATCTTTCTTTCATCCATATAATGACAGCAGTACCATTATCATTGTTATGTGTGCTTCTCTGTAAGCAGTATATTATAGAAATTACCTGAACAAATATCTGTGCATGGTTGCAAAAGTATTAAGAGTTTTGTTTCCTGGACTTCATGGTTTGTTTTCAGTTCCCACTCAGGTTCCTTGAGCTGGTGAAGGTGACAGAAAATAAATACAGTTCTCATTATCACCCTTGTTTGTTTGCATCTCACTGGGAAAAACATTAGCCTAGAGGAGAGGAGACAGTTTAGGAAGGGAAGCAGCAAAGTATTAGTTCCTGCTGTGATACTGCTGTCTTGGTGTTTCTAGCCAAATCTACTTCTCCAGTGGTTTCTCCATTCATGTTTTGTTATTAGGAGTAGGAACTCAAAGCCAAGGACTTTAACATCTGTGTGATTTCAAAGCAGGCTGCTCCGGTTGTACTGTGCAGTTAGCAAAGGAAATATACCTTGTTAGAGGAATTGGGAGGCAATCAAGAAGGAATTGAGAAGTAGGATTAATCTCTTCCTATTCATCCTCTCCCATACTCTTACTTCCTTTCCTTTTCCTCTGCAATCCGCTATAGTTTGGTTTTGCTCTTCTCTCCCTCTTCCTTACTTGACACACAGCACCCTATGCATTGCATATATTTATTTTCTGTTATGTTTTCTGTCAGACCTCATCTTGGTTTTTTATTCCTTCTGTTCTGTATACACTGTTAAAATGTATTGACCCTTCAAAGGGAGGAAATGTGGACTCAAAGAAGCAGGCAGAAGGAATGCTGCTGTGGAACATGCAAAAGCACAGCTTTGTTCAGCATCCCTTGCCTCTGGTCTGACCTTACATGGAAATATGAAGCATGGGAGCTGCTTTCACAGAGCTGTTTGGTGGAATCACCTTTTGGCAGAGATAAAATAACATTTTTATTATAAACTGATACGCAGTGGGTTCAGAAAGCCTAGGGTGAATACCACCAGCTCAGTTGCCCTACAACTCCATCAAGGACAAGTCTGCTTGGGTTTGTACTTTACATGGAAATGGCAAGTGACTGGCAGCTTTAAACACCCATAAACCTAACAGACAATAAGTTTTATTATTATTTATTCTCTTAAGGCAAAAAGACAGGAATAGTAATGGAATTTTTGTGGAGTATGAGAGACAAGGGGAAAGTGTTCGCAAGATGTTTTATAAGCCTCACAAAGAATAATTTGACTCCTGTGTTATGCATAGTGAATGTCAGGGTTTTTGCTGGTAGACCAGTTTAGGTGTGTTTTAATGTGTTTGTTTTTCAGAGTGATTTTTTGGGTCTCAGGTTTTTTTTTTTAAATATGTCTGGACATTTAACTCAGAGCAAGCAATCTTCCTCTCCTCCTCCCAACCCCACCCTTCCTCCCCGACACCTTCCCCCCCAAAGAATATTGGACAAAACAGGTTCTATTTATTTTGTTTATTGCAAACCCTGACACGCCTTCTCCTCCTTCTATTTGATGCTTATTCAGTATTTCACCACTGATTCTTGTTACCAGCCTATACTTTCTGTATTCTTCCATCCTCTACACCCTGCCCTGCTGATGCTCCCACCCCCTTACATACTCACGCACTCCCACACCACAGAAGGTAGATGCCCTTCCTTCATCCCCTCTTCCCCATGCTTTCCTCTCAAGGAATGTACCAGAGCAGCTGAAAGCACATTAAACCGGCACTGCCCATCAGAGGAGTTAACAGTACTTGATCCACAGTCCTAACTCCTGTTTGGAAACGTTTTCAGAAGCATTTATGTTTCTAGCCAGCTAAAACCAATGCATATTTTCGAGTTTTTGTAAAAGCTGGAAGTCAGAATGTGTTGGCTATGGGGGGAAGAAATTTGTTTTGTTCAAGCTCTCAGAGCAGATGATGGTGCCTGTTAGTCTTAATGGCTTTATTTTCTTTGTATCTTTTAGATACTTAGTGGTGTTGTACACCTTAAGAACTAGATTGCAGTAGAATAAAGGTATAATTTGTTCTTAAGGGCCTTTCAAGAGATGTGTCAATAGTGTGTGATCTTTCAGGGCTTGATAGACAAAGGTTAAAAGCTACTGCCTTAATCAATAATTCTTGTGAGTCTCAAGACTGAGAGCTTGCTTTGCTGCTCTCACAGTCTAAATGAGTGTGTTCAACTAACTCTTTGACTGTGCAGCAAACTACTTGCTTTGAGCCCTATGGAAATTACAGCATGAAGTAGTTGCATTTTTTAAAAATACCATTTATTTTTTGAAATACCTTAAAGATCAAACTTGTGCTATCATCTCTAAGACATTGTGCCCTGATTATTGGTACAGATACTGTCCTCTGTGTTTTCTTGTTGATTTGGTCAATAAAATTCCAGCTGTGCCTGTGGTTGTGTTTTCTTCTTGATAGGGGTGGTGCAGCTGGTTATATGCCTGCTTCCTGGCGTGGTTAATAAGATTGTTGTTGCCTGGATTGCTAAGCTGCAGCAAGTAATTGAAAGCATTTTGCTCCTTGCATGCATAGGAATGTTTCTCCCTTCCTACTCAATGACAGTTTACATTAATGTGTACTGTATTCTGCACCAGGTTCTCCTTTTAGAGACTTCAGATCATTAAGGAAATAGGAAATGGTGTCTCTGTGAAATAATGATGTGGCCTATTTTTCTTAACTTCCTTTTTTCAGAGGTTTAGTAAAGATATATTCTACAGCCTGAATAGTGTGCAGATGTTAATATATTTAGAATTGGGTCTGAAGTCTTACTCACCATGTCTTATTAATAGTTATATTCTACTGTGGTGAAATCAGCTTGGTTTCCCTCCATCTTTCATTATAAAAACCTGGACAAGGCACACACTAGCCATGATAGAGTGATCTGGACTCTGGCATTCATCATGCTGTTGGTTTTCCAAAACAAGGGCTTATTTGACCTTCATTATATGGCCAGTCTGGAAGGTCTGAGCTTTTGCCTTAAACATCATGCAGAATGAGTCCTTTAGCTGCATCAGGTTGATTTAACTTATTTTTAATATGTGATATTTCTTGCTATTTTCGGTTGCTTTCTCTTGTCTATTTTGAAATTATTTTATGAATTTAGTAAATCCATTGTTAAACATGCATCCACACACAGATACTCATACCATGATAAATCTGAAAATGCTGGCAATGTGCTGGTAATGCACAGAAAGATGTTATAATTGCATCACCATTACTGGAGTGTTAGGAGAAAGAGTTTAAATTCCTGAAAGAGGAGGTCCTAGTTAAAAGACTTGGGAAATTTGTGCATGGAAAGATTAAAAATTATTTGTCTACATTCTTGAAGGTTCACGGGTTTAATTTTTCCTGTATGCCATACATTCACTTTTATCTATTTCTTTATTGCTGTATTTTCCACAGGATTGCAAAAAGCTGATTCACACATGGACTAAGTTGCATGTAGGCAAAGATGCAGGCAAGCAGATCTAATAATTACTAATTTACAGAATTTGGGGAATACCGTAGACACTGAACTGCTTGCCCTAAATAAGCTTTGAGATCAAATAGGACCCAGGAGACAGTGGCAAATAAAGATTGTTTGACAGGTTAAAAGCCTTGCTCTAAGGAACTACATGCATGGATAGGTGCAGTCTGGAGCACAGAAGGTGGCCCAGGCTTTATGTGAGCTTTAAGTAAGACAAATATGTATAAACTGTTTTGCCAATTTGACATCTCTTTTGTTACTATGCTTTGTTCCCACTTCTAAAAGCACACAGTGCTTTATTTAAAAAGAATCTTACTCTGCACTGTGTTCAAACTTGTCACATCTTCCAAAAACAATGAAGTTTTGCTGACAAGTGAAGTTATTCTAAATTATTGTGCAGTCTCTGTGGATATATTGAGTAAACTCTTCCAGGGTAGGGGCTGAAAGTAGAACAGTATTTCACAAGGCCATGAGGAAGGTGCCAGGTTTACTGCCTGACTCTTGGAAGAAGTGCAGTCTGAAAGATCTGTTTTTCACTAAGCCTGAGCCGTGCCAATTTAGACTAATGTGCATCATTTGGACTATATAAATAAGAGGGACAATCCCACTGGCATGACAGTATAAATACACTGGTATTGGTATAAGGTTTATGCAGCTCCTAGTGGCAGGTTAGAATTATTCTGTGAATCAAATAAAGCATGTTAGTGGGATTAAAAAAAATAACTATAATGCTGCAAATGTATACATTACAAAGATGGAAAAGTATGCTTTACTCTTAATGTTGTCCACACTAGAGTTAAGCTTGTGTAAATTCTTGCTTTAAAATTAAGCAAGATACTCCACCAAATGAATATTAGTCAGTGTCTCAGGTTTCTGTTGTTGTGATGACCCCGAGGTATTAAAATGTCTCTTGTCTCCCAGCCCCGCAACGGAAGAAGCCGCGATTTGTCTGTTCTGCTTTTCAAGGTTGTTTATTTTTTCTTATCTCATACATTCTTTCTCTGACCTACTGAGGTCCATTCTGCAGGTCAGGTTGCGGCAGACTCACTGCCCTTGGGGTGGTGTTATCTTTTATACTAAAAACTACGTGTACTTTATTTACAATAATTTTCCAATACCTATCAGCTATGTTGGACAGTCTGTCTCTAAACCAATCAAAAAGTGTCACCATCACAGCAAAAGATGGAGGGCAAGGAGACGAAAAAGAAGGGCAGGGCACGCCCAGATTCCTCCATCTTGAACCCCCATTCTAAAACCCCAAAATTCTACTTTTTTCACCCTATGACAAGTTAACTATGATTCTACTTAAACTATTGTGGCTTGTAAATCTTCACACAAAGTTGGTGGTTTTTTCCCTGGGCTCAAATCAAAGACAGAGGTGTTTTTGACTCCGTGCCAGGGTCTCTGAGCTTTCTGCCAGGGTCTTGAGTCATCCAGGGCAGTCAGAGGAATGTCCTGGGTTCTGACAAGAGTGTACACTATGCTTTGGGGACAAGATCAGCCAGTGTTTGTGCCAACTCATGCCCAGTAAGAACTGGTAGGATCTGAGCCTAAAGCAGTAGGCTCAGTAATCTGTGTGGTTTCTGGAATGAACAGAATACATGAGATATATTCTTAATAAGATCTTCTGAAGAGTGGAAGAATATTATTAAGAATAACAGAATGTTAGTTAAAGCAAGGAAAGAAAATTGCAGACTGATGGAGGGAACTATTTTCCAGCTGAGACCTGATGCATCCTGTGGAGCAGCTTCCAGAGGAAGGCGATGAAGATGTCATCACTAGAGACACTTGCAGACTCAAATAGGCTGAAAAATGCATTATATAATTTACTGCAAATAGCATTAGTACAACACCA
Organism: Sitta carolinensis; assembly: GCA_032173965.1. Lineage (NCBI taxonomy): Eukaryota > Metazoa > Chordata > Aves > Passeriformes > Sittidae > Sitta > Sitta carolinensis. The sequence continues at coordinate 33,069,915 of JAVUNC010000005.1, read as the reverse complement.
AAGTTGAGGCAGGATAACTAAGCTCAAGAAAAAATTACCATTTCTAACTTCTTTTCTTTGAAGATAGTGTTGTGACTTTGCTTATTCGTGTTTTCCATGAAGCAAACTAAACACCTATTTTCTAAACAGGTTAATGTATTTTGCCTATTTTTTATGGAGCTTGAATGACAATCTCATTGTCTCAGCTATTAACCTTTATCACTGGCTTCCCCCTGCACACCTGCACCTAGCTTTTGCTTTCCCTGACATGCAGTAGAGAAGTTCCTTGTTGACATCCTCTTGTCCCCCAGTCCCTGCCAGCAACCTGGGCAGATTTTCCTGACCTGCCTTGTGTTGCAGTCTGCACTCGTAATCTCTTCCTCTCTTCTACTTCCTAATTTTCAAGCAGTCAGACTGTAGAGAAAACCTCTACTTGAGACTGGGCTGAAAAAGCACAGGCACAGTTGACGCACGAAGACATCTCTGTTAAGATCTGGTGGTACAGTAGAGATGCCATGCAGAACTCAGATGACCAGTATATATATCTGCTGTTGCATTTTAGCCACAAATTTAACAACAGATCATACCACACATTGTGTTTGATTAACATACAGGGGAATGCTGCTGGACAGGAAGCCAGTTGCCTTTTGTCCAAAGGAGGCTCAGCAGTCAGGAGTGCAGTAGCCTAGCATCTACGGGATATGGCTTGGCCCCTTTTCTCCGTCTCAGCTACCACTGTCTTCCCAGCCCGTCTGGGAATGGGTAGCTGAACCAAGGGTAGAGAATTAAAGGTAATACTAAGGTAACTGATGCATTTTTATAGTAAGTGGCTAGTCATAAAAGTGGTTTTCCATGAAGTGTGGCATTAATGCTCAAATATTCTTGAGGGATGCTGATTTAGCATTCACCAGTGTTAAAGTAAATGAATTTATTGATTATTAGAGCTTTGTAAAGAAAACAGTTTTCAATATATTTTTTCCCCCAAAAGTTGATGTATGGCCCTTTCATGCAATGTCAGCGTGCAGCAGTACATCAGAGCTACACAGGTGCAAGAAGGACAACAAAACCTTCCTATGGACCAGGGTGTTCAGAATAAAATTGAAGCTTGAATATCGTGAAATGCTTTCTGTCAGTGATATCTGTGTCACTTAGGAATTTTCTTCTAAATGAAAAGGTTTACAGCCCCATTCTCTAGGGTAAGATTTTCTGCAGAAGTTGTATGTACAGAAAAATCCCAGGACTGTTGCAGAAAAGAAAATAGTTTGCAAGCCCAGTTTCTTCAAGCTTTTTCATGCACCAGCCAGTTTCTAGCTGCTCTGGCTAAGCCTCACACATATCACTTATGTGATGCCTGTATTATTTCTGTAAACAATAAACAGCAGCTCAAGACAATAAAGTGGAGCTCAAGCTGAATTTTAAAATTATGTAACAATTCAGTGATGATTCTGGTTTATGGCATTCATGCTTAATGCTTGATGCTGTATAAACAAAAAGACATATTTATCAGATTTGAAGTAGTTTGTGGTTGGGGTATTATTTAAATAGGATTACTTCTTTATTAGATAATCCACTGAAGTGAATTTCACCATATGCTAATATCTCTCAAGACACATTTTGAGCTTTCTGCAGATCCTGCATGTTTTAAATGGTCTTGGAAAGTTCTGAATTTTCATGAGTAAAATAGCTTTGGGAGGAGATCAGGATACTTAGTCATTTAGGAAACCAAGCATTTCTATTCAGGTGCCTAAGCACAGGCATAAGAAATTAACTTTGCACAACCAAAGTTGGAGGATATTCAGATCATTTTTCAAACAGTCAAGCTTGCTGAGGTATTGTAAATATCAATACAAAATGGATTCACAGTTATGCATAATTACAGTACCCTACTTCTCTTGCTTCTAGATTAAAACTGAGCTGCTGCTGTAGTAAGTAACCATATAATTCAGAAAAAAAAGAGAATTAAATTTACATAAAGTATAATAAAATTGAATAAATTTTCACTTTAGAGAGACAACACAGTTATTCATTGGTAGTATAACTGTTAAAATTAAGTTTCTAAGAAAACCAGAGACATGTCTGCTAAATGTGGAAAAGAAAATCGCCAGAGGAGTTATTCTAACTCTTTCTTCTCATATTTTTTCCATGTCACATGCACACCCCAACAAATGTCACTTATGGAAGCACTTGAAACCCTGTGTTTTCTTAATAAAGACTGCTCTAGAGAGCACTGAGCACACAACTTGATAAGAAAGGATTAAGATTAAATACATCTATATTTGTCCTACTTGGAGCCGAGGCTGTTAATGACTTTACATGCAATGCTTAAAAAAATTTAGATAGATTCTAAGCACTGATTCGAAGAGCAGCATTGCCATTTCAAAAATGAAGCCTCACTGGAAGTGACTGAAGCCATAGCTCTAAAATGAACATGAAAAATTATTATTCCTCTGCACCAGTAGGAGAAATTAATGTTTTCTTTCATGGTTGGAGCTCCCATAGCACATCTGAAAGCATTAGTATATGGGCAAAGCAAATGGTTGACATTCTGTTGTTTCCTGAAGCATATACATTCAAAATCTGTACATTATACATCTGGTGAAAAAGGCTCAGATAGTTTTGTCTCTTTTTTCAACAGTTTATAGTCCCTTGTGCTCTGACACAGCTGTAGTGACATTGTAGTAACCATGAATGTTCCAGGATGTTAATTTTTCTCTAGATTTCTGCATTATTTAAAAGGAAATCTTACAAAAACATCCTCCTTTCCCAGGAAAAATATGTTCTCTGAGATATTTTTTCATTACTTTTGTCAGAGTGAGCTAGCAAGTCTAAATGATTGTGTAGCTGGGAGTTTGGGTACTCTCTGTGAATGTGAGAGTGGGCTTCAAGTCCCTGTCCAGTGTTTCAGCTTTCTCACAGAAGGGAAGATATTTAACAGAAGGGTCTGAGTTTAGAAGAGAGTCAGTCAGTCGCTGCAGGAATGATCCTAAAAGCTCTACCAAGGCTCTTTGTAAGCCTTCCACAATGTCAGAGGTTCTATAAACCACAGGCATCAGTGAATACTTGTTTACTTTTATCTGTAAAAGCCTCTAGCTGCAAGCAGTGGAGATAACGAAGGATGCTGAAGCTCAGAACTTGCCGTCACTGGTATGATATTGTGCAAAGAAAATACGCTTTTAGATGATGTTGAGCTTTATGCCATTCAAGGATAAAACTCAAGATAGGTTTCAGATATAGGAAGTATAAGAACTTATGATATTTTTTGCTGTACTGTCAGGATTCATAATTTGTTGTTTTTAGTGAAAAGTACTCTTCTTTACAAAGTTAAGGAGCAGCAGATTTCAGTGAATGGAATACTACAGATCTAGGAATGCGTGAAATAACAGCTGGAACTCTGCTACTTTTATTTTTTGAGGAACTAATCTTGGGGATGTTCTCTCAGTTGCAACCAATCCTCTTGAAAACTTGTGGTGTTGCCAGTTGTGATTCTGTACTTGTCTGAGGTGCATGCTATCCCAAATGGTGTAAGCAGCAACACATGGAGTTGATCTTACTCCTGTACACAGAGACAGCTGGAGGTTAGCCAGCTGAAGATGTAATGTGCTTCTTTGGGAAGTCTTGGGACTTAGTTAGAGATTCTTCACAGTGTTGTGGAGTGTCTTCACATTTGGGGAGCACCTCAGATTTCACTTGCTTGGGTTGTGACGTCTACTTGGGACTCAGTGGTTATGCTCTAAAATTGTTTAAATTCAGTTTTTCCTTGGCCAAAGAACGGCTTGTTCTGTGGTGAGACATAAGTAAAGCCATCAAAGAATGGAAAATGAAGAACTGAAAGATGGAAACTGTTCTCCTTCATAATGCCTTCATGTGTACTGTTGAAAAAATTTAATTCAGGACTCAAGCTCCTAAATATTAGAAAATTCCTGAGTTTGAACTTCCTCATGTACAAATTTGATGCCACATTATTTCCCTGCTCCCTCTAATGCAGGTTTTGCAGTAGAAAAGCAGGTACAAATGGTGACATAGAGCTGAGGACAAGTGAAGCATCTTCACATTTCCTCTCTGTGTAGGAGGGGCAAAGTGACAGCCGCAGAGTTGTTCAGGAGCTATTCCCAGTGGAGTGGGGAGAAGCTTCCCCTTCATATCAAACAGGATGTAGCTGTTCTTAGTCACCTGGGGCCACCTGGTGCTGCACAGGATTTGGACACATTTACTGGGTCCAGCAGTTATTGCATGAACATGTGTGGCAGCAGCAGTGAAGGAAATATCCTCTAACCCTTCTGAAGACTTGAAGGAGAGAGTGCCCTTAGCCTTTTCCACATCTGTAAACAACATTATGGTGTCAATAGCTTTCACAACCCCCAAGAGAGACATGAGAATGGTTCATTGGTCATAAACTGCCTGAAATGTTGAATGTCTAGAGTTAACTATTGAGGAAATATCTTTAGGCCTTCCTTTTATTCCCTTCTTATGTGCCCCCAGTTGGTATCCTTCAAAGGATATTAAGCTAAGTACAGCAAATATCTAAAGATTTCATATGTCATTTTGCTGACACAGTACCAGGCACTTCAGATATATATCTGTACACATCGTTTCATGTATAATCTTTCTGGGGTTACCTTACTGTTCTTTTTTACAGTCTTTAGAGACATTAGTCTTGGACAGGTGCCCCACACCTGTATAGTAAGAGCAATGCATAATGATACAAATGGGTCACAGCATGGTCCCTAACTTAAAGAATGAATCATTCAGGTACAAGATAGAGCTACCATCAGGTTAAAAATAGGGAGGAAAGTGCAAATACAGCTGTTTGTCTACCACATAAGCAAAAGGCAATAAACCTACAGTAATAGCTGTAAGCAGTAGGAGTACTTGTCTGTCCACTTGATTATTACCTTTGTAGTTTTTAATGGTATGCAGGGCTTTGAAAGGATGATGTGTAAGCTACTGCTACTGGTGTTCGGGGCTGTTTCATGAGGACATGTAAAAGAAGAAGATAAAAAGGTAATTTGTTTGCTGGGTAAGAATCCTGATAATCTGCAAGGTGTCACTTCGGAGATTATCACTTGTGTTCTTCTAAGAAGGAGGGAATTAACACAGTGTACATCTTTCACTATTGCACATTTACAACTGTAAGAAACATGCAAAGTATGAATTTGGTGGAAATGACCCCTGCCTCCTAACAGCCCAAGAGGGCTGAGTGAAGAGATCTGATGGCATAGCCAACATGTTTATATGACCTGCTGTCTAGCTGAAATTGTTTACTCTGAGTTGTCTGATTTTTTAGCAAGAGGGAATTATGAGAGGAAAAAAAAGCCAGTGGTGTATCAAAAGCAGCTGCACAACTGGATGGGTGTAGCTAAGCTGGTAGGGAATGTGACCACCTATTCAAAAGCAGACAAGAGCCAGTGCTCTGAGTAGCAGATTTTGTGGCTGCGTGTACAGATGAAGACATTTCTGTGCTTTGGGGAGATGCATTTTGGCCTGTGAGTTCTTTATGGACTGTGGCTCGCTCTCTGCTGATGATATGCTGCTGTTAGGGGTGTAAACAGGTGAGATTTATGTTTCTGAATATGGCCTGTTTTTCTCTCTACTTTGTATGTGTGGCATCTTAAAATATATCACAGTTTTTCTTGATACTGAGTTATTATCTCCTGTTTGGAGGTGTAATGCTTCGTATCCTTTTGCTCCTTCGCTTTTTCCGTGTGTTGGCTTGATGAATTCAGTTTCATCTCCAAGACTATCAGTGCTGGTAAGACAAAACTCTCCTACAAATCCCCCTAAGCACTCCTGTCATAGGACATCTTTGCATTTTCAAGTCCCTCCTTGCTAACTACAGAGTGGATGAAGTCATCAAGAAGTTTTAATTTGATGATAAATTCTTGTGGCTACTCATGCAACTTTGTTAGTGCATATAAGCTGATTTTTTCCTTTGAGGCACCATGAATGGTGTCTGACATTTCAGGGCTATCAGGACTTCCTTGTCTCTCTAGTTTCTTTAGGGTGACATGTATTTCTGCATCTATCTGATCTTTATTTTGCTTTCCTGTCTCAGTTAAGCATCTCAGTGAGGCTTAATAAGAACTCTTTGTATAGTTGGTTGTGTTTCTTTTCCTTTGCTCCTTGGAGTCCTTTTTACCTATTCCTAGTTACGTTTCAGTCTGATTATACTGTTAAAGGACATTGGAAGAAAATTCTTTCCAGTCCTGAGAAAACCAGTCTACCAATGGCTCATTGTTCTTTCCCAATAATAATAGGGTATATTTTGCATTTACGGGGTTTTAGAAGTTTTTGAAGAAACTTTTTGAGCCCTTTGTTTTGCTGTGAGAATCTGTGAACTGATTAAGAAACATAATGCAATTTCATGCCTATGATACCCAACCCATATAAGCATCTGATAAGCTTTCAGTGTTAATAGGCATAAATTAAAATACTAGACCTGTGCAGTCTTAGCTACTTCCAGATCTGTCATTTATTATGTAGAAAACATTTTTGCTCAGGCTCCTTAGTAAGTATTTGAATGTGCAGTCCCCTCCCCTCATTGGTGTTGTTAACCAGAAAGATTTGCAGACTTGTCCTGTATTCTGAACTCAACCACAGGTACTCCTAGTCCAGTGCAATGTTGGGAAAATCTTCTTCCAGCATGAGTGGAGATGATTTACTCATTTGCTCAATGACAAAGATTCAGTGGAAGAGATGTAGTTGTGAAAATTCTTTCCTTTTTCACTTTCTCTCAATCTGATGACAATAATTTGTATGTAAGAAGTCTGACTTGGAGAGGACTGTTTTGCTCTGTAAATGGATAGATTTTTCATAGGTAGGCCATACAGTCAAATAGGGCCCAGAAGTCATCACTATCCATCAGTTGTAGAGAAATTGTATTACGTTTCCTGCCCACTTTTTAATAGAAAAATGTGTGTCTCACTATCTGCTCTCATGTTCAGCAACTGCAGCTAAGTAGTAATGGATGGGACATATAAGCCACATGTTCAGTTTCTTTGTCTTAAGCCTTGTCTTGAGTTCAAACTCAGTGGTGCCTCTTCTGTGAAAGAAAAAAGAATAAATGTTACTTCTTTCAGAAGCTTTGGTTCAGTCTTACTGTATTTTTTTTCTTTAATGAGTGGGTATATGTTCTACATATGCAATAATATTAGCTTATCCACTTACTTCAGATGGAAGGATAAGGTTTTACATAACTTTTTCTTAAATTATGTACCTGGATCCATGTTAATATTTTTTCCATGCTTCTCTATTTCCTGTAGCTGGCAGCTTTATTTTCTTGGCTAGTTTGTACTAGCGTGTAGTATAATCAAGCCTGTTACTCTTCCACTTGTAATATTGTAGTCCTAAAACAATTGCAGTTCATTTTACTGTAGAAAACACAATTATGTTGGCTGTTGTGCTATTTTACCAATACGTGTTCTTCACTAGTTGCTGTATTTTCATCGATGTTCATGGCTATAAATAATTATTTTACCTTTTCCTTTTTTTTTTTTTCTTTTTAATTAATTTAAGCTTTTTGTTGTTGCAACTGCCCAAGAGTAGCAGAGTTCATTACGGTAGTTCTCGTTCTAAAGGATAACCAGCTCTTTCAGTCACTTCTTTGGGACCTGGTTTTAAATTAAATTATACTGACCAAACCCTTATCTCACTGGTATGAAAATGGACTGCTGTCTTTGATGCAAATTTCTAAAGGAGTTTGAGATCTCACCAGATGTAAAGAGTGCAATCAGCAAAGAAGGATTATACTGTCAAGAGTGTCAGCTGAAAAGATCGTTCTCCAGAAAAAGTTTATATGGTTCTGTTTGATCTGAGGATGCTATAACAGATAATGTAGTCTTTGATTCCTCTACTCATTGATCAGTATTTAAGCACGTATTCATGCATATGCTGTAAATGCATCAGTCATTTGCAATCTGAAGGAAAATATGCAAACAGAAAGCGTTGTGACACTTTAAAGTCTTTGAGCACCCAATTAAAGGGAAAGCAAGGCAGAAGCCTCATTTCTTCTGATTCCTTTCTTTTGATTAAAATAATAAAATGCATATACTATTTCTTCTCTTTTATTCACATTTCTTTCCTGCACTTAGTGCTTGTCCTTTTCAAAGCTACAATATGGTCGATTTTTTCCTCACCATCATTCTGCTCTTAAGAGGGACGTCGAAGTGACTCTCTTTCTGCCTAACGCTGCCTCTAAAGGGTGACTCATCTGCTCACCCCACCCTTAGTGGTCTTTCAGGCACTGAAGTTGATCAGTAGGTGTTCCACATAGATTCCTGTTTAGACACAGACAGGTACAGTGCTGTTCTTGAGGCACAAATGTGCCTGGCCTGTTCAGCAACAGCTTTCTGATGTTTTCCCCAATCAATTGTTACAAAGGAACCACCCACTGACAGATCCTAAAGGAAAAGGAGTACATCTTCCCAGCCGGAATATTCAAAAACTTCTGGAAGCCTTTTACTCCCGAACAGGGATAGTTCCTCTGTCATTCAAGTCTTTGACACACAAAGCTTCTAAACATGAGAAGAGGGCAATTTCTATCATTATGTTAAACCTGAAAAAGCCTTTGTATATCAAGCCTGTCATCAATATGTGTTACTTCCAGTTTGAGCTTTAGAACATCCTTTTCAGCTCTCCTATTCAGAGCCTTTGTCATCGAGTCTAAACATGACATTGAGCATTGAATTAGCATTCAGAAATACCCATCCTCATCTGGCTCACAGCATCTCTTGCGATCTGTACTGCTAGTTCATACAGTATCTGGATTAAAAAAAATGTTGGTTTTAACATTATATTTAACAGTAACTGGAGATGTTGCTTGTTTCTGTTTAGATGAGAGTCCTTACACAAAATCTGCAAACCAGGCAAAGGCACCTGATGGAGCACTGTCTGTGAGGAGACAGAGTATTCCAGGTAAGACTTGCTTCACTTTTTGTAACACCTAACTAGTTTTTGAAGAGCAAGGTAATACTAATCAAAATTCAGCTAGTTATTAAAAGCAAATGTATTACAGTTGCTATCAAGCAACTTTATAAGGAAAGTTCCAAGAGGGCTTTAAGCAGTTTCCACAGTTAGGTTGCCTCAAGCTTTTGCTGTGAAGAACATCCCAATATCTCTGTCTTTTGCAGCAGATTTGAGACACTGAGCCCAACCACCTTTTCATCAGAGGTGAATATATTTTCAGGCCCTCTGAAATCTGTTCTTTGATATTTGGTTTTGATAATAGAGGGAGATTGGCTCATATTTTCCACTACCCATCAATCAGTCTCAGAAGTCTAACAAAGAAACCCTCTGCCAGAGTTCTTGTCTTCATGTGATTTTCTGCCACGTGCAGAATCACTTGTCCATCCTTGTCTTTTATGTCACCGCATCGCCCAAAGCTGGACCATTAGATCAATGGTTAGTTAAAAGAACTGATCTTTCAACCTGTGTCCCTTTTTATTACTGCAGACAAGTCTGATATGCATTCTATGCAACAATCTAAAGGGATTTTCACCTCAAGTAATATTTTAGAGACCTTTTAATGAAAACAATGCTGACAAAGGTTGCACTCAGGTGGAATTACTGATGTTGCCGTTCTCATCTCAAGCACAGTAACCTCTGACTCGAAGGGAAGATGCATTGCAGTAGAAATCAGAAGCTGTAAGGTCATGTCACCCACTATCTAATGGTTAATATTGCCTGTACTAAGTGGGTTTATTATTGAATAAAGACACACAACCCACAGAGAGTCTGTGAATGGGGGATGGAGCTCAGACCTTTGCCACTGCTAGGCTCAGATCTCATCCCAATAGCTATAGTGAAGAGACAAAGCACATTTTGTGGATGCTTTGTGTGCATATCTTTATGCGTGAGAGAGAGCAAGGTGTCTTACTTAGTGTTGCATATAATGAAAATTCTTGTTCATTCTTGAAAACATCCTAGTGATTTAAAAATTGTTATTTTTATGGTAGAATCATGAAGATCATACCCATTGTGAAAAGACATGGGTACAGCATCCAGTGTGCAGATATTCCTCTAAGAAAATATTTAATTATACAAACATCAACCAGAGGTTTTTATCAATGTCAATACAAATTGATATTCATTTTTCTTCAGAGTGAATGAAGACCTCTATAGGGTACTTTTCAAGTAATGCTGTAGCTCATAGGTCAGTAATATTTATGTCCTTGAAAGTATTCAAACTTTTGATTTTTTTTGCTGTGATCTTATTAGTTACAATTTATAGTGTGGTTACTGTATTTAGAAAACACTTAAGCCAAGGTCTGAGAGCAGACTGAAGTTTGTGGTTTCACATGACATTTTGAGAAACCCTGATGATTTTCACTTGTGTTCTTTAAAGACAAAGTTTGATTAAAATGTACCGGTACAATTTTTCTTCAGAGTATCTGATAAGGAATTTCAAGTGTTGAGTAATAGTCACCATGAGTAATAACCATTTATTTTGATTTTTTTACAATTTTGCTGCACATTCTGGAGTTTTTGAGAGAGAGAGTTGTGCAGATAGATTTTTACTATGTGCTCTGCATAAGTCACAGTTTATTTGTAGAGGTAATACAAGTGTTTGGTGAGCTGTGCTTTGCTGCATTTCAGGTGTTCTGAAAATAGCTGATCTAACCTTATGTATGTTCTTCAGCTCTTAATATAGTGATGACATTTATCTGAATGCCTCATTCCATCTCTAGACCTTAGGTGCCCCAAAGGATAAATGAGATTGGGCTGGTTGGATATTTAAAAAAATTATAATTAAATTCTTCATGCCCTAGCAAATTCTCATGGTAGCACAAGGGATGTTGTGGGTTTAGATACATAAAAGGCTTTGCAAAACGAAGCATTATTTTGAGAAGTAACTTGAACATTTAGGAGTCGACTGAAGTTTCTGAAAATAACCTATAAACATTTATATCACTTGACACCGTGTTTTGTATGTGAGATAGCACCTTGTAAATAACTTCTATTCTTGCTTGTGTGTTAGCATTTTATTCACATTATGGATTAGTCTTGGCAGAGGTGCAGAAGCATCCCAGCTAGCCAGCTTCATTTGGCACCAGGAGATTCACTAGAACTAGTAGCATTAATCAGTGCAAGACCAGAAGCAGAACAGCTGCTTTTGCTCGGGAGCAGGATCACCCTTCTGATGTTATGTAGGTCAGCTCCAAATAGCTTTTGAATTGGAAGGTGTGGTGCAGTGAACCCAGTAAATTCTGCTGGACCTGGATGGGAACATGTCAGCTGGAGTTACTGTCAGTAATCTTCAGATGGAGATCTTATCCTGTATGGAAAGCATTCATTTCTGTCCCCCCAGATGGTATGCCTGATAACACGTCACATTCCTGAACTGCTGTTTTTTTCAAGCTTGAAGTATGGGAGTACCTTTGACAGTGTAGCTGTCTATTCCACTTGATGCTCTGTCATTCCTAAGACATGGACAGCAGATGTTCTATTCCCAAGGAATGCTCTGCTTATTGAATTAGCCAAGAGAAAACTTCTGGGTTTTAGCAAGGTAATTGATTGTATGCAGAGTTTTGCACAGGTTTGAACAGTCTGTGAAAAAAATACTAGTGAAAATACACAGGTGTGAGATAGAAATCTTCCAGTTTCATAATGGGATCACAGCTCCCTGTGTTGGTGAAAGTTCCTTCTCATGACATTTGAATTCAGTTTAAAGAATTTCACTGCTCCATCCTTTTGACAACTTTCAAAAAGGGGAGCTTTTGTTGCTATGAGTCCTGAAACTGCTATACCAGCTGCAAACCTCTAGAGGTGGGTTTTATCCTTCCATGTGAAACTGTATTGAAAGAGCAGTATTGATGAGCACTGTCTGAGTGCACAGAGAAGTAATGTAATTCTGTAGAGGTTACATGGAGCTCAGGCTTGGTTTATTTTACAGGAATGTTGAAATAATCATTTTATAATTAAAATCAAATGAGCACATACCGTGAGATCAGTGCACTGAGTTTAATTCCTGTCATCCCCAGAAGGAAGGAATGGATTAAGCATCTCCCTGGAGCAGAACTTGCTTATTTGAGATGCAGAATGCATTATTCATGTGATGAGACTACATGTCATATTTACCATGTCTTCACATGGTGCAAAATCAACAAGCAACAGATCCTTTCAAAGGGATTTACAGAATTGCTGAAATAATAGTTAATTCAAATTATATGCATTAATATAATGCAGTTTGAAACTTGGACTTTATTTTGCATATGTGTAGGTGTTTAGTTACAGTTATATATACATGATTGTTTGAAATGTTACTTAACTTCACAGTCAGAAAATCTTAACTTAAAAGTAAGGCTTGAGGTAACGCTAGCATGAGAAGCAGCTTACAGTCAGAAACAAACAGATTTCCCCCTCTAAACATTTAAATTTGGACTGTCAATGAGAATATAATGTACCCATATTACTACCCTGTCCTTAGGGAAGCCAAGGGAGTGAGTATATTGTGCCCCACTGAAGAAAAAGTCACTGCAGGACTAGTGTTAAGGCACATAAATAAAAACAGTGTTTCAGAAGTCATGGGTAAGGCCCTTCCCTTAGAATCATAGATGCAGTTAAACAGAACTGTAATTTAAAATTAAGGCATTTGATAGACAGTCTCTTGAATCCCTGGGTTTAGATGGATGCTGTTCCCATTGAGCTCCTGGACTGAGGTTTCCTTATTTGCTGAGGGTCCAGGCAGTGCCCAGCCGAGGGCAAGTCTTGGGTCAGTAGCCAGTGTCATTCCTGGGATTGCTTATTCCTGCAGGAGTTTTAAAAAGGGCATCAGCTGTTCCTGTGGCACTGATACCATGTCAAGACCCAGTGGCACTGTTCAAGAGGCACTTTGAAGTCAAGGAGACCTTAACATTTACTTCAAGATAAGCATGTTCCTGTGCTGTCCTGAATATGGACAGGCTGAATGGCTGTTCCCATGATTCCCAAACTAAAATCCAATGCTCTCTTATCTGTTTTAACAGCATGGGTAAATCAGTCAACAGTAATGCTGTGCAAACTGTTCCCTTTATTCATCTATTTCTTTGTTTTCACTTACTGAAAACTGGAGGCATGGAGGGGAAAGAAGTGACGTGACACAAGAATAAAAATTAATGCTTTATGAAGTGAAAATAAGACACTGTAAATTTAAGACCAATTAAAATATTTCATAGAATCTGCAACAAAAGTTTAGTTTTGTTTTTAGTCCATATTTTTTATTGAGACTTAAAACTTACCATTACTAAAAAAATAGTAAAAAACACCACAGATTTTTGAACTGAAATGTTTCAGCTTCTCAGTGTGTCGGTTTTGTTTTGTTTTTTGGGAAAAGTAAATATGTTCCAAATCTAGTTGACATTAAATTTAAAAAAAATTAAAACCCATACTTCTTCTGTGTACTGACTAGACTTGTGCACTGTCTCAGACACGTGGCTATGTAAAGTCTTGTTGCCTGAAGTAGTCAAGGGCTCAGAAGAACTATAGTATATACACTGGGCAAGCTGTTTGAATCATCTGTGAATTCAGAGATTTTGTTTAGCTGGGACGATTGCAGTTGTGAATGGTCTCTTTCCTGAGTAAATTCTTGTTCAAGAAACAGGCACCAAATAACAAAGAGTAGTGGAATATTTCCTCAAAGAGAGGATTTTTCCTGTTCTTGGGGACAGAAGAGTAACACACTCCCTGCCTTCTGCCCTGCTTAACACACCTAGCAGAAGGCCCTTGAAGTCTTGTCCTTACCATGTTCTTCAACCCACTGTGGTTTCACCTCCCCTGTAACCCTTGTGCTCCAGCTCTGCCTGCCTCTGGGACCCACAAGAGCCTTCCCAAGTCTCATTCCAGCCACCTTCTACTCCACAGTGATAACGGGTCTGCTGAACAGGCAAATTATCTGCATTTATGGGGAGAGTCCATGCCAAGCTTTGCAGAGACAAGCAGGAAAAGACCAAGCCTAGATATTATTAATCATTCTTTTGACATTTTCTCCACCAACAGGAGCCTCTTTTTCTCTTTAACCAGTTCTTTTATTATTTTTCATTTGTAAATTTTGTATGCAGCTGCAGGGAGGTACTAACAGGTCAGTTGTTAAAATAGGTCACTGTGCTCTGAAGGAAAATTGTCAAGACTTTGAAGTCTGAAATTAAAGTGACTAGATTTTTTAATTCCTTTATACATGTGTAACTACTGCACTTTCTTTCCACACTACCTGATTCTTTGAAGCATGCTGTAGTACAGGTTTTGTATTTCAACAAATGTTTGATCTGAGAAAAAGAGGTAGCCATCAAACTGGAGGGAAAACAGAGTGAATGTACAGCCCTGAGCACATCCTCTGCAGTGGCTCAAGATCTGGAATTACTGTTAGTAGATGGTTTGCAGCCCTGTTTGGGGGGAGCTTGGTAACAGGATTTTAATGCAAAAATAAAATGTTAAACAAACATAATTTTAGGGTAGGCTGAATTTTGAACTGCTTAGCTAGAAGGGAGCACATGCAAATCAAAGAAGCTTAAAAAGCCTTGAAAAGATAATATTTACAGAGCTGATACTAAAAAAGTAATTGCTGTATGATGTAGTGTCCTCAGTAATTGCTTAGGACACAAAATATTCCTAAGAGAAGTTATGAAATACTAAATTATTGTAATAAAACCAATAATTGACATCCTGGAAATTTTCAGGCTCTGAAATATTTAAATAGACAATGTAAATGTCATTGGAAAACAGTAAGGCAGTTTTCATCCATTCCTTGGCTCTGAACATGTAGAGGAGCTATTTACGAAAATATAGAGGTATGCCTTTTTTTCCCCTCCCTACCCCACAGCCTGCTGTGCAGCAAATGCTCATATTCTATCTCAAGCTGCACCAAATCTGGCTTTCCTAGGGGCTTTGTCTACTGCCCACAACTGATGAACTCAAATGTAGGTCAGGTGGAAGCTGAAGAATTTTTAAGACCCTTCTTCTTTCTTCACTATGATTCTTGGAGTTTTTGTAACATGTAGAAATGTCTGTTTAAATAAAAATATATTACTATCAGAAAGCAAACGGAGGTTGTGAAGAAATAAGAAAGTAATTGAATTCATGTATATATGTATGTGAATATATATAAAAAATACAAAAATTCCAGAATCCAGTCTAAATTAAAAGCAGAACATGTGATTCAGTTATGATGTCATTGACTTGCCAAAACAGAATTCTATTAGCTGAAATCTAGATCACATGCTGTGCCTCGATTTAAACAAGGAAATCTGCAATCTACTGCATATCATAATAGTAGAATAGATGGAGTGCATTAATTTTCTGTTGCAAGATAATCTCAGAAAAAAAAAAAAGAGAAATCTGGAAAATATGACAGAGAGATAAAAGGGTTTTAAAAAAAGTCCACATTGATTGAAAAAAAAAAAAAAAATTAGACTTCTAAGTGATCCTGGGGTCTTAAGTTCCATTAAGTGAGACTGCTCAGGAGGGAAGATGGCTCCCAGGATATTCCTGTAGCTCTGCTCTTAAATCTGAGCCAGGTTCCCAGTGACTGGCAGATGTGACAGATGGATGATGCATCCCTGGGTACACGTTTACCTGTGTGCAAACACAGCTCCAGAGCCAGTTTTGTTTTTCTTGGCGATTATTATGGCATTGGCAAGACAGTGAGTGTTCAAAAGCAGCTGTTCTCATGCCACGGTTAACTTGGTCCAATTCCTTCAGGCTCCTCTGCTGAGTAAAACTGTAGAAGATTAAAGGATCCCGTTATTTTTTGATGTTTTGATGTACCCCTAACATGAGCAGGCCCCCTTGCATCATTTGCTACAGTGCAGCCACTTTTCAAGCAATGTTGTCTGACTTGTGCAGTCCTCAGTCACTTTTTCCATCCTTGTCAAAGGAAACCTGCCTTGCCTTTAACTTCAGCTTCCCTCAGATTTCAGAAGCATTCTGATGTCACAAATGCAGCACTGTGTTACCTTATCCTTCACGCCCCCACCAAAATGTGAAACAGTCTTCATTGGCTAACTGGTTTTGTAGAGTAAGAACATGATTTACCCAAGAAAACCTGTCAAAATCATCCCCAGCCTTTTTCATAGTTCTCATGGTGAGAAAAAAGAATTCATTGCAGAAGTAAAACTTGAAAATAAAACGTGTATCAGTGAAAGCTGGGTTAGGAAATTCAAGTACGTGTCTACGAAAGTACTTTTTTTCCTCAATTTGCATTTTTCTTATAGACACTTACTTTTACTATGTACTTTTAAAAATCAACACAAAATGGCACTGAAGAGATTTTAAGCATTTAGAAATCCATTAGCTGTAACCTCTGCAGTCACAGTTATGGTAACGATCTTGGGTGATTTTCGAGCAGAAGCAAGCGTTCTGACCTGTGAAATGCAGATCACAGGCTAGTAAGCTTTTCTGCACTTGAGGTGTTTATTATATCTGCAAAGTCATTTGCTGATTTTCATGTTTGATGAGAGGCTACAGTTGCTGTATCATTTACAGGCTTCCCTGTGTGTTTGTTTAACCTGCTGGAGGTTTACCAAATGGTCTGTGAAGCAGCTGCAGAGCTATATGTCTTTCCCTTCCCACTGGCATTGAAAATTTCTGAATTTGTTTTCACATATTTACTACTGAAGATTTCTTTCCTGTCCTTTCTCTTTTTCATTGAAATAACTTTGTTGGAAGGACTTCATATGTCATTCAAGTTTCACAAACAGATAAAGGCAAAAGGAACTCCTGCGGTTGAGGATCCCATCTTCCAGGACCATTGTTTTCCTGCACAATTCTGGCATGCTCTCTAAGCTCCACAAAGATACCATTGTGATGGTTGGTTTTGTTCATTTTAATCAAAGTGTTGGTGATGTCTATTGAAAAATTTATTCTCCTTTAAAGGTTTCAAGTGAAAGAAGAAGCATGGTGTAGTGGACATGTGAGGAGAGGAAAACTAGAAAAAAAAGAAAGATGGTCAAGACTAGGTTTGAAATAGGAGTATGGAGACAGTCTCAGAAAGAAACACTGGACTAGCTGGATGAGCTTGGAAAGAGGGAGGAAAACTGTTTGCTCTTAAAAGGCCATGGAAGAAGGTACCAAGCACAGGGAGATTTGTAACCCTGGGATTGTGCAACTGATCGAAATCCCTTCCTGGCTGAACATAAAATTTACCAATCCAAATAATCACTACCGTCTACAAGAAGTTGTAAAACTTTGTGAAACCAGACTGACTATCCCTTGTGGAATACAGCAGCCTATTACAGCTACTAGAGGTTCTTCTGGGTAACTGAGAAGCTAAAATTTAGTATTGACCTCTTGCAAAATGACTGCATTTTCACAGGATAGCACAGTTGGGCTTTCTTGGGGCAAGGAAAGGTGGTATCTTCAGAAAAATGGAGGAAGACATGAGAAGAAGATCCATGAGGAATGCTAAGGTTCCCCAGTCTGTTCAGAAGTAAGGAAATGTATTAAAAATTTTCAGGCAATATCTTTTTCTCTGAGTGGAAATATATTTACATGTTCTTCTCTATACTGCTATCAGTCCACTAGGAAAAATGTGTATTCAACAGCAGAAATGATTTTCGCATCATTCAGTTGAAGTACTCATGGATCCAGTATCTCTGGAGAGGAAGAACAAGCAGTAAATCTGTGTATACAGACTCCATCAGTGGATTCAGAAGAGACTGGATAAATTAATTGCCAAGAGCTTCATATGTCAATATTACAAAAACTGAGAAGCATTGTACTCTCTAATGTGACACTACTGGATGTCATGGAACTGTGGAAGGACCAGACTGGGCAAAGTAGGCTGGCTCTTATTCTCTCCCTAAACCTCATTTTGTTGCTTTCCGAGATGGAGTGTTGATCTGACCCAGGAGGGCACTGCTTTCTTTCAAAAGTCTTGTGTTACACAATTATGTAGATGGAAGCATATAACTAGCAAACAAAATCCAGGCTTGTTCCTTTAAGGTCTGGGAAGTTTGCTCATCTGAGAAGTTTGGGATAATTTTTTTATCATTAGCCTCCATGAGTCTTTTTGTACTTAGTAATTTCTTTTTATCTTACAGTTATAGATAATTAACTTGATGTTTTTAATGCTCCTAATATATTTTCTAATACCTCTTTAAAGGACTTAATGCATGATTTCCATCTGTTCGAGGCTTTTTAATATCTCTTTCCATTTCTTCAGTGATTATCATTTCAGGGCATGAAGATAGTAAGGAAATATAATATACCATCTACGAAGATAATACCAAAATATGGCACCCCAGATCTGGATAGTAGTTTGCCTCTTCTTTTCAACTGTATCAGTGGATCAAAGCTGCTCATTCTCACTTTACACCTTGATTTATACACAAAAATATTTTTTTTTGTTGCTATAAAATTCTGTCTCCATTTTGTCAATATGATATCGCTTAAAGCATTTTGTATGGATGGAGAAAAGGTTGTTTCTTTGCTTCTTTGTCTTATAACATTTTCAGGCTTTATATTAATTTCTTACAATCAAAAGAGGAAAAGAGATTCTGGTGCTCGTGTGTCTTCCTCATCACATCTGTGGTACATGGGGCAGACAGAGATGTAATGGCATGCCTCGTAGTATAGAATAAAAGAAGTGGTTTGGTTTGTGCAGGATCTGGAAGACCAGAAGTTTATTATAGCATAAGTGTGAACAAGATTTCGTTTCGTTGCTATTTAAAAGTGCAGTGGCAAGAACAAAGCTCTCATCTGTTCAAGTTTAGATGTATTTATTGTGAATTTGCAGGGGCAAAAGAGGTGTTTGTGACTGTCTAAACTAAATATACAACTTCCTGGAATTTATTTGTATCTCAGCTTTGTATTATATTTGTATTTGTATTATATCTTAGAAGGACAATCAATCTTTTTATGGTTGCCAGTAATGCAAAACCCATCACAGCCTTTTGTAGTTAGACTCACTGCATTTATTTTTAGTTTGAGTATGCACAGGTTCAGCTTCACCTCATTTGTAAGAAAGAGTTGTTTTTCATGAAAATTTACTTCATCCTTTATAGTCACTTCACTATGAAATCACCATTTAATCTTCCCTTTGTTAAAGTAATCAAGTTGTGCTTCAGAGGTGTTTGCTCCCAGGCATTTTTCTTGTAAGTGTTGTGAAAACTCTTTCATGACTTTCCTGTCCTCTCTTTTGTTACTAATAATCTTGGGGAATTGTGTCAAAAGAAGGAGTGAAAGCATCTGAGTGAAAATCACTGCTTCACTAACAGAAAGGTGTACTAAGTACTGCTGTCTTGTTTATGTATTCATGGTTTGTATTAATTATTCTGACCAGTGAGAGGTTTGATCACCTGGGAGGGCTCCCAAATAACTTTTTGGCAACTTTAATTTTGTAATTAACTTACTGGGCACCTGTTGGGAGTTTTTATATATGGGTGCACACATCCATTCACACCTTTTGCATTGGTAGAGTAAGGTACTTTTTTAACTTTATGAGTGATATACAGGCTAGGAGAATGCAGATAGTAATCTTTTTTTGATTTATTGTATTTGTCCAGGTTGCAGGTATCTGTCTCACTTTATGTCTGTGTGGTTTGGGGAATTCACTAATGTTATGTGAATAAACACATAAAAGAAGGCTCTTCAGTAAAGTCTCTCTTATTACCAACCTGAAAAGAGCACAAGAAAGCAAAACAAGGAATATTTTTATAGGGGAAAATAGCAACAAGGCCAAAGTCAGAAGATTTCATTGCTCTTATTCACTGAAAACATTGGTAGAAGGACAGTGTAAATATCAATCCAAGCAGGAATAAATGTCAGTCTTCAATGATAATTGATTTTATTGGTGAAGCAAAATGAGCCCAGCTTAATAGTTAACTGTGAGACAAGGTTCTGCCAAGACCTTCTTCCTATATTAGATGACACTGTGACTCTGAATACTTGTTGGATAAATGATATAGAAAATTAGTATTGACCTTTGAGATGCTAAAGACACAATGTCATAGAAAAATGAAACGTTAGAGCAGAATTTTAGATATCACTGCCAAATGATGAATGATCATACCTGAAAATACAATATGACTGTTGAACCCCAAAACATTGCTTCTGTGAAGCAAAGTGAGAAGTAAAAATTGATAGAGGTCATACAGGAAAATCATGCCATTATACCAAGAATGCAAAAAAATGGACCAAATGTATCAAGAATAAGTATGCTACAGTACAGTTAATAATTTCTAAATAACTTGTATTTGACATATTCACATGGGACTAATAGTGTTCTCTTTCAGATGTATTTCAGATTTATTTCTGGAACTGAAAGTTTAGTAAACATATTTGGAAGTCATTACAAACTTGTAGCTACCTACCCAGATACCTAGTAAGGAACTTAAGCAATTTTGTGATAAGGATGATACGTAACTCTGATGAGGCCATTAAAAGCCAAGGGCTTTTTCCTTAGCCACTAACAAAAGGTAATGGTGCAATAAAGAGCTTATAGTGGATGGGGACATCTATCCAATCCTGAAGCTTGACTTACTTAATCACACACCACAGAAAATAATAGGAAAGCTGTTTAAGTCAGCGTAGATTAAGTGCTAGCCAACATAGATGATAGCTGGATATGATTATAATGTATGGTAAGATGTGCTTTTCATGGCCTGGGTTAAGGGTATTGGGGAAATCAGAGTATTTTTGACAAGTTGTAAATACATTTTATAGTCCCAGTTTTCTCTGTATAAAATTGGAGTAGAGACTAGAATGTTTTATTTGCAGATCTGCTGCAAATTTTAATATATTTACTACCCTATAGAAATATCATTGACCAGTAGTCTAAACATAGGAATCAGAAGATGTCAAGGCATCATCTTGTATTCTTCTAATGCATATATTCTTAAAATTAGGCATTATAAACTCAAATCCATACCAGACAGTCTTATGAGATTGTAGTGGCTAACATTAGGCTGATTGTCTCTATCTCCATCATAAGCTCTGGATCTTCACTGAGGAAAATATGATGAATGTGCAGACCTTTGTTACAGCTTTTGGTAAATCAAGTAGGGAAATAAAAGCTGGAGCAAAGACTCTTTTGCAGATATTTTGTAACACCACGGTGAGCAAAAGTTTGTTTCATTTCCAAAACACCACATTTTGATTTATGTGGAGAAGAAAAAATTTCAGAACGCACTTGTTTGTGTAACTTAGCAAAGTTTTATATCAACCTGGAACCATATGAAAAGTAAAAATTCTGTAATTTTTTCTCTAGTTCCAATTAGCAAATTTTACTCTCTATGGTAGTGGAAGATCTCTGTGCTGAAGGCTCTGTATTGAGAAAAGACTGCTAGATTCCTTAAGTGATTTTTTGTAAACTTAAAATAATTTAGAATTTAGATATTTTCTTTACAAATGCAGGCAATATATCTTTTAAAAGCAGACAAGAAAAAAGCAGAGACAAACACGTCTTGTGAATTGTTTGCATGGAGTCAGCAACCTGAAAAAGTGTTCTCATGCTGCAGTTTTCTTCTGTTTAAGCACAGTCTTTATTTAGAGACAGATCTTTTTCACAGACAATCTTATTTTTAAATAAGTATTTTCAACAAGCATGCTTTGAGTTGTGTTAGCTGTTTCCTCATTTGCATCCTTGTTGAGGTTCTGAACATTGCACTGTGCCAGAAATAAAAGATGTCATTAAAACCTCCAGGTAGTAGTATTTAGCTTAATCTTTATCTGTTTCAGTCTATTTGAAGATTTTAGCTATTTCTTCAATTCATATAAACATTTGCCTGTCTGTTATCTTTCTATCTGTCTATCTAACCTCTTGGTCACTGAAAGGACATTGCAGTAGACCCAACAGACAAGATGTGTTTTTGAAGTAGAGGTGAACCAGAATATACAGTTAGCATGTCTTAACTTTTTTGGAGAGGAAGGTCGCTGTAATCTTTGTTCCTTTTCACCCAGAGTTTCTGGAGGATAAGGGTAAACGTTGAAAGAGAAGCCAAAAAACTTTCCTGTGAAACTTAAGTCATATTTTGAAGTTTGACAGAGGAAAGTCTTTTTCCTATATATAATAATGAGGCTGCTCTGGGATAATACAAACATCTTATATTGATGTCACATTCAGATTTTTGCAAAAACCTGCAAACGCCTTCTTGAAGTGACCTGAAGATGTGAAATGTTCCTATTGTTTTACAGGCTAATATGTGCAATGTCACTATGTGCTAATATGATGCCATTTCAGTTTCTGTGCTAATTTAATGTGATATGGTGACAATTTAGATGAAAAAATAAATCAGGTAGGTAGATTCTTGCAGCTGGGTATTTTTCTGTTTGCTGCAGTGATTTGTTCAGCAAGCTTGACTCTCTAATAAGCTAGTTCATGCAAATGAAGGCATCTGTCTTCATCCCTCTTTGCCATTAGTTCATTATGCATACATTAAACTTCAGGGAATAAGTACAGAGATTGATTAGAGAGTTCCAGAGCACAGGTTAGCAGCCAAGAAATGCTTGAATTATTCCTTTTCTTTTTTTCCCCTTTCCGCCCACCATGTTTCCTTTTCTTTTTTTCCCCTTTTTCCCCCCATGTTCCCCCCACTTACAGAAATAGTAAATTCTTGTGGATCTTAAATGTTTATTGATGTCTAAAGCCACCTCTATTTCTTTGATATGGTAAATTTTAATATAAGCCAGTAGCTTATTTTTGTAGTTCTTTAACCCTCCTTTTCCATTGGCTTTAACTGTATTTTTTCTTCATCTTGAATACCGAGTAATTTAATGATTATTTTGTCACAGGCAATCTTTTTTTCTTTTACTATAAAAACCTAGTAAAAAATTAGTGCACCCTATTTGTCTGGTTGCGTATTAAATTGCCCCCTAAGCCATCCTTGTAATTTTAGTTTTATATCAGATTGAAGTATACAAAAAGAATTAGTCATTGACAGATCACTTTTTAAACCATTTGTAGCAATGCATTCATCCAGCCTGATTTTGATCTATCATCTTCCAGAGGTCAGCATTTCTGGGTTGGGGTTTTCCACAAATGTGAAGAATAAGCAAACCATAAAGTTGTCAGCAATCACTGAGCACGAAGGACAAAAGGTAAAACATGTGGGAAGCGTTTTCCATATTTCTCATTTTTCTCATCCATATCTCATTTTCTCAAGGATAGCCTAATCTTCTACAGAGAGACTTTGATAAACCCTTTAGTCTACTTGCTACCAAGTAGAAAGTGCTACCTTCAGTGCTACCAAGTAGAAAGACAGGGTGTGCGTATCATTCATCTGTATTTGTTCTGCAGACATTTACATATATGACCCCTAAAAACTTAAATATCTGGTCCTTAATCCAGGTACTAAGAAAAGTTCTGCAGACCCATTCCTCCAAATTTCAAATATTTGAAAATTCTCTACCCACTATTTGAATACATAATAGTTTTTCTAAAAAGGAAAGTTTATTCCATTACTCTTTTTCTTACTGCTTCTGTTTTGCCATGACACTAGCGATCTAGCTACATGTCATAAAAAGGAAAATGGCAGTCTTGAATTAATTAAAATGTTAAGTTATATAGCAACTGTAGATCATGACAGACAATGTGAGGTATGTTAGGAAAAATAAATGACAGCTCAAATGGAGAAATGTGATTTAACAACTATATTGCTAAAATTTACCTGGCAGCAACAGGATGTTAAAACATTGTGGCAAAACGTGTCTTTAATAGCAAAAAACCTGAGCAGTTCAGACAGTTCTTAATCTAAAAGGGAAAGAAGAATGAGAGGGGATTTGATTGGAGGTTACAGTTCTGTATGGCAGGGACATCCTGAATGTAATAGTGGTACTATAATGAGATCTTGGTCTTGAAGCCTTGTCTACTCCCAATTCAGATGGACATTATCTACACATGTAGCAGAGTATTCACTGCTTAATGCTTTCAAAGCCACACTGGATATCTTTCTAAAACGTAATCTATAGGTGGAGATACCACCATATCAAGTTTCTCTGCTTGTGTCACTCAGGTGATGAGGGCGAGAATTGTTTTCAGTGGGTCTTTCCTGCTTTGAAATGCACAAATGCAATCAATCCTGCTTGATCCATTATGGTAACTGCAGAAAGCAGAAAAACTGCAACAGTCAGGCTGTGTTTTTGTGAGTAGAGACACATCAGTGCAAAGAAACACAAATTATCAAGAGTTCTCTTGGTGTTAATTTCTCATTAAAAAGAAATGAAGAGGAAGTTGAAGGTTAATTAATCAGAATTATGGGAAGAAGTTTTATAGATCTAAATTAGTGTCAAAGTTCTGTGCTGTTCTGCACAGTAGGGTTTCTACTAGTGAAGGAGGGTTAATGAAACCTTTATCCCATACAGACAGAAATATAGAAAAGACTAATGTCACGGAGCTCTGTCCTTTCTTCATCACTAGTGTCAACAGAGACAAGCAGGCGAGTTCAGGGTAGCACTGCTGATGAGCAAGCCATAGCTGAGTCTGATATTTTGTTGCTTATGGCATGGTCAAAATTTTCTAAAGAAGATATTTGTTTTATGTGGGAGATACAAATTTGCAGTAACTATGGGCATAACATTCTGCTCAAAAACACCTACTACCTATTCCCTACCCTAGCTAACAATGATATGTTGTGGAAGCAAGGAAGTTCAAGCTCTGGAAATCCCTGCAATGTCTGCTGAAGAGGTGGAGACCATCAAGTTGTTCATCACTGTGCTCGTTTTTACCTTCCAATATCTTTGCCTCATAAAGCTACACCTTGACAATTTAGTAAGCTGCTCTGGACCCAACAAATGTTCAGGAATTTGGCTGCCATCATAGATAAGGAGGAAGCAAAAAACTGCTGGAACTTTCTGAAACATAGCAAGTTCCTCAAGGTAGAACTGATCCTCATCTAGGATAAGGAAGTTGGTGGTTGCAGATTTTCAAGTGATCAATGGATAGTGTAGATATGATCTCGAAGAAAGCCATTGGTGAAAACACTAGAACTTCCCAGGTAGCTTGAGGAATAAATGTGTATTCACTAGACTACATGATTCAGCTGGTTGTAGTTTGCACTTTATTCCAGCTCTACTGCAAGGTGGCATATTAGGGATGGGTTTTTTTGTAGATAATAATGCAAGAAAAAATTTTGTTGTTGTGATTTAACTAAATCTAGATATTCTTAGAGTAATATATTGAAGTATTCTTATTTACTGAGTGTAAATGTTTTAATATTCTATTGTTTTTTAAAATAGTATTTCCTCCAGTTGAATTTCTCTGCTCAGGGATTATAAATAGGGAATGATTGTGTTTAGCTTGATTTTTCTAGTCCTTGATGTAGAGCAAAAGAAGAAGCACGAAGAATTCAGAAGTGTTCACTGACAAAAATTCCTAACTCATCTCTTAGAAGAATCAGATAGCATCATCTGTATTAAGATAACTCAATTTGCTTTTTTTTTTTTTTTTTTTTTTTAAGCTGATAGTACTTGGAATATTTGGGAGGATTTGGCATATGAGCATCTGTTCTCATTTTGTTTTCTGGCACTATTGTGCAATTAAATTGTGAATACAAGAAAACAAAACGAAACATGCTTGAAAGCTCTTTCATTGTGGTAGTTTTGCAAGGACTATCTAGAGGACCAAAAAGCCTGTTGTTCCCTCATCAGCACTAGTCTGGCTTGAAGAAGCATCTAGACATGTGGCCATCCATCTCTTGTTTTAGTCTGCATATCTGCCACAGCCTGGAGAAAACTCTCTGCTTCTTACACAGCTGCTGCCATGGGCTACTTTTTCCTCTGAGTTCAAAGCAGGGTTTTTTTGCACTCTCATATGAAGCCATCCCTTGTAAGTTGTCTTTACAGAGATAATTCTTGTCTTCTCTGTGTGAAGCTGCTTTAATGTGAAAAGAGATTTTACACCATGCTACACTTTTTTTCATTTTCCTGCAAATGTTCTCTGCTGCTCTTTTCTACAAGGAGTGGATTCAGATCCAAGCAGGATGTTGTACCTTGAGCATGTGCCATTGATAGCTGTGCTGCTTCTGGAGAAACACTGGGGCTGCACTGTAGGCTGTGGGATGCAAATGTTAAGCCCTGGGAATGTGATAATAGTTTACTCCAGTCATTGTTCACTCCTGAAATGTAATTACTGAAGTTACTGTAGTGTGCATTGATAACTGTGTCATATATGTTCCTTCCAATGATCTTCTATTAAGAATTTGGTGAGGTACTTTTATTAAGAATTAAGAGCCTTTTTTTTTTTTTTTTTTTTGTCTGCAGCTGTCTTTCTGGTGGTTATTTAATTTTTAAACTTGGGATATTTGCATTAAATTCTGATATTTTAGTTAGAAACAGAATTTCAAATATAATGCTTATGTTTGTGCTTGAATTGAAGACTACCTTTGATGAATGCCTCAGTTGGGATTTAGAGAGTGTTGGCTGCCAAGGATTCTGAGAATATGAAAAATGTACCCAAAACCAAATAGCACAAGAGCTAAGCTTGTTTTAGAGAGGCAACCAATGAATCCAGATGTGAACTGTGCTGCTGTGTCCTGTAGGCCTGGTGTTTTCAGTGAGTTATGTGATCATGTCCTGTATATCACTGCTTGTGATGGTTCATAAAATACCCTTATTTCCTTTTCTATGTCATGCCTAGGCTAGGCAGACTTTTTCTAGTCTATAAGCACTGGTTGAAGGTATTTGGATTTTAGGTAATATTTTTGCAATGGCAAAGTCATCTTGTAGATGCTGTTATAGCTGTGAAAAAAAAAAAAATTAAAAGGAGATCATCTAATGCCCTGCACACAGAACAGCTGTCAGTGTAAACTGAATCTGTTTTAGACAGTTTTTTGCAGGTGTCTTAGCCTTACCTATCTCTTTTGCTTTCACTGAAAATGGTACAACTTTTCACCTGTACATTTATACAGATTTACCTGGCTGCTGACCCAAGGCAGCCGGCATTGGCAGTATTTTAAATTTATGTTCTTGTTGGTGACTGCAGTGTGTTGTGCCTGTAGATGTGCTCTGCTGCACCTCGTACCAGTTTGTCTTCCACTGTGGGTTGCTGGCTTCTGAACTAGGACTGGTCTGGGCATTGTCCCTCTACAGGCTGGAGGAGAGGCCACAGGGCAGGTTGTGACCAGCTTCATGTCTTCAGACTCTCCTCACTGATGTGGTTTTGCTTGTTTTTGATAGAAATGTAGGTGTTTTAGAAGTTTGTGACAACCAGTCAGGAAAAGGGCAACAAGGAGTGGGCTGTTCATCATTTCTTGACATCGCTCTTGTCACACTTAAGAGAAATACACATAACTACAGGACTTGAAACATTGAGTAAATGTGATGTCTTCACTATAACTGCTGTCTTCCTGAAGAATTGACTTTATCTTTATGTGATTTCTTATTAAGCCATGAGATGCCTACTGGGATGTAAAGCAAAAATGATGTGTCTGCAGAATTTCTGCTGACATACAAGGGAAAATCCATTCAAGGACAGCATTCACTATGTTTTCAGCAAATTTACCAATTACTTACTTATTAATTATATATGGTTTTGGTAGGAAAATGTCAATAACAGCAAGTATAATTCCATTCATGCCCTGTTCCACTGCACTTTACAAACTCGTTCACTAGGTGGAGAATAGAAGCAAGCACTTGACCTGATTGTGTAGATTTTGGACTTTTTAGGTTTTAAAATGAAATTTTCACAGAAAGGACTCAATATCTGAAATGAAGGCAAATATTTTTGAGTTTTTCTTTAATATGTACCTTAAGGTATAAAATTGTAGTAATTTAGAAAATAAATGATTAAACTTTTGACTAAGAGTTTTCTCAGCTTTCAAATATTTTTCTGTGAAAAAAATCTCTTCTGTCATCTAGTACTGTTTTCTTTTTGAAGAGGTGAATATAGTCCAAGTTCATAAATCTCATGAGAATTTATTTTCCATGCTGTTTTCTCATTGAACAATAATATTTACATACACCAAAAAATAGAAAATAACAAGTATGCTATGTAATAAAATACTGGAAGCTTTCCTATGTTGCTATTATTCTCAAAGAAAAATTAATCATGGTAGTTCTTCAATTTTACCTACCTGCGAGTTGTTCCATATATTCATCCTCTCACTGTAAGATTTACCCAAGTGAGCATCTGCATATCTTTGAAGCTTTTTTGTGCTATTTTTGAGTATCCCTGTAGTGCTCCAGGCTGCAGGGCAGATCAGTGCTAATGCACCTGCTCACCCGGCTGCAAGTCAGGCACACACAGTCGTGATACTGCAACAGCAAGTCTGAGAGAAGCATCCAGACCAGCAATTTAGAAAACAGCAGCAGTGTAATGTTTTCTTTAGCATTCAGCTGCTGTGTATGCTCCAGCTTGCAGAACTGGAGATCTAAGGGAAGCTCTTTGGGGCAGAAACCTTTCTTTTTCATCTTATGTCTGCCTGTGTGTAGAAGTGTGCATGTTTGTGCCCTGCTTGCTGAGCCATCTCCAGGATTCAGAGTGATTCCTGAACCCCATACCAGAGGTAGGTGGATGCCAAGGACGCTGTAGAGTGGCTTGTGCAGCATTGGCAGGCATGTTCCTGGAACTGTCCTGCAACAGCAGGAAGCTATGGAAGTCCTGAGGCAGTCCCAAGGCCCTCTGTAGGCTGAGGGAAGGCAAGTCCCAGTGTGAATTCATAAGAAGTCTGGGAATAACTAATGAGCTTTCCCTCTGATGCTGACTATGCTAATATTATTACCAGTATGTGAGTACATGTCGGAAAGAACAGACTCCAGAGACTTCCAGCTAATTAGGAGTTTGCTGGTTGGTGTAAGTAATGAATTGTGAGTGTGGTGATACGTGATTTTTACCCTCAAATTGTAACATAGCATTGCTTTAACTAGGAAATAGAGACTGACCTTGCCTTAGTTGGGGAATAGCATGTTCAGTTGCAGTTGCGTGTTGGATTGGAAATGAAGTCCCAGGGTTGTTCTGATATTGGGCATTTCAATAATACTCCAGTGGGATTAGTCTGTAATAATAATGCCAAAGCAATGCAGATGAGTAAGCATGTCATATATAGCATTATAAGAACAGTAATCATGTGTGATTCAAGAAAGCAAAGATGAAAAACAGAATGATGAGGGCATCAAATGGGCCTGGTTCAGTGCACTTGCAGGGATAACAGTCCCTTATAAGCAAAACCAGCTTAGGTAGTTTAATTTCTTCCTGATATGATTATGTACAACAAAAGCTACAAAATCCTTCAGAGCAGCAAACCTAATGAAACTACTGTGCATGCCTAGATGACCTTATTTGTCAGTGTGCAATGAGCACTTCACACCACCCCTCCCTGACAGTGCTGGTGCATCTTTCCCTCCTGCCTACCAAGGAAGAGTGCCTAGAAGTCATTATGCTGTTGACAGAGGTAAACAGAAATTTGTCACAATAGATGGTGAGAAGAAATGAGCCTGGTCCTTACTTCCCATGCCAGTAGTTGAAGGGAATTGTGTAATTGTTAGCCTGCTTAAAATAGTGCTTGGATCATCTGTTCCACATGTACTTCAGGCAGCAGAGTATTGCCCAGCACTGGATTGCAAATTCAGGACCTATGTAAAAGATCAAAAACACATGACAGTATTATGCTGATGCAAAAGATTAGGCAGTGCAGTGCAGTGCAGTGCAGTGCATTGTTTATGTCCTGTATATGCATTTTGGCAAAGTATTTGTTTTAAAAAATCTTAGATGGTTACTGAAAGCCAGATTTTACTACTGAGAATTACAAAGGAAGTATTTCGTTTGGGAGGTGGGAA
The DNA here is from genome assembly GCA_032173965.1 of Sitta carolinensis. Classification (NCBI taxonomy): domain Eukaryota; kingdom Metazoa; phylum Chordata; class Aves; order Passeriformes; family Sittidae; genus Sitta; species Sitta carolinensis. The sequence goes on along the minus strand of JAVUNC010000005.1, from coordinate 33,040,263 downwards.
GAGAGGGGAATTTTCCTTTTGACTCCAGATCTCATGGTTGAGTAAACCCTGAATAAATATGTGTAACTCCCTGGTAGAGCACCTGAGGTTGCATCATGGGTGCCAATGCACAGTATCTTCGGTTGCAGTAAGTACCGTGACTAACTCTTGTATTCATTATGAATACTTACAGGTTTTTATAAAACTGAAAGCAGAATTTTGGTCCATAGCATCTCCACGGCTATGCAACATGTCTACATGTTCAGAAGCAGGTAATCACATCTGTTCTTTCTGAACTGTCAAAAAGGCCAGATGTGAGCAAACATTATGAAGTTCAACAGCTTCCAGATGGTACCAAATGGTGGTTTGGTGTCAGCCAAGTTAGAGAACTCACCAGTTAGCTATGCTACTGTCTGCTTCTGACAACATGTGTTGCTGAATGTGTTGCAGAATTTTGTTGTAATAGAAGCTTTATAAACATAGAGGAATTCTTGTCCAAGCATGTAAGTCATGCTGTATAATGGTAAAAATGTGAATAACTAAAGTGAGGTCATCATCAGCTGGAATAGATAGAAGAGCCTGTCAGCCGCCTAGAAATGAGCAGGAGCACAGGATGATGCCACATCAGAAAAAGATTCAGCAGCAAATCCTGTTAGAAGTACTACCAAGGATTACAAGCCTGTGCACCAGGACTGGAGTCTCTTCTGAATGATTTCCTCTCTCTGCCACCATTTCCTCAAATACAGACGTAATGGTGGGGGTTTGGCAGTTCTTGTTCAGGGTAGCAGTTCTTCATCATAAGGTGAAAATGTGTTATGTCATCTCCCCAGTCACGTGGAATAGTCTTGATAGAGCCTGGTTGCTATTTGTGTAGTGCTACTTCTGCACTTTCTGGTGAACATTTGAATACATACAACGACCTTGCTTGATTTTTGGATAGCTTTTCATCTTTAAATCTCATGCTGCCACAGCAAACTTGCTAGTGCAGTGCAGACATACTGTTTGTTTTCAGTGAATATATGATGTTTGTATCTGATCAATTCACCTAAAAGCTGCATATGAGTACTGAAAAGGATAATCCTGAGATGGATGATCCTTTCAGAATGGATTTTAAGGGATTTTTAGGATTTCATATATTTTTCCAGAACACCTAGGCAGCTGGTGGTTTTACTATGTCTTCCCTGACTGGAAACAGTGGACATGTGGCTTTCCAAAGAGTTGCAGTCCTGCTGAAACTGCATATGTAGGTTACCTTGTCCACCCATGTGCAATAAGGACATCTCTTGTCCTTATTGTAAAAAAAACCAAAACAAGTTTCAGGCTTTTCATTGCATGTGACCTGCCTTTGTTGTCTGTGGAATTAACTTACCATTTTCCAAGAATGAAGAAACTGCATAAGAGGGTGTTTTAGCATGTGAGGGAAGTTTTATATGCACTTACTCACTATCAAAGCTCTTCACTTACTTTATACCTGTTCTGCAGCGATTGCAGAGAGTTGTAGTGGAGCTGTATTTATGTAAAAATAAGAAATAAAACTGTTAAGATCTGATGTATCTCTGTCTGGATTCTTGTTATGTTCAATTGTTCCTGTTAACACAGACATCTGCTAGTGGCCTCAAAGTGAGTCTGAACCTAAAATTATAGTTCTGTTATATCATTGCATGGTTTACCTTTCTATTTAATCAGTTCAAGTGCATTATAAAACACAGAGGTCAGAGGCACAGAACAGAAAATGAGAAAATACAGCCTTTTGAAAATGTGAAGTAACTATCTTTTGTTATAAGTGTTCCCAGATTTCATATTTGTGGGCTCTATATAGTATACTAGCACGCTGGTGTCATTTTTAATAACCTTTTACAGAACATATGGCTCAAGATTTATCTATATGCAGAGCCTTGTGGACAGAACTTGTGAATTGTAACGTAAAAAATCTCCAGATGTACGTGTTATTTCTTACTAACAGAATGATTTTCTTGGGAAGAAGGTGACATATTAGAAAGGCAACATCTGTGTTGCTACTTAAATTTTAATAATGTGAATAATTTTCTTTCAACAGAGGAATTCAAGGGCTCAACAATAGTTGAATTAATGAAAAAAGAAGGCACCACCCTAGGGCTCACAGTATCGGGTGGTATCGACAAGGATGGGAAACCAAGAGTATCTAACCTTCGTCAAGGAGGAATCGCTGCTAGGTAACCACATCTCAAGCTACAAAATGCATTATAAGATGTGATTGCTTCAGAAATATGTACTGCACCAGAAAGGTCACCTAAAAAATACGTGACTGATGCATCTCTAATGGCAGCCCATCACACTGGAGAACCTCTGAGGGAAGTGGCAACAGCTGGTCCTGCTTTTTGCTCAAGGCTATGTTGATAAAAATTGGAAATAACAATGAGATCTTTGAAAGTTGTCATAAGACTCATGATATTTCTTCTAAATTTTATATGTATTATTTCTCTATTTTTTTGTCTTTGAACAAAAATTTGAGAGAAATAGAACAACATACTGAGGGAAAAAAAATGGAAAAAAGAATGATAGTGCTACCATAATTTAATTTAATTCTTTCTTAACTCTTCATTAGATAGCTTTGAGATTAAAAAGACTCTAAAGTCACAGGTACCTTGCTTACTACTACAGTGGAAAGAAAAAAGCTTTTAATCATGAGTGAGACAAATTAAAAGATAAGGGTTGAGCTAAATCATCCCAAGTAACTGAGTAGAACATATGCTTTTGGCCTTGGCCCATCTCCTGTTGATATGATGTTAGCTGTGAAAGTGGCCAATGTCAAAAACAAAATTTTTTTTGACATTTCTCAAGGAGATAGACAAAGATGGGGACAGGGAAGAAGATCCCAGGTCCTATGCCCAAACCAGTCAAATCACCCAACCCCTTTATTGTACATCTGGTTTTGTACCTCAGGAATGAAAAATACAACAATGTTCTTATTTTAATATTCAACAAGCTAGAGTAGATTAAGATCACTAATGCCACTTTTTGTTAGAAAAATCAACTTGTTTTAATCTAGATTGATGGGGAAAAATTCTTACAATCTCTAAACAGTAATTTAAAGGATTTAGTTTGGTTCATCAGATCTGTTTTTCACAAAAGGATTATGTACTTTTCCCTAGGAGTGACCAGCTGGATGTAGGGGACTACATCAAGTCTGTGAACGGAATCAACCTGACCAAATTTCGCCATGATGAGATCATCAGCCTGCTCAAGAATGTTGGTGAAAGGGTTGTGCTAGAAGTGGAGTATGAACTGCCTCCAGTCAGTAAGTATTTGCAGAGCAAACTGAAAACCTATGCAGAGTAGCAGACATGAGATGGGCGTAGTCTATAGTAGTCATTTTAGTAGTGGTTATTTTTTAAGTTTCTATTCTTAATTTTATTTTTTCCTATGGTTTATCACAGAGCATTGAAGCAGTACAAAAGAACTGGCAGTACAGAGGAATGTGCTCAGGTGTTCTAGAAGCAGAAATCAGAACAACAACAGAGCAGAGTTATCAATCTCTGCTTTTTGTTGGTTTGTGGGTTTCTGTGAGTGAGGGTTGGGTTTTGATTGGTTGGTTTTGGTTGTTTGGTTGGGTTTTGTTTGGGGATTTTTGTTTGCTTCTTTGCAGTTTTGAATACTGGAAATTAGATTAAGTAGATTCCAGGGCAAGGAAATCCTTCTTTTTACAGTAAGATCCTCTGAGATGAGACCAGTGAGTATTTGATAGTTCTGCCTCTGCTTTTTCCTTTCTTCTCTCCACCTTCAGCAACATTCCTCTCTCCTAGGTAAACAACATCTTTTGGGACTTTTCTAGTCTTTTCTGACACCACATTTGGGCAAAATTTCATTTCTAGAGCAGAAGACACAGTGGGGTAGGCCATAAGGATACATGAATTTGCAAGAAATGTGTGACTGAAACAAGGGCTTTCACTGAGCAGGATTTTCTTCAAAATACAAGTTTATGCCCACACCAGAGTCAGAGTGCTACTGAATGTTATCCCTGCCTCTCCTTTGCTCTGTCTTTATGTGCTTGTGTCTGTAACAGCGTGTCTGTAGGACAAAATCAGTGTGAACCGAGTCTTTCAGGTATGAAGTGAAAGCCAGAGAAACAGTGAATTGAACACCTGGGACCTAAAGTGAAGGAGTGTCAGGTGGCTGGCTGCCACCAAGGGGCTGCACCAGGCACACCCTTGAAAGAGTGTGTGCTCATTCATACTGCTCACTGGAGGGCAGAAGATGTGGTTTCCTGGTGTCTGGCCAGAAGAATCTCAGGTACCAACTGGGAAGCTCTTGTCTCCTTAAATAAAGAGTTTCCTTACAATAAAATCGAAAAAAATCCATCACTGTCCTTGGTGCTCAGAAACATCCCCGCTGCCTTCTAGCAGCTGGAGGGTTAGTCTAGTTATGTATTTGGGGTTTTTTAGGACCTCCTGACAAGCACATTAAAAAATTTTGAATGTCCTCAGTTGATTAGTGTTTGCTTTTGTGAGGGAACTTTGTGTTCTGAAGCACAGTATTTGAATTAATCAGCTGAGTTCGGAGTTACTTTGCTGCAGATGTAGTTGTTTTACCAGCATTATTTGTTTTGCATTTATTCAACTGGGCTTTCTTTGTGTTTCATTCTCTTTTAGCATGTGTGCCCCTCTTGTTCACTGAGACTAGATTTTTGACATTCTAAATTACAGCGGCATTTGTAACTTCTTCTTTAAGTCCTTGGAATTTCCAGCCTCTTCATACAAGCATAGATAATAAAGTTGGAGATAATTATCAGTCTAGTCGTTTGCATGAACTACTAGTGAGCAAACTGGTTTTGTTAAACATGTAAGTTTTCCAGTAAGTCCTGTGGAGAAGTCCTGGCACTTCCTTCCTGGTCCCATACATAATGAAATTCTACTGTTGTTCCCATGCTTGCTCCCTCAGAGAGAGGACTGTCGTAGTTTCAGAGCCAGAAAATGTCACTCATTTAATAGTGATGGATTAAATTTGGCTGAGCACTGGTAATCCCAGTCCCTAGTGCTTCCTTCCGTTTCTGGAGTGTTCACAACAGGAGCATCCAGCTGCTGTTCTCAGCACGAGCCACCTCAGTGTTTAAAACTGGAAGGCGAGCAGTGCCTGTCTGCCTTTTGCTTTTGGCAAGGGTTGAGGAGATTTTTCCCACGTCAGGCTGAGGTGCAGGGACAGCCACCAGAGTGGCTGTTCCCAGGTGGAAGGACACTGCTGCCATTCCTCACTGCTGAGCTGCACATTTCACCTCTCCCTAGTGGCGGCTACAGGCTGCACCAAACCAATGGGGAAGTGTGGGTTCATCATGAGCTGCACCCAGGGCTGCTTTCTGTCAAGAGGAATCAAGGCAACGGTTGTCTTCTCATAATTCTTTTTTTTTTAGTCAGTAGAACATATCTAACTGAAAACAGCCACATGGACTCAGTAACACAGTTGTGATCTTCAAGCTGTGCAGGAATTACTACAGCAGAGAGCAGTGCTCTGGAGGGCCATCTTTCACCTGTTTTCCTAGGAAATGAGATCTATGTAATTTCACTGGGTGGTTCTCCTGGTTCCCTGCAGTAACTTTTTTTAATAGGGACTGAAAAACTCCCAAAAAAATACAGTACATACAGTACATCTCCTCCTGGAAGTAAACACTTGGGTGAGTTGAGAGCTGGGGAGTCTTCAGAGAGAGAAGGGTGGAGAGCGCTGAGGGCCCTCTGCTCTTCATGATTGGCAGCACACACAGGGTAGCCTGTGGCATCCATTGTCCCCTCAGGGTATCCTGACAGGGAAACTCTGGTTATTGCAGGCAGGAACATTAAATGACATGAGTTTTCATTAATTCTGCTCCACACAGAGCGAGCATTTTATAGAGCTAGGTTGGTTTGGTTTTGATTTTTTATTTTAATTTTATGTATGTTTGCACTGTTTGTAGTATTTGATTGGACAGTGGAAAGTGTGAGTGCATGTGATTTTGCACAGAGTCCTTTTCCCATTGGAAAAGAGAGTTCTTAGACCCTGCCAGTTTTTCCTGTAAAAGTTTATAGCAAACTGCTGGTCTCTTAACAGCAGTGGTTTCAAATTTTGTAAAGTGGATTATCACACCCAAATGCATTGGTCTGTGCATTAGGCTTCTCACCTCCTAGTCCAGCTGTACACCAATTCTTTAGTACTTCCAGAGAAAATACTGACTCAACTAGAAGCCAAATAACTTTTTTACTAACTCACCAATTATGAGGGAACATGCTACATTTCGAAAAAGAAAAAAAATCCTTATGATAATAAAATGCATTATGCAATCATAATCTAGTAAACTGAGATCAGAGAAACAAAAATCTTGATTGCCTTCTCTCTGAGCAACAAAAGTAAATGCATTCATAGCTAAGCAAAAAGCTTAATGGGTACTCTTAAGAATTTCATGTAATTTTTGTCTCACCATGTGTTTTCCTTATTTTCTAGCACTCTTCTGTAACTATAAGAAAATCAAAATTATGCCATAATTCAAACAGTAAGACTCAAATTTCTCACCTGTTATATGCATCTGTATCTTTTTTCTAAACCATTGTCACTCTGCAAAATATCTAGCCCAAAATTCTCTCAAAAGGGGATGGGTTCTATTTAATTACAGGTCTTCAGTCTGACTGTTCTGTAATTGAGTCTTTCCAATTGTATGACTCATTGTCTGTCTTAAATTAGAAAAGGTGAAATCTGTGTGTATAATTAGAAGAAGAATAGCCATTAAGGTTTGGATTCTTTTTCTTTTAGCTGTACAAGGATCAGGTCTCATCTTTAGAACGGTGGAAGTTACTTTACATAAAGAGGGGAACACTTTTGGCTTTGTAATAAGAGGTGAGTTATTGTTGAGTTTGAACTCTGTATTTTCTTGTTCTTTAAAAAAAAGTGGTAGGTTTTTGAAGCACTCAGAAATATGTCAAGATTTATGGCTTACAGTTTGTAAAAATCAATATATTAAACTTCCATACCCTCATTTATTGCTTTTATGAGCTGCTCTAATTTTTGTTTACCGATGTACCTTAAGTAATCAACTATGCCAAGGAAACATAACAAACTCTGGTCACATAACACCAGATTCTGCTATCACTGAAATCACCAGGAAGATCATAGTTCTTTTAAAAAAGATTTATGTGTAGTACTTGTATATATTAGGCATTAAATTTGATTAATACTGCTGGTAGTCTGAATTGTACAACTAAAATATTATCACTGACTTGGAGGAAAGAAGAAAAGATGCAGCTGTTAATTAATATACCCCATTTATGAATTATTACTTTCTTCAGGGAAAATGTCTTTTTTAATTTAATACATGAATTTCTTAGTGGTCACTCATTATTCTGAGTATACAGAAAGTACAGATTTTTTTTTTTCTCTGTGCTGCAAACATTCCAGAACATACTGCTATCACATTTTCAGAGTTAGTGTTCTAAGAAAAGAATATGCATTTAGTAAGAATCCCTCCATAGACATGTTTTAAAAGATTCATCTATACATAGACTAAGTTGATTTTGTTTAGGTGAAATTCAGTGGAGGGTCATATTAATGGCTTGGCCATATTTTGATCTTTTTAGCCCATCTGTGAAGCTGCATGCAACAAGATGTAGGCTTGCCTTTTAAAAATGAGCTTTCATAAAAAGCATAAAATGAAGGTACACTTTCTCTGACTTTTTCCTTTCTAGGTGGAGCACATGATGACAGAAATAAATCTCGTCCTGTTGTAATAACATGTGTCAGACCTGGAGGGCCTGCTGACAGGTACAATTCATCTTTCTCTGGAGTTCATGTGAAAGAGAAGTGGAGAAAGGTGAATTATTTGGGACAGAAGTTAAGATTTTGACTGAAAGAGGTGCATTTAAATACAATCCTTTGAAATTATGGGTTTGTCTTTAATTGTTGTAATAGAAATCATAATAACTGCAGCAATAGTAATGGGCAACCACAGAGGCTCTGCACATTATGGTGTGTGTGAACTTTAATTTAGAATCTTGCACCTAAAATAATTAGAATAAATTCCTGCAACGGGTCAGAGCACATTTTTTGCATTCTTCAGACAATTGATGTAGCCCTTAATTGCATTTTTATACTCTAACACCACAGTCTTTTTCTCTTGGGGTTCAGAGTAATAGTGTGACAAGTTTGAGTGTTGTATTATTCTGTTAAGATGTTTGTACATATCTGCATGTGAGGTCACACATAACTTTACCTAGAAAGCTTCTGAGTACAGATTTATGTTTTGGCCATATTTGAATATAATACCATTATATATATATATATATGTAAAGAAAGAATATTCACTATATTTTTGTGTACAAACTGTATTTTCAAAAATGGCATTTGTGTCCTTAAACCATTAAAGAAACTCAAAGGGCAGTTGCTTTAGAGATTGATATCTGTAGCCTATGCTGAAATTTTTGACCTTGGAAACATTAACTGAGAAGAAAATTTTTCAAGAGAGTGTTTCTTTTGTTCCCTCACTTGCTTCTCTCCCTCATCCCCTGGTTTCCTTATTTTTCTCTACGATTCTTAAGCTGACAGTGTTAGTATTCAATTTTCTGTTTTAATTCTGAATAGGTTATGAGATATGCCTAGGAGATAGTATTTTAGATTTAGAGTTGAATTATTTCTAGGTAGGAAGAAAGGAAAAATGCAAGTAAAAGATATTCTTTAAGAAAATCAATAAATGGACATTCATATTTTGCAATCTGTTTCAGCACCCATGTGTTTGCACCTCATGTTTATTTTTAAGAAAATATTGGACGAGGATGTGTTTATGTACATATGAAAAAAGAGTTGTGTGGACAAGACAGAAAGCAAGCATATGTTGAGCAGAAGCTATTCTTAGTTGAAATTTAACGTGACTTGATTATTTCATTGTGTGCTAAGCTGTTTTCCAGTCACTGACTTTCCAATTAAAGCAATTTCCTTTCCACTGCGCCCTCTGATCATTCTCACTGTCAAAGTAAATGTTAACTGTTAAGGCAATAGGGATGGATGTCAGGGAGGAGGCAGAAGAATTGCTTTGCATAAAAATGGCATCTCCAAATCAATTTATCTTACACTAACAAAGATCATTCCCTTATTCTCCCTTCAGAGAGGGCACAATCAAACCTGGGGACAGGCTGCTGAGTGTTGATGGGATCCGGCTGTTGGGAACAACACATGCTGAAGCCATGAGTATTCTCAAACAATGCGGACAGGAGGCGACTCTGCTGGTTGAATATGATGTCTCAGTGATGGGTATGTTGTGGGATAGGAAGCAGGGCTGGAATACTGGGAGCCATCTGTGATGTTTCGCTGCCTGTTCTCCATGAGCTATTTTAGAAGTGATTGTGACCTGTAATGCTCCTAGCAGCACCACTATTCCCTTCTGCATCGTGTCATTAATCTCGGGTTCATAAGGAGGTGAACAGTATTTTACTGTAATTTAGCATTCTGACATTCCGTGGTTTGTAGGCTGAAACATAGTGTGGATTCTAGCAAAGTAACTTTTCCAGTGACTAGTTTATAATAAAGGTTAATGAAGTGTAAGCATTTCTGTGTCACATGAAAAAGGGGAATACTTGATCTAACAAGAGTTCTTTTGCCTTTTGCCAATGCTGCTGGTTGGATGAGACATAATTAAAAAGTCAAAAGACTGTCACAGAGAAAAGAATAGGGAAGAGAAAAATTGTTAAGAAATACAGAGGCGACAAATCATGGCTTGAAAAATGAGCTTGCATGTTATACAAACTTTGAACTCACTGAAAATATGGAAGGTTTTTTTGGGAAGTCAAGTAGACCAGATGATTTTTAACAAGAGATTTGGAATTGATTTGTTTCCATATGTTTTGAAAATTGTCATATCCCTTCAATTTTTTCAAGATACAGAAAATTCATAGCAGCAAGAAACAGAAATACTCACCAGTCAGACTGAAATATTTCTTGTCTGTTTGGGGATTTTTCACTTTTTTTTTCAGCTCAGTTCCACAGTCAGATTTCTAGCCTAGCAAAAAAGCAGCCTCCTGGGGATTTGTGAAATAGCACTGTCAAACTTCAAAGCCTTGGAAAAGATTAATACTGAAAAGAATAATGTCAGATATTTGCTTATTCTGGAGCAGCCCTCTTTATTCTTCTCTGAGACACAGATTTCTCTTTTTTTGTTACAATATATGCCTCTGTTTACTTAACTGTCAAGAATTGAACTGGCAGGTTTGTGTAGTGTCTGGCAGGCCTGATGAACAGTTGTACAGATTCATGTCCAGAAAGGTGGAGACAGCTCAGATGAGCTCTAGCTTCTGAGAAGAACTAGAATTTAGGTGTTTCATTTGTTTCTTCTTTTTCTTCAAAAGATGATGGATGACCAAACTCTCTATCATCACAGTTAAATCAATATTCTTTCTACTCCACTTTTCCTGAGATGAACCCCTAGCTTTAGAAAATGTTCCTAGCAAACTTTCATTTCAGAGAAAACTCCCATCCCCATTTTCTTTGAATACCTCAGGAGGCAAGTCAGCCTCCATTTCACTGAGAATCTTTTGGAAATCTTTACAGGTTTGTGTGAAGAGCAGACCACATGATGAAATACTCTGATGTGTCCTAAATTGCAGCTTGTTCAAGGCAGGAACCTTCTTTTCAGCACTATCTGGATACAGCTCAGTTCATGAGGATACAGAACTTAGTTGGAAATTTTAGGCTTGTACATCTAAAGGCAGCACCTACCAATCAGTCTCTTTCATGGTATTTTCTCTCTGAATAAACTCTCTTTTGTTCTCGGCACCAAATCCGGATTTATCATTCCTGCCTTCCTGGGAATGAATGTGTTATCCAACAGAAATTAAAGCAGGTAGAAGAACCTGAGACTTGTGGAGTTAGAAAGAGAGAAGGAAAGGAAATCAAACATTGGGAAATGTATGGAATGGTGGTCCAGCAGAGTCTGCAAAAAGAAATAATAAGGAGGGAATCAGTAGACTATCTTTCTAATGCATTGTGGGTTTTTTAGATACTACCTTGCTCCCAGTAGGTTTTGAATTTTTTCCAGTTTGCATGCCCTGGAGAGTATTTTAGCAGTAGTGTGAACAAAATATTTTGTTGTGAAGCTCTCTTGAGCAGTTATGTTATGACCATGGTGCAAAGGCTGAAAATCTTTTATCCTAATCCATTGAATCCTGGCCCAGGAATCCTTTGCTGATTTGAATATTCTCTTAGTTCTGGTCAAGAGTAGGAAAGTCAAAGTTGGGAGTGATGTGAAAGAGAGAACATGAGTCATGAAGAGAAATTTAAGAATTAGAGAAATGTTATTCTTTTTCCCAAATCTTATGTTACCCATAAACTGTTTGTGATGCTATCTAAGGGTTGGTGTGAATTTGAAAATAGGCTAAAACAAAGGAAGAGCATTGGGTAAGGTGACTTATCAATAACTGATGCTTAAAAATAGACTAGTAGGTTAGCCTGCTTGGAGGGGGCAGAAGCAATCCTAAGGTTACACAGAAGTCTCTTGTATTCTTAGGATCCTCCTGGTATAAGCTTTCAGTAGAATATATTACTCCTAGAGATGTAATTGTAGCACTATTTGCTTTAATACCTTTTCCTCTCTTAGTGGATGGTAATATCCTGTAAAGTAGAATTGTGTGTGGCCAGAACTGGAAAGAACCATAAAATACATTCTGATAGCATGAAATTGGAACTTGATATGAAATGGTTTTACTAGATGAAGAAAATAATCCTGAACTATTTTTCAGCTACAGTCCTGTAGTGTGTAACTGACTTTTCTTACTCCTGTAAGCGTAAGATGTTTCAAAGATGCTGTATTTCTCAAATTTTAGTTCTTCCAGCTGAAGTCTTCAAGAGGTCACTTGGGAAGCTTGTACCTTTTATTGTTTCTGGACCATAGACAAACTGGAGTAAAAAAAAACATCAAGGGGTTCTGTGCAGGGTAATCAAGTGTGTCTGTAATGTAAGAGATGTGGCTATTCCTGTTGAACTCTCTGGGGTTACACCTGTGCTTGCTTAAGTCTCCTGGTCAGCTGGGTCCTAGGAAATAAACTTGTCAATATCTTCTTGGAAGATATAACTTCTTGGAAGAGATTAATTTTTTTTTTTTTTTAAGACTCTGCTGAAAATATTTCCGGGTTGCTGTGTGAAGTGTACTGCTGTGTAGTTTCAAAGAGACTTTGACATAATAGGAGTTTGAAGCTACCAAGATAATCCCTGAAGAAAATTGGAAAACCTAATTTCTGAGAAAGTATTTTATAATGTGATAAAATTTATATTTGAAGTTGTGGAGGGTACAGTCTTCCAAATGTCTTTTTTCTGCTTTTCAAAACACATTCTCCAGTCTTGAAGTACTGTGATTGCTTACCTTTCTTGTTGATTTTAGAGGAAACTACCTGAATTTTTTTTAATTTTGTGATGCTTTAATGATGCTGCACTTCAGTGCTCCCAAAGGATACAGATATGGGGACTTGCTCAACACAACACTGAATAGGAGTAATGTGATCTCTGTGGGCTTTATTACTTTTCTCTGTAGTCCTTACACCTTAAGTGTCCAACCTTTCTGGTCATGTGGATCACCTGTTTTCATCTAGTGGTGGGAGAGGTCTGTATAGTACAGCTTTCTGTGCCCTATGATTACATCTGCGCCCTCATTTTGAGGAAGGGGAGAAGTAGAGGCAAGGTCGTAGATAGCAGTGACTTACTGCCACTGCCAAGATAATTTTGCTACCTGAATCCTCTCCTGTCAATCAAATAGAAAATATTATTTCCAAGCTATAAAGTTAGGTCGGGGAGACTGAAATTCTCACTGTTAGGCAGTGGCCAGATGAAGTATCATAATTAACTGCTCACAGCTAGAGCTATAGCGAGAGTGAAAGTTAGAATGCAACATTAATAGCAAGCTACAAACAAAGATTCACAGTGCCTCTGTCTAAAACAAGAAATAAAAGTTTATCAGTACATTGAAGCTGAAGAGATGCAGTTTCCCTTCAGGTTTTCAAAGATCTGCCATGATGCCACTGGGCTCTGTGTTGTCTCTATAATTGGGGTTGCATCTGCTTGGGTAACCTTCCGTATTTTCTCTGAAAGGGAATAATCAGACAAGTCCAAAGGTAATGACTACCTTGAGCTTAAATTCTGGCCATTTTTATGTAACTCTAGTTCATAAACAGCTGTTGATGATATTTTGAGCAACCTAAACACTTGGATGCTCATGCTGGGGCAATCTTTGAATCAAGGATACTGTAGTTAAATAAAACAAATAGCTTTTGCCAGAACTTTGGCACAAAAGGAAGTTTTTTGTGGTTGTTTGCACTTGTGAGACAGAATGTCTCTCTCATCTCTTCAATGGGTGCTTGTTAGTTCAATCCACTCTGTAGTGTTCAGAAGTTAAGGAGCATACTGCACTTTCAAATTCCATATGTTTCTCTGGCTTGTCTAACAGTTCTTGCTCTCATTTGAGTCAGATTAGATTTGCTGTTTGAATGTGGCACCCTGTAAGCATTCTCTACAAAACAGAAATAGTCAGCTTGTTTTCTGTAAATCTATTCTGTAAATCTGTAAATCTTGTAAATCTACCAGATTTACCTGACACAGAACCACTTGATTTTAACTGGACCAACGCCCTCTGTTTTCTGAACTCAATGTTTAACACTGTTAGAGCTTTCTAGAAAGGGGATTACTGATGCAGACATTTGCTAGTAAATCTTTTTGCTAGCCTCACCCAAGACTTTTCCCTCTTTAAGTTCACTCATTAAAATAAGCTAATTAATTAATTAATTAATGCTGTAATGATCTTATGAAAGTATATTTAAAGAAATCTGCCTCTCCTTTTAGCAATTCTGCCTGACAAGAAGAGCACTAGGGAGAGAAAATTTGCAGCATTTAAAGATCAGGTGAGATAATGTGTGGTCTAGTGTAGGCTTTCAGTAATTTGGAGAAGGTGAGAAATAGAGGAGAAAAAAGAAGTTATAGGCTGATCCTTAAGTTTTGTGAAGCAATCTCACTTGTGTGCATCCAGAGCTGTGGAGACCCTTAAAAGCTAGAGATGTTACAAGCCCAAAGGAACAGGAGCCCCAAAGACTCCAAGGACTGACTTAAGATCTTCATAAGCCTTACAAGTGTTACAAGACCTTGAAAATTAAGTAAAGTCAGGAACCCTGTAGGATTCCATATTGCCTTTTTCTTTCTGTTGCTTTACAAACTTAAAATTTACATCTCCTTTGTCTCATATAGGGTTTTGACAGAACGGATAGGTAGCATACTCTAGCATTTGACTGCAACTGAAGGTCTCCTGGCTATCACAGGGTGATAGATTTAGATTTCTTGAAATTCTAAGTACAAATTAGTTACTTAAAACTTTGAAGAAGTTTTCTTATGTTGCTTCAGAGACAGATAGAATGAAAATTCATATGTGAAGCAAAGGTCATAATAGCTGTATTAATTGAAACATTACTTTATATACTGCTACACAAACACATACACAAGTTATGTTACAAGAAAATGCTGGAAGTGAAAATGTTGAGTGTCGACTTGGGAAATGTCAGAAGTGAGACTATCTGCTCAGCCACTGTCCAGAGAGGTGTGCATGCATTACAGCCACAAGGCCACAGGAGAGATAATAACCTTTTTATGCAGCTATTCATTTTGAATTTTATTTCTGTCTCCAGTGTGTGACCACAGGCTTATTGAAGGCACTGCCCAGATCCTTGTCTAAATGCAAAGTTATTAATTTCCTGGTGTTTTTTCCTGAGGCCCTAATCCTGCCACAGTTTGAGTGCTTCAGGCAATATGCAGATCTCAAGGAGAAAACCTCTGAGTCCCAAGGTCGTTCCATATGTATTGGATCTTTCTTACAGCAGAAGATGACACAGACATAACTCTAACAGTTCCAGAAATATCCACCCACAGATGTGTCACTAGGTAAAACACATGGGATTGTTTTGTCTCTCTTGGAGGCTAACAAGTGATTAACATTCACTGAGCAGTTACTTAAATCTGCCTGCTATGGCACATTAGTCTCATCTTACTGTGCAGTTTACTTGTTTATCAAACACACAGCGTGTTATGCTGTCGGTGCCAGATGCCTGCAACAGGGACACCAGTATAAACTGACAGTCAGCCGTGGATATATACAATAAATAACTTTTCTCTTTGTAGTGCTAGCAAGGCACAGGGAGGTGGCTCAAGACAGCCAGCACAGCTTCACCAAGAGCAAGTCATGCCTGACTGCCTTATTGGGCTTCTATGGTGGAGTAACTGTATCAGTAGACAAGGGAAGAGCTACAAATGTCATCTCTCTGGACTTCTGTAAAGCTTTTGGTATGGTCTCCCACAACATCTTTTGCTCTAAACTGGAGAGAGATGGATTCAGTGGGTGGAATGTTGTTAGATGGATAAGGAATTGATTGGACAGTCACATCCAGAATGTAGATGTTAATGGCTCAGAGTCCCAATGTGCATCTATGACAAGTGGTGTCCCTCAGAAGACCAGTGTTATTTAACATCTTCCTTAATCACACAGACAAAGGGATTGAGTACACCCTCAGAAAACTGGCAGGTGACACCGAGTTGAGTGGTGCAGGGATGGGACAGGATGCTATCCAGAGGGACCTGGACAAGCTTGAGAACTGGACACGTGGGAATCTAGTGAGGTTTAACAAGACCAAGTTCAAGGTGCTGCACCTGGATGGGGGCAAACCCTGGTATCAACACAGGCTGGGGATGAAGAGATCAGAGCAGCCCTGCTGAGGAGGACTCGGGGTGCTGGTGGAGGAGAGGCTGGACATGCCCAGCCATGGGCACTCCCAGCCCAGAGAGCCAAACGTGTCCTGGGCTGCATCCAAAGCAGTGGGGGCAGCAGGGGAGGGAGGGGATTCTGCCCCTGTGCTCTAACTGTAGCTTCAAACTGAAAGAAAGTCAGTTTGGATTGGATATAAGGAAGAAATCTTTCACTGTAGGGGTAGTGAGGCACTGGTACAGGTAGCCTAGAGAAGCTGTGGTTGCCCCATCCCTGAAAATGTCTAACACTAGGTTGGATGGGCCTCTGAGCATCCTGATATAGTGGAAGGAATCCCTGCTCATGGCAGGTGGGCTGGGACTGGATGATCTTTAAAGTCCCTTCCAACTCAAGCCATTCTATGATCCTGTGATTTCATGTAGTGTGGGATATGATCTACCCTTGGCATGAGAAGTCTGAGGCTTATGATTCTTTTTTTTGCTATCAAGTTTTCTGGCTTTCAGGACTGCTCTTTTACAATAGGAAGAATAAGTTATTCCTTGTAACCCCTTGTCTTTCATGCTACTATTAAATATGATGTGCAGACTTCACTTAGTTTCATTATGAGCCTGTAAGTTGATTGATAACAATCACTTTGTCATAAGTTCCTGTTTCCTTATGTGCTTTAATCTACTCTACTAATCTTCTTTAAAGGAAATATAAATACCTTTTTTAACACCTCTTGAGATAAATAGGGTAGCATGGAAACCTAAGGTAAATAGGCATTATGGTTTAAAAAAATACAGCTTTTTGGGCTGGATTCAAATTCAAAGTGAAATTCAAAAACGAGTTCTTGATTGATCAGTTTTTTGCGTGATCAAGAGATACAGCTGCTGGCTGGGATAGTGAAATTAAAAATGCTTGCAATTGGTGACCAGTGCTGTTGGTCCCTTTCGGCCTTTACAGAAATTGTGATATAATCTGCTTCTTAAAAGCAGCAGTTAGGTGTTCCCTCTGTCTAACATAACCTTTTCTTTGCAGTTCCCTCTTTATGCCTTACACACCTCCTACCCAGATCAATCACTGCTAGCTCCTCGAAACGTATGGGATTTCACCTATAGGCAGGACATTTGTTTCATTGTGAGGACTGCTGAGCAGTGAAAGAGGTGTGGAACAGGGCCTTGTAAGAAAACTGATTTTTCTTTCCAGTGAATGGTACCCCGGGTTGCATAAGCAACTCTCACTTTGTCATTTACCAGTAGCTGTGTAATGTTAGATCCTTGATAGCATAGACACATTTTTTATGTACCATTACCTGGGTTTCTCTGTAGGAAAAACTTCAAGCTTCTGACATCCATACCAGAATAGTTCCTCAAAAGAGTGAGAGCCACCAAGCCCACCTGCCTGCTCTCTGTTAGCAGGGTTGTCAAACAGCTGGACCAGCTGTCCAGCACACTGCACATGTGATTGATTCCTGGAGGCCAGGAAAGTTTTTATATACACACATGACTGCAGGGTTTCAAAGACATTTGCTGAAAGTGGAGAACAACTGCAAAGGTTCTGGATCCCATGTTCCTTCTTGTCTATTCCATGGAGGCATGATGCTTCTTTCCTCCATTCTTTGTTTTTATCCTGGCTCTGAGGTGCATTACTGTCTTTTTCCCAGTAGCTGCTTGATTTTTCCTTTCTCTGCTGACCTAGTTTGAGTCATCTTTTCTAGAAGGTCCTAAATCCCCAACATGCTATTCCCTCTCCTTACAGCCCAGTTTTTTGTGCTGTCTTTTGCCAAGTAAGGCTTAGGTAATTTTCCAACACATTTCTCTCACACTGCTGATATCTCTCTTGTAAAGGCCTTTTGCAGTTTACATCCTTTAGCCCTTTCTCTTGTCCCTGTCTCTTAGCAAACCATTCCCATGTTTCTTGTTCTGCAGCTTCTTTACAAATCAATAACCCACTCACCTCAGTTCCTCCCCTTCTTACCCAAGAAGTCCTTCTCTCCCCTCTTCTTAGCTCTTAATTCCCAGTGTCAGATCTGTCAGGTAAAGACACATAGGGAACATGAATTTTCCATATAAAGCCTATAGAATTTTCAGGGGGAGGGGCAGAGTAGGTGGGGCAAAACATGGCTTTTCCTAATGACTTGTTTCAGCTAAAATAACAGGGCAGAGAAAAAAGTACAGTCTGAAAAGGTAGCCATTGTAAGAAAAAATCACACCAAATATTTGTACTGTGGCAAACTTGTAAGTTACAAGCAATTATAAACGAGGTGTTTTAATCAGAAAAGTATGATTTCCATGATTCCCAAGTCTATTTGCCTGATGTCTTTTCTCTGTCTGGCTGTGATTTGCTGCTGTATTTTAATAGACATCTTGCTAGTAGGTGATTGCAGAAGGGAGGAGTTGTCATGTTTTACAAGGCTATCATAAATCTTACAGATATTTCTTTCTTTACAAACTTACTGATCATCCCTGAAGAGAAATAAAAGTTTAGCTGAACCATATAAGTTACAAATTATTCTAATAGGTCCAATTAAAATTTATCTCAAGAGCTTTTGAAACTATGACCTCATTAAAAGCGGCTTAATAAACATTGCTTTGTATGGGAGAAAAAAAACTGTAAAGGTGAAATGAGATGTCCCTGAAACAGAAAACTAAAGGTACAATTTAATTGTCATAAATAACTAGGAAGGGGGAAGAGTTCCACTTCATGTATGAAAATACTCTGTTTTACTTACTGAATTCGAGAGTAATGGAAAATTTTGTCTACAAAGACTTGTCAGGAACGTGAAACCTGTATTTATATGCAGGTAATCTAAATAGTCTACAGTTATAAGAAATCAGTCTGAAATATTAAATGCATTTCATGATGGGCATTCATTAAAGGAGACCCTTGCTAATCTGTGTTAGAATCACTTTACAAAGCACATGGTCTCAGTATTTTAGATGCTAGTTCAAGGGCTTATCTCCTCAAATGAAAGCAGTCTCTACCTCTTAAAAATATGCTATTTTGCTTCTTTTTATAAGTAATTAATGACAAATGATGGAAGGAGAAGACTCTTGTAGTAATCTCTCCTGTCCACCATCCAGGCTTCAAGAAAGCAGAGCAAAGGAGCAAATAACCCTCACAGACACTTAGTAAAAGATGGGAAATAAAGGATTGATCAAATCTTTCCACTTTACGTGAGGGCTATCCAGATACACCATGAAATGCAACATGAAAGAGAATTGGCATCTCTACCACATGCTCATACCTCTGGTCAGCTGGAAGTGGGTCAGTAAGTTGGCTTCTCTGCTACTTAGCATGCTGGGCAACAGAGACTATGATAACAACAGGATAATGAGGTATCCTTGCTTGTGCTTGTCTGAAAAAAAAATTAAGCAGCTAGCCGCAGTACTTAAATTCAGCACGCAGAGGTGAAAGTTTTACAGAAATGGTGATAATTAAGTTTTGTGGAGATTAAAGGATCTTTTGTGTGTGCCATGCAATTCAAAGCAAAAGAAAATCTGTAATTGGAAAAAATCCAATTTAAAAAAAAATACAGCCCCAGATTTGTGTTAGTGCCATTGCAGTCATCTGAGAGACTAAGGAATAAGAGAAAGATCTGATTTTCTTTATACTAGAGAGAATTTGTTCTGTAACCTCAGGACCTGTCTTTAAAAGGGCCCATCTCTAAGGAAATAACAGCAGAAAAAAATAACAGCAGAAAGGCACCAGTCCTGCATCCATTCCAGGGAGAGGAAAACACTAAATGTCTCCCAAGACTTCCCTGAGGGGAGGCATTTTAAAACACCTGGAACTGAACCTCTCCATCCTCTTGACTTTTTTCATGGGTATGAGACATCCAGACTGTACCTGACAGGTTAGGTCAAGGGGGAAAAAACCCAAGAATCCCTCAGGTCATTTGCTGGAACACCTGTACTAGGCATAATCAAAGAGGTTAAAATGGGATGCAGATTGTTATTCCTTTACAGTAAGATTAAAGGTTCATTAATCATTTCACAAAACATTTATGCTGAAAAGGGATGGGTTTCAAAGTATGAATATTTTTAGATATTTTGCCTAAATATGACCTCAGTTATTGGTGTTTTAACGCAAAACCCATGTGAGTGAGATTGCACCATCTAGTACTCGGCTCTTGGGAGATACTGCTCAGAAAAGACACTACTAAGGTCCGTGAGCTGCAAGTGTAGTTAGTGGGAAGATTAACATTTAAGGTGAACAGGTTTATCTTGAAATCAACATAGTTCCTCAAGATAATTGCACCAGTGCCACATCTTACTTCCAATGATGTTGCTCATCTATACAATGAGTGGATGTTTGACTCAGCCAGAAGACTTTCTTTAACTGATTTCAGCTGGGATTTAAAATAGGACCCAAAGGCAAATGTCCTGCATTGAGGAGCTTTGCTTAAAGGGAAATAAATAGCAGACCTGTGTTTCTTAGTCCCCCTCCTCAGTTCTCACCAAATGGACACCTGGTTTATGCCAACACATATGTGTTCTGCCAGCATAAAAGTTTTCTAATTTAAGCACTGTTTATACCACTAAATCAATGTTTTGCATTGATTTTGATACCACTAAATCAATGTTATTTTCTTGCAAACATAAGATTAGGGATTCTACAGCCAACTCAAATCTGAAGTGTAGAAAAGACTTGTATTGCAAAGACTAGACTGATACAGATTATTTAAAATGGTACTGTTTAGAATATTTAATTACGCACAGTTACCGCTAAGTCCTCTCCTTTCTACTAATGAAAAAAGAACATGCCCAGCCCATTTTCTCTTCTCCCCTTTGCTAAGATATTCTCTTCTGGTACTCTAGAATTAGCATGGGAACAGGGTGTACACACATGAAATAGCCTGTTCTGTGCTAAGTTTTAGAGGTTATCTCACTTTGGATCTAGGTCACAGCAAAAGTCTTTACCCTTCAACAGCCAGAGAAACTGTTGGACAAAGAGCCACTGTGCATTTAATTTTATTTAGGTTTTGGCTTTCACATAACAGACCAGATTTCAAATGTCAGCATTTGATTTTATAAATCATGGCAAGGCATTGATGCTGCTGGTTTTCTCTGTACATATTGTCATTCTTTAATTGGATATGGAATGTGGGAGAAGCATCAATTGCTGTGTTTAGCTAGAAATCAACTGCAAAGGGAAAGTGAACAAGAAAGGATGTATCATTTCTGTGCTTCTTTAAGATTCCCTTGCTGGAGGAATGGCTACTTTTCTACTTTCATAAACTGACTTACAGTAAAATCCAAGATTTTAAAGATAAACCCAAGATTTTTTGTGTATATGGGGGAAGCTTTTTCTTGTCTTTGCAAAGTTCCTTTCAGTTCAGCTCTTCAGGGATTAGAAATGTAAGAATTTAAGATGCCCATGCAGCCTTACTCAGATGCCTTGGTGCATATGTTACATTACAAATTTTAATTGGAATGATTGCATACATTTTACCTTCTGCAGTCACCTGCTGCATAGTACTAAATGATTTGAAAAAGGAGCCATGTGAGAGAAATGTTCTAAAAAAAGCTGATCTCATCTTGATGTAGATTCCTAAACTGGGGCAGGTGAAACACATTTTTCAAATGCCATTTTTCTTGGGTGGTTGTAGAGAGAGTTTAGGCTCAGGTGTAGCTACTTCAGGTCGGCCCTACAGAGGTCTGCATTTTGGTGCAGTGAACCCCAACACAGGTGTCTTAAAACATCCTCTCCAGACAAATGGATGCTTTCAACCTTCATTTCTTTGATCTTTGTTTGTATATCTCTACAGTGGGAGAAACATCATGCTTTTGCTCTGAAGTGTGGTTACAAGAGAAAGTCGTTATTAAACATGTGTTGTAGGGAATAGTCAGAGGCTGCAGCTTACAATAAATACAATAAAAGCTCTCCCCCACCACATATGCTCAGAGAAGACTGAGAATACTGTTTAGTAATTAAGACATGAGCTTGGAAAAAAAAAAAAGGTATAAGTGTTCCTACTCATTAAATATTCACTGTCTACCTTCCACATGAGGCTCTTGAAGAAGGAAGTATATGTGCTTATTTAATTGAAGAGGGGAGGTAAAAATAAGTACATCCAGGCAATATTCATTCTGGGGATCATTAGGTTTGAAGTGCTTTGTGCCCACATGGTGACTGTAATATTTTCCTTTTAATGTCATTCTGTTTGTAAACAGATGTTTCTGATCTTTATTGGTGTATGTGTATTTTTATGATGATTTATACTGATATTCTGCAGATTTTAATCAACTTCTCATTTGGGTTTTTTATACCTTGCATACCCACAGTTTTCTGTTATGGTCAGCTCAGTAGTGTTTGGAATAGCCTTCTTCTGAACACTGTGACCTCTAATTTTTCAAGGCCTTTGCAAAAACCTTAGGTAAATTTGGGTGGATTTCACTGCTAAAAGAAAAAGAACCAAAACCAAACAAACAGACCAAAAGAAACCACAGATGAAAAAGGCTTTTCACTGTTTTTCCTTTATATAAATTTAGTAATTGCTTAGTTATAAATATGAGCAATGGAACATCTTCAGAATGAAAAAGTCACCAGACAGGGGCATGAGAGGACCTGGTGCCCCTCCAAGCCTGGCAGCAGGAGCTGCTCTGGCAGGAGGTAAATGTCTTGTCCTGCAGCAAAGGAGGAGCCACATGGGAGCCTTGCCAAAGGTGACCCTGGCAGCAAGCTGGCAGGCTGTCTGCTGAGGTAGCAGATGATAGAGTGCCTTTCTCATTGCTATGACTATAACAGTTATGGGCCACTTGAGTTTCTAGAGGTTATTGCTTAGTTGGGATTTTGGGAGCAGAAATATGGGGAATTGGTTTTGCTGGAAATGTATGCTGCAGAGAACAGAGGATAGAGAAGCTTTCTTTTACTTTAAATGTGTGAATACTCCCACTAGTACTATTCCTGTATTCTTTGGAACAAGTACTGGGAACGGAAAAGCTGGAAATACATAGGCAATGCTAGATTATTTCTGCAATGAGGGATGAAAGAGTTTATATTTAGAACCATGGCTTCTGTGTTGGATTTAAGGGCAATTAACCTAAACTGATTTCTCTATTTCTTTGAAATATTTTTGCTGAACTGTTATGGAGGCAGTACCAAAGCAGAAAGAAAGGGCAGTTTATGAACTTGTTTTCTGACTCATTTTACCAAAGTTTGTGCAACCCTAGAGAGCAGAAAAACTCTCACTCTGATCCTCAGTGCAAAAATCTCCAGGTCAGATCTCAGCCTCAACCTTCTGCATGGTAGCCTTTTATAATGTGGCTGTGCCAATACATCAGTTATTTTTAAGACATCTGCACTAGAGCACAGTTTTAAGGGAAAAAAGTGGTACTGATAGCACACATTTGTAGAATTAGAAATTCATATTATCTTTTATGAACAGCAGTGTACAGTTTAGTTTTTCTTTTCTTCAGGTTCATAGTTACCTGATGCTTTGCAGAAGAGTTCTGGACTAGTTTTAGACTAAACCAAAACTCCTGCCTGTTCAACCAAACCAAGTCAGTTGATGTCAGTGTTAGCAGAAGCACACCCAAGATCAGCTTTCCAAGGCAGAGACTGCAATTATCTTGTGTGCAGAGGTCACTAACCCATGTAAATAATAAGTAACCATGAATGTATAAGTCAGTATGTTTCAGTACAGAGCAAGGTCCAGTCGTGCAGCTCACGTACACAAGCAGCTAAGCCATGTGGGAAATGGGGCTGTACTTGGGTCAGTCATCCTGTTGACAAGCAGGAGTGGCTGTCACAGGCTCAGATCTTGCTTATGTGGCTCTGCTGCTTCCAGGGCTTCAGGTCACATGCTGTGGCAAAGAGACAGGGGCAGCTGAGGTGTCTCACTAACACAGCATTGACTAGTCCTTATTTGCCTTAGCTGTTCTCTTATCCAGGTGTCTGAACTACCCATGGCCCACCTTTGCTCTGAAGCTTTTGGCATGATCTGAGATGTCTTGTCCTGGTGGAGACTTGGACAGATGGGCACTGTGAGCTCAATGCAAAGTGGGGTGCAGTGCTTGTTCCTTCTGTGAAGTGACAGCAGAGGGGCTTTGTGCTCTGTAGGCTTTTGACGAGAATCCAATCACATTCTAATTATTAGCTGTTCCAGTTAGATGGAACTTAGGGGCATTGTGTCAAATAGGCATAATTGATGGGTACTGCAGCTCTTTATTATTTTTTTTATTAACCATAGTGTGTACTTACAGATATGCTTTCGAGGTTGGCTGGTGTAAAATTCAACACACCAGCTGTGTCTTAGTTTGCAGGCTGAGGTGCAGATTGAGTTGCTCTTACTCTATTTGTTGTGATTAGTCAGACATGGAATCATGCAAGACATGGAGAGTTTTGAAGATATCGAAGTTCTTGTGTGTTTTATGTTCTGTCCTACTTGGAGGAGAAAATAAGTATGTGAAGTTCTTTTGGACATACGTATCTGTCTATCAGGCCCAGAGAAGTTTTAGATGCCCCATCATTGGAAGTGTGCAACACCAGGTTGGATTGGGCTTTCAGCAACATTGTCTAGTGGAGAGTGTCCCTGCTCTTCGCAAGGGGTTGGGACTAAATGGTTTATAAGGTCCCTCCCAGCCCAAACCATTCTGTGATTCAGTGGTTCTTTGATTTTATCCATACTTTGTGCAATAGAAGAATTAGTGTTTTGTACTGCAGGGCTTCAGCAGAGGACATACTATTTGAAGCACTTTGGGAGTCTGTCTCATTTTGGAAGATGGTTTTTAAAAATAATTATTTGTACGTTCCATTCCTGGAATGAAATGCAGGCAGGATTCCATTGCAGCTGACTTCTGCAAACATTTCACAGTCAGTCTAACGCTATATAGTGTTTTGGGGCAGTTTTCAGGAGCCATCCTTCAATAGAAAGGTGCTATTTGAGGCTCAGGTTGCCAAACTAACCATAAAGGTGTAATTATAGGCTCCCAAGTTCTGCCATCAGGGATAGAAACTTGAGTTCTTAATAGTTCTTTAAGTGCCACCTGAATTTTCTATGTGGTATTTTTTCTCAAGGTAAGAAAGGCAGAAAGTTGCAGGGCTTATTTAAAATGACTCATAATATCCCCGAAAAAGCAAATCCAGGATTTTCTGTACAAGCATCATCTACCAAGTTGCTTTTGTGTTGTAAACTATGCACTAGACACAATTTTGGATTAACAAGGCACATGAAAAAAAAAAAAAAAAAGAGCTAAATTAAGAGATTGGAATTTTATACATCTTTTGAGCAGGGAAGGGGCCTAGTAAAAGTGAAAGGTGTGAGCTTGAAACAGTTAATAGGAGGTTGCAACATCTTGAGAATTGGGGCAAGTCTTTTGAGCTGAAGTTGTTTAGGCAGGTTTTTATGGTCTGAACATGAGCGAAAGTCTCACAAATTCCCAAGCTGATTTTGAATATACCCACATCCACACTTGGGGAGCATTTTGAAGGCAGAGATGATTCTTCAACTAGTTAATGACATTTCTTAGCTGAGAGGGATGCTGGGGCTAAGGCTGCAAAGTATGAAATTAGGTATAGGCAGCTCCTAAGCTTTTGATTTGAAGAACTTGGCTAAATTAGAGGCATATAAATGAGCTGCAGGAATTAGGCAACAAGAGGAAAATGGAAAGACTGTGCCAGTCAGTTGACAAGAGTATTAAATTGCTTGCGTATAGAGGGGATAATAGGTGGCACATTTGTTTAGAGAATAATGTTTCTGTTTTCCATTCTGAGGTTGAGGTCTCTCTGATTTTGCTATCACTCATTCTACTGGCGTCCTCTTGGAATTATTACTATTTATCATTTTTGAAATTTGATTATTCTAAAGGTGAGAGGGTATAAAATGCCATTGGTGGCTTTCTTCCTTAGCAGCAATTTTATGGGTTTCTTTCTATGAACTCTATGCTATTTCTTTTAGTAGACCAGCAGCTCCAGTTACTGAAAATAATGGAAAATAGACTATCTTATTTATCTATTTTTGGTACTGTTTTTTTTCCCTCTAATTCTAGTTCACCCACTTAAAATTAGAACAGCTGTTTCTCATTCTACAGCCTGCCTGGAACACACAATACCTCAAAATCAAGGAAATGCAAGCAGCACATATATTTTATGATAAATTTTTTAGTTGGGCCTTGGAGACTGACACTGACACATCGAACAAGAACAATATTTAATTTTTAAGTAGTGGTTCTATTATTAAAAACTGCTCTCTTTTCTTCACAAATATTACTTGTAATACATTGTCAGCTTTCTTTATTTTATAAACCATAGAATAGTTTGGGTTGGAAGAGACCTTAAATACCATCTAGTTCCAACCCCTCTGCCATGGGCAGGGATGCCACCCACTAGATCGTGTTGCCTAGGGCCCAATCAGACCTGGCCTTGAATGCCCCCAGTAATGGGGCATCCATAGCTTCTCTAGGCAACCTGTAACTGTGCTTTACCACCTTCTGGTACAGAGTTTCCTCCTAACAGCTATACTAAATCTCCCCTCTTTCAGTTTAAAACTGTTCCGCCTTGTTCTGTCACTGTTTACCCTGTAAGAAGTCACTCTCCATCTTTTTTGTAAGCTCCCCTCAAGTACTGAAAGGCAGCCATGAGGTCTTCCCAGAGCCTTCTCTTCCCCAGGCTGAACAACCTCAGCTCTCTCAGCCCATCCTCACAGGAGAGGTGCTCCAGCTCTCTGAGCAGCTCCATGGCCTCCACTGCACCTACTCCAACAGGTCCACAGCTTTCTTAGCTTTCCAGAAATCTTTTTAGCGCTTGCTAGCTGACATGGATTTTATTTTGCCCATAAGATCTGAGATGAGTAAAAGGTTACTCTGCTAAATGAAGCATGAACAAAGCCAGGGTGCAAACAATATTAGTAGAGCAGAATACCAAAGCCAGTACCATGAATCATGCTGTGATGTGGTTCATTTATGACCTTTAGTCACAAACTTTTGAGGAATCAAATAATATTACTCTGAATGAGTGATAATGGTGCTACCCAGCTGTAGGGCATCTTGAATGTTGTTCCTGTGCCCTTTAAACACTGCAGAAGTCTTATTCATGCCTCTCTTCCTTGCTGCTACATTCCCTATTGAAACCATTGACCCATGATCCCAATCTCAATCTCTTGATTAGATCATCTTTAAAAATACGTAATTATATCCTTTCTTTGTGAAATAGAGATCAAATAATCTTTGCAATACAAGGAAATGGTATAATATAAATAAGTGACCTCCCATGCCCCTCACCTCCACCCCAAAAAAATCAGTATTTAAACAACCATCGCTCAGCTCTCTGTAAGAGACTTGGCTAGTCCTCTAATTGCTGTAAAAAGAATGAGTAAATGAAAATGCCCCTACAAAAGAAATTTAAAATGTTAGCAAAATAGTCTAAGTGCTTTATTATATAGATGAAGAACAGGGGCAAAATTGGGAACTTGTCAGCTGTTATCATCTGTGACTTAGTGAAACCTGGAAAATAAAAGGAGAAAGGTGTAAGTGAAAGCAGAAAGGAAGGAGAAAAGTAGAGAAAAGCTTCCCTACTTGCAGATCTTTCTCTTGCACACACATTTCTGGTTGTAGTTCTTGTTTTGCAAGAGATTATGGAAAAGACAGGAAGTTGACCGCCTATCTCTATGGCAGTCTCAGGGAACCCTAAGAAGGAAAATAAAGGATCCACAGCATGATAGAATCTCACTATCACAGCTAGGAATTCAATCTTGCACTGGCCTGTGAGGAGTTGGGACAACTTTAAGTGTACCAATCTTATGGAGAAAATGTTTAAATGGACACCAAAAAAAAAAAAAATGGGTGTTTTGGGTTGGTATTCATGTAAAAGAAATAGTCCTTAAGGATACAAAAAACACACAGAGAACGACAAGATTCATTAAGTGTAATTTAAGATACTGTCTGACAGTAATGAATAATCTGTGGGTGAATGAAGAAAAGTGGATGTGAATTCTCACAGAGTCCCTGTGTGCTTTTATGTTGCTCTGTTGTCAGCTGAGCTGTTCTGTAAAGGACCTTGCAAAATGGTCTGTGCGGAGAATGTCACTGCTAAAACCATGTCTTAGAAGTTAAATTCATCAAGTCTGTTAGAAGTCATGCCTGTTCTTTGGGTTGGTTATCTGGTCTCAAGTTTGTACAGCTAGCTGTGGATTTGAAGTGCCCTGTAAGATATGTATTGGCTTTGATTTTTGCATTTCAGCCATCCAGCTTCCCTAAGCAATGGCAAATACTCAAAACTCATGGAGATAAGCCTGTAGTATTTTGATCCATTTCTGTTACAAAAACCAAAAATCTTTTAACATCTCATCTCTTCTTAACACAGAAAACAGTGGGGGCTAATCCCGCATGCTGATTCAGAATGGACTGGCACAACCACACCTGCTGTGCTTTCCTCACCATTGATTATTGTCAATCATAGAATGATACTGATTGAAAAGGACCTTAAAGATCATCCAGTTCCACCCTCTGCCATGGCCAGGGGCACCTTCCACTAGACAAGGTTGCTCAGAGCCCCATCCAACCTGGTCTTGAACACTGCCAAGGATGCAGCATCCACAGCTTCTCTGGCCAACCTGCTAAATAGATACATATGTACAAAAGAGTTTCTCCTACTTACTTTTTTTTTTCAAGTAAGATGAGGGAAAAGCCAAGCCCTTGGATTCCTTCAAAACATTCTGCAGCTTCTCTGGACAACCAACATTGTATGGCATTCTCAGCTGAGACTCATATGCCAAATAGAGGCACAGGTTTGGCTGCTCGTTCTGTGCCTTACACATCAGACTCACCACCGCCACTTATAAGTACCTTCTGCTTGTGTGCCGAGTGCTGACAGTGGCTTGTTGGGATGTCTCAGCTGTTCTGTAGTAAGAACTAACTGCAATGGAGTGTTTTGTCTTGGACCCTTTCTGGAACTCGCACTGGCTTGTGTACACAAATACACACACATACTTCCCCTACATTCTGTTGGGTTTTGGTAAAGAAAGCAAGTTCAAGGAAAGGCTTATGCATTTCTGCATTTAAGGATTTGTGAGTGATCATCTATGAGAGATTACTCAACAGGTTCTTTGGGGAACAGTCAGTGATTGTCCGTTATACATCAGAGCTGTTGCCTGTATGATTGCTGAATGGGTACTGGGAAAGGATCATTGATTTTTATAAATTGAAAAAAGAACAGAGAGAGCAGAGGAAAGCAAGAATATAGTCTAAGTCATTTGGGAGTGATGGGGGATTGAAACTGATTTCTTCAATCATGACTTTCTGTAAATGGTCCAACTTTTTACTCTTAAAGGCAAGACTGTCAAAGATTTCAAGATTTTTTAACAATCTTCCTTAACTTCACTAAGATATGTTTCTGTGATCCACTAGTCTGAACATGAGGCCTACAGGCACTGGGTATAAAAATTGCAGTTACAGAAAAGGAGAAAGAAAGTTAAGTTTCAGGTGTTCCAACAAAAAGTGAATGGAGAAAAGGTAACTTCTACCAGAGGGAGAGATTGCTTTACATTGAATCATAAAATCGTTATGGTTGGAAAAGACCTCTAAAATCAGCAAGTCCAGCTGTCCAACCGTACTTGCTATCTGAAGGCTGCAAAGATTTTGTATGAAGGGAACAAAAAAAGCTGTGAGGAGTAAGAGAGCACACTTCTTTGATCAAGAAAAACTATTTCTGTGAAATACTGTCTTCTGTTTTTGACGTGAGACACATTTAGATCTGTGAAGGCACTGCTACAAAAGTGTTAAAACTTTGCATTGTAAGGATTACATGGTTTGAGGACCTACGCATTTTTTCTGGTCTGAACCAGCACCTTGCCAGGTTTTTTTGCCTACTATCAGTCAGAGAATCATAACAGAGAAGGCTACGGGGACCTGCTAGGTACAGTTTTGAGGTGAAAAACTTCTTAGTCTGTGAGCACCTAATAGGGAAGAAGCTTGGGAAATTAGTGTAATTTTAGTGTGAGATAGCAAGATATCCACTTGTTTGTCACATTGTGGCTATAAAGTACAACAGCATCCAGGAGAGGTCAATAGCAGTCTTCTGAAGCTGTGTGTTTCAATCGGTCCAGCTGGCTCTTTGGAGTCAAAATCTATTTTGACATCCTTTCTCTGTGTTAAGCTCTTTTAAGCTGCTCAAGGAAATTATTTGCACCTTGTGTTGCCATGACTTTGAAAAAAATAAAAACGCACCCCAAACCTTGCAGTTAGAGAAGTGAGAGGCTGCAGAGCACAGGCAGTAGCAGCAGAGCTCAGTGTTCCTACAGGAACAAGCTCAGTAGCAGTACTTGCCAGTTTTAAGTACAGCAAGGCTTTGGGAAGGAAGAAAAAAGCATCATAGCCTGAAAAAGTGTGGTTTCCTGTGGATTTAGTGTCATTATTGATTGTAAGCTATGACTGAAGCTTTTCCCTATCTAGGGCATTTAAAGGTACTGTTTCACATGCAGATCCTCTGCTGCCTAATACAAGCACCTTGCTTTTTGGTTTCCCCACTGTGGGAATCCTAGTGGTTTTTGTCCTCCACCACCCACCAGCTGTTGACCTGGATTTCACGTACCATGAGGATGAATAGGGATTAACAGATACATACATTTTTGAGGACATAAAGAAACACATGTAATGTGATATCTTTATCAGGTTAAAAATACATTTTTCAACTTTCAGAATTATTTGTGTCTATCTTTTGAGACAAAGGAGGTTGGTTACAAGTGCTTATTTTATCCAAAGATTTTTCTAAATACTATACTATATGCTATTTATGCTATACTAAATATAGTATATTTACATATCATAAAAGTATATCCAGAATAAAACCCATTGTTGCCAGTGATTTAAGCTGTCAAATAAAAAAGGTGTGCTGCTATCTAGCTGAAGAAATGTATTAGCATGCAGAAAGCAATGCTGCTTCCTTTGGGAGGTTTTAATCAGACGTCTTGTAGTGATTGAGATGCAATACTCTAAAATGAGAAAAATTATTAACAAAATGAAAAATCTGGAGTGTCTTTCACGCAAATATTCATCAGTGTATCTTATGTAATTACATAGTCAATAAATCAACATAGTGTGTAAGTGCTTCAGTCATGGTGTAAATATCTTAATGACTGAAACATCTTCGCACATGAATAATTTATACCTGTATGATTCATTTTTCATATCCATGCTTTACTTCAACATGAAAAACTAATTTTTCTCTGTCAGAGAATGTGTGCTTGATTATTGCCTTCTGATTTCTCTTCCTTGTGCTTCTTTTCCACCATTAGACACACTCTATTTCTTCTCTTCTGGTTCCTCTAATGTAGATATCTTATTTATTTATCCTGTCTGCCTTGGTTTGCGTTCCCAGTGCATTTCAACAGGCACCTGGGAAATAACACTCAGGCATAAGCTGCTTGTGCTTATGCAGTTTCCCAAGTAACTGGGAAAAGGACCAGCATCTTGAAAGATTTACACATTCTCAACAGATATTTGCATTTCAGTTTCCTCTCCTCAAGGCAACCATTGCAGAAAGAACTTGTGCAAGTTGGGCTTTGCCATTTTCTAGATCAATGTGAGTTAAAACCTTTGTCAAGGTACTGACAAACATTGCTCCAGTCTTCTTCCCATGTATTTGTATATGTGAAACTTGTGTGTAGCTCCAGAAACCACTGGAATGTTCAAGATGAAAATAATTATTTCTCAGTGCAGGAATGGGAATAGGGAATACTTAAATTCTGCTCTGCTGCACACGCTTATTTGGCTGTTTGCAAGGCACTGCTTGCATCCTGCCTTATTCAGACCTTTAACCAAGTCATCTAAGATAGGAATTTCATTGTGATAAACTCCTTCTTTAGTTAGTAAGAGAAGGACAGGTAGCTGCTGAGGGCAGTTCATCCAGCTTTAAATCTATTAGTGCTTGAAGTCTCCAGGCAGAAATACTACTGGGTGGACTCTATTCTTTTGCTCAGAATTTAAAGATCAGTCCAGGTTTGTAGAGCAGCTTATTTTGTAGTGCCTGTGAAGGTTGAGCCTTTCAAAACTCAGCCCTAGCTGTGGACAGAAATTGTTCACTCGAGATTAATGACCACTTTTAAAACTGCCGAATCTTGCTTGCCTTCAAACCCTCAGATTTTGAAGTTCAAACAAAAAAAAAAAGAAAATCAGCAAGAATATAAAAATTATGTCAAGCTGTGGGGGGAAAAGGAGTTCTGTAATAATTAACTGACACTTTTCTGGTCTTGTATGTTATTGCATACAACCTTTTTTCACTCCATTTCAATATGCAGTTTACCTACATTACACTAATGAGGAAAGCACCTTCAACTGATACTGATATGTACTGCTAATACAGTTTCACTGGCTATTCTGTGCCGGTATTATATTTTTTTTGACTAAGTTTTTAGATATAAGACTGAGTGGAGTATCTTATATCTGTCCTGTCCTCCACACATGGAAGCCCAGCTGCAGTTCTTATACAGCTTCAATCTTAGTGTCTTCACAATCACAATCACAATTGTGACACATCACAATTAAATGTTGTCTTTGTATCCTCACGGCTGGTTCCAGTATGTTGTGAATACCAATTTCTCCTGTTTGCTGGTGGGAGAATTTGGTAACTTTGATCCAGCATAAGTCTTCATTTGTTCAGTTTTTCTATTCTGAATGTAAGCACCTCCAAAGGCTTCTGCTAGCACTTTGTTTGTCTCAGTCTTCTTATATCCTTAAAAGCCATCATCTCTTACTGGATCTTACTGCACTGAGTTATTGATTGAGGTATTGGTTAGTAGGAGTTCTCAGCCAGTCTCCAGATCATACTTCACCTTGATCACTGCCTGCTTTGTTTCATCACTTAGGAAGAAGCCTGTTGACTTTTTGCGTTGTTGTGTCTAGCACTTGTGTTCTCTTGGGTAGTTTCTCACCACAGTCATTGACCATGACTGTTGCGCCAACTTGCTTTCCTGTTTTCTCTGTTCAGTGTTGATCATTCGTTATCTATGTCCTGTTGTAAGGCAGTATTTTATCCAGTGACTGGATGTTAAAAGAATCTTCTGAATCTCCTCACATGTATTTTGCTTTAACTTCTACTACTTCTAGATGTCATGCCTCCCTGCACTTTCACCTTTTTGTCCTTTCCTTTTGTGAAGGATTTCTTGTAGATGCTTTCTTTATTTTCTTCATTTGATTATTATAGCTGCTCTCTACAGACCTTCATCTTCTTTTGTGAAAATTAATTTAGCTTCCTTCTCTAACCTATTCACTTACTCATTTTTTTCAGATTATTTTCTACTTTTTAAATTAATTCTGTTTTTCCAGCAAGTCTGTTTAAATTCCAGGTAATGTTTATCTTCAGTTGTTCAAGAGCATGATTCACTAGCACAGTATGTTTCCTTCATCTGATTCTGACATAGTCTGAAACTTTCAGACA
Source organism: Sitta carolinensis (assembly GCA_032173965.1). Taxonomy (NCBI): domain Eukaryota; kingdom Metazoa; phylum Chordata; class Aves; order Passeriformes; family Sittidae; genus Sitta; species Sitta carolinensis. The sequence continues at coordinate 33,007,220 of JAVUNC010000005.1, read as the reverse complement.
TCCCAGATTCACAAACTTTCTCTTGCTTTAATCATTTTCAACATTGAAAGCTGATTATTGACATCTTAAATGATTCTATTCCAGTGTTTCTTGAAGTGGCATGTTATCTGGTTAGAGAAATAGAATACCCATGGTGATTTTATGAGGGGAAAACATGAAAATGGCATAAATACTACATAGGTATAATACTGATCTTTTGTTGTCTAATTTTAACAGATTCAGTAGCAACAGCTTCTGGGCCACTGCTAGTTGAAGTTGCCAAAACTCCTGGTGCTGCTCTTGGGGTTGCACTAACTACCTCGATGTGCTGCAACAAACAGGTCATTGTCATAGACAAAATCAAATCTGCAAGTATTGCAGACAGGTGAGTGTGACAGAGGACTGACACTGCAGGTCCACGCATCCATTTTACTTCTTTTTCTGTTTGGTCTGGTTTTAAAGGAACCCTTCCCTTTTTTGAGAAAATCGACTGAACCAGGTCCTCTCAAGGTTGCATGTCTTAAAATTAGCACTTTGTCAGATCGCTGTTCCAGACTGCCAAGTCTAAGACTTCCAGGACATCATCTACTTCAGCTCATTTGTGTAGTATTCACTGACATAAGCCAGCCCCCATGTCATATGAGACTGGCTCTTGCACTGTGCAACCCAGGAGTTTAGAGGTCTGCTCTGACTATTAAATGTAACACTGTGGCAGAGATTAATATTTAAAAAGAAAAAGATACGTAGCCCACTGGAATTCTTGAAGTGAGACCACCATATGGAACAGCTGTCAAGGGAAGTAAATTTTGAGGCTTTGCAACCTTGAAGTGTTCTTTTAGAACGTATCGCTCATTCTTGTGGCACAGTGAAATGGAACTCCTTGTGTCTGGATTCTTTTACTGGCATTTTAGAATACAAGTGAGGTATAAGGAAGACTGGCTTCTGTATTTCTAAATTGTTTTGCTGTAATATTTCCACTTCATTTAAACCTTTAAATAAAACTATTTCAACCATTAAAATTTTAGCTAGATATTTTTCCCCAGTGGTCTGAACCTCTGGAACAGAGTTGTGGGATCTTTTCTGGGGTGCTGTGTGTGTGTGTGTGTGTGTGTGTGTTTCTACATGTACAATATATTTCTATATTCATATCTCTATCTAAATTTTTTTTAAATATTACGTTTCAGCAGCAAATTCCTCCTGCATGTCCCCAGTCACCCTACCTTGTAACTCCTCTTTGGCAATGGTGCTTTTGGTAGCACCCACTTGTAGCAGTGAGTCTACAGCTCCTCTGTGGGCTTTTCCCTACAGTAGAAACTTTGAGAGTGGCGGCCATTGATCCAGGGGTGTTCTCCAGTTCAATGGTGCAGGATGCTTTAATTTTCTCCCTCTGTTTTTTCCCATTTCGCAGGGGGTAACCAATTAAAGGAGCTGTCCACTTGACTGGTACGTCGGGATGCTGACTGCTGTGTTTGCATTTCTCAACTCATCCAGTAGCCAGTCTCTTGAGTGCAGCGAGATTTAGCAGATAGCCCCCTCCCCACCCCACTCCTAGAGTCACCATGCTAGCCCTGGTTTCATTATTTGTTTGACTACTGCATAATTTCATCATCATTTACAGCTTTTGTACTAATAAATGTTTGAACAATAACTCAAAAAATGATGAACTGGGTGCTTGTGTGACCAAGTTATTCGAGTCTCCTTAAGCTCTTCTCATTTTATCCTGCTGCCATTCACACATATTTTTAGAGTCAGCTACCCCATTGCAGTTCTGTGAGTGATGTCTTGGCATATACTGTATTAACTGAATTGTTTTTAAGGTTTGTACTAATAGAGATAAAGTCTGACCAGTGACAGTGCCTACAAAACACAAATGTCTCTCGAAAAAAAAGAACACGTTCATAGTTGTCATGACCAGTTTGAAGGCAGAACTCACCGTGCAAACAAAAGCATACCTGATCATACCAAGTTTTTCCCCTTTTATGTAGATGTGGTGCATTACATGTAGGAGACCATATTCTGTCCATTGATGGCACCAGCATGGAGTACTGTACGCTGGCGGAAGCAACGCAGTTTTTGGCTAATGCAGCGGATAATGTCAAACTGGAGATCCTTCCCCACCACCAGACACGGCTGGCACTGAAAGGCCCAGAGCACGGTAAGAGGATCTGTAGCACCAAGTACCTCTTTCTCTTTCTTTCTTTTACTTTGCCTTCCCATGCTGAATGGTCAAGGCTATTGCCACAGTTATGTCTGTAAATGCTGTTTCAGATGCTGTTTCAGCTCCCCAGGTTATGCTTCTGCAGTTCCTGAGCAGCTCTGTGTTTTCTTGGTCTTAATGAAGCCTCTGAGATTCCTATGGCCAGAGAGGGAAATGTTTTGCTAAGAAATAACCTCACAAACTTGCAAATGTACATAAAGACACCTGCTGACTCTACTGTTGCAATCGTTGAGGGTGCTATGAGATAGTTCAATAAATTAATCTCTACACTGTTTCTGGAATTTAGAGTGGGGAAGTAGTACCACAGCCAACTTATTTTCAGCATATTGACTTGATAGTTATGGTCACTTCATTAACAACACCTGTTCTCCCCTAAAATACATAAACCCCTCCTGTATTTTCTCTTGTTAATGACATTATTATTTATTGCTGTCATCTTTTAACATGCTTCTTAGATTGCTTCGTGGGTTCACTGTCAGTGCTTATGAAAACTGTTTGGAAACAGTTCCCTAGATTGCAGACATTTTCACTGCAATACTTGTTTCATACCAACATGCTTGAATAGAATGGCTTTCCATTTCAAATCAAATGTATATAAAATGTCTTAGCATTTGAAGATGGAGGCTGCCTGTCTTGTTTTCTAAGTAATCGTGAGAAAGTGGCTACTTCGTACTAATCCATAAATTCAATCTAAAATAGCGTGTTGATAGATGTCAAAACAGTAACCAGGGTTATCAAATACACAGAGAATAGGTACATATGTTGCAGCATGAACCAGTGCTATCATTTTTCTGAGCCTGTGGGGGTTTTTTTATCATTTTTCTGAGGCTGTGCTTCTGCCTCCTTTATACCAAGACAAGATTTCTGAGGTCTCGAAATGTCAGTGATGGTAAATGTTCTGGGACATACCCGGATGTCCCTTGATAAGTGGTGTTCTAGACAGTTTCTCAGAGTAGGGAATACTGAACTAATGAAGGAGACATTAGTTTTTCCTAGACCAGGGCGAACAAAAAGTAACCTTTGCAATTATATGTTCTCCCTGTACTTAGCTCTTTCCCTTTTCTCCTTAAGCTAGCTAGAGCCACAAGAAGCAGAGGGTGATACTGCACAAGCAGAATGAGATGGAGGCCAAATTTGTGATGTACTTCCATTCCTTTCAGTTATGACAGTACATTGCAAACAAATCTTCCTCTTTTTTTGAGGCAAAGATGTCATACAATTAAATTCTGGATGGTTAAAGAATTTTGAAGACTGTTAATTTTGGAAAGACAAATGCTAGGACTAATTGATTTGTGTACATGATTATATTACTTGAAGCAATTGGTTTGTTAACCAACATATGTGACAGATTGATGCTGTTAATGTTCTAGTAACCAGTCTAGATGCTTAGAAAAAGCAATGCTCTTGCTATGCTAGAGTTAAGAACTGTCTGTTACAAAATCATATCAAGGTGATCTGCAGAAGATGATATATAAGAGCATCTTTTGGGGGAAAGTATCCCTAAAGTAATACACTTGCTCTCTTCAGTAAGTTAGAATAGCTAGGATGTTTACAGCCCTTTCCAGGCCCTCACCAGGTGGTGCTACCACGATATCATGACCAATTCAAGGTATGACAAGCTTTATGGAAGCAAGTACCCTCTTAGAAAGCAACCTTTCATCAGGTGTGGTATGACCTAGAGGCTGCAGAGAGTGAAAATCTCCCTTGATATATCTGGAATAAGCTGAGTCATTAGGGCTGTATCTACTGAGCTCAGTTATTGGTCTTGTGGGAATATGTTAGGAATTTAAAATGGGCAGGAAAGTCAGTATATAAAATAAACTGAAATTTTAGCCCTAAAATAAAGTGAAAAGCTCTATAAAAGATAGGCTTCTTTTTCATTTTTTTTTTTTTTCTTTTCTTTATGCTGTGCTGCTGACGTTCATTTCTCTTGCTGCCCCATTAGTTTTATGTTTACTATACACAACCCTGTACTGGAATAGCTGAAATTACCACTAAATTACTATGGTAACACACAAAAGGATTTTCTTTTACAGAACTCTGTTGAATTGGGACTATCCTTCTACAAGCTGAGCAAACTGAATTTTTGTACTTTCCCACTTTATAGGACATTTTTATCTCTACTCTAGGCATCAAAATAAAACATTAAGAAAAAATCTCAAGGACTAACAGATAATTTCCTGCTGGAAGCAGTATTTTTAATTAAACAAGACTCACAGCAGCTTCAAAATAAAGAAATTCCACCTGGCCACATTGTTCTTATCAGATTTTAATTTTTTCACCATAGTTAAAGTTAAGAAATCTCGCTGTCTGTGCATGTAATTGAAGACAGTTTCATCTGAGAAGACATGCTAAGTCTCTAAGACACATAACGCCATATCAGGCTGCTTCTGGTGTTTCTGGGACTTTCTAGCTAACATTAGATTTTCAAAAATCCCTGAGTGTGGTGGAGCCAGTGGGTGAAGAACCCCAGGGGCACAAACCCAGCCTAGTGCTGACATTGCACCCTTCCCTTACTTTTGATGTCTGACATTGGGGCAAAAAAATAATTCTTTAAATTCAAGTACATGCCAGGGCACAGAGTGTGTTCTCTGGGAGGGATGCAACTCCAAGGCAATCTGACTGAAGACACAGGGCCAGGCAGTTCCAGGGCCTGCAGGGTCCCCACCACTCCACCTGGCTGCAGGGACATGGTGAGCCCCCGTGCTCCCCTTTCCCTGTCCTTTCCCTGGTGTGCAGTCCATATATCCACCCTGTAGGGACAGGCATCGCTTTTGAGTCAGAAGGGGTAGTAGTACTGTCAGGCAATTAGCAGAGCAGTGCTCATGTAATACAAAGTGAAAACAAAAGACAGCTTTCCTTCTGCCAATGCACAGGGCTGGCTGTAGTGGCTGCCCTTTTCCCCTCTCATTTCGGCTCATGGAATAAGATATGAACACAAGATGTAGATCCAACCTAAATGCTCAAGGTTTTGAGCTCCTGTTAAAGGCCAGCCTGGGGACAGACAAGTCTGCAGCCATTATAGGTATAGCAGGTAGCAGAGGGACACAGGTAGTACAGCTCATGGGACAAAGACAGCAAACTGTTCTGTAGGAAGAGATTTAGAAACAGGTTTGGATTAGGTATTAGAAAGAAATTCTTCACTGCAAGGGTGGTGAGGCACTGGGACAGGTTGCCCAGAGAAGTTGTGGCTGCCTCATCCCTTAAGTGTTGAAGGCCAGCTTGGGTGGGGCCCTGAGCCACCTGGTATAGTGAGAGGTGTCCCTTTCCATGGCAGCAAGGTTCAAACAAGATGGGCTTTAAGGTCCCTCCAAACCCAAACTATTTCATGATTGTGTAGTATGGGTGAATCCCTTGGTGTTTTAAGACAAAAAATTCAGTGAATACTTCCCAGTTTGAACTGTGCCTTTATGGTTCAGCAAGGATACAGACATGCTGAATTTAATGATGAATATACTGTATTTAATCAAAGGAGTCTTCAATCCCTTTCCTTTAAGATTTGACGACTGAAATGCTTCCCATTTTCTTAGTAAATATCAGTCTTCACATTTGGCACATCCCAGATTCCACATACATAGAACCCACAATTAAATAGTGAAATACGATCTCAGATTTCATCCAGTGAAGGATCATTTTAAAGTTTTGAAGATCAAGTTTAAAAAAAAAAGAAAAAACACAAAGCAAAAACATAAAAATGCACATCCAGCTAATCAATAAGACCTCTTTTCTTTATTAATCAGGTTTCAGGATAGAGTTTTCCTGCTGCTGGCATCAGGAAGTCATTTACTGCACAGAATAGCATAATGCCAGCAATAGATTGTGGCAAAATTAAAATGTCAATACAGTAAATTGAAACGGCAGGGAAGCATCTCCATTCTAGTCAATGCCATGTAAAGCATCTGGTTGGTCTTTTTAAAATAGATTAATGCAAGCAGAGAGTTATTAACCTTCAGTTAGTAGTAATATGTAGTATTTTAGTATTTTCTAAGAAAGTTTGCAGTCTTAGCCCCTAAGCCAGAGGGAGATTAGAAATTGATTAGTAACCATCATTTTTAAAACAAATACAAAAAAGCAAATATCTTAATCAGAAGCATTTTTTCTGAGAAAAGATATTGTTTCTGCTCCTCAAGTTAGAACCCCCTGAGAAGACAAGACCAGGTTATTTATTACTTTATTTTCTTTTATTTTCTTTTCAATTTATTTTCTTTCTTTCACTTCTGGTTTGTGGTTGGGTTTTTTTTTTTTGTTTTGCTTTTTGTTTGTTTGGTTGGTTGGTTGGTTTGTTTGTGCAATTCAGTTACTTTTACTGCTTCTCTGGTCCTTTTGTTTTCTGATTTTCCATAATCCCTTCATGCGGGCAGTGAAGGTTGAAAGAAGCAACAGGCAACTTACCTGGGATTCGTGTGCCAACAGCCACAACAGCCTCCTCACCTACCACCATTATAACACCTACCACCCTGAGCATTGCAGGATGCCAGCCTTCAAATTCCAGAAAGCGCCTCCTCAAAAAAGCCTTCGTAATGTTCCACACTTTTTCCTGCTGACATACTCTCTTCTCCTCTTCTTCTTCCTCCTCCTCCTCTTCCCTCCCTTCTTCTTTCACTCATTCTTTTCCCATTTCAGGCTCTAAGACTTTTCCATTTTACGGATGCTACAATTTTTCATAGCTATGCCAAGGTTATTTCTGACATTTTACACCTTTTCCTCTCTGTTACAAAGCAGCCTTTGTAGACAGGAAAAGGCTTGAAAATTCTGAATGAGTCAGCTCTTCCATGTATGAGTAGACCATTGGATTGAAGAAGTGTATATAAAGCATGATTTTTGAATGCAAAGCATTGCTTACAAATCTTTGTCAGAAATTACCTACTACAAAAAGGCATTTCTAAAATCAGTGTATCTAGATATATTGATTTGCATTAGTTTGGGGATATGTGTTAAAAATTGTTAATTTAACATGCTTTGCTTAACGTAAGTTGTATACTAAGAATATACCTTTTGTGTCTACATTATCTTTGTTAGCTTCCAGCAAGTGTTGTCATGAAATACTGGCTTTACTTTTTCCTAGGGTCACTGTATGGTTTGACGTCTTTGTTATTGGAAATGCACAAACCATTCCTGTGCATCATACACAGCCTATAGATACAATGTTTGATTCATTGATGAGTTACAGGCATGTGTCGCACTCTTCTGTGAAGACTGAGTGCTGTATGCCAAGTGTTTGATTTCTTACAGCAGCTCTGGTGTCTTCATCCTTCTCTCCTACCTCCATGAGTGCATACAGCCTGAGTTCCCTGAACATGGGGACCTTACCTCGCAGCCTCTACTCCACCAGCCCACGTGGGACAATGATGAGGCGGAGGATGAAAAAGAAGGACTTCAAAAGCTCCTGTAGGTGGTAATGGCATTTGCTCAAAAGTGTGCAGTGAATGAATGGGTGGAGGAGGGGGAAGATGCAGAAAAAAAGTTGCACAGTACCTTGATTAATATACATTTATTCTAGACAGAAGAGAGAGTTTCTGGTAGATCTAGGGAAGCATAAGGGTAAAAATATTTGTCCAATGCTAAAATGAGATGAGTAGATGCTATGCAGCATAACTATCTCATCTGAAATTTATAAAGGAATGTTTTCTTAAGACAGTGCTGGAAGAGTTTGTTACACCATTACTGAAGCGATTTTCAAATTTCTTTTTCAACTCTTCCAGTGTCCCTTAGGGAGCAGAATTCATGGCTGAGTAGTCAAAAACAGATTGCTGGTAAGCTCAACCAGCTGTCACATTAGGGAAGGCAGAGCTTGCTGCAGCACCTCCTAGGTAATTCTAATGTTTACTTCTACACCATGACCTGTACGGTTATTTTGGTGAGGGAGAGCAACAAGTTACAGCGAAGACTAAATAGCCTCATTTGACCACTCTCTGGGACTCAAAGCATGAATTGCCTATGAATAAGTCATTTCCCAAGCCAAGGTAGATCTATTCAGGCTGTTCTGCTTTGCATATTGCTGCGCTAGAAAGAGTGTGGCTGTGTCAGTGCATTTTTTCCCAAACTCCATGTGAGTGCCACCTCTCTTTTGGCTTGTCCATCTTTGTGCAATCCACAGCAGCTCAGTTCCTCCAGAGCAGGGAGGTGAGAACTGCTCTGTATCATTTGCACTAGATGACAATGCTCAGAAGTCCACTCTGAAAGAATGAGCTCTGAAAGAAGAGCTGCTGCACATTACAGTGCTGCTGCTGTGTTTTAAAGATTCCCCATGGTCATAGTAAAACCAGACCTAACCAGCTTCTAAAGCCAGTCACTACCCACAGTTGTGAGAAAACATTAGAGAGGAACTGAGGTTTTGCTTTCTTGCAGTTTTTGTTCCTTCCTTGTTCTTATTTCTTCTGTAGAGCACATATCTTTGCATACCATTTGCCTGTAAGTGCATTTTTTATTTTTAATCAGATCAGCCATTTTTCACAGCTCATCTATTGATATGTTAGCTTCTAATGCATTCTTCTGGGTCACAGGGGGATACTGTGTCTGTCATGCTATGGTATCAGTAGATGTTCAGCTCTTACATGTTCCCCTCTGTACATGAGAAACAGTAATAGTTTTACACTAGTAGTAATTGGTTTGAATAGTAAAATCAATGCAAAAATGATTCACCAGTTGTGCTATGTTTTAGCTGTTCAACAAAGAATGAAATCCTCAAAGCTAATCCTGTTATGGATCTTGGACACAGCTGTAACTTGCGTTGTTAAATTTTTCAGGTATTTTTTCCTCAAGAAAGCCTTGTCTGTGTTATCTTGCAAAGACTCAAAACAAGGCCAGTGATGTGGCATTTAAGTGGGACAGTCACATAAGCTCTGCAGCCCACCTAAAAGGATTCTTCAAGTCAGAAGGCCCTGGGAAGGACGAGCTGCTATAAGTAAACAAACCTCTAGATAGAAGTTAGGAGGAGGCTTAGTTGTGCAGTAGTTTATTACACATTCACATTGTGAGGTCTTGATATAGAGCAATACAAGGTACATGGAACTGTCCCCATCACCAAATGGTCACTGCCTCATTACAACCAGTGACTACACCAACAGCCCTGAACCAGAACTGGCTGTGGAAGGATTGGCTGGCCAGCCAGACTTGTTTGCTCTTTTTTTTCAGTTTGCTTATCAGCCCATGCAGAGTTCCTTACTCTGTTAGTAGACTTAAACCCATACTTGTGACATCAGTAACAGCCAACTTAAGAGACCCACACTGCTCTGAATGTCCTACAACAAATCAGGATAGAGAATGTCCAGTCCTGTATTTTTCCACTATCCATCGACAAGACTTGGGAAACCTCTCCCTTTGTGGGAGACTCATGACCACAACTTTGATTGACTGCTGTGCTTTTCATGGAAAAAGAGTAGCACACTCTTAATTTTAGTGGGATTTTTTTTCTTTAATCCAGTTGGATAATTTGAGAGTTTTATTAAGGTAAATTTTAATAAACCTTTTAGAATGTCACTTGGGAATAAAAATATGTAGAATGCTATAAAGCTTATATTGCCAATTATTTAAGAATACTTGCACGACATAATGTAATCATGGCATAATTTATGAAGATGAACGGTTATAAGAATTTTATGGTCATGATTTAACAATCATTACATTAGTTATGCAGATCTTTCTAAATATGTGGCTATAAAAATTGAGGGCATGCCCTGCTGACACAACTTTTTTTGTGACACTTGTTTTCAGTATTTATTCTTCCTCTGCTTTTGTTTGTTTGTTTGTGGGATTCATTGTGGAAACACTTAGATAATTATTTTGTTAAAGTTTAAATCCTGAAGTATTTTGTAATAGGTCCCTATTAGTAGTTGGAAGCGAGACATAATTTGTACCAATTTACATTACTAGGTTTGCATATCTGGTAGAAATGGAGAGGATTTTAGACATGCATGGGTGTTCTTAACAGCTATCAGAAGGAATTGCAAACATTTTTCAATTTCTTGTGGGTCAGAGTGGGAGACTGGAGACATAATAATCTAAATATGCACCTTGAAACATATCTTCTTGTGCTTCTCTTATATCTGCAGGCATAAAAGTGACAAGTACATAATCTTCAAATTCAAGATGATTATTTACATAACTGCAGAGCATATAGCAGACAAGCCCCCAGGGATGCTTCAAAGAGTTAGACAGAACTATACAAGTATGGTGAAACGTACCCCTAGCAAGGGCAGCCAGTGTTCACTGAAACTACAAACACATCCATGTCCCCTTTTTAAATCAACAATGCTGCTTCCTGGACTGTAAAAACCCTGGCCTGTAAATGCTCTAAGCCGCGGGTTTGGGTACCTGTGGCATTTTGCAGTCTTAGGAGATAGCTATTGTTATATGATTAAGAAAGTATATTTTCATCTTTGGGTTTTTTTTGGTTTTTTTTTTGGTTTTTTTTTTTTTTTTGTTCCTGTTTCGTTTTCTTTTGGAGTGGAAGGAGTTCCTAATTGTCATACTGAAGTGTCAATATCATCACAATGTTTATCGGAGTGAATTTTAAATCCCACAGATAGTGACTTAATTTCCCAATGTGAATTAAAACTTTTACTGTCCTAAAAGTTGAAATTAATTTTATGAGACATTTAGGTTCCTGGTAGGACAAAATAAAAAGAGTAAGAAGGTTGCAGAGTCAGCTAGATACCTGCTGCATGGGGGGAATAGAGATATAAGCGATGGGAAATAGAGATGAAGTTAACAAGTAATTGTTATATGACCTTTAAGAAAGGGAAAATGGAACTTTTCTGAGATTGTGTGCCCTAAATTAAGAAAATTAAGATGTTTCTAGGTGTCTTAGGTATTATATTAATTTATTTGGTTTCATTATATTTTAGCCTTTGCAGTAATGAGGGCTGGAGAAACCAATGCTAAAGCTGATGGAAGTTTCAAAATACAGATTTTTAGTATTTGCATTTGTGTATAAACATGTCTTGTTCAGTGCAGATAAAAGAAACAGTAAGAAAGAATCTATTGAGTATCTGAAATAATGTACAATGACTCTAGAGTAAACTTAAAATATGAGGAAGAATTCACAGTAATTTGGAAACAGACCATTTTAGAGTGGGAAGGAGCTTTGCCGGGAGAAAACAGAAACTTGTGAGGTTTTTGGCAAATTAAAATTTTGCAGAGAACTGTCATTGCCAACTGTGCCACATCAATCAGATTTATACTAACCAATATAGAGCAAAAGTCTAGTGCTTGCAGCCCCATAGTGTGGGAAAATACTTACATAACCTCTGACATCTTTGTACAGTTGTGCTAATATTATCTATAATGCCAAAATGTTTTCCCACATCTACGAGAAAAAAAAAAAAATGCACAGGTAAGCTATCCCTCAAATAAACCATGAAATTTCACCTAATTCTTAGCAGCTGCTGCAGGCAGAAAAGGGTTTTGAAGGAAATTAGAGGTGAAGAGGTAATGACATATATTGATAACACAAAACCATTCCATATCCTTGGTACTGGAGGGATTATCATTACTGAACAGGAATTGAGAAATTCCAGCTTTCTGTATATGGCATAATGAAAGGCAATAGTTTGTCGCTGGGGGGATGCAAATAATAATACAATAGACATTTACACAGAGATCAAGGAAGCAAAAGTGCAGTCTCCTCCTTTCACAGGTAATTGTATTGAATCTCAGTGTTGTTTTTGTCTTGATTTGTTCTGTACAGCAGCCTTTCAGAAAAAGCGTGGGTAAAGCAGAACAGAAGTAGCTGCCTGAGATTCTCATAGATGGGTCCCCCAATGGCTTTGAGAGACCCCACAAAACTTTTCTCACAATGCCTTGAGATATACTGGTTGCCAAAACAGAGTGGTTTATTCAACTTCCTTAATTACTCAGCCTAACAAATTACTGACTTACAGGGTAAACGTACAAGAAGGCGGCAACCTTACTTCTTGCAAGCAAGCCTGGTCCATGTGCTTTGTCACTAACAACAATGCATTGCTGTGAGACATTCAAAAGAGGAATCTGCCTGAATAATAACAGCTGGGCTTCTGCCTCCAGTTGCCTCTGTTCCTGTTAAGGTTCTGCTTATCCATGCCTCAAACCTAAAGCAAACAGAATTCAAGGATGTCTTGAGATTTTTAGAGTGGGGGTATCAAGCACATTTATTTTACTCAGAACAAGAACTATCTTTTTGCATTCCAACATGAAACCAGATGTTTTCTTTGTCATATATGTCATGACTGTTTTATAAACTTTAGCCTAAATTGACTTTAAAAGAGATGTTTCATTGACTAAATTTATTGTAAAGTTCAATTTTCTCAAAAAGGTGTATAAAAAGCTGCTGTATATGAATGTGTTTCCTCCTGGTCTGCTCTGTTTTATAGTGTCTTTAGCCTCTAGCACTGTTGGTTTGGCTGGGCAGGTCGTCCACACAGAAACCACAGAAGTAGTGCTGACAGCTGACCCCATAGTAGGGTTTGGGATACAGCTCCAGGGTAGCGTGTTCGCTACGGAGACCTTGTCTTCTCCACCTCTCATTTCCTATATCGAGGCTGACAGCCCGGCGGAAAGGTGAGGAGGCTCTTTCATCGACTGCTAAACACGTCTGGTGTGCGTTCCTTGGGCACTTGGGGCTTGTTGCTGTCTGTCAGTCTGTGACGAATTGCAGGGCCTTGCTAGTGAAGGGGGGCAGGTAATACACTTTCTGTTCTGACAGAACATCAGCATCCTCCAGAAGGAGACTGGAAGCTATATTCATGCAAAACAGAAAGAAAAATCAGTGAGGTCAAAATAGTGATAATTGAGTGTGCTGGGGGAAAGCTCTATCCAACTCTGTTCAGTTTTGGTACAAAATCAAATGTTAGGGAACACCAGAATTTTGGCTTACTAATTATTTCAATTGCATTTTCATGCTTATATATGTATTTAATCATGTCAAGACAATGATAGCAGTTGCACAGACAAGCACCAGCTGCCATTTCACCTGCAGCCCTGGGTCAGAGACACAGATGATGTCCATGGGTGGGGTGGAAGCATGAAGACCCCTCTTCCTGGGTCGCAGCACCTAGAGGACAACCTATACTGGGAGTGCTTGATAGTGTCATGGTGCAGAGGGGCACCAGCTTCTGTGCCTACGTAGATTGTTGAGCTGCTGTGCCACAATTAGCCTTCAAGGTGTGGTTGAATGTGTTTGATCAGATGGCTCATATCAGAAACTGTGTGACCAGCCAGACCTGAGCAGTGATCATGTCTCTGTACTCAGCACTGGTGAGGCTGCACCTCAAGTCCTGTGTTCAGTTCTGGGCCCCTCTTTATATGAAAGACATTGAGGTGGTGGAGTGTGTCAGAGAAGGGCAATGGAGCTGGTGAAGGGGCTGGAGAACAACTCTCACAAGGAGCAGCTGAGGGAGCTGGGGGTGTTTAATCTGGAGGAAAGGAGGCTTGAAGGGAACCTTATAGTTCCCCACAATTACCTGAAAACAGGATGGGGCTCGGTCTGTTCTCCCAGATAACGCGCAACAGGACAAGAAGAAATGGCCTCAAATTGTGCCAGGGGAGGTTTAAATTGGATTTTAGGAAACATTCCTTCACTGAAAAAGGTTGTCAAGGTCTGGAAAAAAACTGCCAGGGCAGTAGTTCAGACTCAATCCCTGGAGGTATTTAAAATACCTATTATATGGTCTTTTATGTAAATATGGTAATTCCATACAGAAAGGGTGGACTTGTCAGTACTGGGTTAACGGTAGGGCTCAGTGATCTTAAAGCATTTTCCCAACCTAAATGATTCTGTGATTCTATGGTACTGCTGGTTCTGGTAACATGCACATCTGATGATTGTTTTGTATCATTTTGTACCAAGGTGTGGGGTGCTGCAAATAGGAGACAGAATAGTGTCAATAAATGGTATCCCAACAGAAGACAGCACATTTGATGAGGCCAATCAACTGCTCAGAGACTCCTCTATCACCAAAAGGTCACTTTGGAAATAGAATTTGATGTTGCAGGTATGAATGTCCTGTTATTCTGTCTTGCAAGAAAAATTAAGGAATAAATCCAAAGTACAAGTGTTAGGCATCTGAGGTAGAGGTTTTCTGCTCACATCTACACCATTCAGTTTTCAAGTGACTTATTTGAAACGTGTTTTTTTTGTACAGCTTTCTCATTTCACACAGCCCTGCAGTCTACTTCAGAAAGCAAATAGAAATGACAGGTCCTGTAGTAAGATCTGGTGACTGTCTTTCCTCTGAGTTATTTCCAGACATCTTTCTGGCCTTATATAGAAATCTTCTGCTAAATAGAGACAAATCCTCTACAGGCCAAATAATGAAATGTTTTGCAAGACAGAAAAGTATTAAAAAGGGTGGACAAACAAAAAAACTCTTGAGGTGTTTCACTTATGGTTTCTCTAAATAAAATAATATCAACTGAATTAATAAAGGCCAGAAGAATCATTGTTAATTTTTCTGGTGCGTATTATTACTAATGACATTCCTTTATTCTATAATGTGTTTAAGCATGCAGAATATACCCATGAAATCACAAACTGTGTTTATCAAAAAAGTACACACTGTGTGTGTGCACCACTGGATTCCTTTTCTTCCCACTAGTTGTTAAACCCATGGCAGTTACCTTAGTGGACAGTTAAAAGTAAGTGTTTGTCCTGCAGCAACAGAGGTCGGAAATCTTTATGGCTCAGTCTCCTATCCTTTTAATTAAAAGCTGTCTGCCAGCAGTAAAATTTTCACGTGTGCTTACAGAACCTACATGCGAGCTAAAAACCTGCAGTCTCAGCTGGCTGCTGGCCCATGCAATCTCCACAAATTCAGTTAAACCTTAAAAAACCTCTGAGTTACCGTGAAATTAACAGTAGAGTTATAAATCATATCTCCTTCATTTTAGTACTCATTTTTCATTCCTGCCTTGTGACTCTGATGTGATTTCATCAACTTACATGTATAGTTCCATGCTTGTGGAATTGCTGCACCTTATAAATTATCTAACATTTTAAATATTTTTTTTCAGAATCAGTTATACCAAGCAGTGGAACATTTCATGTGAAGCTACCAAAGAAGCATAATGTGGAACTTGGCATCACCATAAGTTGTAAGTAAAAGTGCTTATTTTGCAGACTACATTTATGGGATAATCCGCAGATAGTAGACCTTGTAGCTGTGGACTAAGGTTTCTTTTGATATAAACTTCTTTTTCCTTTTTCTAGCTTCTCATATTGCCTTTTCTCTTTTGAAATACCATTCTGTAACATATTTATACTCCAAGTAATTAACACCAGTCTGTTTCTCAGAAAGTATTTGCTGCTGTGTTTTGAAATTAACAGTGTTTCTATACTTGTTTTGTGAGGAGACAGTAAAACAATGTGTTGGAACTGGATTTTGTCCAGGTAAACTCCAGTGTACTGAGTTCAGCTCTTGATGGAAGGAAAAACAATCCATATCAAAGTTAATGGGCTTGACACTGCAGTATCTGGTATCATAAGAATTAACATTCTTTTATGGCTGTGGCCTTTCTTAGGCTATTACTCTTTCTTTGGAGTTATTCATGTGTCTTGGGGGAAGATTGTGCTTTGACTTGTATTCTCAAAGCTTTTGCCTGGACAGTGCAATATGGTTAATCAAAAGTACAGCAGGGATCTCAGTTCTAAGGATTACATCTGAGGAACAAATGAGAGAAACTGCAGGCCTTTTTGCTTGTGTTGCACACTTGAATGAGTAACCATTAGACTCTGTAAGATGTGATGTGATGCTTGAAGCAAAATCATAGCATGATTTTGCAAATCTACATGCATCTGAGCAAATGAAAAAATTGAGAAATCAGAAAATCTGGGGCGAGGCTGTTCTATGTAATTGTTATTCTTATGATTGATAAAGGTTTGTAAGGTTATTGAAAAAATACTATCTTCCTAGTAGTTTGATTTGTGTTGTTTTTTGGAATGCAGACATCTACTTTTTTTGTCTGTCGGAATAAACTTTTAATGAAAAGCTAATATTCTCGGAATTTAGTATTTAGCACTCCTCTTCCAAACTTTGCATGCCTTACTGATACGGGATTTAATTCCAAAAATTAGTGTTTTATATAATCAGAGTAACATGTGATTGCTCTTAGCTCTGCTCTTGTGAATATAATGCAGCATGTTTAATATTTAAATTAAATATAATAATCTCATTAATAATATTTAATATATATGAAATTTATCTAGGATTAATTATTTACATGGTTTTAAAGGGTTTATATTAATAACTGGTAAAAGTCTTGAATTTCTGAATTTCATGCTTGTTTTTTCAGTGTTTTGCTCTGATTTACCTAATTAACTCCTAAATAAGGCAGTATGATTTGGAGAACATAAGTGTTTTATATTCATTTTGTCAAATTTCTGCCAGGACACTAGCGCATTAGCATGATGTTTTTTACTGATATTTTCAGAAAGCTGTATGATTTCTTTTAAGAAACAAATCTTAAGGGAAACTTGTCAGAGTTGGTATGTCTTAAGCAGGGGGGATGGAGGTGATCAGATTTATTCACTTGTGGGCTTGATCTCTTAAAAGTCCTAGAGACCTGTTTCATTCTCTCCCTTCTCAAGTTAGTGGAGTTAATGGTGAATGAGAAAGTGCTATTAAAACATTACAGAGAAACACCTTTCTTACTTTCCATATGTCCCATTTAATTTGGGATTTCTATGAGAAAGCCAGGAAATTACCTATCTGACAGACAAGACAGACATTTTTTATCAGATGGGAAATGCTGCTTCACTTTGGGCTGACATGTGAACATATGTCTTCTTTTAAGTCCAGGAGTTCTTCTAGGTCAGCTGTTAGGAGTCAGAGATCCTAGAAGAGGAATTTATTTCTCTTTCTTGGAACTGGTTTCCTTGGTAATGAACACCAAGAGTGCTTGTATGAAGTTACAATCAGGTGCTTTATTGAAGGCATGTCTGAGGTGACACACAACACTAAAAACAATTAATATAATTCATGGTTCTTGAAAAACAAGACTTGTAATAGGAGAAGAGACTTACCTTAGTTTCATATTTATTAATGCAAAAGAAAAACAACAGAAAAAATTAAAAATCCCTTTAGACAGCATAACCCCTAAAAAGCAGGACAGAAGAAAGTTTCATGAGCATCATTGTGTTGTAGTTTGGAAAAAATTAGTTTTTCTGAACTTCAGTGGTCAAACCAATGAGTGCTCAGGTTTAAAAACTGGCACCTGGTGTGGCTACTGAGGACAAGGATCCGTCTCTGAGCACACAAGGGGTTCAAAGCAGAGGGCTCCCCGGAAAGCTCTCTCTTGGTTCCAGTCCCTGAGGACGGAGGGATCTCCCCTGCCCAGCGGCTGGCTGGGCGGGGGAGGGGAAGCCATGCGGCCTGGGTGAGGTAGGCTGGAACCTTGGGCACAGAGGGGGAGAGGAAAAATCCTGCAGGATGGAAGGGTGGAGAGAGTACAAGAACCTTGAGAGGCATCAGACAGCCTTCTTTTCCCTTCCCCCCCCCCCCCCCCCTCCTCCCCGGAGAGAGAAACTGAGAAACCGTGTCTGTGATCTGCGTCACCTTGAAATTTGATATCAACAACTAGACAGCACGGCCGAAGGAGTATGGGGGGGGTGGCGCGAGAAGAGTGCCCAGCAGCAAAGATACGTGAGAGTTCTGGGAGAAACAAAGCCCAAGATTTTAACCCTTTTTGTAAATGATGGAAACTTTATAAATGCTAATCCTCCTGAATTTGAAGAAGAAAGATAGAAAAAATTAAGCAAAGATGATGAAAGTTTGTGCAAGTAGAAGATTGTCAGAGAATGCTGAAAAGAATCCTAGGTAGGAAGAGATGATGGAGTGGCTTTGGCTGGACTCTTTTGTATAGCCATGGACGGACTCATTTCTTTTCCTGTAACATAGAAGCTGTATCTGGAGAGAGGCATTGGCTTGGAGCCAAGAGTGGACAGTAGTGTGAACAGAGATGAGAGGAAGAGCTCTGTTCTCAAGGCCCTCGGCCCCAGGGGGTAATATTGGGGGGGACTGGTGTCCCAAAATTTGAGAAGCTGTCGTTTCTTGGAACTAACCAAAGCATCTTCAAAAAGAAAAACCCTAGAAACAGCTCTGGTCCATGCACAGTGGTGAGAGCACTGGACATGGAGGAAGAGGCCACGATGTGGTGCAAGAAGGACTCCTATCTCTCATCAACGAACTGAGTACTGATTATCGGAAGGGTGGTAATAGACTAAAGATTAATTATCTAAAAAGTGGTAACGTGATGGGAAATTTTCAGTTTGTTTTGTTAAGTTGAGAACTGGTGAGGAAGGGGAAGAAGAGTGGTTTTTTTTAAAGTTTCCATGTTCTTCTATATGTGTCTTCTTTGCCTATTATAAGTAATAAAGTTTTTTTCTTTTGCTTTCTAAATTAGAAACTGTTTTGCTCTATTTTTGATCACATCTCACAGCAGATACCAGGGACAGTATATCGTCATAGGGGCACTGGCCTTGTGCCAACGTCAAACCTTTGACACATTGTTAATGTTAATCCAGGGTTTTAGATAGTTCATGTCAATTACCTCCCAGTATACTGGTCTTGCCCACTGCTGCCTTCGTACACACAATGCAGTCCTATCATTCGCCTCTTACCCCTGCAATGTCTGTCTAATTTTACCAATGACAGATGCTTACACACAATAAAGACCTTATTTCATATTTTGCAAATACACGTGACTATATATTTAATGCTTCACATATCACTAGTTTCACACCCAGTTGCCTGATTAGAGCTTATAGAAGGTCTCAGTTCTTCAACTTATATCATCAAAATAAAGCACAGGAGTGTTCCTGTGCATGTGATTATGCTTTTATGACAGAATCATTCCCTAGAAGATAGAACAGTTACAAGTAGTGCTAGTAGTACTCAAAGCTGTTTCAATTTATTTGACATTGACATTGACTTTTAAAATGTGTAATGAATATAGATTTTTCTTTTTAAAGACAAAAACCTTTTTTAAAGGTTTTTGAAGCAACTGGCTACTTTATCATAGACTAATTATATTTTTGCCAAACACATTGAATGATATCCAGTGAAATGACTTATTAGTGGATTCTGGTAATTGTAGTTAACAGGGTTTTTTTCTTTTCCCTTTCCTTTTCTTTTTTTCTTTCTTATATAAGATTCTGATATCCTTACTAGTAATGAACTGCAGCATCTTGCTTCATTAATAATCTCTCTGAAGCTAATGGGACTACTCAAGGAATAAGAAGCTGCAAAGCTGGTAAGAATATCAGAATCTCACCCATCAGTTTCTCTGAGTCACTTTGACTAGCACCTATACTGTAGTCTGCTTTATTGTTTTTGTATTTCATCAGAAACAAGCTTTGTAAATATCTTCAGGTACATTGACTATGAGAATTTATTTTCTAAAGCATGCTTCTATATATTTTGGGATTTCACCTGGCAAGTTCTACTTAATTTTGAAACTTTACAAGTAATTCTTTTCAAGACAGAAAAATATCACCAGATTTCTCAGCTGCTTCACATGAACCAATAATTAAGGAACAAAAGAGTTGTATCAGTGTAATTTTAAAAAGCTCCTTCATCTATTTATTAATCACTCTATTCTTAAAAATGTCTAGTAGCTGTGAAACCAGCATTGTTAATAAATGGACTGACTTTGTACAAAAACTATTTTTTCATCACTTGAGCATTTTCCTTTTACTTGTTCAGTTTGTTCAGAGTTTGATCAAACTCCAAAGTTTGACGCCAGGCTGAGAGTAGTGAGTTTTGTCTGGGTGGTGGGTGAGGTTGTTTTGAGTTAGCAGTGAAATAAGAAAGAAACATTTCTTGAGGGTTTTTTAAAATGTACTGGAACAGGTGATACACAGAAATGACAAGACTTTATTGGACTTACTTTGAAGTGGCCAGGAAAGTGTAGTAAAATAGGGTAGAGACCTGGGTTGGAAACTGGGATTATAGAGTGATTTCAAGGGAGAGAACAAACAACTTGCTTAAGAGCAGCTGTTTAGATGCAACACTAAATTTAGTACCTGTAAAACTTGATGCACTCTTCAGTCCACTTGTAGTTATTCATACAGACTCTAAGGTATCTACGAAAGCTGAACATTAGGTAGACTGACAGCTGGAACAGGGAGGAGAAAAGATGGTATCTTCATTGGACAAGCAGAATGGGACAAGGAGAGGAAACAAGTGAAAAGCTGTAACAGAGGCAGCAGATGAGGGGAGACACTGAGCTGTGATCAGGATTTGGGGCAGCTGGGACTTCAACAAGAAGGGTGGACATGGATGAGTGGAAAGTTGCTTCATTTTTAACAGCCTCTTAAAACAAGGAATAATTCTGGAGGCTTGAAGCTGTACAGTGTCACTTCAAGCTTGCATTAATTGATGTGGATATATTAACTGGTCAAATACTGCTTTCCCACTGGAACTCTGGTTTCTCTACTCTCTGGGGAGAGATGAAACAGTAGTGTGTAACAAAGGGGATGGAAGCTACATAATGAATGAGATGCAGGATTGCAAAAAGACAAAGGAGGCGATCTCATGGTCAAGGTGGTTTAATGCTACCCTGGAGAAATTAGAGTGGTTTTTCTTTTCTCTCAGAAGACTTGTGCTTAGACAAGTAATTCTGGGAGTGGGGGTGGAGACGTTCCACAGGTGTCTGCTTGATTTTATTCAGAAACGTTGAGATCATGGGGTTGCACTCACAGAAATGCTACTCATCTGCAGCCATTGCTGAAAATGCCAGTAGTTGTATTTCAGACATAGAAGCTGTTATATTCTACAAACTATTGTGAGATATAAAGGCATGGATATCTCAAATTACTCACTGAAAACTGTCATACTTTGACCCAGATTTTCCTATGTTTCCTTTCCTTAGCTGTAAAATCAGGATAATAGTACTCAATCTTCTTGATGGAGACAGCATCTTTTCATCAGTGTTGGGGTGGCAGTCTTAGGCTATGGTAATGTGCAAAAAGGTACAAAAGTTCAGGAGGAAATTAAGATTTTATCTCTGCAACACAACTTGAAAATATGTAGGAAGTATGCCATGAGCATTGAACAACAAAAAGAAGTGTGGTGTATCTCCTTCCTAGCGTGGGGGGATTCATTTCACACAGAGCTGTGTGTACAAAAAGGCTTTCATTCTCCAGTCCAAATAATAGCCCAGGAGAACTCATAAAATACTGATGATTCTCACTTCCTCCCTTTGAAATTGTGATAACTTTGTGTGCAGCATCATACTCTTTGCATCCACATGTACTTTGTGGCTCTGCTATATGAGCTGTGCTCTTTCCCTCATTTTGGTTCCTCTTCACTTCTTTTTGCAACAATAATGGGTGGACTGTTTTCTCAAGTTCTTGTGATTTTGTAAGACAATTTCGTAAAAAGTATTTCAAGACTCAAAACCTAGTCTGCAGCAGATAGCATATAACCTCGGAGTAAGGCAACCCAGAAGGTAAAAACATAAAATTAAAAAATCACCAAAATGATACTCTAAAATTTTTTAACAAGATACGAATTGCTAAAACAAATCCAAAGGATTCAAGTAAATTAGGCAATTGTAATATATTTGACCCATGACATGAAAGTATGAGAAACAAGCTATGAAAATTACATATCTTGCAAAAAGTTAATTGCTGTCCTCTAAATTGCAACATAATCATTTCCTGAAAGTGTACTGTTTTAGACAAATTTCTAAAATTCTTCAAAGTCCTTGTATGTCTGTCTTCTGGACTTTCAAGACATTGCATTTGAAGTATGGCTGTTTAGCAGTTCTCAAACAGTTCCTTTGGACATTCAAAGGCTGTCTCAGCCAGGGCAGCTAAGGTCAACAAGACCTGTTAGCATATTGTGTTGGAAATGTCATTATTAATTTACCATGTGGTTGCTGTAGGTGAAGAAATGTCATTTTGCATCAAAGAGAAGATTCATGAGCTGCTAAAGTAACTGACATCAGGATTTTGTAGGTGATCCTCCAATATGGGCAGCTTTTTGGGTGATTGTTAGTTCAGGTGTGGGAGCCTAATGGAAACATACCTTCTGTGAAAGAATGCAGAGGGCTCAGTACACAGAGCAGAAATGGTGTGGAGCAGTAGAAGAACCCTAAATGTGCAAAACTAATTAGTGCTTTCAGGAGAGCTGAGAGCATTATACTACATGGCAGTGTTTTAATATCAGCACAATCTTTGTTAACAGTCCCAAAAGTCAGTCTGTGCATTCAGTGAAGCCACTTCAAGAAACAGTCCTCTGCAAGTAGATAGTGATCATTGTTTTCTTCCTGTGGTGTACTTAACTGCTTCCTAGGCAACTAAAGGTCAAATAAAATTGCAGAACAAATTTCCTGGCCAAGGGAAACTTGTCAAATACTTCTGCACAAGTTGGTAAACAATTGCAATGCCCGGCAGAGCAGAGCATATTTTTGACTATGAGGGACAGGCAGAAAAACTTGATGATTAATGTCAGATCCTTCCTAAAAGAGAGAAATGTGCAAGGAAATGATTAGTGGGAGTTTTACTAAACTGACTGGAATTGCAGTGCTTCTAGTAGGTATCCCCAGTACAAAGTTGGGAAAAGTCCAGCAGTACAGGGGAGCAAGGTTACTAACCAAAAGAGGCATGGGTTGCTTCAGAGGAAGCACTGAGTTCCAGTGAAGCAAACATCTGTGTGATGTAAGCTACACCTGTGCAAACATGGTAATAGTGTATCAGCCCAATGCGGGGTGTGGCCACTGTCTGCAGCATCTCATTGGGAAGTCATTCCTCCTTCTCGCCCAGGAAGCTTTACCTTCATACATCTGCTGTAAGCACTGGATGGAAAGAATGTGGACTAGCCCACTCTAGATATTTTGCCAGGGCATATGTAACAGGATTTATTCTGCCAAAAGATCATCATTAGTAGTTGCACTGAAAGATTGTAATGACAGAAAGTCTTCCTTATGTGTCACAGCTACGCAACATTTTATGATACTGGAGCTGTACTGTGATGTCTTCACATGGCTTAATCCTGGTCTAACACAGAATTCAGACATAGCAAACTAAGTTCACTTTGTACCAGTCACTGCAATTCTGACGTTTTCTAATTTTTGAGGAGTATTCAGTCTTTCCAACATGCTGCTGGTGTTTGTTTGTACCTGAAGTTCAGATAATTTAGGGGTAAGGGAGGAAGATAATACAAGTAAAGAATGTGTATGAAGTAATGGTTTATGGTCAAAATTAGTCCATCTGCATATCTAGAAACAAAACCTATATCTAGAAACAAAATGTCTGTATATATTCTTTATTACAGCTCCATCAAGTAGAAAACCTGGGGACCCCCTGGTTATTTCTGATATCAAGAAAGGAAGTGTTGCTCACAGGTAAGACATTAGTGCTCCCAATAAAAATCTTTTTATGGGTGTAAACAGCCAAATTCAAGTTAAACAGAGAGAGCTTGTAAGAGACTGTGCACTTTTCTTTTTTCAATAAAAACGTGTGTGAAAAGATAGAAAACAGAAGGCCTGTTAAGAAATAATTGTCCTAAAAATCCATCCTGTTTCTATAATAATGTTTAGACCTTTTAGGATACCTTTGTTTTAATGTTACTAGAGTTTCATGTAAGCTTGTTTGCTTGTTTGCAGAACTGGGACCCTTGAACTGGGTGATAAGTTGCTGGCAATAGATAATATTCGACTTGACAACTGCTCAATGGAAGATGCTGTCCAGATCCTTCAGCACTGTGAGGACCTTGTAAAGTTAAAGATCCGCAAAGATGAAGATAATTCCGGTATTAGCAATGACTATTGCAGTTTCATGTGTATTTTCAGGATTTCTAGAGCATAGGGGATTTCTTTTAAATTTTAGTGTTTTTTCTAAACATATCTGGTTTATGTTAATGATAATCAGAAAATTAAACCTTAAAAGAATTTTAATGGTATATAAAGTGTTGAATTTTCTCACTGGCTATATTGCTTGCAGGAGCTGCACTGCAAAATTTAGTCTTCAGTTTGCTGAAAAGACAATTGGCCCTCAGATACAGCCATATAAAGTTGATCTGTTTCTTACCAGAGTATTAAGAGTACTACCAGCTTTTAAGATTGGAATTAGCAAAGCATGGATCCCTAGGCTTCAGTTCTCTAGCAAAGTGGTGTAGTCTGTGCTTTGTCCATAAACTTAAAAATTTGACTTCAGTATGACTCTTCATATGCTCAAAGATAAATAGTACTTTACACGCTGTGCTGGATATCTGATGGAGGAGCCATGTCTGATTAGCCCAGTAGAAGAATGGACCTGCCATAATTTTCTACACCTACACCTATTTATAGTCTTGTGTCTTCCCCACTGTGGATTCTATAAGAACAGAATTTCTACCTGGAGATGATAGTGAGTTCTGTTATACACTGTAGTGCCAAGGAAGTAAGACAGTTATAACTACTATTACTGCTGGTGTTTATATTAGTGTTACACAAGAGCACAAACTGGAGATTCACTTCTTTTGGGCTCTATACAATCTCACAGCAGAAAGGCACAACCTGCCACACTTTATTATTTGAAATTAAGTGCAACTGTTGAAGTGGTGTTTAGAATTGCACTAGAAGATTCTTTTCCTTTTTCTTCCTCCCTCCTAATTGATTTGAAAGCAAATAAAGAATCTTCTCAATATGAAAGCTAAAACTTAAGTTATTAGTAGTACAAAGCAGAGGCAGCTGTATTTAATACCTCGTGCAAATTGTTGCTGAACTTGAAATGTAGATTTCAGTCTCAACCCATGGAACATAAAATCTTTGCTCTCTTAGGTATTGCACACCATGGTAGCTGGTACAGATTTTAGTCTCAGCGAGATTCTTATACCACGTAAATGAAAGTCTTTACAGCAGATTTCAGGTACTTGGAAATTTTAAGTGAGTGTCTCTTGAAATGTTGAAGAAAAAATATTTAGGAAACAGTGGCATAACAGTAGCAAACGTGTAACAAAAAGTGTATCTCAGTAAAAATAATTCTTTGTGTATTTGCCATTAATTTACTTAAGAAATTTTTTTTTCCTAACAAAGGAAGAAATGTGCTGCTGAAACTCAACAGAGGAAAATAATAAATTCCCTGAGAAAATAAAAGCCTGGTGCTAATTCATGAGCAGGCATGGAGCACTCCAAAACATTTTGTAAAACACAGAATAAGATTAAGATTTAAACTTCTTTAGATTTTGCACTGCATGCTTTTTTGAGGAAGGTAAGGCAGAGAGTGGGGGGTCTCAGAGCTGTGTTCCTCTGAGCCACCATGCAGCTGAGGCCACAGCAGGATGATGCATGTCAGGTGCTCCCCAGATCCTGCTGCTCTTTGCCCTTGTCACTGCGTTGGTCAGATGTTCCTCTGATGAGCAAGAGGCCAGTGGGCAGAGCAGAGGCGCTGCAGCACAGAGGATCTACTTTCATTAAACATGGTTTCCAAGAATTACCCACAATTGCATCACAAGAAAGGAAAGATGGAAAATCTCAGAAACATGAGACCCATAGCCATAGTACTTCAGTTTATCTTCTCCCCAGATGGAGGTATGTTTCCAGAAATTTTTCTCTTTTCTTTTTGTCAGCTTCTGAAACTGAGGGCAATTTTAAACCCTGATTAACCTAATGGCTACCTCCCTCTCTTGAATATCACTGTTCTTTGCTTTCATGGCAGACATGGCCTTCCTGGTGAACTCAGGCCATATGTATGCCTGGTTCTTGGATAGCTCCAACATTCTGCTCAGCATAATTTTCTGACCTAACAGCTAAGCAGAAAACAGACATAATGGACCAGTCTTCTTTCCAGTCATTCACTGAGATCTATAGAATTCCAACTCTCATGTGGAGGGGCTCCTGATGATTAGTTACTTTTTATTCACTTTGTGCTTATAGCAGAGAAATGTTAGTGTTATGTCAACCCATAGCAAGTGCTGGCTGTGACGTTTTCAGTTAGCTTGGCGTGTTACTTTCCACCCTTCAGCTGAAGTCTTGTACCGTGTCTATGCCACAGCTGCATAAACAGTACCAGCACTAGGTCTCAGGGGATTCGTGCTTGTTCCATAAATGCTTTAACCAAGCAAAGCTGCTATTTGTTCTGCTGTGCAGTGGCAGCTTGCATGCTAGCCCACTGTGTGCCAGACAGGGGCTTCCAGTGATGTCTGGAGAGTTGGGTGCTTCTGGAAAGAGCACGTCAGATAAAGTGCAGGTGGTGTGAACTGTACCAAAACACTGATGGCAACACCCCAAGTGGGCATGAAAACCCTGGTATTCTTTGCTGAATAAACACCACTAATTCTTCTCTCCTTTGATTCTCTTTACAGCATTTTCTATATATGGAATGCAAAGAGGAAATAGGACAGAGTGGAGGGGGTGAGGGGTAGCTGAAGGTCTAAATTTTCTGAAAATTGGGAAGAAACAAAGTAGCTTCAAAGATATTACTGTTCCTTTAGCTCTGCCTAAAGTACTACATTCAGTATTAGAAGGTGGCAACTCTTTGAGCCTTTGCTAGTAATGTAGGTTTGGGGCTTTATCCCTTTTTAAGATTTTCTAGCTACAGGAACAGAAATGGTAACATCTGAATTTTCTAAGTTGTTTTAGTTAGTTTTAGTAGCATTTATGGAACATGCATGCTAGACATTTTCCACATTCACCACATGTCATTACCCACAAATCTAGGGAAATTTGCCCACCAGACCAGTTGTCCTGGTAGAATACCTCTATCAGACCATGAACTAGAATGCATTTGTTACTTTGATTTGAGGAGAATTCTTGCATTTTGAATTTTAAAATAATACTTCACAACTCAAAGACGCTTCAGTTTATTGTTCTCTTGTTGTGGTTGGGTTCTTTTTTAATAATATGTAAAGAGCATTGTATAAATACAGGCACATTTCTTGTTGGTGCAATACCTATTGAGTATTGTTTAAGGAAATACATTGTGTTTAGGTTTACTTAGTGATGGATTTTTTTTTCCAGTTCTGATAATTGTTTGGTGAGATAAAATTTCAAAATAATGCAAATGACTTAATGCAATATCATTAAATAATACTTAATGGACTTAATCAGTTTAGTTGATAATTCAGTATACAGAAGATATTTTCAATTCTGGTACAAAAAGCTCAAAACATATCCATCAAAAACATGGACTGTTTTGCAAATACAGCTGCTCATCTTATAATGACTTTTGACTTTTCCCAGAATTCTTTTAAGAAAGTTTGGGTTTAAAACTTTCAAATTATGTTTATTTTTCAATACCTTCAATTCAGTTCAAGAAGCAGATGAGTATCAGTATTTATACCATAGTAGTAACTTGCCTTTTCTTTAATAATGTAACTCTGTGACAAATAAGGACAACAGCCTCCTGGTCTACAAGAGGTAGAACTTGGCCAGCAGGTCAAAGGAGGTGATCTCTCTCTCCTGCTCAGCACTGCAGAGAGATTTCTGGAATGCTGGGTCCAGTCCATGGGCTCCCCAGTACCAGACAGGCATGGATATACCATGGATGAGGTCCAGCAAAGGGTCATAAAAAGGTAATCAAGAGGCCAGAGCATCTCTCCTCTGAGAAAAGGCTGGGGGAGATAGGAGCACTCAGCCTGGAGAAGAGAAAGCTCAAAGGGGGAACCTTATTAGGGTCTATAAATATCTGAAGGGAGAGTGTAATGCAGACAGAGCCAGGCTCTCCTCATTGGTGCCCAGTGGCAGGACCAGAGGCAATGAACACAAACTGAAACACATGACGTTCTGTTAGAGTGTCAGGAAACACTTCCTTACTCTGAGAGTGACCAAACTGGTCAGTGTAGACCACTCTACACCAAGTGGCACAGGTTGTACAGAGAGGTTGTGGAGTTTCTACCCATGGAGATATTCAAGAGACAGCTGGACACAACCCTGGACAACCAGCTGTGGTTGGCCCTGATTGTCCAAGGAGGTTGGACAAGGTGGCATCCAGAAATCCTTTTAAACTTCGATCAATCTGCGATTCTGAAATAAAATAGCCTTAAATTACAGTTTAATAGGAAAGGAGATCTAAAGATTTTAAAGATACTAAAATTTAATCTTGACAGAATGAGAGGAGTTTTTCTGTTGAGTTGTGTCCAGATTTTGGCAATAAATAAATTGCATAATAGGTGATTTATTTTTTAAAAAATAATCCAGTAAAATATGATGAAGAATTGTATCTGAAACGCGATCCTATTTTGTTTGATTACCAGTCACTAGACTGATTATGCTATTTTTTTCATTCCTTCTTTCATAAGAAACTAATTGCATCCCCTTGGCATTTATTGCAGATGAACAGGAGAGCTCTGGAGCAATTATTTATACTGTTGAGCTCAAGCGCTACGGTGGGCCTCTTGGAATTACAATCTCTGGTACTGAAGAGCCCTTTGATCCCATAATCATTTCCAGCCTTACGAAAGGAGGATTAGCTGAAAGGTAAGTTGGAAAGCAAGTTTTTTTAAATGCTCTCTCTGTCAAGATAGGGGTTCATTTTGTTTGCCTAAAACCCCTAATTTCCATGGGTTAGAAAATTATTTTTTTATAACTCTCCAAATCTGAGTTTATAATCTTTTTGCTGTTGTTTTTTCATCATTGCCAAGCTCCAGGATCATGAGCAGGATGTACATACTATACAAGGCAGAGGATTGTGGTCCTTATTGTAGAACACCAAGGAAAACCTAATCAATCAAACTGCTCAGTCACAGGATCATTTTAGCAGTCTTTTAAAACCAATAGCCTTGTATAGTACAATAAGTAAAAAAAGCACTTCACATGGGAGGTATGAACTCATCATACACTTATCTGCCACTGATCTGTATGTGCACTTACACCATAAGAAGCATTATCAGAGGAGCAGAAATAAACTTCCTCATGGTAAGTGATAGAGAATAATGAAAATTATAAGAATTTCTGTCACCTGTTATTTCTCAGACTGATTGAGTCATTGAAACTGTACCTTTGGCGTTGGTTTCAGAGAGAACTTACCGCACACAAAACATGCTGCTGTGCAAAGCTAGAACCAACAGTGCATTTACACAAAAATACTTCTGTTTTCTTTTCTTGATTGACCCATCCTGAAGGCCAGGTTTGTGAAATAGCTGGTTGCTTGCTCACACTGCTTTTTTTTTATGTTGTGAAATTTCTAGAAACTTGACTCATTTCAGGACTTACTAAACTGTTTAAGGTTGCTCTTGAGCAGGTGAGCTGTGGTGAATATCATCCACAGGTGATTAACTCAACTGTCACAGTAACGCAGAAAGCCACATCATGCCTCAGCTCTGCTATTGTCACTACAACAAAGGTGACTTGATTTAAGCGTTTCTAACAAAAGAATTATTCTGTGACACAGCAATAAAAGCAAAATAAAAGGAAGACAGGGAGATGAGACTTTCATGCTCCAAAATGCAACAAAATTGCCTTTGTTGCCTTTTACACTCTCTTCTCGATGTTTTACTTCTCTTTCTTGTTGTAGGACTGGGGCAATTCACATAGGAGACAGAATCCTAGCAATAAATAGTAGCAGTCTGAAAGGAAAACCTTTGAGTGAAGCCATTCATTTATTACAGATGGCAGGAGAAACTGTCACCTTGAAAATCAAGAAGCAAACAGATGGTGAGTGTGGCCAAGGGTACCATCCATGGTCTTTAATGCATGTGTTATTGCAGATTATCAAGCATTTAGGCCATCCATGGAAAAGCTTTGTGTCAGGACTTAAAAACCAGATTCTCAGAACTGCAATAAAGCAAGGATCAACACCTTTTTTTATATAATCCTATTCAGCTACCAGTCCCAAGAAATTTTCTGTGCCTGTGGGTCACGTGAGTGAACTGAGCGATGCTGAAGATGAAAGCTCTGCTGCACAGAAATCTGGCAAGCTCTCCGACATCTATTCCACTACAGTCCCAAGTGTTGACAGCGCAGTAGAGTCATGGGATGGCTCTGGTATTGATACCACTTTGGAAATCAAGGTACTGTCAAAAACACAATTGACATTTAAAGCATGAATTATTGCCTCCATGGTTGACCTTCCTTTGCCCCAAGTAGAACTTTTCATCTGTACTAACTTTTCACCCTGTACTTTATAATGTGCCGCTGTCTCATTATGACCACACACCTCGGCAGGCAGCATAATTTCTTGCACTTGGCTGGTCTCAGATTCGTTCTTTCATGAGGATGTGATGTGTTACAAAACATTTATCAATATATTAACAGGCTTTTGTTAGCTTTACTGACATCTGAATAGCTTGGTCCATAGCTCATCCAAAACTAAATGAGTTTGTCTTTCAAGTACAGATCAATGCAAGGCACAGAACACTCTGGAGATGTTGATGAGTTTGATGCCCATATGCATTAATTTTTAAATGACAACAGATTTATTATGAACTGCTGAAGGGCAACATTAGTCATTGCCTATGATTTGTAAATCTTTTGCTTCTTCCTCATTTGTGCAGTATTAACATCTAACTCTCAGCTGCCAAAAACAATCACTCTATTTAAATACATGATTTTCCATAATGATAATTTTTTCACCTCTCTCTGACTATTGTTTTTTATAGGATTTTCAAGTAATTTCAGTTTGTAACACATTTATTTATTTATAGACATCTTGTAATATTCTTGGTAACAAGAAAAATAACTTACACACAACTTCAGTGTTTTATTTAACTCTTTTAAAAATGTTTCTTTACGTAGTAAAGCATGTATTCCCATTACCTGGCAGATATTTGGACAGATAGATCCTTACCTGAAATAGAATTTGGAGTTAGAATTTGGATTAATTTGATGCCTTTCCTTAACTGTGTTGGTCAGTTTATCAAAATAAGTTACATTAGATATTCTTCTGATATTTTTATGTTCTAAGGAGAAGTATTGCTGAAAAAGTGCCAGAATGGTAATTCTCATTTTCTAGATGAATTGAAAATATTTGGAGCAAATTGTTCAACTGTGGAAAGGATTGAGGCCCAGAATGCTTTCCAAAGTTCTGATAATTTGGATGCTGTGCCAAAGCTGAACCAGTATCTCAAAGCAGATTTTCTTTTTAACTCCCTTGAAAAAATCAGCCCAGACTTGGCTGGATCTTAAGATTTGCACCTCTGCTTAACAGCCTGAGTGCAAACAGATTTGTGCCTTTATCCCTTGGTGTCGTGGTGGCCCCCACTTTCTATTAAAGTTCATTTTGTCTTGACCCATCAAACTGAGTTTGGTGTTTCTCCAAACCTTTCTTGGCAATAAGCACAGACTAATCAAGTTGAGGAGTTTGG
The DNA here is from genome assembly GCA_032173965.1 of Sitta carolinensis. Lineage (NCBI taxonomy): Eukaryota > Metazoa > Chordata > Aves > Passeriformes > Sittidae > Sitta > Sitta carolinensis. The sequence continues at coordinate 32,975,825 of JAVUNC010000005.1, read as the reverse complement.
GAATGTTTCTGGAGCACCAGATAATGCTTTATCCCATTAATTACCAATTTAATGCTGATGAGCTGTCTTTTCTCTCCTTGAATTAATACCCCATTTTTGTATCTTTGTCTTATGTGTCTGCCTTACTAATCCAGAGCCTTCACCACACAGCAGTCACATCTTCCCAACCAATACCTTTCCTAGAATCTGGAACTGTGTTAATAGCTGCCAGTTTGCTGGAAAATGCTCACAGCTCTGTGGTTACACAGCATTTGAGGAAGACAGGTCTAGACTGATTTATGGAAGCAAATTACCCTCTTTAGAGGGGTGGCAGTGGTGATAATTGTCATCAGCAAAACAGTACCTTGTAATCCAGTATGCACATCAAAAAAACACCAACTATAGAGCTACAAAAGTAATATATCAGCATGAAGGATATTACATATATATGTTATATATATGTGTGTGTATACATTCATACATACACACACACATACATACATACATACATATATATACACATACACACACACACACACACACACACACACACACATACAACACACACACATATATATATATATATATATATATATATAGTGTATGTATTATGTATATTAGTTCTGCCATAATGGATTTTGCTTACTAGATCAGTATCAGCTTGTGACCCATTGATACATGTGTTATTCTTGATTCATCACTTGGAAACTGCTTCCTACTTGGAATTCAAATTACACCTAGTTTCAGTTAAAGAAGTACTATTGAAGTAATACTGCTTTGCCAGTATGATAAAAGCCCACAGAAATAATCTCTGCAGGTATAAAATCCATCTGATGCCACTTACACAGCGTTGAGACACTTAGAATTGGGTGATAAAGATGGTGTATATTGGTCCTGGGAATGTGTGCCCATTGTGAGACAGGCCTTTCCTGAGCTCTCAGAGCCTAGCAAAAGGGCACATGGAAAGCCAAGTTCTTGGGATTTTTTAAATGCATTTTTGGAAACTTTTTTCCATACATCTGAAGCAGTTTTCATAATAACTTAGCTTTAATTTTGGGCATGTTGCATATGACCATGTTAGCACATTTTTTACACATCTGTAACACTTTATTTATTCACAACTGTTGAATCAAGGACGTTGAATTGGGAATTGATAAATTGTGGCAGTATCTAGAACGAAATATAGAGGCAACTGAGACATAAACACTAGAAGAACAGTGTTAGATATATTTAAGATTTTGCTTTCAGTGAACTTTCACAAGAGAAGCTCTAGGGCATGCCTAATTCCAGACATAATCTAGGTCGAATAATCTGGCTACAGGAAAAAATAAGGTAACAATGCCAAATTCAACAGTTCTTGAGAACCCAGCTTCAGAGGTGTGCTCTTCTGTCACTTCAGCATATGCATTGCTGTGAATTAGTATTTCATCTTTTTAGGACACAGCTATCAAGCTTTAGGATACAACTTCAATACCTATGAATGGAGGAGTCCCAAGCAGGCCAGTGTCTCCCCTCCAGGCAAAGCACGGAGCCACCCATTTCCCGATGCAGGGCTGAGTGACGAGGAATGGGATCGACCTGCAGCAAGCACGTGAGTTCCCACACAAGTTTCTGTTCTCTGGTTTGCAGCTGCAGCAGTGCCTTAAAAAATGAAAATTTACCGTCTTGAATGAAACTTCTGTTTTTCTAATGAAGTTATAGCAGCTCTTCCTTTAAGTATGAGATACAGTATACTTCATGAAACTTATTGGGGTGGATTAGTGGTCTTTATGGAGGATTATGATGCCAAAACCAAGATATATATTTATTTCAAGTTACTTCAGCCAATAAAACACAGAATTTGTTGCTTAAGAATAAACAAACAAAAAAACTAGGCCATTTCCCTAGGCAAGTTTCAGAAGAAATCTGATCTGTTTTCCACTCCACAGAAATAAACCTACAGATAATGTGGCTAAAGACAGCTGGTGTGTTACTCTTTTGTCTTCTATGAAAATTCACTTTGGTTTGGGCAAAGATGCACAAATTACAGTCTTCTTCCATAAATGCTTGAGGTATTCACATTCCGTAGGAGTGATTCAGTAGGAGTAAAAAGCGAACCATGTACAAATGTCTTGTCCAAACTATTGGTATTTTGCCATACATTTATTCCTCCTCTCCTGAGAAGTAAATCTCATTTTCAGTTAATTTCTCTGCAGACAAAAGAATTTCCTGAGGAAAAAATTTTACTTCACAGTTCCTAGAGTTAGTGAAAGACCCAAAAATCTCTTATTTTTTATTCTAAGGGTTTTTTTCTTTTAGATTTGTTAGTGGATCCACTGCAGAGACTTGGGTCTTTTCTGCCACTGAACACTTCTTCCTCAGATGTGGGAAGACAGACATCACAGGAAAAGAGATTTCTGTGCTCTTTGCACCCACCCTCAGGACCTGCAGACATGCATGTCCTTCATGAGAAATGCACTTTCTTGGTGTGCCAACACAGTGAGCCTGAAATCGCAGTCTGTGAAAAAATTCAAGTTTAATACTTAAAAAAAACCCTTCCTGGTACCTGTATAAACATACTGGCTAAGGAAATCCATGAGGTCCAGTCTGTAACCTTTGAAATATAAGTCAAGGCAAAGTTTAGATGCTGCTTTCAGAATTTGAATGACAAACCTTCTGATACAGCCCATGGCTTTATGGCATTTTGTTTGGAGACAAGCCTGGTGAGATGACAGTTAAAATAAGAGCAAGTGTGAATTCTCAGTCCATATCCAGCTCCTTTGATCCCTACTGCAGAAGCACACTGGCAATTTTAATAGGCTAGTAGTGGACAGTGTTTAATAAGGGAAATTAGATCGTTTTCTTCATACTGCCCATTCTTGGTAGCCTAATATTTTTAGTTTAATAGGGTCTTTATCCACAGTTACAGCCCATGTTTTGTTTCTCAAATGAGATAAAGCCATGGCTTCCAGAACACCTACTGTTTTGCAGCTATGTAAGTAATGGGCTGAAAAAGTTGATGAGTAGTGAATCAGGGAGCTGGATTGTAAAATACAGAATCTTCTAAATGAAAAAGCATGTGTCCTATTATCATTTAAAAGCACTGTTCAGCAGAAAGTATGCACATTAAAGTAGTCTTGTTCTGCTTGTCAATGTGACTTACACCTGAGAGATTCAGTACAAATTAAAATGATTACTTTAATGCTGTATCTGTAAAATGGATGGTGCTGCATCTGAGGATGTTGCTATCCCAAGTGCTGGAGTATTTGAGAAGGCTGGCTGTTCTTCAAGCCTGTTACAGGAATCCCCAGAAAAGCACCTCTTCTCTTGTGGTTCTAGCTAAACAACTTCTCTAGCTCTAGAAAGTAATTTTTTCTTACCTTAATTTTGTGTAGCACAGCTTCCAAGAATATGTGGCAACAGAAGGAAACTGAGACTTTGGGAGAGAATCAAGAAAACCATTTGAAGCAAACACCTGTAGAAAGATCAGGTGGAGAGAGCACCAGGAGCGTGAAGAAAGAGGGAAAGATGTGGAAAGGTGCCTCTGGAGGGCAAAGGAAAGGTGGGGGACAGCTGGAAGAGTGGAATACTTCCAGGTAGGAAACCAAAAAATTACACAAAAGTGAGATCCAGCTGGGCTGAGGCAGAGGGCGGGCAGGGGGTGTGAGAAGACAAGGGAAGAAAGAAAAAACTGTTGAAATGAGAAAAACGGTAAAAGCAGAAAACACCACATTAACTTGCTGTTGATTGACAAGGAAATTTCAGTGGGCAAGCAAATGAAACCAGAGAGCTTAATCCACTCTCTAGCCTGGTGTCTACCTATTACTGGCAGGTAGGACAAGTCTGTTACAGTTCCTGCTCCAGAGAAAATGTTTAACACACTAAAACATCAATGCTTAGAAAAACATCAATGCTTATGAGTCTGCCAGATCCAAGAACCTCCTGATTAGAAAAACTTAAAACCACAAGGATTTTATCTCTTATATGGCAGTAAGAACCAATCAATCATGCCTTCATTATCTGTCCTACTGCCTTTCCTTCAGACTTTTTATATATCTGAATTTCTGATGTCTCTTTAAATAAGCGTCGGAAAACCAAATATATTCATTATAGATCAAACAATATTTCATATGACTTAAAATCAATACCTCAGGTTTTAGATAAAAAAGACATCTAGTTAAATTATTTTAGTAACTCGTTTGGTTTTTTGGTAGTAGCTCAGCTACAAATTACTCATGTGGCTGTAATGAAGATGCAAAAGTTGAGATTTCACACACCAGGAGACAAGACTCAAAGAAAGAAGAAGAGGATAGGAGAGCTGAAAAGGAAATTGCTTCAACTAAGAAGTCCAGACATAGAGGCATCATGATTTTGTATTTCACAGAAGTCAGAGAAGAAATGGACCTCTAGTTTTAGGAAATCCAGGTTTTGCTATCACAGACAATTGCCTCAAATTACCCTGTTGATTAGCTGAAGTTCCATTTGGTATCATTAATATGCAATATAGCAAGAGATATTGTAAAGGATAAATTAGTCTACATTCAACATTGGCTATTGAAAGAACTACATAGATTTTTTTTTAAAAGACACATTTCAGAAGTCAAGGATCTTTCTAAAATCCTGTTTTAAATACTTTCTTGTCTTGCCTGGGAGGAATTGCATCTATGATCTGAGTAGGTATTCTTGCCATTGTTGTATCTATTGCAATATTTTAGACGAGACACTGATGCTAGGTGGAGAATCATTGCAATAAGAGATTGAAATGGCTGACCATTGTCTGCTTGACTGATTGTAGCTGTAAGAAAGCATCTCTGAGGCAGAGTATCATGTGTGTGAAGCATTCAAGCTGTCCTCCCTTGTGTTGGGTAATTCTCCTATTTAAAAGCCATTCTGTAAACAGAATTGCATTCATGCTATTCTCAGTAATACATTGTTTGTCAAGCAAGGCCTCAGATGCTTCCATAATAGTGTTTGCTCTGTTTATGTACTGTTAAGCGCCGCTAGCTGCAGTCCATGGGCAGCTGCTCCAAAGTAACAGCTTGCTGCCACCAAAAGGGCAAATTGTCACTTTCCTTCCTCATCCTTCTTCCCCTATGCCTTTCACATAATCAGCCCTCTCCCATGCAGCAGCTCTGATGCTTGTGTGAAGCTGGACTGAGCTGCTTCCCCTTGCTAAGATAGAAGAACCTCCCTGTATACACACACACACTGTAATGGTATTGCTTTGGGCTGTGTCACTGCAGTCCAGAGTTGTGGTTTTTATCAGACCTCACTTGCTGAGCAACTTCCCTAAGCATCACTGTCACCAACATCTGCTCAAGAGTGGTTTTAATTAAGCTTTGGTGCATTTACGAAACACCAGAGACCTAAGTTTCCATGCAAGACAGTGGCATCCCTGAAAGTTTCTTTGTGTTAATATATGGAATAATTGGAGCAGTCATGACAATCAGGTGGGCTTAAATTGATAAATGCAGCTTTGGCTGAAGGAATCAGGTAAAAAGCACCACCAAGCCTCTTCTGCAAAATGTTGTTTGTAAAAAAAAAAGAAGATTCTTTCCATATTGCCTGGGAGAAGTCTGTGAGGTTGAAAGGTTTTATTGCAAATATTTGTTGCACGGAGCAGCTCCGCACACAGCTACTGGTTGATTCATTAATTTTCATAGGGAGGTCCAGTAAATCCAGTAAAAATGTGTATTGAATTGTCCTTGGAATCCATTTATCTCCTTACTGAACAACTCGCTGCTCAGTTCCTGTCAGCTGCTAGTGACTGCCAGGTTATGAGAAGGCTTGTCTGTCATGTGCTCTGCATGTCCATCCGGCCTCTCCTGATCAGCGACTCTTCCCCACACTCCTGCATAACCTTCTGTCATTCAAGTTGCAATCTGTGGCAAGGCACGTGTGTAATATATATTTTTAGAAGGGGGGAAAAGTCCACGGGTTTTTTTAACTTCTCATTGTAAATCTAGCTTCACAGGTACCCATGATAACACCGAGGCTGACCAGGAGGAAAATTTCTGGTCTCAGGCTCTGGAGGATTTAGAGACCTGTGGCCAGTCAGGAATTCTGAGGGAACTAGAGGTAGAACAATCTTAACCTTTCTTTCCAATTATAGAGAAATATAATGGTTTTGATTTGGTTTACATTCATTTTATTTTCTCCTTTTTTTCTTTTGAGTTGCACTAATCACACCAATTCATTTAAAAGCTTTAACCCCTCTCCACAGGACAAGGCTGACAGGCGTCTGTGTTTGAGAAACATGACTCTCTTGGTACCTACCCTTTACCTTTATACTTTTGCTTGTGCAGCTGCCTCCCCTGCCCCTAACCAGAGCTGTTTTCTTTTGTGCAATGCAACCAAAATTCTGTAAACATGTTCACCCCAGTGCTTTTGACTTGCAGCTTCTGCTGTGCATAACCATCAATGCTGTCTGTACAGGCAGCAAATAGCACAGAACTTGTAAGTGGCATAACCTTCCTGCAGCAGTACATTCCATTCGCTGATAGATGCTTCATGCAGCTTTTCTTAGCATGTTGTAGGTTGTCTTTTAAATTGAAACTTAATTTGATTAAGATGAACATAAAAGAAAATCAGCTTTTCAAAATGTTTACCTATAATCGCACCACTCTAAAGGAAAAAGAAGCTGCCAATGTGAGAAATGTTCATTATACAGCAATTTCTTCACCATGTAACAAATTTTCATATTTCATCCTTAAGTTTATTACAAATCTAACCATGCTTTGTGTTAGATTTTGCTGAGGGCATTGGAGGAAGAAAACAGAAACAGAGTAACTTGGGAGTCTTTAATTTTCTAATCACCTTTTCTCTAAGTTATCTAATCAAAACAATTACCATTATACTGCCAATTAAAGCTACAGAAAGCTAGAAGGTCCTAGAATATTTTCTTTTATGTTCTGTTAAATTCCTGGAGCTGCAAAACTGGCAGAATCTCATTTTCATTTTTATGTTATATAAAGTCCTTTAGCAGCCAGGAGGAATGTGAATGGCGTAACTGGGTGAAAGTTTTTCAGTTCAGATTAATTTACTTCCTCACATTTTTGGCTTTTGTATTGCTTGTATGGTAGCAAAATGTGATTCTCATGTATTTGTTATTGACAACCAGAGAAATGTAGGAGAAAATGTTATACTGGTTTAATTCCATAGTTAGATATGGTTCAGTACTGCAGGCTTCTCTTGCAGTTTTCAGTATTCAGAGCATAATAAAAGGATATGGAAATAGATAATTCCGAAAGGGAAATAGGTCACCCATGCCGACCAGAATTCAGTTACTTCAACACACTGAATTTTCTTCAGCCTTTCACAAAAGTGAAATTCAGAGCTGTAGATGTACCATTTATAGCATCGCATCGTTGCACAACCCCCAGCTCTAAAGAGAGAGGCAGACTCATTCAGTGTGACAGGATGCTGAGAGTGGTCATGCCTCTACTTTATGAAGTGCCATGGCATAGTCAAGGACTCCTTATCATTTTTCATTTCAAAGTCTTCAGCCAAAGAGCAAAGAAGGCTGTTTTTTACCAAGTCCTCTGGCTGCTTTTGCTCCATCAGGCAGTAGTATCAGTCATTACTGAGCACAAAAGAGTGTTATGGCCACAATCCATTATCTCATAGTGAAAGTAATGCTGGAGCTGTGAGAAGGAAGGATGACAGACATGCTCACCAGAGTTATAGGCAAACATTTATTTGTCTGTTTTGCCCTTATTTTTTTCTTCTCCCATTCAAGCAGGCTGTCTGCATCCAGTCCCAGTCAGAGGTCAAGTTATGGTCTTTAAATTTTCCTTTCCAGTTGTCCATCAGAAGAGATAATAAATAGGAAATTCAGCACACCCTGTCCCCACAGCAGCTGTGCCAATGTGCATATGCATCCCATTCTCCAGAGCAGAAAATCTTTCTCAAGGGAGAAGGCTCCTTGCTGTGCATGGATGCCTTTCAAGTTCAGTGTGTTCCACCCAGTTCCCATAATCATCTTTCATGATTTCATCCTCCATATATTCTTGCATCTAAAACAAAAGGCTGTCTTTTACTGAGATTAAAACCAGCAGTGAGACCAGGGCCAGTATTACTGCTGAGCTAAGGCAGTCATCTCGCAGTGTGCATGTCATGCAGAGTTTCTTTCCAGGCAGTGAGCTCACCTGTGCTGAGTTTTCCCTGAGCTTGAGGTAGTATCCGTGCACTCTGACTATGCTGGCTCTAGAAGTACCTACATGTTCTGCTGACTCACATTTTTTTACCTTGCACACACAGTCTGAATTGTAAATGCCCTCCTGTAGTTCCAATTCCAACAAATGCAATTATGCCACAACTTAGATGTTTTATTTATGTGTAAAATATTTTTAAAATAAGCAATTATGCTACATACTCTTCAGTCTGCCAGGGGACTGGCTTTCAAGCATAGCCGTTCTGGTGCTCAGTATTTTAGTTTGAAATGCCATCTGAAAACTTTTGCCCATAGGGTTCATATATTGTTATTGTGTTTTGCTGTGGTCCTTTATTTTATAGTGACTTGCAAGCAGATTGAACATCTGTCCTCTTGCCTTTTGCTGTGCCCTGAGTGATTGTGTTCTAACAAAGAATAGAGGTGTTTTTCCTACTGCTATGAATTAACCATTTACTTAACCCACATTCTCTGTTACAAATTAACCTGTTCATTAATGCTCTAGGCCACAATCATGTCAGGAAGTACAATGAGTTTGAATCATGAAAACCCACAGCCTCGTAACCAGCTGGGAAGACAAGCCAGCTTCCAGGAAAGAAGTTCTGTAAGGCCACATTACAGTCAAGCTACTCGTAGCAACACATTGCCATCAGATGTGGGGAGAAAGTCCATGGTTCTGAGAAAATTTAAGCAAGAAATGAAAGAAATCATGTCACCAACTCCTGTGGAGTTACACAAGGTCTGTAATTTTTCTTCTGACAGCTTTGAAATAATATATTCAGCACAGGAGCTCTAATTATATGGCAACACAGTAAGCACTTTTTATAATGACTCCGCAGATGTAACTTGGGGGCCATGCATATTAGTTCCTAAAACACATTAATGATAGATCCTTGTGGGGGGAAACAAATGAATAAGATGCATCCTTGTCTACTATTTCATTTTACAATGAATCCTCAAAAGGCACTGCTCTTTTGAAAGTAGCATCCACTGTTAATTTGAATTGACAAGACCAATAACTCTTCTCTGCAAAATGTGTTCATTAAGAAAGCAAAGTTTAATTTCTAGAAAATATTTAATTTCAGGAAATTACTCAGGAGGGTTTGGGGCTCCCATAGGTCCTTTTTTTTTAAATTAACTCTCATTTTGAATCAAATACATGAGATTCAATGTACATAATATAAAATGTTATTTCAAATTAGGTATTACTTCTTTTCTCTTTATAACTCCATTGCTCTAAAAAGGATAAATAATCCTCAGACAATGCAACTTTTTACTCCTTAAGATGCTTGAAATCACTTGGTGATATGGAGGTGGCACTGTACTCCAAGCAAGTCCACCAAGATAAACTGTCTCTGGATACGCACAGCAAACACCCGGCCACTTTAGATCTCAAGTCCAGTGAGGCCATAAGAGCAATCAGTTTCCAAAACTTTGAGGGACATTATAATGCTGTTCTCCCTGATGGGAATGAGCATCCTATTTCCTGCACCCATCTTCCTCTTAAAGGTCTGAGATCTTTCCAGAAAGGAGGCAGAACAGAGGGAAATTTCATTAATATGTCACCTGGTCATTCTCAAGAGGTTTGGATTGGTTTCTAATCCCTGTGGATTTGCCTGAGTTTAGTCTGTAGTTCAGTTGAGTTCAGCAATGTAAGGACTTGCTGAGTGTGGGCTAAATGAATGTTTATAGAAGGTAGTAGAGAATTGATCTCATGTAAGGTAAATTAATTCATTGTCAGTGTATATGATCAATAAGGATGTGTTGTGATAGTTTTAAGACATTCCTATTACCAGCTTGATGTGATCAGTGGAGTTAGGTACTGTGCTCAGTTTTTGTGAATGATGAATAAATGTGAAAAATAAAACCAAAGTATGCCAGTAGGCATTTCACAGTGTGCTCACATTCAACAAAGGCACAGTTCTGGATTACAAAGCCAACCTTCCATAATAAATTGTTACCTGAAAAGGAGTCATCAGATTTCTGCTAATGAGTCGATGGTATTCTGTGATAGTAACTAGCTGTGAATAGCTGTTACTAGCTGTAACTAGCTGGGCAATACAAATAACCTGTCCATGAGCTTTCTCTTGCTTCAGCTGACTATTTTTGAGATTGCTTTGACCTTCTCTTTGAGTAATTTCCAGACAATATACCCAGTTTTCCCCTGTCTGCTGAAGTGATGCTGAGTTTGCTTTTACTGTCTGTTCTGTCACCCAGAAAAGAGTCAGTTCCTCTCTAAAAATCTAAACGTTGAACCTGTACCAAGAATTTTCCAAATCTTTACAGTCATTCAAGAAAAATAGAAACTAGTAACTGGATGTTATGCTCTGATTCCCCAAAGTGAGGTTACACCCCTGTAACACATGCAGGTTAGCCCAGGCAGCATGGACTACTTTTTATGTGAGCAAGTTCTTGATAGTTTTCATACTGGTTCTTGTGTAGCAGTGTGCCTGCTACTTTCTCTCATGTACTCATGTTCATTTTTGTATTAGACCTGTAGTTTAATAACCTGTTCCTCTGGACAGCTTGTTCAATCAGAGTTTTCCAAAAGAGTTGCAATGCCACAGGAATGACTTCACTGTCAGGAAAATGCCTTGGTTGAAGTATTTGTCAGGTACCCACTTGCTGGCAATGTGATCTGCCCTCTGCAGGCAAATGTCTTAATTAGCTGGGCCGCTGAAAAATAGGAAGATTTGGGAAACTCCAATGGTATGGGCAGTTTTGAGTTACCAGCTAAGACACAGCTTGTCTAAGACCTCCTTTGTCGGATTCTCAAGCCTGTGCTTGACTTCGTGCTGCTGAGCTTTTGCGGTTTCATGGGCAGGGCAGGGCAGGGCGGGTGCCTTTGTTCTGTGCCAGTGTGATGAGTCTGCATCCTGCCGAGGCAGCGCCCCACGGGCAGAGTTCGCTTTGCAGCTAGGTAACCTGGGCTCTTCACTGCTCGCTCTTTCTGCATTGCTTTCACCAGTTGTGCACTTGAACCGTCTTTGTCTTGAGAAAGCTAGGACTGAGATAAGTGTCCTACAAATCTCTTCAAACATTTATTCTAGATGGTTTAATAACATTTAATTTAGCTGGATAGTGTATTGCTATATCAGTACCCAAATTTAATGAATGCCTTTAATGATTTTATCTACTTAGATAATAATATAGATTAATATTTTTCTTAAAATCATAGCAGACCATTTTTTAAAAGTTTCATAGAGCACACATTCCTCTGAGAGCAAAAATATGCACTAGGATCAGATAATTTTTCAATATTATTATTGCAAGTAGTCATTAACCTAAAATTACAGTCAGTTAAAATATCTCAATAGCTGAACTGTGCAAGATGTATGAATTTAAATTAAGCATTTTCCCATAGATTTGAGAGGGAGAAGAGGCATAGACACAGACTTAAAATGTATAAGCTTGTGTTTTAAATTTGTAACTATTTAATTGCTTATGAAATATGAAATAAATTTCCAAATCCACTTTCCTTTTCCCTTAGGCTCCTGATGTAAATTTAAAAGTGTATCAAATCACCCAAATGGAGATTTTGCTATTGAGATCAGACCTTCCAAAGACTTGTGATCAGCAGTACAGATAAACCAGGATAATTTAAGTGTTGTGTGAATTTTCTGCAGTTTTATTCCCTTCAGAGGGGGCTGCTGCATGATGAGGAGCCTGTGGTAGGGCTTTGTCCATACCCATTATTAAATAGAAATTGAGTATTTCAGATAGCAGGACTTTTATTAGAGATTATCTTTGAAGAATATACGTTGCCCTAGGAAGAATTAGCCCCAAAATTATAACCTCTAATACAAAAGAAAGTTGTCTGCAAATGACTTCCATCTGAAAAAATGTGACAGCTGTGAAACATGCAACAAAGTTAAATCGCTACCTCATCCCCGAAGAAAGCATCAGCTTCTTTAAGTTCCAAGCTCCTGTTAAACACAGCGAAAGCCAACAGAAGATAGCTGTAAGGGAAGCAGTTTGTAAAAATATAGGATCTGAACAACCACAAACATCAGAAAATATTTTGAAATGCATAACTTGTGATTGATCAAAGACTTTGGATGATCATTCCCAAGGTCTGTGGCCCTCCCTGTCCCCTGCCTTGCCCGCTCCATTCAGTAACTTCTAAATGACCCTCTACAGCAAAACTCCTCTTTCATGCCCTTTATCCCTTGAAATGCTTGAAATGCTTCATTTTTTGTCTCACAAGGCGGACATGAAGTAGTGTGTGCATTATTACAGACAAGATACAAGTTAAGGTGAGCTAATGTGTAATGGCTCCTCCTGTAGATGTGTAGAGCCCAATTTGTATGTATTCTGTTTGCTGATAGATCACTCACTAAAAACAGGAAAAAAAGCAACACTATCACAGAACATCTGAATGGGACCACCATCCATGGTGAGTTATTCTCCACTCCAGTTTGGCTTTGAGAAGGCCTTGACTGTAATAGTGTTCTATCATTTTGGGATCTGAAACTTAAAGAAAGATGTTGACCATATGGACTGAGTCCAGAGGAAAACAAGCCTTATTTCGCATCACTGCAGAGAAAGACAGAATGAAGTGATCTTGTTCTTTGTGGATAGCAACAGGCTTAAGCCTCAGCAAGGGTGATTTAGTTTAGACCCAAGGGAAACATCTGGAGGACTGGAAGGGATTATTTAATAGACTGTGGAGTCTTGATCACTGGAGATTTGAAAAACCGGGGCAGATAAATGTATCTCTGAAATGGCTTAGGTGCAGTTGATCCTGTCTTAGGACAAGAATACAGTATAGATGACTTCAGAGAGTCCCCTGTTTCATGTGCTTTTGTAGTTCATCTGGGGCTGGATCCAGCTCCATTTGAAGTGCCTGAAAAAGGGGAAAAGGAGTAAGTGGAAAAGGGAAGTTCCTTCTAAAAATCATGCCACCTGTGCTACAACAGGGCAGAGTATTTCAAGCCTTCCCTTAGGCATGGTATCCCATTTTTACATGAAGGCTTCTTTAAGAAGCAGTTAACTTGAAGCACTTCTGTCCTTTATGGTGATGAGGATAAAAACTTCTACTTTGCTAGAAGGGAATTTGGGTCTTGGTCCAGAGCTAGTTATTTTCAGTTTGTACCAGGAAGTGCACACAAATCTGTCAGTAAAATATATCTCCCTGCTTTATTTATTTTTTTTTTTTTAGCCTTGCAGAGTGATGGTCTTACAACACTTTGGTAGCAGCTTCAAACACACTTTCCATCAAAGCCATGTAAAACATGCTATGGCATCATAAACAAAAGCCTCTGTTCATAGCAAATTATTAGAATTTCCCCAGAGTCCTGCTGATATAGCATCTGTGGATACAAATTAAAATCATTCTATGATGAATTATTGTGAATTTGCAGATAGGTTTTTCAGTAGCCAAAATGCCCATTGACTCCTAAAGTTCATGGAGGGATGGAGGACAAATGACAGGTTCAGCAAGAAGTTATCTTGGGGGAGGCTGGGGGATAGAAAGGCAAACACCACAGTCCCTGGGAAGTATGAAATGACAGCTCATACCCAAAAAAGTCACTGGCAGGAAGAAAGCCTTTAGCTTAGTTAAGGGATTTTAGGTGTGGCTTTCCACTTTGTAGTGCTGTTCAGGAGGAGAAAAACAAGGGAAGAGGATGAGCTGGGGTAAAGTAAGGGATGAACACCATGTGGGGGTGTTTGTGCTCCCCACAGGACTCTGTTGTTTTCACAGCAGCCCTGCAATGCACCATCCACGTCTACAGAGAAAATGGTGCTACTGCTGCAGCCACAGCCCTCGTATCCAGCTTCTCCCAGCTGCTGCCCAGGACAGCTGCCAAACTAACTAGTGAGTGTGATTTCATTCTGGTGAAAGCAGGGCTGATACACCCCTAAACCCAAGTCAAGAAAAATGCAGAGAGCAGGAAAGAAACCCAAACCCCAAATCCTTTACTTGTGTTTTGAGACAACCTGGCCAGTTTTGGCATACCTTTTCACACTGGCAATTAAGACAGGAGCTCAGCAACTTTCTGAAGGCAGCACCAACCAGTGCTGTGCCCTAGCACTGCCATGCTTTGGCATCCTTCAGTGAAATACTAACCAAGTATTCAGCTTGTTTTGAGCAGGACACTGGATAAGAGAGTTCCCAAAGTCCCCTTCAGTTCAAATGATTCCACAATTCAGAAACATCAGGAAGGAATTCAGTGTCTGGTGCACACACATGGATGCAGCACGTGGAACATTATTTGTACCAAGCCATTATAAAATTTTGGAGCAGTTAATATTGTCATTTTTATCAGCCAAGGTATGATAAAACCAGTGCATTTTGAATTCAAGGTGATACATGCTACAGCACGAAAAACACAGGTTTGGCTGTGCAACTGTTTCTGTGCACAGTGGCACACCACTCACACAATTTAATTCCATAGGTCAGCACCCCTGATGTGAGGAAGGACCAAGAAAACATAAAAATCTAAGCATGCTACTTACCCACAAAAAAGTCTCTATCTGTCAAACCGCTGAATTCACAAATCTACGAGGACTTGTCTTCTAAACACTTGAAAGACCTTCTCCTAACTGCTTTATTATCTTCTATTTCCTGCTTTTGAACGACTACCTCATGGTTATGTAATTTTAAGAACACTGCCTGCAAGCTCTTTGAGAAGAAGCCTTTTTTGTCCTTCCTTACAAGATTGCATTATAACTCTTATACTGAGCACTTCCAAGGTTAGGCTTTCCAGGGTGGACCACTGCCTGGCCAAAACCTGGCAGTCTATTGCTTACACTGACAATGGTCTTTATTCCCTTGATTGCAAGACACAATGCCAATTGTTTGACTGAGGCCAGGTCTTCATACTCGAAGCAAAACTAAGCCTTACCTTGTACTCAGATCCGGGCAGCTAGAGAACAGAGAAACAAAACACTAAGAATCAAAAAGTGACACCAGAAAAGGTGGGCTAAATACCACAAATTTCCAGCTGACAAGCAGAAGTGAAAAGGGCTGTTTATTTACAGAAGAATAAGGTGGCTTCTGAGAATATTAACATAATGTCAAAATGGGGACAACTTTAATACTGTAAGTACCAAACAGTAGGTAAGTGGTCTCTCTAATGTGAAAAAAACAAATCACCAAAACCATCCTAGGAAGAAAACCTGCCACATGCTTATAGAAACAGGGACAAAGTTTTTTTTTCTTTCTCATCTCATCACATCTCCTCCACAGGTAACTTTGTACAAGGACTCTGATGGAGAAGACTTTGGGTTCAGTGTCTCAGATGGTTTATTGGAAAAAGGAGTGTATGTTAAAAACATTCGTCCAGCTGGCCCTGGTGATCTGGGAGGTTTAAAACCATATGACAGACTTTTACAGGTAATGTTTCTGGCACTGTGCAGGATTAGCATGAAGGGACATGACATACAGATTACCTTGTGAAAGGGTTTATAACCACACTGAGGGATATTTGGGTATGCATCTTTGGAGATATGATTATAGAAAACTGCAGTTTTGCGGTTTTGTTACTTCGAACAGCCCTGTCCAATCTGGATTATTTATTATGTTTTAAATAATGAGCCACCACTGTTTGTATTTCTGCTGTGAAGGGATGTGTGTAGGGGGACCAGGAAGGACAAATGACCATAACTGCTCTGCACCACAGGCTGTGCTGTGTAGATTTCTTTTCTTGGCAAGAAAAAGGAGCACTTCATGGAGCTTTGGACTTTCATGCAGTGGCACTAAAGCTGGATTTTCCTGTGCAGTCAGGTTTATAGAAACAAATTCTTTCAGAATACTAGGTATTTTAGAACTCTAAAGGAGACATACAAATGCTCACTAGGAAGCTGGAATTTCCCACAGCATTTCCAGAAAGATTTTTCTATTTTGACAGAGTCCTGAGAATTATTTCTGTGTTTAATCCAAGTGTTGACTGACCTAGTTGGAATAATGTAATACTCACTCAGCACCACACTTATCACAGTGCCAAAGTGGACTATGATGAAAAAGCCAAATTATTTCTCAACTAGCCTAATAAAGTACTTTATATAAATTTATATGTATTAGGTAAAACTAGAGAAGACTGAATTGAATTGAAATTTCAGATGTGTTCTACTGCACTTAAATTGACAAACACAATGAAAGACAGAAAAACTATGTGCTGTTAAATGTCATTATTGGAGTGAGCATTGTAAAAGCTGGCAAAAGCCAGCACCAGTGTAAATAACCCCACTTAATCTACATTCTGTTTAAAAGTGAGCAGAAAACTTAATTGATGTCTTCAGACCAGACATCACGGTTAAATAGTCTTATATTGGGCAATTTTCTACCTGGAATAGTTAAATCAAGCTCCATAGTCTCGATGATAAATTTGTTTCTCTTGTGATCTCATTTTTTTTCCTAAAATGGTAACAAAAATCACTTTTCTCATCAATCAGGTAAACCATGTTCGCACCAGAGACTTTGACTGCTGTTTGGTTGTGCCCCTCATCGCAGAATCTGGCAATAAGCTGGAACTGGTCATTAGCAGAAACCCACTGGCATCTCAGAAAGGAAGCTCCGAACAGCACAGTTCAGGGAGTGGGGAGTGGAGCGACCCGAATGCTGCCTTCCTCCAGCAGAGCGGCCACACCAGTGTGAGTACGGAGACACGGGACCCTACCAATACGTTATAGCAGAAACCACTGGAGTGGGACACTCGCTAACAAAAGACAATTATGGTGCTAAATCCATCCAAGGTTTCTCTGAGATTGAGGCTCAGATGCTGTACAGCACTGAAAAGCACAGGAGGTCAGTTGGTCTGTCTCAAGGCTTCTATTAATCCATGGTTACTTTGGAAATAGTTTCATTCTTCATTAAGTCATTCCATTCTAAAAAAAATCTAGGATTAGTAACAGTAAGAAAATACATAAGGGCCTTTTTTTTCCCCAAATAAGAAACTGGGGAGATGTTTTAAACATGATCTAAATGTTCTCTCTTCAGCAGCAGCAGCTGTTTGAGGGAAAAGCATGGAGTTAACCTCTGCTAACAAAGACTACTGTCCAGGTTACACGGTTTTAAAAATGCTTTTGTCAGGAAGGTGCTGCTGTCAGATTGACAAGGCAGAGTGGTTTACTGCTCTGGGTTTTCTTGGGAAATGGCTACATTTCTGATTTTGGAAACCTTTATTTGCTGGCGAGAAGGGTGCACCATTAGACAATGCAGGGTTTGGACGTTATAACAGAATGCCTGCAGGAAGCTGCAGTTTGCATTGAACATTACTCCCCACTTCAGCAAACTTTGTTAGAATATACGTTATTCCCTATGCAATGAAATATTTAATGGTATGTCTTGCAACCTGTGGGGATTTTTAAGCAGAGACTTTTTTAGTGGAATAAATCCTCTGACAGATGACTACTGTGAAGAGTGAAACTGAAATGAGTTCAGACAAATTAGAAAGGTTTTTTTTTTTAAAGAAAATGGCTTTTTTAAAATTATGTCAGTGGAGATGGATACAAAAGCTCTTTAATGATCCATAAACCTGTAAACTTGAACTGTCACACATGAGCTTTTTAAGTCAGTTTCTTGAAGGAAGAAAGGTCCTATTTAATATGCTTTGTTTTCAGCCTTCTTTATGATAAACATTACCCCCTGCAACACATTTTTAGAATTTAAAAATGTAAATATATTTTACAAACACATCACACAAATTGTCTTCTCTCTCCTCTTCCCCCAAGCAATAAAATACTGCCAGTTGCTTAATATGCTCACCAGCAGCTGCATTGGTTTATTCTGGTATTCAAGTTGTTATTGGTAATTATTGTTATTGGTGAATATAAAGATACTGGATTTGTACATTTGTAGAGTCTCCATATCTAAGCAATCACCTTACAGAGTTGTTTCTGGTCAATTTAAACTGTTCAATGTATCCCTGTTGCTGTTTCCAATACATAAACAAGCTCACCTGCCCTGCACACACAAGTATCTCTGATTTCTATTTCAGCACTGCCAGAAAAGGTTAGAATGACATTCAAAGCTGAATCATGTAAAAACAAAAAACAAAAACTCCAAGATTCATGAGTCACTTAAATATGTATTTTTATTTGTAACAAATAAGTATTAAACTGTAAAGTATTTTTGTACAAATTTAATACTTTAATAGCATGATATTTATCGTCTATGTTATGTTTTTTGAAATTCAAACTGTTGCAAATATTTGTATGGAAAAACTGTATAAATTGAAATAAACAGTGATTTAAAGACAGTAAAAATGAGGTAGAGTTTTTTGCTTTTATTTTTTCCCAGTTTTTTTCCCCACAGTTTTAGAAAAAAATACAATTTTTATATTTGTGGTATACTTTTACCTACCCTATGTGAAAAGAAAAAATTTTTACAGGCAAGCAGGTTGTCCACATTTTAGTACAATGTGTCTGATGTTTGATTTAGCATTCCATTTATTAATCTCAAAATGGCAATGCAGCAAGTCCAAGAGTACACATGAGAAAGCTGAAAGAGGAATGTTATTTGAACTCTGATTTCTAGTCTTGCTTTTCTTACCAAAATCATCATCAGCATAGAACTATTAGCTAAAGCAGCAATGGCAAGTTCTACATCATAGAAAAAGTTTTGTATGTCTCCAATTGCAACTTTCTTGTTATGTCTATACAAGATTAAAATCCATAATCCATAAAAACTTCATGGCCACAAATCTGCCACATCAGAAAAACCTAGACCCCTTTGTAAACTTGTTTTTACTCAAGGAAACTACAGTTTTGGCACATCAGTAAGAGCATCTCATCAGTAGTGTAGCATTTGGACATGGATAAATCTTGGTATGGACAGCTAGGAGTCTTTAAATCAAAATACATCCTTGTGTATTTTTTAAAGGAACATCTGGATCCTCAAAGACCTGTAAGTTCATTCTTCAGCAAATCAGAAGAATGACGTGATTTTTGATGACCAGTACACCAATCAGTCTACTAAAAATGGATCACTGAAAATGTAAGAGGCTCAGCATAAAATAAGCTGTTCTTCATAGAACATGCAAAACCAAGAAAGCCTTTGAATGGCACCTGCATATTCAGCTTCTTCATCCCAAAAATCTTGAAGAGGTTCAGTAAAGGTTCATACCAAGAACAATTAATAATTGTCTGTTAGCTTTTGAAAAGCTTCCTAGGAATTTGCTGTCCCAAAGATAGATTCTTAAGTCTGGAAGATCCAAGTGGGGATTCTTCTACTGTTGTCTGTCAAAACAAAACAAAAATGTTACCCAAGTTTGAAAAGACCTAAAATATATTAGCTTCTTCAAAAAAGGCTCTTTCTCCATGAGCTCAGAAATTAGACATAATGAAAAAAAAAAGCATCTGTTAAGAGGTTTGACTTTATAAAGATCAATTTCAGTTATTAAATTCTATATACATCTCTCACAGCATATCACCTAAAAAGTGACATTTGTGCACAAACCATAAACTGATACAGGCCAAGCTGGCCAACAGAGCATTCTGAGAGTAAAAACATGTATAAGCTTACTGCTATTGACATTAAACCTTTTCTTCCTGTATTAGCCATATATTATTCTGCAAAGCCAAATCTGCCAAATTTGACTGCTTCACCAATTACTGTTCAACTTGAAAAATATTAAATAAATATTAATAAAACAATTGTAACAGTGCCCAGGTGACTTGTGGTGGTGAAAGTGCAAAAGTTTGTTTTGAACCTTCTCAGTAAGGAGATACTTACAGGGGGTATTTTTGTATCATCCTCAGATGCAGGAACTTGTCTTTTACATGGACTTTGCTGCAAACTGGCCATCTGCTCTTTACTGAGAACGGATGACCCTTCCTGTATCATGAGGTCACTTTGATGTTCAGGTGGGTCAGGAGCACCTTGAGTAACAGAAACAGACTGAGACTCGAGCTCTTGACTTTGCCAGCACTTTTTCAGGGGAGAGGACGTTTGTTTGGGACAGCTGTTTGTTTCTGAAATTGCCTCTCTCAAAAATCTCTGCAAACGTGTTTTTCTGGTTATCTCCTTGTTCTTTACTGCTCTCCTGAGGTGCAGCTCCTCGGCCACGACATAGACACGGCAGCGTCCCCTGGTCACGGCTGTGTACACGTGCTGCCAGTGCTGCCGGCCGGCATTGCCGACCACGTACACCACGGTCCTTTCCTCGGAGCCCTGGAACGTGGGAGAACACAGGGTCAGAGGCTGAGCTCCAGGAAATACTTAAAGAAAACACAAGGATGAAGAAGTAGGAGTCAACTAGGACACTCTCGAGAGTATTTTCTACCCTGCATTCAAGGAATTCTAGTTTCAAGAAAGGTTTCTGATTCTTTTAGGAGAGGATACAATGCATAAGCTCAGCTCACAGCTGCTGTGATTTTACCTGGAATGTGTGAATAGTTCTGGCCCAGGCATGCTTTATGTGACACAGCTTCCTCAGTGCCTTGTAGCTCACAGTGTACGTGGAGCCGTACGTGCTGCTGATGGTCAGCAAGCGCTGCTTATCAATTTCTGCATCCTAAAGGAACAGCACAACATTCAGCCATGAGCCTGGATCAGCTGCTGAAGCAATGTCTGTACCTCCCTATTCTAGCTTTCCCTTAAATTACAACAGCTGCGACATCAACCAGCTGAAAGTTTCAGAAGACATTAAACCAAATAAACTGCTGTCTTTCACTGACCACCTTCAAGGAAAACAGGTTTTCACTGTTCAGGGCCTACCCTAACTACTGATACTTTCACTGCTCAATTCACTGAACCCAGAAAAAAATCCATTTTTTTTGTGGCTGTTAGTTACTTTTTAGGCCAATTTGGTCTTCTGCCAGGGAAAACTTAAGCTGTAACATTACTCTTTACATCAGACTATGTTAAACGTTATCTATTTCAATTTCAATACATTTGAGTATTTACAGAATGTCTTTACACTGAATACAATTAGACCAACTGAAACACGTTGTACAAAAATCCCAGAATTGAGGTTTTTTGAAGTCTCTATCATACCTTGCCTCTTTCATGCCATTTACACAATTGTTTAGCAGAATGAAGTATGTGTTATGGGGTAAACTTAAAAAGTGTGAACTGTTTTGTTCTGGGGACTCAGCAAACACTGAATCATCTCCCACCTGATTTTCTTTGTGCAAGTTCTTGCAGCAAGGACTTACCCCTGTTATGAAAAATATATCTCCATTGCAGAGTCGCTTGCCCTCCTCATCAGCCTCTGCAGTGAGTGTGATTTCTCCATTTCTGTGTTCCTGGTCATTAGGACCCTTTCCAACACCACGGGCTGCCAAGAGATCCTTGAGATACACATTGCGCGTGCTGGCAATCTTGTCCCCGATTTGAAACAGAAATCGGTTCTTATGGTCTCTAGGTCAGAGAAAGAAAAAGGGGAAAATGTATTTACCACCCAAGTACCTTTCCTCATTCTACTCTCTATACTTGACACAGACAAAAACTTTAATATTCAAAATATTTAGGGTAACACATTTATGCCTTGAACTTCTGTAAAACCATTTTGTAAAAAACAGTAATATAGACAGAGCAGCACAAAAATACTTCAAAATTTATTCAGAAATCATATATTAGCAGAAGAAATTAACCTTGAGGATTTTTTTTCATGTTGCTTTTATATGAATTTTGAATATGCAATAGTAATTTAGAATCTCAGAATTCACATAGTGAATTTAAATGAAAAGCAGTTTACTACTGTTCGAAATAAGATTAAAGAACCCATTGAATAACTTTTACTATATGAATTATTTATAACATAATCAGATCTAGATGAAACACTGGAAATATTACAATCTTATTTTATGGTGTAGGCCTGACTGTAACACCTTCAAAAATAAAATAAGATTGCTCACAGGAAAAATGCAAAACACTGGCTTACCTGGTTAAATGATTTGAATAGTGTTGGCAACAAAGTTCATTTATTAGATCACAATCTTGCCTAAATCATACAAAACAAGAACATGAAAAAAATCATGATATACAAAACATACGATTACTAGCAATTTCATATTAACTTTAAATTATTAAAAAATGAAAAAAAGCCCCTTTTCTCTCTGATGATCCACCACCACCTATTAAGAAGAATTATTTGCTCAGAGTTTAGAAGATAGAGCAGTAAAGAAACACTTTAAATAACACAGAAAGTTTTCGCACTGTACACCTAGATAAGCTAGATTTTTTTAAAAGATAAAGAAGAAAACAAAAGAAAAATTGAAACCTGGACAGATTATTTTCTGTCTGGGGATATATATTAAAATAGCAAGAAGATTGATTTACTTTTTGAAGACCTGTAATTTTAACTTTTAAATGCAGCTTAAGTACATATATTCTCGAAGAATCATAATCAAATATCACTAAAAATAGTATTGTACCTGAATGCAGAAATCACTAATCACAGTATTGTACCTGGATGCAGACTGGAGAAAAAAACTGGTATCAAGAGTACTTAGCATTCACAAATCACTTATTAGCTCACTGGGAACCTGTAAATAGTGTGTTTTTTACTTACTGAGAAAAGTTTCTTCAGAATTAAAGGTGGAGGAGTTTTTTTCCTAAGTACCCTTTTGTGCAGAACTGAAGGTTATGGACTGTTGGTACTAGTGCACGTTATCCCTTTTATCTCTCCAGTGTTTCTGTGAAGCCATGCCTACTATTCCTGCTCCTGTAATCACAGGATCACACTAACTTCCAGTCTTTCTTCCAAGTGTGTCTTCCAAGAGCCCGACATCCCACCTTTCTTAAGTGATGAGTATTCCGAGTATCTAGTAGTTTTATGCTATTGCCACTGGTCTCTCCAACTCAACACACTTAGCTATTTTTAGATTGTGGCTGCTAGCAAGCATTTTTTCAGTGTCTGGCTCCACACTCCATTACCTTCTGAAAGCAATGAATTGTGATTGTTTGGCGTCCTCCAATCCTGGCCCTTTTTTAAGTAAAATCTTTATTGCAGTTTGTAAATCTGTTTTAAAAGACATAAAAAAGTAAGACATAAAAATATTCAGCATTTTCAAAAGAAAAATATACTTCAATATGAAATTGCCTTTCCTAATTTCTTGTTTTAATGACATCTTAACTTGTTAAAAAAAAAAAAAAAAAAAAAGAAAAAAGAAAAAAAAGAATCCCCTTCCCCCAAAAACTCCAACACAAAATGACACCCCTCGAAAAGGAACAGAAATACACCACAAAACACCCAAGAAAACATAATGCAGTTAATCCATTATTAAAAATCTGAGAAAATGAGTGACATGGAAAGAAACTAATTCTTATTTCTGTGGCAAACACCAGCTGCATGGAGCTTATTTCATACAAAATAAAATAAGGTTTTGATACAGCACACTGGGAAGAGGTAAAGATCAAATATTTTCAAGCCACAGACCTATACACTCGATTTCACAGAAGAAATCTACTTTTAGCATTCTGTTTGTTGAGTATTTTGCCAGAGTAAGATAGCATGATAATGTCTGTACTATTTTTTTTACACATTCCCCTTGAAGCTTTTTAATGCATATAAAAGAGAGGTCACTCAATCCACTTATACCCAATAAATGTCAAAAAAACCCCAGTAAACAATGGCCCTAGCCTGACCCCAAAACATTTTAAAAGAAATACTGGCATGCCTTCTTAGTATTTTCCTAACTCAATTCTACAGCTGGGAGTACATTCCTGACCAGCACACCATACTGTTACAGTCACTTTTTATTCAAATCATTCACCTCTGAATCAATTCTGAAAATCTCTTAAGGCTTGACAGCTCCAGCTACAATATAAAAAGACAACACCATTCAATTACAGTGGTGGAAGCTGTCCCCTATTTCAAAGTCTAACAGGTGAGCTGGAGCTCTACAGCCCATTCTTTGCACTTACAGGTCTTGCTGTGTGCACTTACAGAAAGCAAAAGACAAACTATGTAGCATTTAAATTTATAGCACAAACAAAGCCAGACTAAAATCTTCCCAAAATTTTTCTTCCAGACAATAGTCTATGCTTTACAAAAGGGAAAAGCAAGATCACAAACTGACTATACACACATACTCTCACAATTCCCACCAGCAGGCAAAGCAATAAAAATAAATTTCTTCTCCGGGATTGGCATTGTCATTTCCTCATTCCAAGCAGAAACTTTCAGCACCTCATCAAATTCAGGAAGCTGCCGGTGAGAGATTCTGGACCAGAGCATTGGAGGGAAACCGAAGTTATTTTCAGTTTAAGAATTCCAGTATATCATCATCTACATCAGTCTGAAGTTCAGCACTTAGAAAAATTTTGTCATCTACACTACATGCCCTGAAAACTCTTTCCTCAGAGCATAACTTAATTTTACATTGAAAAAATTGGTAGTTTATTCTCTAAACCCTCCATCACTGCAGCAGATACTTAGTATTACCCATACAGGTCTTCCCATGAAGAGCAAAATGGAATAAACCAGAAGTGTTACCAAAAAATAAGTAGGAATGTTTGTAAAACACTTAGTAGTTCTGAACATCTTGCAAATGTTCAGAATATTCTCCAATTAACATCAAAACCTAGATTCTGTTCTTAGAGGTTTCAAAAAGAAATCAAGCACTGATAGGAAACAGGATTATTTTCAAAACAAAAGTAATGCAAATGCTGGAAACATTTAGACTCTTTAGATATTGATACAGGAAAAAAAAAAAAAGAAACTGTGATATAATGTCCCTTGACATCTAAACTCTCTAAGCAATTTAGTCTGTTTTAGTTGTTGTCACGCTTATCATCAATGTCTTTAAAACTTCCTTTTAAGAGGAACAATTGTAAGCCATTTTAGAAGGCATGAAGACAATTGTGCATTAACAACTCATTTGAAAACAAGAGAGTATCTCATAGCATAATAGTGAAATAAATCCCATAAAATTCAAGAGTGTTCCAGCACACATTTTTTTGTCCAATATATACTTCTGAAAAAATCTGTAGGGCTTTGTTGCTGTTGGTTTGGGGGCTGGTTTGTTTTTAAAACCAATGTTACAGATTTAGATTAAAAAAAACTAACAGAAGCAGTACTACAGAGTCAAATCTGGATGCACTGCTATTTGCAGGTAAAAGGCCAGGCAAGAATTGCAAGAATTCTCACTCACACATCAGGATATCCTACCTTGATGCATTATCTACAATTAGTTGTGATTCAGCTCTGTGGTTGGTTCGCAGTTCCACAGAAAAGCCTCTTGATTTTAGACCCTCAAAGATATCAGCTAACATGTTTCCTGGGTCTATGCTTGGTAGCTGTCTAGTATCACCTAAACAGAATGCACGTTAGTTTTTGTGAGAAGGAATAACATATCATCTGTTGAAAATTGTCTTTAAAAAAATGAACACTGGAATGAATAAATATTCATGCTTCTACATAGTTACATCCATCCTTAATACAATTCACATGAAATAAAACTTTCAGAAAACTAAGAAACTTTGGGAATAAGGTTGTACTGTAGTTCAAGGTTTTTTATACTCCTCACTCAGTAATGCTTTACTAGCAAGCGCCCTTAACCAGTGATCACACCTTATTCAAACACTCTTTGAAAGCTATGTATTTTAAAACAAATGCAATAAATGGCATGTCAAAAAGGAAACTCTAAGCAAGCATAAAAATTTGACTTTACATTTCTTTACTTTTCTTTTAAAATTAAAACAAGATGATCCTAGCATTAAGAATGGCATGAAAACTCCCTTCTAACATACGATTCATATGCTAACAATAGCTCCTTCAGATTTAAGGAAATCAGAGAAGTTTTCCAGTTGCAAGATGTAATAACCTACCACATGGAAGTCAGAGTAAGACAAAACAGTGCTAAACAGATAATGGGGATACTGATACTTTCATACTGACATTTGGAAAATTGTCTATCTCATATGACCTTCGGAAACAGCAGCAGTATCCAAGTACAGAACAATGTAACATTCTGGCATTTTTAAGAGACTCAGTGGGAACTCTGATATTTACACTGTATATTGTATGTTAGTAAACATTGTATAATGCTAAATTTGCTGTTTCGCTCACCTAGAATAATAAGTTTAGCGAGCTGAGCATGCTCACACAAGAGTTTTAAAACTAAACTAAGAATGTGTACAGACACCAAACTTCCTTCATCCACAATGAGAACCGTAACTCCAGAAAACTTCCACGGCTTTTCTTGGTCACTCCGCATCCACGATTTAAAACTATAGATAATCTAGAAACAAATAAAAATAAAGCAAGCTCTGACACTAATCAACTGTAAACCATAAAAGAAGACAGTGTCGTATCATCTAATGTATGTAGAGCTATTATCCAAAATTCTGAACAAAATTCTGCTCTGGGTCTTTTTCCTGTCAAGACCCAGAACAGTCAACCATTCAGTCTTACTTTCCTCCTCAGTGAATACATTTCTAGCTGAGATTAGCAGCACTGACTTACATAAAAGCAGAATCTCTTTTTTCCTGCAGTAACTGTTAAATACACAAGGTCAGCCATTAGGTTGCTCAATAACAGAACACCTCCTACTACAACTTGCTGTCATTAATACCCAAAATTGCATGGGGAAGGGCAACAGGCAACTAACTATCCAGTCCCCAATGATAAAATAAGCCAACGGACTTTTTATGTTATAATAGTTTCTATTTATATGGTTACTCCACAACCCCAATGTCTTCTTGGCACCTTTTGCTACCTAGGAACAAGAGAGACTTGGCCTAAGTTTATTAACAAAGAATTTGCTTTCTACTTTTTTCTAAAATAAATTCCACAATACCTAATATTAATTAAGAAAACACTGTGCAAATGGAATTTCTCTCATTATTCAACCCCAGGCTACTGGTCTTTTCATGTATGTGCTGCTATGACTGCTAGGCAAAGAGGATCCTAGAAAACAGCTCTACCACCTAGAAGTTATTTTTGTCTTCATTAAAATAAAATGCAAAACTGAGAAGCTGAAAAAACCAGATGCCCAGAGAAGCAAAAGTTTCAGATGTATCTAAATAGTAAAGAAACTGAATTTAGCAAATAATGTATTTCAAATTACTGTTTTGTAATTCCCCAAAACATAATGCTGACTTTCAGATTTTGATAAGCTGTACCCAAGTATTAACATTAGTAATGATAACAGGCTACACATTTCTTAAGGGAAGTTCAATAACAAGCTATTTTTTTTCCCAAAACAACGAATGGACAGTGCCAAAAGGTGTTTCAGAACTTAATTAAAAAAAACCAAAAACAAGAAACAAAACCCAAAACAAACCTTACCTGATGCAGTGTATATGCAGGAAGTTGTGTTTTTTCTCTCAAAAGACTTGTTGCCCTCCCTGTAGGTGCACTGAATAGTACATTCAAAATTTTTTTTGCATATATATTCTCTGATTGCCAGTGGTGATCCAATGTATTCCATTCCTCAGATGCATCCAAGTCTTCTTCAAAGTCCTTAGACGCAGCTTCCACTTCTTTTTCCATCTGCTTTAAATGACGAAAAAGGCAGCTAACTATTGTACTCTTCCCACAGCCTCCTTTTCCACTTATGATTGTGACAGGATTAGAACAAATTTTTTTTACAGCAATCACTTGATCTCTGTCTACCTCTGCATTACTTTGGATACCAGACATAGAGCCCACCTCCTTTTCAGGAAAGTGATTTTCACCATTATGACTGTCTGGATTATTTTCCTCCCTTTCATGTGCTTGGGTAATATTTATTTTGTTATCTACTGTTTCTATTGGTGCCTCAGAAATTCTAAGTATCTTTTTCACATCCACATCCAGTTTCCATGTGGGATTTGACAGAAGGTCACCTACATACATTGCAATATCTTTTTCAGATTTGTAAAGATGAGGGAGAAACACCAGCTTTTTCTCCTTAACCACTACATTCTGATCTTTCAAAAATTTAAGAGATTGCCAAACGTGCTCAATGGACATGTGTTTGGATACAAAACGAGCTAATTCATCTTGATCTTCATATGTGTGCCCCATTTGTCTACAGCATGTCTTGAGCTGATCATACAGAATTAATGCATTCTTCTGCAAGTCAGGAATCTTCCAGAGGAGATGTTCACATTGACAGAAGGCAGCCCACGATGCCTCACAGTAAGGAAGGTTCAACTCCTTATACACAATCTTCTCCCCAAAAGAAGTAAAAGCAAACATAAGATGTTAGCTTCTTGCTGAATAATATTCCTCCTAGTAAATAAGTTGAGGATTTTAAATTAGCTGTCTAACTTTTGACCCAATTACCTCAAGCATTTAATTTGCTGTCCCTTGTAGAAAATAATAAACAAATGGTTGTAACAAGACCACTTTCAAAAATCTTCTGAGATTAATTTATTCTAGACCAACTAGAAAAACAAAACTCTTTGCTAAAACTGAGTCCAGTACATCATCCATTTCCAAATGAACTACGCTTAGCCCC
Organism: Sitta carolinensis; assembly: GCA_032173965.1. NCBI lineage: Eukaryota > Metazoa > Chordata > Aves > Passeriformes > Sittidae > Sitta > Sitta carolinensis. Next base: position 32,947,360 of record JAVUNC010000005.1, on the reverse strand, counting down.
TACAAAAGCCCATTTAATCAAGTGAACCCAACGAGAACAGCACTGTAGTCTAATGCACCTCAAATGCAGCAAACTCCGTATTTTTACCGTATGTAACATTACTCACCCTGCTGAATCCAAGTTTCCATGGCTCATCCTTTAATATCTCATCCAATTTTGTTAGCATCTCGTCAGCTACGTCCTCACCATCCGAATAAGCCTTTCTTTGCCAACACGTTTTATTTATCAGACAGCAAAAGTGGCGTGGCAGAAGAATCGGCAAGAACTCCAGTATCCTTGGAAAAGCCAGAGCTCCCAACACCGCCTTCCCTGCAACTGCATGCACCACAAGCACAGGAAGTCTTATGTGGTGTACAAAGATTGCTGCAAAGCAATTTACACTGACTCTGCCCTCATCCTTCTGCCTCCCCTATATCCAAGACATCACAAATTTCTCTCGTTTTCTTACTTTTCATAACCCTTTTCAAATTTTTTTTAAAGTCTGTTTTCCTTGAACTGCCTTAAGAAAAAAAAAAAAAACAATGCAAACAGATGACATAAAACCAGCAACTAAATATATTCACTTGAAAAATATGTATTATGCACTTGGTTTAAACTGCATACTCAACAGCATTTTATAGTATGTCAGTTCAGACCTCACCATGCCTGCCTCTTACCTAGAAGTAATTTTCATTAGGCAATTACTTCAGATGTACAGAACACTTCAAATGCAAAGAACACTTCAAATGCAAAATAAGAAAAGAGGCTTCTAAATTTGTAATACCAGATGAGTAGAGAAATTTACAAAAAAAGTGCTCTCCATTGGCTTTCTCAATGACCCCAAAATTAAGCTATCACTTTCCCTGTTTACATCAGTCATGAGTTGAGAGAGAGGAATAATGAAACTATTCTATATTTTGCTTTTAAAAAGTAAATTCCAAAGAAAGAAAAACAAATTTAAGAAGAAAGTGAGACTTTCAGAAGCTTTATCTCTTGGAAAAAAATAGGCTATTATTAATTAACTGTTAACAAAAATTCAAACCACTAATTTTTCTCACTTAAGTACATTTTCTGATCACTGTCTTACCCTCACAAAGATATACCTTCTCCCCTTTTAAGCAAGTACTTAATTTACATGTAAATCTTCGATACACACTATTTCCACATATGAAAAGATACCATGAAGACTTGACAAACAAACTACTTAATTGCCGTAACAATTAATGGAAACCAAAAAAATTTACAATACTAAGAGTAGCAACTGGGGCAGGAGAAGGGTCTATATTGCTCAATGATAGAGAAAGATTAAAGCTTAAATTGTAGCAAATTAATTTAAGCTAGATACTAGAACACAACCACTAACTACAAGAAGGATGAATAGAGTACACAGGCACACTGTGCAATCTTTTCTATCATTATAAAAAGAGAAAAAAAAAGCCTGAAAGCCTACCAAACTCTGAACATTTTCCTCTCCTTACACATGGGATTCGAAGTAAAGTCTAGCACAGGCTCTGAACTCTCCTGTTACACATAATGTGACATCCAAAAGCATCACCTCCATTACCTGACCTGACACTGCCCAGTAAGCCAGGTACTGGAAAACTTTGCTTGCTTACATTGAACAGTAGATAGACCCAACCTGTCTGTACAGCTTATAGAAACAGATCATCAGAGCAAAACAAGAGCTCTAATGCTGAGGGCACACCTCAGACATCCTGACTTTCTCTGTATTTCAGTGTTTGGCTTCAGACCAGCTAAGTCCAGTCCCACAGACTGAATGCCCGTTATGGATCAGAGTACCTGAGGAATGCAAGTAGAACACATTGTTTGGGTTTCTTCCAGCAGGAATGCAGTCAGTACTCTCAGAGACTGCATTGCCGTGGGAACAAGGGGGATGTCTGCTTCAAAAGCACACTCCTGATCCAATATCTAACACTCGGGTAGTCACACTCATGTAATCACACCAACACTGCCCACAATAGCATCCTCAGAAGTCTGAATTACATCCATGAGGACACACTCCAGTGCTCCAGTCTGCTCCCAGCCATACCAATCTGCTGACAGGTGGGATTCAAACACACCTCGACAGTCTATTTAGTGCAGCTGATTAGGACTATGCTGAAATCCTTCAGTAATCCCTGTACTACAGAGAAGCACCTATACTACTTTTGAACACGTGCTAGCCCTAAAAAGCCATCGCCACCATGCATAAATAGTGCTGAACCCATTTTTCAATAAGCCTTGTTATAGCTGAATAAAGTACAAGAAGCACCAGTGTTTTTGCATTGTAGAAATCACAGAAGCATAAAATGGTTTGGGTTGGAAGTGACCTTAAAGATCAACTAGTTCCAAACATCTGCACTGGCAGGGACACCTTCCACTAGACCAGGCTGCTCAGAACTCCATCCAATCAGGCCTTAAGCAATTCCGGGGATGGAGTATCCCTAGCACAGACAATTCTATTTAGCCTACATAATTCAGCAAAGTCCTTCTGCATACCTATCTTTAACTGATCAGTTGTCCTATTGTCCTGAAATATTTTAAAATAAAAGAATCACTTGAATATACATTTCAAATGAAAACATGTTAGTTTGAATGCAGTATATAAGATAGAATTCCTTGGTTTTAAAAGAATGAAAACAGCACAGAATATACCTACATGATGCTGAAACATAATAAAAGATGTTGTAATCCTTGGTATCTCTTTGGATCCTCCTTGGCTGTAGCTGTGAAACTTGGAACTGCTTTAGTTTTTCTTCAAGATTGCTAAAACTCAGCACAGACTCCATAGGGAGCCAAGCAAAAAATGTTTCTTTCCAATCTTCAGGAACACCACATTCCTTAAGAAAGAGTGAAAATACTTGTCGGTTGTTTTCTTCTACATCAGTCTGCAGAAAATACGAGGGATATCCTTGCACAAAGTACTTCGACCCCATTTTTTTAGCTTTAACATTAACTTTCCACCAAGGGTCAACTAATGGAAAACGTCCAACAACTTCATACTCCTTTTTGGTGCCGCATTCCTGTATAATAACTGAATGATTAAAAAGAAAAACAAATGCAGTGTTAATTGACAGTCATAAAAATTAAAAGTTTGTTGATTAAAAGAATTTTGGTTTTTTTATCTTTTCTGTAAGTTGCAGTAGTAAAAGTAAAGCAGGGGTTTTCATAAACTCCTGATGGTGGTTTCTCCACTAATATTTAAAATAAAAGTGAAACCAAACTCAGAAACAAGCACTAAAACTTCTTCTCTAAGCATAACGAATAAATCTTGCCTATGAATTTATTAAGCTAATTAAATACATGTGGTTTAATATTACGGTTTACTATTTATTCCCACTCGAGTTTACAACTGTATTTTAATTAGATTTATCACACAATATTCTATCACAATGCTTCCATAATCTTCAAATATGTTTGTATACCAAATATTTCCTGTGACTGAAACCACCAAAATTATAAGGAATATAAAAAATTCTTAACATTTTGTATGACTTAGTTTGCCTCCTCTTTGCCTTCAAAAAAATAATACACCGTTCCCTGATCGACACCTGGGTGCCAATTGCTATGACTGGAACAAAGTGGGCACCCATGATTAGCAGGGCCTCTTCCTCACCAGGACAGCTCTTAGGTCTGTAATAACTTATTTACTTCTTCCTGGTTATTTAGCTCAGTTTAGCCATTTTAAAAACAATTTGCAGATAAAATACTTTTTAGGCAGAGACTGCTCCACCTTCATCTACTTTTCTAAGCTCTAAGTAGAAAGCTGGAAATCATTAACATCAAGTATCAACACCTCTCATATGTCATAAAAGAAAAAAAATGCGCCTTTTTTGTGTAAAGTTAACTTGAATGGGAAAACCTTTTCTTACTGCTGCAATCCTGCGTCCGTAGAAAAGCACAGATCACGCTTCCCTTCCACTACCTGTTCACCACCTCCTCCGCTTCCCCGTCCTTTCGCTCGTGATCACTTGAGGAACCTTTCCCAGGGCAAAGCGCCGCGCAGGCCGGGCCGGGCCCGAGCGCCGCCGCCGCCCCGCCGGGCCCCGCGCAGCGAGCGCCCCGCGCAGCGAGCGCCCGCGCAGGAGCGCCCGCGCAGGGAGCGCCCCGCGCAGCGAGCGCCCCGCGCAGGGAGCGCCCCGCGCAGCGAGCGCCCCGCCGGGCCGCGCAGCGAGCGCCCCGCGCAGCGAGCGCCCCGCGCAGGAGCGCCCCGCGCAGCGAGCGCCCCGCGCAGCGAGCGCCCCGCGCAGCGAGCGCCCCGCCGGGCCCCGCGCAGGGAGCGCCCCGCCGGGCCCCGCGCAGGAGCGCCCCGCAGCGAGCGCCCGCGCAGCGAGCGCCCCGCGCAGCGAGCGCCCCGCCGGGCCCCGCGCAGCGAGCGCCCCGCCGGGCCCCGCGCAGCGAGCGCCCCGCGCAGGAGCGCCCCGCGCAGCGAGCGCCCCGCCGGGCCCCGCGCAGCGAGCGCCCGCGCAGCGAGCGCCCCGCCGGCCCCGCGCAGCAGCGCCCCGCGCAAGCGCCCCGCGCAGCGGCGCCGCACCCCGCCCGGCCCGGCCCGCCGCCTCACCGCGCGGCGCGGGGCAGCGCGGCGCAGCCTCCGCCCGGCGGCCTCCAGGAGCGCATCCTCCGCCAACAGCGGCTCCTCCTCGAGTCCTCGTCGCTCTCCTCCTCGTCGCCCGCCGCCGCCCACCGCAGCGGCGCGTGTCCCCAGAGCTCAGGCGCCCCGCTCCCGGCGCACTCCGCCATGCCGCCCGGCCGCAGATCTCCCCGCCCCCGCGAAAGGCGGGCCCGGGTAACTGCCAGCAGCGGCACGGCCGGGTCGGGATCATCGGAACGACCTGTCAATTTATTTAGTTATTTATTAACTACTTTGGAACATAATTCTCTGTCTTTACATGACCCTATCACAAAACCATCAGATCATAACATCACACTTCCAGTATATCCGATTATGTTTCACCCAGCTGCCCCCAGATCAGTTTAATGTTATGTGAAACTGTCAAACTGTTCTCTGGAAGGCCCTCATTGAAAATCACCCTTCCTTCCCTACACTCTAACCCTGGCAGTTGCTACTTAGTGGTCACTTTTGCTCAACACCGGATCCTTCCCTTTGCTGAAATTTTATGACAGTTCACTGATGAAATACCGAGCCTTCTCATACTCAGTATTGATCTCTCACTGAGGTCCCCCAGAAATCCTGCTATTCATAAATGAAAGCAAGTACTTCTACAACCTGTTTTAAATGGATTTTCACTGGTTAGTAGTTAGCACGTTAATATTTGCTACATTGTTACGTAGCTGTTCTTTCAGCAACATTTCACAGCTATATTTTTGCATGTTCATTCTGCTAGCATGCACATTTTCATCAATGATGATTTATATATTATTTGTAAGGGTTTTTTTTTTAAGAAATCATTTTGCTGACGCCTGTGTTTTGATTTGCCCTGTCCTTAATTTTTTAACTATTTTCTTCCAATTTCTTCTTTGTTTTGCTTTATACTGTCACACAGTACACTCGAAGCCACCGTGGATGTCTTACTGCTGCTTCAGAGTACTGGCAAGCAGAGTAGAGGAGATGGAAAAGCAGCAAGTGCTGGTGCAAGGCTGGTGGATTCTTCTGATTGAGATTAAATAACTGGGTGGTTTCGCACCCCAAAAGACCAAAGTGCAGCATAGAAATGCCCCCAATACTACACTAAATAGAATGCAGCAAATACTTTGCCCAGCTTCTCAGAAGCAGTCAGCAGCACAGACACACCCCTTCTGAACAGTACCATAGGTTGGCTGCATGTGTGTTTAGAACAAGTGGTGTACAGTGAAATAGATCAACATACAGCAATTACTTTTGGTCTAACCTGAAAGAGACACAATTTTTTTCCACATTGTTTCATGACTCCTTCCCATGCATGATCCAGGAGGCCTTCCACCCACAGGATTACCCTACAAAGAGTGTCCCCCTCTGCCACCTTCCTGCTTAGAAAACTGAAGGGCCTTCAGTTCTCTCACACAGAAACCTGGCACTCTCCCTCTGTCCAGGCGTGGTTCTCTGCCACTCCTCCATCTCTGGGAATACCTACATTACAGTGTCAAAGTAATACCTATAACACAACAGAGACGTGTGTATACTGCAATTACTGTTTTAAAACCCAGATGCAAGGCCCATGCACACATCAGAATATTGAAATAGTTGTTTTCAGTACTTACGTAATAAATATTGGGATTCTTTCTCCAGCTTAATTCACAGATAATGAAGTAACTTCTTTACATGGCAGGCTGAAAACACATGGCCTATAAAAGGGAGACATGAGAGGGGATGGAAACATTGATTGGAAACACTGATGTTAATTTTAAAAATTTAAAGCATTAGATTACTGAGGTGTTTAATGGTGTTAGGCAGTCATACATTTGAATCAGTGCTTTAAGATCCTTTCACATCATTTCACATTTAACTATGTATTTATCTAAGTAAACTGGATATCTGACTGCCCCAGTCTATTCTGAAAATGCAAATTTAATACTGTATTCAGAAAAGCTGATTGGAATTTCCTTGTCTTTCTACAATCCATACTATACATGCTGAGCTTCTGTATGATGCCTTACATTTCCATTTCTCCTTATCATCCAGTAGAATGTGTTCTGATTATGAATGGCTTTTATGTGTGCTCAGCTTTATTAGGTAAGTCTTGATTTTCAAAAATGTGACTATTTGCTGCTCATGTGAAGTAAGATTGGTTTTCTAGAGGTGAGTGAGGATTAGATGATTTCTTTTTTAATATTTAAGACTAAATGTTTTTCTCCTGTCAGGAAAGGAAATTAAACCTTTTGATTTCAATGAGGCTCAGTTGGTCAAGCTTCAGTCCTTTTCCCTGCACTTTATGTCATCCCATTCACTTTTTTTTGTTTGTTTGTTTGTTTTCACTTCATTTCAGAATTTTCTCTTTTTTTTTTTTTTTTTTTTTTTTTTTGTTTGTTTTTTGTTTTTTGTTTTTTGGGTTTGGGTTGGGTTGGGTTGGGTTTTTGGGGTTTTTTTAGCATTTAATTTCTTCAATTTCTTCTCCTGTCTCTGTTTACCTTTCTTCCCTGGTTTTGGGATTTCAGTGTGAAGAATTTTTGCAACTTTTGGTCTTTTGGTCCTTTTCACTGCACCTCATTTCTTCTCATCACATTTTGTTGTAGTTGTAGTCACTCCATTTCTGAATTTTCCTTCTTATTTTTCAATTGCATTTTATTTTATAGTATCATCTTTCCAGAGTATTTGTTACACTTTGTTCTCTGATTTCAAAATTTCATTTCCTTTCCTGTCACAGAGGTTTTAAATCATACTTTGAAAAATACGTGGAAATCTCAGATAGCCTTTGGGGACTAGCTTGTTCTCCATCATGTCTCACTTCAAATACCACCCTAAAATCCAAAAATATACAGTAAACAGAAACATGTTTTGATGGCCCTTTGATTTTCCCTTCCAAAGCACAATTATATCACTGTCATGATAATTCATGATTCTCAAAGTATAACTGTCATGACACTAAAGAAGTTAGTGTTACTCTTCTGTCCATGGAGAAAAAAAAAATCCGTTTATAAATTTGAAAGCAATATTGATGCATTCAGTGAAAAAAAAGTAAATCCCTGAAAAACAAAGTCATGATGACCAAGGAGAGATAACTTGCTGTCTCCTACTGCTTTGTGTCTCCCTCTCTTAAATAGGTGTTTGAAATCCTACTCTGAAAACAATTTTCAGAACATTCTGACAGGTACCATTTATACACTGAAGGGTTATATTTACGCCAGCCTCCAGATTTAAGAAAGACTTGCTACATTTTTAGTGTTTCCCCACACCAGACACCCTCTTTCACAGGATGACTAGAAGTTCATCTTCAAATCTGACTAAGAGAAGGAGTGGGGGGAGATTCCCTAGTCTCAGATTTTCCTGCATATTCACTGCTTCCTGATCTGTGCTGGGTTTGAAGACATTCCTGTCTGCTGAATCCAACAGTAAGTCTGAGTTTGCCATGTGGGAGCATCAACTGGAAGTCCTCAGAGGACGAATTTAGGTGATGTATCTAGCACAGCAGGAGGCAGGAGTAGCAAAGAAAGGGTTAAACTGTCATTCCTCTTGAGATGGAAAGGTTTTGGTTTCATCATGTGGTCTTTCAGGGTGTTACAGAGCAATCATGTCCACGGAAATACTTTTCAGGAAGTGAAATAATGGACAAGAGCAACACAGTCTAAGCACCTCTCGAGATGTCATACTGAAATGCTGGACCCAAATAGCAAAGAGCTGTCCTTACTGCTAGCCATGAGCCTTCTGGAACACAGGGTCCACAAGCTGTCAGCTACCACCAGCATGACTTCATAGTGGAGCCTGGAGATTTTTTGAGATCTAGAAATGCTATAAACAGCTGTCAACGTATGGAAGCTTTCAGAGGGTGGCAGCTAGTGAAAAGGGGCTGTAAAATTACTGCAGATTAATTAGCACTTTTACTTACCAGAGTTTCTCCTGTGAAATCTCTTCACAGCTGGGTGACATTTCTATAAATGAGGCAAAAAGTGGTAATTCCACTGACATTGCTTTTTCCCTAGACAGAAAATTTCAAACATGCTGTGAATGAGATATATATGTCTCACAGTCTTCATTATGAATCAGACTGGTAGAACGTGAGACATGTAAATATTATTTTTTTTTTAAATGAGAGTTGTTATAAAGGCATCATATCGCAGCATGCTTAATCATAGTCTAGACTAGAAGAGGGGCTTCCTGAAAACTTAACAGGTGTAAGATAGAGCCCCCTGGTTAGGACAGAGAATGATTTAACTTGGAACTCTCCCTATGTAAACCAACACATTAGCAATAGTGTTGAACTCTGCTTAGAAAACATGCTTGGCATTGTCAGGACTTTAGGAGTCAAGGCAGATTCTTTGCATTTAATTCAAAGTTCTGGCACAGGGACTGCTTCTTATTTCAGAAGAAAACCAAGGCAACCTTTTTATTCTCCTTTCTTCCTGAGCCCACAGAATGTTTGCAGCATCTGGCATGTATTTCCTCTTACAGAATTGTGACCTTATCAAGATGTGGGATCAGGGTCACTTTAACTTAACCATACTGCTGCAGAGCATTTCTAAAAATGGTTTACAAGTTATTATTTTCTGTGTCTGGGGATGAAAAAGCAAATCCAATGGGAAAAAAATCTGGATAAAATGACTATGATTACAGACAAAAAACCCACCCAAACTACTAAATTATAATTAGGTGTAGGTGTACAAAGATTTCTGCTTGAATATATTACATTCATTCACCAGGCTTCATGTCATACTTGCAGGTTTGTATATCTCAGGAGAGAAATCCAGTAGTGTTATCTGATTTGCCAGGAACGCATAAAACCTGCTTTAACAGCGTTCCATAGTGGGTAATACTTGGACTTTTTCTAAAACTGTCTGTATTATTTTGGTGGCTTATAGAAAAAATCTCCTATGTTTATCCCAATGTGTTCCATTAATGAAAAGGCTACAGAAAACAGAAACAACAACCACCAAACCAAAACCAAAACAACAAAAAAAAGCCTAAACCCCCAAAAAATTAAAGACAGCCTTCTCAAGAAATGCCTGAAATTCTCCAGTTCTACTTGTAAATGGAAGTATGGGTACTTTGATGACCATGTGATAATATTTTGGTTCATTTGTCCCTGGCTGCCTTCCCTCATCCCCTTCTCCAGCATCCTTTCATAATTAATGATTTGGAAGAGAAATTAACTGCATAAGTCTGCATTTTTGCAAGAGAATCCAAAATTTTTCTTTATGTTTATAACTTACAGAGCTATGTTGTTCTGTAATGGTGTAATCTACATTTCTGGCGAATCACATGGCAAAGATCTGGTTAATAAACTCAAAATTACATAGAAAGAAGTCTCAGAAAAGGAAAATGTTCTGTCTTTTGAGACTGTCAAACAAAAGGATATTAGTAAATATGTTTAAGTATTATTGTGTAGTTGCTCATCTTTGCTTTTTGAGAATATTTTTTTGATAACAGGGAGGACTAAATGGGGGGTGGAGGGGGGGCTAAGAGGGTTCAGTGTATGTTTCCTTCAGGATTTGACCGAAGACTAATATTTTCTCTGCTTAATGGAATGGGGTTTTCAATTTTCCTAAGCAGAAGGTCACCCTGCTGCCAACAGTCTCAGACTGTGTGACTGTCAGGGTGTGATTCTGGGCCCAATTTCCATCTATATTGGCAAACTAACCCAGGCCAGAACACAGCCTGAAGTGGAGGTGTCCACACTGTCTGCAGCTGAGGCACTTTGGCTCATTTTGCCCTATATAAACAAATACCATCTCAGATGATGCCCAGGCCCTGAGAGATTTTCTTCCCTTTCTCATAGCTCAGAATAAGGACTAAAGAACAGATCCTGTTTTCTTTTCTGGTTCAGAGATAGCCACTAAATCTTCCCAAGAGGAGTCATTTACCTGCGTACAGTTATACTTTGCACTGTTTGCCACTAAAGGCCACTGCTCCCTTTAGCTCTATAAAGCCTTTTGTGATACTCAGATCTGGAAAATGTTTGTAGCCTCCTTCCCCTCTTTAATTTTTATCCGGAGGTTTTTTTTTTAAAAATAACTAAATAAAAATGAGCAAGCACTTTCACAGTCTAAGGTCCGAGCCTGTTTCCAGAGTGTCCTTTGGGAGCCCTTCCAATTATTTGCCTTCAGCTGGGCTCCTGAGTTTAGCTATTAATTTATCTTCATAAATAAATCACATCTGTGCACTAACCCTTCTTTGTTACTGTTCCCCCAAATTTTCTATACTTTTCTGGTAACAAATTTAACACAATTTTCTTCACGTGGTCTTATAAGCATAATGAGCAGATGGAAGTGCTCAGATTTACAGCTAAAACCAGCCTAAATTCAACTGTTCGTCTTCTTTTGTAACAAAATCAATGAATACAAAGATTAATTTCTAAGTTTAATTTGTCTCTTTTTCCTCAAACAGCCACTCCCAATAGGTGTTCTGCTGGAAAAAGCAAGGTTCCAAGAAGGATTTACAGAGGAGAAGGGATGGAGAAGGAGCAGATGAGAGATACTAGTAGAGTTGAGTGCTACAGGAAAGAACTTTACAATCCTCTCATTCGTCCCAGCTACTTCCAAGTCTGGATAGAGAGTATCAGACTATAAACCCTGCCTTTTGTTTTTGTGTAAGGCACTCTAATACAAAGGACTTGTGGTTAACAGAAAAACTGAGAAGAGTGGTGGCATCTTGTTGATTGATGCTGTCAAGCAGCAATGGCTATAGAGGCCAGGAGGATTTAAAATCCACTTGGATTTAATGTCACTATGCACTTTACTCTGGGATTGCTTCCATCCTAAATAAACCACCTGGAGAATGAAAGTCATTATGACAAGAGGGATATGGCAGCTCTGAACTTAATAGAAAGTTAAAATGCCCACATAACACAGTGCTGGGTCACACATCTACTATGGATCAGAAGATACTCATGGAAAGTGAATGCACAGTGACAGCTAAATTTCCCAAACCATGTGGCTTTTTTAGCATAGCATAAAATAAAAGAATAAAGCTCCCTTTGGGGTCCTCACACAGAGTGAAATTTAAGTTTTCCAGATTAAAATGCCAGATGCTGGTAGAAATGCATTGTGTTATGGGATTGATATAGTGTTGCAGCTATAATCCTTTTCCTTTGGAAATGTATTAGACCTTTAATGATCACTGCAGGCTGGGACTTTGTTATTTCTCAGAAATAAAATTACAGGATGATTTTTCAAAACTTAAAAAGATTTTTCAGTCTTGATTGCATGTAGCAATTATTTTGTGACCAGGAAACCAGAACCTGTTTTCTTCACTGACAGGTTTGCTCCCCTTTTGTTGATACACAACAGTTTTAGCAGGTAGTGAGTTGCGTGTTCTGGGTTTTGTAGTTTCATAGTTTTTTTGTCTGGTGTAGTTTTTGCAATGAACTTTTCATTTCTTCTGAAGCATAAAATTTGACACAACACATGGCAAATAGACAAATTAGAAGGGCGCATCTAGTGTGGCGTTCTGACACTGTAAGCTTCGTCTCATAAGTGATGGAAGCGTTTGCAGTGGTAGCCATGGTGTGTAGGAGTCTCTCCCCACATCTCCAGTCATGCAGTGCTCTACAGTACTGCCAACAGAGCACACGGAGCAGGAGGGTGGAGGGGAAACACAGGAAGATGTGGGGGCTACCTTGAACTGTAGGCTGAAAAATTTTAGAAGATGCTGAGTTATGGAGGATTGGGGGAAGATGCGAGCATGGTAAAGAAAAAAGAAGTTCTTCCTAAGGATGCAGAAGGAAAAAGTAGAAAATTAATATAAAATAAATTAAAGAAAGGCAGACTTTCCACAGCTTTTTCTCAAGGAAAAAACCCAACACTCCTAATAAGCAGCTCTGTCCCACTAAAACCATTTAGAAATCAGATTCTGGTTAGAATTTTGATTAGTAATTATGAGCATGTTCCTTTTACCTACAGCTTTCCAGGGAGAGAGACAAAATATTGATTGAATCCACTGATTTCTCTTTTGTATTAGCACTATTCACACATCACTCATAATGCCCCAAAAGCAGTAATGAACATATTCCATACAGTGAGATAATTGCATCAGAACTTAGCTGTTTAATAATAAGATGACCCCTGAAAAGTTACTTTTAAGATGTAAAGCAGAGAAAATTATTTCTTCACATGACATGTGGCAAAGGTTTTCTAACACATAAAGGTCTTTCTATGCCTTTGTGTATGAGTCTACTCATGTTACAGCTGTTCAGAAAATAATACAAATTTGTTTATATTAATGGGATAGATTTTGAAATTTAAAACTCTTCTCACTTATTTACTGTTAATTAACAAGAGCTGTTCCTATGAAGCATACTTGCATGATTACATACTTGTATTTTTGGTTCTAACGAAGTGAATTATGCTGCATTGTGACTCATTTGTTCACAGCTGAGAGTGCTTGCAGGAGACCCCCTGAATTTTTTAATACAATACCAACAGACACTTATATTCATATTCTGTTTTTATTACTAATGAAGACAGTGATTTCATTTATTGAATCTGATACTGAATTAATGAAAGACAACATGTATGCAAATGTGCCAGGTCATTCTTCCACAATGCATTTCACAGATTCAAATTTTATGTGTCTTTCGAACTGTGACAACATACTCTGCTGCTACTAAGTTTGAAGGAAGAAGGTCTTTTTGGAAAAGGATTTTTTTAATGGTTGTAAGACCAGCCTAATGAGATTCAGGACATTTACATTCCCACAATGTAGAACAAGTCAGGAACAGAACGAGATTTTTCTTCTCTCCTAGCATTCATTTTTGATTATTCCCATCAATACCTTGATATATGGACTTACTGCTTATCTGACTATTCTACTTCTTGATGAACCACTCTTTTGGCAGTTGCCATGAAAGTAAATGTTGGAGCTGAGGCTAAGCTGTGGTCAGATGGACCAGATGTTTTCACAGCCCATTTGTTTCTCCTGCTCTGCCAGCCTCCATGCAGATAAAGCTACACCCCCAGTTCTCCCAACACTCATCTGCTCCTGCAGTACTGGTCAGGTATTTTAGCAGCTTGCAACAGCATTTTAACCTAAACTGGCCGGTTTTCCCAATGACACAGGTGAAAGGCATTCATGCCCTTGATGAGGCAAGCAGACAGAAGAGTTTAGAAGTGTTACCTGAATTCTTTTACCTTAAAGAAACTCTGATCAGTTACCTATACTCAGGGCATTTTGGCTCTCTTTTTAATTTGTCACAGGGTTAAGGGGAGAAATCCAGATTTGTTTTAAACAGCTCTGAGAACAGCAGTTAAATATATTTCTTGAACCTACCATATATATACCTTCTATTACGCAAGCATAATTTTCCTTCATTCTGATATTCAGAGATGTGAACTATCTTCACTGAATGAAATACCATCTCAAGATAAATCATGTGGTTTCTTACTAATGCTGCTCTATCAGAGCATCCAAGTCAGCGCTAAGCAATCTAGCAATGGAGGAAAGAGTGAGTCATTATTAAATTTATGAGAAGCTGCTTCATAAATCCTATATAATCACTTTTTCTGAGCTGACTTGGGAAAATCCTTTCAAGCTGCCTCATTCGATTTGGCATCCACAGTAGCTCAGTGTGATAGAAAAGATTTACCTTTCCCCAGACAACTTCCCAGAGCCCTTGCTTTTCAGCTGACAGCAAGGAAAGAGCCTGTAGCAGTGCGTTTCAATTTAGAGTCAGATTTAAAGTCTTCAAAGGCACCTGAATTTAAGCAAAGATTAGGCACATAAAACCAAAATTACAACTCGAACCCCCTCTGTAATTTCCTCATTCTGGAATTATTGAACCACCCAGGGTACCTAGCATATGTACTTCAAAACTTTTCATGTCTCTGTTGAAAGCTCAGAGAGGATTCAGAGCAGGGGTGTTTCTCCTCCTAACTTTCCTATGGGGTCTTCTTCAGCAGCCCTTCTGGATACCTAATGCCTTAGTAAAATCAAAGATTCATAGATGTAAAGTAAAAGAAAAGGAGTGAGATGAAAGCCTGTTTTTGAGCACTGGTCCAGGGCAGGGAGGTCCCAGGATCTCCGTGGACATTTACAGTGGCTCTTTCATGCCAGATAAGCTCCCCAAGCCTCTCTCCTGAGCTGCAGGCTCCAAGCAGATGCATGTTCCAAGAGAGGCAGGATTTTGGATCACACACAACCTTGGAAGCATTCTACTGGACGCTCCTTGCTGGCCCTCTCCTCGAACTCTCTGCCTCATGCATGGCCCTGATACAAGTCCTGGCAGCAGCATCTCTTTGAAACAAGGGCAGGGCTCCGAGGTCAGTTTCATTGCCCAAAATCTGCAGTGTCAGAGCTTAGCTCCAGCTCTCATCACTCTGGTCCCTGGAGTGGGAGAGGAGTCTGGGGCTCACAAAGCCTTTCATCTGCAGCTGAGTTTCTCCTGAGCTGAAACCACAGTCTGGAAAGCCATGAACTAGAGTAGTGCGCCAAGAAAGCTTTTCAAAGCTGTCTAAAGCAATTATTTTATGTAACATTTTTGAAAGATTAAGATGTATTTTTCATCTTTGAATCGCTGAATGACAGTTAGATTTTTTACTTCCCATAGCTTTGGAATATTACCCAGGTCCAGAATTCATTACCTTGCTAATTTGGAGGGGTTGACTTTTTGGATGGCCAACCCTCATGTTCCTCCTAAATCCCTTAGCTGATCAACAGATCTATCAGGGTATGCTTCTGAAGTATACTGTGCTTGCATTTTACATCAGTGACTACAGATGAATCAGAAAGCCTAATTGGGATTAAATATTAATATAAAATATTTTTTTTTATATGTCAACAACAGTGTCAACAGCAGAAGCCTTACTAGCATGTTCCTGCTTGCTTGCCTTTGCAATTGCTACACAGTCCTCTTTTATTCTATTTTCATTCTTGACTTTACTGATTCCTTCTTGTCACGGAGTTTATATATATAGGGTTTTTCCTTCCCCTTTGATTTAAAACAGCAGTTGCAAGAGCTCAGCAGCTGCCAGGGTTATTCTTTTATTTAAGCCATCTGACTCACTTTGTTATATTAATAAATGAGAGACCTTTTTTTTCAAAATGCTTTTCTCAGATTTCTGCCAGCTTAGAAACAATTTCTCCCAAAATTTACAGTGCTTGTGAAGATGAACAAAGCTCACAATGGCTCAATTCTCTGTAAGCATAGCAGATCCCAGCTTGAAACTAGACAGCAATCTAAACTATACATTTAATGTAGTACAACTTTTATTATAAAGTTTATTATATTCTTATATATCTCATGATCTGCTAAAGTGTTATTGAAGACAATCTAATTCATTATTGTCTTCCAACAGAAGAATTTTTTACCTGATGTTTTTCTTGTTTTCATTGACATGACCAAGTAATGAATGGCAATTAATGTCTGAGAAGAATGTTACTAATGCAGATATTTTTAAAATAACAGACAGAAAGCAATTTAGGAATAAATTATAAAAAAAACTAGCCCTGAATTTTTTGGTTTAATTTTTTTTTCCTTGATTGATGGAGGAAAATTGTACTACATATATCTTATTATTCAACATTGGATTTGTTTGGTTTTCTTTCATAGTATGTTGATTTTATTTGTCAGTATTTTTTCCTTTTCTTTGCAAAAACTCTAAAGAGTGCACATCCTCCAAAACAACTGGTGTGACACAAGACCAGCAGCATGCATGTATGGATTATCAGGACCTTAAATAACTCCCATGTTGCTTTCAGTGATCTGAATTTTCATGCTGCAAATGTAAATGCCATGTTCAATTTTACTTTCTGCTGCTGTAATGCAAGTATGAATATTGCCATTTTCTGTAAACCCAAAAAGATCTGGCAAAGCAACATCACTCCTGGGCTTGACAGTGTTTCAGCTTCCATTAAACAAATGGGAAAAGACTTTAAAAATTAAACATAAAGTTGAATATTTCATAGTGACTTTGCTAAATGGGACTGGTCTGTGTCTTCCAGAAAACTCTACAGAAAGTGAGCTCTTGTGGCATATGCATGTCCAAGATATCCATCTGCAGGTGTGCAGGGAATCCTGCACCACAGCATGTCTCAGGCAAAGCTTTTTTTCAGCCGGCCAAGCCAGGGAATGTGGCCCCAAGGATCTGAAACCCAGACTTTGGAAAAGACCAGAGAAGTGCTGCTACTCCTAAGCACCTGGCCCTGTTTCTGTGCGACTGCAAGGAGATCTTCAGATATCCTCCCCTTCCCTTCCTAGGCTGCAGAGAAGCCAAGATGGATCTTACCTGTGCATGGGTTTATATAGAAGCTGAAAAAAATTAACAAATAATGGCTGGGTTTTGTGTTCCATTTCTGTGAGAAAAAGAGATTTCCACAGTTTTTAGGGGTCACTTGTTGATGCCCAGGCCTCTGATGTAATAAGCTCTTGTGGTACTTTGGGTGTGTCTGAAAGGTGGAGGGGTGGCTGTGGATCACAGGTGAACAGGGACTGGCAGCACAGGATGTGCTCTCCCTAGCACTGGAGGAGACAAATAATCACTGCAGAAGAGTCAGAGCTGCAATGCACCTGAACAATCAGACCACCAAACAGAGGCTGTGTCGGCTGTTGATGAGACCTGGAAACAAAGATGTTGCTTGTTCAAGGAAGCCAAGGGGAGCTCAGTGAGGAGTAAGGTGATGCTATTCAGCCCATCATCCCTCCTCCGCAGTGAATGAACTGAGGCATCTCTGCTTTGTAAAGCTAAACAGTAAAGCAGTTGCTGTGCCTTATATCCCATTTTAGTTTCCCTGTGAAGTGTACAAGCTTCATTACAAAATAAATAGCCCAGCAAAGATCTTCTGGAAAGTTACGTGTTAACAGTGTTTTGAGGATGTTCACATTTTCTCTGTGCACATTCATATGTATGCAAGCTTGTACTGGAATTGATCCCCTAAAAAAGGGCTTATGGCTAACATATTCTACATAACGTTTGATAAAATTTTATAAAACACAGCTCATAAAATCCTGCAGAATGTCTTGTATGGTACAAAGCTGTGAAGTGCATCTCATAAAATACTCTGAAACCTGTATCTTGAAGCAGAGGATAGATCAAATGCTGCAGCAAATGAATTTGGATGACACCTGGCTTTCACAGTGATGGGTTTATTATTGGAATCTGCTGTGCTGGAAGAGATGCAAGAAGGGAGAGGAGAAGGTAGGGGAAAGGGAAGCATGGACTGCCCTCTTGTGTGACGAACCAGCCTCAGCTAGGGAATTTCTAGTGTTACTAGAAATTATACCTTTCTGTCCCTCCCAGCGCAATCACTATTCTGGGCAAGGAGCAAAAATCCATAGAAATCCCTCTCAACTGGGCAAAACTAAATAGGCATCAGCTCCCTGGAACAGGGCAGATACCGTGTTTGCCTTCCAGTCTCTTAATAATATATATGCATGTTTCTCTTGTTTTGTGTAAGATGCCACAAGAAAGGAAATTACTCCAGCTTCTTTCTTGGGGCTGTAACACAGATGTATCCCAAACTGCCATGTTCATGGAGAGGTTTTGTTGGAGGGAAGATTTTGTTGTAGGGTAAGGTCTTTCTGTAGAATGATGCTTCCCCTTTCATCAGGGAAGAAGTGATGGAAAAACCAAGCCTTTTTAAGCAGTTGGCCATTCTGACACTTCTGTCACAAACTACTCATGAATGAGATGTCAAGCTCATGTCACAGCTTTGTGACATTGGCTCACACTTTAAACATGTTCAAAATATCACTCATTTGAGAAGTCTTGCTGCAGTTGAAGAAAGTAATTACATATCTGGACTTGTCTTTGTGGGTCCTGGGAGCATACTAGTCTGAAGACGCATTTGCCCGTGGTTGTAAACACATGCTGATCATATACAGACCCCTGGCAGCTCCTTCAGTGTCTCAAGGCCCATGATCCCAGCAGCAGACAGCATGAATTTGCTCTATGTTTCCTGTTTGAAGTTCCCACCGTTGCATTCCACCCAGCAGAGCCCAGCAGCAGAACAGGTGGATTTTCACTGCTTGAACATGGGGACCTGATCTGGACAGGTTTCAGTATCACCTCATAAAAGCACCTAAAGCCTGTCTGCAGCACCGTTTGCTCCATTTTGAGCACCAATGCTGTTTCCACATTGTTAAAACAGCTCCAAAACGTTTCACTTTTGAGGATGCAGGTGACATTGGTCTTCCTCATCCATTTTCCCTATCACACATTGCAGGGAAACAATGTTTGCCTGGAGGTCCTATTTTTACATCTATTTATGGCTCTGTAGTGTCCTCCCACTGCAACTGAAAAACCATACACACATGCCAGATCCCAATTTTAGTCACTTTGTACACTCCAGATTAATCCAAATATTTCTCCTTTCTACTTTCTAACTAGTTTGGCTTTCTTATCCTCAGGTCCATGTAGATGGCTTTATTTTACAGGGACTTCATTCATGCTTCATAGAAATTTCCCTCAAAATATGCAAGAACAAGATATGTCGTATGGGAGGCCAACTTGTAAGAGACCCAAATTTTAAAAAGTACAAATTGACAAGTAATGAATGCATGCAGTACAGGAAGCTTTACAGTTATTTCTTCCAAAACTGGAAGAAGTTATGCAACCTTAAAATGGCAGACAATCAGTTCATGCAAAATATTCATTAAGTTACCCAGGGAAATCTCAGTTTTCCTCATAAATATCAGTAAAATCCAAAAATGTTTCCTAGAGCATTTTGCAATCAGTGGTAGGTAGTGGCATTATCCTCACTAGGCAGCAATTCCTTCACATCCACGTGGTTCCCCAAATAATGACTTAACCTGCATTGAAACCAGGCCAAGGTGACATAAACAGAAGGTCACTGTAGTATCAAAGACCCTGCTGTAATAACTATCAAATGTAGTGGATGTATCAAAGATACATCAGAGTCCATTAGAACTGAATTAAATTACTATTTTCTTTATTTTCCAGTGCAGAAGGAACTAATACTATTTGGGGTGCATTATTCGCTCCCAAAAGACCATGAAGATCTTGTTCTAGTGCTGCAGCCAGGTAAAAGAAGGTTGAATGCACCCAGAGGTATCAGAAAGCATGGGGTTTCTGGGGGCTAGAATGGAGAAACAGCCCATCACCACTATCCTTTTAGTGGCAATTGTTCTGCTGATTCCTTAACTGTCTTCTTTTTCTGTTCAGTTGCAGTAACTGACTTCAGAGCCACTCTGCTCAAGAGGAATGCCCTCTGTTCGCTTTTATGTTTTGGGAGGAGGCAACAGAAAGTTTTGCTGTTTACTGTTTTCTTCAGGTATTTTGTGAGCAGGAGCCTGAAAGAGGAAACAGTGTGAAAGACTTCAAAGATCATGCTGACTGGCAGTGAAACAAAGAGTATAGTGAGAATTCTCTAGTGTCCAGTACCTGAAAAACCCAATTAGATGGAGAGGCAGAGTCACTGCAAGTGGGATTACCAGGAAATCCCAAAGCTGATCTCTGCAACACTGTCTTGAATCAATGTAAGGAAGGGTCAAGCAAGTAAGCAGGTTCAAGACCCCCAAATGCAGAGTTGTGAGAAACATCTCCTATTCAAGCTCAAGATTTTTCGTCTCTCACCATGTTTCCTTTCAAATTTTCGTTACTTGTTCTGCTCCCAGATTCCTCACACCTATATACCTAACTGCCCTTTTAGTGATCTTTTATTACCTTCTTCCCTCTTTTTTGGTCACATGTGGTCATGTACAAGAAAATAGAAAGTGGATGACAATCTAACTTAAAGGAGACAGGAAATCTTTCAAAGAGTGCTCTAAGACTTAAATCAAATCAAACACATTGTCAACCCTAAGTAACCCATATTTGGCGTATATGATTATATAAAAATATGCATCGTTTGTATGAATATATAAAACATTGGTGCAAGACTTCCAAATGAGATCTGCACATCACTAAATCAGTCAGGAAAAAACACTTTCACTTTGCCAGCGGCTGACGACTGGCTAACGGTGTTAAGGACAAGTGTTAACGAGCCCTAATGACTGATTAGGAAGAGGGAAGAACTCCTCAAGACCAGTTCCAAAAGCTATGGTGCTACTGCCACCTGAGGTTTTCTTCTGGAAATACAATTCTCATGTGGAAGGGGTTGCACAAAAATTGGTGCCCTTTCCAGCCTGGGCAGAAGGACTAGAGATCTCCAGAGGTCCCTGACAGCTGATTTTTCCTGTGATCCTATGGTCGTTAAGGCAGTTGTGTTTTCATACAATTTTTTAGCCGTGTGATGTTTCAACTTCATATGCAAAAAATAATTTTATCGGCTACTACTTTGTCCTATAAGGATTGCAATTTAACCAGAAAAAATTGAAAGCATTGCACCATTATGGTACTAGCAATCTTTAAAACCAGAATCCTGGACAATTCTTGCACAGGCCAGGGTCCACATGCACTGCTCCAGAGTATTACACCGCGGCTGGGATCTCTTCCCACTCCACACACAGACATCTGTGTAGAGCAGCAGGTTCTCAGTACTGATGCCCAAATCCAAGTAGTCCTGACAGGGACTGATGTGACAGGGAAAATGAATGGAGTTTTTGAAAAGCCCAGTAAATATTCTTAAAAAAATTAAAAATTAATGATATACATTTCATCATCTTCACATCATCTGTTGTTGGTGTCTGGTTTTAATCGGGAAAGATGATGCGGTCATTTGTGCCCAGCTTTTGATCCTGTTCCTGAATTTCTCCTATTTGTTCTAAAACACCATTTTGATCATAAAATCTATTCTCTCATACAAACTTCTCCCATGGTGGATCTCAGCTTTGCACATGGTGTACATAGACCAAGCATTTGAAAGGCATGAATTGTTAAGTTAGTTTTCTCCATCTTGTTCACCATCACATCTTTCTGGCTAGGGAAAGTATAGCCTAGTTACATTTAAAATAATAAAATTAGAAACATAGCATGCCATTTTGAATTGTGACTCTCACCAAGATAATGTTTTGGACTTTTTATCTCTTTTTCAAAGCCTGTCAAAACTTCCATTATGGCCTAAAATAGTATAAAATAAAGCTACATTACTTTTGAAATTGTAAAATATTAATGAACTGTGAATAACCAACCATAGCTATTAAGTATATTTTAATAGGGTTTTAATTATTTTATTATTTATTGCTTGCCTAAATTCCTTATAATGTAAAATCATTGCACAATATTTAACATCAAATCAAATAAAGCAAAAAAATTAAGATCATCTCCCCTACCAATCAGATAATCCACGAAAATAAAAAGATTTTATTAGTTTGCAAAGACTGATACTTGCAGTTCCATAGCTTTAGATATCATTTTATAAAAGGTTTGCCCTCTTTCAGTAACTTCTCTCTGTATCTCCAGAACTTATTTGTATCTGTACTCTCATTGCAAATAGGAACTACCACTTGGAATCTCAGGTATGACACAGAAAAATTGAATAATTTAGGTTGAATGTGCTTATCCAAAAGTATGTTTGTACTGGAATTATATATAGGTGCATATATATCACTTACATATGAAAAAAAGGTGGGAAGGGAGAAAAGTGATAGAGGATTAAAAATCAGGCAAAGGAAATTCAATATAATGCATCAAATTCTTCCTGTTTCTTATATTAATATTTTATTATTCATTACAGCTCCAATGAAGCAATTCTGTTTATGTATGTGCTGGAAGAAGAGTTCTATCACTTTTAGCGAGATTCCCTAAATATTTTCAAGATGACCAGATGCTTGAAATAAGCATACACTGGGCCAGTGCCCAACTGCACTCCTTGGTATTTACTAGTAGAAGTGCGTGACTAATGTAATAGTTACTTCCATTAAAAATTCTCTCTTCAGCTGTTCGTAACTTCCCAAACCAAATTCTTTTTAAACCTTAAATTCTAAATACTTGGCCTCTTGCAAAAGACCATCTTTGTATATTGGTTCCTGTAAAATCCATCCATCTGAATTCACATTATGTGGATAAGACAGAAGTTATTACCATGAACTCTAGCTCTATTTTTTTTTCATATAACTGAGAACAGCCATGAAGTTTCAAGCATGGTTGAAATTGCAAAATTCAGCCTCTCCTTTTACAACAGATCTTCTGCAGATGCACCATGACTCACACTCACGAGTTCACTCAACCCAACAAAAATTTGAAGAGGATCAAGGTTTCACTTGTATGGGTTTTGGGAAGGACTGAGCATGTGGTCAGTGCCGGGGCAAGGAGCCATGTGGGACTGCCAGCCGGGGATGTCCCCGAGGCTGGACTGGCCTGGGCCCATCCCTCCAGCCCAAGGGACGGGCTGGGGCAGCCAGAGCACCCGGCAGCCCCACTGCCAGCACGTGTGTGGGCACACAGCAGGGCTGGGGCACAGCTGGAAAGCCTGCAAGGCAGGGTCTGGCTGAACGGGGTCCACAGCCAGGCAGGGATGGGACAAGGCTGGGGACAGGGTCACCTACACTTTGGATGGGGATAGTCCCAAAAGGCTGAGCTGAAATGGAGTCCACTTTAATGTCTTTCATTCTGCAAAGAGCTCTTCATAAAGCTAGGCAACTGGACAACAGTAAGGTGGTTTATCATCCAAACATTTTAAAACTGAAAGTTTTTAAGAGAATGAAACAGTAACATTCTTTGGAACCATTTCTAAATACATGTCATGCCACACTGGTTCCTTTTGCTCTATGTATGACTGCTATGCTGCATGTTTGAAAATGTAATTTCTATTACATACCCCACAGTTCTGTCACAAATCACAATGCAGATCTGGATAGTATGCAAATACTGAAAATCTTGGCTGCTCCTATTAATATATTCAAACAAATTTGCTAGTATAGAGAGAAACAATCATTACAAAAACGGAGGCATTAACTAAGTAGGTACATGATATAAAACAAAAAATGCACTTCAAAAAGTACAACTATAGCTGGAAATCTCTTAAAAAGCACCATATGACAATTGCTATCCTTCTGATTTTGAATGTAGACTGGATATTCACTGAATTACTTTAATATACAGATTAATCTACATTCCCTCCACCTGAATGGTCTTATTTTTTTCTTCATTAAATGCCATCCGGTTGAGTTTTGTCATCAAAATTAAGAAATAACTTTCCAACATTTTCAGAGGGGTTGAAGATCATATTTTTCAGTAGAAAATAATGATACTACGCACTCCTAAAGAAATAGGGAAGTATTTGCAATATCAAGACCCTTAATATCTTCTTTTCTTACAAAAAAGAAATACTTAAAACACACATTGAAGAGATTGGACTGGTATAAACTCCAGCAGTAACAAAGTGCTTTACATCAAGTTGTACTGGAGGCTTTCAAACTCCATTTAATCTTAAGCAAAAATTATTGTTGTTGAAGGTTTCAGTTATTGGCAACAAGGGTTTCTCAGCTAATGTTGACAGGGAAAATCCATTTTCAGTGCAATTATAAAAGTATTGTCAGAGACATGGGAGATTATGTGCTGTCACATGTTTGAAAAGGTGTTGAAAATGCTTTTGTTCTGTACATGGCAGGATTAAATATTTTTTTGTCTGTCTGGCCTCTGCTGCTTCTCTTACATCAGAGTAATTAGGATAAATGAACTCCCATTTGTCCCTCTTCAATGCCTGAGGTACATAAACCCAACCTATGAGATAGCACAAGTATTACATTTAATCCCCAGTTCAGCAGAGCACTTAAATGTATATTTTGAGACCAAATTTAAAGGTATGTTTAAATAGAAACATTTCTAATGGCACAGGTGAATTGGGGCCTTAGCAGGCTTTCAAGGTCATTGATCGGGGAAACCACTAGATAATGTAAATCTCTGGAGAGCAGCATTTCTTCCACACCAGCAACACAGCTGTACAGCCCAGCATGCTCTGTCCCAGGACTCTCTGCATCCAGGTATTGCTCCAAAGTGTGGTGAGATGCATAGAGCACTGCACAGACACCCATGGAAGAAGAAAATCCTAAACACAAACCCAGACAAAATTCTCAAACCAAAATCACTCTCCAGCAAGCATTGTTTTCTTTGGAAATCTATTTTAACATAGTCAATATCAGTATACCTCATATGGTACAAGCAAACATTTTTATGAAGTCTGACACAAAATAGGAGTGCCACTATTTATTTGCTAATTAAGGCTTCTGCACTACTTTTCTTAATAGAAAGTAGAAGGGCTCACACCATGAGAATATCCATCTATTTCAAGTAAGCTTGGGTGAAGAAACCTAGGCACTGGGTACCTTCAGAATCCTTGATCTCTCAGTAGGAAGGAAAAGATCAGTATTTTATATATGCCAGCATGGTCTCAGGAAAATCACTTTCACAGACAATAGCTATATCAGCATAGCAAGGCAATGAATGAAGTAAAGAGTCACTTAGGTAAATGTGCTATGAATTTGAAGGTAACATTGTCTGATGACAATACAGGAAAAAAAAAAAAAAGACTATAAATGAAAAATTAAATTAAAATGTAATGACTTTGAACCTTTTCTATCATGTACCCAGGGCAAATTGGTTTTTAATCATAAATAAATGTTTGGTGGATAAAGCCTGTAAGATCTGTTGGCAAAGACACACAGTCAGAGCTATAAATATGTGGGAAAATCTAATAGTTCAAATTTACTCCAAAGGTCATCTGGAGTATAAATGTATTCTCAGAAAAATTATGCAGAAATTTTATCATTCTCTTTTTCACATGAGCTGAGATTGCAGTAAATATACAAAATATAATGACAGGAAGAGAAAAATGCCTGTGCTGTGACTGAATCCAGTTTCTTCTAACAAATTATTATGTGCTCTGTGACATAAATTCCAACCATTAATCACTTCCATAGGAATGAAGCCAGAAGAATAGCACTGTTAAGACCAGTTTCAGCTAACCCCTGAAATATTTTACTCCTGAAAACATTGCATTTTTCTAGACAAAGGAGGTTTACATGCAGCTTGGCAAGAAGTTAATGTGAAAAGGAAAAGCCAAAACAAATTCAACTTACAACAGCAAAGCTTTGACTTCTGAATGAAAGAGTTTCCCCTGTTTCTTCATGTTTTGCCTATATATAAGCCAGGAAACATATATAATCAGTGAGTTACAGTGCACAGATGTACTTAGGTATTTTCAGTGTGGGATGCAACTCCTCTAACATAAAAGGAAAATGCAAAATCATTTCCCTCACTGGCATCCAATACCTGGGCCAAATGCAAGAACCATGTGTGCTTGCCAGATTAAAAGATAAGAATAAACCTATTCCACAGAAGATACCAAAGACTTTTCCTTTTCCTTTGCTTGCAGATGGGCACAAGATCCCAGGAGAGCTCTTGCATTGGGAGTATTTCTAGGACAGCTGTAAGAGATCCAGTTCACACTCTTGTCCATAATGAATGGGAATAAGCTACATTTTGTGGGAGTACATATATGCTAATTAGCACCATTTCCTCTGCAATTATATTTTAATTAAACAATCTAACAGAAATCAGTCTGATAGCAAGTCCCCCCAAAACAACCATGCAAAAAAGCCTCTGCCTCTTCAGCTGCAATGACAGAGAGCTTAGATTCTCAGTGGTGGCTATAAAATTGCAAGACAACACCACATAACAAAACGCAATAAAATTATTACAGGATTTCTGTATGTACATAAAGTAAAAGAAAACATCTTCAGATACTTCCTATCCTCTTATATCCCATTAGCACTAGCCAATGAGTTATTCATAACATTCTTGACAGCAAGAGGCAATTTAATTTTCCCTTCTTCTTTTGTTCTATTCTAAACATTTATCCCAGGGAGCGGAATTTTAAGTAGATATGGACATGTAAGTTTTTACATAAATAACTGAGCATTATTTATCATCCATTTATAGAATATTAACAGCTTCATGGTTCTTTCCCCCTTTTTGTCACCAATATTATACACTTTTTTCACTGCTGTGTCCACAGAATTAAAAATGAAAAGATAATGATACAAGGATGCTGAAGGTGAGCTCTGGCACTATGAAATAGAGAGACAAGTGTGCCTCTCTCTCATGGGGTTTTCCCTCTCTCCAGATACCACAGCTCAGAGCAGCAATGCCATGATGGAGCACCAGCACTGCTGGCAGGTGCTGGGGACTCACCATCTGTGCCTGTGCTGAAGGCACGAAGCCAGCTGGAGACATGTCAGAAACTCTCTCTTCTGTATTCGCTACATTTTGGTGCTCTTCAATCTCTCCACTCCTTCAATCTCTCCAAACAAGGTTTGCAATAAACGTTAGTAATAAGAAGAATGAAGTGGCAATGCATTTCTTAGGAAGAACCAAATGCTAAGCAATAAAGCAATGCAAACCAGTATTATTGCTGTTCATTTTTTTAATGTTGCCAGAGGTACAGTGGGTGATTCTCTGTCCTTTGTGTGTGTAACCATGGTACTTCACAATGCCTTATATTAGCCTACTTTTTCATCTGTGTCACAAGAGTGATGTCGCTGAGTTAGTAATAGGCTTATAAGGAAAAACAAAAATTTACCTTTTTTGATATTTAAAATTAATATGATTCTTTAAATATTAATTTTAAAACATTTTACATTTGAAAGCAATATATATTTTGATACATTAACCCACTTTCAATATTTTCAGAAACCTGATTGGGGTTTTCTTTAAAAAAGAGCTTTTCAAATAAAACAAACTAGTGTCACAGGAAAACACAGTCCCAAAGTTAATTTTTACTAATTAAAGTAGAAGATTTATCCTTTGTTACTTCAGGAGGGTGGAGACTGTATCCTACCAGTTGGATGAGACACAGTGGTACACCTCTAATGCTTAGGCTGATGTAAGCTACGAGATGAAACTACAGTTTCACTCCAAAATAGAACTCTGCTAAAGGCAGTCTGTATATAGAAATACCATTAATGATACTATAAATGGTCTCTACATACTGCTATATTTTTGAATTAAAACATATAAAATCACAAAAATACAGCAATTTTATATGTCCTTTTTTTCTGTGCAGAAGTAACAAACCTTGCAGATGCAGAATGTCAGTAAGCATCTGAAGGAAAAGTCTGCATTTGTATTCTGAGAACTCAAAGGCACTTAACATGAGTTTCATAATTTATTGCCATCATGGGAATCATAACTTTCAGGAAGGCCTATAAGTTTCTCAAACTATATTCCCAGCATCAACCTATTTACAGAAAGAATTTCAATGAGAATTACAATTATATGTGGGGCTGATGAAAAGCGTCTTTTCCCACATTGGTGCTGCTAGAAACTGTCAATCAAAGCATATTTCAGTATTTTCTATCTTAATGATGAGGTTTGGGAATGCATATACACTAATTGTTTCCAAAAATTAAAAAAAAAAAAAAAAATAAATAAATTGCTGTTTTATACATTTCATTGCTTACCTTAGTGTATTAATGTCTATGCAAAATTCAGCACATCACAGCCATTTAAAAACATGAGTTGATAAATACTTAACACTGCAAATTGGCCTCTGGAAAACACTTGTCTACCATCAGCCAGCTCATCATAACAATTGCTACAACTGGTCTCTCAAACACAATGCCTATGTGCTCAGAGTCCTGCTTCTACACACTTCTCTTAAAAAAAGCTACAAAATATTTATCATTTATCAGTTACTGTATTTCTAGAGTGCTTAGTAGACACAACACTGTTCCCTAATATTGCCCTAAAATGCCGTTAACACAAACTTCAATTAGATGAATGATACCCTCTAATTCCTAGGAACACAGGATACAAAGAATGTTTAGGTAACATTTTCTGGCCCTGCAAATTTTATTCTGTTTTTTTATGAGAAAGATAAAACCATCACAAAGTCAGAATTTTTTGTCCCTCTTAGCTCATCAATAAAATCATATCCATTTGAAAATGTTCCAGAAGTGCATTTTAGGTGGGGGAGCTCTGCTTGGGATTTATTCCCCAAAAATAATAAAATCTGACAAGACTGACGCCTTCAGCTGCCTCTTACGTGCTTCCACAGTGCAACCACAGCAGTGCAACCTGTCAGCAACATACAAATTTCATAGAAATACAAAGAGAAAAGCAATGTGATTTTGAAGAAAGTTTAAGGGAGAATTCACCATCCAGATAACATTTAACTTCTGTTACCTATTCCACTCAGGACATAGATGCAGATATGGCAATTTTCAAAGTATTTTGAGATTGAGGGTGCATTTCTGTCTCTGGGCAAAAGTCCTAAGAAGCCAAATATGAAATATCATTCCAAACATATATTTCTGAGACTGGCAGAGAAATATTCAAACTTTTGGCACCACAACATGGCTGGGCACCAGCTGATCCTGCCACAGACATTAAGCCACACACCTTCAGCCACACAAGGTACCTTGTATGTAACAGAGCTCCAGTCTGCTGTTATTTTATGATATTGTCCCAAGCCTTTAAATTACTGAAGGACTAATTTATGCTCCAAGTAACATTTGCATGTGATAGCCACAAAGGAAATAGCTGGGTCAAACGTTAACTAAAATTGTGATTCCATAATTAGCTTAGGCTGCTGGAATGCAGGCTGCCACCCAGGAAAGTAATGCTTTCCCTACCACTGACCCTCGTGTGCCCATTGCCTTCCTCTGTGAGTACAAACAGCAGCCCACACAGAGCTCAGCTCATACTGTTATGATCTATACATTGAGTTATTCAGTGTGAACTCACATGAAAATGTGATTGTCTGTGAAAGTTTATTTTCAGAAATGTCTGTTCCTGAAGTTCTTCAGGATGAGCCACTACACTTCCATCCACATTCTGCTGCAATGTAGGTTAATATGCACTTTTTATACAAATATTTGTATAAAAATCAAACAAA
The DNA here is from genome assembly GCA_032173965.1 of Sitta carolinensis. Taxonomy (NCBI): domain Eukaryota; kingdom Metazoa; phylum Chordata; class Aves; order Passeriformes; family Sittidae; genus Sitta; species Sitta carolinensis. Next base: position 32,918,064 of record JAVUNC010000005.1, on the reverse strand, counting down.
CTAACCAGTTTAGGCAACAGTAAACTCCTAAGCCAGTCCCAACTCCACGCAAACTGCTAAAATTACTGCTTAAAGTTGGCTATCAAAGTAGGACTGTAAATCCCACCTTTTGAGGAAGAACTTCTGGCTCAAGCAATCTCAAATATTGCCCTATTCCACACCCTCAAAAAAGTACACGGATCTTCAAAATAATCAGTGTAGCCATGTGTTTTGCAAAGCACTCCTGAAAAACAGCAGTGTGATTATTGGGCAAGGGAGGTACATTTCCCCTGCTGTAATGCAAGACACACATGCTAGACAAGGAAGACTTCCACAGAGGAACTCTCCACTGAGCTGGAAAATTCAGTTTGCCTCAGCAGTTATAGGAGTTAAAGCCCCTACTGTGTGCATTTGCTCGTATTGAAGAAACAGACCCTGAGGCATGGTTCAGGGCATTTGAATTTTTTTTCCCCTTAATTTGTGAGAGAAGCTTACTTTGAGTTTGGGGTATTTTCTGGGCTTTTTAGCTGAAATTACTTGCATCCCAGCCATGTAAAATTTGGTATCTCAGTCTTGGTTTATACTAGGGCAGATGAGTCCTCAGACTGAGATCCAGTACTTAGAAAATACCTTGGAAGTGTTGCTCCAGAATCCAGTTGACAGATTTCTCTCTCCTTTTGACTGTTATTATTGAAAAAGGAGAAATTAATATTTTAATATAATGAGAGAGGTTCCCCAAAAATCATAAAGTCTCATAAAGAACTGGAATTATGTTAATATTTTGTCATATCTGTTTCCTTTTCAGAAGCCTCACAGAGATGATTAAGCAGAATATTGCTCTAGCTGTGATTTTCAGCAAAGTGGTGGCATTTAAAACATGGCTGCTAACTTTGGACATAGTGTTTTGAGGGAACTGCAGAACAGTTGGTGAACAATTATAGGTTTTGGCCAGTAATCAAAAATACCATTAAAAGGGTTCAATTACAATTACAGTTATTTTCTTGGCAGGTATTAATGAATATGTTTCATATTTTAGTGGTATCATTTAGAGATATTAGGTTTCTAATTAGATTAAATGTCTAACACCAAGTATTAAATTTAAAGAATAAATCACTTTAATGGCTGACTCATTAAGATACAGAGTAAACTATCTATGAAAATAATTTTAAAATCTATTTTTCCCAGGAAAGGATTTCTGAAAAACAAAAGCAGTATTGAATAACTGGATTAGGATGCAAATATATGCAGGTGTGCTCCAAATGATGCATGCTACAGAATAGTCAATAAGATCTCACACAGGACAGTAAGCCAAATTTATTGATTTACAGTAGAAATTTTCCTGGTCACTCAATTTCCTAGCATAACTAACATTACTATGTAATTCCTGTTGCCTTTTTTGCATGCCCAGAATTAACTATCTCTGAAGCAGGCTTAAAAGCAAACACTGCTGTTAAAACACCATCCTTTAAATTTAATCAGTGGATTTGACCTATCAATTTGATATGGCTCTGCTTTCCTGAAAAGCAAAAGGTTATGTCTCAACATGGATTTTCCCCTTCCCTTTTTTTACGTAATTTAGACACATCACTCTTTGGAAAGCAAGAGCTCAAGCACAGCTGACGTCTCAGCACAGAACGTTTTCCAAGACCAAGACAGGCCCTATATGCTACAGCCCACTCAGCCAGCACATATCCTAAAGCTCACTGTCAATGCCAGTGTGGGTATTCTCTTCCCAAGTGCTAGTGGGCTGCCAGCCACCATCAAAGATTACAGTGAGGGCGGTGAAACACCGGCACAGGTTGCCCAGATGGGTGGTGGATGCTCCATCCCTGGCAACAGTCAAGGGCAGGGCGGATGGGGCTTTGAGCAGCCTGGCCTGTTTGAAGCCGTCCCTGCTTATCACAGGCTGTTGGACTAGATGCCTTAAAAGGTCCATTCCAATGCAAACTATTGTATTATGATTCTGCATTTTTTAGAGGTAAAGTCACTAAGAGCAGTTCTTGTAGACAAAATCCTCGTAGTCAAAACCTCTGGAGTCCAACATAGAGTGAAACACATAATTCATTCTTTTTAAATGAACAGGGTGGGCTGCTGAGCTGCTTTATTGCTGCAGGAGAAGTGATACTTCTGCTTTTTAATTCATACCATTAACTTCTGGCATTCACACATCTCAAATCTAAAAACATTGGAAACACCTAATCCAAATTCCACTAAAAAAAAAAAAAAAAAAAAAAAAAGCAGTTTTCACAGGAGGTTAGGTTTTTTCAAACATTTTCAACACAGGTGATGCTGACAACAGTGTGGAAAAAATCCTGAATACAACAAAGATGATTGTTCAGTTACCACAGACAAATTAATACTACTCCTTGCCAAAGTAAAAATCAAATTTTAAAAGGAACATCTAGCTAAAAATTCAATTCTGATTGTCCAAATCTCTGGCTGACTAATGAACCACTGTTCTTCCTGTATCTGAAAATGTCAAGATTACGCAAGGTTCACTAATGTTTTAAAAACGGTATTTAAATATTAACACTGGGAAACACTCCGTTGAGAGTTCTGTCTTCAACGCTTTTCTCTGTTGCTGGACCAAGTACAGATCTCAGGGAGTTGTGGCAGTCTTTTCTCACTGCTGTTCCACAGAGGTGCCTTGAAGCAACATGGAAGTACTTTGCTATGTCTGGAGCCATGAGCTTTGTTTCTGCCTTATGCAAAGTGAGCAGCACAACAACAACTGAAGAAGCTGACTTCAGACAACTAAATAATTAACCTTATGAATAAGCAAAGGATTTGCTGCTGACCCATTTCCCAATGAGCCTGCATGAGGCTGTCAACACTCTTGTTCCGTCCATACCACAACAAAAATCTCACACCACTTTTGCCCTTCCCTCCATATTTTTCAATTATGTGAAGCTCTGTGAAGTGTCCTGAAAGCCACTGAGCTGTAGCAAAAAGTGTGAAAAAACTAAGGGCTGCTCAGCATTTTATGGCCCAAAGGCCCCTTAGTGCCCTTGGTATCTTTGTCTGAAGATGGTTAAAGACACCAATTACCTCAAGTTTCTTTTCCCAGCCCCTGTGCAGGACACTGCACAAGTGGTGTGCAGCCTCTGCACGTTGGGGTCAACATGTGTGTGATGGCAGCATGAGGAGATAGGGTGATTTCAGCCATGCCTTGTGCCTTTTGAAACCACTCTAGACAAAACCTGGGTGCAAGCAGTGCCTGAGGGTGAAGTGTGTCCTCCTCTCCTCCCAGCTCTGTTAGCACCAATATGCTCCCAAAATAAAGAGGGACACCATATCTGTGTAGGTACTTCTGTGCTGGTGAAACTCTCCCAGCAGGAGACAAGACTGCATCGACATCAAAGGAGGTTTGCTTGCTTGGTTTTATGGGAGAGCCTTCACATACAAGTATCTTCTTTCACAGAAATAATCAATGCTTTCAGGGTTTTCGGCCAGCTCCTCCTCCCTCTTTCCTGCCCTTGCTGTGTGCCCATCCCAGTCACAATATACATTCCACATATGCAGGGTGCCATTGCTTATGCATTGGAATCTGGTGTCTTTCAGGATGCTCCAAGGTACCCAAGGTATTGCTTGGCTTTGCCAATATAACAGAAAATTTAAAGAAGCTCAGTGCCTTCACAGAGGAGCAAATGGAATTGAGATTGATACTCTACGAGCCATAAAATGGCACCAAACACTTACATTTAGGCATCTGCATAATGCCCTTATTTCCACTCACAGTAATGGTTGCTTAAGCACTTTGTACACATGTAGATACCTATTTGCAGACATTTAAGTGCAGTTGTTTTCATCTGGAGCTGAATCCTGCTCTTCAATCTCTGCAGAATAGACCTCAGCACAATCTGAAGTCACTGCTATTTTAAATACTGGGCGGGGTTTTTCTCCTTTAGCAGCATGCATACTACTAATGTTGTTACACAGGGGAGTTCTTGTCAGGATTGGATTGAACTAGACACTCTAATGGAAATAAGCATATCTGACCTCTACTTTTCAAAAGGCCAGGAAATAAAAGATTCAGAATTAAAAGTGATCATACCAAAATAAGTTCAAATGTTGAGATCAACTAATTTATATGAGTACACTCAGGTTTTAGATGACAGAATGACTAGCCATTACAGGTGATGTAGGCTGTTCAGCAAGTATAGCTGAAGACAATTAAAGCACATTGGAATTTGTGAATAGTTAGAATAGAAAGAATAGTTAAGGATTTTATAAACAGAGTCCATATTGCACTCCCAGTACTCAAGCAGCTCTTACTGCTAAATTGAAATTGAACAAAATAATAGCAAACTCGGAGCAGAGTATGCTTTGATGTTTTGTTCAGAGAAACAAATTCAATGATGATCAAATGATCCACCTTCTATTTTACAAGGTAGTGCAGTTATTAAATTGGTTTACTTTGTAACATTACTTCCATGAAAAAGAAAAACATCCCTTGATACATAAAAAAGGAAAAATTGCCTATATCTCGGCTGTCAGTGAAGCATTCCATATTTTCCCATGATTCAGTCTTACACATGGAATAAAATGGTAATGCCCTTTTTTTAAACTTCAGCAGCTACTGAAATAACAAAGGTGTGATTACAAGCAAAGACAGATTCCAAATTGATCCTGACCTTAAAATATAAAATCCCTCAGCTTGTCAAAATAAGATGGCATCCTTGAAACATATGAGACTTGTATAAATGGGTAAAAACCTTGAAAGAAGACTTTTAATACTAGGATTATTAGCTATCAATGCTACTCTATCAACTGCAGAGATATACTTATCCTGAAGTCCTTTTTTCAAAAGGAACTGTAATCACCCTGAGCCCATTCAAAATGTCTCACCCAATTGCATGAATTGAACCAACATATCTGTTCAAGAGCTGTACAGAATCTTTAAAACAAAGGTCCAGGCTTCCACATTATGCTCCTAGGCTTGTACATCCCACATCAATGGACTACTACCTAGTGCCACCAGATAGCTCTGTTCCTAGGCAGAAAAGAGGTCTTTATTGCATCTAGGCCTCCACTGAGAATAAGATCCAAAACTAACCTGTCATATCTTCTAAAAAAAGTGCATGGGTTAAAAATAAATTTTAAAAGGGAGCATATTGAGTTACAATAGGGTGAGGTCTAATGAAAAGAAATATATATAATGCAGATGGGATTTAACAGGAAAAAAGAATATATCATCATCAGGCAAAGATGTTGGCTGTAGGAAACCAAAGAAACATTGAAAGAAGCTTATTCATCCTGGAATAGCTTGGCTTTGTGATTTGCTTGTTAAAGGGTAGAGTATGTCTCATGAAACTGTAAGTACTAAAGAAGATAAACTCTCCTCCCTTAATCAGTGGATTTGAAAATTCACCTTCAGGGATTTTACAGCAACAGATGGCACATCTGCCTCTGAGTTTCCTTGTCATTTTCCTGCCCTGTAAGAACATCATGATGGTTTTGCACCTACATATTGTACACATTGAAATATAATTTCGAATAACTTCACAATCACATGATTGTCTCCAGTTCCCAAGGAAAACTTTGTATTTTGAGTGTGAGGATAATTTCACAGTAACTAATCAAATCATGAAATGGTTTAGGTTGAAAAGGACTTTAAAGATCATCTAGTTCCAATCCTGCCATGACAGCAACACCTTCCACTACAGGTTCCTCAGAACCCCATCCAACCTTTGAACACTTTCAGGGATGGTGTATCCACAACTTCTCTGGGCAACCTGCCCCAGTGCCTCACTTCCCTCACAGTAAAGGATTTCTTTCTAATATCTAATCTAAAACTACTCTCTTTCATTTAAAAACCATCACCCCTATCACTACATGCCCTTGTAAAATAGTACATCTCTGGCTCTCTTGTAGGCTCCCCTTAGATACTGGGAAGTTGCTACAACTCACATTTCTTCAAATTGGGATTCCTCAGGATCACACAATTAAATGATCCCTTTAACTTAGCCAGCTATTTTGAAACTGAGAGACCAAAGCTCACCTGGGGATAAATTAATGGTTACTGGCCACGTGGATGCACCTACATAATCAAACTTCTCTCTTTTCCCTCATTGCTTTGTATCCACATGTGCCGTGCTGTCCTCAGCACAAACTGCCTGGATGTTACCTCCTTGTGGAATGGCTGGCAGGCAGCCACAGGGCCCCACGTGTGACTCTGTGCTCCTGGAACCACACTCCAGAAATACTACAGTGGTTATGCCTTATGCATTTGTATGGAGCCATGCAGAGGTCACAGACTTGGCAGTCTGGGAAGAGGAGACCATTTAGTCCTGCCTCAACAACAGCCGTGATGATGTGAAGATACACAGATGTGTATCAAAGCCATGCTGAGAGGGGTCACTCTGGGAACACTGCTCAAAGCAAACGAAGGGCCTCTGGCACAATGATTTAAAAACAAACCTCTGGAAAGAAGCAGAATCCTGGCAATTCTCCAAGTACGTTTCCTAAGTACCTCTGAGCAACAGATGGACTTTTTCCAGCAAAGCCATCGATTATGTATAATGCAGACAAAAGGCACAGAGGAGTTCATGGTCCTTACCCAGGCCTCCAGTGACAGCAGGCTTCCTTTCCCCATACTGGAGCCCAGACCAGAACCTGGGAGAACAGAAAGCTCTTTCACCTCTGCATGCACACACATGGAGTGGGAGCGTCTAGCCAGCCCTAAGCGAGTCACTGTGGGACTGCCCTGGTTTCAAATAAAAATAGTGTGGTGGAGGTATGTTTATGAAAACATCAAATACAGAAAAGAAAGGCAATGTAAAACACACTTTCTTTTTTATAAGGCATATTTAGCATTTTACAAGGTATACTTTCCCAAGTGAGGAATGGAAAATAGCAAAGACATTGAAAGCACTCAGTGTCATTAAATGTTCATTCGGTACAGACACTCCAAAGACCTGCATTCTGTATGTGGCCTGTAAGTAACAAGAAAGACCTTAAGAATGATGCTCTCTTTTGGCATGAAAATCGCAGCCTTTATCAGTGTTGCAGATGTAATTAATTTTCCATTCCTATCTGCAGCAACTTTGGCGGATTGTGCTTCTCAGTGATGTCACTGGGTGACTTTGCTGCTTTGTCTCTTGCCTTGCTGAATAAGTTTGTTACTGATTCTTGGTGGCTTCCATCAGGCCAACATCTTCCACTGGGGAAGCGGGCATGTGAGAGTGCCTGTTTCCTGCTATCTCCTATCTCCCAGACTGTGCCTAAACCCCACGCTAACTATTCCACAGCTTTACCCTGATTACTCTTAAAATTAAACTCAAGTTTTCACCCTGAATATTCCCAACTGCAGTTTAAGCCATGCTACCTCTTATGAGACACTTTCTCCACAGCTGGAGGATTGCAACAGCTTTATAAAGGATATTTGAAGGGTACTATTATATCTGCCCTTCAATCATCTCAAGCTTCAAACTATTTGCAGGTGTCAACTCTGCAGCAATGCTCTGAAATTTTCCATTTCTCACACAGAAGGCCTCTAAGAGGTATTTTAAAGCAAACAGCACTGCATGTATTTGGAGAAGGCAACACCAGATGCTTGACCAGAACTCTAAATGCTTCTACTGGGAGAACATCAGTGTTCTTCTGCAGAGGCAGATGCAAGAAAGCAGACAGCGTAACTGTTTCAACACAGTTACTATTCAGCAGTGCAAACAATGCATAAAGCTCCAAATTCAGGATTTAAACTGAAAGCTCTTACTCTGCAGCAACTAAAAAATGCAAAATGATGCTAAGAAAATCATAAATACTTCCCAGAATATAAAGTCATGCTCAAAATTCTTGTCTCTGCAAGTGAAATGTAGTATCTTAAGTCAACTCGGTAGAAAAACTGATCAAGATTATTTCATCTAGAAATCATAGAATTGATTTACTTCCCCCTTGAGAAGCTGAATACAGTTCAGGCCCCTATTTTCCAATTTTCAAAAGCACTTCTAGTCAAATCTATTACACATTTCTAAAGTGTCTGTCCTTCAGTTTCTTGGTACACTTTAGGTAAGTGTAAAAAAATAACCTGCTGCACTCCCCCCATCCACATCCCCAATTCGCAGCTGCTGTGATCGCTCAATGTGAGCTGCCACCAGGTCCCACTGCACCAAGTGCTTTGTGACTCCTGAGAAACATTGGGCATCTGTGCTTTCCGTTCAATTACGCTGAGTTTGAAGGACGGAACACGAAGCTAGAACGCCGTGGAAAAGTTCTGCTTTGCATCAAAGGTTTCTGGAAATGATGCTCATCCCCATAGGATGCTCGCTGACAGGAGCATCAGCCCCGCCGCCAACGCCACCAGGCACCGCTGACCGCAAGTACGTGCCTGCACGGTGCACCGCCGCAGCCTGCTGCAGCATAGTCCGGGAACAGGCAGTGTGAGTCAAAGGTGAGAGCCAGACAAAGGGCTGGTTTTCCCACTCCCTGGAACGTCCTCTCCAGGCTCTTCAGACCTGAAGCGGACACGGGCGGGACTCAGCCGTCGGAACAAAGACGGCGCACGATCGACGCGCTCGGCCGCTCGGCGGGGCGCCCTGCTCGGCGCCGCGAGGCCGCGCCCCCCGGAAGCGGAGACTGGCGGCGGCCATGGCGACCGAGCCGCGCTACCCGCGGAGCTCCATCGAGGATGACTTCAACTATGGCAGCAACGTGGCCTCGGCCAGCGTCCACATCCGCATGGGTAAGGACTGCGGATGAGTGGGAGTGGCACGGCCCCGCCTCCGTCCCCCCAAGCTCTTGCGGAGAGGTCCCCGTTGCCTCCACTGGCGGGGCGGTCGGGGACGCCGTGCCCTGCGCTCCCGACAGGTGCCTCTGTGATACCCCGGTCACCTCTGGCCTGGAGTTGCAGTCGGGTTCCGCCCAGGCTTTAGCCTAGCTAAAGGTCGTGAGTGCGGAGCCGGGGCGCTATCTGGTCCAGGTTAGCCTCATCAAGGGTGAGGGACGGCGGCCGGCGAAAGGCTTTGTCGTTTAACCGTTAAGGGGGTCGGTCTTCTCCTGAGAAGGGTTACCCCGTATTGCTGGTACGCTGTGTAGATTCAGAGTTGGTTTTGTCCAGAGTGGTGAGTTTTGGAGTCCGCACACGGTAGGGGAGTGGCGCAGTGGGTGCGGAGAGGAGCGCCCCGAGGTGCCCAGGGAGGCGCCGCGGTCTGGCTGACACGGCCGTGTTCGCTCGGAGCCTGGGCTCACTGACCTCAGCGGCCTTTTCCAGCCGTATTCATTCCGTGGTTCGCAAATACTGGAATTAGTGACTGTAATTACGGAAGTTTAACCATGAGACTGAAGGATTTGAATTTCTTCAGTGAGGTGTTAGAACTTTTGTCTCTTCCACCGAAGCATCTGTCATGCTAAGAGATCTAATGCCCATGAAATCTTGCCCTGCTGTTTATGTGCTGGTCTCGAATGCATTGAATTCTCTCGTAGAATGTTTCTAATCAGTAATTCTTGCTGAAATAGTGTTACTGGACACATTTTAGAATAAAAATATCTGCGTGCTGTGAAATCTTTTATTATTTATTTCTGATAATCAGGAGACCACTTCCTATTAAAATACTGTTTTATCTAGTTTGAAAAAAACCCGGGTGTGCCACAGGAGGTGTGAAACAGATAACGTCACTGGCAAAATTGCTAATGCATTTAGTAATGTGGGGGGAAGGCTTTGCAAGCTAGGAGGCTACTTCTAGGTTTGGTCAGTTTATTTTGACAAAGTAGACCCCAGTCCCTCATAGCTTACAAGTGTACTTTACCTCCTTCAAGCATCTAAATCAGTTTCCTGCAGTATGTGCTCTTAAACTTGTTTAAGACTATGCTGTTAATGACTGAATTTTTTTTCCCTATAAGCTTATCCTTCCTTCTACAGCCTTTTGCCTAATGGACGTGGTGTTCTTTTATTCCACACAGAGAATACCTGTATGTCCTAAACTACACTTTTCTCTCCGTAATTCTAAAATTAAAAAGCTTGTTAATCCTAGAATTTTTTTCCAGCCTGTGCCTGTGGGTAACTGTTCAGTGCAATTCAAGTTGTAAATGATGATAAATTATATTTGATATGATGGAAGGGAAAGAAAATACACATTAACCTAAAAACTTTACTGTATTGAACTTTTATGGCTGTTTCTGCCTTCCATGTTAATCCTTTTTCAGTTAGGTCCATTAGGCACCAGTAACATGATGGAGAAGGTATGCTGTTAGTATAGTGAGAATGGGTCTACATAGGTCTTAAACTAATCCAACGTAAATGCCTTGCAAATGTTTTCTATATTTCTTTTGTCATCATTGTTAATGGTTAAATAATGATGTCCAGGAATAAATGCAATTTTGCTGTAATACTGTGTAAATTTTTTAAAGCAAAATGGCTTTTACGACTTTGTGCTCTTTCACTATGACTCTTAAAATGGTTCCTTATGAAAATGAAAACTTGTATCTGATTTACTGTTGAACTTTGAAAGTGTAAGTCAAAAGTGGTTTCATTTTTATTTTCCTTATTCCAGCGTTTCTGCGAAAGGTGTACAGCATTCTTTCTGTTCAAGTGCTGTTGACCACAGTAACATCTGCAATATTCCTATACTCTACTGGAGTGCAGGCATTTGTTCATGAGAGGTAAATTCTAAGGTGAAATGCAGCTGTTTAGCATGTGTTAGGTACAAATCATGTAACTTGTTACACTTCAGTCTTCCTAATCATTTTTATAACCTGTGTTTTGTTGCTGTAATAGATACTTTCTAACCTGATTAGGGAGTGAATTTTCTTCTCTGACATTTTTCTCCTTGGTTTACTATGAAAGCTATTATTATTTTTTGTTGTGTTGTTTTAATCAATGCTTTATTTATAGTGCTTATTTCAATATTAGTGCTGTGCAGACTTTTACATGAGTTACAGAAATCTCAGTAACTGACATTTCTTGTTTTAAAGTCTAAATTCTTCTAGAATCATTTTGAAATGCTTTTGTTTATAGATGCCTGTTCCAAAAAGCAGAACTGTGTCTTATTCCTCTTCCTCCCTCTCCCATCTTCTTTTTCCCCTTATCCACTCCCCAATCCCCAAAAGAATTAGTCCACTTAAATTCCTGTGGGTGTGCTTCTTTTGTCTCTCAGATTTTCACGATAAAATTAGTCCCAAAATGCAAACTGTAGTGAACAGGCCAGGGAAAAAAACAGCTGGGAAAGGAGGAGAGCACAGAGTTTAGTGCACAAGTGAACTTTTGGACTTTCACTTTAAAGCCCAAATAAAAAAGGAGGATTAAACACTGCAGGAAAGCTTCAGTTTCTGTTATAACCTGTAGTGTATACAACAGTGAGTGTAAAACTACAGTTTTGTACTTAAATCTGATAATTTAAAATTGTCCTGCTTGCTTAGAACTGTTGTGATTTTGTGTTTGATGTTGGTCCCGTTTTCCCTCAGAGGCCTACTTGGATGATTTAATAATACTTACTGGTCAGTACTGATTTTCTTTGGTGCATGTTTCTTAGTGTCCATGTTTGTTGCATTCAGGTGCTTGTGAAAAATAGTTCTCTTAATATGGAGTTCAGAACAGGCATATTAAAGTATATATACTTTCTTACTCTTGGTGTGGATGGATTTTCTTCTTTGTATGTGTTCATTTCCAGGTAATGGATTCCTGGGCAATCTTTAGCTTTAGTATGAAAAAGTTGCCTTTACTTGTAACTGTACTATTTTTAACTGATTATCTGTAGTAGTGTGTTTTAGAACAGTATTATTATAAACTTGCATTACATTTGCTTTGGATATCTTTTCCTAGATGATCACTTAAAAACTTGGTTTTATATAAACGGTTCCATAGTCTTACAGATATTTAAGTTTGATTAGGGTTTTTTAATATGGAATTTTACAGGCCTGCCTTACTTTTGATATCTGGGTTTGGATCTCTGGCTGTAATTGTGGCACTGACCCTCTACAGACACCAGCACCCAGTTAATTTATACCTGCTGTTTGCATTTGTAAGTGTTTAATTCAATTAAATTATTAATTGATTTGGTAATTCAATTTAATAGTCCCTAGATTATCTTCCATTATAATTAACTCCTTGAAACTAGAGGTATGTAATTTGTTTTTTCTTGAAATCCTTGAAAGCCATCCTGTATATTTAATGAAAGTCTGAGTTACTTTTTGGAGATTCTGTCCACGGGTTGTTCCTAGATAGGAGACACTTAAGGTTTCATTCAGCATCTTTTTAGAAAGAGTGTTAGAACTTGGAACCAGTTTGAGCAAGGGTCTTTTTGTGTGTGTAGAAATCTATCTGCTCTCATTGTTCTGTTATGTCAGGGATTTTTCTATGAAACTGCTCAGTTTGAAAGAAGGAGGCATTTCTGTTACCTAAATTGTTTAATGGATGGCCTCCAGCAGAGACCCAAACCAGCCATATTGTTTATTCCTCCAACTGTTGTCTTTTTGATGCTAAATTCCAAGCATGTTTCCAGCACAGGCAGATCAGTCAGAGCTGTCCCCAAATTTCAGTCTTCTGCCTGATGTTGTGAATATGTAGTTCCAGGCCATGTAAGACTGATTACTTAGCAAATCAGTCTTCTGCCAAGAAGTCACAGTAGCTCAATTAAAATTTGATGCTTTAAGAGCTGCCTAAATTGTATTTGTGATAAAACAGAAAGACAGCTTTGCTGTGTAAGTAAACAGATTGTTTAAAGCATAAGTACAGAAACTGATGCAGACACTGTGTTAAACAGCTGTCCAATGAGATATTTAAAATGTATTAATTTTATAGCCCCTTGAATAGTTTGTAAGAAGTGTCATATAAATGCTGTGCACTTACAGTAGAAAATGTAAGCGGCATTTTTCTATAGGGACAGTCTCTCACTCATTTTTACTTTGTATTGTACTCTTATGTAACAGAACTTTCAGCCCAGTAAGACAATATGATTGCCATTTTCTTGTAGAAAATTAAACATGTTTTCATACACAAAGATTTAACAGGTGACCTAATGTTTAATGGTTTGATTTTTTTCCTTATCCTTCTATTTTTTTGTTTGCTTTTTGTAGACGCTACTGGAAGCACTGACAGTTGCCATTACAGGTAAATAGTAGCCATCCTATTGTCTGATTCCATAAAGAATTTGGAAAAGGAATCCGTTATGTTGTGCTAATTGCCATTATGGTTTTCTAGATGTGACTAAAATGATAATGAATCCTGTTTGAAAATTTCAATGACAGTGATAGGAGTATAGCAAAACGAGGCAATCAAGGGAGAAAACTGAATTCTGATTCAGAAATGAAACTGTATAAATTTGAAGTGAGAAATTAATTGGGGAATCCATTCTTTCGGTATAGCTAAAAATGTTCTCTTTCATAATGTTGAGCTCTCAGCAGAGCTGCTCTTCAAGTTGAAAGAGTGTTATCTGCCCCCTCAATTTCCTTGGAGGTAATCTGAGTTTGGAGAATTCTGTACTTCATGGTCAGGGTTGAAATGAGACTATACCTTACCTCTTCATTGTGGCTTATGATCTCCTGATTTGAGGAAAGGAAAGATTGAGTTGGAAGGAGGGCAGAAAAAGGTTGCACTTGTTTCTGCTATCTGTCCCCTAATCAAAACTTCGAGCCTTTACAGGGAATTTTTTCATTTTTCCCCTTATTTCAGTATTGTGAAAAATTCATATAGATTTTTTCCCTTAAGATCTCTGTTATCTGTACTTAAAATCTTTTTGTTTTGTTTTGTTGGTGTTTTCTTAATTCTGACTAGGGAAGACCTGTTATTTCCATCTAAGAAGCTACAGCTATAAAGTAACTGTCAAACTTAGCTAGTACAAGATCCTATGATCATGAATTTGAAATGCAAAGACAAGTTCAGGTATAATTTACTTAATTTTGTTCACAGTTAAGTTTAAATTTCTGTTTCCTCAAATGATAAGTCAGCAAATACATAGTGTAGTGTTCTTTAATTACAGATTTAATGACAGATTACTTTTCTGTTTATAGTGAGTTTCTATGATGTCTCCATCGTCTTGCAAGCCTTTATTCTTACTACTGCTGTATTTCTTGGGTTAACTGCATATACCTTGCAGTCAAAGAGAGACTTCAGCAAATTTGGAGCAGGGTATGTTGTCATATTGGTGGTTTTGTAAATTCTTTTTTTTTTTTTAGGTTTTTTTTTCCCTTAAAGTAAGCTTTGCAGGTATAATAAGGTCAAAAGAATCTGCTTCAAGGGAATGGTGAGGGTTATTTATTTTAAATTATTAATTTTACTCAGTTTTGATCCTTGGTAAATTCTTTTCAGTGATAAAGAATCTCAATCAGAAAACTAGTTTACCTGGATTTTTCACTGAGAGAGAAGGCAGATGTTTCAAATCTTTAAAAAAACTAAAGTTAGAACACAACTTTTGACAGCTTTATTAAACTTCTACTGCTGACACCAGTGAACAGTTGGCATCTAAGAATTACAGACATTTACTTGCCAAATATATTGTGAAGAGGTTTTAGAAGAGAGGAGGATATTTTAAGTCTAAAAGAAAGTATATTGTTGGTCACAGTGTAATTTGTTTTCTTTCAGCCTCTTCGCTTGTTTGTGGATTTTAATCTTCTCAGGCTTCTTGAGGGTAAGATACATTGTATTCACAGTTAAAAGAAATTCACAGAGTCACAGAATGGTGTGTGTGGGTTGGGAGGAACCCTAAAGATCATCTAGTTTCAACCTCTCTGCTGTGAGCAGGGACACCTTCCTCTAAGATCAGGTCGCTCCGAGCCTGACCTTTTACTAACTTCTAGTGTAACTAAAAGCTTTGGATCAGCCAAACAGCTTAATGAAAGAAAATTCCTGACCAGATCCATTACTGTTCTAGATCATGCTGGTGATTTTTCAACCACACATTTTCAGTTTAGGGTTTGGTCGGGTGTTCTTCTTGCCAGTGTAAAAGGGATATTTGGGTTAATTGACAAAATTTTTCAGTTGAGATCCACTACTTGATGAAGAGAATGTGAAGGAGATTTGAGATTTAATTGTATTTTGGTTTTCTGGTTATTCTGCTGTAAGTATTCTGGAGAGCAGAGCTTCCTCCTTCTTAAATGGAGGCGCTTTTACTCAGTCAGAAATTGTGTCTGGAGAGTGTATGAAATAAAAGCATTGAAATATCACCATAATACTTTGGTTTTGTGTACATAACACTAGAAAGACTGTTTTGAATGTGGCGTATCATTATGCAGAGATTTTAATATAAAAAATTAAATTCACAAGTATCTTTTTCATGTTTTATCTGCCTCCAGCTGTTTTTCTGTAGTGAGACGATAGAGTTGGTGTTTGCTGCTGCTGGAGCTCTTCTGTTCTGTGGATTTATTATTTATGACACTCATTTGCTGATGCACAAATTGTCCCCTGAAGAGTACATACTGGCTGCAATCAATCTCTACTTGGACATCATAAATCTATTCTTACACCTGCTGCGTTTCCTGGAGGCATTTAATAAAAAATAGTCAAAAATGGTGTGGTTTGACTACAGCACAATTAAAGTTAAGCATTTGGATGATCTGCAGATTCAGTAGTTCTGTCTTCTAAAGACTGAATCTTTATTATGTTTGCATTCCATGAATATTGATCCCTCCTTATGGGGATAAATAGCTTTTTACATAGCTACAGTTCTTCTCCAGACCGTGTATTTTATGTAGTTAACATGCTGTCATCATTGCAGTCACTTTTTTAATCATTTAATTTGCAATTGATGTAATTAATGATTAAAATTTTGCCAACTCTTGATTACTCCAGAGTAAGCTTCCCTGCTGTTCTGTAGCTGCTGAAAACATTTCCTTTGGGATTGATCATTTATTTATGTTCCACATAAGGGTAGCATAGCATGAGTTTACCATTGTGCAATGTTTTACTAAGATAATTTTTTTTTTAGTTTTTGTTCGATAAAATGAAATGCTGTCTCTGACAGATACTCTGTCCTTGTTAAGGGCTCTGTTTGGTGGGTGTTAAAATAATTAAAGGGAACGTTCTTCATTTTAGTATTATTTATTGCCTATCTTTCAGTGTTCTGAAAAATCATTTGGAGATTGTTTATAGCATTTAATCAACTTGTGTACGATAAAACTCACTGTGCATTAATAAAAATTGGAAGCCTTTACTCTGTTCTTTTATCTGCGCCTGAGGAACTCCAGGATGCTGAGAATGAACGCTGCAGACGGGTCGGTGATGGCAGGGTGCAGGTGCTGTGCCTGGGGCTGCTTCCCATGCTCTGGAGATGCTCGAGGGCCAGGGAGCGTAAAAACGGTTTTGAAAGGCTTCCTTCCTATTCATTGAGGGATTCTTACTGCTTGCCCGGCCTGTCAGTGAGAGGCGAGCGACGAGGAGCGCAGTGCTTGGGCAAAGATGCGCGTCCTGCCTGCCCCACGCTGGGACCAGCGCGCTTTCTGGGAGGCTGTCGAAGTACGACCGCGAATGGGTTTGAGCGAGTGTGATACTCTGCCTTAGGATTTCATTCAGAACAGCGGGGCAGGAGCTAAGAATGAAACCTTGCTTTCTACGTTGTGGTGGAACAGACGTTTATCGTTTCATGCCCCCCTCGTCCTGGCCGCGCAGCGGTGCCTGGGCACGCTGCCGCAGGGCGCGGAGCGGGAGGGCGGCGCGCCCGCTCGGAGAGTTACGGTAGGGCCCATCGACCCCCGCGCGAGGCCGGGCCCCTCAGCCTGCGCATGCGCGGCCTTGCGCGGGTGTGTGGCGGCCTCGTGCGCGGCCCGGCCCGGCCCGCTCCCGCTTCCCTCCCCGGGGACATGGCGAAGAGCCTGAGGAGCAAATGGAGGAGGAAGATGCGGGCGGAGAAGAGGAAGAAGAACGCGCCCAAGGAGCTGGAGAGGCTGAAGAAGATCCTGGGAACCAAAGCGGATGTCATCATGGAGGAGGTTAAGGAGGTGGCGACCGTGCTGCCCGCCGAGAAAGTCCTGGAGCAGAGAGGTGAGTCGGGCTCTGGCTGCTTTTTCCTGCTGCATCGCCCAGGTGCGGGAGGTCCTGCAGTGCTGTTACTGATCCTGGCACTTGCACCGCCGGGATCGGGCGTGTGGTTGTTACAGGCTGAGAACAGGGAGTCAGAAAACTTGTCTTGTAAAGCTAAGACACTGCATTGGTCATTTCGCTACACTGGCATCCATATTGCATCCGGCCACTTGTGGAACAAGGTTATTGACACTTGGTTTTAGTATGTAAAGTATGCAATGTATCGCGTGGAGAGACATCTCTGACAACATCAGGTGAATGCGGATTCACCTCTTAGCAGTTGTTCCAGTCACAGCATTATGTTCGCTGCCAAATTGTCTTCGTTTGAGTAGGCTACTAAACGTACAGAAGTTGAGGTAGGAGTAGCACGGGCCCAGTTTCCTAACCTTAATTAATGTTGCATTGCTCATGGTGCAGGAGCGTAGTGGTATTAAGTGTCTTCTGATAATGCCATCTTCCTCCTCGTGTCTGGAGTTAAATGTAAAGGAAGTAACCCGGGGAGTGGAAATAAAGGTTTTAAATAGCTACATGCAGAATAGAAGTCAAAAAGACGCCTTCTGTTTCCAAAGCTGACATCCAAACTAAATCATAGTCTCTTACTTTAATTCTCCAATTTATGCTACTTAAGATGTTCTGATACTGGAATGATATATAAAAATACTTATCCAGTTAAGGGTGACTTCAAGTAAAATTTGTAATTTTATCCATAGTTTTGATTTGTCCCACAAACCAGGTATAAAAGTTATTCTTTAAGGGGTTGTTAAATTTCTAAAATATTTTGGAACATTGTCAGGCTTCTTATATCGAAGTTGAAGGAGAAATCATTGCCTTAAACCTAGTTTCTGAAGTAAGTGCATGGCTATCTGTCGTTCCTGCACCTCTTTCCAACTCTGCTGGCAACTTCTCTACAGGTAGCTGATTTCACTTGACTTTTACAGAGAGATAGCAGCCTCAGAAATACCTAAGAAAATACACATTTCACAAAACAGCTGCAAGTTTTGTGAAAATAATGGTGTCTTCCCTGAGAGGACTTTTCAGGACTAACTGTGGACACAAAGGAGTTTACATCACCAAGCGTTACAAGAACTGAAGTAGATAAAAACTTCACCCATAATATGTACTTCCTGCAGACAGATAAATAATTTTCCAGCCAAAGAAAGTATATAGGTATATATTACAGATATTTTACTGTGTTAGTTTCAGGTATTGTTCACCGCACACTGAAATTTTTTTTCAGTTTTTCCTGTTAAGAAAAAGATAATGTAAGGTCTGCCATGCTGGATAGGTTTCTGGTTCTGCCACCAGGCCCCTGTGCTGATTCTCTGCAGATTGTAACAATTCACAAGCTCCCTCAATTTAGGGCTCCATAGGCACATCTCTGGTGCAGAGTCCTGTAGACTGTCGGCCTTAACTATTGAAGCAGCACGTAGGCTTCTTCCTTGTGAGCTTAGTCTCTGAATGTCAGACTAACACAACATAAAAGTCTTTCTTCCTTTCCATAAAACTTGTGGTAAAGGCTTGAGTTGCACACATACGGTTTGGTAACAAGGTTGGACTGGAATTACAGAGCACAGTTCCAGTCAGTGCTTAGCAAGGTGTTCCTCTTGCACCTTGTTGTCTCACCGAGACATGACATTTGTGGGGGTTAGGCAGCTGGGGACACCATTGTTGGGAATGGCCATGTAATGGGCAGTTTTCCTCATCCTAGAGATTGATACTCTCTTTCTGCCTGTAAATGTGTTAGACCTGATGTCATGCTCGCTCCTTTAGGCAAGTGTGGCATCACTGACTGATACTTCCTACTGTCATTGTATTTCATTTTTCTCTTTACCATTCTTTTTACTTGTCTTCATCTTCCACTCAGAATAAATTTTAGAGCAAATCTTAAACATTACATCATAAAAAGTGTGTAATTGTGCATTTGTTTCAGTAAGCCTATGTCTTTGCGCCATTTCTGTGATGGAATATACAGTGTTCTTAGACAGAGGATTGGAACAGATTGCAGACTAAAGAGTAAGATTCTTTGCCCAGACGTGGTCTTTAGGAAAAATATTGTACACGTCCTATCAACTCTTGGAGTTCCTGGGTTGCAGTTACATTGGTTCGGAAAGTGCTTTCAGTTTATAAGCCCTTCAGTTCTCTGTGTACAAATACTGTTGTGTCAAGGGATATTTTTATCATTTGAGGGAATCTAGTAACAAAATAGCTACTATGAAGCTCATTCAGATATTTTACTCACTAAAAATACCTTTAATTTTCAGATGACTGCAAAATGGAGGTGGATAATAAACGGAACAAAAAAACTCTTCTAGACCAGCATGGACAGTACCCAATATGGATGAATTCCAGGCAAAGAAAGAAGCTTAAGACTCAGCGTGTTAAAGGAAAAAAAAAATCAAAATTGGCCAAAGGCCTCGTCTGGTAAAATCAGTTTTGTATGATCATGAATATTTTATTTTAACAAAATAAATTTCCCACATAAGTTCATGAGATTTTGTGCTTGGTCACTGAATATAACTTACTGTGTTCAATGAATTTTTGAAGAGACTATTTGGCCAGCAAATGGTGAAATAAATACCAGCTTGGTGTCTGCTAAGCTTAAAATGCAGGCTGAGTGCCTTTGAATAGACTAATTGCGTGGAGTTATCTGTTTTCTTGGGGGGTGAGGGTCTTCATCTTTTATAGTGTGAACACTGAAAACAGTCAAGGAAATCCTAAAAGTAATTAAACCAAATGTTTTTGTACTGTGGTCTTTGTCAGAGTAACTTGTCTTTTCATAAATATAACCAAAGGATTCTGTAAACGTGCTGTATCCTGTAAATCCTTCTGTAAGATTTGTTGAACTGGCTTGTGTTGCTTTTAACATCTGATAATTAACAAAAATATTTTTTCATATGTAACTCCAAAATTTTTATGCTGAAACAACACCAGGGCCTCATGAAAATTCTGCAGGTAAAATGAGAAAGTGTCAGTCTGACATAAGTTCACAAAGAGAACAACAAAATATTTCATTGCTGTCTGCAACAGGAATATTGCAGGAATTAAATAAGTAAAAGTACAGATGATTCTTTTATTATTAAAATGAGAGAACACAAATGCACAGAATGGAAATAAAAGATCTTTTCCAAGTTTTAGTAAAGTAAGTCAGAATTTTCCTTTCCATATGTATTTTCATTCCTCTTAAAATGGTACTTACCTATCATGCGTTACAATGTGTGCATTGGATAAAATACTGCATGATTGTGTAACAGATGCCATTTATGTGATTAGCTACAGTTGGGTGCATATTACTTGGCAATAACATGTGATAACAGATGCAAGGGTTAGTTGCCCTGAAAGCTTGTGTTTTTAAAATGTCTGTCATTTCAAGGATGGAAATAATTACAGTACCAACTCTGCAGTATGTTGCCTTTTCAAGTGCCAGGGCATAACCTTTGTCCAGCTTCATGCAAGATGAGAACCACATTTTGTAATTACCCACAAATTGTGATTCTGATAACTTGGGCATAGGAAAGAAGACCTGTTCTTTTCATTACTACTAAATTGTATTATGCTGAAATCTAGTAAGAAGAACTCAGTGTGATAGAAAATTAAGTTTTCCTGGAAAAATACAATGTATTTGTTAATATTGTTAGGGGAAAGGAACATAAAAAACTACGATGATGTTAAAGGAGAAACCAGTGTGTCTTCTGTTTTCACATAGATTGACAGTTAGTGACTTGGTAAGATACATAGGTCACATTACCAAATTATGTGCCATTAATAATTTTGTACTTTAAAAATATTTCCATTTTGATAATAATATTTCCAAGTTGATAAAAACCCTGTTAATTGATAAAAACAGCTGCTGCTGGCAATTTTTTGGTCTTACTAGATAAATGGAACTATATTTTGCTATCAGACTTATCTAAATGTTAGCATGTAGGTTAGGACTACTTTAAAATTGATTCACGTGGAGGAAAGTGTTTATGAATGTGTTTAACCAGGAATGGAATGGAATGAACAGTCAGATTTTATTTATTTACTGTTGTAACGATGTAGGCTTTATTTTGTTCAGTACATGCTTTGGGTAATTGAAATGGGGAGCTTCTCAGGCTTAAGTGTGAAAAAACAATTTTTTTCTACAGAGTAAGCACAGTGCTATTTTTGACATGTTGTTTGTAAATCAGATGACTTTCAAGCAGCTCCCAGTGGGAAAGCAGGCTGCTTTTCCTGAATGGAGATAATTAAACTGGCAAAGTACTCCTGTGTAGATGCACAGCTTCAGAGTCAGTTTATTCTTTAGGTGCACAGCCATCATCTGCCTCATCTTCAAGCCTGCGCTGTTGCACTGGCCTTACACTGTCTTCTCTCCAGAGCTGTTTCACTGCTGTCTCTGCTGCTTCCTCTATAAGAGAAAATTACCTCCATAACTGAATAGTCTTGCTTATTTTTGCTTTTATGACCTAACCCTGAGCTTTGTTGTATAGATTTATTAGTCAGCTGCTCTTGTGACCAGATTAAGGATTTGAATCTTAAGTGAAAGATGGCAGATGCTGCACTGATGTTTTATTTAGAAGTTGCTTCCTTCCTGTAACAGTACTGGCTGTGTGAGGTATTTCCTTCTTGGTGTCCAGGATAAAGTCAAACATGTTCACTTAAACTACAGATATTTTAAGACATCCTGTTTGATTTTTAGGCTGAAGTGGAGGATAAGGAAGGAATAAACTACTGTCTTTACTGGAATATAGCTCTTAATCTAGTACCAATGTATTATGTACAATGTCATACCTGCTTGGGTGAGGCAAAGCTCTCTATGGGCTAGGAAACAGTTTTGAGAGCTGTTTGGATAGGATCTGTAATCCAGGCTAAAAGCTTGCTTCTAGACAGACAGCAGGAACCTGGCTAAACATGCAGCATGGATGTAACCCCAGAGGCTGAGTCATGGATGCAGCAGGGAAATTCTGTTTTCTTGGATTTGCTGTGTATACTATATGCAGATACTGTAATTTTATATTTGGAACTTGTGTTGATCCACTCTATTTTTTGAATGGAAATACCAAATTATTTAGTTGCCTTTGAATATTTGATTCATACTGCTGAATCTGAAACATGTTTCTGTATGAGTTGATGGTAAAAAGTCATGTTTCCATCTTATAGAAATTAATTTAAACCTAATTGATTTTGACTGAAATACTTATTTTAAAAGTCCACAGAGGGATTTTCAAAGAAGTAACTGATCTACTTCAAAACATTGTTTTAATATCATAACTCATTGGTCTTTACATAAAAAATGTTCTTTAGGTTGGGATTGAGGGAGAAAAGGTTATAGTTGATTATACAAACTAATGGAAGTCTGAAAGTCTATAACTTAAATGGCACTGTCAGAGTTGTGATGGTTGGGGGTTTTAATTCTGTAATTGTGTTATGAAACTGCTTAGTTGCAGCTTTCTGCCACCTATCTGCAAAATGCTGTGGTAGCTGTATTTCCTGGACCTATATACAGAAGGCAGAGGAATTAATGCAGGTACTTTTGAACTACATGCAGAAAACCCAGCACTGAAAGAATTAAATTCTGTCATTTTCTTGAAGTGTTTATGTGCATAAGATGTGCATGTATTCATACAGTATAAAAATTGCATTAGGAAATTGTTAAATGTCCTGCAGATTGTTGGCAATTTCTTAGGAAGATGACAAGGTGTGCCCTTTTTTACCTAGTGTGTAGGACTTGATTTATAAAGTGAATTATTTTAGATGCCTAAAATAACTGACATGACTGATGGTTCAGTTCCTGGGCTTTTCTGGTAACTCATTCCTGTCCTGGGGCACCTCTGCAGTGTGTAAAGTCAGTTAGGGGACCAGTTGGCTAAGATACACTGAAAATATTCTTATTTTCCCCATTTTTTCCCGATGGATTGTCTTACAGCCTTACTGTACAAAAAGCAGCGTCAGTAGGAGACAGTACAAGATGAGGAAGGAAGACCAGGCTGGTGAAGGCGGGGCTGTGTCACGCTGTCCTGGTTCATGAGCCCTCCTCATGTGCCATTAGTGCCTTTTGGTGTGGCCACTGTGCCGTACAGTGGTGTGAAGGTGGAGAGAAGTTCCAGAGACAGGTCAAGCAAGTGCTTTGATTGGGGGTTTTGAAAGTCTTTCTCATGAAGGGCATAGTATTGGAGTGCTATCTACAGCCAGCACTGTGGTTATAGAGAATTCTAAATACAACCTGGGGCTGCTTTGTACTGGAGGAAGAATGTCATGGCTACATGGTACAAAATGGTTTCCTGATATGTGGTCACAATTTCTTAAACAACAAAAGGAATCCTGTACAAAGGCTTTATAGTGTATGTCTGTTTCCATTCTACCTTTTCCTCGTGCCTGAATAGTTGCATGAGTTCTGACTTTGATGACAGCTGGATATCTGATCTGTATCTCATCTGTAGTGTGAACTCATCTGGTATCAGACATTATGAGACTATAGCCTTAGTGTGCAGAAATCTGAGTGATGCAAAGCAATCTGCTGCTCAGGGTGGCATAGTCTGAATTGTTACTGCGTTTGTGGGGAGGATGAGGCTCTGAAGAGCTATGCATCGCTTTCTTAAGGCCATGATTTGCCATCAGTTTTAACTTGCCTAGGAGTAAGTTTCAGGGCAGGCCTGACAGCCATCTGAGAGCTCACTGCTGCAGGAAGACGCTCTTCTCAACTTTTTCCTTTCCCTTCTCTAGCTGCATTGTCCAACCTGCAATTTCCTACTTCAGAAGAAACAGATGCTGGGATGTTTTTATTTTTCGAGTTAAAAGTGAGAAAGAGCTAACAACTTCCTTCTGTTAATAAACACTGCACAGTTGTGACAAGCCCACCATTTTCACCGTCATTTTATTCTTCCTACACTACTACAGTTTTCTGATCAGTAGTGACAAAATTTAAAGGAAAAGAGAAAGCATAATGGGAAGAGGAAATTTGTACTGTTTCCTCTCTCATCCCAGTGACTTACACATTGCTCTCTCAGGTCTCTAATCTTTCTCATGCACATATATCAATATATAAAGTCTGAATTGTTAGGAACAGTACATGGTGTGGCAAATGATGGTTGTGTATCAAGGGTCCAATGCAAGGCAGCATGGGGACTGCTTATGAAGTGCTTGCATATTCAGAGCAAACTGACTTCCACTGTTTTCAATCTAGTCAACTATTAGGAGGCTGTGAAAGTAACTTACATTCTCGTTTGCTAAACTATTACCTAGTATATTTTCTCTCTAACTGCAGTTAAATTTCTTGCAAGGCTTTTAAAGTACAAATGCAGATTTTACAGCATTTTAAAACTTTTGCCTTTAACAGCAAGTTGGGTTTGTGGATAGTATTTCAGGAAGCAAAGGTGCATTTGTTGTCTCAAGATGGCTCATCTGACTCAGCCCAGCTGGTCCACTCATAAATTGACACTATGTAAAATGTATAATATCTCTCTTTTGAAAGGTGACAAATTCATAACGTATAGGTGCAACAGCAGTTCCATGGTACAGCTTGCTACCTAGTGTCTTTAAATTACTTTGACAATAGATGTTCTGTAAATTTAGCTTTAGTGGATTCTGATTCCTGTGTTGAAACAAGGACTTCTTAGATCTACTGATTGTGCTTCTCTCCATCTTGCTTCTGAAAAATATGACAGAACTTGGTGCAGATCAGATCAGTGCTGCAGTTTGTCTCACAACAGCAGACAAAACATTTCTACGAAAGCTTAGAAGGGCTCAGTGACAACAGCTTCTTGATTGTAGTCTTTTTCGTTTAGTTCATCACCACTACTGCTACTGCATAGCTTCACCACAAATGCAAAATTTGAGTTAGTTCCCTTAATATGTGCAAAAATATTTAAAACTAAATTGTTTGTGAGAACTAGGAAAGGTAAGATACACTGCTTTTTCTAAAATTGTTGCACCCTCTTGGAATGTGGTATTGTTAGAGGATGTACACGAAGAAGCCAGGAACTGAAGTGCGCCAGGTTATGTGTAAAGCTGGTGAAGGAGCTGCAAAGTGACCCATCCAAAGAACAGCTGGGCGCCCTCAGACACTTTGTTTTTTCTCTCCTAAATGTCCTTAAGTCTGCCTGAATTCTTGTGGAAAAAAACAAAAAAATTGCCACACTTTAAAGCAAATGCAGCCATAGTGTGATCCATATACTTGCAGTTGCTGCAACTGCTCATCCATGTGTTGGCTTGCTACTGTGTTGAAGAGAAAAAATATTTAATTCCTTGAGAGTGAGACCAGGGTGTAAGATCATCCATGGAAGAAGTTACAGGTTGGTCTCTTGATGTAATAACTTTAGGAACTGTTGCTTCAATGTAGGGTGTGTTTATATCGAGAGACCTATTTTTTTATCCATAACTTTTAAAGAGTTGAAGTGTCAGGCACAAGGCTTTCTCTTTTCCTCTTGGGGGAGAAGATTGCATGTGGATTTTTTTGTTATTTTGCTTGCTGTTTAAAATAAATACTAATCTTCTAAACCCTCTATGTGTCCAGTATTTTAGAAATATTGTTATAAAATTTAAAATCAAAATTTGCACTTCTGTTTCCTTAGGCAACCAGAAAGATGTTAACAGCCAATGTGTGTCCCTAATACATGCTATCAAATCTCATCTCCAGAATATCATCCCCTGCTAATTGTAGAGATTGGAACTTGAGGACATCATAGGGTTTTAGGTATTTTGGGTTTCCCCCACCATGGAAGAAGTTTTTTGTTGAACTCCTTAACCAGCTCCTTACAGAAACCTTTAGCAGTGGGAAGTGAATCTGTACTTCCACAACCGGTGATTGCCCTGTAACAGTGATGGGAGGAGGACAAAGGGCGAAGTCCTTTATACATAATATTTCCATCTCAGCGTTTCATTGTCCATGACAGCATCTCCCAAATTCACTAGCGAGTGAGACTGGGTTATCCGCTGTCGTGTGTTCAAATGGCAACAACTTCTACCGTGTCACGTCTTCACTCAGATTCAGCAGGAACAGATGCCATGAGTTGCTGGTTTCGGTCCGTTTCCCCCTAAGTGTATCAGCGACATCGCTAACCGGGCACGTCTCTGGGTGCTTGGAAAAAGGCGGGAGCGCCTCCCTGCAGGAGCCGGGCTTTGCTGGGCCAGCCGCTGCCCGGCAGGCGGCGCCGGCCCCGGAGCGTTCCCGGAGCGTTCCCGGAGCGTTCCCGGCTCACGGGCCCGGTGAGGGATCGCCCCGGCAGCGCCCTGTGCCGTGTAAGAGCCACGCCGGGATTCCAGCGGGGCGCGGCGCCGTAGCCGGGGGTGTCGGTGTGCTGCGGGCATTCCCACCGCTCTTGGGCTCGACGCTCTCCCGGCTGCCTGAAAAGCTGCTGGAAACACAGTCACATACTCTGTGGCATTTAAATGTGCAAAACCACTTGATATTTTTGCTGATGATATAACTGAGTGCAGTTATTCTCTAAAATATACTAAAAATGCTACTTCATGAAAATGCTTTCCCGTCTTTTTTGTTTTTTTTTTTTTTCCCCTTAAACATGTCATTTTTTCCAGGAAAGTGCACAAAGGGATCCGTGACTTTTTCTGGTGTAGAGTGTTTTGTGTTTAAAAGGAAGGCTCTTTAAAAGCCTCTTATCAATCAACTGAAGCATTTTAATGGCAATTTCAGAAACTCAGTGGAAGGAGAGTTGTTTTATATCTGCTTGTTTTATTTGCATTTTAAAATCTCCACGTGGTGATTTCAGCTAAGGTCCTGTGTCAGGGAAATCCAGAAGTGAAGTTGACCAGAGACAAGTAAAAATGCCTGTGTTGTTTTCATTGTCCGATTGTAATGATGTGCAATGATTTAAACCAGCAGTTTCACATGGTTAAAAATGAATTAGATTTATAAAATTCTAAAAGTAACCTCAGACACACCAAAATGGGTAACAGTTTGTATTAGAAATAATTCGTTTTGAGACTACAAAAACTATTTTCTATGCATTCACAAAACAAAGTGTTTTTATTTTTAGGAATGCACAGAAAAAAGATTTGTTTTTATACCAAAAAACACTGTTACAACAAATGCGTCCATTCCTGCAATTGTAATTGAAGCTGAGAAAAATAAAATAATCTTAAGCATTTCAGGAGTAAATGTAAAGCAATATAAATTAATAAAAAACTAGAGGGAAAAATATTTTGGGAATACGAGATCCACTCTCTAAGAAAAACACAGAAAACAAGGTTTCTTTATCTAAAGAGAAATTTAAGAAAAACACACAATGATACAGTTGAACGAATTTATGGAACAATATTTAAAACTGAAGAATATTTTTTTAAGTTGCCAGAAAATAAATGTTGCTTAATTTGTAGAAATAAAGCCACACTTGAGGAAAAAAAAAAAAAAGTTAGAAATATATTTAATTAGCATAAATCTATACAAATAAAGTAAATTTATGTTGTAACTAAACCTACCAATTCCAGTGAATGAGAATTTTGCCATTCATTGGTCTGGAAACAAAGGTTAAAGCTTAAAAAAAACCCCAAAAAACAGAGAAGCTGAAATTCCAGCTTTTCTTGAAAATAAAATGAACAAAAAAGTTTTTGCAAAACCTTTTCAAACGTTAATTTAACTTCTAAATACATTTTAATTTTTTTTTAACGTTAGTACATTATCTTTCATTCACAGACTTTACATTTTAATGTCTTATTTCTGTCAGAAAGTTCACTAACACAAAACTGTAAACCAATGAATTCAACTTCTGGTCTACTCTGACATCTTTAGAAACTGTTTTGCTGTGGAAGGAAATTAAATAATTTCCAAAATTATCTTTTCCAAGTATCTTTTTGCATTAAACAGAGTTTGGATTCAATGGTTCCTAATGAATTTGGATATGTTAACAGTTACTGGATCATATCCAAATATGACTTGATGGGAAAGTCATTAGATTTTTTTCCCTGAGGTTACGCTGGGATCCCATCTGGTGATTGCTAATAAATGTGGATACATTCTGAAAAAAAAAAAAAAAAGAGCTTGTATTGGATTCTAGTATGAATTACTGGGAGTGCAGTTTCTTGAAGTTTCATTCATGCACTTCCAGGAAGCTGAGCTGGGAGTACTTTAAAACTTGACAAAAGGAACATTACATAAGACTTCAGGGTTTTGGTTTTTTTTTTTAAATTCTACAGCAATTGTTCTTGCAATAGAATTATGTTTGAGATCAGCGAAAATGTATTATTATATAAGAACACATGACAAAATCCAAAATAAAACCATCCATTAAAAGCAATTTTATATTTGATTGTAGCTACGAAATGCTTAACGTAAAATAAAATTTTAATTATTGAGTAAGTGCCAGAATAGCTTTCTTCCATAGTAGGATGAAATCTAAGCCATATTTATCTTTCTTATGCACCATCCAGAACACTTAGGCAAGTTTCATTTTTATATGCAGTGTTAGGGAGAAAATCTGAAGAGAACCAGAAACAAATGTTTGTCTCAACAAAGATGAAATGCACATCCGTTTTCAAAATCCTATAAATTCTTGGAAAATATGGCAGCGTGTTTAGAATAGTAAGGCTGGTGGTTGAATGCATCTTATGTTATTTGTGAACGCTACAACTATTAATTACACACAAGGAAATACTACATTTCCTTTTGTAAAGTAAAAACACTGTTGTTCAGTTCACTTTTTTTTTTTTTTCTTTTTTTCTCCCTTAACAAACCAATTATTATCCAGGGTAAATTGACCCTGGTTTTGATCAAAGGAGCAATTTATCTCATCCTGCAGTTCCTGCAGCCTAACAACTATCTGTTGTTGCAGAATGTGTGGGTCACCTTTAGCTGCCGACCCCATCCAGGCATGAGAAAAGGGAGTGAGGAAAAACCTATAAAGCCCAAAATAAAACTGCGGGTTCTTCTGGTTCTTGTCAGGTTCAGTTACAGTGGTACAGAAACAGCAGTAAATTCACTGAGGCTCTCTCAGATCAAAACAGCTCTGTTATAAATATCATTCATATAAACCATGTGGGCGAGAGAGAAACTGTCAGAAGAAGGGAAAGGAAAATAGATCTTCTGCACGTCAATAAATTATGATATTTTATAGATTATAGCAAAAAATTAAAACTGAACATATGTATGCCTATATATGTGTAAATGCATGTATGTGTGTATACTCACATCGTAGTATTAATTTAAATATTCAAATGTTTTAAATCCAAATATTTTACTTTAATAAAATACAGAGATTTCAGTGACTGTAGATAAAATTAGAGTACAGTATAAATCTAGAACAAGAGGTTCAAAGAAGTGCCTTACGTTTTCCTCAAGAATTGATTCAAGGGCTTGATGCACTTTTAATTGATGAACAACATTCATCTGCTTTGTTCTGAAACGGTGTGAGCAGCTGAGAGGGTTGTGATTATTAAGGTCATGACCTTTAAAAGTGATGAGGATGTGATGACCAAAGCCCTTTTTACCTACACAGTTGATAAAGAAGGTTGTTTCATGTATTTCCCTGCCATAATTAAAATTATCAGCCAGAGTTTTAATGACATACTCTTTTGACAAATTGATGGTGGTATGTTTTGACATTTTACATTTTGAGATGCCTTGACACAATTATTGGAATACAATTAACAATGTCTTTACATGAAATAGCTAGAAATAGCTAGATGTTCCCAGGTGGTAATGTACTTTTCCTCCTTTCTTACCTCAGCTAGATCTAGAGCCATATCTTAGCTACAAAAGTTCATTAACTAGATAAAGATTAATATATATATGTCAGCTCAATAAAGCATAAACGAGAGAAAACACACTAGCAAAACCATTAACACTGCATTGGCCACAGCTGTACAGTAAGAAAATAGGAACATATTAAAATGATGGTAGTGCATGATTTCATGAGAAGTGAAGCTACATAAAGCAGTTGATGCAGCTTCTACCAAATGGACTAAATCTGTTTCTTAAGAATTGTCATATTTTTGGGCACACCACTAACTTTGATCTTCAGGTTTTTTTTATTTTTTAACAATTTTCAAGTGTTTTTTCTTGCCACTGTCTCCTGATTCCTTGTCCAGGGGAGCTGAGGTCTACTGTCAATGCTGTGCATTTGCTGGCTTAAGTCCGAGTCAGCTAAACAGACAGATAGTTGCTTCAAAAGGGTAAATGATGGGATTCAAGATAATTTTGGTACTTAACTGCTCACGGTAGATAGCTTACTGTCTTGCAGGTCACTCCCTAATGACCACAGGGAGTAAAGCCAGAGACAAAGAAAAATTAGGTTCAATGAAAACCAGGAACACAAAGGAGGAAATGTACAGAAACAGGACTCCTAACTTAAAAACAGTAAAGCAAAAAGAGCCACTAGCTGACCCCAGAGCTTCCTCTGCTTTTTTCTGTTGTGTTCACATGTTCACTTGGTGCCTATAATTGTGTCTCTGATCATGTCCAAAACTGTTGCTGACTGATAGTGCATCCTTAAGCACAGCTGGGAAATCAGAGCAGCATTCACTTACTCCAATTTTACTCTCTTTATTTACAGACTTTAATCAGGCTGCTTAACTACATTTTCCATCATGGGAGGAAATAAGGAACAGCTCAAGGGGATATTTAAGTGAATTTTTTGTTGACTATTTCTGCATATACTAATCTGTTTTCCTCTACTTGCTTCAGTCCACTCACTACAGTGAAAGCTTTGGGTGAGTTACATGGATTAGACCTTCAGCATAGCAATGCCCAATATCTTTCTCCCAAATTTCCTCTTCTCCTCCCGCACTCCCTTCCCAACCAATAGAACCCACAACCTGGTGGCTCAAGCCACAGAGTGACAGGAAGTGAAGACTTGATTCCGTGCAAGCAGAATTTGTGCCTTGCATCAGCCTTAACTGTTTCATTTGTGGGGCAGTATCTGAGAAGACAAACTGTTGAGATTTTGGGAGGAAAGATGTAAGTAGCATCCAACACACTAGAGAGCTTCTCTGTGGATTGTTTGCAAGCAGACATCTCCTGTTAGGCCCGGATGTGGCGCTTTCAGAGAGGAACAGAATTCAGAACATATCTTGAAGTGGATGAGATTGATTTTAGACAGCTTCCCATTCAACACTCTTCAGCCTTCTGCAAAGCCACATATTGCTCCCCATATAAAGAAACATTAGGCTTGAAAGTATGGATCTCTGCTGAAGTCTGTGATCTTGAAGCTTAGTACTGAGAGCTTCTGTCTTTTTTGAGTTTAGGTGTTTTGCTGAGTGTTGCTGCAGGGGCTTAAATCAGTAACTTTTGCTCATGTGCAGGTGTGTATAAATTCTTAGGAGTTTGAGAGAAGGGATGTAGCATAGCGGAGAAGGATGACACTACTGGGCTCTGAGGCTGCTGCTAAAATGAACTAGCAGGCCAGACCTAGCACATGTGCTTTTGCAGTACTAAGAAGCACCAAAAAAATATAACTTTCAACTTTTAAAAATGAAGGACAAGTTTGGCAACACCTTTGATGGAATCACTATTCTGGTGACCTCCCTACTTCAAGGATGTCAGAAACACCTCCTCTCACTGGGAGTCGTCCTTCCTGCTCTGCCATATGTTGGCTTGGAAGGGCCAGGATTATCAGTAGCACAGCCAGATACAGTAGGGTGGCTGTTTATCCAGAGGTGAATCAGAGTGCATGCACTGGGTCAGCATTGTCTGTGGAACGGGTGCCCTGGGTATTGCTGATGCCTGAAAGTATAGACCCACTTTGTAAGATAAGTTTTTGTACCTCTTCTTTACAGATGCTGTGTCTTGTCTTAACTACAGATGATGAATGATGTTTTTCTGTAATTGCGTTTTCTGCTGCAGCTGCCATCCAGCCCTCTAAAGTAAAAATCTACAAGCTACTTCTGTAAGTCACTAGGTGGAAGCATCTACCTTAATACTACTAACAAAACTCCTTATTAGAGAGGTAAGTTTTTCAGTTTATCTCATCTTTAATTTCTACATCACATTACACGTCTCATTATCAGATGCTATCAATGGCAGTTGTTCTATTTTCTGGTTCAGCTAAGTACCTCAGCACAAGCTCAAGACCATCATATGTCCTGATCCTGTAATTCTTGGAAACACACTTTATTTTGTATGGTGACTAATACTTGCATGTTTGGGACTTCATTTGGTGAGGCATGCAAGTATGTGTTTAAACTGAGTTTACAGGAGCAAATGCTTTAGTGGCTGAGCTGGGACTAACAAGAGTCTTCCTGACCTGCAAACACTTTCAGCAAAAATCCAGCATCAAGCCTTCTGAAGAAGGGCTCCCTGGGCCCCTTCTTTCCGTACCAGTACTTCCCATTTTCTCCACACTGTGAATTCTCTTCTCCCTTTCCTCTCTCCATTCAGAATAATGGGCTGCCTTGGAGAGAAGTCAAGATGACAATTAGCTGTGTGTGACCTGAGAAGCCTGGAGGATGCTATTGTGTACTGGAAAATGTCAATAATTGGTGTATAGGTCTTCTGCAGCATCACAGCTCTTAACTAGATGGTCACTTCTTCCTCCAGGTTTTGGTATCCTGACTCTTCTCCAAATTTGATCTGGTCACTGAAATCTGGAATACTCACTAAAGCTCTGGAAATGACCAGGTGGAGAGCAGTGGTTTTAAGCAAAAAAGGAGGCAAGTTGAGATTGGCCATCCAGCTGGGTATTGCATTTTGACATGCCAGAGGCTAAGACTGCAGGCTGATTTCTAGGTTTCTCAGTTCCTAATCTACTTTAGGCAACAGCAGCAGGGCTAATTCAATTTAAACCACTTAATCTAACCTGGTAGATTTTGCAGGAAAGTGGATTAGCAAGTGCTGAAAGCACTGCTTTGCCAGCAAATCTCCATGGATGATAGCTTCATGGAAAAGGACTGCAAACCACTGTCTAAGGTTGCCCTGGGAGCGTTTTACCCTTCTCAACCATGCCAACTCCTCAGCAGGCAAACAAACCAGCTCGATCCTAATCCAGCTCTTCCTCCATTGGTGTGTTTTCCTGCAAATGACAGTTTTTATTGAGGTTGATACATGAATTGTAAAGAACTGAGTTTGGTTTTCATGCCACGGACTACAATGCTGAGAAATAAACAAAATGAAATCTGGTTTTTACTGTTAGCTGAGCAGTTTTGATTTGAAAATCACTGACAGACGTCAAACATGGGACCCCACAATGAAATGTTTACAGTGCCATTTCAGAGAAGGACTCCACTTTGAAACTGAGTGGAAGTATGTGGGAAGTTTGCAGAGCAGGACGTGTAGTGGTTGAAAATTAAAGCACGATGGAGCCATCAATATCCAGAGTTTAAGGAAAAAAATGTATTTATTTTCTTCATGTTTCTTCTCAATTGACAAGATGATCCCTTTCATTTGTGGTTATTGAGCTAGCTTTTGTCTTGATTCCCTGTATTTTCAATTTGCTGGGTTTGGCTTTGTTTTATTTTCCTTCATAAATGGTACTAGCAAACTGGGGATCTCTGCACACTTCATTGTGGAACAGAAAATATTTTATTTTCTTTATGTTTTTCTTCTGTTTGTTTTTCTTTTATGAATATATGTAACATGTTTCATGCAAATCACTGTATAATTTAGCACTGACTCTGTACTTTTATTTTGTTTTGATGAAGAAATGCTGAACATTGACACTCTTATTTCTACTTAATTGTCTCATGAAACAGCTTATGCTGCTTTCCATAATATAAATGAAGAAGGCTAACTCTATAATTTGAGACTTGGAATTACTTTATTATTACAATCTGATTTGTTTACTGTTTGCAAACCCCAAATATTCTTCCGAAGAGGAAATTACTCTGTTGTGCCTGCCATTAATATACATATATATTATGCCATATGTTTAATCTATATAGGGCACATTTGCTTCCCAGTTCACTGTTTGTCACTGAGAATAGAGGAAACAATTACAAGACAACCTGCTTTTTATTTTGAAACTGTAAAATTTACAAGCTGCAGTGAATTGGAAAAACTCAAGTAGCTCTATGGGACAGAGACTTTCCGAAGCATTTCCACTGGCGTGGAAGTATAGAAACATGGCCATGATGAGGACACTTTGTGGACGTAACTGGCAGTAAATGAGACGTGAGTCTCTTGTGCCTTCTGTTGGCCTAACTCTCTTTGCAATTTGTGTTTGTGTTTTGAGAGGCAGCACACAGAGGAGTGCAGAAAGTAATTCTCTTGTAGAACTGAACCTGCAATGTCGCTCTTGTACCTCAGGGTAGGGATTAACAGAAAGTATTGCACAAACTGGAGAGAGCACCAGATGGGGAACAGCCTGGGGGGAAGTGATGTTTGTTCATGAAGTGGGGGGCTCATAGCGCGTGGTTTAGGGATCACACTGGAAGCACACACAGCATACACGAAGAGGCAAGATAGGGGCTGAAGAAAATGAGGAGAAGCTTTCCTGCAGGTCAGTAATATGAACTTGCCTGGCTGCTATCCCTGGGGAAGTGGGAGAAACCTTGTTGTTTGGAGCATGTGAAACTAGTATAAACAAGACCATAACAAATGTTTGCTGGAGAACAGTCCTGTGCTGGCAGGGACTGCTGGGTGGCTTAATGGGTCTTTTCCATCTGTAGAGACTATGAATAACAGCAGATGATGAAAAAAAAAAAAAAAAAAAAAAAAAAAAAAAAAAAGTGTAAAACCTGTGCAGGCATTTTTCAGAAACCAAATCACTTTCCTGAAACAGAGAAAAAGCAATCTGAAATCACCCAAAGACATTTACTGAACCTTATCCAAGTCTGTTTTATAAAATGTGTTGATATTCAGCTGCCGGGTGAAATCTTGGGCTGATTGACATCCAGCAGAGTCCTACCACTAGCTTTAGCAGGGCCAGGTTAGAGCAATTGGGGAACCAGAGTTTGGTTCATTTGATTGATCAGAACTGAGAAATAATAACCCCTGCTCAAAACAGTTTAACTCATTTTTCATCCTAACAAACAAACAAACAAACAAAAAGCAAGAAAAGAGAAAAAACATCTATCAAAAGAATAGGTAAGAGCATTGGACTTCCAGTCTCCCTCTTCCCTTCTCACAAACCTGCCTCTCCCCCTCACCCATCCCAGTAATCCTGCAGGGCTACTATATTTAGTTTGCTTGTTTTACTTGGATTGGAAAATAACCATTACATGTAGCTCGAAACTGTGGCAGAAAATATAGAAAGTAAAACAAGACAGATATATAAGAAAGATGAGTGGTCTGTTTTCATTATTTTTCCTTGAATTTTAGATGGAAAAGATGTTGTCTGTTCTCAGCTTTTCCCAGAGTCAACACTCTTTGCTCAGACTGTGTTACCACTGTCCTTTGAGGATGCTCTGCCCTTGCTGGCCTTTCACCTCTAGCTACCTTTCCTTTTTAGTGATGCTTCTGAGGTTTGGGAACATAAAGGTGATGGAGTAGAGAAATGAGAGGACAACTGAGGCGAGTCAGGAGGCTTGTACTTCTGTGGAGGACCAGCTGGGTGAACAGGGGTATTGAAAAGCAGTAGTTTCCTCGCTGCACCTGAGCTACCACAGTTTAGGGAGGGTCTGTGGCTTCCCAGCACCTTTTCATGCCCATTTCTGCCACCAGTACCCCCTCACCCTCGCTGGCCTGGCCTCACACTCCTCCTCAAATCTCCCTTTCTGAGGAATTTCTGTGATCC
The DNA here is from genome assembly GCA_032173965.1 of Sitta carolinensis. Taxonomy (NCBI): domain Eukaryota; kingdom Metazoa; phylum Chordata; class Aves; order Passeriformes; family Sittidae; genus Sitta; species Sitta carolinensis. The sequence continues at coordinate 32,882,541 of JAVUNC010000005.1, read as the reverse complement.
CAGGCTGCCCATCCTTGGTTCTTTTCACTGTGGGAAGGAGGAGGGGAGTGGTCCGAGCCTCCAGCCCTGCTGTGTTTGTTGAGGCTGTGCAATCCCAGGATATTTCAAGAAAACACAATAAAACTTAGGGCAGTGCTGAGCCACAACGTCTTAGATTCATGCTCAGTAACCACATGAGAGGATTGCATGCTTATAAAACTAAACTGTTTCAGCATTAAAAGAAATATTTATGAACATCCTGCCAGCACAGCTGACCTGCAAGACTGATTTCCTGATGTCTCATCCTTGTGGCAACCTTCCTTTGTCTGCCAGGTTGTTGCATCTTTCTTTTGTCAGTGTTTGTTTTGTTGTCTCATTTCAGGGTGCAGAAAAGATGAGCCCCTCGGTGTGCAGTGATCTCAGTACTCCTTTGCTCTGACTGTTTAGTTTTGTGTCTTTCCAACTGCTCCCATGACCTGCCCTCCTTGAGGGTTGTGCTTTGGTTTTTCAGTCTATCAGAGCCTGTGCTTGACCTCTCCTGACAGTTCTGCAAGGGTAGGCTGTGGTGGCCTCGACACCTCTTCCCTATCATGCTCTTCCCTGACCTTCAGGCTTTTAAATGTGGTTATGATCAATTTTGCTTTGATTAATTTCTCTAAAGCTTTTAGGGTGCCTCAGAGAAGATGACTTGTGGGCTCAGATTCTCATTTGGGGCAACCATTATGTTATATCCTTGGCAATGCCCAGGAACATCATATCATACAAAATGTTCCTTATCTTCCATCTCACAGTGCTTGTCTAAATGCCCTCCAGGGACCTCCCCTGTCCTCCCTCCACAGAGAAACAGAGGAAATATCCCCTGCTGACCAGGGAGTGCTCTTCCAGCCTTTTCCCATGGCTGGTTTGGAATTTCATGGTACAGTGGACTTTCCCATAGCTGTTGGTCACTATGCACTGAAAACTTCTCACTGTGCTGTGCAAACTCCCTGTCACACCTGGTGAGCAGACTCACTTTGAGGTGAACTTGAGAGTGGTTCCTCCTTTGTCCAGAACATTTTAGCATTTCTCCCCAACCCTCACAGTTGTTACCTTTTCTTCCTGGCTGTCACACTGGGTTCTTGCCCCATCATCTCTTTCCCTTCTTTGCCCATGTAGCTATGTCCTTGTGCTTGAACTCTCACCTCCTTGTCCTTCAGAGAAAGCCAAGTATAAATTTTGTAAACTGTCACATGTTGCTTTAGGCATCTGACCTTTAGAATATAGAAATTTTCATTGATGCATGTCCTGGGTTATCCTGTGTGTTTTAAAAAAAAACTCTGGGCTCTTTCAAGGAAGCAGAAATGTCAGGGTCTGAGCATCGTGTTTTTCTCTGGGTGTTCTCTAAAATAGGCAGATCCACAAGGGTGTGGAAGGAGAAGTGTTCATTGCAGAAGAGTGCATATGTGTATGTGCATATGCATATAGATGTGTTTTTGTGTGTATGTGGGCTCCTTGGGCTGGACCAGGTGCCAGCAATGGGGTACAGTGAATGAACGTGCACTGCTTGATTTTCTGGAAGTGCTATGGTTTCATTTAGCACTATGGTTGCTCACAGCAGGGGCATTTTTTTGTTGTCTTTTTGACACTTTATACCCTTTAGCAGCTAGAGGTTTCAATAGTTTGGACATGAAGGCATAAAGAGGAAATTTTGGACTAGAGGCTAGGAAAGCATTTGCCAATAAATGTTCTAACCCATAGAAATAATAATAATAGAAAATGGCCAATATGTTCAAATCTAAGCAGCATGGGGATAAAGCAAGCCGCAGGAAATAAATGAGTAATAGTAGTGGTGTAGGTTTGTGGACAAGGACTGTCTCTAATTTTGTGGTGAGAGAATGCAAGCAGTATTCAGTGTCTTAAAAAGTGAAACATTTAAAAACATTTTTAAAGAATGAATGCTGCAATTATCCCACTTGTGGCAGTCATGCATACAATCTGGAGAGATCTGTTGGGACCCAAAGCATTTCAAAGCTGAGTGCCGTAATTAAATGTGTGCAGCACTGTCTAGTAAAGGGGTCTGATTGCCAAGCAATGTTTTGAGTTATAACAAGACAAAGAATCAATCACGAAGAGCCAGCAAAGGGAAGATGCATAATATTTGCAGTATGTAGCTTTCAGAATATAGCAATGACAGCTCTGGAGCTTGCCCTGCAAAGCATCATGCTGCACACTGCGGGCTACGCTATGCTGGCTCCACTGACCCCACCAGCAAAGCTTTGAGTGGCACTGCTGGGGGCTGAGTTTCACCCCTTGCCTTTAGTCATAGGATGCCACTAGTGGCAGTAACACATAGGCCAAAAGTACAGACAATATTTTCTGCAAAATTAAGTTATGGTACCTTTGCAAGAGGCCTCGGAAGCCCAGAAAGAAATCATGTGGTATTGTATGGGCTTCTGCATGATGGAAGCCACACACATATTTTGCTGACTTGTGGCCCAAGAGATTATGGTTTGCAATGTTAAATCATTGACAGTAATACACATTGAACAATCATCTTTTATTAGGATGTTGAATGGTAGCGGTTAACAAATTAATCAGGGAACAGGGATACAAACATATGCCTTTATAGCTTATGGCAGGGGTAGAACCCTTATTTTCTCCACTTAGTGTGTATGTTTTAAAACAAATGTTATATGTTCATCATTTTTCTTGTTGTCCAAGATCTCAGCAACAAAACAGTAGGGAACTCCCATTACACATTTCAGCTCAAAAAGTATTCCTTTCTTCTCTCTGTAAAACGTGCAGGTCTAGTGATCCAAGTTAAACATTACTGGAATTTAACCATGACTCAGAAACAATATTAATTTTAAGCCCACATATTTTTCTTCTGGTTGGGTATAAAAGTTTAAAATAAGTACACCCTCCAGACAATCTGTAAACGGTGGAGTGCAATAGATGAGACAAAAAAAAAGAAAAGCAAAACAACATGCACGTATAACAACAGAGCAGCAGCAATATTGGGTGGTGTGAACTTTTTTGGTATGGTGGCAGGAACCAAAGATTTTTCCACCCATTTCCGTGGTCCTGTTCAAAGGAAAGGGAAGGCTGGCATCATGCCGCTGAGCTGGGGAAGAAGATTTCTGTCCCTTACAAATCCGTAATTTGGGTTACTTCTTGGTAGGAAGCACAGGGATTGTTCAGAATATTAGCATGGCATTTATGAACTCCCACATCCCTCACTCCCTCCCTGCACGGGAGATACCACACTGCTGTTTGTCTGAAGTCTAAAGGCTGCCACAACCATCTTTTTCAAATTAAAATGGCAATGTAAATTTTGTAAATGTTAGTTCTCCTAATTGGCAGTGGCTTGTATAATTAAAATAAAATCACTAATACTTTCTCTTGTTTTTTTTTTATTATCACTGAAGTTCATTTTTCAGTAATTCAGACAATGTCTTCATTTTTATGAAGACCCATACTGACCTCTAAATATCTGATTTTTTTCAGTGAATGTTTATGCCCATCTGGTTTGAATTTAACATTCTTATGAGTCATTCCACTTTGATAGGAACACTCTGCTATAGAAAACTTCTTTTAATATTTTAAAGTTTTAAATCAAACACTGCATACTCCATTACCTAAGCCCCCCTACAATTATGGAAATCAGTGGGTTCGTATTCTTCATCGGACATTACATTTGCTGTCTTTGTGAATTAAATGTTTTTCATGCTAGAAAGGTCTATAATGCACATGTGTTCAAGTGTTTTACCATCTTTTGTTGCCACATCCTTTCCCAGACTTAATAACAGCGTTTTTGGAAACAGTCTCAGTAGAGGAAGGATGAGTGATTCTATAGGAAATAAGGACGCTCAGCACTTCCTTACATCTGACATTTAACCCAAGCAAAAGTGCTATATTTATTTTACAATCAACACTGATTTTATTACTTCTTATGTTCTTACTACACGCATTTCCTGATGTTAATGATATAACCGATTCTTTTGGGTTATTTCTTTTTGTGCAGGGAAGAGTTTAAATAGTTCTTTTTAAGAAACTCCAAGTGAATTGCAAAAGAAAAGGGAAGGAAAAAGTTAAAAGCAAGCTATTAAAAGTATGGTGCATTGAAGACCATTCAATTTCAAAATAAAATCCTAATTTTCCAGTACGTTTTGTTGAATTATAACTGAATCATCACATAAAATAGAATGGGTCAGTTCCAACTGGAAATAAAAGGAGTATTTTAAAGCATTGTTTGTTTGCACTTAGCATGTTCTAACAAGCTGAGACTCCACTTCCTTTCTTGACTACCTAAATTCATTTTAGCTCTTAAATATATACAAAGTAAAATCTAAACACTGATATTTTCTCTGAGACACCCAACTAGGAAAATGTTAATTTCTGAGCAAATATTGGTAAATTGCTTTAAACCAGATGAAAATTACAGTACTTTATTATATTATAATATGGAAAAATGTAAGAAGCTGGGGTTTTTTTCCATAAACACAAACTATTTAAGTACTCAGTATAAGCAAATGATTAGCAATTTTAGAACATCTTCCCACATACTTACAAATTAGACTGACACTACTTTCCCGGTTTATAGCCTATAATATCCTTCTTCAAAACCTCTGAGTTTTCTCTCTTTTCCATCACGATAAATTTGGATTCAAGTAAACAAAGAGGGAACCTAATTTTTAGCTGATCTTTAGCATAAAGTGCAGAACTCCACCATGAGGGGGGAGCTTCATGAGGACCCAAAATGATCATACATTTATACTCTTATGCTAGGGTATATTTTATGTTGACCTGGGAAGCAGAGCAGCTAATGTGTTTTAAGCAAGATCAGCTCACTGGAACAAAGCAAGTTAGTCATTACTGTACAGACCAGTGATAGTGTCTGGTTTATTTTGGTTGCATTTAAGGTAAGGTGAAAAAAAGGCCCATTAATACAGGCTAAAATGTAGTCCTTTCATTTCCATCATTCCTAAGCAGCCTGTAACATGAAGAATGCTTTTGTAGTTCACATTAGTCACATTATCATGATGGAATAATGAAAGAAGAAAGGATTTATTTTTAAGTACAGTTCAGAGGTGTAGTGTTGTCAGACTAATGTCAGAATACCATATTTTTAAAAACACTTAACCTTCATCAGTCAGACAGATAAATACTAAAGATACTAAAGACTCTTTCTAATCCATTGGGATGCTGTGTTTTTTCTTTAATTTTTTTTTTCATAGATCAGGTAATGGAAAAATTTAGCCTTGTTAAGAAATCTGTGGATATGAAATTGTAGAATTTTAATTTTGCCAATTTTCAGTAATAATTTTCCACCAATTGCTGAACTTTGTTTCCTCCATTTGCAAAGACAAAAAGGAAAATACTTTCACTCATTTGCTCAGTATATGTATAGAGTGGTGACTGTTCATTTTCACACGAAGAGTTCAAACATGTAATGGACCTAAGAAACATAAGAAACATTCATCACATAGTTGTATGCACACAGGCTCTCTCTGATTTTACTTGTAAGGACTAGGGAGAGGTAATGGACAGACTGCCCTTGTGAATGTCTGTGAGAATCTGCCCTTGCAGATTCTGAGGGCTGTTAAACAAAAAATTTCCATTAAACATTTTGATGGTCTGACATTATTTTGAATAGCATCATGCGGGTGGTCTGTTTCTTTTGGTACACTACAGTACCATCCACAACAAGCTGGGCATAGGCTATGCCATTAAATTTGCTTGAAATTGGCCAGAAGTTGTTTGTTGGGAAACTGGCAGATAGATAGATGGATGCTGTGGTTGCATAAACCTAGTTTCCTAAGGAAACTGGATTAAGAAATGAGGATGATAGCACCTCCCTACCATACAAGGATTTTATGAGAAAAAAAGCATTTCTGGTGGTGAGCTGCTCAGGTGTTTCAGGGATGGAGAAAATGCAAATTCCTAGACAACTAGATTAATTTTGGCATTCTTCCTTCTACTTTGAAGTTGTGTACTGCAAATTGTTACTCATGGGCATATCTTTTGAGCCAGTAACTCTGCTAATGCAAACTGTGTTTGAAGTATCAGCAACTAATGAAGTGGAAAGAGATTCAGATTTTGTCTGTGGAACTGCTAAGTGTGTGTATGGCAAAACACAAGAATTCCTACTTACTTTTCCATGAGGAGCACATATTTAGAGTACAGCACTACTCCCTTTCTCCAGAAAGTGCATCAACTGAAAGCAACCAAAAAATATCTTTTGTATTTTGAATTGTAGTGCATTTCCTTGCCTTGAATTTGAAAAAATAATTCGTGTGTAGTAATGGGAAAATCTTTGCAGTTCCAAAAAGAGGCAGGTGTGAGCCTTAGCCACACAGAGCATTGGTCTTTCTGAGTGGAAAGGTAAGCAGCAGTAAATCATTAAAGCTCAGGTCCATGAGGAATCCAAGTACTTCCAACAGGAATCAGAAGAATGTCTAAGGTTGAGAGCCTAAAATCTCCCACTCCTTCACAACCTGGTGCCACAGGGGATGAAACTGGAAGCTTTTCAGTTTTCCCTTTCCAAACCCTGGGCAGGGATAGCTCAGCTCCCTGATCACAGGGAAGGGGGCCTCTGAGAGCCCTGGGCATGCTGGTATCTGCCTTGGGCTGAAGGTCTTCTGGGACCTTTGTAGGAGGCAATTCTCCTTGCCATGTGATGCCTGAAAAACCAGGTTGCTCACTAACTCAGCAACAGCTCTTTTAATGCCTAACAGCAGCAGCAGGATGGGGGAATGGTGTGCTGCTGTGTGCTACCTGTCCTCTCAGGACCCCATGCACGTGAGACGGGACTAATCCCCTGACCAGTTTTTCATGTACTCTGCCTTTGTGGGGGCAAACCCTGTTGCTTAAGAAAAATAGAGAATACTTGATCAGGGAGAATGAACTGGTACATCGTTGTGGTCCTCAGGAGGGAGGAATACAGGCTCCAGCATCTCCTTATACATCTTGCCTAATGACTGGCAAGAGGGCAGTGGCCTGGGCTGCTGCAGGCGGACAGGTCTCCCATATGTTAGATGGGCACTCTTGCTACTGCATTGCTGTATAAAAAAACACATAGTTGCCCCTGCTAGCTAGCTATTAAGGACACTAAAAAGCAGGCTTGTTCTGCTATTGAAGGGGAGAGGTTAGCCTCTGAGCTCAGAGGAGAGGGAGTGATGGCATGCACGTCTTAAACCATCTTTCTCCTCAGTGTGTTTTTTTCTGGAGCATCTCTAAAGACTGCAACCTATCCCCATTTTCTGGACCTCAACACCCGGGGAAAAGGTCTAGACTCCTGTGCTTGTAACAGGCATCTCAAATTAGGTGGTGCAAGTCCTGGCATGCAGTGATTTGGCCCGGCAGTGTCTGTGCTTGTTTAAAGAGCTATATGCTGAGCCAGGTTAGTGCCTGTTGCATTAGTCATAACAAGCTTTCAAGATTATAAATGGGGAAAGTGCTGAGTAACTTGTGATTCAGCCTTACTATGATTTCTAAGTACTATTACTAATGCATTCTGCATTATTACACTCCTTCCCCTCCCAGTTTGACACCTACATCTGTTCCCCACACAAAACTGGAGCAGAGAAATCTCCTCTTGTTTCCGGTATCTGATAGGACATGAGGAGCTGGATCATCCTTCTCTCCACATTTCTATCACCCTTGTTTAAAACTGTTTAATCTGTGCCCATGATGTGTTCTTTGGGAAATAGTAGTGACAAAACCCAGTCATTTAAGGCAAAGGTGCAGGTTTTTCACCCCATGTGTGTAGCAATCAATACTGTTTGCCTTTGTATATACCATCTGCAGGGTTTTTAAGAGTGAAAATTGAGACATCAGGTGGTTTCTGTGTAGAACCTTGAATGTTCTTTATACATATAAAAAAGACAACTTTGTTTCTTTGGCACTGTCTAAAATGAAGTAAAAGGTGGGTGGAGGCTTCCTGGGAAGGAAATGTGCAGGGGTAAAAAATGAAATTGTGGTGGGCCGCCACCCCGTAGGGCCTTGATGAAAACGCTGAATAATTATCTGGATATTGTGGGTGATGGAAGTTTGTGTCCTCTTCAAGGCAGGATTTTGCAGAGCAGCAGGGTGCACCCTTGGGTTGGCAGGAAGAACACAGTCCTGTGCTCCTCAAGCAAGGGCAGACCCTTACTTGCTGGAATTTAATTTAATCAACTTTACTTATATCAAGACATCTGTTATGCCAAGAAAGGCCTCTTTTGAAGAAAGAACAATTGCTTTTGTGGTAAGGTTCTGTGGGCTTGAAGTACTGGAAGAGGTTGGGATCAGTGATGCCAGGCTCGGGGTGGGTCTCGGTGCCAAAGTCATGCTCCTCCCTAAATGGGGCTGCAGTAGTCCCCAAAATTGGAAGTAGAGTGGCTCCCTTAGCAGCTGGGAGAAGGAAAGTGACCCCCCACAACTCCCTGTTCTCTTTCTCCTGCTTTTTTCAGGGCCTGTCAAGGGACCCTGAAGTGACCAGGCTTTTAATTTAGGCCCTTTAGGTAAGTACCTCAAGTTAGAAGGGATGAATCTGGGACCTGAAATGCAGATTACACCTCTGACAGCAATTTAAGAAGTTCCTGTCCCTCTTCTTCAGCTCCATTGAACACTGAAGACCCCTGGTTTTTCTGGTATGTTCCCAGTTTGGGAATTTCAGCACATGGCTGGAGATGCTGCCAGTTTTGCACCATGCTGGAAGGCTAGTGCAGTGGTGTAGGTGGAGCCCTCGGTGAACACCACAATAGTCACACAAGGCAGGGGACAGGTTGTGGTTGCCCAGGCCAGATCTTCAGCAAGGAACCTGCTGATCATGGATGTGGGAAACACTACATCTGCGAAAGTGAGGTTTAGCAGATAAAATTAATTTTTAGAGGTAAGCACCATAATAACCATAGGTTTCTCTTAAAACACTATTGCTGTTTGTTGCAAATGACCAAGTGGCCTGGTGACCTGCCCAGGAAGGCAGGAAAAGTGTGCTCCAGGTGCTCTTTGATTCAAGAGACTGGAAACTTTACCTTCTGTAGCCATCTGAGTGCTCTGACCACTAGGCTTAGGCTATTCTAGAAGAAAGCACCCCACTGAAGCTGCACAGAAATATGCAAACTTCATGGGATCTGGACTCTTCTAATATCTAATTGTACAGTGAAGGGCCTTGACTGGAAGCAAAGGAACTTGTTGGTCTGGTCCATGCTTCCAAGCCTGTTTGTAAATTTATTTTAATCTGTAGATAAAGACAAAATCCACACACGATGTCTGGGATGCACCATCTTTCATCCACCTCTCCCATTGCATGCTATTCACTGATCTGAGCCTGGCACTGGCCCCTGGCCACTGAGAAAAAAAACATCCAGTGGTACAGGAGGTACAGACAGCCTCAGTGACGACAGAAATACCTCAACAGTGGGATCAGCACTACTTTGGTCACTTTAGGAAGAATTTCCCTTGATACTGTCTCCCTGGGAACAGGGAGTAGGTCCTTGCTCACCTCTGTGACAAAGCATTCCAAGATCATGATGAAATGTTAACTGTGGGCACCTCAGAGGAGTAGGTATTGAATTCAAATGGAGATTAATTTCTTGCCTTCATCTCTGGCTTGTAATCAGAGGTAGAAAGTGCCATCAGCTCTGCTGCATAAGGTCAGTGCTCTATCTCTCAAGAACACAATCAGCTGGAAAAGGTTTTCCCAATGTCTATTAAATGCAGACAAAAGAAGACATGAAAGAAAATGAAAATTAATGAAGAGGAGCCCGTGAAGGCTTTAGTGGTATTGCTCTGGCATGGAACTGCCAGTGAGCTGGGGATGGTGGGACTGTGTGGAGCAGTGCAGGGTAAGCAAAGGGCAGCACCTGAACCCTGTGTGGCAGCAGGTACATATTCTGTACAGTGTCAGTTACCACAGCAACTCAGACAGACTGAAACGGGAGCTATTTCCTGTGAAAAATGACCACAAGAGCTTTCCATTCCATGACTTTAATTTAGCTTTTTTTAGGCATTTGGATATTATCCAGTGCTTCCCGGTAGCTGCTATTACAGTATTGTTTTGAATATAGATTGTATGAGTCACTGTGCTGCCAAATTTAGAATTCATCCTGGAAATGCTCAGGCTCTTCTTTCAACTCTTTCTCCCAATCCCTTGGGTGTTACACAGGCTTCCTCCAGATTTTATCCCAACGTACTCACCATCCCACCTGACAACCTCTTTGTGGTGAAATCTAGTTCTTAAAAAACATTGTGGCCTTTGAGAGGTTAAGCAGGCAAGCTTATGGTAAATCCAGAGACGTTTGGGTGAGCACTTTCTGACAAAAACAGTTTAACATATTTACAGTTCAGGGTCTGCTTAGAAGTTCTCGTCAAAGAAAACAGAAAGGCAAGAAATTCACATATTTAGAACTATTTGTGATGATAGGGTATGCCTTCATGTGTGTGCTCTTCCAAGGTCGTGGCTAGAAGAGCTGGAGAAGCGGAGTACTTCTGGTCTTCAGGAAAACTATGTCTGTAGCCTACTTTCTTATAGTTTAGGGTTTTTAGAGGATATATCACAAAGTTTGTGCTGTAAATCCAGCTTCAGCTGGAAGCATTCTTTCTATAGATGCAATTTGTGCAAGGTTTTAGCATAGTCATCTGCAAAATAATCAAAATTATAGACATACTGCAGACTCTGTGCTCAGCCGGACATGTACAGCTCATCCTGAAGATAAGCCATAACCATCAATGGGATTTGCAGCTCAGCCCTGCTAATTGTGTACCTCTTTATCTTACCACTTTATTTCTGCTAGATTTTCTTCTGCATGGTAGAAATAATTATGGCATATTTTGGACCTGCTCAGGAGTCATAGACCTATTTTTACTCCCACTCTAGTGCTATACCTATAATGTAATAGGAGCTGAAGTCTTGTTTGAATTACTATTGTGTTGTGTTTGGATGCTACTGTGTCTGGTGGTCAAAGCAATGAGAAAAGTAGCTCATAATCTGTGAAACACATGAAACACATGAACTACATTCCTGTGACATTTAGAATACTTGGCAGAGAGAGTGTTGATTGAAAATGAGCAAAGCAGTGTTACCTTTCCTTGTAGTTTGCTTTGTGTTAAGGTGGCTAAGAATGCTGTTGCATAGTAATTTTTAATTATTTTTCTTTTAGACTAGGAGGCCAGATGCTTTAGTTTGGGGGTTGGGGGTATTTTTGTTTCATTTTATTGGTTTTTAGCTGCAGAAAAAATGTATGCATCATCACACACCACTGCTTGTTTCCCAGTATATAACTGACCTCTCAAAAGGAGAAAACCCCCGGAAACTCACTGCACATTAAGTCAGCTGATTCTTTACCAGAAACACCTTGATTGGACAATTAGGATTTATTACGTATTACAATGCTTATCCTTTATGAGATAATTTGTTGAATTGAAAAAACATGTCAATATAATAACTAATATATCAGCTGTAAACATGCCTTTGCATGTCCTCTGTTCCGAGGACAGAAAAGAAATCAAACCTTATACTCTACACTAAGCCCCACTAAGACAGTTTTTAATATAAAAAGGAATAACAAATTATTAAGTGGGAAAGCGGCAGAATACAGAGCTGAATACTAGGGCATAGTTTATGTCAGACTCTCAACTATCCAAGTCTTGGCAAGTTTATTTAGCCAAAGCTTTCTTCACATGAATGGTATCAAAGGAACCTTAAACCCTCAAGTGTGTTTGATGCACACTCCCACCAAACTTCACAGGATGTGGTGGGATACACCCTTATGCCATGCCACAAAAATAAATCTGACAGGCTGCAATACAGCATTCTTGTTACTTTGGACACGAGGGTCAGAACAGCCACCAAAAAGTACCATTATCATACAATTCTGGGAAATTCCTGTGCCAAATCCTTTGTGATAGGTCTAGAGCATGCTAAACATGAACACTGTGCAGCAGCTCCTTCAGGAAGCAGGCTTTCCTCGCTGTGGTACTGAAGGCTGCAGTAGCCATGGGTAGCTCCTGGTAATTCCTAACCTAGAGCAATGTCTCCTGTCTGGTTGAAGAAGTCATGGATCCCAGACAGGAAACTGAACATTCATTCTTTCATTAAAGCTCTGCAATCATTTTTATACTTACAGGCAATACTAATGTGTGATAGGAAATAGCTATAATAGCATAGAAGTATTAATTTATGATCAGTATATGACACATATATTATGTGTGTCCTTGTAAAAGCCAGAAGCAGAAGACTTAAACAACCTACTTATTCCCTAAAGGACACACACTTTGAAATGGGTTCTTACTTTGTCACTTTCTTTCTATTTATTCTGTTTTCTACCCTAAACTTGCTCCTCATGGCACGGCAATTTGCCTGTGGTCCAGCTGGCAGATAGCTCTCTGGAGTCTTCAAGGAATCAGCTGGCAATGCAGGCCTTATTTACCTCTGGACAAGGGGCTTTGTGAGCATAGAGCATACAATCATCTGACTGATTCTACAGTCCAGGGGGAGACCAGGGGCTTGATCCGAAGGGCAAGATGACATCAGTTCAGGTGATGAGGGGCCTGTAGGCTGAATTGCAGTGGGAGAGGGGAAGGCCATGACTGTGGATCTCCTTTCCTTCTCCTATTAACACACAGTAACTAATCATAGTTGGTTTGTTTTCAAACAAAATAATTACCTTTTGTTAAAAATAAACCCACAGATATTCTTAAGGAGTACAGCAAGGATAACTCACAGCTTACATTATAGCACATACTCGGTACCACCTAAATTGAGCCAAATTGGTAGAATAAAGCTCTGTTTAACCTCATGCAGTGGTCTCAGGACTACATAGCTGCATACTTCAGGGGCCAGCTCTGATAATAGAGGAGCAGCACTCACTGCTGTCTTCAGAGCATTTGTTGCTGGGGTTTAGTAGTTCACCCATAGAACCCAAAAGACTTGGTCCTGCTGCAGAGCCCCCATGATCTCAGAGGTGCATGTGTGTGTCATCTTTTCAGTACTTCAGCTTGATTAAAAAAAAAAGGGAAAAAAAAAAAAAGAAAAAAAAAAAGGAGACTCTGGGAGCAAGGTTTGGGTTGGCTTTAAATCAACATGTGCACAGTTTAATAACATATATCTATGTTCAGTGATTTCAGCTCTTATCTTTTCATCAGAAGCTATAGGACCCCAACCCAATTTTAAACAGCTTACAAGTGCAGATTTTAAGTCTTACCTTTTATTTTCTTTATACTGAGGTAAGTAGTGAGAAAAATCACTGTTATGGAAAAAAAATCTCTTACAGACACTATTATTACTCAACAGGCTTTAAGTTTTTCTACCAGCTTCAAAGTTGCTGTTTCCAGGTCTCTTTTAATTTATCTTGTTAACTGAAGGATTTGACAAAAGTTTGTGCACTCCTTACAGGGTTTTCAATTACATTAATTAATTAGTTTAATACGAATCAATTCACACAGTGGAATACACCTAATTAAAAATAAATACATTACAAGCTATCTTATTACGGCAGCATTAAGGGTAATGAGTTCATTAAGCACCACGTGAAGACATTTTCAGGCTGGGGGTACAGGCTGCAACATGTTGAAGACACTCGCTGCTGAGGAAAGGAGGCTCTGCCAACAGCGATTAGCCTATCTGCAACAAAAGCTTTTACTTCAAAGATCATAGATAACGTTGGAGGGCTTAATGAGAGTGTATTCTTAAAATGTAAATAGGAGGATCTAGTGGGCACATAAATTGCACAACACTTATAGCACACTCTCTGCTCTTGCTTATGAAAGTAAAGAGAGTAAAAGTTAACAAGTTACGGACGTCACTCCCCCTATTTCAAGGAAGTATTCTGGTTGTGGATTGATTCCTATTAGTGCAGGAGTGCCTTAATAATTGAAGTTGTACCCCAAGCTTGAAATAGCTGCTGCACACCCCATTTGTCTGAGTGTACCCCTTTTGATGAGGTTAGTCCCAACAAGCCCTACTGTTAACTGAAATAAATATAAGGTGTCTCAGCACACAGTTGTGCTGCTCTGCTTTTAAAAGGGTGAACCTCTGAAAAAAACTCTTTCAGATCACAATAACATAAAAAGCTTTATGGGTAATGCTGAAAATGGGATTTATTTTATGTTACACAGAACAGATAATTGATTCTTTAAAAGTTTGCTGTGCTTTCACATGAAACATTAAAATGTTATGTGCTGAACTGACAGAGGAAATTTTTAATAGGCTGAAATAAAACGTGCTCCCCAATAGTCTTTCATTCTTTGCTTCAGTTATACAGAGAACCAGCCGTCACTTTTAAGTTTTAATAAGTTTCATATGTTTTGTAGAGGAACTGTGTTTGGTTAATTCTAACCTTTAATTAGTAGCCTCTGGATTGGTGTATACCCCAGGCACGGGGATGTTATTAGTGTGAACTGAAAGCTATGTGTGTTACTCCATAACAGATCAAAACAAACCTTGTATGCTCTGACAGCATTAAACCCCACTGAGACCTTGTGCAGGATATGGTTTTCCACTTGCAAAAGAAAATTGTAATTCACAAGCCTTTGCCAGATGTTGTCCTCCCATACTTACATACCTACTGAGTAGGTGGTCACCTAGGGTAAAACCAAGTGTGCCCTGCTAGAGCATTTGTCAGACTAAATAATTTCTTGAGGTCTTTTTCTTCTTTTTTTTTTTTTTTTTTTTTTTTTAATTTTTTTTTTAAGAAAAATAGCAGCAAAAAATTTTAAAAGCTGCCCTGGAAAATGGCTGTTTACTATGAAAAGGATCCTTTTGTTTTCTGAGAGGAATGCAGGGCCATGCTCATGATCTCTTGAAGAGAGAAGGCATAGAGGCACAAAGGAGTCTGTTGAAGATTTGATTTCTGCTAAACAATGTCACTACACCATGCTGCACTGTAAGTGCAGCAGTAACACAAAATCATGAGACAGACAAAAATAAGAGAACAGGAGATTGCAATAGAATGCTTTGAAAGGCAACTTCAGAGGATATTCTTTCGTTAAAATTCGGATGTTCCTGTAACCAAATAGAAGAGTCCCCTAAATGAGAATAAAATGTATTGCTGGTTGCTCATCCCTGGCATTTTATTAGCATGTAGATAGCTGGTACAAAAGGGTACTACTATCAGACCATTATCATATTTTACCAGGTCAGCAAAAGTCATCTTTGAAATTTTTTTTCCAGAGAAAAACGTTTAAACTTTGTCTGGAAATGAGAAGCTTAAACAAAATAAATGTATTCAACCTTTACCCAAATTTTCTTTGGAAACAGCTTGGGTGACCCAACCTTGGTGTTTTTTACATACTCAGCTGTAAACACAAAAATATGGCTTACATGTTGTAAATGTTATTGCAACTTTTGTGGTCCAAGAATGAAAGTGAGGTAGGATTGTGGACAGAAATTAAAATTAAAGCAATGTTCCATAATTGGAAAACTTGAAATAATTTTTAGACTTAATCTTCAGTAATTTTATGTAAAATTCTGTAAGTAAAAGGAGAGGTTTCTGGTGTTTTAGGATGTGCAGATGTTTGGGGTTTTTTTCCAGAAGATTTTTTTAAACATAGCAAGTAATGACTGCAAGAGATTTTATACAGCAAAAAGCATTAGGATGACTTTTTAAAAGAAATTAAGTTCTCCCTGGCTTCTGGACTTTTTGCAAAGAATGAGATAAACTTTTGACTCAGAATGCCATAAGGTACTTATGGTATGACTGCTTGAAGCCACAAAAATCTTATCTGCTACCATGGTGAAAACCAGCCCATGAACATCAGACGTTCAGTGACATACTTACATGATCTATTTTTGACCAGATCTAATGTAAGCATTGTGATAAAAGGGCAGGTCCTGCCAACAAGTTGGCACATGAAGTGAAGTGCAATTGCAGAAAGCAGGGGTGTCACAGAGCAGTCCTGCAGTTCTCCTTCCAGGGCAGTGGCATGGAGCTGTGCACTGGGCACAGGTATTCTCCTGCAGGATCAGGCCTGTCTGTGTGCGCAGACATGGAATTGCTTTGATGCTTGCCTGAATAACTTCTCAATAAACATAGTTCAGCAAGTGCCTTCCTTTTATTCTATTAAGAAGCACATGTAGCTTTAGTTCTATCGATGGAGACCTTCCTCGGGAAAGTCAGTGTCTGTCATAGGTGTGAATTAAAACCAGTCACATGATATTATGTTACAGTATATAGAGTTCAATTATGTTTCTTTGTCTAGGAACGCCACACCAGCAACTGATTTTGAGCAATAGTCCCACATCTGCCTTTTCATGCACCTTGGATTTAGTGATATTACATTTTGTGTCCATGTAGTCAAAGGAAAAAAAATCTCTCTCATTGGCAACAAGAGCAAACTATGTATACGACCCTGAATTTAAGAGCTTCCAGCACTAAATTTTGTGTGTAAAAACACTAATAAAATCCTAAGCTTCAAGGTTTTAGAAGAAATATGAAAAGCCAGGGTAGTTTTTTCTCCTTGTTTTTTCTCTCTTTTTTTTTTTTTCCTCTTTCTTTTTAATAAACAGACAAGGTGTATCTTCCAACAGACTCTGCAGTGTACATCTCTCTCTACAGGTAAACAGTGCTGGTCATTTCTTTCAAACATGTTGTCCTTCTGAAATTAAACCTGGATTAAGTTCTTCTTCAGACAGGTGACTTTCCACTCCTTGACAAAAATCTGAACAGCATAAAAAGTGGTTCTGGTCAAAATTACATATCAGCTGGAAATTTACAAGCAGTCACACAGGATTTCCTCTGGAGAACTGACTGACTGACTGACTATTTTATTTGTCAGTTATGTTGTTTTCCTCCAGAGGATAATAGACAAGCAAATTAATTAGTGAAAATAAGCTACAAAACCATCAAAACATTCAGGCAAAGCTTCACTCAAGCTAACATGTTCAGTGAAACAGAAACTTGGACTGGCAACTCTGTGTTTTTACACTATTTGTTGATTCTACTGACAGCTTTAATCATTGCTGAGCTGACATTCTGGTGGTACAAATGAGTAAATAAAATGTCAGTTTTGCTTACGATGACATTGAACATAACTGCTCAACCTTGACAGGTCTATATTTGTAGACAAGATAATCATTTCTTTAGACTTTCCTGAAAGAATAACATGTCTAAAATCTGCACTGCTACCACATACATGACCTGTAAACACTAAAAGTCAGCTATTTTTATTTGTGATCTTTTGACAAAAGCTAATGGTGTCATTCTTCTTTTTTTACCTAGTCAGAAGAAGAGAACAGCCAACATGCACTCAGCTCCAGATCACAGAGCAAAACCTCCACCTTACCAAAACTGATGGAAGTTCCTCCATCAGCTCCTGTGGGCTCAGTATTGACTCTTCCAAGGGTTGCACAGAACTACAAGATTTTCTGCTAAAAATCTTGTGTCAAAGAGGTTCTTTGTTTAAGGCATAACCTGAGTTGTCTGTCAAATGTGGGCCCTGATCCAGCAAAGCACTTAAGCACATGTGTAGTGTTGTTGAAACCAACGGGACTACCACTCACATGCTTAAAGTCACGCGTGTGTTTAAGTGCTTTGCCGGCCTGAAGCCTTGCAGAAGTCCTTTATATCATGTTGATTTCAAAGCACATTTCGTTATTACATCACTGTGCTGTTCTTGGCAAGGAATGAATTAATAAATGAGACAAGGAGAGGTCCGGCAGGAGCTGCTGGGGGAGTGGGACACTGCATTCCTTTCAAAACAAGGTTGTGGCAATAAGTTTTCAGGAGACATGAATCAGCCACGTAGGCAGATATAAATAATGTGAAGCAGCCTGGCTGTGTGACATACTGCTTATTGCAAGAACGTATCAATACTGGGTACACTGTGTTTTTAATCTTTCCACAGGCTTGGCATCCACCCACCCTCGAAGGCCAACTGTATTCTGGTCAGTGTGAGAATGCACTTAGCCCCTCTCTCTGCACAGGATTTTAATGTTATTTCACAACCTGGGATTGCAGGCTGGAGACCAGCCCTGTTGTAAAGCCACAGTATTGGCAGGCAATTGCTTTATAGATATATTAAAGATATATTTATAGATATATTAAAGCGTCTCCCTTGAGGAAACAGTGGTAACCATAGGGTTGGGTGAGACACATGCACTCAAATCACAAGCTAAGCTCTTCCAGAGGGATGCTCTGTTGCATCTTGGACTATGTGGCCATAATTGTGTTGCTGTTTGAGTGCTGCAGTCAAAGCTGAGCTGCTTTCACATGCACAGTCCTGTTCAGATCATGCATTTTGGGAAGTCTAGGAACTGGCTACCATGACATGGCAGTACTTACCAGCAGCCAACTTTGCATTCTGTTGCTGGTGTGTTGTCTTGGCAGCCAGAGCCCTGCCTGTGGGTGAGATCTCAGAGCCCGTGTTGCAGAGAACCCTGTGCCACCACATCAAGGCATTGTGCTCACACCGACACCTCACCCAGGCTAGCAAGATGCAATGGAATCTGCAGGCATTGTCTGCTCAAATAAGGATGGTGGCAAAAGCCACACTGGTTCTCCCCTTGACATGGTCCTATTTAGGAAGGGAGTAGCTAAGTGGAAAAGAAAGAGTGATTTGGGGAATAGGGCAGGAAAAAGAGGGCAGGTGTAGAAGGGACGAGTAAGGAGGAAGAGGAGGAGCATGAGGGTAGCAAACAACAACTGTATGAAAGAAATATCTTAGAAACAGCTGAAGGTGCCTTTTGGGACCTCTCACTGAGGAACTGCCTAAGTGATGATGGGGATGGGGAAGCAGCTATGCCCAAGTGTGATGGTGAAAACCTGTTTTCTGTGCTGTGAGAAGAGGATGCAGGGTGGAAATCTGGGAGTGAAAATTTCCACAAAGCATCTGGTCTGTTTTTATCTAGGAAAGGCATCAATGCCCCTTTCATTTTGCTGGGATTGGGTTAAATAATTGACTTTTATTGATCACATGAATGGGAGGGAACAATGGAAGCTATGGAGCTTTCTAAATAATCTTCACACACAATAAAATACAGATAAATACCACAACTCTAGTTCCTCTTCCCTTTGAAAGTTTCTTTTAAGGAAGCCACCGCGCTACAGATACTGACAAGCAGCTGGAAGAAACAACTTCCAGTGCTGGGAAGGCCACTGGGAAGAGGGGCCAAGCTTCCTATCAGAGCCTCAGCTTCATATGCCTTTTGTGTTGAAATTTGCAAAATCTTGTAAGGAAGGACAAGGGATTTATTTATCATTTCATCTGGAAATTCTAGAAGTTTGGGCCCATTTTTCATATTTTTGCACTCTTTATTTGCTTATTGTTAATGGTAGATTATTTTAATGTCGTTCATGACCAGAATACAACCAATCATGTAATTAAATATAAACAAAGTAAAACAAACTACAGTTTTCTAATCTGAAAAAGGGTTTGATTTAGATTTTTTCCTTGAACTAGGACTCAGTGTCCCCTTTGATGAAAGTTGGAAGAAAGCTCTCAGCAGCAGCTTAAACACACATTGCCAAACTCACAACAGAGAAGGAGCAATCACACGCTTTCAAGAGGATGTTTTGCATCCGGTTATTCGAGCAGGATGCAGCACTGCTGATATCATGGAGGCTGAATTGATGCTTTTCCTGGGAAATATCATTTGGAGAAGAGCTATAATCATCTTTCCTGATAGATACACTGCACAGCACTGATACAAAATGAGTACCTAATCCAAAACCCTGTCACCAATGGTAAAGTTTCTGTGCTTTCTCTGGTGTTTGGATCAATTTCTCTGTCTGTAATTGCTGATATAGGAGGAATGTTATTTTTGCTGTGGTACTTGCATTAAAACAGAGCTATCATTTGATCGAGGTTGTTGCAATATGTTTGCTAACAGACACAACTTCTTTGAAGGATTTAAATCTGCTAAATCGTCTGGGAAAGTGAAATTCATGCAAACTGTAATTTTAATGTATATAAATGTAATGCAAAAGGTAATTTTAATCAATGTCAGACATGAACCACTTTTTACAATCTGATTTTTATCTGCAATTCTTAAGAATAATGTACCACAGCTTTTACATTTCTTCTTTTAGGACAGCTACTTTCAAATTATTCTCCTTTTTAAAAGGCGGCAGGAGAGAGGCAAGAAGAAGAGCTTGTGATAACACACTGCAGGACACGTGCTATGTTCCCACAGCCTGCTACATTCAGCTTACCTCTGTGTGCCGTTCTAGTGTGGCTGTAGCTGGGCTGGAGAGGAGTTACCTGCAGCTCATTGCTGGCCTCCTGCAGAGTGAAGCTTCAACAGACTGGGGTACCCAGCTTTTTCTTAGCTCAGCATATTTCATCTTGAGCAATTTTGAGTTGCAGGTGCTGGCTAGCATGAGTTTTTATCTGAAGTAGTTTTGGGAACACTGCCCAAGTAGGAGCTTCTTCCTGCAAGTGATAAGGACCATAGTGCCGCGTCATTATGCTTTGCCACCCCCCTGTGCCCCTTTGCCATGGGCTGCCCACACAGAGCACTGTCCGCTCTGGAGCTCACGGGCGAGCCACTGAAGCTGTGGACAGGGCTGTGGCGAGCACTGCTGCTCCAGCTGAGCCCATGGCGCTCTCACCAGGCTAAGGTCAAAGATGCTGACAAAGTGCACCTTTTAAAAATCACTGAGATATCTAACCTCTGCCACCAGAAAAAAGTTAGATGTGAAAATTCCTCTTGAGATCCTTGAAGGGGTTCTAAACCTCTGCATGAGCTGAGCCAAGTGGCTCAATTCGAGAAAATTACCTGAAAACTAAGGTTAGAGGAAGGAAGTGTTAATTTAGGTAGGGGGTGTCATTGCATGGACAGGTCATGGGTAAAACTGACGGCACCTCCCAGAAAGAATAGGTTGCTGTACAGCAGTAGAAATCAGGGAGGGCAGAGGTCTTTTGGGAGGGGCATGGAGGGAAAATCCTTCAGCCTGTGAAATGCACCAGGGAAGGTTGCAAGGGAGCACCTGGTCGCTATTTACCACTTTCCTGAGCTCTTCTGCGCTCTGCTTCACTTGGCTGTGAGCAGTGGTGTTGTTAATCAGTTTTCAAAGATGGCATTTCTTCTGCATGACACTGTTTACTCTGGGTGTAGGAGGAGGTGACCCACTGATTATCCTGATGGACCAAAGGAGCAGAAAGTCAAGTTTCAAGCTATTGCTGTGACTTAAGAAGCATGCAACTCTTTTGCCTCTGGACATAATCAAGTCAACATGTTCAGTATTGGTTTATGCTTAAAAAGCAAAGTAAAAGCAGATGAAGTGTATTTATAAGTTCATCAGCCAATGAATGATGAAATGGAAAAAGAAATTAATAGGAAAATGTCAGCCAGGATAGAGGAGGGAATCAGTGTGAAGTTCACATCCAGACCAACAATTTGGAGTTAATTCCAAAGACAAGGGTAGCTTGATTAACAGTAAAAAAAAAAAAAAAATTGACGCCTTATCAACTCTGAATTTAAATGTAAACCATTAAAAAAATAGTGTGAAGAAGATCCTTTTGCCAGATTACCTCAGGCTAGGAAGGTTAAGGGGCACTTATGTCTGGCCACTTGAAAATGTGTGGCTTTGATTTAAAGCTCAAAATCTTAAAGAAAAAAGGGAACATAGAAAGCAACGTTACAACAATGAAGCCCAGTCTCCCTTACACTTCCCAGATGCAGATAAATTTGGGTGTAACTCTGAGAGCCCTGAAGAGAAAAGTAGAGAAGGAAAATGCCTCTTTGCTCTGCATTTTTCTGCTCTGCTAAAATTGCTTCTTTTTTGTGCAAGCAAAAATCTGATATTTAAAAGCTATTTTCAGCAACATGAAATGCAGGACAAGCAGAAAGAAACTGCAGCCTTGTTAACCGAAATGTGAGGGCAGGCTAGTAAGAGGACACCATCACTGAACCATCCATCTTTTAAAAATAATTTAGGGAGTTGAGAAGAAGACTTTATATTTCATAAAAATCTCATTGCCTGATCTTGTCCAGTACTTAAGAAAAAGAGATATTAGTAAAGCAGCATAGTGAAACCCAGCCCAAATAGGCCAGACTAGAACAAAGGAGTTGCTGTTGATTTTGTGCTGAGCTTTGCCACAGTTTGACTGTGAGCTGGAGCAAGTCTTTATGTCCATGCTGCCATCAAAAGTGTGATTGCAGCTCATATATTCATACCCTCGAGCACTCTTTGCATCAGTTTAGCCATCTGTACCAGAGCCATCATACACTTTTACCTCTTTTAAAGGCTGTAGCACAGACTGACGTAATCCAAGCTTGCGAAAGCTTTTGTGGTCTACTGATGAAAAGCATAGAAATGAAAAATGCTGTAATATTCCTGCTTATTGAACCTACTGGTAGAGGCATGTGTCTTGCTGCTGGAAGAATCCTTTAATAAAACAAAATCCGTTGCTCATCCACTTTTTTCTGGCTGCAAAACTATTGCTGTGAATTGACGCAGGCTTAAAAATCTAAGCCAGAGCACAGAACTGAGCAATACTACACATATATATGTTCTTGGCAGTGCCTTGATGCAGATCATGACCATGATCTGTTTAATGAATGTATGTTATTTAATGATCCATCCGGTGTTAATTTAGAAAAGAACAAATTGGAATATTTGTGCTCAAATGGCAAGTAGGAGAAGATGGCTCAAAACGAACGGTTCCATTGGTTCTGGTAGATCTCAAGGCTAGAAGCAGCCCCTTGAAATGGCTTTAAATAAGCCTGAGTGGAGTTTACACACTGATGTTCATAATACAATTCATGTTTCAGAAAAGTAATAACTGAGAATACTCACATAATAGAGGCTCAGTGAACAAAGCTTGTAATGTACAATTTGCAAAGAATATTTCTTTAAAAATGTAAAGCAGGAGTATCACGTATCATTCCCACATGGAACAAGTGGTGAAAAGGTTGTGGAAATAATTTTTATTGTTATCATATGTTTTCCCTAAATGTTGCTATAGGAGTAAACCCTTTTTGGTATTACTTACAGTATGCTATTGTTTGACATCCAGCATTACACTTGTGTTTGAATGGCTTGCCCTTGTAGCATCCTTCTTTGCCTTTGTTGATTAAGTCAGAGATAAATATACCATTGTTTTCATGGTGTAAGAAAAAATTTCAGTCTCCTGCTGGGTGACTGAATATTAAAAGAATGGTAGGAGTGATCTTAGAGGAACACACTCAGACAGTTACTCTTTGGACTAAGGGACCAAGGTTTAATGCTCTGATCTAGTTTCCTTCAATTCCTTTGCCCTAGGATGGTGCACACAGCTCCTGGAGACACTGGCTGACTGTATAACTTTCACTGCTACCAAACTCCTCCTCTGAGGAGGAATTCACAGCTTGGAGCAGGCCTATAGGACTTGGAGATGAATAAAACTTCATACAGTTGGTTTCATTTGACTTGTGTGGACAAAATAAATCATTGATGGTCTCCTGTGAAAGGTGATCAAGGAGGTTCTGGTAAAAAATGTGTAAGTCTCTCTCAGAATGTATTTCAAGTTTTAGAAAAACACGGAGATGTAGGGGATGAGATAGTTTTCAATGTTCCATTTTTATGGTTTTCAGGGG
Organism: Sitta carolinensis; assembly: GCA_032173965.1. Classification (NCBI taxonomy): domain Eukaryota; kingdom Metazoa; phylum Chordata; class Aves; order Passeriformes; family Sittidae; genus Sitta; species Sitta carolinensis. The sequence continues at coordinate 32,859,083 of JAVUNC010000005.1, read as the reverse complement.
AATACTTGAAGTTTGAAATATGGAATACATACATTGGTTCTTGCTTGCATTTTTTTGTCAGAACATCTGATTTTCTGACCATATATTGCCACTTACATGTGAAAGGCACAGCAGGTCAGAGTTTTATTCCATGGAAAACATCTGCAGTAAGTTAGCAGACATCCTTCACTGTGTTCCAGCTGCCAAGAAACAGTTGAGTTCTACTGATGTCAATGGACACCAATGCCCCATCCCTGTAAGAGTCCAAGGTCAGTGTGGTGGTTTTAAATAGCTTGATTTTTGGTGAGGGGGAAAAACTACAAGTGGGAAAAACCCACTACAGTCAGGCTGGATGGGGCTCTGATCAACCTGGTTTTAGTGAAAGTTGTCCCTGCCTAGGGCAGTGGTGTTTGAACTCAGTGATCTTTAAAGTGCCTTCAAACTCAAACCATTCTATGATTCTATGATACCTAACCAGATTTTTAAATATATTCACTTCTCTCAAAAGTAATGGAGTTGGGATCAACTGACACAACTGCAATTCACTCTTCTCAATGTGAAAATTAAAAGTGAAAACAACAGTGCTTTTATTACACTTAAAGAGAGAGTGCACAAATATAAACAGACGTTAAGATATGTAGGTATGTAAAGGACTCAGTGTTTTAGAACCTCAGTGAGTCCCCAAGGGCTTTCAAAGAGACTGGGAATCTCAAGATGCTGGCAGGGTCACTGAATGAGGTACACTGCCAGGGCTTATCACTAAATCACAAAAGGGTTGGGGTTGGAAAGGACTCTGAACGACATTTTATCCACCTACCCCCTGCTGAAACAGGTCCACATAGAGAAGTAGCCAAAAATTGTGACCAGGTACCATCTGAATATCTTCAAGGACAGGAGACTCCATAATCTCTCTAAAAAATCTGTACCAGTGTTCAGTCAACCTCAAAATGAAAAAGCTTTTCCTAATTTTTGGGAGGAATCGCCTGTGTTTCAACTTGGTCCTATAACTGGGCACCACTGAAAAAAGGTTGCCTCTGTCTTTCTTATTGCCCTCTCTTCAGGTGTTTATACACACTGACAATATCCTCCCTTGGAGCCTTCTCTTCCCTAGGCTGAGTAGTCCCAGCTCACAGCCTTTCCACAGAGAAAAGAAGTGCCTATCACTTCATCATCTTTGTGGCCCTTGGTTGAACTTCTCTCCAGGATGTCCATGTCTTTCTTTATTGGGAGCCCAGAGTGCTTCAGGTATGGCCTCACTGGTGCTGAGGGAACTGCCTCAAGCTGCTGGCACCAGGGTGCATTTATTACAAGGAGGCACTTATTACAACCATGTTCCTTTTGACGTAGTTTATCATCTACAAGTTTTGCTATGTTTTAGTGTTCTCAAAGGCATCCAATTTTCTACATTGAACTCCTGATCATACCTAGAAAAAGAGCATATTCTGGATCCAGTGATACTTGGACAAACTAGTGCATCACTGGCAAGACATACCTCTTAATCTGGAAAACTTAATCAGGGAGGGGAAAAGGAAGCAGAATTCCTAGAATTTTCAGAGCAAAGCTCAGCCCATGCAAGCAAGATGGGCAATATCCTTCACCTGAAAAAGAAAGGCCTCTGAATGCTCAGCATGAGGTCAGAACTTCCATTGGTGGAGCACAGCCAGGACTGCTCTAGCCTGGCAGCTGCCATGGTCTCCTGGACTCTGTGGCTTGGAGGTGAGGTGATAAATATTTTTGCTGGTTATCTCATGGAAAAGCCATGCAAGCCAAAGGAGAGAGTGACCTGCTGCATGGCCCTGCCAAGACCTCCTTACCCCTCGAGCCCTCTTTCTCCCTTCACACTCCTCCATTGTTGAGTACCAGTACAAAATCCTTACTGCCTCGTGGGCCAGTGCCATGCAGGGAGTTACCCCTAAGATTGTCTGTATTTTCTAGTACACAGTATTTCTTCATAGACCAGGTGTGGTAGCACAAAAACTGCAAAATATCAGGAAAAAATTCCCTGGAGACTACCCTGAGACTGCTGCTGTTGGCCTTTTAGGGGCATGAGTTTACTTAATTTCAGGGGCAGCACAGAGAAATCCATGTCTCTGCAGGAGTTTGCCATTAGCTGGGAATGAAATTGTACTCTCTACTATGTAGGCTAACACCCACAAAAAAGGGGTGAAGACCTATCTGAGCCTTCAATCACATTACACATTCTTCACTTAGTACCCTGTGAGATGCACCACAGATATTTTATCAGATAAGCAACCCCTTGCATTAAAGTGTAGCAATTCAATAAACTTATATCTTCTTTTAAAAGCAACTTGCTTTCAAACAATGGTGCACAACGTCAAAAATATGTGTTGTGTAGCTTACATAAAGTTTTAATTTCATTTTCAGTAATTGTTTAAACAGAAATGTTTCATTTTATGTAAACGTTAACATTATGCTAAGCGGTATTCTACTTCTGTATACTAACAAAGGTCACAAATAGAGTAATAAGTGTTTGAGGTTTGCAGGATTGCTTTGATGTAAATTCTATTTGCCACTGGTATTCTTCATTTACCACATATATCCCCAGAGAACAGCTTGCCTGCATAGCTCATAAATTTGTTATAAATCATAATGCTTCTATTACATCATTTCCAACCTATCTGAGCTAAATACACAAAGTGATTTTTTTTTCTCCCTATGTGAAATTTCCAGTTTGGTGGCATATCTACTGCATAATAAATTCCAGACAGTCATTCTTTCATGGTATATCTAATGTCTGCATTTTGGACCCAATCTAGTTGATTATTGAAATCTGTGGAAGTTTGCCAGCAGTAACAACAGGACTAGAATTGTGTCCTCTTTGTATCTAAATTGCCTTTGTTGGAGCAGCATATTGGTTTGGAACCAGTTTCTAATGAGAATGTATCTGGAGCTGCAAACACCAAATGTACTAATTGTCTGCTGAAATTCTGGTTTGGTGCCAGCATTAAGTAAGCAAGAGTTGGGTTTCTAATTCAATGCTGTTTGTTTTCTCGTATGATTTAGTGCCACAAAATTCATCTGCTACACTTTTTGCAACAAAGGCAAATGAGGAAAATGTTGGCTTACAATGAACATTTCTGCAATCTGGCAAAAGAAGGGCAGTGATGCACCATATTTCTGTTTGGTTTCTGCTATGCATACTTTCATTCCAAAATAAGGAAGGGGAAAAAATTATGTGATTTTATGTGGCAGTATTAGCAATGCTATTTATTAAATCTTGTTGAAAGATAAGTCTGTTAGTATAAGCCACCATTTGCAAGATTTTTAAATACACATTAGTCTCCAGAAATGCATATTGTATTGAATTCAGTGGAATTATCCATATGCATTCAGTTATTCAGTCCAATGTCTGCAGTATTGTGATTTTCTTCGGTAAGAAGTAGAAAGGTGAGAACAAACTCCTGGTTTATAATGTTCAGAACTACTCAGACTAAAAATGGGAATTGGACCAAAGTCATAGTAAATATGTGCTCTGCTTTTTATCAGGGACATAATTTGGTGCTTACATATATGCCTACCTGTATCTGCTTATCTCTGGTAGCAATATAATGATGAATAAAACTAAAACTGCCTGAATAATGAAACAGTATGCCCTGTGTCTTTTTAGTGCTTAGCATGGTGAGTCAAGCATTGACTTGGCTTGTCGTTTCCCTGCTTTGGTTCTGGTGGAAAACCCTTGGGTGTAGGCAGCCTTCTGCTGATGACTGTATTGACAAACTGAGCTTCCTTCTCCACCCCAGTCAAACCACCCTGCAGGGGAGCAACATACCTGCAGAAGTGAAACGAGAGTCAAGAAGACAGACACAGCAATGGCTCAATTAGGTACATTTTTGTCAGCAATTTCCCACATAGCCCAAGTCCATTTAAAACACAAACCACCTATCAAGAAATCCCTTGAAATTATTTACTGTTTTATGATTGCAAAGTATGGCAACATAATACCTTTAATGGAAGCCCAAATAAGCGGCATATGCTGCAAAGTGTCTATGAATGGGTTTTATGAGCTTGAATTCCTACGTCACACACTGGTAGCAATCATGACTTCAGCAAATGCCTTGGGGACATAGAAGAGCATATATAGAGTTTTAATGAAGGTATAAACTGATAATATTTATTTTAAAAGTGTATTATCACACTGAGAGCAGGTGGGAGAAATGTGACAAACAATGAAAAGATTTATTGTTGCAAAGTGCTTTACAAGTGTTCCAATATGTTAAAAATAGTGGTCTCCAGTAAAGGCATTGGCTACACGGGGCAGTCCCACCAGCTCAGCTCATAGGCAAACACCACAAAGACTCTATGGACTGAAGCTAAGGGGCAACATCATGATCATGCTATGGCTCATGGACCTTGGGCTGTCTGGTCCAAAGGGCTGACACAGGAGTTTAGTGGTTTATGGAGACCAGGATATATGGGGCACGTTTGGGTGCATCCCTGAGCCCTGCTGGAATAAACTGCTATTAACTGTGAGTATCCAGACCTTGACATCCTTTCAAGCATGCTTGGTGGCAGACTGTAACCAGTCCTTAATCCTTGGTGGGAGCCATTTTCTGCACATATTGCCAAGTTAAGACAATGGTATCTGACTGCTTCAGCTGGAAATGTTTTAAAACCTACTCTGATGTGACTCAGTCTTCTCATCCTCTTCCCATCCCATAATATAGTCATCTCCATTCTTGTTTTAAAATTTTAATTTTATAGTAGAAGAAACATGATGTATTTTTCTGATTATTAGTTGAAATTAAATTCCTTTACAACTGAGTAAATATCCTGTGCATAACCTTCCTCTCCTCAAAACTTTAAGATTACACACAGTTATGAAACTATTCCACAACTGATGCATTTATGATCAAGCATTCTTTGCCATATTTGGTTTGTGTTTAGCTGTTTCAATATGTGTTCAGCCCAGATATACTCAGCAATTAAACAGTTGTTGTATATGAAATCACTTAATGAATCACATTAGTGGTGTCATTCCAATGGCATGAGACTAATTCAATGTCCACCCCGGTGCTTTCCAGAAGAAGATGTCAGGAAGGTTTGTGGAAGTTTAGGTATATCGAGATTACAATTTGCAAAGCATCCAGAGCAGATGCCAAATAGTGAGTCATGAGAGAATAACCAGAAATCATCTAGGGACCTGATGAATGCAAACCTACCCCAAGCAGGTGAGCGCCATAACTTTGGTATCACAGTCGTGTTTAGACATACCTATTTAGACCTGTAACTGTCACTTGAGCTGTGCTGAAGTGACAGATCCCACACACTGCAATCCTGCTGATGTGGATTCAAGTCCCTCCAGCATGATCCATTGCTGCAGATCCATGGGGACACACCAGAGCAGGGCCAGGGTAGAGACAGATATGCTGCAGAGAATGAGGAGAAAGTGCCCTGGAAGATGAAGAGTCACTGGGCTCACCACTTGTCCTCAGCAGAGGGCTTATGACAGGGTGTGTGAACTGTGTGAGAGACTGGCACTGACTGAAAATTGCAAAGATCAGCCCCTTCACCTGCAGTGAGGGCTCCTAAACCATCTGTGGGAGGCATCCAACAGCTGAATCCTAACCCACCACATGTGTTTGCTGAACTAATGTTTTAAGGGAAATGCAAATCAGAAAACATCGATCCTGCTCTGTTCTTCTACCACTGCCCCCTTTGGACCTTGCTGCTGTCATGAGCATTCTTGCTGCCCTCATGCTCTGGTCCAGCAGGGTGGATCCCCCACCAGCTGGTCCCTCCATGTTCATGAAGAATTGTGTGCCTCCATTAACAACTGTCTGCTCCCATCACCTGTATGGCTCCAACAAAACACAGCAAGGGCGGACAGGCTGTGTTTGGGGGATGGGCAGCAGACAATTCTTTCCTGGGTTTGTTAGCATAGCAGCAGGAAGGACCTTAAGAAAAAACTGCATCCCAGCACCCTTTCTTATAGCCCTTCCCAACATTTCATGCTCCCATCCATGAAAACAGGCTGCCCCACTCACCCTGTATTCAGAACCAACTGGCGTAATAGGTACCCCATTCTCTTCAGGGAAAGAGAAAATCCTGGGTCCAAGGAATTTACAGGCAAAACCCAGAGACTTATTCTTTATTCTAAAAGCACTTGATACATGGGTTTCACCATTACTATGAAGTTCTACACCTCCTTTCAAACTGCTCTGTGATGCAACTACGGGACCAGCATTTATAATGAAACTGAAATTTTAATATTTATACTTACTGTCTATTGAGATAAAATAATTATTTTTTTATTAAAGCATTTTTCTAAAATGCCCTCAAAAGGTTTCCCACTAAAAACATGCTGTTCTTTTCTCCCCCATTAACTTCTTTTTCTCTTCAGTGTGTTGCTTTGGTCTTTGTTTTGTGACTTGTGCTTTTCCAAAAAAATGCTCAGAAACCTTCACAAAAAGGCACTTTTGGCTTATACCTTTATTCAGTAAATATGGTGGATCTGTAGCAAAACAATTTTTGGAGCAAAACAATTTCCTCTTCCTCTTGGGAAGAGGAGTCTACTTGCTGAGTACCAGAACAAAAAAATTTGCTTCCCCGAAGCTTTAGAAGGATGCTTTCTAACATAGAGAAGACTATTCTGATTTTGGTTACATTTGTACCACACTTAAACTGCGGCCCTCTGAAGCATGAATGTGATTTCATGTACTTCAATTCTTACAAAGCTTTCAGGAATGCTTCAGCAAGCCTTCACAAGCCTTTCTGAACTCTAACCTGGTTCAGACAAGCATGAACCCTGTGGCTACAAACAAGTCCCCAGCTGCCATAACTCCAGGGTAGGAACCAACCATGGAATAGGAGGGTGAGAGTTAGCAATTAGCTGTAATCCAAGATTAATATGGTTTTATTGCATGTCTCCACAAATCACAGATAGATGTGGAACTAATGGTCTTCTTCAGTGCTGATTTGTGCTGTGCTTAGGGGTACAAAATTAAGAGTAAAAAGATTATTTCTCAATAATTAGCACTTAAATTGTCATTACTGTAATATACTAATAAAATTCATAATGAAAAGTTCAGTGTGTCTATATTTTTTCTCTCTCTCCCATGCTGTTTTAATAATTTTCCTTAAAATTTCTCTTTTTTCGTCTGGAAGAAAATAGAATAAAAACAATAATGAGAACACAGTGCATTACAGCACAGATCTGAAGTGCCGTTGCTGTTTGTATTCTAACACCTAAGCTTCATGAGGGATAATTCTGTTTGTAGATGCAGGAGAAAGAGACTGGCCAGTGTGGAAGGCCAAAGGAAAACTCAGGCAAAAAGAGTGCTTTTATCTTCAGTATCATCCTGTACTAAAGCCTTTGAATGAAGGTTTGACCCAGGTCTCTCAGAGTTAAGGCACAGCTTGTCCAGGGAGGATCTCACCAGGTGCTGCACAAGCTGGGTCTCAGCCTTCCCCACTTGCCCACTTATAGCTTTGGCTGCTCACACTGACTAAAGAAATGTGAGATTTTCATATGATTGTAATACCTAATGTAGATTAGGAGGTATAGGTGCTAAACAAGTGCTCTTGCCCCAGAAACAAGTACCTATTCTGGGAAATGCACCATCAAAAAGGGGCTGAAGAAAAAAACAACCCTTAAAATAAATACTTCTGTTTCCCATACAGTGGCTCTACAGGATATGAAATAGGTTTTGGAGTTCCCTGCAGTTCAGTAATCTTTGTCTGAAAATTAATAGAAACATTTGTGTCTCCTGCTGAGGGCTGTAGTCTTATTCACAGGTGCTGGAGAAAGCATCTTTGTCCATGGCACTCAACAAGTTTGTATGACACCAGGCTCAGGGTGGTCTTAAAATGTGTCTGTGAAATTTTTCAGAGTGCCAATGCTGATGACTTGGTGTATATGATGAGTTTTGTGTGCCCAAGGAGGTTGTCCAGTGGAAGCTGCCTGAATATCCAAAAGGGTAGTCTTTAAAAGTAATTATAGAACCCAAGATCTTCACTGGGAGAATCCAGGAAGAACCTTCACCCTTCAGCAGGAAGCTGCATTCAAAGACCAGCTTTGATTTTTTCAGTAAGGAAAGTGCCAGCTAAGATAGACTTCTCTAGAGGGTGTAGTAAGCTATACAAAGGTGGGCACTTGCACAGTTCAGGACATCATGTTGAGCCACAGAGGAGTTACCTGAACTCCCAGGAGCTCAGACTTGGTACAGACCCTATGCTGTCCTATTGGCTCCCTCCTTCTGCTGCTGGTCCCCTGGGTTCCTGCTTGACCACACAAGTTTTTTCACTACTTCCCCTGAACTTTGTCACAGGACAGCATCTCAGCTTGTGTTGGTTTAGCCACTTCCAGCCAGCTTAGATTGAAAGGCTGGAAAAGACTGGGGAGAGGGGAAAGGAGAGGCTGCCCATAGCAGCAGCAGAGATTTATGCCTAGCTAAAGAGGCTGTCCAGTCTCATCTTCCTTCACATTCACACACCTTTTCTGCTTTTTATTTGTCCCCTTTGATTCCTAAAATTTTAGGTGTAATTTGCCTTCTTCCTCTGTCTCACACGCTTTCTTCTCCATGTCCTTGATCTGCCACCCCTTGCTGGGTGCATGCAGGGTGACACAGTGGCCAGCATCACTCTGATGTTTCCATTCTGCCACTTTGGGCTGCTCGGAGAAAAGAGCTGAAGGAGAGAGGCGACAATAATTGGCAGAACACTGTAATTCATGAAGAGTGTAATAAAAAATGCCTGGAGTTTAGTGCAAATCTCCATATGTACTCAAGCTTTGTCCTGAGAATTGCATGTGAGACTTGGGCCTGTGAAACTCAGCAGGAGGGCTTCCACTTTGCCTTTGTGATTTTTCCTCTGTGAGGAAAGGGTGTAGGGTCAAGGCTACAAGGAATACTGAAGGAAACAGGGAGGACTGCTCAATGCTTCTATGAGTCCTTTGCTACGTGGTATGAGCAAGGAGAAAGAAGTGTCTGGAGATCTAAAATGGATTAAAGGAAATCCATCCTTTTTTATCCTCTACAAATATTGGTTAGTAGGACAAAAATTTTAAATTCATAGATAATCAATCAATATTTAATAAATATATAGTATAATCATAAGTAGTATATATAAATATATATTTATATCAGTTGAGTTGGTGATTGTCTCAGAAAAGTTACAAAATCTCCAGATTAACTGTTTTCAGTACCTTGCAGCAAAAATGCTGATTCTTCTGCCTCCTCCCCAGATTACTCAAATCTTATGAAACGAAGAAAATACATTTTAGATTTTCCCTGGAAAAGTACTGTTGCGCTATCCCAATGTGCAATCCTTTCTCTCCCAAAAAGAAGTAGTGTTTTTTCAACACACAAACATTAGCAGCCAGGCAGTACATTATGATCCATAGAGATCTGCACTTTTAAACTCAGGAAGTACAAATCAACATATTTCTCATTAATCTTATCTCAAAAATCTAGCTGATGGGATATACTCTAAAGTTTATTGCTTTTTTAAAAAAGCTTTTCCCTCCTCCAGGACTGCTGGTGTTCGCTGCTTAGATCAAACTGCCAAAGTCAGCCATCAGGTTATCTGCTACCTACTCCTAGGATTAAGACATTTTTCTCAAATTATGTTTGTAGGCTGCTCCCCTCCCTTTCTGCTTAAATCCAGACCTCTGGTGTTTAAATTACCTACTGTGCTAAGCATCTTATCCCATCAATACATAAGAACTTTTCTCTGCCCTCCTGGTTTCCTTTTATTCTAAAATAGATGGGTGCCATATGAATAATCTCTAAATAGAATTAATTTTTTTAAAAACTTTCTTGTATTGTTTTAGTGGGGTCTCTAATGCACCTTTCTAATCTTAGCAATACCATAACATTAGAATTGGCCTCTTCAGCTCTGGAAAAGGGCTCTCATCAGTGTGCTTGACACTGCCGGAGTAGCTTCAGTGGATTTAAACATCAGGCCTATATACCCAAAGAGCTTGCTTGGCTTTCTGACAGCTGCCTAGCAGGGTGCAGATGGTTTTAGTTTATTCCCCATTTACCACCAAATGATTTTGCCCTTAAAATTAATAGAAGAAAAATATTTGGAAAGTGATAGCTGGTTGTTAGATATTACTTTTGGTGTTCCTGTTCATATTTTTCTTTTCTTTCCCATATGCTTTTTCTTGTGACCTTGCAGGACTGCAAAGTTATGATTCAGCAAAGTGCTGAAGATGAGAGGATGGCTGTGCTGATTCTCTGGCTGCCACAGCAGCCAGGACCACCTCCCGGGTGTGCCTTTGGGAGGGATGCTTAACTTGGTCAGCTCCATGGCAGCACCACAGCTCTGGGGTCACCATCATCTTCAGGATGGGAAGGAAGAGGTGGTATGCACAGTTTCGGGAGCAACATGGGGATGGGCTCAAGCTGAGGGTTCAGTGCCATCCCTGTGTTTGCCCCAGACATGATTTTGGGATACAGCATATGGGTGAGGAAACTCTTCAAATGGGTTTTCAAGTGTGGGGGGGACCACATATCTGTGGTTTATTGATTTTGTGGACATCCAACCTCTTGACCTAGACCATCCCAAGGCTGGTCTGGAGAGAAGATGACGCTTTTGATTCTTACAGACTTCACAGCATCTATTGAAATTAATTCCATGTGGGAAGCTAAGCACTGTCTCCACATAGTAACACTCAGCGTGGAGCATACTGCCGAGTTTGAAGGCAGAACAAATGTTTCATGGGGTTTTGAAGATACCACAACCCATGAGATAGCTAAGGCTGCATAAATGTGTTTTGTATAACCCATGAATGAAAAAAAACATCTCAGAAGGCCTGAAACTTTTCACATTCATACTCTCACATTAGTGAAAATGTGGTTTTTGCAGTCATTCCTCCTTTATCCTTGTGTCATGAGAATATACCTTTGCCTTCTAGCTGAACGTCATTAAGGTCTAATCTCTGTGTTCAGATGGGCCTTTAGAGCACCAGCACCAAGGTCCAGAGAAGTGCTTTTGAGATATTACCTCTGCAACTCCTGTGCATTTTCCCTCTCCTCCTTTCAGACGAGGAGGTTCTGAAAGTGTTTTTTTTGATTGGCTGACTTCTTCAGTGGCAACAAGCAGAGTGATTTCATTGATTTCCCAGAGTTAAACAGATTCATGCAATCTGGGAAGCTGACACAAAGGATTTACAGTGAAAAAGGTTCATCATATTTTTACTATTTTCTGATGCTGTTTTATTCTTATGAGATCAGGTTCTGTACAATGATAATTCAAAAGCCTTCTTTTGTAGTCATTTTTTACAGGGATGCATAGATGGAGATTTAGACTTCATCCCAATGCTCAGCCATGTAATTTTTACTCAAATTCAACTCAGCACAAGCAGCCAGTGCAGCAGGACTGAGCCTGATGGCACTGTAGGTTGAACATTGGCTCTAATGAACTCTTCAATTTCAGGAAGTGGCTTGTTTTGATAAGTTTAATTGTAATATAATCAATAGGTGAGGGAATCTGATCAGGTTTGGGCCACAGTCTCCCATGCCCTGATGCTGACATCTGCCCCAAATCAAAAAGAGCAGTGCTGATGAACTTCCCAAGGAGCTGCTGATTTACTTGAAATATGCGTCCTTGCTGTCTGTGACATAAGTGCACTCACTTAGC